>CAXKWD010000004.1:27284895-29684895 GCA_964059195.1 Ectobius pallidus | reverse complement strand
CCATGAAAATGACTAAAATGTGACTTTATATGAAAAATAAAAACTGTCCGATTAGGATAACAAATGTGCAATTCATGTTTAATTTGTGTTTACGGCGAGAATAGAGGTCAGGATAAAAATATGACATGTCATAAACATCTGTGATGGACTTCACGTTAACTTTACCAATTTACTTTCTTACTATGTCTTCCAATAATATATCTTTACGTGATCTGCTCTAACTTCTAGTAACTATCGTAACAGTGACCTAGTTACTCAGTGAAGCAAATCCACCTGTCACCACATACCAAAGTACGGCACGCGCACTTGACATTCCACAGCTACTATTAATGCACCACATCTACAGGGTGTTCTCGAACTTCTTCATTATAATTTAACTATTATAAAAAAACTCTCTTTTATTGGTAGAACATTTGATATAGGGCGCCATCTACCAATTCCTCTTCTAATTCTCATCCTAATTACCAATATTAATTTCTCTCTTGACTATATGTTTTTTTTTTTTTTTAAGTCCCACCACAAAATATTTATTGCATATACAAGGCTATATATACAAGTACCACGGCGTAGCCTTTAAACAGTGGAGAAGGGCAGGATTCTTTCTATTTAAAGGAAGTTAGTATTTTTAATTCACCCTCTAAATAACAAACCACGTTAACTATGATTTTTCAACAATTAACAATAATATTTTATTTAACAAAAATCAGATTATTCAGTAACAATTTTACAACTTCCCTTTTTAAATTACCCTCATCTCAAGTTTATACACACAACATATTTATTTCAATTATAACTATTTCTATACCATTATTATCTCAAATCAACATTTATCAGATATAACCCTAAAATAAATTTCTGACTCTTAATAAGGTTTTAATTCCAATATTATACTGTTTTCTTACTTTCCCCATTAACTAACGTAATTTCTGAATTTATTTTTCAGGTCACTTTTGAATTCTACAATCAAATACTTCTTTCATCAACTTCAAAAAAAAAATCCAAAACCATCAAAACTCTGACAACAAGGAAATTGTATCAAACTCTACCCTGTACATACTCCTCTTAATAAATGTTCATCTTACAATACATTTTATTTTCCTTTATTTCACTACACTAACATGTCCTTGTCTGTCCCGTCAGAGAAGAAGAAGTTTTTAAAGATAGATAGGAAAGACAGTGTTATGAAGAAAGAAACGGAAGTTTAGGCCTATACCCACAGAGTGACTGTGGCGATAGACCACCGATACAGGGGTGTCGTCTAGATCTTGAGTTACAAACAATCTGACTCCTCCTCTGTAACCGGGGAAATAATAACTGGCCGCAAACAAAAATACAATTTTGAAAATCGATGTCAGAGGTCCCTGACACTCTCTCCTAGAGGCACGTGGGGCCGTTGTTCGCCTCCAACACCGACGCCTTTCACAATTTCTCCTAAATTTCTTTCTTTATATATATTTCACTAATATAGGCCTTGCCTACTACTAGATTTTATTCTTTTAATTTTTCTTTCTCAACATTCACATTACCTTGTAGTAGTTATTTTATTCGAAATCTTAGGAGCTCCTGTCACCCAAGAATCCATCTACTAACAATCCGTCTTACTTACTCTATGTATTCATCATCACTTCTACAAGAATTATTAACTTATTTTCTTTCTTTCTTTTCCTTCTCTTTTAACCTTTCCTTTATAGCAAAAACTTCCCGTTTAATGCTTCAAATCTTCTTCTAACTTTTATTCACTATCCCCTTTTTTAACCATTTTTCACTTTACAAAAATTTACTTTTAACTCATCTAACTTCAATTTAGAATTGTATTTTCCTAAGCCCCTAGGCTTCTAGACTTTCTTCTACTTTTTCCAAGTTCACTACTCTACCCAATTTTTCTTCAACTACTTTAACTCTTTTCTCTGTTAGGTTACAATCTTAACCCCAATCAATTTACTTTCACTTCTATATTTAGATGCAATGGTCCTATATGATCTCTAACAATAGGAGTACAACACTTTCTCAGTCTCCCTTATTCTAACGCTTTGATAAGGCGCAAAGCACCGCACACATAAATTAATTAATAGCCATTTTTAACTTTACATTAGATATTACAATAAATTTGGAAGTATGACACTTATTCTATCTCCCAGTCCTTTACTTAAGATAAGGCGCCTAAGCTCGCCGACTATCTTAATTTATGCTACCCTAACATTTCTTTCCATTACAACTTCTCCACGTTACTTAGTTTCAATCTGTGTCCATTTATGTTTCTGAATTTCCTGTGAATTCCAATATGAAACTATTTGACCCCACCTAAGTAACTTATCTTTATTTACTCCCTCTCTACTTCTTTCTTATTATCCTCTTCTAACCTAACTCTGAACTTGAATTACAGAACAGATCATCGTTACTTTCACGACCAACCAACTACTTTTCTTTTTCCTCTACTCTATCTCTTATTGAACTACTTTTGTTCTGTTAGGAATCTATTGATCACACATTAAGTAGAAACTACAAAAATGTGAATATCAATTTATCTTTTCAAAAACTGACTAAGCGTCTGATAATACTAGTTTTTAGTATACTCAACAGGACGTAGACTACTGTTGGTCTTCACTCTTCCCTCCAATGTCCATTTCTTTGTAGGATACCATTCGTCATCCAAGTCTCCCTTAGACTCGGCCCATATTCTCCTTCGCAGCGGTTGTCCGTTGTCGGCATCCATGACATAATCCAGACACGTTTAGACTCATTCCAACCATAGCTATTTCCATATAGCCATCCATCGGTGATTCCAATTTTTCTCTTCTCGTCGGCTCGCTGATGCTTATGTTCCACCGACCCATTTCTACTGCCTGGCGGCGTGCATACAGCACCCACCCGACGGGCTAGGCCCGCCAGACGCGGCGACCTCCCTCTTCGTCGGCTGTCTGTTGCTTACTCTTCTGTTGACTAACTCTTACTCCTCTCTCCTCACTACTCTGTGTCCGTTACTTCTCTCTCAGGGGTAACGGTCGTCTCTCTCTATTTCCGGCGCCCCGCGCCTGCGCACTTTCCTCTTCCTGCAATTCAAATAAAACTGACACAGTATCGATAGTTCCTAGGATTTCCTTTGTTTATCACTAGTTCCCTCGTGGTCTCGAGCACTGTTTTATACGTAACGTTTTTGCAACGTGACATTCTTCCCTTTCTTACCAAAAAAAAAAATATGTTTGCTGTCTTAAGGGAACATATTTTTTTTTTTCTTTTTATGAACCAACCAATAGGGTCTATACTGGCACAAAGGGCTTAAAATCTTTAGCATGTCACTTCCCTAACTTTTTGCCATAACGGTTCATCAACTCGTAACTGTTTTCACTCATTCTTTTCTTTATAACGTAAGGACCAATAAATGTTTCACTTAAATGCATAACCTTGTGCTGAATTAATAAGTTTATAGTTTCTTCTCAACACTAGATCTCCCAGGCAAAATTTCACTTCTCTCCTTCGGAGATTATAATAATGACTCTACTTTTTATAAGCAGTTTCTAAATTATGTCTGACCATTAGATTTACCTTTTTTTTTTTTTTTTTTTTTTTTTTTTTTTTTTTTTTTTTTTTTAACCTATCTAATCTTTCACTCAAATTCTTTGGAAGTTCCTTAACTATAGGCTGATTTTCAATAACATTTAGCCTACTTAAAACTTCAGCCTCCTTCCCAAAATCTAGCATATAAGGAGTGCATCCAGTGGAACTATGTTTAACAGTATTCAAAGCAAACGTAAATTCTTTCAGATAAACAGATAAACATACATTTTGAATGTAACTAGCAAGACCATCGTTTACAATACCCGATTAACTCTTTCTACTGGTTACTTTCCTTAAAGCTTTACAGTCCACACATTTGGTAAAGGTAGCTTAAATTACAACAGTATATTTGTTTCTTTGCTTGGAACGTGGGTATGGTCCCAATAAATCAGTAGCTATAGTAATCCAAGATTTTCTTTCTGATAAGTAGCCATATTAATATATTAACAATTCCACAATGACAAAAAAGACTGAAAAGAGAAAAGAGATTAGAAAACAATAGTCAAGTCATCTGTCATAGTCACCTATACTAACCTAGAAAAATATGAACTCCCCTCTTTTTTTTTTAACTCGCCCCACGCTATGGGTCAAAACTCTTTTGTTTTTAACACTATCTCGCCCCACGCTATGGGCTATCAAAATCTGTGATTTTACCACAACTCGCCTCACGCTACGGGCGACCAAAATATGTGAAGACTGAACTTCACAAAACTTTAACTGAATAAAGGTTTCTTTTTACTTAACAATTTTAACTAAATTAAGTTGCAACAATTAGCAATACTGTTTTGTTTTAACACTACTTAGCCCTACGATATGGGTCAAAATTACTATCAAAATTACTATCAAAATTATCCTACTATGAAACTATCACGGCCCCACGTTATGGGATATCAAACTATCACGGCCCCACGTTATGGGATATCAAACTATCACGGCCCCACGTTATGGGCGCCAAAATATGTGATGGACTTCACGTTAACTTTACCAATTTACTTTCTTACTATGTCTTCCAATAATATATCTTTACGTGATCTGCTCTAACTTCTAGTAACTATCGTAACAGTGACCTAGTTACTCAGTGAAGCAAATCCACCTGTCACCACATACCAAAGTACGGCACGCGCACTTGACATTCCACAGCTACTATTAATGCACCACATCTACAGGGTGTTCTCGAACTTCTTCATTATAATTTAACTATTATAAAAAAACTCTCTTTTATTGGTAGAACATTTGATATAGGGCGCCATCTACCAATTCCTCTTCTAATTCTCATCCTAATTACCAATATTAATTTCTCTCTTGACTATATGTTTTTTTTTTTTTTTAAGTCCCACCACAAAATATTTATTGCATATACAAGGCTATATATACAAGTACCACGGCGTAGCCTTTAAACAGTGGAGAAGGGCAGGATTCTTTCTATTTAAAGGAAGTTAGTATTTTTAATTCACCCTCTAAATAACAAACCACGTTAACTATGATTTTTCAACAATTAACAATAATATTTTATTTAACAAAAATCAGATTATTCAGTAACAATTTTACAACTTCCCTTTTTAAATTACCCTCATCTCAAGTTTATACACACAACATATTTATTTCAATTATAACTATTTCTATACCATTATTATCTCAAATCAACATTTATCAGATATAACCCTAAAATAAATTTCTGACTCTTAATAAGGTTTTAATTCCAATATTATACTGTTTTCTTACTTTCCCCATTAACTAACGTAATTTCTGAATTTATTTTTCAGGTCACTTTTGAATTCTACAATCAAATACTTCTTTCATCAACTTCAAAAAAAAAATCCAAAACCATCAAAACTCTGACAACAAGGAAATTGTATCAAACTCTACCCTGTACATACTCCTCTTAATAAATGTTCATCTTACAATACATTTTATTTTCCTTTATTTCACTACACTAACATGTCCTTGTCTGTCCCGTCAGAGAAGAAGAAGTTTTTAAAGATAGATAGGAAAGACAGTGTTATGAAGAAAGAAACGGAAGTTTAGGCCTATACCCACAGAGTGACTGTGGCGATAGACCACCGATACAGGGGTGTCGTCTAGATCTTGAGTTACAAACAATCTGACTCCTCCTCTGTAACCGGGGAAATAATAACTGGCCGCAAACAAAAATACAATTTTGAAAATCGATGTCAGAGGTCCCTGACACTCTCTCCTAGAGGCACGTGGGGCCGTTGTTCGCCTCCAACACCGACGCCTTTCACAATTTCTCCTAAATTTCTTTCTTTATATATATTTCACTAATATAGGCCTTGCCTACTACTAGATTTTATTCTTTTAATTTTTCTTTCTCAACATTCACATTACCTTGTAGTAGTTATTTTATTCGAAATCTTAGGAGCTCCTGTCACCCAAGAATCCATCTACTAACAATCCGTCTTACTTACTCTATGTATTCATCATCACTTCTACAAGAATTATTAACTTATTTTCTTTCTTTCTTTTCCTTCTCTTTTAACCTTTCCTTTATAGCAAAAACTTCCCGTTTAATGCTTCAAATCTTCTTCTAACTTTTATTCACTATCCCCTTTTTTAACCATTTTTCACTTTACAAAAATTTACTTTTAACTCATCTAACTTCAATTTAGAATTGTATTTTCCTAAGCCCCTAGGCTTCTAGACTTTCTTCTACTTTTTCCAAGTTCACTACTCTACCCAATTTTTCTTCAACTACTTTAACTCTTTTCTCTGTTAGGTTACAATCTTAACCCCAATCAATTTACTTTCACTTCTATATTTAGATGCAATGGTCCTATATGATCTCTAACAATAGGAGTACAACACTTTCTCAGTCTCCCTTATTCTAACGCTTTGATAAGGCGCAAAGCACCGCACACATAAATTAATTAATAGCCATTTTTAACTTTACATTAGATATTACAATAAATTTGGAAGTATGACACTTATTCTATCTCCCAGTCCTTTACTTAAGATAAGGCGCCTAAGCTCGCCGACTATCTTAATTTATGCTACCCTAACATTTCTTTCCATTACAACTTCTCCACGTTACTTAGTTTCAATCTGTGTCCATTTATGTTTCTGAATTTCCTGTGAATTCCAATATGAAACTATTTGACCCCACCTAAGTAACTTATCTTTATTTACTCCCTCTCTACTTCTTTCTTATTATCCTCTTCTAACCTAACTCTGAACTTGAATTACAGAACAGATCATCGTTACTTTCACGACCAACCAACTACTTTTCTTTTTCCTCTACTCTATCTCTTATTGAACTACTTTTGTTCTGTTAGGAATCTATTGATCACACATTAAGTAGAAACTACAAAAATGTGAATATCAATTTATCTTTTCAAAAACTGACTAAGCGTCTGATAATACTAGTTTTTAGTATACTCAACAGGACGTAGACTACTGTTGGTCTTCACTCTTCCCTCCAATGTCCATTTCTTTGTAGGATACCATTCGTCATCCAAGTCTCCCTTAGACTCGGCCCATATTCTCCTTCGCAGCGGTTGTCCGTTGTCGGCATCCATGACATAATCCAGACACGTTTAGACTCATTCCAACCATAGCTATTTCCATATAGCCATCCATCGGTGATTCCAATTTTTCTCTTCTCGTCGGCTCGCTGATGCTTATGTTCCACCGACCCATTTCTACTGCCTGGCGGCGTGCATACAGCACCCACCCGACGGGCTAGGCCCGCCAGACGCGGCGACCTCCCTCTTCGTCGGCTGTCTGTTGCTTACTCTTCTGTTGACTAACTCTTACTCCTCTCTCCTCACTACTCTGTGTCCGTTACTTCTCTCTCAGGGGTAACGGTCGTCTCTCTCTATTTCCGGCGCCCCGCGCCTGCGCACTTTCCTCTTCCTGCAATTCAAATAAAACTGACACAGTATCGATAGTTCCTAGGATTTCCTTTGTTTATCACTAGTTCCCTCGTGGTCTCGAGCACTGTTTTATACGTAACGTTTTTGCAACGTGACACATCCGAACCCTAATTATTAGGTATATGAATTGTATTGGCATAACTTATTATTATTATCATAATATAATCTTATATTACTAAATACCTTAGTTCCAAAGTTATTTATAAGAAAAGTAATATTTAATCTGCTTTTCATAAATATTTCAGGTTATTACTGGATATATCTCTGGATTTCAACTTTCTTGGGAAACGCATGTCAATAATTGCAAAAAGTGTTATTCTGGCCTAGGAATTTAGAAAACTACGTATATAAATTCGTTACTTCAAAAACTGTATAAAAGCAGAGACATAATATATATAGAGTAAAACTATATGCAAAATTCTGAGAATTTTTATCCTTGTATTACGACTGTAATCCATAGAAACTAGATATTCTACTGAAATTCTATCCAATAATTTTAAACTTAGATCCCACTGATGCTTTCCCTTGAAGATTGGTTATATTATTGTATAATATCAGCATTGTAAAGGTAAAAAGGAGCATGTTACGTTCTTCGTTTAAGAATACTTAAAAAATATGGTTCAATGTTGTATGATAACAGCTCACACATAAACAAAATACTGAACAAACAAATTACAAAAGAAAGCAGTAAGAATATTAAATAAATCCTCAGCAAGAGAACACTGTCAACTTTTATTTATTAAAGTGTTATAAGTAGGGGCCGAATTTCTATGACATGTCATATTTTCCCCTTTTCTTTATTTCAGGTTTCCGACTAATTTAAACCCGATTCCAAGTATCCTGGTGAAAATGGAACGGCTTTTATTGTGCATATAACTGCATATTTAGAAAATTTTCAACAATTGTTGCATATTTAGTACAAATATGCATATTTAAGTCATATTTTCGGCATATTTGTGTGCATACTAAAGAATTTTTGAAGTATCATATCATATTTTGTAAATTTTGCATTATACTGATACTTTTTGAGAATTTACAGATATTTTAAATAATTAACATATTTTAATCAAATGATTTGTAATGAAACTTTAAAAATATATACATAATCTGTAAGTGGTAAAGTCATATTTTAAATTTTATTTGTCATCTTTTAATGCTTTTTAGGTCATAAATGCATGCATATATCCTATTTTTAGGTCATAGAAATCCGCCCCCTAGTTATAAGTTAAGTCATGTTTATATTTGACCCTAATAGATATACCACTTTGTAGACTACAAAAAATGATGAAAAGTTACGAATACTTAGAACAAAAACTTGTCAATAAATTACCTCGCACAGTATTGGAACTGCCACTGAAAGAACCGAAAAAAGATTTTATACATGGCTAATTAAAAATACATTTTATAATAATGACGAATTTCTCCCGCTTAATAACATTGATCTCACAATATAACTTTGAAAGAATATGGTAGTAACAATAATTGTAATCGAAATTACATTTATATAATAAGATGACACTGTCTATTACTGTTTGTATTGTTAAATGACAATAAATGCTATTATTATTATTATTATTATTATTATTATTATTATTAATATTAATATCATTATCGTTATCGTTATCATTATCACCACCACCACCACCATCATCATCATCACCATCATGATTATTATTATTATTAATATTATTATTATCATCATCATTATTATTATCATCATCATCATTATTATTATCATCATCATTATTATTATCATCATTATGGGAATGGATCTGATTTTCTTTTTTTCTTTCAACAGATTTTTGACAAATTCTTAAATCCTCCCTGATTTAACATACGTTTCAGTTCTCTTAACAGAATACGGCCTATACTTCATTTTCCTTGAGGGCTATAAGTGGAATAAGTTATATAAGATCGGGTTGCGTCTTAATGAAAAATTAAAATCAGGTAAACTGATGTAACAAAGTGCCAGAATGCTTTTGTTTAATCAGTGATAATTGCAATTATGATATGCAGAATATAAATTATTTTTGTAATAGATTTCCGAATTAAGCTACAGATCGATTCATTAAGCAGGCCTTACTTTGAACAAAGGTCTGGTTTGATAAGCATAACTTATGTGAAGGAATATGTGAGTAGTGTTATTTGTCAAAGCTAACTGTACTGTAGATTCCAAAGCCGTATATGAACACTGTAAAACAGTATGTTGTCATGAGAAGTGATTTGCATTTGATGAACTCAGTATAATATATTACCATAAAAACCGCTAAATTAGGCATTACGCCGGTACCGGCCAACCGATTTGGTCCAAAATCCGTAGGCTTCTTTCCATGGACGTTATAAACGCATATACCAAGCTTCATGAAAATCCGATAAAGCATTTTTGAGTTATCGCGCGAACACACAAACGGACAGACAGACAGACGGACAGACATTTTCCCGTCCACCACACAATCTGAGAAAGTGCCATTCTGGCACTTAATAATGTGGAAAAAATTTAAAACATATCTTTCACATTATATAGTTTATTCAAGACAGGAAACAAACTTTCAACAGTATGAAAAGAATAATAAATACTTTAAGGATCTGTTATTTTAGAGTGCAGAATTCTTATTGCACAGAATAAGGGATACACTAATAGACAAGAACAATAAATTTATTACTCCAATAATATTTTCAAGCATAATGCGAACATAAAATATGACGAAAATTTATTGAGTTTCAGAATACAATATAAATCAAATTATACTGCCTAACTTACTACTTTATTAGAGAAATACCTAAATGAAAATAAGTATATTTGGAATTGGTTGATAAAATATGAATGCTTTAGATAGCGTTTGTATTCTAGACTGACTCATTCAGCGTTGTTGCTGGTTCTATTTTTAAACAAAATAGTACTTGTAAAAGTGGAGTGAATTTCAGACTGCACAGTGATTTATATTCATGCAATGCCAGTTGTTATCTGGATTTGTGATTACAGCTGACAGAACTCATGCTATTCTACAGGAACACCGTCAACCAGGGTTCCTTCAGCAATTTTACCTGCAGTTTTATGCTAAATGCAAAACTTAGAAAAATGTTACAGCATACACAAAACATTGCTTCATTCTCTAGTGTTTGATTGCAAAGTGTCATCGCTCGTACTGATCAGTTCGGAAGTGAAATATACGAGGGAGAATCAAATGAAAGCAGCAATTAATTTTTTCCCACTACTTTACTGCAGGAAGAATGTTTGCTTGTACATTATTTTTATACATAGTCTCCTATTTCAATGCACTTGCGCCATCTGATAGGAAGTGCTTCGATACCGCGTGAGAAAAATTATTTTGGTTGACGCTGTAGCCACTCGTGCACCGCCGATTGAACGTTTTTATCAGACTTGAACTTCTGTCCTCCAAGGTGTCCCTTTAATTGGTCAAAGATTTGGAAATCCGATATTGCCAAAGCGAATGAGATTGCTGAGTGCAGCTGTTTTGCTTCAACATAATAGCGCCCGTCCTCATGCTCTTCGTGCAACAATGAAAACCGTCGATGACATCCGCCATAATCGCCAGATTTGGGACCAAAAGATTTCCACATCTTTGGTTCATTGAAGGATCACCTTGGAGTGCAGAAGTTCAAGTCTGATGAAGACGTCCATCGGCGATGCACGAGTGGATACAGCGTCAACCAAAATAATTTTTCTAACGCGGTATTGAAGCGCTTCCTATCCGATGGCTTAAGTGCGTTGAACTAGGAAGAGACTAAGTAGACAAATAATGTACAAGCAAACATTCTTCCTGTTGTAAAATAGTGGGAAAAATTATTTGCTGTTTTCGTTTGATCCTCCCTCGTAGGTTATAACCACACCGAACTCAATCACGAATATTAACTTCCTCTGAACAGTACAACTTCTATTGCCATATCCAGTTCTCATGATATCGCTTCAACGGTAGGTTCATATAAATATATTTTAAGTTTGCTTTAAAGTCTAGTAGATCTAAATTTCAAATGTTTTTCCCTTTAATGTGGTCAGTTTAGAAGTAGCTGTCTACCAATCAGCGGGATAAAAATTAATGAGATCCTAAAATAAAATATAAAACTAAGAAAACTTTATTTTAGCCCTTACATTCGTAATCCTAATATGATAATGTAGATGGTCATATATATATTTAATACAATTATAAAAAAGAAATCGGAATAAAAGTTTCTATTTAAGACAAAATTAGATAATAAGCTATGGTCTTAATCACTGTGTTAATTGTTCTCTTTGCAGTCCAGCATTTGTTTATACATTTGTAAGCAATTCAGTCTTGTGTATTTAATAGTTGAGTTTAATATCTTCTTTTTTTTTCTGTCTTTTACCTTAGTTTTACCTCTCTCTTTTAGGGACATTTAAGCGACCCACCCCGCCCGGGCCTTACAGGGCCGCGATCTGTCGGGAGAGAGATTACCTATGGATCACATACATACTTTTTTGACCAGACAAGCAGGGCCTCCCCGGATGAGTGATCAGCCCAATGCCGGGGCCACCTCCAACACAACAGAAACACATAGGACGAGACATTCACACACATTCACTCTGAACAAGGCGAGGGTGGGATGAAGATGATATCCGGGGACCCTTCCACAAGGGCTATAGTTATCAGACGTTTGTCTCGTAGATGAGGAAAAACCCCGGAAAACCCCTAGGTAACTTGTCCCGACCAGGATTCGAACCCGGGCTCGCTGCGTGAGAGGAGCGTACACATCCCCTAGGCTATTGCGATGGACGAGTGTAGTATTCCGGATAATTGCAGGGCAAGGCATTTGATAATTTTGCATCTTTTTTATATGAAGGTTAAAAAGATAGCTGGAATATCATGAAATAATTGATTAAATAAGGACAATTAGGTTTTGCGTTTTCTGCTTTATTTTGCATTTTTCGTAATTTTCAAGAATAGGTATTTTTTGGCAATTTTTAGGCCCTTTTCATAATTTTTAGGTTATGTTTCAGTGGAGGTAGAGATGAGCTTTTCTATGTACAAATCGTTATTTTCAGACAAGAGAAATTTGTTTTTATTTTAGATTCTTTGCCAGGTGTTCATTTAATTCAGGTTTATTGTAAACACCATAGCAGTTTGTCTTGTAGCAATAAAGATTTTTTCTTTCTTTTTAAATGGCACATATTTGCTAAGGGCAATTTGATAGGAATGCCAGTTAAGAAAGATTTTTTTCCCCGCTAAGGGTGTCCTAGCAGTAGGATATAAATTGACGTACTTCTTTAGTAACTAATAAGTGTGTTTTATATTGTAAATTCATATATAACACACTGTCATCCATTAAAGCGATTTTAGCAATTCATTAGCCTACTAAAAAACTGATTATAAGTAATAATAATCCATACTAAGGTAAAACATGTTTTGTTGGATTGTCCTATGTTCGAAACAAAAAGTCTCCAGCTAAATTTGATTTTTGAAGATTTTGACGAAATTTCCATGTGCCAAAAAATTTTCAAGAAGCAATGTTATTGTGATCATTTTATGCAGTACGGTATCTAACATATGTTCACAACCATATGTAATTCATATTCTATATTTTACAGCATATATTGCTGTGTAAGCTATAACCCTAACATGCCATTTCTAGCAAAATAGGGTTCATAAAGACTTGGAGATACAATAAATAATTAAATAAATAAATAAGAATTGTAAATTTATTTGTCTTTTTAAACAAAATTGTGTCGTTTTTTAACTATTTTTAGGTCAGAAATGTGGTTTTTATTTTGAATTTTTTCATTATTTTATGGTCATTAGTAGATCTGGGATTTTAAGGCAAATGCCTATTTTGTTCCTTATGAAATAACATGAAAATTGTTAAATATGTGGACATTTATAGAGTTTTATAGTGCCCTAAAATGCCTATTTGGACCGTTAGAGCCTATTTTATTATTTTAGTGTCTAAAATGCCTATTTTGTACATTTAAAATAAAATTCAACTTCTGTAATTTTTACAATCTTATAATGGACATCCCTCAATGAAAAGGAGAACAGCAGAGGTGGGTTTTTCACAGAAACATGATTATTCCAAACAATTGTCGCTAAAGGAATGCTGACTGATGGGGATGATTAAGGAGGAAGGACTACAGTGTCAAGTCACCAGTGAAAGAGTATCTGTTTAAGTGAATATAGTTCGTGATGCCTAATTTTGCACTTAATTCTGTTAAGAATAGGTATACCACGTTTCCTGCAGTAAAAAAAAAATACCATATTAGGCCTACAGTTTTAGTGTGTACTGTAATATTTTAAAGTCTATTTTCTGTCTATCTACACATTTTTAAAGCGTATTTTAAGTACCTATTTTCTTTTTTAAAAGCCTATTTACTTATTTAAAAGCCTATTTTAGGTACCTAAAACTAATTTTTTTACAGCCTAAAATCCCAGGTCTAGTCATTAGCCATTACAGTAATGCCTTGTCCTAATAATAATATTGTCTTTCACTCTGCATCCCAACACTGTATGATGGAGGCTCTTATATGTTGTGTAGAGGCCAACATTGTAACATTGTAAGAGTCCTTCCGCTGCTTGTAGAAACACTCTGTGTTAATGGAATATTGCACTTCTTGGAAAAGAGTTATGTGACGGAACGATGATCGTACTGGCTTGTTTCATTGGAAAACTTTTATTTTTATTTCAGGCGAAAGGAACATGTTTCATTCCTTGTAACATAGCATAGGGTAAATCCGGGTGAGATGGCCACGCTTTTTTAAATGCTCAATAACTTGAAGGATTTTCAAGATAATTCGTGTGCAAAATGTTCAGTCAGGTCCCTGGATGTCACATTTTCATAACATAATGTTTTATGGAGAAAAAAAGTAATTTAGGGTGAGAAATAACAACATTTTAAAAAAC
The DNA here is from genome assembly GCA_964059195.1 of Ectobius pallidus. Classification (NCBI taxonomy): domain Eukaryota; kingdom Metazoa; phylum Arthropoda; class Insecta; order Blattodea; family Ectobiidae; genus Ectobius; species Ectobius pallidus. Next base: position 29,670,578 of record CAXKWD010000004.1, on the reverse strand, counting down.
GGTACGTTGGCCATCTCACCCGAGGTGTCAGGGGGAGATTGCCATAGGACATAGGGACAGTCGGTCACATCATTTTCGAAGAGTAACAAAGTAGAAAGACTAGGTAGCTGTACTGCTATAAATATATACAAACAAAATAAACTAAAGTGATAAAATAAGTAAAAAAACGTAAAAATAAACATATTTTGGAAAACAGAATCAATTCTGAGTAACTGAAAAGTTCTGATACATTTCTGAAAAGATAACTAAACTCTACTGCATGCTATTACATCCGATGGAGGGGAAGGGCACACCATCTAACCTCTACATCATTTATCTGCATCTTTCGACTTCGTTAGTTGATGGCAGGATCGAGAGCACCTGGTCAGCATACCGACTTCCATGACAGCTTTTAAGTAAATAAATAAATAAATAATTTTGAAAATAAATTGAAGAATTTATTTAATTAGGGGTATACTGTCAAAGTCGTATCTATTTACAGACATCTTTCTGGATTGGATTTTCAAAATTGTTTCATTAAGGTGTACGTATTAATATGTTCGTTTATGTCATTTCCCTAGCAATACAAATAAATAAGTAATTGAGAATCGATGGAAATTAGTCTTAAGTGAACATTTTTACATTTCATGTTAGAAAAAATCAGAAGATCTTGAAAATATGGCTCTTAAGTTGTTGGCCAACTCTCCCGGAAAAACAGTGGGCCATCTCTCCTATTTGTAAAGGTGAGATGACCATAGTCAGTAGTTAAAAATGGAAATGTTTAGAACAGAACACGCAATGCAAGTGAAATATATAAGGTTCGCTCACCTCACACAGTAAGTATCGTTTAACTGGTTAGTAATAATGTCGGACTTCTGCTCATTTCATTCAACATACATAAAATAAACGGTCAGTTCGAAAACAATAATGTTAAATTAATCGCGGATTTCTAAATATAAACAGCGCAGGTGTTCAACAATCGACTCTTAGTACAAAAAGCTTGCCGCCTACCAAGTTACGTTCAAATATGTTTATCGGCCTTGAAATCAGAGCGATTGGTCGTCTCCCCCGCGTGGCCGTCTCTCCCGGAATTACCCTACATACACACTCTGTCGATAGCAATGAGTAGGGCAAGGCATTTGATGATTTTGCATCTTTTTTATATGAAAGTTAAAATATAGCTCGAATATAAGTTATATATAAATTTGTATCATGAAATAATTGATCAAATAAGGGCAATTTTTTGCATTATTTTGCTTTATTTTGCATTTTTCATCATTTTTTAGAGATAGGTAATTTTTTGGCAATTTATAAGTAATTTTTTAGCAATTTATAGGTCTTTTTGGCATTTTAGGTAATGTTTTGGCAATTTATAGGTAATTTTTTTTAGAAATTTATAAGTCTTTTTGGCATTTTTAGGTAATTTTCGGCATTTTTAGATCATGTTTCAGTTGAGGTAAAGAGGAGATTTTTCCATGTACAAATCGTTACTTTCAGACAACAGACAATCGTTCTTGTAGCAAGATTTTTTTTATTTCTTTTTAGATGGCACATTTTTTTCTAGGGCCAATTTGATTGGCTTTCCAGTTCCGACAGAATTTATTTTTCGCTAAGGGTGTCGAAGTAGCATACATCTACTTATTTCTTTAGTAACAAAATAAGTGTTTTATAATGTAAATTCATATATAACGCATTGTCATAAATTGATTTTAGCAATTATTTACTTAAAAAACTAATTATAAGTAATAATGGTAAATTTATTGGGCTTTTTTTTAATTTTGGGTCATTTTCCACTATTTTTAGGTCATAAATGCATTTTTTATTTTGCATTTTTTAACTATTTTATGGTCAATAAATGCCTTGCTCTAGCAATGAGCATGATACGGTCTAGACTTCTAGAGTCATCGTATTAACTCCATAAGCTTCTACCCACCACGGCTTAAGATTTAAGAGATAGGCCTATTCATTTCCTCTTACAATTGCCTCCCCCCACACAAAGTTACAGCCATAATGTTGAGACTTCTGGAACTTCTTGCATGTTCTGTAATGGCGTCGTTTTCCTTCCTTTAATTTCAAAACCTTGATTGTCTTTCCTCTGATAAAATCTCCTCTGATAAAGTTGTTACAAATAGGTAACTGGTTTATTAAAATTGTTTCTAACTTTTATTACGTGGTGTAATAGGCCGAGGTTTAATTTATAGCTTGAATATCTGCAGGAGAGGTTTAGGCTCCTCCATTTTGTTCTGTATAATTACCTCCATTTTGTGGCTGCTGTTATCTGTTTTATCAATCATGATGGACCCCTTTCTTATTAATAATAATTTTATCTTAACGAGGTTTGTAAATTATTTTCACGAAAATATTTTTAAGTTTGTGTAATTTACAGAAAATTGTGAACATGTTTTAATAGAGGAAACGCAATTAACAGGTACATCTGTTGTTTTGATGCTGGAATGCTGATTGTGGAATAGACTTGTAATTCTTTAAGCTGATAAAACGGACGACGGATGTGGGGCAAGAGATGGTTGTTTTGCTCTACATTCCTGGAGTTGACATCTCAATTGCAATACTCAAACCTGTCATACTAGTTCCATTTATTTTATTGATGATATAACATTTTTAAAATTCACACGATTTATTTCAATAAGTAACTTCCGTGACAACCCTTATTATAAGTTAGCTAGCTCTTAAGTTATCTTTTCAATATTCTTGAAGTGTACTGTCTACAAACAATATACAAAATGGGTACGGTACAGACTGAGCTGAATTACAAGAAGAAATTTTAATTTCAGAACCAAAGGGCATCTGAACTATTAATGGTAATGAAATTTATTTCTATACAGAATTCAATCATTGATATGAGATTATTAAGCATTAGAATAGGTACAGGAGTTTGTTATATGTTAAAAAAAATTACACGCTTGATTCTTATTTGCATTTTATTTATAACTAGCTATTGCCCACAGATTTGCTCGCTCGGATTTCATAATTTGAGAGAAAAATACTTCATCGGTACTCCAGTCTTATTTTTACAAGTCTAATAAAATTGCTGATAAATGTTATAAATGAGAAAATGTATCTCCATATAAACTTTGAACCCCTTTATGATCCCTTACCCTTTATAAACCTCTTAGGGTTGAATTTTTGGAAATGCTATAGTATGTGCTTCAATATTTGTATTGTAGAATGATAAGTTTCAAGAAAATCCGACAAAAAAGTACAGTATAGCCTTAACTTATGTACCCCTTTTCACATCCTTTGGGTTCGATTTACAATAAATAAATAAATAATAATAATAATATTAATAATAATAATAATAATAATAATAATAATAATAATAATAATAATAATAATAATAATAATAATAATAAGACGAAGAAGAAATACGTGTTTAATTATTTGTGTTCTGGGAAACTTTTATCATATTTTAAGTCAACAGAAGGGTTAAATAATGTTTTTCCATATAAACTTTATACCCCTGATGACCACTTAAAAAAACTGAATTTTTAGCACAGTTTCTTAGTGAGTCCTGTGTTCATTGGACACCATCTAGTTAACTGAAGTATACTGTATTAATATTAATAATAACAATAATAATTACAATAACGATAGTAATAATAATAAACTCCACAGATGTCGAAACAATTAGGTTAGACATTATAAGACATTAGTTTAATTTTCTAGCAGAACACCCGTGACTTATTATGGTAATATATTAAATGGATACTTTATTCATTTTCTTGTTCCTCGATATTTATTTTCCTTCCCCAATAAAACATTTTTATTTCTAAGTAGGACTAGTTTGGGCAATACGTTTTAATTCCAACAGTTTTCTGATAGCATAAAAGTGATAGTAGAACAATTACAAACAAATCAAGCCCAAATTTACTTTATCAATAATTTTCAAATCTATAAACTGGGGCAATGTAGGCCTAGTTTGGACAATACTTTTTAATTCTAACAGTTTTATGATAGTATAAAAGTGATAGTAGAAAAATTACAAACAAATTAAGCACAAATTTACTTTATCAATAATTTTCAAATCTATAAACCGGGCGAATATAGGCCTAGTTTGGACAATACATTTTAATTCTAACAGTTTTCTGATAGGGGCCTAGTATAAAAGTGATAGTAGAACAATTACAAACAAATTAAGCACAAATTTCCTCTATCAATTATTTTCAGATCTATAAACTGGATCAATATTAACAAATAAAAATTCAAGATAAATTTTCTTTGTGGTCTATATATATTTTTTATTCAGTCACCTTCACGGACAACATACTAGCTTTCATAGTACTGTTTCAATGTAACATTATACTTTTAATGTAAGTTAACCCTTAACTGTGCTTGTGGGGTCTGTGAAACCCCTCCACTCTTTTGTTTTGTAATATTTCACGAGTTAAACATGAGATGTCGTTGAGGCTTTTTGTAATCTTAGTAGCCTATATAGCCTATTGTTATTTGGCCGTTGTTGGAAGCGGTGTGCATTTTTGGCGCTTAAAAGTGAAATATCACAGTTTTTAACCGTTTGGACCCCACTAGCATTTTGTATTTGTCTACAGAGAGACAGAAAAAACTAAAATTTTGTCTGAAAATGGGTGTCATTTCTATTTCTAGCCTATTTGCTCATTTTGGATGTGAAAATTGTTAACAACCTTCTTTAACCATTAGCAATTCTGTAGCCTACTTTTTCGTAATCTTATGGTTTATAAATAATATTTGTTTTATTTTACCTTTTTATTATTATTTTTATTTGGGGTATATAGGCCTAAGACCCCACCAGCATATTAGCGCAACCTGAAAACACCAGCATAGTTAAGGGTTAATCTGAATACGGGAAAGTTTAGGGTATATAAAAAAGTCTGCGATAACACTTCAAACTCAATATTCTCCATCAGTGGAAAGTATGCGTTTCAATTGGTTGATCTTAATTATTAAGACTATATTTTTTACTTTGTTTGATTGAAAAGTGTTTGTGTAATGTCTACCCCTACCGCATGAGTTCGCACAAGTTGTCGGAGTGCAGGCGCCGAGTTTCCCAGTCGCTCAGAAGCCGAGTTCCCCGACAGCTTTCAATCATTGCATGTCTGTCTTTCTTCGTGTAACAAGGTACATATATGCCTATTGAAATTCTCTATGTCAATATATTTACAAAAATATGAAAAAGAAACACTTGAGTAACTACACATCATTCGGAATGTGGAATCGTTAAGATACCAGCATAAGTAAAAATAAAGAAAGCCTATAATAATTATAAACTAATTATAACTATCATAAACTAATCAACTAATAAACAAATTATAAACTAATTATAACTATAACTATCATACGGAATTAAATGTAATTGCTCGACACTCAAGCAAAAAAATAAGACCTTAGCAAAATGAGAGCAAGACTGCTAGGTCTTTTAGGTCTGAGCATCGATGGCCGATATTTTCATGTCGATGATCGATGTTTTCTACATCGATGGAAAATAATCGATGTTTTTTCCTATCTCGATGTTTCTCCCCGACATCGATATTTTTATAATTAAAATAAATTAATAGGCCTACCTTGGTTCTAAGATATAATTTTATTTACAGCAGCCTAATTTCCCAAAACGTCGATTTTTTACATCGATAGTTTTCATGTCAACATTTCAGTTTATTTATGAATTTTGGTGAACATCGATGTTCTTACTTTCGGTGCTTATCCCTAGAAGTTTTTATGCATTCTTCATAATTTTTAAATATAGTTACTGGAAATATTAATGCCGAAATGAGTTTATTAATTTTTTTAAGTTTCAAATCTTTAGAAATAAAAAATTATTTCTTCAATTTACAGTGAGATTATAGGTTTGTATTTTAAGAGACGACTGAAGTGTTCAAAGAGATTTTCTAAAGTATTTGGGCTGTAAACTTGAAATCTGACACACTTAACTAGAATTTGAACAGAAATTACAGTTTCAAATTTCTGTTTAATATTTCATTTGTTTCAGAGATTTTCATTTCATTGATTTTTATTATAAGGCATAGTATAAATTTCGGACCACGACTATACAACAATTTTACTAGAAGAAACCCTTAACAATAAATTGTTTAAAAAACAAGTACTCGAATTGATTAAATCTAACTTGTAATTGTACTTTTACCCACTTTTTTCCGTTATTCATTCTTAACTGTAAATTTTCAATTTTTAACATAGGGTATTTTGTTTGTAACTTTGTTATGTTATTGTAATTTATTTTTCGTAGCTTTGTTCATGTATTTTATTTCATATAAGCAATCTTATTTATTTTTATTCTTATTTTTTGCCTAAAACTATAATATGTATGTTTTCTTTTTATATAATGTTCAAAATATAATTTTAGTATAACTGAACTGACCCAGAACACGAGCTATGCTCATGCGGGGTAAATAATGCTCTTTTGTAATTGTAATAATTTTGTTTATATTATTTATATTTGTATTTGTAATAATTTTGTATTAATTTGTTTTTTCTAATTTGTAATTTGTAATTTTCATGGTAAATAATAAATAAATAAAAAAAAATAAAAATAAAAAATAAAAAAATAAAAATATAAAAAATTTAAACATATCTCCTGCAAAAAATATTAAAATATGAACTTGAACTGTTTAGAGAACATTCTTTGATGCTTGTTTTACAAAATTACTGACGAATTATCTTTATTAAAGTTTTACTTTTTGCTTTAAAAATATTTTACATGGGAAAATGAAAAAAAAAGATGGTATTAAACATGTTAAAATATATATTAGGCTCATCGAAAGATCTTATTCGAATTCTTTTATTTAAGGTGTATATAGTCGCTTTACCTCAACTGGTCATTTTTAAAGGCTCCCTTTTAGCTTATTCTCAAAAACATCTTTTCAAAATAAATTCTGATTATCATTCTTACAAGACGCATTGCACTGTTTAAATACTCCACATCTTTTCAAGTCGTCTTATTTATGTTCTAAAGTATTTAATTAACCCCTTTATCACAAAGAAGGAAATTCCAATATAAATAGGTTCAAATCCTTTAATTTAGAAAACTGTTTCTACAATATAAAACATTTATTCCTTGCAAGTTTGTATATTTATTTACTAATTTATTATTTCCATTGAATTTTATACTAACAAGAATATGTATTTTTCATACACTAATTTTCATGTACAGCAAAAATGTAATGTAAAATATTCAAATGTATAGTACTAATAAAATGTAAAATTTTCAAAATACAGCATGTTTAAGATATAAGATATTTATATTGTGATATTAATTATAGGCATATATTTAAATTATTAAATATTTAAGAAATGTTTATTAATTTATTATATGTAACATACTCTACTCAGTATGTACTTTTTATATGCTACAGTTTTGAAGGGAGATTTTTTTTATCAGGTAGGCTATGTAGATAGCTGTTGTGATATTTAATGTGTAACTGTATGTATAGTGTGTCATTTTTGTATATATGTATGGCCGGTGTTTATTGCAATACTGCCATCGGGTTGTTGACCCACTTGGAGTGCAACAAAATAAATAAATAAATAAGTAATAATAATAAACACTATATATAGGCTACTGCGTATTACAAATAAAACTAACTAACATATTATTATGTTCATCAAAAAGCTTTTATCATTTTCCTTTTATTTGTTAAATTCTTCGGTGATGCACAGCTCCAGGAAGTAATATGAAGCCATGGACCAAATGCTAAACATTGTGTACTTGGTATTTCATCGCAAAATATTCGGGCTCTAAGCCAAGCAAATTTCTTGCCCCGCAGCCGACACAAGCCCACATTCTCGCGAAATTCCGAACCAAATTCCAGCGATCACTTTCTCTGGTTTTCACCAGTTGGCGCGCATTAATTCTCATTTTGAAACCGCGAACAAACAAGAGCTTGTAGACTAGATATATGTTTGTTTTGGAGCTGCCACTGTATTTAACTTTTTAAAATTACCAGCATGCCCTGGTCCAATCAGTGACACTTTCACAAAACACTGATCAGAAAGGCGGTTTCTAATTAATTCTAAATTGATAGGTATCGCTATCCCCATAAATAAACATGACCTCAACTGGTAAGCGCTTATGAACAAATCATGGTAATAAGCTAGCATTCAAAACTTGCATAATCCGATGCAGCTTTTAACGAATTCCAAACTTTTCATATTTTATAAACCCCGCCTCCAAAATAGAATGTAGGATCCCTGCAAAATCCTTCAGGTCTTACTGAAACTTCTGAGTAACCTATTTTCTTAACAAAAGAATACATTACAAAATGGCTAAAATAAATGGGATGAAATTAATAGTAGCATATACTACCCGCGCGCCATTTTTTGGGGGCTGGTTTTACGGGGAAGTGAGGGTTGGGGGAACAAAACATAGCTAGTCCGCCAGTCTTTCTGCAGTGTTGTCAACCAAAGAAATCAAGTTTCAGTAGAATCGCGCATATGATATTTTATGTAGTTGCATTTAATATACAACGATTTTAATGAAGTCCAATAATATAACGTGGTGACGGTATTGCGTAACAATTAATTACACGTCACAAGGGTTTGGTTATAAAATAAGTCATCAAATAAGAATATTATACATAATATAAGCTCAATATTTTTACACTGGATGACTAATTTCAAGCATAAAGAAGAGTCTTAGCAGAACATGCTTCACCATTTCGTGTTAAACGTAAGAGAGGTAAGGCATCTAAAAGTCGAGAAAACTAGAGGCCTAATTTTAAACGTATTTGATATGTTTTGTGAAAAGTTCGCTCAACTTTCAGTCCATGAAATTGACATCAGAGTTCACGGGAGAGTCAGAAATTAGCACATACGGCTTTCTTAAAGAGGCGAGGAAAATGTTGGATGAACAATGACGTGTTTGTGAAATAAGCAATTCGAAAAATTGTATTTTTCCCCATAACTCCATGTGTTAGAAAAGATAATGTCAATAAATAAGGATCCTGAGACAGAATGAAAGCTTAGTATTGAAGCCACTAAATGTCAGGGTGTATAGCGTACTTCGTGTTTCAATGTTGTCAGTTCTATCTACGAAGTTGAACGAAACCTACCGAACGAGGACTAGGGAGTCGAGCGCCCAAGAAATCGCGCGCGGGTAGTAAGTATGGTTTCAGATTTTCTTGGCTTAGCGAGCTTAGTGATAGCCAGGTTAGAATGTAGATTTCCACGACGTTTCAGAGGCTCGCGCTGTCTCCATCCTAAGGGAATTTGAGAAGCCGCCGAAAAGAAGGCCAAGTTACGGAGTAGACTTTACCAGCGTTTCATCACTCAATAATTTCACGTAATTTGCATTGCTTGTAAAAACAAACTTTTCCATTTCAACTCTTACATTTATTTACGTTTTCACAAGGCTCTGAAATCATCTACAAGAGTCGGTCAGCTTTTTTTCCCCTACCTGTACATAAGTAAGAAAACACAATTTGGCGTTTAGAGGATTTTGAATCTAGAGATTTCGACTAGGCTGCGACCTATGTTATAAAATCTGGTAACGAAAGACCAAATACCTAAAGAAACTGTCTGACCTATTAATACCAAACATGGCTTTTCTTGAATGGAACGTGTCATGGTTATGTTATGTTGGCCTAATTCATCATTTCTCATTGACGGCCGTGAAGAAGAAGGGAAATAAGTCATGTGAAGACCAATGCCCAAATACGGTGCCGCCACACCGGTTGTAAGTCCGGACGACGACATAATCATTCGTTATAGATGTCCATAGTGCACCATTTGGAAACAATGTTTTGCCTCTACAGTTACATATGAAGCTTGTCTCATTCATTTTGAATTCTTGACGTCTGATAGGATAATGAGGGAGTGCATATAAGGCAATGTCTGGAATAGGTGAAACATGTTGAAGATAACGCCGTCGTGGCATTTCTGTGAAAGAAGCGGTTATCACTAGGAAGTGGAAAAGTTCCTATGTCCCACTTTCACGTGCGTGCTTGTTTTTGCTTAAATTCTAATGCTATAACTTATTGGTATTTAATGATCGCATCAGTATACAAGTCCTATAAGAAAATGAACGGTAATAATAATTTAATTTAATTTCATTTATTTATTTAAAGATGCTCCAGACCATTTTTTACAAATTTTAAGTAGCAGGCATCTATTAATAATAACAATAATAATAATAATAATAATGTTACTGGGATGGTGATGATGACTTATAATGATGATGATGATGATGATGATGATGATGACGATGATATAATAATGCAATAATAATACAATTATAAAAGCACTTAGATTTTGTAAATAACATTTGAATTAATGCATAACATGTATTTGTGTATAATAATAATAATAATAATAATAATAATAATAATAATAATACTGAGATGGTGATGATGAATTATGATGATGATGATGATGACGACGATGATATAATAATGCAATAATAATTCAATTATAAAAACACTTAGATTTTGTAAATAACATTTGAGTTAATACATAACATGTATTTGTGTATAATAATACTAATAATAATAATAATAATAATAATAATAATAATAATAATAATAATAATGCCACATTTTCAGAATGGAAAGAGGCAGGCTTACCAAACAAATTTTTGATCACTATGTAGGCAAAAAAAATTAAACCAGCATTTTTCAAGGAAATTGAAGAAGATTTGAAATTACTCAGTATCAAATAGGTGGATATTGCGAACAGAGAAAAGTTTAGGGACGCAATATTTGATGGCGAATTTCCAGAGAACCCCAAGAAAAAAACGGAAAGTAAATGGACGGAAGAACTGAAACAGCAACATCGCATAGGCCTAAGAATGAAGAAGTTTTGAGAAGACAAGAAGACAACTGTTTCACGTGGTCCTAAGGTGGCCTAATCGAAAGGAAAATAATAATACTAATAAATTAATATTATAACATTATTAAAATGATAATAATTATTATAGAGAAAACTAGGTACATGGTCATAATACGTCAAAATAATGCGCTTCAAAATATTAGAACAGGCGGTAAAACATTGGAACAAGGGGAAGAATTCAAACACCTTAGAGCAATAAATAAAGATACAAATATTATTAAGGGAAAAGTGTCGATTAAAATAAGAAAATGATTGTACTTCTGTAATTTATTAAGAAACTTTTTTCTCGTATTCTATCCAGAAATATATATGTATATGTGTATATATACACATATATTATATATACACATATATTATATATACACATATATTATATATACACATATATTATATATACACATATATTATATATACACATATATTATATATATAATATATATATATATAAGACAGTTATCCTGCCGGTTGTATTATATGGATATGAGACATGGTCACTTCTCTTCGGGAAGGACATTATAATAATTTATCTGGTAGATTTAATGCAATTTAAACGCAAGGATTATGTGGCAAACATATTCGGCGGGGTTAGGCAACATCTAGGTAAGTGTCTTCCGATTGTGTGTGGTTTTGTACGAGTGACAGACAATGTCATTGTAATTGCCACCAAAAGAAGGACCTGGCAGTTCGTTGTTGCAATCATGCGGGACTAATAATGTAATTATTCCTTAAACCAGTGATGGGCAAACCTACTGTATACGAGAGCAGGCCAAATGACTAAAAAATTTTACAAGTCGGACCGAGGTACTTTATTGAAATATTGAAATGGTATAATTTTCAGAACTATTTTGTCTCTTAGTTAAATATGAAGAAGTATGAGTGGAACTGCGACTATTTTCATAGTCCGGCTGAAACTGGGACAATAAGTTATGAGTAGACCTGGGATTTTAAGGCAAATGCCTATTTTGTTCCTTATGAAATAAAATGAAAATTTTTAAGTATGTTGACATTTCATAATATATCACTTATATTTATAGAGTTTTATAGTGCCATAAAATGCCTATTTGGAGCCTATTTTTACTATTTTAGTGCCTAATATGCCTATTTTGTACATTTAAAATAAAATCCAACTTTTGTAACTTTTACAATCATTTGATGGACATCCCTGAATGAAGAGCAGAACAGCAGAGGGTGGATTTTCCGCAGAAACTTGATTTTCCCAAACAACTGTCAAGAAAGGAATGATGACTGACGGGGGAGGATTAGCTCAAAACAAGTAGCAGGTTATATAGTAAGAAGGGACATAGCCTACTGTGTCTATTTTTTATATAATCCAAAGCTTTTTTTGATAAATATATTTTTAATTCTGTCTTCATTTTGCAATTATTTATTGTTGAGAATAGGTATAACCATGGACTTTCGAAAGCGCAGCAATAACTACAGTAATTTGTTTGCAATATTTATTGCTCTCTCTTTTAATGTTTATTGTTATCTCTGTTTTTAAAAGTTCTGGCATTTCGTGAGTTATGGAGAAGTTAAATGAGGTAAATAAGTATCCATTTTATGAGCCTCATTAGGATGGCCGTACAGCGAAATTCCTAGGGAAAGAATTGTATGAGTACTTATATAGACTGTTAATGAATAACACCGAAATATTTTACCTGTGTATATAGGGGACATAAACAAGCAAGTTTTATTAGGAGATTTTTGCTTTATAACGTAAAATATGTATGCTACAGGGCATTAAAGTCATTACAGTTTGGTGTTCATAAGTCAATAATGAAGGGAAATAGGGTTAAAATTTTCATTAAATTGACTTCATGCCTTCTTAGTGATCGACAAAAACCTGATTCTTAATCATTCGTCAACAGCTGTATCATAATTTAGTGTTTCATTAATAGCCTATACAAAATTTACAGGCTAATCACATGACTAGTCACCACTGCATTAGTTTTTTATTTATTTATTCTTTTTTTAATTTTTTTATTTATTCATAACCTTAGAGTTAACAACGAAGTTCCATTGTGTTACATTTTTCAAATGTTAAAAGCACCGCCGTCTCGACAATTACACTGCCTGTCGTATGCTTTATTTTAACATGGAGTTCAGAGTATTGTTAAATTGCCTAATTTCTCCAGTAGAGGCGACACAGTTCCTAAAAAAACAAATACAGAAATCAACTCAATGTTGAAAGTGACTTAACATTAAAAACATCTTCATTCAATCCTGACATTGACGTGTTAGTTCAATCAAAACTGTCTCAAAAATCTCATTAATATAGTAAACAGCAATTTTGCCTGAAAAATTAAAATGGTCTTTGTGTACTTTTATAGGCTAATTGTGGTTTTTATCTTTCCCTAGGAACACTTGTTAGTGAGTATGAAACCACTTGTTGCTTATATTGCAAACATATATCCATTGTTAAATAATAACTGTTCTGCTACAAAGTGCTTATATTTTGTCAACCATTTTCAAATCAGAACACAAATTGTTTATCAATAATCAATCTGTACCTTCAATAAAACATATATAAGCTTATATACATTTGCAATATTTGATGGTAAATTATATATACGTAAGGAAGAGATACGATACAAATAAGGTTTTTACTCCACCGATAAGGAAAGGTGGATCGCCAGCTGAAAAAGGTTGGGAACCACTGATATATATTATTATGCCCCCTCTGTACACAGGTAAAATATTTCAGTGTTATTCATTACACCCTGTATATTTCATAGGAAGAGTGAGCTACGGGTACCAATTCCACATAATTGTCTGTACTAAACCTACAACTTAAATATGAAGTTCACGAGTGTTTTTGCTATTAACTTTCATTATCAAAACTCGATAAGTCACGGATATAGCAAAGTACATTACAAACACACTGACACACTGCTGTATTGGTAGAAGTGCTCAAGCACTCGTCTGCATTCGGAAGAAAAGAACCCTCTCTCTCTTGTAATAATCATGAAGGTCTGAAACCGCAGCAGTGACTTCTTTTTCTTTTTTTCCTTCTTTTCCCCTTCTCGTTCTTCTCGTTCTGCTCTATCATTAGTTTGGTGTTTTGCCATTCCTGGCTGCCGGCTACGGCACGAATCGAACTCACAAAAACACTTGAGTTACACTTCAAAGCAAGCTGCATTAATTGAACATCTCGTGTGTACAAATTTAGTCGAGATCACTGTAATATTGTTAGTTCAAGTTCTATCTTAATGCCTTATTATGTCTTGTGTAAATTAATTATAAGTTTTGTTTTTAACATAGGTCTCGGCTATACTCATCGACTCAATATTATAGTTTTTATTTTTATTGAGTGGTTGCAAAGTTGCATGCGGCCTATAGGACTGCTAGTTCACCTTACATGCCCCACTAAAAAAATAAATACTCTCATTGTTTATGCTCGGTTTCTATAAACTCGTGAAATACCTATGGGTAAATTATCCATGGGCAAATTAGTTCCTATCACCCACAATTATATAATGAGCAAGGCCTTGGAGTTGTACAGTTAATTTCATTCAGAAGGTTTGATTCTAGTTGTTTAAATTATTATTGATCCTATGAGAGGTTAAATTTTATCCAGACATCCATGAAAGGATAAATTAACCCGACGATTTACCCTTGGAAAGATTTAGCCCGAATTTGTAGGAACATTTTTTCTGTCATTTTCATATTTACCCAGAGAACATTTATCTAGAAACTCGCCACGAGTGCATGTGATTGTTGCCTTTAAATTATTTGATTTTGTAAAAATTATTCTTGCGTAAATTCTGTCCATTGGAAAATTTACCCATAGGTATTTCGCGAGTTTATAGAAACCGGGCATTAAGTCGTTTAAAACCAGCATGTTTATAAAGGTTATATGTAGGCTGCTATATAGTGGTGTAATCGAAGGTATAGGCAGGTATACCCCATATATCCTCTCCTTAAGCTTTTTAGCTGAAGGGTTTGGAAAATTCACCGCGAAGCCGGAATTTTAATTTTAGTTTTCGTTCGTGAATTATGAGTGAAAAACGGGCAAAAAACGTGCATTTTTTGCGTTTTCAAAACATAAGTTTTCACTTATACATTTCAATGTCAAATCAATTACAGTTGGCTTTGTCTATTTTTGTCACACCTTGAAAATAAAACTTTCGCGATCGCTTGAATGTTGTAAGCCCTAAATATGGTCAAACGTTGTTTTATTTGGACGAATCTCACTATACAGAGGTTTTCTGGGCCAAGAAACTCGAATCTGAGGTCGCTTTTACCAGACGATGCTATCTAATCGTGGTATGTAGTCCACGTGATTTAAGAGTTAATAAATATTATGATTTTACTATTATGCTCTTAATTTTTAATTTTTGAAATAATTATCGCGGGTGAAGCCGCGGGCACATGCTAGTCATTTATAAGAGCTTACCCTATATAATACACGGGCGTGCATAACGACGTATTTTCTGGGCATCTTTAGATACATCACGGTACGTGTGAACGAGTCTTAGTTTATTATTAATGTGAACATCTCTTTATAGTAACGTTCATATTTCGATGTAATTTAAAAGTAAGTACGATATGAGAATAGCATCATGGGCGTCCGCAGAAATTTTGTCAAGGGAGGCCAATGAACGAATTACTGCACTATCACTAAGCTACTACAACCACTTAATTATTATTATTACTATTATTGTTACCTTTCATATTATTATTATTATTATTATTATTATTATTATTATTATTATTATTATTATTATTATTATTATTATTCACACTACTGATATTATTATTATTATTATTATCATCATTATCATTATTATTATATAATCAGCATCTTTCATTTACTGTAGCTGGACTATGACCATGGATACAAAGAAAACATCTGATGTATACACTCACATGACTTTTCATACACCTTACAATTTCGTAGGTGTACTATTCGTATCAAATATAAAATGCGACATTTTCTTGCCTTATCTTCATTATAATAAAATATTTTGGTATAAATGGTTTCAAGTTTAGGGGAAGTAATTATTCCTACAAGCCAATATCTAGTCAGCTGTTACAACTCGTTTTCATCCAAACAACGCGAACATACAATAGTATTTGGAGACTTAAACCTCACTTGACATTAGTTGTTTTTTGTCATTTAATTTAGAGGTTTATGTGTAAACAATTTCCAGGGAGGGGCAGCGGCCCTACCCTGCCCCCCCTTCCGGACAGCCATGAATAGCATTGAAGCTAAGAACACCTTCATTCTTATTTGTTTCCTTCTGTTTAATAACTGTCTAGTGTTACATGCTTTATTACATAATATAATATGTGTGATGTTCGGCACAACACCAACAGGATTACACTTCCTTGAATAGAAAAAAAGTAATCTTACTTTGAATGTGAAAGTTCAAGGATTTCAGAATTTGTAATTAAACTTAGTTCACACTGTTTGGATCCCTGAGGAGATGAGGTCATTCCTGAGTAGAAAAAGTTATGATTTATAACGAAGTTGTTACTCAAGAAATGAGTAATTCTTCTTCATACAGATTTAATAACGTTTCCTTAAGTAAAATATCCATATAAGGTTTCACAAACTGTCTGGACTATGGGCTATCTCTTCGTTACATAATTTGGTGGCGTTGGTAGTCGGAATCTAGGAACCCTTTTAAAAATGAAATGTACGCGAAAATACATTTTTTTTTAACATTAGCCTACAAATATAAGGAAAGTTACCCCTATACAGGCAGTGGAGCCAGCCGATTCAGGCCCTTACATGGGTGACGTCACTGAACGTTTATAACCATAACTCAGAAACAACATGCTTAATTTTGCAGTAAGTTAACTTAATATTATTTTATTTATTGTAAAGTTGGGAACAGCAGTGGAAATAATTCCTCTTGCTTATGACAGAGGGTAGCTTCTTCTCTATTTCATATATTTTTTTAAAATTAGTTTCTTAATAAGTAAAATAATAAGATACTGCAAAATTAGGTATGCGTGCCCTTTAACAGGTAGAGAAGTTTTCTTCTACCAAATTAAAAAGGAAAATCTATATTACAAAGGACAAATAATTAAAAGATTGAATATATTTTGTCCTCGAAGGTGTACATTCTCCCTCAAAGTGATGTTTCATAATAGCTTACGCACATTTCCGAAAAACCATGTGAAATGTTACTTATTTATTTATATTTAAAATTGCTTCCTGCATTCAGAGGTTACCAGAGACAAGCCTTAACAGACAAGAACAAGACAGAAATCATAAATATAAAATACAAAAAAGTAAGACGTTAGATCAATAGAATGTTGCAATATTACGATCCATACAGGTGAAGTTTCGGTATGTTTATGGAGTCTTTAATGATATTGACAGACAACTCTGATTTCATTTTTTAGTTATTAGTATTTGCAGAAAGAGATCGTAAAGTTGGGAATAAAACTCCGCGTGCCAAAAATCAATCCATTTAACGTGAATTCATTTAACTTATATTTCTCTGCATAGGCCTAATATGGTGCTGTAGGTGTTTTTCTTTCATTCGTTGATTCTTCTGCTTGGCCATTGTGATCTTCCACACGTATCGTTCCGGAACAGGGAGGATCTTTAAAAGCGATCTTCTTACCACTAGTATGCACAGAGAAACTTAAAATGAAGTTACTATAATATTAAATCTTGAATTAATACTTAACTGCCAATGTATTTAGAATTCACAACTAAATTAAAGAACTATGGTTATGGATAGGGTTCGGATGTTTATGACATGTCATATTTTTATCCTGATCTCCATTCTCGCCGCAAAAAGAGATTAAACAGTATGAAATGTACATTTTTTATCCTAATCGATTCGTTTCTTTTTTGCTTATAAAGTAATATTTTGGCCATTTTCATGGTATTGGTAAGATTTCGGCCATATTTGTAATTTAACGTCATATTTCAGTTTAAAATTCGGTAAAAGAGCACATATAAGAGATAAGATCAAGAATTGCCATGGCCAAGAAAGCATTTATGAAGGAGAGAACTCTGCTAACTAGTAGTCTGAACCTAGAGCTACGTAAAAACCTGGTGAAGTGTTATATTTGGAGTATTGCTTTGTATGGATCAGAGACATGGACTTTGAGGAAATTAGAGAAGAAATATTTAGAAAGTTTTGAAATGTGGTGCTGGAGACAGATAGAAAATATAAAGTGGATGGACATGGTGACAAACGAAGAGGTTCTGAGTAGAGTGGGTGAGAAGAAGTCAATCATACACACAATTCATCAGAGGAAAGCAAACTGGGTTGAGCACATTCTCAGAAGGAACGGCTTATTACATGATGTCGTAGAAGGAAGATTGGAGGGTACAACTAGACTTGGAAGAAGAAGAATTCAGCTGTTGGACGATTTAAGGGGAAAGCGGAAATATTGGATGCTGAAGGAGGAAGCAGAGGATAGACAGTTTTGGAAAACAAAATTCGCGTACCAAGTTTGAAAACCTGCCGGAAGGCAGAATACTTACTACTACTACTACTAAAAGAGCACAATTATGCAGTATGTGCTCTAAATTGCCGACTTAATTTTTATTTCCGAAAAAGAGTCAGGAATATTTTGGTTTTACTGTAACTAAAGTGTGAAGGGACAATAACAAATAAAAGCACATTTACCTTTTCTTCCTTGTTGTTAACAACTTCCAATAGACACGTTTTAAAAATATTTTCAGTTTACATTTGCAGTGGTATCTGGAAACATTAACAGATTAGAATTTCTCTACAAGTAAAACTGTAAATGACCTGTAAAATTGTTAAAAATGATCGATGATTGAATTAATGTGATGTAATAATTTAGTGTCATTAAATGTTTTAAATAGAAACATTTATTTTTAGAATTTACACAAGAATAACACCACACAAACACAAATAATTTAAAGATAGCAATCACATACACTTGTGGCGAGTTTCTAGATAAATGTCTTCTGGGTAAATTATATCATTGTGGGTGAAATGGAACTAATTTGTCCATGGATAATTTACCCATAGGTAACTCACAAGTTTGTAGAAACCGGGCATAAATGTTTTAAGTGTTTTAGAAAATAACTTCATTCATGAGACCATATTTAGGGTTTTTGGGTCATATTTAGTCATTTTTGTCATATTTGCAGCCATATTTTCCGCTTTTTAAGTTATGAACATCCTGGCCCTAGTTACGGATAACCATAACATCTTCGAAATCCACCTCCTCATTCCCGTATGATTTCGGGAAAATATTTAACACATTACCTTCATGAAAAAAAGTGAAGTCACTATTTGAAAGAGGATAAAACGCGCGAAGAAATGAGGAAAAGAAAGGACATAAAAAAACAACACAAGAATGCCAGACCACAAAAAAATCTGGGACTGGGAAAAGTTGAAATGATTATAATTATGTGAGGGATAATGATAGACACGAGAGGGTAAGAGCGGCGACGTCTGGAGAACTGGCGACAAAATCCGACACAACCAAACCTACTGCTTTATTACTCCTCTCAGCATCATATCCACGAATTTCAAGGACTCGGATATCACATTTCTTCTTGTGTATTTCTGTGCGCGATAATTTTATGAGGTTAGTGAAATATATCGAAACTAGCAGGTGTCCGCTCGCGATTATTTACTCAACTGCTAGACTTTTTTTCTTAACTGCCCCCCAACGGAGGTAGCCCAGTTGGACTCAGTATACTTAAAAAATATATAAATATTAATACACACTGAAGTAAGCAACTAGAATAAACAATTGTTAGAAGTATATAAATCTCCGCCTATATACCACTCAAGAATAAATAACATAGGCTACACGCAACTATACTACGCAACATTCTCACAAAGTTAAATAACTGACATGCATATTGATATGCCAACTTACATAATTTTAAGGACAGATAGCGAATAATGCTACTACATCAAGATATTTAATCAACATTTTATCTCATCCAGTGTCTGGAAAAACATATTCTTATGTGTAAATTTTAATTTTTAACTTATGAATTTTATGTTTTTAAACAAGATACAAAACCAGTAATATATTAACACTGAGCTCAATGTTTCTACACTGGGTATACTACATCTATTAGTACATATTCCTTACTTACAAAATCACAAATAACTAATAATAAATTTAAAAAATTATCATTTAAGCGTGTACTCCTTCATGTGCATTTCCTTGGTTTTCCTTGCTTTGCTTCTTCTCTTATTTATTCTTGAGTGGTATATAGGCGGAGATTTATATACTTCTAACAATTATATTTATGCCACTGGAAAATGAAATTAATTAATTATAGAATAAACAAATTAAAGCAAAAAAATTAACAATAAAATGTTATTTCATATGTAACTTATGTGATTATGGAGAATTTGACAAGACTTCTTAAGCACTGTGGTCACAATGTTATCTCTTAATGTTGGAGGGAGTCCGTACTTTATCCGAAAATCTTCAAAAAATTTAGGAATAGCTCAACGTGCTCCAATTAAGGGGCCAACAACTTCTACTGTGTTCAGGTTATATTTTTTCAGAAAATAAGGGATTGTAGGTTCATAAATCCCCTTCTTTTCTTCATTTACTTGTCCTGATTGTTGGTTGAGTTCCATCCTGATGGTAGGATCAACTATAACAGCTTTCCTTGAGGTCTTGTTTATTTAACAGAAAAATAATGAAAACGTTATACTTATTAACCATTGACATCGTTTTTACAAAAACGTTCCATCCTATCTTGTCTCCTTTTTACATGCTAGGCTATGATAAAATAGGCTAGGGCCTATGATAAACATCCATATTTCTCAGCTAAAAATACAAAGCCTACAGCTACGAATGACTTATCAGTGGATAGTATTTTTTATCGAGTTCTGATATGGCATACTCGTTGGCATACACTCAGACTGAAACAACTGAAAATGCTGTCCCTGAAATAAGAGCTCTTATTCTACATCAAAATGTGAAGAGTGAAAATGGGATTATCTATGACCAGAGTAGAGAAAGCTATGCATCACAATGTGCATCATTCTAGTGGATTTCATTATTTATTTACACTAATGAAGTCTATCGATAGCTTTTCTAATTTGTCAAAGTCGGGTATCATTTACTTCCAAAGCTACCTGTGACCACTGCCAACATACACTGTTGTCATGGGAAATGTACATGGAATTTGATTTGGTTTTGATAATAATGTGTAAAAAGGTATAATGTCTCCTCTAAAATATTTTATTTTTGACATTTAAAATCATTTTTTTTTCAAACTCCTTTCTTAGTGAGCAGTTACATTATGAAACGAAGGTACTGTCAAAATTCCAAGTCTCTACCTATTGTAGTCTACCTAACAGTCTACGTTGATTCTCTGTCAGTCATTCATTAAGTCAGTCAGTCAGTCAGTCAGGACAAAGCCATATATATATAAAGATTAAAAAAACTAATTTTTAGACAGTCGAAGGTAGAGGAAGCATTGTTAATGGTAGGCCTATATGATATTAATTACAATGAGAAAATTATGCCACTGAGTTGTATAAAATTATACCAGGTTTAAGTCATATAAAATACTCTTTTGGTAAAAAATATTTGCATGTGATTGTTAAATAGAGACAATTTGATAAAATAAAACGAATAAAACAAATCTTGTGCTGCCATATGGACATACAGATGTGAAATGAAACGATTAAAAGTACTACAAATTCATGAACCTTACCCAAATCATGCATAAACAATAATTAAAATGCTAAAAAGCTGGATCAGAGGTTCATTTCAGTGTTTGCTAGATGTTTTATTTAAATAATTTGTTTAATAAATAATTAAATGTCAAATTTCTCACGCTTAAATGGGGAAAACATTGAATGGTATAGACCAGCGTTTCTCAACCTTTTTGAACCCGAGGACCTCTAAAATGTCTAAACAATTTTACGGACCCCTAATTTTACATCCCATTTTTCAAAAAAGGCCTATATTCTTAATATTTTGGGTATTAATTATAGGTCATGAAACGAAATATGTGAAAAAATTTTACTTCTTTACTTTCCACTTGCTTTATGATATTTTTAATTATTTCTGAGGTCCATCTTCACCATCTTCGCGGACCACCAGTGGTCCGCGGACCATAGGTTGAGAAACGCTGGTATTGACGAAACTCACTATGCGGGGTATTTTTGGGCTAGAGAACTCGAATCACTCATTTAATTATTTATAGGCTTATTTATTACGTAAAACATTGTAACTAAGAATAAAATTACGTAATTTTTAACATTTATGTATAAACATAATCGCACGATTGGACAAATGGCTTTACTTTCCTTCCAACTTACATTAGCCACCCAAATCCTGTATCTTGTTTTGTCGTAAGCTCATAATGCAGTCTCTATCTTAACATAGGAAAGTTCATCAGAGGTCTACTACTTGCTGTTTAGGTCATTAGCGTTTATTAGCAGCAGAACAAAAGCTGGTCATGTAAAGACTCCTTTAAGATATAATTGCATTTAATAGAATGGCAAACTTAATGGAAGGGGAGAAAAACAGTATGCAACAGATGTCAGATTTGCACTAGAGTTCTGTCGGTCATCTTTAATAATGCCAGGAGCGGCCAAGAGATGTCTCTATTGATTGTGGTCATCATCGTTAGTGCCAGTAAATTATTCAGTCGGAAGGTAGCCTTAACATGGGACAAATACCACAAACGAGCTGAAAACTAATCTTCAATAATTTACTGACTCATAGCATTACATCTTCATCTTTCAACTGATAAATGGGACGTTGATGTTGAGACTACATTTGTTCTTATGCCATAAGTCAATTTACAGTAGAGTCCCGCTATTCGGAACGAATTGGGACCGAACACCGATCGGTTCAGCGGGAATTCGGATTAGGCGGATATCATGAATAATATCAATGTATTGACTTGTTAAGGCGTAAATTAAGTGCGGGGAATTGTATAAATGGAGCCGACTTGTGTTGTAAGTAACCAGCTTTCAATCCAGTTTGGTTTCAGGCGTTTTCATCAAGCTTAGGCTCTATGTATGTCTCTATTTAACTTCTTTGTATAACAATAAATGTACGTTTTTTCACGAACGTCTTTTTAATTTCTCCTGTTTTTAAGTTTAAAAAATCGGTATTTTTTCTGAACTCTGTTCGGAATAGGCGGATTTTCGGAATAGCAGGACTGTACTGTATAACAAATATTTTACCTACAGGCCTTCCAATCGGATATATACTACCTCCGACAGTGGCGTATTTTTTAAATATTGAAATAATGAAAATCACATTTTACTCTATTCAGCCCTAAAACTAGTTAGCAAATTTGATTACTTACTCTAAGACATGTCAACTTAAACAAGAAATCGTTAACTAAATTATAACACTTATTACTATTAGTAAGAAAAGTTAAATAACACATGAAACAATGGGAACTCTATCGAATATTTCCGAATACAGCCGACACTGCCCGATTTCTAGTGGAAATGGAAATACAAGTTGTCTCTGTAATATATGGAATAATTCTACTTCTCCCAATGGAAGGTATTCACATAGACCTTTTAAAATACAAACTATAGTAGGCCTAAATGTTTTAAAACGGGAAATTATTGTATGAAGAGAAATATAATAATTTAATAATAAGGTTTAATATTCTAATATTTAAGAGATTATAATAATTTTTATTTAAACTTTAGCAAAACAGGCTACTCTAGTATTATACAAGAAAACAGGTAGGCCTACATTATATATTGTAATTGACATAAAACTACAGCCCTAATGTACCTTATGGTGAAATAAGGCAAAAATAAATTGTATTAAATAAATAAATAAGTAAATAAGTTTTAAAAATATGAAAATGAAAATAACTTTAAAATAACATCACTCATTATCGCATGAATTTTAAGAAGACGTGACCTAAATAATCAGTGATAGAGAGAAAAATTAAAAATTAAACCTGTAAAATTTTTGTACGTTTATACATTTGAGTAGACATAGATATAGGCCACAGAAAACGTCTAAATTGTGTGGTCCTATTAAGAAGAGATTACTAAGTTTATAATTTTTAACGTGAAGACTTTGTACAAGCATTCTTGTAAAATTAGTAAACTATTTCTCAACTGTCCTGAAAGGTTCCCTCTCTATACTCAGGAATCACTTATATTCCTAATTTGTATATATTTGTCTTCTAGTTTTTTTCTTGTTGTTTCATAAGTTTCTTGAGTTTTTCTTAATGTTTATTGTAAATGCTTGTTAACACTTCTTTGTGGTGTAATTGTTTTTCTATTACGCTTTGTCTTAGGGCAACCCTTAACTAAGGGAAGCTGAATGTGAATAAATAACATTAAAATATACATGTGTAAGTTATTGCTGGGCCAATGGGCCTACTTATAGAAATGATCTTGCAATTAACACTACAGCCAGGCTTTTACGTAAAATATTTGTCTCTACTTTTTACATGTAATATTTAAATTGATGTACGCTGAACTCTGCAATTTCCTTTTTATATACTACTTAGGCCTAGGCATATATCGTAAGAAACTCAGTATAGTTCTTAAATTACATTAAATTAACTTACTTTATTTTGCTCTACGTGCTTTGTAAGCTTTGTATTCTGTTTGTTCATTAAAAATTTTACAACAGTTACAGAATAATAACCTTGAGCCGAATTATTGTGTTAACTGTTTTCTCTGCAGTCCGGCATGAGTTTATTATGGGAACAATCTAGTCTCGGAAATAAAATATACTCGATTTCTGCAACTGTCTCTAGGCCTACAACAAATCCGAGTATTCCAATTGCTAGTATATTATTTTATTTTTATTTATTTACTAGCTGAAAAGGCCCGGCGTCGCCCGGGCTTTGTATTTTTTAATTTGAAATTAACTTATGAAGGACTTTATGTATGTAGAACTTGAAATGAAGAAAAAGATTTATCACACTCAAACTATTCCATCAGAAAACGTTGGATATAGCTTTTTATGGCTCATAGAGGATGTGGAATGCTGCATTCCGTTGCTTCTACACATCATGCTTGGGAGCGGTTGATATAAGAAGAAACACAAATTACATAAGATTGTACTGACTTGACGGAAAATTTTATTTCTCATTCTCATGTTACTATACAATCGTTTCGGAGCTGAAATAAAAGAGAAATGCAGTATCACTTTCATACTTTCCTCCCCTAGAACCCGGGACATAATATACTGCGAGCATAGGACTCAAAATGTTCCATCCCATGCTTAGGGCCTATGATAAACATCCCTATTTCTCAACTAATACAAAGCCTACAGGTATGGATAACTTATCAGCGGAAAGGATTATTTATAGACTTTTGATATAGCATACTCACACACTTAAGTTGTCCCTCTTATTCTACATCAAAATGTGAAGTGAGTAAATATTTCTTATCTCGAGGGTAGAGAAAGTTATGTAACTACATCACACTGTGCTTTATTTTCGTGGATTTCATTTTCAGTCATTATTTTCGCCAATATATTACATCGATGGAATCATAATTCGTTAAAGCATTAGGCTATATACTTGCCAAGGCCCTATGTAATCATAGTAAACAATTTACTGTTGCCATGTGAAATAAACAGCAATTCATTTTTTCAGTATAAAATTCTCAGAAATTATATAATTTTCAAGGGAAGGAGTATTTTGTTTGAATTTTAATGTCGACAGCTATACTTCCCGGGCTTAACTGGGTATGTGTGCAAAATGTCGTGTAAATTGGTAAAGAAATGTAGATTTGTATAAGGAACAAACATACATACATACATACATACACACTTTCGATTTTATATATTAGATTTATTTATTTTTTAATTCAGCTGTGTTCATACTCCTTTTAGCTGCGAGGCCATATCAGGAGTTCGGTGTCTATACAGTAGGGT
This sequence comes from Ectobius pallidus, assembly GCA_964059195.1. Lineage (NCBI taxonomy): Eukaryota > Metazoa > Arthropoda > Insecta > Blattodea > Ectobiidae > Ectobius > Ectobius pallidus. Next base: position 29,644,955 of record CAXKWD010000004.1, on the reverse strand, counting down.
GGGCCATGGAAATATCGATTGCCAATAGTTTCTATTGTTAGTGCATTTTGTGGAATAAATTTCAATTGACATTAATTTAAATGGATATGATACAGGATGAAATGGTGAGGATGATTCATGTATGTAAATATTCAATTCGGTATTTGGCTTTACGACTGGGAAACCATGAAAAACCCATGTAAAATTGGCCGGCCACGGGATTTGAACCTGGGACCTCCCGAATGCGAGTCCAAGCGAAGATTATTCTTAGATTTCCAAATGCTTCTTTTTTTCCAACTTTCGTGGCAAATTATATGGGAAATTATTCCGAATCCAGGAAGAATTAAAAATAAATAAACTTCTGGATGTCCAAAAAAATCAAAATAAGTGCATTTAAGGGTTAAATGAAAGTAATTTTTTCTAGCCAAATTGCGATAGAATAATGGAAACGGAGAACCGAACCGACGTCAAAATTAGAGAATAAAATATAAATTTGTCAAACCTGCCGTAAATGTCAACTTTATCTATGATCAACTGTGTTCAACAAAGACTACCTGGCAGCCCACTGTAATAACTTTTTTAATGTTATTGTTATCAGAATATTTATGTGCAGTTGTCCATGCCATAAAAATCTATTGGGAAACACATGAAATACTGCATATTGGTAGGGCAAGCGCACTTTGTACACAGATTACTTATTCTCTATCTAATAATTTCTTTCTGAATATAAACATATTAATGTAGCTGAATATATAAATAGAAAGATATCAATAAATGAGTGAGATATTAGCACTCTTGAACTCTGTCAAATAAAAATTAACCACTCGTCTTTTGTTCTAACTCAGTCTAATGAAAATAGTAATGGTTTGTGCTGGATCTGTACAGTGTCCCCTCCTGGTGGCAGATCCCAGCAACTCACTGGTGGGTGTAGTCGCGGACATTTCCTAAGACGCAAGGCTTGAAGACAGCGTGACGTCATCGGCAATAAATCATAACCTGCGAAATACGGCAGGCACGAAGTGAAAATTTGCTTGTATCATGCAATTCCCATCTGTCCCATTTTAGGTAATACGAAGAAGGCATAAAATAGAAAAATAAATGAATATAAAAATATACAGAAAAGCAGAGTGAGACAGGCTATTGGGGAGGACGAGAATAACATGCGACAACGGATGAAAACAGTGACAATAAATTAGGTATGTGTTAGGAAATATTATGTAACCGATTAGGCCTAGGCCTAAAGAACGATTTAATAAATAGGGAGCATAAAGTTAATTAGGACTGTAGGTCTATGTAAGAAATTAATAAAGAACTAAACAATTGATTACAGGCCTGCGGCTGTTCCGAAGTTCGCAAGTAGGCCTACATGGTGAATAAAAATGTTAAATTTCGGTACAAAGGCCAAGGCGGTGAATTTTAAAACAAAGTTGAGCAACAGGTATCACATTTATTTTATTTTTTGTACCGATGGTGAGGATGATTCATGGCATGGAAGTACCCAATACGGCATTAGCATTTACGACTGGGGAAACCATGAAAAACCCATGTCATATTCGTCGCCATGGGATTTGAACCTGGGACCTAATTATTGTAGTCTATTGTAATCTATTATGACTAGTAATAATTTAATCTATGTCTAATTAAGTAATCTTCAAACTGCAATTGAGGCCCGTTTTGACAAAACTCAACCCCTCCATTTTTTGCTTTGAAATGAGATCTTTAAGATGGTGAAAAAAGAACATAAGGTAAGTCAACATAACCAATTCATTTGGAAACCTCAATATCCAAGGTTTCTATCTTCTACCCAGGTATATGTTAATAAAAACTAAAGAAACCTTCTCCTGAACAATTTATATTTTGGCACACGTTGAGTTTTGTCAAAAATGCCCCCCCCCCACAATTGTAAATTTAAATAAATAAATAATAATAATGATAATAATTATTATTATTTACTAATGCAATAATGTATTATTATTTTTCCTCCCTTTCGATTAGACCAGCTTAGGACCACGTGAAACAGTTGTCTTCCCAAAACTTCTTCATTCTTTCTCGATGTTGCTGTTTCCGTTCTTCCGTCCATTTACTTCCCTTTTTTTCTTGAGTTTTTCTGGAAATTGGTCACCAAATATTGCTTTCCTAAACTTTTCTCTACTTGCAATATCCTCCTTTTTGATATTGAGTAATTTCAAATCTTCTTCAACTTCCTTGAAAAATGCTGGATTAGTTTTTTTTTTTTTTTTTTTTTTTACTTACATAGATTATTATTATTATTATTATTATTACTATTATTATTATTATTATTATCAGGGCCCGGGTTCTAATGACATGTCATCTTTTTACTGATGCTGCATAGACATTGCCAACTTGTGGATAAATCCTAATCATGGCTTCTAGATTATAGAAATGCATTTTTATTAGGTCATTTTTTGTCATCTTATGCAATTTTATATCTTTAGGGCATTTATTTCAGTTTTAGGTCATTATTTTGTCATTTTTATGCCATTTGATTCCTTATTTAGTCATTTTCATGTATTACATTGAGTGTATTAACTTTTCTCGTCGCTAGCGGTGCTGTCTTTGAAGTGTTGTTTGTTTAATGCAAGAAGGAAAAATTCGGCGTTAAAGTGTTGACATGTCTCAGTCTGAAGTGAGAATCAAAGAAACGCAGAAAATTTTTGATTATATTACTATTGTTATTAGATTGGCTTGGCACCAGAGTCTGCCACCTGCTTGGATTTAAGAGTGCAAACTACTGTTTACCCTCAATAAACAACAATATAATCCGGCAGACCACAAAAGGAATTGCCGAATTTTCACTCACCAGTGCCTCAGTACCAGTATAAATTTCCGTGAGAAAAGAACATTCACAACATTACAGTTATTTACAGTTTTTACACTTTATTATGTACAAACTAATCTATAACTTTGCGTGTACAATAATAATTTTTCATAAACAAAATATCAGTTTTTAGGTAATTTTTTTATAATTTTTAAGTCATTTTCTTTAAAATTTAGGGTCATTTTTCAAACAATTTTAGGTCATCGAATCCGGGCCCTGATTATTATTATTATTATTATTTTAGCTCGTGGTGTTGTGAAAGCTGTTTTCTTTTATAGGCAAATCCTTTACGTTTTTAGAAGATGGTACCAGCACTGTAATGCCATGGGGCCCAAAGCAGCTGCACTTAGAAATTAAACGTTTAGTTACAGAAATCATTCCCAAGTGTTACTAATGCTGGACCCCCCGCAAAATGAAATATGAAGAGTTGCCTCATAAGGTGGTATTACTTCACTGATGTGGTTATAATTTTCAATTTGATGTTTACACAATTTCACGTGTCATCTCAGTTTCACTTCACACCGACCCCGATTCTAGCTTCGGGTTCTTCGTAATCTCGCTTCGTGAACCCATCACTCTGCTTCCTCAACCATCACAATCATTAGAGCCAGGCTTTGTATGCATAATCAAATAATAAAATATGCATGCAAGTATGCATGGATAATTTTAAAAAAAATATGCAAAAACAAATAAACAAACATCAAATAAACCATTTTCGGGGGATTTTCCGCTCATACGGGGTACGCTGTAGCGTAGTGGTTGAGGCGCTGCGCTACATACCGGAAGGTCGCGGGTTCGATTCCCGGTGAGGTCGTTGAGATTTTTCAATTGGCCTAATCCTTCTGGTGACACTGTTACCCTGGGGTCGACTCAGCCTCTAACAGAAATGAATACCAGGAGCAATCCTAGGGGTAAAGGCGGCCGGTGCGTAAGGCTGACAACCTTGCCACCTTCATGTGCCGAATGTCCAAAATCTGGGAGTCTCAACCTCCTGGAACCCTCTGGGCCTCCATGGCCTGTATAGAGATCACTTTACCTTTTTATTTCACTCATACGTCATGTGTTTGATATTGACCAATAACGTTTAGCAATTCCTCGGAAACAAACAAATCACGGCCGTTTATCTTACAATATCCTTGTAGGAATCGCGAGGATGGTATTTTATCGGGTAAAATGGTCTGCTCGTTACTGGACACGAAATCATCGGTTTGAAGTGATTAATACGTCATATGTTGCCATTAAACAGTACGAAAACAGATTATTTTATACAACATAACTTGTTTGGAAATTGAAATATTATAAATGTACATTGATTAAAAACACAATTTCGATTCGGTGCAAGCCAGCTCGTGTGCTTTTATTTTGTTCTCCTGTTAGCTTACCTGAATGAAGTTAATGTCTTATATGCACAATTGTTAGCACTGGTCAGGGCATGGGCATGGTAACTCGAATCGATTCATATATTCGATGTAATTATTTTTATGTTAAATCTAATCAAGTGCCATTCAGGTGCTTCATAAAAACGATTGTATTTTAGAATTAAAATCGTTTTCAGTGGAACATGCTTAATACACACATTGTTTACCTGTTTTTGAAGACTGAATTGCTAGTCTTCTGGTGTTCAGTGGCCTCGGTCTGCACCAAGACCGCTCTTCACCTCTGAAAAGAGGCCCCTATCTATGCTCCTTTCTAAGTACTGCTTTCGTTAATACCTTGAGGTGTCCACCAGTATTAGGAATGGAGCATACACCGACCTCACTTCAAAAATTCCACGCCAAAGCACAGAATTATGAAGTGAAGGTCTGATTCTTATGTTAGTGAAGTCTTCCTCAGCACGTTCTTGATATAGAAAAGTTTTTTTCTTGATGTCGCAAACACTAAATAAAAACACAAACACGATCTTCTAGTCTTCTTGATTTCTTGATACAGTAAAGTTTGTACACATGTCACTACTACACATCGATAAACACCGAAAAAGTAAAACTCCACATCAATACTGGTTACTCCGTGATGGTTTCGACAACATCTGCAATTAGAGAAATAGTTTTATATACCAACTCTATATATACAAAGCAAAATAGGTAAAATGGTGAATATTTCGATAACTTGTAACTCAAGTTTCATAAAAATCCGATAAAGCTTTTTTGAGTTATGCCGCGTACAGACACACGGACAGACAGACACACAGACGGACAGACGTTTTCCGTCCCCCACACAATCTCATAAAGTACTGTAAGTTTTTATGAAAAATATCTTAAACACAGAAGGAAAAATTACAAAATTAATAATGTTCGAAGATTGCTTCAAGTAGGTTTCAACTTGCAAGAAATTATCAAACCTTTTTCGAAACTTCATGTAATGCTCGGCTGTGCGGCAATTTCTCCGACAGCTGAGTACTGCACGTAGCCTAGTCGTACTTAACAGGCGAAGCCCGCTGTAATCCTCGGTTCTGCGGCAATTTCTCCGACAGGTGAGTATTGCACGAAGCCTAGTCGTTCTTAACAGGCGGAGCTCGCTATACTCCTCGGTTCTGCGGCAATTTCTCTTACAGCTGAGTATTGCACGTAGTCTAACTGATCTTAACAGGCGAAGCCCGCTGTTTTGTCGGGTGGTTCGTTTTTGAAATATAAACGTATTAATCTCTCTATATATAAGAGGCTTTGTCCTGACTGACTGACAGAGAATCAACGTAGAGCCTAAACTATAATAGGTAGAGACTTGGAATTTTGACAGTACCTTCGTTTCATAAGGTGAGTGGCTTAATATCAAAGGCGGACATCAGTCAGAAAAATTGCGTTAGAAGTGGATTCCTATAGGATTTTGTCTCCTCTTTCCAATGGTGAAATCGGTTTCTATCAGAAACGGACGTAAGCACGTAATTTTTTGCTTCAAAGTTGAAGGTTCGTTTCAAATTCGGACTCCTGCTGTGCAAGTTGTTTTCAACATCGGACATCTACCAAGCAGCCAATGCGGGAGCTAGAATCTGATCACATGACTTCCGATTTACCAATGGCTGCTACTGTTCCCAATGTGACAATCTGTTTTGCTCATGTTGCGTGCTTGTAATATTATTTTGATCTTGTAATAATATTATTTAAGATATTATTGAAAAGAGAAAGTGTTCCCATGGAGAACAATATTTCAGTTAGTGAAGGGAGCACACGAAGAAGGAAAAACAATTCAGAAAAGTGGAAAAGAAATGTGGAGAAGCATCAACCTCACATTTTGAATATGCTAATTGTATATGTCAAACCAAATAAATTAATCTATCGTGTGATGAAAGTTTGATGTCAGAAATGTTAGAATTATTCATAGACCTAACAAATAATGTAACGCGGTAAAACCTCGTTAACAGGGCATAGAGTAATAATGAATTACCATTAATGTTAGCTGGTGCAATCGCGAGAATCGTGCAGTATTTATAAAATAAAATCCTGTTTAAGAAATTTTGACAATGTATTGGTATTTAATTCGTACTGTATTTCAGTTTTCACCTCCTTATCTTTCTTAGCAATATTAGGGTTGGTCTGATATGGAATTTCTTGGCGAGTCATTTGGATCAAAAACGGACACCTACCATCATATTTGTATCCAAAGCGGAGATCTGTCAATTTTTGTTATTTTATTATTTATTTTGTAGTCTTTCTGCACAACGCAGATTGCCTTGCAGACAAAGAATATCTTTCAACAAAGTATACACAAAAATTACAAGTTTTCAGTAAGATCATAAACATAATGACAGGAAAATTCAAATAATCAGTAGTAAAAACCATTAAACCTGAAAAAAAAGGAAATCTGTCCAGCTTAATTGTTGTATTTTCAAAGCTAATTTTCACTGACTTTCTTAATGATATTGATATCAGAAACAGACCAAAGTTTATTTGGGACTTCTAAGCGGAAATATGAAAAAGAAGCCATAAAAAATACATAAATATAACTTGTATAATTATAAGGAACTGGCATTTTTCAGAATTTATGAATTCGTCAGATGTCCGCCTTTGATATCAAGCCACTCATGTAGGTGCTCACTAAGAAAGGATATTGAAAAATTTCGATGTTAAATGCTAAAAATCAAATGTTTTTGAGAATACTTAATCCCTTTTTACACAGAATTATCAAATCCAAAACACAGTTCACATGACAACAGTGTATTGTTGGCAATCTTTACATAGGGCTTTGGAAAAAATTAAACAAGACTTTGAAAATTAGAGAAGGTATTAAAGTCTATATTTGAGTACATTATGTATCTCAAAATTTTGTATGTAAAACAATCAGTTAATTGGACTTTTTAATCAAAATGTTCGAATTAATCAATATGTTCTTTACAGCTTACAAGTGTCGCGGGCAAAGCCTTAATTGGAAACATGGAATGATTTGGACGAAAAACAATATGCGGGGGTTTTTTGGGCTAGGGAACTCTGATCTGAGTTCCTTTTTTTCCCTGGGTGGCGCACTTTGACCGTGAAATGTACCTCGAAACCAGGTTTTTAGTTTTTTTTTTAAATTATCAATCGTTATAATAAAATTGTTTATGCATGATTTTGGTAAGGTTCATGAATGTATGGTTCATATTAATCGTTTCATTTGGAATTTGTACGCCCATATGGTAGCATAAGATTAGTTTTGTTCGTTTATTTATATTTTTAACGTAATTTTTCTGTTAAATAAATGATTTAAGCACAATACCTTACAATTGAGTAAGTAATCGCGGGTGAAGCCGCGCGCACCTGTTAGTTACTCTATAAACCTTAAACTTCAATCTGTTAAATTATTGCACTAGTAATATAGCTTAAAGTATTTTATCTTATCACACTTCAATTTTATAGCCTACATTTAACGGCAGCTGTATAGAACCTGAAACTTTTAGGCCTACTGAGTATAATTCTATACACAGCTGAAATACTAATATATTTTACTGACACATAATAAATTTTTTTGTACATTAATGACAAGTTTCTCTGGGTATCTTTATTTTATAGGAGTGTATTAGGTGGTTGTTTTTATTCCTTAGTCTCTAATATCTGTTTTGAATAGGAATTCCTTACTTCAGTACGATATCAGTGTTTATGGTGTTTTTACTGAGGTACTCACACGTACTTCACCTGTTAAACGATGCATTAATTGGAAGGAAACGGCAAATCTACTAGTCTCATATATTATAAGTAGGGACCGGATTCTTAGGTTTTTACCTATTTTTTTTCCTTACTTCCAAAACAAAAAGCGATCATACACTTTTACGAATCATGTCCATAGGGTTCACCCACATTAATTCTGTGGCACCTAAAAATACCTAAATGGGGTATAAAAACCTAAATGTACCTAAACGGGATTTAAAACCTAAAATATCTAATATAGGCTACCTTTTTGTCTTTTTTTGTTTGTCAGTTGAGAAATCGATATTTTGCGGAAATACAATTTTTGTCGGGTTGAAATTAATGCCACCATCGTTTCGTTTAACCCATTGACGTCTAGCATGACAGTATCAAGAGAGGAAGTGTAAGAGTACCGGCGTATCCCTTTTAAAATATTCGTACGAACAACCATTGTTGACGTCATGTGAGGTTGAAAGGACATTTTCTGCCTTCAAATGTATTCTAAGAGATAACAGGAAGAAGTTCACATTTGAGAATCTTGAAAGATATTAAGTGGTATACTGTAACCAGGAAATGTGAGACAATCTTATTTTCACTGCTTCTTTTGATTGTTTGTGCTTTCTTTCTTCAATTGTATAATATTGTCCTAAAGCAAGTTTACTCAAATTTAAGTCAATTTTGTTAAGTTAAACTTTACAAGTAGTATGTATTGAATCCTATGTAGCACATTCAAATTCATTAAACCAATTTATTCTACCCGAAAACGATATTTTGGTCAAAAACCTAAAAAAAAGTATTTCACCTATTGGAAAACCTAAAACAGTGTTTTTAAAAACCTAAAAATCCGGTCCCTAATTATAAGTATAAACTATAATTTTCTCTTAAATGAGTTTTTTCACATCATGATCTAGCTAAATTCTTCCTACTTTATCATGACTTTACAGCTGTTTTCAAGATTTCCAATAGGCCTAATAATTCCAGTCCGAAAATAAACAGTAGGAAAATGGTACTTTATAATATTGTGTGGGGGACGGGAAAATATCTGTCCGTCTGTCCGTACGCACGATAACTAGAACTTGATCGTATTTCATGAAACTTAGTATAGGCATTTATAACGTCTATGGAAAGAAGCCTAGTGATATTTAACCAAATCGGTTGACCGGTACCGAAGTAAAGCCCAATTTAGTGCCTATTTTTAACCGATTTCAAAAAAAAAGAGGAGGTTCTCAATTCGATTGTATTTTTTATGGTATTATATTAGAAATAATTTATCAAATGCAAATCAGTTCTCATGACAACATATTGTTTTACAGTGTCCATACATTTAGCTTTGACAAATAACACTATTCCTTCACATAGGCCTATGCTTATCAAACTAGACACTTAAACTGAGCGAGGTAGCCGAGGTGGTAACGTCTGTGACTCGTATTCTGGAGGTCCCTGGTTCAAATCCCGTAGCCGACCAATTTGACATGGTTTCTTATTGTATTTTTATGTGAGTGTGCGATTGTCAAGATATCACAAATCTGTATAGTTCTGCAGATGATGGATGATGTTAATCTGATTTTTAAAAGCTAGACATTTGTTCTTCCGTAAGTCCTGCGTAATGAATTAATCTGGAGCTTTACTCGGAAATTGATTAAAAAAAACATAATTATCTGCATATCATAATTGCAGTTAAAATGATTAAACCAAAGCAGTCTGGCACTTTGTTACATCAGTTTACCTGATTTTATTTAATATAAATATTTAATACAAGGTAACTGAAGTAACTTAAACTTTTTCAAATATTAAGGAAAATCCTTATGAAGAAATAACTAATGAAAACATTTGTACATATTTTTCACTGTCTATTTAGCTTGCGAATCAGTTATCAATTTAGCATATAAAGAATTTCAATGATCAGAAGAGTCTAAAGTCATAATTTTAACGTTTAATTTTTATCATTATCATTATTTGGCTCCCAAGTACACAGGTTTCTATGTCAATTCATAAGGACTGAACACTTAAACACTTTCATACCTGTTGCTTCTTTGACCAAAACAATAAAATCAGTGATTGGGTATATGCACGCTGCATATGAACAAAAAGAGATATGAAAAATAATGTACAACTTTATCCGGTGTTGTATTATAAAGCTTTTATAGTGATAAATACAATATTAATACAAGTTATTATTAGCAGCGACAGAGAGTTTAATCTAAAAAAATAAAACAGCTGATCTTAACGGAAAATGTTGGTAATAACCACTTGCAGCGCCACCATCGCGATATATGTCTCGCCATCGACATTCTCGCTTACAATTACACAAATAGCGATGTAGGCCTATTTATCCCTTTTTGTGGTTTAAATAATTCACTACATGCTTAATAATTATTACTTAATTATTCGCTAAATAGTTAAAATAAATGAAATTCAAGGTCCAGGTCCAATTTTAATAATTTACTTTTTATTTTTATAAGTTTATATTCTACATTTATAATTGATTGTACATATTATACAATAACATAAGAATACAAAACTCTGCATGTTTTCAGCTTAAATCTGTGTTTGACATGTTAAAAAGAAAAAGCTTTTTTTAATGGCCTCTTGATAGGCTATATGTATATAAATTGAATATATAATGTAAAAAAATGTTCAAGGTACAAAAAAAGTATATCATGGTCTAGAAGTATGAAAAAGAGAGAACAATGTACATTACAAGTTGGTTACATTTGAAGAACTTAAATAGATCTCAATGACTAATGCTTAACCCTTAATAATTCTGGAAACTGTTCTTAACTAGCTGAAAAAAAGGACAGCACTAAAGAAAAGCACAATTAAAGGACTTTTTTTAATAGTCACCATTTTAAAGGACAGTCCTTTAAGGACACACTGGTGTTAAGAAGAGCTGAGGTGTGCTTCCTTGGCAATTACTGTAACATTCCAGAGGAGCTGTGGCCCTCGGATGATGAATGTCCACGAGATGGTGAGCAAGATGGATCTCACTAAATGTGTGTCATCTCCGCTCTCAGAGGTCCCTGACACAAGGTTTTGCCCAACACAACAACACCCCACCAACAACCTCGAGGATATTTCACTCCAAGGGAACTAGAGGCTAAAATGACAATGAGCAATAAACTTGTTGTGTATGTTTGTGTCCTGGCCTCTAAACCCAAGTTTAATTGGGTGGCGAAGTCAATATTGCACTGGTTTTCTGAGCTTTACGTTACGGGATCGATCCCGGCTCAGGACGATAGAGTTTATGTTTGCACAGTTGTGTACAGGCATGTAAGAGAAATACTAAGGGACAAATTTCGGCAAACCGGCCGCAAAACCAACCAATCAAACCAGGCCAAGAGTAAAAAATCCCTTTAGGCAAGCCTACAGGCTGAGGTAGATTTCTAAGTGCTTTTGGTTCAATCTATTGTCGCTGCGTAGCATTCTTCTTCTTTAGCCTTGGTATGCCAAACCCGCAAAGCGCACTTTTTCAAACATTCAAATCTCGCCTTATATGAGAACTATCGATAAACTAGTTATTGATTTGTAGAGTACTCATCAAGAGCTTTTCAACGATACCCCACCTGACGTAGTTTCAAAAAGTTCGAATTTCCATCCCCCACCTCCACCCCCACTCGTACCCCCAAAATCCCCGAATCGTTGGTGTCACTGTCATCTCCATAGGGAGTACTCTAATTTATTCAAACAAAGTTTCCCTGTATACTTCATAAGGGAAGATATATAAATGTTTTAAAATTTTAACCCCCTCCCCCAACCACCCCCTTGGGCAAATTTTGCTCATTAACAGACTTGTCCGAACTATTGGGCCTAGAAATAACATAATAAAATTTGGTTCAAATATCTTCAAAATTACGGCCGCTAGCGTGTAAAGATATATATATAAATATCACTTTTTTTTAACAGGCGGTGGTTTCGTACTTAGGGAGGCATGAAATGTAAAGATATGACAGAATTTTTCGAAAGTCATGACATGGTATCGATTGCAATAGGTATAAATCTACCTAAAAATAGACAATGAATATTTCCGATCCAGAGTACGAATTTTAGGCTGGTTAAAGACCTAACGAGGAAGTTAATATCAAAATATTTTCAAAAAGATCAATCCTAAACATCCGGGCCCTAATCATTATTATCGTTTATCATTGTCGGAACTTAATGGTAGTCGAATAGTGTTAACAAATACAGTAGTAAGTCAGTTTAGGTGTGAGCACCATGAACCGTCTTGAACTGGACTCGAACTCCAAAGTAATTTAGCAATCTTGCTGAGTGTAAAATGTGATTAGTCACGAGAATGCAAAAAGCGGTGTGTGCACATCCTTATAGCAGTTTCCCAGCCTTGTCCATCATATCTCAAGAGGTCAATGTGGGTCCGGCTGGTTTACCTTTGCTATACTTTTATCGCAAAAGAAATCGCTTATACATGGTCTAGCCTGCCCTTGTGATGTGTCCATCATAAGATGACATTCATAAAGAACTTTATTTGCTCACAAATAATGCTCCCTCACTCTTCTATTACACTTTCCAGATTATAACTGAAAAATAAAAACTAAACTCCGTGGCGCTACATCACTGAAGGAACATGGCCCACCAACCGACCGCTACGTCATCTACCATAGGCATGCCGACACCCACGGCCGTTTCCATGACCAGAGCCGCTACTTCCCTATCAAGTAGCTCCTCAATTTGAATCACGAGGCTGAGTGCACCCCTCAGAAGAATCCAAGGAGGTACCGGGGATCGAACCCAGGCCGACAGATCTGTGGTCAGCGACGCTAACCACAAGACCACGCTGATGGCCATAACTCAAGTATTATTATTATTTATTATTATTGTTATTACAAATTAAAATAAAATAAAATAAAAGAACAATTAGAATGTAATAACAGAGTGGACTGATTTATAAACTTCAGCTAAACTATAAAATGGGTTAATAGTCAACCATTGATGAACAATTCTTTTAAAAGTTGAATCAGGTAACATCAAAACCTAGGCCTATATGAATGCTGAAAACTCGGCATCGAATTTCAGAGTCGAATACAATACTTCCTAGACCTATAGTACAGGTAGAGAAGGTAATAAATCGGCTAACAGAAAAAGTAAACTTACTGTTCATCCCAAACTCTGAGCTACTTAGAACAAGTGTTTCAGACTATCAGTCCAGTCCCCTATACACAAATACAATGTTTGGACTCATTTAAGATTGAAGAAGATTTAAGTAATTCTGTAAAATAACGTTGTAGGCTATGTAGATCATTTTGTAGGCTACTCCACTCATATGCCGCGTGTATGATATTGACCAATAACGTTTACCAATTCCTCGGATATAGACCAGTCATGGTCGTTTATCTTATAAAATGCTTGCTATTAATATGAGGAAGGGATTTTTACCCGATAAAACGTCAGTTTGTTAGGTTACTGGACACTTAAGCATCAATGTGCAGTGATTATTACGTCACATGTTTCCATTAAGTAGCAGGAAAACAGAGTATTTTATACAACATAACTTGTTTGGAAATTGAAATAAAATAAATGTACATCGATTAAAAACACAAATTCAATTCGGTGCAAGCCAGTTCGTGTGCTTTTATTCTGTTCTGTTGTCAGCTTACCACAACTAAGTTAAATAGGTCTTGTATGCACAATTGGTAGCACTGGTCACAATATGGTAACTAGAATTGATTCATGGATGGTTGATTCATTGTACGCCGTGATCTCGCAGCAGTTAGTTTTGTTTTTATACAACAAAGGACGAAAGTAATTATTATTGTATAATTCCTTACATTTTTATTTATGGAATGGATTTAATAAATCCAACTCGAGTTGACGAGTGTCATCAGATAAATTCGTAAACACTCGTGGGATTAGCTGTAATAAACTTCCTCTGAATGTGGTCCATTATAGACAGGATTCCTTTACTTGGGATATAATCTATTATTAGATAAAGCAATCAGCAACTCTATGGCCTGTTTGTTATTTATCTACCAGTACAAACATTTAATTGGCACCAACCAGTCGTAGCCTATCTGTTTAATTACTTGCTCATGTAGTGACGATTTGTTGAGTCGCTAATTGGAGAGATAAAATAGTCATTAGGTGTTAATTGCCACCACTGATCCAGCTGTATTGTATGCTAAACCATAACCATGTTCACATCTTCCAAACACATTATTCGCATAAATAGGCCTACTTACTGACTAGTAGGCATTACATTATAAGAATCGCACACAAAGAGACATTCATGAGCCTCTGAATGTTTATTTTATTTATTAAATCTTATTAAGTTCCAGAATGGTCTTTATGAGATTGGATAGGGGACGAGAAATGTCTGCCCGTGTGTCTGTACTCGCGATAACTCAAATACGCTTTATCGGATTTTCATGAAAGTTGGTACACACATTTATAACGTTCATGGGTAAAAGCCTGTTGATACTGGACCAAATCGGTTGACCTGTACTGTAGTGATGCCCAATTTAGTGCCTATTATATGGTAATAAATTAGAAAGAATTCTTCAAAAGCAAATTAGTCCTCATGACAACATATTGTTTTAGTAGTAGTAGTAGTAATAGTAGTAGTAGTAGTAGTAGTAGTAGAGTACACAGATCGCATGCGATCCTTTGTGATCCAGTCGGATATACACAGCAGTGGCACCGCACATTTCATGTTATTTCTGAAGTTCAAGTTGTTAAAAGACCATATAAACGTTTGAAACACGTATGAATACAGGCATTTAACAATTTCCTCACTTCCCCATTTCATTTTACGAAATGCGAACAAGCTAAACAAGCGTATAATCTCAAAATTACTATTATAGTTTCGTGAAAAGTTGGAATCAGCCGAAACTGCGTAGTGTCGCAACTCATTGTTGCCAGTACATCTAGCGCTTGCGCATTCAAGTAAAAAACAGTTGCGAAACTCAGTTACGAAACCTAATTTCGTCGTGTAAACTAGCCTTAATACGACTCTGGAAGTTGCAATAGGGCCTACAGGTAGCTATGACAAATAACAGTATTCCTACACATATGCTTATTAAACTAGACGGTTAAACTGAGCGAGGTGGCCGAGTTGACGAGTTGCAACAGATAAATTCGCTCCCACCGATAAACTCGCCAACTCTCGTGGGATTACCTATGACAAAACTATAACTTACTGACAGAGGATTTAGATCGTTTAAGTATGTTTAGGAAATGAGTCAACTACTTGTAGAATTCAATACTTATATAAAAGTTTATATACTTACTCTAATGTAGTAATACTTATTGAATCAGTGAACTTCTCTTACCTAGAAAAAAAGAAGAGGAGAAATTAGTTATCGGAAAATAATGACTAAATTCTATCACTAACATAACGAAAGTTGTTCAATCTTCTATTAAAAACAAAAATGATAGAAAATACTTTTTATTTGCCCTCACACCCTCATATTCCCCCTTTAAGGGGGTATATATACCTTTATAGAGTTGAAACCAGGAAAGAATTTACATTTTTACATCTCAGCCACATCAGGACATTTTGATTTGAACTTTTGCATTTATTATGCTTATTCCTTTTATAACAGAAATATATTTTATTCACAATGGAAAAAAAGAATTTCTATGTGAACTGCATGCGGAACACTAAAATAACTTATCCTAAATAAAATCTATAATTTTATTTTTATATAAATCTTGCAACTAAATATGAAGATGTCCTATCAGGTTTAGAGTAGCGTCGTTGCAAATGGCTCAAGTATTTGCTAACTTTTACAGCACAAAAATTATTACAAAAAGTCATAATTTTTTCAATGCCAATTATTTTTTATTTATTCTACTAATGATGCTATGAGCACATAGATAATTTTCTGTATAACAGCAAAAGGAACAAGCAAGGAAAATTTGAAAGCGATATCTTAAACATGATTCAAGTTATTATAGATTAAATTCAGTAAAAAAATAGTTTTCGGTAAACTTCTTGTGAGTTGATTTAAATGGCAGCTAACACAGTTTACGTTTTCCAATTGGCCTAATCCTTCTGGTGGCACTATGGTCCTGGGGTCGACTCAGCCTCTAACAGAAATGAGTACCAGGAGCAATCCTGGGGGTAAAGGCGGCCGATGCGCAAGGCTGACAACCTTACTACCTTCACGTGCCGAATGTCCAAAATCTGGGAGTCTCAACTTTCTGGAACCCTCTGGGCCTCCATGGCCTGTATAGGGATCACTTTACCTTTTAACACAGTTTACATGCTAGAATGTTTTAATTCATAAAATCCGAAGTTTTGCACATAGTTAAGAAAATATTTCAGAAAATTAAACATAAAAGTTCATTCTAAAATAGGATTATGATACTAAACAATGATTTATTTTCAAATTGAAAAGGTATTTTGTCCTATTAAGTTATGCAATATGTTTTACAACTTCTATTTAAAGCTTTGGAGAGCTGAGTTTTAGAGCAGAAGAAGGCGAGTTTATTTGTTTGAGAGCTAATGGCTGTGGTTATAAAGTGATCAGGAGGTGCTGTAAAAGAAGCTGGGAACAGGAAGTGGTCAATGTGGCGCTATAGACCCGCTTAGTATGGACGTCACACACGCTATTTCCGCGGTACAACTCTGCACTATATTAAAACAATAACTCTTGTGTCTTGACAATGACATGACTTATTAGGCTTGGGCGTACTACTTCTAAATTCAAATAACAAAGCTACGTAACATCACTCACAGATAAGATGCTTTAATTTAGAGAAGTTTATGGCATCACAGCAAAGAAAAACTTAGTCATCCACTTTTGGTAGATTTTAAATTAAGATATGTATCAAACACAACGCATCAAGCTTCGCAAGTATTAGGTCTACTTCTACTTCCTCTATCCGTAGTATAGGTTAGAATAGGTACAGGAAGTACCGCGTCCTCACATAATTACGTGATTTAAGGATCCCTGAATAAAGACACGAAAAAAAAAATCCCTTTAGGCAGGCCTACAGGCGGAGGTAGATTTCGAAGTGCTTTTGGTTTAATTTATTGTCGCTGCATAGCACTCTTCTTCTTTAGCCTTGGCATGGCAAACCTGCCGTAATAAGAACTGAATTCGGTAAAGAGGAAGAGCCTACAATCATTTGTTTTGACAACAAGAATAGGATATAATATTCTGGGAGGCCGTGCGCAAGATTAGCAATGAATAAAATTAGCAAAGCCGCTAAACAAGACAAAATTATGATATTATAATAATTCTTTTAAGTGTTATTATTTTCAAACATTAAAATCTCGCGTCATATGAGAGCTATCAAGAAACTATTTAGTGATTTGTAGAGTACTCATCAAGAGCTTTTCAACGATACCCCACAAGACGTGGTTTCAAAAGTTTCTAATTTTCATCCCCCACCCCCACCCCCACCCTCACTCGAACCCCCGAATCGTTGGTGTCACTGTGAACTCCATAGGGAGTACTCTAATTTATTCCAACAAAGTTTCCCTCTATACTTCATAGGGGCCGAGATATAAATGTTTTAAAATTTCAACCCCCTCCCCCGACCACCCCCTTGGGCCAATTTTGCCCATTAACGAACTTGTCCGAACTATTAGGCCTAGAAATAACATAATAAAATTTGGTTCAAATATCTTCAAAATTACGGCCGCTATCGTGTAAAGATATATATATATATATATAAATATCACAAATATTTTTTTTTGAACGGGCGGTGGTTTCGTACTTAGGGGAGCATGAAACGTAAAGATATGAAAGAATTTTTCGAAAATCATAACATGGTATCCATTGCAATAGGTAGATTTTTCTTCGAAAATCTACCTAAAACAGTCTTGGTGTGTGTGTGTGTTTGTGCGCAAAATTTGCAAAAAACGAGATAAAGTAGAGTCCTATCTATTTCCGAAATTCTGTTATATACTCCACACATGTAATGCATTATATTCCCTTTTAAGTCAGGGAAAACAGGCGAAAAAACGCAAAAAAATAATTAAACACAAACATCTATCTGTCTTTCTACCAATCATAATAACTAGGGGGGCGGATTTCTATGACCTAAAAAATAGGATATATGCATGCATTTATGACCTAAAAACATTAAAATATGACCAATAAAACTTAAAGTATGACTTTACCACTTACATATTGTGTAAATATTTTTTTAAGTTTCATTACAATTCATTTTATTAAAATATAATGTTAATTATTTAAAATATCTGTAAATTCTCAAAAGTATCATTATAATGCAACATTTACAAACCATGATATGAAACTTCACAATTTTTTTAATAATCACACAAATATGCAAAAATATAACTTAAATATGCATATTCATACTAAATATGCTACAATAGTTGAAAATTTCCTAAATATGCAGTTATATGTACAATAAAAGCCGTTCCATTTTCACTAGGATGCTTGGAATCGGGTATAAATTAGTCGGAAACCTGAAATAATGCAAAGGGGAAAAATATGACATGTAGAAATCCGCCCCTAATAGTAACTAGTGTTACTTTAATTTGGGTGGCATTCGATACATGAGTGCATGCGCAAGATAGGCCTATCCCATCCTGCGAAGTCCTTCCATGGGATGTAGGTGATCTTGGATAGGCCTATTACTTAGTTGCCTGATGAAAAATCATAAATCAATATTAATAAATACAACGGCAGTAAAGACACATATAAGTTTTAACATTTAAAATTCAACTAGCAAATACCATTATATTTCATGTCTTCAAAATTAAATAGCCTAAGTTCATATCAAAACTTAAGACGATTTGATACGCCGTTAATGGTGCTCCTGGGCTGGAGAGAAAGTAAATACCGCCTATACAATCGAGTGCACAGAATCTTTCCAATACAATGCGCATTGCTTTATGTTTGTATGGGAATACATAGCCGGCTCGGCCAGGCCCACTCCCTACCCCTGCGCAATTCCATTTTTCGCGTTGGCGGATACGCAGCATAGACTATTTCTCCACCTAATGTTTGCCTTTTTTCCATCGCTGAAAATCTGAAATCGACCTGTGTTCATAGGCTAATGTCTGAGTGCCAGAATTTTGACAACAAACCAATATGAGTCAGGTTCGGTCTGGTCTAGACATTCTAGTCGCGCAAATGAAATGTTTCCGAACTCCACCCCATTTCATCGCTCCCCTAGGCATAAGCATCGTTCATAGGTTAATACGAGGGTCATTTCAAAAGTTCTGCACACTGTAAGATAGAATGGAAGAAAATAATTTATTTTGCAAAATACCTTTACAGGCCTACAATATAATCTTCATTCTTGCTTATGACAGCTTCCCAACGTTCTGGCAAATATTTATTCTGGAAAGGGCACCTTAATTGTTGAGCCGTCTGATTACTCGGGTCACCTCACTGGAAGCTTCATCAATTGCATCAAAACGTTTTCCAAGTCTATGGATGGGAAAGACTTCCCCACCCATCATACAGTCCTTATTAGAGCCTATCAGACTTTGATTTGTTTCCCAAATTGAAGGAACCACTCCGTGGAAAACGTTTTGTTACAATTGATGAAGCTTCCAGTGAAGTGACCCGAGTAATCAGACAGCTCAACAATGAAGGTGCCCTATCAGAACAAAAAATTTGCCAAAATGTTGGGAAGCTGTCATAAGCAAGAATGAAGATTATATTGAAGGCCTCTAAAGGTATTTTTCAAAATAAATTATTTTCTTTAATTTTATCTTATAGTGTGCCGAACTTTTGAAATGACCCTCGTATTATTGTGTTTGGATTTAAATTCAAACCAATAAGAGATTGGCTCACACAGGGTTGATGCGAAACACATATTATACAAAGGTTCAATGCAAACTTTAAATGAAGAAAAACTCTAGAAGAAACCACATTCTTGCAATCTACACAGTTTGTTTGAATATTTGTTTTGATCCCGAACTTCTGTTGTGAACATGTAGGAAATTAGTGCACTAACGTAAGTCCGAACAGAGACTTGCTGGAAAGTGAGATGAAGCAGGGAAAGACTATCTTATGCTGCAATTAACGTCGGCTTGTCTTTGTCTCATTTGCTGGCCGCATCGCAGGCCATGTGACTATGTCCCTGCAAGAGTGAACTAATTACAGCCACGACGTTAAAGTAAAACCTCATAACACTTTACTTTTTTATGTTTGTAAATCAATATTTTGTATTACTGTAAATAATTATTTTAGCGTAAATTATTTTATTGTACTGAACCGCCCCCGGAGCACAAGCTTTGATTCTTCGAGTAGCATTCGAATTCACATTTGTAAAGATTTTATATTGTAATTTGTAGCAATAAATTTATTATTTATTTAAAAATAGGTTTATTAATTTCGAAAAAAAAATCATATTTTGGGATATAAAATAAATTACGAAAATAAAACAGCAATAAAGATTTTTTTTTTTGCAGATATCCTCCTCTGCAGTTGATGACGTCACAGCACAGTGGCGTGATGTTTGAAGTAACAAGTGAGGGTAGCAGTGTAATGAAGATGACCTTACTCCAGCACGCCACACGCCCAAACACTTTTTGCTATTGTTGACATACATTCGTCTCCGATGTATAATACACACCTACACTTCTGGCTACCAGCAACTTTAACGATGGAATGAATCACCACTTCGCAAATTTGAGGGTTTGCAACAAATTTCAGGTTTACACCGGACTCACAATGCCGTTATCCTTAAAGAGAGAGAGAGAGAGAGAGAGAGAGAGAGAGAGAGAGAGAGAGAGAGGGGGGGGAGAGAGAGAGAAAGAGAATAGGCCTAGAAAGAGAAAGTTTTTATTGTCTTTTATTGATTAAGCTTCCATTTTTCATAATTATTAATATTATTATTATTTGTTATTATGTTTGTCTTATCATGTGTATTATATGTGAGTTTTTTTATAATTGTACTTATGTAGTACGCCTACATTGTATGTATGGTACAATAAATGAAATAAATATAGTCTAATAAATTTGAGATGAGATAAACATATATACAAACCAGGTAAACTGTTCTAAAAAAGTGCCAGAATGCTTTTGTTTAATCAGTGATAATTGCAATTATGATATGCAGAAAATAAGTTATTTTTGTAATCGATTTCCGAGTTAAGCTCCAGGTCGATTCAGTAAGCAGGGTTTACGGAAGAACAAAGTTTGATAAGCATATGTGAAGGAATGTGTGGGTAATGTTATTTGTCAAAGCTAACTGCATTGTAACTTCAAAAGCCATATATGAAAACTGTAAAACCATATGTAGTCATGAGAACTGATTTGCATTTGATAAATTCTTTCTAATATACAGTATAACCATAAAATAAGCACTAAATTGGGCATCACTCCGGTACCACTCAACCAATTCGGTCCAAAATCAATAGGCTTCTTCCCATGGACGTTATAAATGCGTATACTAAGTTTCATGAAAATCCGATAAAGGGTATTTGACTTTTCGCGAGTACAGATACACGGACGGACGGACGGACAGACACACATTTTCCCGTCCCCCACACTATCTCTTAAAGTACCATTCTGGCACTTAATAATTTTTCTCATAACTCGCGAACAAACACAAAGAATTAAAATCCTTCTTCGAAATGGCATTCAGCCTGGTAGGCCTAGTCTTAATTCAAGAACCTTGCATTCATACCCCTTTTCGGTCTACCTGTGATTAAAAATTTTAGACCTAATCAATGAAATGCAGTAATTCAATATAGCTCTTTTTTATGAATATTGGAATTTTAGACCTAGCCAATGCGTACCGTTGATTTGGCAGGGCAATACGCAAGCACACACAGACAAATTGCAAATAATATTCTAAATTCACTCTCAAGTAACCTATGTGAATACCGTTACCAATTATGCATGTGCGAACTTTCCTCTGTCCATGAACGGGGCTGACAGATTCATAATTAATTAATTAAATCATGACTGACTTATTTCCCTACACATGCTGGGAGTGTCCTTTCTATAAAGTGATGACTGGGAGAAATTCCGAACAAGTTAGCATTGACATTTCATTTATTTTTGCGCTGTAAACATGTTCACATTGTCTACTGTTGTGCCCGATATTGAAGGTGTAACCTCGTGGAATTGTAGAAGTATGATAGTAGTTCCAAGTTTGTGTTGCATATACTCCAGGGTACAAAGATACGGTAGCAAAGACAGATAACCGTGCCATCTGTTCCTAAGAAGCCAGTGGGTGAAATTACTTTTTAAGTGAGGAACATGAAGATTTTATTTTCCTATTAATTTAAAACTGGTTTAGTGACGGTTTGAAAATGTTGCTATATATTGTATTTTATGTCTGTATGTATTCCCGTGTGTATACGTGTAGTTTGTAATACCGGTATATCGGATTTAAGCGACCCAAGCCGCCCGGGCCTTACAGGGTCGCGACCTGTCGGGAGAAGGATTATCTTTGGGTCACATACAAACTTTTTGTACAAGACAAGGACATGGATGGCCGGATTAGTGATCAGCCCAATGCCGGGGCCACCTCTGACACAAGACGAAGCCATAGGAAGAGACACACCATTCACACATACACACTCACTCCAAACAAGGCGAGGATGGGATGAAGATGATAATAATGGCCAGATGATATATGGGGACCACAAGGGTCTCAAGTTACCGGACATTTGTCTCACAGATGAGGAAAAACTGCAGAGAAAACTCCACCTAGGTAACTTGTCCCGATTAGGAATCGAACCCGGGACCCCGCTGCGTGAGAGGGGCGAACGCATCCCCTACACCACAGCGGTGGAGATATATATATATATATATTCAGCTCGGGATAATTAAGAGCTTCCTTGTAAGCAATTAGTGATTACCAAACCTCTTTGTCAACCTACTTATTTACTATCACTATTAATTATGATAATACTGTATAAGTAGGGTATACATTTGCAGCTTTGAAACTTTTTTCAGCTAAAGGTTTTTTGGTTAGTACAAAAAGTGAACTATTTAGCATTACGAGACAAAAACTTGCTTTTATAACACAAAAACTATTTTTGTAAAACCACGAATGGTCCTGTATGAGCCTGCAACTCTAAAGTTCCTAAACAAAAAAGATGATGATTGAATCTACCTCTCTCGCATTAAAAATCCTTGCCAAGTAAAATCTCACATACTTCAGTATTGTTTAGAGAAGAGTAAAATTCTGGGTTAACAGTAGGGTGGGCAATGTGCAAACTATATCCTGGGGTGTGTTAAATTGCAAACTCCCAACTATGGTGTCCTAGTTACATAGCGAAGTTTCTCTTACTCTAGGTCAAAAAATTCTACTCGCCTTTTTGTTATTCTTCTGAAAGCCTTAGGTATGACCAAGCCCAAATTACATGGTTGAAGTTACATATCGTTGTCTACCAAGTCCTTAAAGAATTTTAAAATCTTTAAAGAATGGGAATAATTGTATTGAGATATATTGAGAACAATAGGACAAATGAAAGAGTGGGGAGGATGCATGAACTATCGTAGATTTACGGCACGTAAAAGAACTCCAAGCCTAAATTAGAGCCTCTGGACAAAATTTCTCGGCCCTTTCACGTCCAAGTAATACCTTCGTTTCCGGAAGGGGGTTGAGAGGCGATGGATTTACCACCTGTCCCTCTGCCCTCTCTCGGAAAATAAGCGTAACAAAATTCACATACATAACAGAAACCTCCACTTGGAGGCCCTTCGCCCCAACAAACAGTAGGGGATATAAGAAACCAGATGGGAAAAGTATTTAATGAGCTTACATGAGCCCACCATTCAACCACCCCTCACAAATCCTACTTCCCTTTATTCTGATATTGTCCTCCCACCTACGTCTAGGTCTTCTAAGTGGTCTTTTCCCTTCGGGGCTCCCAGTCAATATTTTTGAGATACGTCTTTCCTCCCCCATGCGCGCAACATGCCCAGCCCATTTCAATCTCCATGATTTAATTACCTTTACTACAGTATATCCTGTGAAGAGTACAGGTTATGAAGCAAGAATAACGACGAGCGTCGTTATGCAGTTTTCTCCAGTCACCATTTTCATCTCTCTTAGGCCCAAATATTTACCTAAGCACCCTATTTTCGAACACTCCGATTATGATCTTTCTGAAGACTAAGCGGCATATGCCTCACATCCATATAGTCCAACAGGCTGGATAATAGTCTTATACATTTTTATTTTTAAGTTTAATTAAATAAACATATATAGGAAAATGTCTCGCCATAAAATATAATAGGCCTGCAACGCCTATCATGTAACAAAAAATATTGAAATAGTATCTTGTTTATACAAGCTGATTGTTTCTTCACTTCAACAGAAAGCAATTTAACAATTTAGTTTTCGGAATGAATAAGCATTAATTGCGGACATTTCAGAGTTTGCAGTTTGCAGTAAGAGAAAAAAAAAAACTCACCCTTCGATATCCTTTCACCAGCGTCCGTCCAGTTCTTCTTAACTACACTCAATTACCCACGATTTACAACAACCCCAATATGACAAATTGATAAACAGAACCTCAAATCACAGTCAGTCACGACATCCTTTCAAAACCGGCTAAAAAAATATCCGGGACTGACAGTCCGCAGTATAGATGCCATTAAATGTCACAGACACAACCTTCTTTTCAAAACACGTTTCCATATATGAACAAAATAAGAGCTCAAATAGCATGTACCTTTCCAATAAACTTAGTTTAATCGCCACATATATCTAAAAGCTTAATAAAAGTCGTATTACTGTATGATATTTTCCTTCAGTCGTCAAATTGTTCACTTAATAAATATCCATTAGCGAGACAAGTGAAGTTTCACAAGAATTAGTTAAGCTTAGCACATTGTTGTTTCTGACCAAACAAACAAGCCAACAAATGAATACAGAAACGCTCATCTAAAACGCGTTCTTCGGTAATAAAAACAACACAATTTTTCCAGGTTGTTAACTTTGAAATGTAGTAATTTAAGGCTGAGAATATTCATTTCTATTGGTTTCCTTCTAAACTACCGAGTCAACATACTAATTTCGTGCGTTGGTCGTAAAAAACGATGGCATATTAAAAATCATGCAGGCCCGAGGATGGGGTAGGAAACCCAAATGACAGGTTCAACTGAAAAAAAAAGAAAGGATTGAAATAAAACTCTGCTGATTGTACGGAAGTCTAACAGGTTTTACACTCTAGTGTAAACACAAATAATACTTTTAACATAAAACGTTTGTATAGGCTATTCTACAACGTAATGCGTCTAATTGTTATTCTATGAGACCCGGGTTAAAATCATAGTATGTTTTATACATTTTAATGTCTTCTTTTATGGAACGGGGCTTCAATTTATTTTTATTTTTTAGGTAAATTTCGAAGAAAAATCTACCCATTGCAATCGATACCATGTCATGACTTTCGAAAAATTCTTTCATATCTTTACGTTTCATGCCCCCTATCAATTTTTTTTAATATATAATATATATATACCGTATATATATATATATGTATATATCTATCTTTACACGCTAGCGGCCGTAATTTTGAAGATATTGGAACCAAATATTATTATGTTATTTCTAGGCCCAATAGTTCAGACAAGTTCGTTAATGAGCAAAATTGGCCCAAGGGGTGGGTCGGGGAGGGGGTTGAAATTTTGGAAAATTTATATCTAGGTCATTATGAAATATAGAAGGAAACTTTGTTTGGATAAATTAGAGTACTCCCTATGGAGTTCACAGTGACACCAACGATTCGGGGTTTTGGGGGTACGAGTGGGGTGGGGGGATGGAAATTCGAAATTTTTGAAACCACGTCTTGTGGGGTATCGTTGAAAAGCTCTTGATGAGTACTCTACAAATCAATACCTAGTTTTTCGATAGTCTTCATATAAGGCGAGATTTCAATGTTTGAAAAAATGCTCTTTTCTCTTTTTTAAAGTTATTATTGCGGGTTTGCCATGCCAAGGCTAAAGAAGATGAGTGCTGCACAGCGACAATAAATTAAACCAAAAGCACTTCGAAATCTATCTCAGCCTGTGGGCCTTCCTAAAGGGATTTTTTATTTCAGCTGTATTTATACTCATTTTAGCTAAGACGCCATATCAGAAGTTCGGGATCTGCGTCTATACAGTAGGGTAGGCCATGAAATTATTGATTGTCAATTATTTTCTATTGTTGATGTATTTTATGGAGTAAATTTGAATTGATATTAATTTAAGAGAATATGAAACAGGATGCAACAGTGAGGATGATTCATGGTATGTAAATATCCAATTCGGAATTTACCTTTACGACTAGGGAAACCATAAAAAAAACCACCTATTCACATAAGTCTTATTATACAACATTTACACAACGTTCATTTTATATCAATAGGTTACCAGCTAGTTCATTATTCTTCTTCAATAAACGATTCTTTTTCTTTCTAGGCTATAGCTAGGCATAGCTGATTATAATAAACTTTTGTCAAATTCTGTTTTCATATTGCTTATTATAACTAAGTTATAACCCATTAACTTATGCTTAAACATGAATATTGATCTGTATTTTGGCAGCAATTTTTTGATAGCACGTTCCTGTCCATTAGGCATCTATAATTAATTACACTTACTGCTCATATTTTCCTTTATGGATTACAGTTTATGAACTTGAGTTAAAAAAAATCCGTACTCCCCCTCATCTGAAGCCCCTGAAGTGGTTTGGATTATTGTACATGTTCAAAACTGTAGCTTGGTTGGCAATATTATTCTCATAATGGTGGGAACTGAATTCTATATTTTTTTAAATAAAAATAAAAATATGTCGCTTAATTCCTTAAAAAAGGACATTATACTGTGACTACAATTTCTTAGAATAACATTTCCGATAGGTTTTTTTTCCCTTTTAAAATGTCTATATGTTAAATATTTAATGACATAGCATAGCAATTGTTTATTTTGATTAGAATATTACTTTTATCTACAGTAGCAGTTGCCAAGGAAATTGATATATTTTCTTCTTGTAAAATCCTAATAATTGTGCTTTAAGTCATACCCGGCATTCACCTACATAATTATTATTGAATAAAATATAGCCTATAAAAAGTATTTTCATAATTATTACTTCGAGAGAAGTTTATTTTTATCAGAGGTGATATAATCCCTCGCTTTTGGAATTCGTTGCCTTGTCATATCAGAGACTGTCGAAATGTACCATAATTTAGAAATAAATTGAATATCCGTTTTATTAGCCGTTAATTTTATTTTAGTTTAGTTTATCAAACTTGTAATTTAATCCTTGTAATTTTATTGCCTTTTTCATGTTTATTTTTAATTTATAATTTATCGATTCTTGTATTGTTTGTAGTACGGTATGTCTCGTATTATTTACGATATGTATAATTTTACTGGTGCAGTGGAAGAAAAGGCTTTATGGCCTTACCTTCCCCAGTATAAATAAATAAATAAATTAGTGATGGGTTGATACCAGATTTTCTCGATACTCGATACCGATACATGATTTTTTCCTCGATACTCGATACCTTCAACATTTCCAGTTTCAATAAATAGGTACATTAAAAATTAAAATTTGAGAGAACTGTGTAATACCAACTAAATTAATTAATTCTGCGTATTTAATGAGACAAAATTTAATATCATCAGTAGCCTATAATTATTTTTAAACTCTACACTAAAACTAAAATTAGTTTTTTAAACAGTCCACTTACAAGTTTCTGTTAAAAAATACTAGCATTCTCACTTAATTGCAGAATTGCAGAATTACAAAGGTATCGAAAAAGTATCGAGCAAGTTTTCTGAAGTATCGTTCGATGCCGATACCATCCAAGTATCGAGTGTATCGAGGTATCGAAAGTATCGAGGACCCATCCCTAAAATAAATAAATAATAATAATAATAATAATAATAATAATAATAATAATCGTAGTCATAATAATGGTAAAATGTCTAAGACAAGCTAAGCTAAGAGTATAAGTTTGCGTATTTTTCATCAAGATTTTAACATCTAATGACTAATACATGTCTGTGTAAATCTCTATTTGCTGTTCCTAAACTTCTGAAGATTTGCGACTCAACTGTTGAAAGTCTAAGAGGCGGAAGCAGCCAACAAGTAGTTTACTTTCATGAAAAATGAGGTTAGAATGGGACAACTCCTACAGCATTCAACTACTGTAACGGTTTAATGATGAGCAGCCTCTATCGATCTGACAAGCTGGGTACACATGAGAAATCTACGAGGAGAGAGCAAATTACAGAGTACAGCACATACACATGTTTGCCTCCAGCAGATCTGCCAGTGACAAACGTCAAGTAATTCGAATCATATGTTAATAGCAAACCCTTCTTTGCCTAGCATAAATAAACTGAGACTGGTAGTTTTTATAGGGCCTAAGCAATCTAGGCTGGTTTGAGCCTGCTTAGGATCAATTGTCATTAAAGTGCAAGTTCTGTTTACACGAGGGATGGAGCATAAGTCATGTTTTTTCTTTCTTTCTTTCTTTTTCTTTCTTTCTTTCTTTCTTTCTTTCTTTCTTTCTTTCTTTCTTTCTTTCTTTCTTCTTCTTTTTTTCTCTCAAGGTAAGGCGATGGTACCATGAGATTTTGTTATGTCATGGGAGACTTAGGCCTATATATGACATGCTGTATGTCCTCTGTAGTTTGTGGACACATTTGGTTGCATTGTGACGTACGGTTAAACGAATAGAGGCGATGGTAATTTAGTTGGAGTCAGTCGTCGTGCAGAATGCATATGATCAGATGTGAACAGCATCCTTACGTCAATATAGAAACTATCCAAGGGAGAAATGCCAGAGAATACCACAAGGAGCTGATGAAAGCTTTCGGGAATAATGTACATCCGTACCGATCATGGGATCATGGACTGGGAATGTGTGCTTCCATGCTTCCAACCATCGCAATGCATTATGGTGGCACGATGCTGCCATGGGTGTCTGTTTCCTCCACTACCCTACGTCTAGGAGCCATAATCTGAATTATACATAGTCTATGTAGGTCTACATGTCAAGTTTTTGAAGAGGCGATGATACGGGGAAATTTATTTTTATATCGAATGTTAATGTAGAAGTTCCTCATTAAAAATACATCCGCATAATCAAAATTAATGGAAGCTGAGGGAATACTAGAGACGTCAAAAAGAAAAGGTTGAAAGGAATAAGTGAAGGCTCGTGATACGCTAACATCTTAAGTTTCTGACAAGTATAAGATCCAAGTGACCGAGAGCAAGGTAAGACGAAATGACAGGGTTTAGCTGCTGGATAAAAAAGAAAAGTAGAAATTACATTCGGATGGACGGACCGCTGTAATTATGCTGGCTCTTCTCTACTGGTTCCCGAGGTAGCCTACCTGTCGATACACCTATCCCTGCACTTTTCAGTCCCCATTACCATATGCGGCCCCATAATGATAACTGTACCACACTCTGGAATGTTTGCTGTATTCATCATCATCTCATCATAATCATCAATATCATCATCATAGTCGTCATCACCAACATGATCATTTATAGTTATGATTAGGGTTCGGATGTTTATGACATGTCATATTTTTATCCTGACCTGTGTTCTCGCCGCAAACACAAATTTGACACGAATCGCACGCTTGTTATCCTAATCGAACCGTTTTTATTTTGCACATAAAGTCATATTTTATTCATTTTTGTGGTCTTGGTCATATTTTGGCCATATTTGTAATTTCCGGGGTGCGCGGGCAAAGAGAGTTAAGTCCACTTTCTTGTCTACTGAGAATTAGAGTGACTTAACACACTATACCAGTCCAACGTAGCTTTAGAGATGGATAAACCCATGAGGCACACATCCATAACTACCGTACAATTTTGATTATAACTTGCTGGACTTAACACAAATGTAGAGAACATTTTTATCTATAACTCTATGGACATATCTCAATTTTTTACGATGGTGGACTTAACTCTCTTTGCCCGCGCACCCCGGATTTAATGTTACATTTAAGTCATAAATATGGTAAAAGAGCACAATTATACAGTGTATACACATACATGTTGCCTACTACACGGTCGAGTTAAATTTGAAATTTATTTAATTAATTTAATGTTTATGCTAAATTAAAAGGTCACTTACAGTTTAAAATAAATGCAATTGTTCATATTTTGTAAGGGCACGCAAGGTCTACAAAATATTAGGAACATTTGGAGCTGATGAAGCAAGTAAAGAGGAGAAAATTCTTTAAAAGTACAAGTTCATTACAAGTAAAGTTGTAAATCACCAAAATTGTTAAAAAGGTATTATCTGACTGAATTCATCTGATATAAGAATTTAGTGTATACAAACGTTTTAAATTAGTACATTTATTTTTAAAAAATTATTAGGTCATATATAGGGTTTTTGGGTCATATTTAGTCATTTTTGAGGGCATATTTGTAGTCATATTTTCTACAGTTTTAGGTCATAAACTCCGAACCCTAGTTATGATTAATAATATTACTTTCGTTGTGTCTTTTACTATTACTGTTATACAGATTTTTTCACGTTCTGAAAAAGTAGCCTGCAATATAGCCTACGTAGCCTATTCTTTCATTGAATCTAACCATTTATATGTAAAATGTTATACGTAAAAGAACAGTTAAAAAAAGAACTTATACCCAAAGTCTGGGAGATTTTATTTGGCAGAGAGAAAGGTAGATTCACTAACCTTCTCTTTTGTTTAGGAACTTGATGGCAAATGGGCAGCAGGCCAGGTACTTGTTCCAAGTTAAATCTCACATACTTTTAAATTGGAACACTGAAAAGTTAAATAGTAGCAATAGCTCTTTAACAAGAACATTATTATTTTTCTCCAGTGTTAGACCGGTTAAAATGCAAATAAATATACACTAATCTTATTCTAACACAATATAGTAATATCTTTATTTTCTTTCATGCCTTTTTCTTAATTTAACCTATCCCGTTGCATAGACATTTACATGGTCCACGCCGCCCGGGCCTTAGAGGACCGCGACCTGTCGAGTTGGGGATTAACTTTTAATCACATACATACCATTTTGGACCAGACAAGGACATGGAGGGGTTCCACAGATAGGTGATCAGCCCAATGCCGGCACCATCTTTGAGACAACACAGAACATAAAACGAGAGGCATAGCATTCGCACACACATCCACTCTGAACAAGGCGTGGGTGGGATGAAAAAGGGGGGGGGAATCTAACAACTGGCGTATTTCAATGAAATGGACGGTTTTCATGCAAATTACATTTGAAAGAACCAAAATTTGATCACTTCGAAATAATTCACGAGTTGGCAACATGGTATCAGCTGGTGTGAATGTTGACTTAATGTTTCAGTAGTACATCCAAGTTACCAGCTAATCAGAGACAGGAGCAACGTTGCGTAAGTTTCGTGTACACGTTATTGCAAGTTCAACCCTCTCCATTGTTGCCACAACCTCTAACTTTTAAACTCGATTATCCAATACACAATTCAACTTATGGAAAAGAGGTTTCTTGTTTAACAAATTACTACTTCTATTTATTTATTTATTTATTTTGCTTTCTTCATTACAAGATTGCCTGAACGACAAAGCTTACTATGCTTCTATTAACAAAGAAGTATAGCACACCCTACAGTTTGAGAAAAATTCAACTTAAAGTTATAAGTTACCAGACATTACAAATTCAAGAATTGTGTGATCAAAATAGAAGTAGATAATGTATAACCTTCACAAAATCAATTATACAAGTGATGGCGCAATAATGAGAGAGATCCATTCAATGCCAGTTTCGAAACTTGTAGAATGGTGGAAATAGGAATCCCTAGTCTCTTGCACACATTCACGAAAAAAGATGGAATGCTGCCCCGTGCTCCAATCAGAAGACCGATGACTTCTACTTTTTTTTAGTTTATGTTTGGGCATGTAATAAGGTGTTGTAGGATGATATATGACTGATATTTCAATTTTTATAAAAAGCATTATTAATGTTATTATCTTGTTTTTTCATAAGCAAAAGCATTATTGCATTAATTTAAGTTCACCCTATCTCGTTTTAAGATGCAAATATTTAAAGAGTCCTCCATGCAGAGTTTTAGTAAATAGGCTATCACTAATAGACATAAAACTAATTATTTTCTTTTGCCTGGAAGTACAGGCGATCACTCGGGTCCAGAATACTGGCATAATTTTCATCTAAAGAAAATGAAACAGGATTGAAGTTTATAATATAAAATTTACACTCGAAGCTTAAAGTTTAAAACGGAAGACAAACCAACCTTCGATTAAACCACATGTACAGTCGGTCAAATAAAAAACGTCGGGACTCGTATGCTGTTAAAATTAAAGTTTTGACGCATTAGTTCACAAGTTTCCTATAAAAAACACAAAATACAGGTCATTTTCGGAACATATGAGGCCATGCGGCAGGAGGGAAAATATGAACAAGGAGGGAAAAAATGAAAATCGCGGAAAGCGCAACACACGATATTCAACTTAATGCATTGTCATAATTCATTTTGCTTTGTGTCATCGTCACATACAAATGCTAACGTGAGAGAAAGTGTAGTTAGGGCTGTAATTGACCTGCATTTTTCGGTCTCTGAAGCAGCGAGAAGGTTCCATATTTATGAAAGAGCAGCTCGGAGGAGGGAACTTGACTATAATGCGACCGGAAGTTTTCATAGCAAACGTTGATCTGGCCGGACGCGTATTTCGATGCTAAGATTGGTTGCAGAAGTTGAGCGTAAGTTATTGATTTTGCACTAGAAGTACCGGTATTATAAAATAAAATCTTAAAAAAATTCTCCTTGAATAAACATATTCCTCGCGAATCTATTAATTATTAATATTATAAAAATTTGCAAACAAGAATATGGCGGATTTGAGGCATATAGCCACAGCCTTCTATACATGTTTGTTTTGGAACAAAACTGACTAAATAATCAAGAAAATACATGGATAGACAAGAGGCGTGTGTGAACCTAACCTTAAGTCTTCCTGTACATGCGCATATGCTCGTTCGTGATACTTAATCAAATACCGCCCGACGTTTTTTATTTGACCGACTGTACTGAGAATACACCTTATATTATGCATAATAACTTACCTAGTTTCTCACACAAATTATAAATTTGTGCCGGACTGCAGAGAAAACAGTTAATGTAATGATTTAACTTAGTTTATTCCTTGTGGGCTACATGAATTTTATATTTTTCTTCAGAGTCATTTTCCGTTATTGTATTATAATTTTAAGGCAAAGGTAGGATACATTTAAGGGTAGAACTAATCCATACAACCTGTATATCTAGTACAGTGAACGTCGCTTAATGTAATCAATCGGCTAATGCTATCACTTTTATGAAGTCCCATACAGATTAATACTCATGTATCGAAAAAATGCTGTTTATTGTGAACAAAGATTCGGTTTATGCTACCACATTTTCCGATTTGCGGCTTTATTTCCAAGTATTGTACGTCACTCAAAATTTTGTTTTTAAAGATTTCGTTTCTATTTATTTATTTTATTTTGATGGATTTATACTGTGCTGTTTGGTATTAGATGTAAGGGTAATGTTCCCAGCTCGTAGGATGACCTGTTCGAGGGGATAATACACCCTAACTTTCTCATTTAAATAATAAAACATGTTTCACCCCTCAGTTTAGCTGTTGCTTTTGATTTGTGAAGATAACAGTGTTGACATGAAGTGATGGTTAGTGTAAAATGAAAAGACTTTAAATTACAGGGTTAGACGTTTTGCTAAGCGGTGTTCACTACAGATCAGTAAACTTCCAAAAAAATACTATGAGTATGAAATATTACTTTATGGAATCCAAAGGAAAACAGAAACAATAAAAGCCTTTCATTGATTGCGAAAATTTTCAGGCTAATATGAGTAATTGAATTATTCACAGATAGGCTACGTATTATCTTGTATGCATGAATAAATAAGAGTTTTTCATTCTGTTTTTTAGTGTATTATCTGATGTATGAATAAGTATTCTTCAAATAATTATTTCGGCTATTGTTATCAATCTGTTAATATTATGAGTAGACTACGGATTTTAGGTAAAAACCTATTTTAATCCTTAAGTGATATATGGACGAAAACTTGTATATGCATGTTTCATAAGTGACTATGTCTAGAACTGATACTTTTATAGGACCTAAAACAGCCTATTTTTACGTTAGAGCCTAATATTGCCTTTTGGCTTGTTTTTCCTCTAAAGTTCAAAATAAGTCATTTTTTTGTTATAAATTCTAGCATTTATTTTCAGTTCGTACTACATTTTTAGCTCGGAATGTGCAGTAGGGCTACATGACATATTTGTGACGTGGTTAAATAATAAGGAATGTATCGTCTTCAGTAGAAAAAAATCCTTGGAATTTCGAAGAAAATGTAGTGTTTGTCTCCCGACTCCCACATCCAGTAACTAAAAAAAATCGTAGTTCTCTGAATCACTGAGGGATACAAGGGGTTGAATATGTTAGCATGCGTAGCTTCTGGGCGCAGAGATTAGGTTTTCACTGTTATGGTAGTAATACAGGCCCTAGTACTAGGGTCTATATAATTCTGTGTACCATAGGCCTATATTTGTGTTTTATCATGATTATTGATTAATGGTGACTTCAATAAATATAATATTCTGCATTGCAATTGAGATATTTCAGAAAATTGGCAACTTAACGATTTTATAAGAGACTATTTAACGATTTTTAGAACCTATTTTCCAATTTTTATAGCCTATTTTAGGTACCTAAAACAGCACGTTTAGCGACCTAAAAGTCCGAAGTCTAATTGTGAGATTATTAGCTGCGTCCCAAAGTGATCATAATAAGCGGTGTGCACTGTAACTACATTTACAATTTACAGTTTTGCATTTACACCTGAGCATAAAAGAGGCACTCCCGAGTCAGCTGCTGTATATTACACGTGCACTCTAAAATTATGAGAAACGAATCTATCGACAAAGTGTATTGGCACATTTTTGCACGGAACCCTGCAGTCCTGCCAGGGGGCAGAGTTTGTACCGCAGTGTTGCAGCTCTTGTAAACAAGACGGGTTCGCAAGGTATGGCCCGCGGCACACCATTTCCCGTTACTTGCTGATGAGAACACTAATCAGATATAATATGCTCTACAACTTTTTAGTTCACAAAAATTCACATACAGTCATGTTTATAGCCAGGAATTGCTATCTCGAGATTAAAGTGTCCATACTCTCTAGAAAAAAGAAAAAACTATTCAGTGAGACATGTAGAATCCTAAACGTGTTTAGAATTTAAATCAAGCATGCCGAATCAAATCTTGTTAGTTTTTGCTCCACCTTCGGCTATAGCTCCTACGCATTTTAGAGTGGAATGAATAGTTTCATTAGATTTTAAAAGCATGGTCATATTTAGTTGGATTTCGAAGAGAGACTACATATTGCAATCATTATCAATCGTCTAGAAAATTTCTAAATAGTTATACGTTTCATAATCCATATAGAAGAGATAATCCATGGACAGGCCTATGGACACGATAATTGATGTAATTTTGCACAGTAAATTAAAATATAGAGATGAAAAGTCTTGGTTGAGTTCTTTCATATGAAAAATATTGCACCTTTTTAAAGCTAAGAGTAGTACCAAAAACTTATAGGCCTATATAAAGATCTGTTTCCAATTTTGTAACAGTAATTTCAACTTTAATTTCTTTAGTGGAAAATGTGGTATAGTTTTTTTTTATAATTATTTCTCAACTTTTTATTTTCCACGGAAGGAATTGCAGTAGTATCATAGGTAATCCCACGGGAGTTGACGAGTTTATGGATAGATTCGCGACTGCGCAGCAGTAAACTCGTAAACTCCAGTTAAATTTATTAAGACTATTCCATGAATAAAAATGTAACGGATTATACAAATAATAATTACTTTCGTGCTTTGTTATATAAAAACAATAATAACAGCTGCGAGATCGCGGCATAATATGAATCAACCATTCATGAAATGATTCGAGTTACCATGTTGTGACCAATGCTACCAATGGTGCATATGAGACATAGTTCACCTAATTGGAGTAAGCTAACAGAACAGAATAAAAGCAAACGCACCGGCTTGCACCGAATCGAAATTGTGTTTTTAATCAATGTACGTTTATATCATTGCAATTTTCAAACAAGTCATGTTATATAAAATAACGTGTTTTCATTCTGGTCAATGGCAGCATGTGACGTATTAATCACCGCACGTTGATTCCTTGCGTGCCCAGTATAGAGCTGACGTTTTATCAAATAAAATTGCATCCCTGCGATCCGAGGAAGGATGGACTATTATAAGATAAACAATCGTTATTGGTCTATATCCGAAGACTTGCTAAACCTTATTGGTTAATATAAAACATGCGGCGTATGAGCGGAACAGTCTTGGTAATATTGTGTGAAATATATTTCTGATATTGTAGTGTGTTATTTTCCTTTGTCGATAATAACAATTTTCCGAACCCGTACTATTTTATTCATGAAATTGATATCCCCCATGTTTGTCTAGAAAAATCTGCTTAGCCTAAAATATACAAAATTTATAATGCATTAGTGTAATTATTTCTACAGTTTATAATCTTATACAGTAAGTTAAGATTAACAAGGAATTTCATTGACAAAGAATGACACATTTAAAAAAAAAAATCCCTTTAGGCAGGCCTACAGGCGGAGGTAGATTTCGAAGTGCTTTTGGTTTAATTTATTGTCGCTGCATAGCACTCTTTTTCTTTAGCCTTGGCATGGTAAACCTGCAGTAATAAGAACTGAATTCGGTAAAGAGGAAGAGCCTACAATCATTTGTTTTGACAACAAGAATAGGATATAATATTCTGGGAGGCCGTGCGCAAGATCAGCAATGAATAAAATTAGCAAAGCCGCTAAACAAGACAAAATTGTGATATTATAATAATTCTTTTAAGTGTTATTATTTTCAAACATTAAAATCTCGCGTCATATGAGAGCTATCAAGAAACTATTTATTGATTTGTAGAGTACTCATCAAGAGCTTTTCAACGATACCCCACAAGACGTGGTTTCAAAAGTTTCGAATTTTCATCCCCCGCCCCCACCCCCACCCCCACCCTCACTCGAACCCCCGAATCGTTGGTGTCACTGTGAACTCCATAGGGAGTACTCTAATTTATTCAAACAAAGTTTCCCTCTACACTTCATAGGGGCCGAGATATACATTTTTAAAAATTTCAACCCCCTCCCCCGACCACCCCCTTGGGCCAATTTCGCTCATTAACGAACTTGTCCGAGCTATTGGGCCTAGAAATGACATAATAAAATTTGGTTCAAATATCTTCAAAATTACGGCCGCTATCGTGTAAAGATATAAATATATATATATATATATATAAATATATATATATATAAATATATATATATATATATAAGTTATATATAAATATCACAAAATTTTTTTTTGAACGGGCGGTGGTTTCGCATTTAGGGGAGCATGAAACGTAAAGATATGAAAGAATTTTTCGAAAATCATAAAGTGGTATCCATTGCAATAGGTAGATTTTTCTTCGAAAATCTACCTAAAAAGACTGGATCGGCATGCGGGCGGAAGTAATCGTTTACCAGTCACTTTTATGCAGTATGACGTACCTCATACGAATTGAAGGATCTGACAATATGTATGTGTGTGCGAATTCTATTATTCACATACTTAAAGCTTGTAATTGTAATCCTGTCATTTTACATTATAGTGAATGATTAATCTATACTTATTCAGCCAGTGTCGGTACTGATGTCGATCTGCTTCACATAAAAGGATTAGTACAGAATCATTTTAGAAACGAAAATAACGTTTTTTTTTTTCTACGGAAACTTTCTTTGTTTTTTTGAGTTCATACTTTCAAGAACTCAGTGCGAAAGAGTTCGCAGTTATATAGTCTACAATTTGCAAAAAGATTTAATTAAATTGTGAATAGAAATATTCCATAAGTTATCAAGTTATAAAGAACCATAATAAAAATAAACAATAATAATAATTTTTTACGAAGTAATGCGCTCGACCATGAAATTCGATGTCGAGTTTAAAGCAAAAAATGCACATATTGGAGTCTTTCTTTCTTTCTTTCTTTTTCGCAGTTTTACCTCTCCCTTGTAGGATTTAAGCGACCCAAGCCACCCGGGCCCATATTGGAGTCTAAAAGACAAAAATACGGTTTTCGAAAACAAGTATGTTTGCGTGTCTGTAAACGCATAGTTCGAGAACGAAAAATCATATCCCAACGAAATTTTATACTTTTGTTCGATATCGTGTCGGGATGTGACACGAAAATTGAAGACGACTTCCCCTTTCTTAACTACCATTTTAAAAGAAAGAAAAGTTTCATTTTTTTGGATTCTCGAAAGCGGCTCCTATGATTTAAAAAAATATATATTTTGTACATGAGGTGCTTATATTAAGGGCTAAACCTTTTATTTTAGTTTTTTTTAGAATGCGCAGTCGCGAATCTATCAATAAACTCATAAACTCTCGTGGGATTACCTAATACACCAAATCGACAGTCGAAATATTTTGGCCAATATTTAAAAAATCTGATGTGAAAGTCACATAACTTCCTCTGCCTAAATAAAAATTAGAAGTAGCCTATTCACATATCCTTTTACAGAATCGCAAGACACAATTTTACGCTAATTATCCTAAAAATACCTCTTCTTTCAATGATGTGACCAAAAGCGATAATTTCTGAAATTTATCGAATATTTCCCTCAGATACTTCTTTATTCTATGCATGGCCAACAATACATCTTTCTCACTTCACATTCTTATATAGAATAAGAGGCCGTGAAAGCGCGCGTATTCAGTTGTTCTCGCAAGACAAAATTTCTACAAACAGTGGGTGAACAGTGGGTGGCTTGTAACTACCCTCAGAGAATTTTTTCGAAAAAAAGTTTCAAATAAAAGTTTTAGCTCTCAGTAAAAGGAATACATGTGCAAATTTTAAAGAAAATCGTTAGAGCCGTTTTTGAGAAAATCGCGAAAAACCAAAATTTCTTCATGTAAAGTCCCCTTAAAAATAAGAGAAATTTGTCGCCAATCTTCGAATCACATCTTCAGAAGGTACCTAATCCAAATACGAAATTTTGTTTTCGTACAATTCTCCGTTTCGGAGCTAGCCTGTTCACAAACTTCCACACAGACAGACACACAGACACACAGACACACAGACACACAGACACACACACAGACATGTTTCCAAAAATAGTATTTTTGGATTCAGGGGGCCTTGAAACGTGTATATATGCTAAAAACTCAACTTGGAATTTTAGGGTCGAAAACAATACTTCCTCTACCTATAGTACCTATGGTACGGGCAGAGGAAGTAAAAATATATATATAATATCAAAACAGAATCGTGGATTTTTAGTCTTAGCCTGGACATTTTCTTAGACTACAAAGCCGCGGATCGTCCGTGAAATGGATATGGCAAGTCTCCGGTAAGTCAACTAAGATACAATATAATTTTTGTTTTCAATTAGATAGGCCTATACAAACGAAATAGTAATTTATTGGGAGAGAAATACTTTATTCAAGTCATCTGCCTGGCAATCCAGGTGACCATACAGATCCAGAACAAACAAAGAAAAAGAATCATACATTATAGCCTATAATAACTTGAATTGAATTGAAACGGAACATAAGAACTCTGAGTATGGGGTACTATATAAATGACTGTGCAATAAAAATAGCGAATCTTCTAAAACCCTAATACATATTTTAACAACAGTGTCATTAGAAATATTGAGAGACTGAAGAAATGTATTAACAAAGGTGAAACTTGCTTGTGGATAAGACAACAGAAGAGAATTAAAGCCCGTTTTGAATACTCAGCCACAGAACTTCTTAACATAATATATAATTATAATAATTGAGTAATTAAGTCATAAGCCCATCTATAACAATACAAAGCGTCGTGCTGACTTTCATTTTAAAGAATTCTATATTCTTTTTATTACGTCAAGCTCCTAAAACTCATATTAAACGCATAAACAGTTACCCCCTTCCAAGTAAATATCAAATTAAAAGAGTGCAGGATAGATGTGAAGATACGATAGAAAGAGCCATTTAAGAAATTTAATGCACTCTTAAAACCATAAAATAGTATTTCTATTCTTGTTAGCATAACTTGTAAAATTTACAAGTACATTAAACGTCTCTCTCCGATTTTACGTCCCGACAAAAATCGTCCATTTCCCACAATTGAAATGTGTGCCGCCTAACATCGATGTTGGTAATTATTATAAAATATTAGATTTACAACGCTGCTGTGTATGTGAGCAGCTGAAGAGGAAGACATCGGCAACAGCATTCCATCATTGTTGATTTCTTGTAACCAGGCAACGAGCTGCTAATTGCTGGGAGCAACAGCGACATAAGAGAGAACCAGTATGGCTTTCGTTGTGAAGAATCCACTATAAACCTCCTTTCACATTCCCACAATATTGCTAACGTTTCAAAATTTGTAGAACGAGAAACCTTCTAGAACTACTCTATCTGGGTTACCTTGTGTTCATATGTTTTTCCAATTAAGGCTTCTGATATCCTCCTTCTGCAGTAGAACGCTGTTAGTTACGTATGAGGTTCTGTCACATATCTGTTCTTGATATTTACAAATAAACCTCTTAAAATGAAAATATAACATTTTAACCTACAAAACAAAATGATTGATCCCACATAGTACTCCATGAGGTTTTCCAAGAGAATGGCTAATACCCCATCCTAATTACAGTGAACGCCGCTTAATGTAATCGCAGGTATGTTATCAATCGGGTAATGTTATCACTTTGATGAAGTCCCGTAGGGATTAATACTGAAACACTGAAAAAATGCTGTTTATTGTGATAAAAGATTCGGTTTATATTATCACATTATCATTTTTGCGACTTTATTTCCAAGTAGGCTACTGTACGACCTTCAAAATCTGGTTTTTAAAGTTTTCGTTTCTAATTCAACTGTACTGGAGGTAGCAATTCTGTTCCCAGCTCACAGGACTATATCGAGGGGGTGGCATTACATAATGAAAAAACTTGAACAGACAGGCCTTAGATGTTTTCCTACGCTATGTTCACCACAGATCAGAATAGACTTCCAAAAATACTCGTACTGAGTATGGGGTATTGGTCAATGTAATCCCGAAAGAAAGTAAAAACAATTTAAAACTTTGTTACTGGTTGAAAAAATAATTGCTTGCAGTCTATTATCGTATTAAACTTATCCTATGACTGGTTCAATGATTCACAGTTACGTATTATTTTATCAATAAATTTTCAAATTCTGTACCTTCGGCTACTGTTATCAGATTAGCTGCGTGCCGAAGTGTTCACAATAAGCGGCGTGCACTGTACATGGATAAACTTGTGGAAACTTAGATGAAATGATCACACACACACTTGAAACTAGGTATTCTCCCATTTTGACTTTTCATCCTATGTTTCTGCAGGGAGTTTGAAACAGTTCATGGCAATCAGAAAATTACATCTAGGCCTACTACAAGGGAAGTACGCCATGGTGAAGTTGGTCGAGGCACTGTGCTACAAACCAGAAAGTCGCGGGTTCGTTTCCGATGAGGCCTAACCCCCCTGGTGACACTATGAGCCTGGGATTGACTCAGCCTGTCGGCTAGTTATTAAATATTTGTGTTAGTATCATCTTATTAATTAATCAATGCGCACCAAAAAGAAAATGGCCCTTTAGTTAAAAAGCTTGAAGGCCACTGCTTTAGAAGGAAGAATCGCCGCTATTTTCACAAAAGGAGACTGTCTCATGTGGTCACAGACATAACAGCCTGCAGTGTACATCTCTATCATTAGTATTTTTCACCGGAACTACAAGCGAGGTAATAAAAACCCGCCCGAGGCATCAACCCGGGCTGTCGTGAGGCAACACTCCAGGTAGCAGCGACCTAAGTTGTACCTTACCCGTAGCCTATTTTATATTTATCATTTCATGATATCCTCGTTCCTCATGATCTGAATTTGTGTCACCACTCATTAGGCCTACAGTGCCTCATCGAAAAATGATGATGACGATGATGATGATGATAATAATAATGATAATAATAATAATAATAATAATAATAATAATAATAACAACAACAACAAAACAGGTGAACTGATAAACCAAAGTGCCAGATAGAGTTCAACTAATTACCTATCTATCTATATAAAGTAGAGTTGTGTGTGTTTCTTCTATAGAGATTTACAGTTTTATTCCAATCTCGATAAAATTTTGCACACTTAGCCTTCAAAACACGAGGAAAAGCAATATCTACATTTCATGTTGAGAAAAACAACATTTGGTCCCTTACCCTTTCCTCTGAACTTCAAGAATTAGTTCATCTACAATATAATTCCGATCCTGATTCCATTGCTATTTTAACCAGATATTTGTGAATGTCAGGTATGTAATTTATATTAAGCACTAGCGTGTGCCCGCGGCTTCGCACGCGATAATTATTTCTAAAATTAAAAATTAAGAGCATAATAGTTAAATCATTATATTTATTAACACCTAAATCACGTGAATTACATACCACGATTAGATAGCGTCGCCTGGTAAAAGCGACCTCAGATTCGAGGTCCTTGGCCCAGAAAACCCCTGTATAGTGAATTTCGTCCAAATCGAACAACGTTTGACCATATTGAGGCCTATATTGATTATCCCTTTTATAATAATAATAATAATAATAATAACAATCCTCTTCGGTGTAGGTTGAAAATTTCATATGTCTGCATGCCTTGACATTATAAACAAATGAATCGATCAGCGTGAGCCACAACATTCAAGCGATCGCGATAGTTTTATGTCCAAGGAATGACAAAAATAGCCAAAGCTTACTGTAATTGATTTGACATTGAATGGTATTACTGAAAACTGATGCTTCGAAAACGCAAAAAATACAAGTTTTTTGCCCGGTTTTCACTCATAACTCACGAACGAAAGGAAAAATTAAAAATGTAATATGCCAGAAACCTTCCCGGGAATGCACTCAACAACTTCCCAAAGTTTCATGGCGATCGGATGAATGGTGTAGTAATGCATAAAGGACAAACACACACACACATAGGACAATTCCGGGAGATTTGCCGCGGCGGTAGAGATGCCGCATATACGAAAAATATAGGTTCCCGATATTTCTAACATATGGCAATGGGCACTCTTCCTCATTGTTGCGAGAGAGCTATTGTGAGCTGAAGTCGTAGAATTTAGCGGAATTTTTTACAAGTTTACTGATATTTTTGTCTTGTAAGTACCAATA
Source organism: Ectobius pallidus (assembly GCA_964059195.1). NCBI lineage: Eukaryota > Metazoa > Arthropoda > Insecta > Blattodea > Ectobiidae > Ectobius > Ectobius pallidus. The sequence goes on along the minus strand of CAXKWD010000004.1, from coordinate 29,601,878 downwards.
TTTTACGTACAAAGTTTTTGCACTGTTCCATTACATGTATTTGAATTTTTTTTTACTGGAAAAAATCCACATTTAGTGCACAGTGGGTGTTATAAGAATCACTGTTCAAGACATTGAATGTGATTTCGTCCATCTTTGCCGTTCGATGTTGTACTAATTAGCTGCGGCATCTCCACCGGAAGATTGTAGAGTTGCCGCACAAAAGTCAGGTGGAGACGCCGCAAGCAAAATTTTCGTATTCAGCTAATTTGAACAGAAAATATCACTAAGAAAATTCTATTTAGTAATCGTAATGAACGATAGTATTTAATTCTTTAATTTAATATAATTATATTTACTGGTTTCAGCATATTTAGATAGAATATGATTTTATTTTAATATTTCATACCATAAGGACTTCTAACTGAAGCTACACATGTAGAAAAACTAAAAAAATGCAAAAGAAGGTAAACCAGAACACAGTGAGGAAGGAACAGTCTAGATCTGTAGGTCGTGCAATCCTGAAAAGGAAAACCACTGGCACGCCTGACAGTTCTGACTCAACCGTTGCTGGGAGTGTTGGGAGAACTACTTCCTAAGGACCAAGAACGGATCCAGTTCGTTGTGTGTAAAAAGTTGCTACGTGAATCCTGCACGATATTTGAGGATAAGTGCATTGACTGTGACCGAAAACTTTTAAGGAAAGAAAATTTAAAAATGAAAAGAAAAAAATAGTGGCCATAACTACTAACATGAACGCAAGCTGAATTATTTTGGAAGTTCCTATAGCCTGATTTTTAATTTTAATTTTTTCCTATTACAGCAGTAATATAGAAAGGTATTAAATTCTTGCAGTGATTTAATTTTTGTATGTCCGGGAGAGACGCCGCAGAGGCAACTTTTTTTTGTCACTCTATAACACACCTTGATTTTAAACTTTTAGCTAGGCCTATTGTGCTTTAAGTTTAGTGAAGTAGACATAATGAATTTTCAGCTTCTAAGTTTTCAGCGAAATTGAAGAATTTAGAAGGATATAGTAACAACAAACGCAAAATATGCGGCATCTCTCCCTGACTTACTACATTCATTTTTATATATATATATATAGAAAGATTAAGATAAAAATACATCTAGGCAATATCGGAATACATCGATGGCTTAGTGCAGGCGTGTGTTAAGTACAATTTTAGGTTAAATGTGTTAAGCGCACATTTGGAAGCTCCTGAGACATGTCTTCACTACATTTTACAACTTCATAAATTATGTTCTTTTGTCATCAATTTAAATCTAAGACGTCTAAAAATGTTTATAGTAGTGTAATAAAACAATTTTTAAATTACATCCTGAACATCTATTTACATATTGTATTTCCTCTTTTATTTATACATTATTTCAGAAAAAAGTGAAGAAGACCCCCCTAATAACACTGAATTAATTATAAATTTCAGAAAATAATTGAGTTTCTTGTATATTAATTTTTCACGATTCTATTTTTTTTTCTATTTAAAAATGTCCCTCGTTGATTACTGTAAATGACTGAAATTGATTGAATTTTTATTTTAAATAATTTTTATGTAATGCATTTATATCCGTTTCTGAACTGTACAAGCATACGTTCATGCGTCTGGCATCTTAAAGAAAAAATCTGTGAAAAAATTGTAAAAAAAAATTCCTACATGTATTTATTCAAGACAAGAACTTTAAGAAAACCTAAATTTTCATTGTATTGTATATTCATTGTATTGTATAACTGATTAACACAAATGTAAGTAGCCTAATTGTTTCAGAAATTAAAATGTTAATAATTATTATCCATTTCAATTGTCTAGAATAAAATAAAATAACTTTAAAAAGTGCAATACTTTGGAGTGTATAAAAAAAGAGAACCCCAAGAGTGCATTAAAGACATTAAAAACTGGAGAGAGTAGCAAGGGTGACGGAGGGGAGAAAGGGGAAAAGAAGATAGAAGGAAAGGAGGGAAAGAGATGGAGGAAGGAGGGGTACTAAGGGAGACAGATGGTCGGAGAGTGCGAGAGAGAGGTGAGAAAAACAGTGGAAGGAAAGGCAATGACAGAAAATGAATGAGGTTGAAAAAACTTAAGTTTACAGGCCGAACAGGAGGGCAAGGATAGCCTACTGGAAAGCAGGGACATAGGCCGTCGGGGGACGGCATTAGGGACTGAAAAAGCATTTTTTAAAAGATAGCAAGTTGGAAATGACAACAAAAAATGTCGGCGTGTTGCTTTCAACCTGTTAGCGTAATTGAGTTTTAATGTCCCATTCATGGGGAGACTAAAACACTAAATTAAATGCAAGGGAAATGCTTCGAAATTGAATTATACGCCAGGATTCTAAGAGTTCTTGGTTTTAAAAGTAAAAGTCCCACTTATTTTGATGAACAAACCGATATTTCATTATAGAATATTGCAAGTTACCAGCAAAGGAACCCAGTCTTCACACGAGTACTAGAGATGTTTTACCCATGTAAGTTCTGTTTACGTCAAAATAATGAATTACGGAATCTTTAGTCGTAGTTCATATTGAATTTGAAAGAATTTCTTGAATAAATGAGAACATTTTTATGGTAAGCATAAGATTAAATCAAAACAATGGCATGATATCAGAAGCAATAAAAAATCGAATAAAAACATAAGCCCTTTAGCCTACTCCGAAATTGGCAATTATTAAAAACGTCACGTTTGCACCACATAAGCAAGCGATCTCTACCAAGTTTGCATAGTGAATGAGAATATGGAATATAAGTTAATATATATATATAAAAATTGGAAATTAAATATTTTTAAATAATAAAATCAGGTTAACTGACATAAAAAAGTGCCTGGTGGAGTGAGTAGGCCATATTTAAGAAACTGTTGAGTTTTAGACCACTGTGTCTTGAGAAAGTTTGATAAGCATATGTGAAGGAATATGTTGGGTAGTGTTATTTGCTATGTATACTGCAACTTCCAAAGCCTTATATGAACACTGCAAACAATATTGTCTTGAGAATTGAATTGCATTTCATGAATTCAATGTAATATTTTCAGAAATGAATTATTCAAAGAAAACTATTTTCACATTCAACTCTGTAGAATTTAACTTCATGAAAATTCCCATAGGGCCAATAAATTCTAATTATCAGTAAAGCTAGGAAATACTGCAGTTGATTTGAATGCACGAGTAATTTTGAGTTAATTCAATTATTTACTTTGTCAAGTGATCTAATGAGAAATCTGTCCAAACACAGAACAGACCTACTTTCACAATGTGCCATAACTAGACTTGGGATTTTAGGCTCTAAAAATATTAGTTTTAGGCACCTAAAATATGCTTTTAAAACAAGTAAATAAACTTTTAAAACAAGTAAATAGGCTTTTAAAAGAGAAAATAGGCACTTAAAATAAGCTTTAAATATGTGTAAATAGACAGAAAATAGACTTTAAAATACTACAATATGTTCTTCAACTGTAATGTGATCTTTTTACTGTAAAAAACGTGGTATACTTATTCTCAACCGAAATAATTGCAAAATTAAGACAGAATTAAACATATATTTATCAAAAAAGTTTTGGATTATATGAAACATTGACACATTATGTCGCTTCTTACTATATATACCTGCTACTTGTTTTGAGCGAATTCTCCCCCGTCAGTCAGCATTCCTTTGGTGACAGTTATTTGGGAAAATGAAGTTTCAGTGAAAAACCCACCCTCTGCTGTTCTGCTCTTCATTCAGGGATGTCCATTAAATGATTTTAAAAGTTACATAAGTTTAATTTTATTTTAAAATGTACAAAATAGGCATTTTAGGCCCTAAAATAGTAAAAATAGGCTCCAAAGGTCCAAATAGACATTTTAGGGCACTATGAAACTTTATAAATATAAGTGATTTATCATGAAATGTAAACATATTTAGAAATTTTCATGTTATTTCATAAGGAACAAAATAGGCATTTGCCTTAAAATCCCAGGTCTAGCCATAACTCAAAGAAGTGTGTCTTCCTCATGTAAAATTGAAATCCCCTGCCCATTGCTGTTAAAACTGACAATGCCTTCGTACCATTCATAATAGATAAGGTGTCAGCGTTGTGATGTCACAACAATAGCCGTATCACTTGAAGAGGATAGCAATTTCTTACCAGTTAATGGGATGACAATTTTGACGTAATGTGGCAATTGCTGGGTATTACGAAGCTCACAAATTGTCGGTGTGCTTGTGTATGCGTGGTATGAAAAGCACAATGGTTACATGCTGATGAATATATTCATTGTATTATTATTGACAGATCCACGGCTATGTTTGCGTAAGAAAAGAATCAACTTCTTACTCTCAAGAGTTTCCTTGTGGAAAATTTTCAATGTGGTGCACGATTTTGGAATGCTTAAATTTATAGAAGTATTAATCATTTTCTTTTCAAATTGAGAGTGTCGAAAATACATTTGATGGCTTACTATTAATATTAATATTAATATTAATATTATTATTATTATTATTATTATTATTATTATTATTATTATTATTAAATTATAATTTACTAGACAACATTATTTACTCAACTGATTGATGTTGTGTTCAAATCATTGTTTCTTTCTTTCTTTCTTTCTTTCTTTCTTTACCGTAGTTTCACCTCTCCCTTTTAGGATTTAAGCGACCCAAGCCGCCCGGGCCTTACAGGGCCGCGACCAGTCGGGAGAGGGATTATCTTTGGATCACATACATACTTTTTTGACCAGACAAGGACATGGAGGGCCTCCCCGGATGAGTGATCAGCCCAATGCCGGGGCCACCTCCGAGACAACACGAACACATAGGACGAGACACACCATTCACACACACACTCAATCCAAACAAGGCGAGGATGGGATGAAGATGATAATGACGGCCAGATGATATCTGGGGACCACAAGGGCCTAAAGTTACCCGACATTTGTCTCAAAGGTGTGGAAAAACCCCAGAAAAAACCTCACCTAGGTAACTTGTCCCGACCAGGAATCGAACCCGGGCCCGCTGCGTGAGAGGATAGAACGCATCCCCTGAGCCACAGCGTCAAATCATTGTTTAACAGAAAATAATTATAACATTATATTTATTAACACTGACATCGTTTTTATGTAAATTGCAGGGATTAAATAATTTTATTCTTTATTTATTTATTACTTATTAGATTATGTCTTCATATTTTGTATGTTCGTAGATTTTGAATCTTTTAGGACTGTAGCGTAGCAATTTTCAAAAAAAGCTACATGTTTATATAATACTTATAGTTAACCCTGCAATATTTATAAAACGTTATACGCCAAAGAAAAGCAATAATTGTAAATTACGGATGCCCTGATGATGATATTTTCATGTAACCGAAAAGCTTAGGCATAATAAGAAGTAGGGAATAAAGGTATTGCGCAATTATTTTATTGATCTAGCTAAACGGTACAACCAAACACTTGGATTATAAAGAAGGGCCAAATCCAAGCTTTTTTATCTTCAGCTGTGTTTATACTCCTTTTATAGCTTAGAGGCTATATCAGGAGTTCGGGATCTGTGTCTATACAGTAGGGTAGGCCATGGAACTATTGCTTGTCAATTGTTTCTATTTTTGGTGTATTTTAATGGAGTAAATTTCAACTGATTTTTATTTAAATGGATATGATACAGAATGAAATGGCGAGGATGATTCATGGTATGCAAATATCCAATTCGACATTTGCCTATACGACTGGGGAAACCATGAAAAAACCCATGTCAAACTGGCTGCCACGGGATTTAAACCTGGGACCTCCCGAATGCGAGTTCAAGACGTTACCATCTCGGCCACCTTGCTCGGTTCAAACCCAAGTTATTTGCTTGTTCGACATGGTTATTTATGCTTACTAAAGGTGGAAAATATGATAAAAGAGAAATAGTAAATATATTCAAGAGAGTACTAATAATCGTAATGGCAATGCTCGCATTTTATAACTGGAACTAGTTAGGCTAGTATAAAAATAAACCCTGAAAGCTCCCTAATACTCTAGTTCTCTAGTATGTTATCTTTATTGCTTACTACAGTTATAGTTGTCAACTAACGGGGAGTCACGTTTGTATGATATAATTACAATAAACATTGCAAATACTGTGTTTATGAAAAATAAGTTAAGAAGCTTACGTCGCATGCTCACTATCTCTTATATAATAAAAGGCTTTGTCCTGACTGACTGAATGAATGACTGACTGACTGACTGACTGACTGACTGACTGACTGACTGACTGACTGACTGACTGACTGACTGACTGACTGACAGGAATCAACGTAGAGCCTAAACTATAACAGGTAGAGACTTGGAATTTTGACAGTACCTTCGTTTCATTATGTAGGTGCTCACTAAGAAAGGATTTTGAAAAATTTTGATATTAAATGCCAAAAATCAAATGTTTTTGAGAATACTTAATCCCTTTTTACACAGAATTATCCAGTCCAAATCACATTTGACATTAAAACATATTGTTGCCAGTTTGTCTCAGATGGGTTTGGAAAAAAAAATGAAAGTAGAATAAATTTGACAAATGAGAGAACTATCAATATCCACGAAAATAATGCAGTCACATAACTTTCTTTACCCTGGACATAGAGAAAACAATACGAGGTATGGTAATATATATATATATTATTATATCACAGAATGAAATCCACGAAAATAATGCAGTCACATAACTTCCTCTAGTCTGGAAATAGAGAAAACAATACGAGGTAAGGTAATATGTTTTGGGAAGAGATGTATGAAAGTGATATTGTATTTCTGTTTAATTTCATTCCCAAAACGGTTTAATGGTAACGTGAGAGTGAGAAAGAAAATTTTCAGCCTCGATAATACAATTTTATGTTACCGGAATTTCTGTTTCTTCTTATTAGAACCCCTACCGGGCTTGCTTTGTACTGTACAAGCGATGGGATGCAAAATTATACATCCCAAAATTCTACATATAGCCATAAAAGTTATATCAAGCATTTTCTTAGGGAATAGTAAGTCGTTCTTCCTACTTCAAATTATAAATACCTTTATAAGGACCAAGAATTTAAAAATCTAAAGTCCTTCATAAGTTAATTTCCAATTACAAAATAAAAAACCCGGGCGACGCCGGGCCTTTTAAGCTAGTAGGCCTATACTATATACTATACTTTCTGACTGACTGACTGACTGACTTACTTAATGACAGAGAATCAACGTAGAGCGTAAACTATAACTTGGAATTTTGACAGTACCTTCGTTTCATAATGCAGGTGCTCACTAAGAAAGGATTTTGAATTTTTTTATATTTTAAATGCCAAAAATCAAATGTTTTTGAGAATACTTAATCCCTTTTACACAGAATTATCAAATCCAAATCACAGTTCACTTGACAACAGTGTATTGTTGGAAATCTTTACATAAGGCTTTGGAAATAAATGAAACGAGACTTTGAAAATTAGAGAAGGTATTAAAATTTATATTTAAGTAAATTATGTATCTCAAAATTTTGTAGATTATGTAAAATAATCAGTAAATTAAACCTTTTAATCGAAATGTTCGAATTAATCAATATGTTCTTTACAGCTTACACGTTTCGCGGGCAAAGCCTTAATGGGAAAACATGGATTTGGACGAAAAACACTCTGCGGGGTTTTTTGGGGCTAGGGAACTCTAATCTGAGGTCTTTTTTCCCCCCCGGGTGGCGCACTTTTATCGTGAAATGCACCTCGAAACCAGGTTTATAGTCTTTTAAATTATCAATCGTTATAATTGTTTATGTATGATTTGGGTAAGGTTCATGAATCTATGGTTCATTTTAATCGTTTCATTTGGAATAAGCATAAGATTCGTTTTGTTCGTTTGTATATTTATATTTTTAACGTTAAACAATATAATTAAGAGTAAAATTACGTAATTCCTCCAATTTATGTAAAAACTATGTCAGAGTTAATAAATATAATGATTTAATTATTTTTATGTTAAATAAATGATTTAAGCGCAATATCTAGCAGTTGACAAAGTAATCGCGGGGGAAGCCGCGGACACCTGCTAATACTACTAGGCCTATATACTTGAAATAAACTATACTTGATCCAAATTGTGTACGGAGCAAATGTATACAACGTAGTATGAAAGTACATGACAGTTCACAAGAGTTCGTTTTTGAGGCTGTTTAGTCGATTACATACAATAAAGTCAATTGAACTTTATTTTTTTATATTAAGCGCCAAGGGTCCGGGTTTGATTCCCAATGCTGCCAAGTGAATTTTTGGCTTTGAATTTGGTTTAATTTTAACCGGTGACTTGACACCTCCTGTAGATCTGTATTCTTCTAGGACTTTGAAAACCTATTTGAAACCAATCCCACGGACTTTCACTCCTACACCTTTCACATATATTACTTCAGCGTTTTCTTTTAATGTTTTGAATGCAAGTGCGCGGGCAAAGAAAGTTAAATCCACTTTCTTGTTACTGAGAATTAGAGTGACTTAACATAGTTTACCCGCCCAACATCGCTTTAGAGATGGATAAACCCATGAGGCACACATCCATAACTACCGTACATTTTTTAATATGACTTACTGGACTTAGGCCTAAAACAAATGTAGAGAATGTAACTCTATGGACATATCTCAATTTTTGAGGATGATGGACTTAAGTCTCTTTGCCCGCGCACCCGCGTAATTTACATTATGTATCTTCTCGCCGCTGAACAAACCTTTTCCTCGCACGTTTCTTTATTGGTGTTGAAAGTTTACAGAAGGCCCTGGCTCGCACCTTTCTTCCATAATACAAATTGTTAGAGATTATGCCCATTACTTTTGCTTACAATATACAGTATAGTGCACTTCATCCCACGTTGTTTAAATGATAAGTACAACGAATTAATTAATTATGTTATCAAATATGTCTTGTATGCAGTAACTTATAGCACTTGTTTTTCTTCAGAATCAACAATTTGTCAAGGCAACGATAAAAACAAATTAAATATTGTTTGCTAGATATATGTTGTAAAACATGTACAAGCCTATGATATAGATACGAAAGCAAGCAACTCACTTAACAGAACTTATGTTTTCACAATTAAAAAAGATATAAATACTTGTACGATGTGTACGGAATGGAAGTAAACATTTGATTGAGCTTGTCGGACTATTGTGAAGTATGCGCTTGTGCGATTAACCAATGAAACGACAGGTAGTCAAGGCAAGTCTGTTTTTTAATTTTGCTCCGTACAAATCTTGGATCAAGTACAGTAAATACCTTGTGCATCTGGGTGTACTTTTACCTGCAACCACTATGCCAAGAATTACAATTACGGTTTGCAATGAATAATGAGTTTTGCAAACGAAGAAGGGATAAAGCATAGCATAACATTACTCTGGCTGTATAGGGGTAATTAAGACTAGATCCGGGATTTTATGTAATGAAGTTATATGTTCTATTTCTTGCTTGGTAAGAAAGGTAAAAAAATACTAAATACACCGAAAAGAATCTTTATTTCCAAGTTTTAAATTCTGTATATATTTACAAACAGATCTGTAATACTGTTCGTGCCATTTTAAGAAGACCTCGTCCCAAACCATCATCTGTCTACAATATAATAGCATTGTTCCCTAATACGAAAATCTGCACAGATAGCGACATGGCAAAAAATCTGATGTGAAAATCACATAACTTCCTCTGCCCAAATAAAAGTTAGCAGTATTCACATATCCTTGTACAGAATCGCAAGACACAATTTTACGCTAATTATCCTATAAATACCTCTTCTTTCAATGATGCGACTAAAAGCGCAGTCTATATAACAAACTTAAAAAAAAAAGCAAATGACTGCAGACGTTTATTGAACTTTCTGCCGTAAAATATAATTTCCGAAATTTATCGAATATTTCCCTCAGATACATCTTTACTCTATGCATGGCCAACAATACATCTTTCTCACTTCACATTCTTATATAAAATAAGAGGCCGTGAAAGAGCGCGAATTCAGTTGTTCATCACGTAAGACAAACTTTCTACAAACAGTGGGTGAACAGTGGGTGGCTTGTAACTACCCTCAGAGAATTTTCTCGAAAAAATGTTTCAAATAAAAGTTTTAGCTCTTAGTATAAGCAACCTATGTGCAAAATTTAAAGAAAATCGTTAGAGCCGTTTTCGAGAAAATCGCGAAAAACGAAAATTTCTTCCTGTAAAGTCCCCTTAAAAATAAGAGAAAATAGTCGCCAATCTTATCCTCACATCTTCAGAAGGTACCTGACCCAAATACGAAATTTTGTTTTCATACGATTTTCCGTTTTGGAGCTAGCTTGTTCACAGATATTTTCCACACAGACACACACACACACACAGACACACAGACATGTTTCCAAAAATAGTATTTTTGGATTCAGGGGGCCTTGAAACGTGTATATATGCTAAAAACTCAACTTCGAATTTTGGGGTCGAAAACAATACGGTACTTCCTCTACCTATAGTACCTATGGTACGGGCAGAGGAAGTAAAAACAGGTGCTCTTAGTCGAGTGGATTTCCCCAGTTTTGCCACTGTCATTCGCCAATTCTCAAATGAAATATTGATGAGGTGTTGGCAATATTATACTGGATTGCAGACACGTGTGAATACGCCTAATTACTTTTCTATTCACCGATTGACAGGTCGAAGAGGATTAGGGTGGCAGCACGTAGATGCAGTTCTTGGGAAAAAGGTTTTAAGAAGTGGCATCCACAATTCACATAGCTCTATACATTGTAAATATCTACCTTATACTTCCATTTTTAAGTAATAACGCCTGTGTACTTACTTACATTTATACATATAACTTATATATAGGTCTACATTTATTAATTTTGATCATACAATATACAAATAATATAGCAACTATTATGAATTTAAAAATTGGGGTAGGCCTATAAGGTGGATATTTACAATATGTTATAATAGTACCCTCAATGGAAAATGAAATCATTAATACTAGAATAGACCTACATATGTTGAGAATTTTTACATATAACTTACTGAAGTTAAGTGACTATTTCTAAATGCTACGAAAAATGATTTTCGTTTTGTCATTTTCAGTTGGTCTATAAAAAACAAAAGTTTGTTTGTGTGTGTGTATGTGTTTATACATATATATATATATATATATATATATGTGTGTGTGTGTGTGTGTGTGTGTGTGTCTAACTTCACCTTTCCATATTTTATATCAAGTTTGCAATGAAGTCCAGTGTTGTTCTGTCGATTTTGGAATGAGCACAGTTCGAGGATAAATCGTACATAATGTCAAATCAGATATACATGAATATATATATATATATATAGGCTATAACCCTCATATTCATGTATATCTGTTTCGATTTGACATTATGTACGATTTATCCTCGAACTGTGCTCATTCCAAATTCTACAGAACAACACTGCACTTCATTGCAAACTTGATATAAAATATGGAAAGGTGAAGTCAGACTGAAAAATTCAAATCCCGGCTATAGCATTGAATTGTTCAGTCTGACTTCACCTGAAAAATTCAAATCCCGGCTATAGCATTGAATTTTTCAGTCTGACTTCACCTTTCCAGCTTAGCCTAAACACGGCCAGTTATATTGATATAAAATATGTTTTAACTCAAATGTCATTACAGTATTGTGAAATATATCGTATAAGAAAATCTTGAAGATTATGATTAGGGTTAGGATGTTTATGACCTAAAAAAGTGGAAAATATGACCTTAAAAATGACTAAATATGACCAAAAAATCCTTTATACGACCTCATAAAAGAACCTATTTTCTAAAAGTAAATGTATCAATTTAAAACTTTTAATGACACTAAATTACTACATCACATTAATTCAATCAGATAATCACTTTTTAACAACTTTACAGGTGATTTACAGTTTTACTTGCAAAGAAGTTCTAATCTGTCAATGTTTACAGATACCACTGCAAATGTGAACTGAAAATATTTTTAAAACATGGCTATTGGAAATTTTTAACAAGAAGGAAGAGGTAATTATGCTATTACTTATTATTGTCTCTTCACATTTCAGTTATAGTAAAACCAAAATATTCGCGATTCTTCTTCTGAAAAAATTTAAGTCGATAATTTAGTGCACATAGGCTTACTGCTTAGTCGTGCTCTTTTACCGAATTTATAACTGAACTATAGCGTTAAATTACAGATATGACCGAAATATGACCAATACCACGAAAATGACCAAAATACAACTTTATATGCAAACTAATAACGGTCCCATTAGGATAACAAATGTGCAATTCATGTTTAATTTGTGCTTGCGGCGATAATGGAGGTCAGGATAAAAATATGACATGTCATGAACATCCGAACCCTTATTATGATTTATATTGAATGAAAACATTTCATTATAAAATATGATTGATGTCTAACGTGAGAAATGTATTGCAGATTACAATTTACATTGGATAAGAAATACAAATTGCAAATTATGACTCTTAGCGAAGTCCCACATACATCAATGCTTATATCTACTAAGATAAATGCCCTGTACATCAGGATCTACATACAATGGATTTGATAATATTGTGAATAATGTAGATATGTGCTATTTTAATGAAGTGATGAGAAATAACGGCGCGAAATTAATAGACTGCTGCATAACAGGGAATATTCCCATTAAATAAGACTGTGCCACTTATCATTGTCAACATTGATAATACAAATAGCTTGTCAACCTGCGCCTCGCGATGCGACGTTATTGATTGCATGCTTCTGGCTCTAGGAGGCAGCACTGATACTCACTGCAACAATGGAGTAATGGAGTATATAGGGTCCACCAAAAATGAAAATACTGTTTTACAGTATAGACTGTTTTCTTAGTTTAGTCTAATTCTGGAGTCGAACCCGTGAGTCGTGGGAAAGGGAGGATTGCAAAGGAGCAAAAACAGTGATTAAAAACAATTACAATAGGCTACTGTTACGTTAATGGATAACTTTTTCACATGACAAATTAAAATATAAAAATTCCCGCCAATAAACAATCCTGAATCATCGAAGTCTTTAAAGCAATGAGTAAGAGTGAACGATCAAGGTTAGCATGATTTTTAATTATTACGTGCCAGAATGGTACTTTCTGAGACTGTGTGGTTGACGGGGAAATGTCTGTCCGTCTGTATGTTTTGATGCCCGTGTGTCTGTATGCAAGATAACTCAAATACACTTCAACGGATGTTCATGAAACTTGGTATACACATTTATAACATCCATGGGACGAAGCCTATTTATTTTGGATCAAAAACTTTCTACTGTTAAAAATACATATTGTACAGCTATTCAGTGTCATTTTGGCAAAAGGATAATGCTCTTTCGAGCTTAAATAAATTATTAAATTCAATCTAGTACTGTCAAGGAATGCAAAGCCATATTTTTAATGAAATTAAAAATTTGAGAATTCGTTACAGGATCCCAAGCGAGAAAAATTGTAATAGGCTACCTTAGTGCTTACGAAGAGATTAACATGGCCATAAGGTTTACCACTTGGCACACAATCTTTACCCGTACCTAAATCTCCATAGTTGAATGGGGCAGTATGATCCTTATGATTAATGACTTCGAAAATAGGGAGAATTTAGCGCTTCCATCGACCATGGATTAGCGTTACTGACTATAGATCTGGTGACCTGGGTTCGATTCGCGTGCCTCCCAGGAAAAGAACAGCCTAAGAAGGTAAAGTGATGCCTATATAGGCCATGGAGGCCCAGAGGGTTCCAAGAGGTTGAGGCTCCCAGATTTTGGACATTCGGCACATGAAGGTGGTAAGGTTGTCAGCCTTACGCACCGGCCGCCTTTACCCCCAGGATTGCTCCTGGTACTCATTTCTGTTAGAGGCTGAGTCGACCCCAGGGCCATAGTGCCACCAGAAGGATTAGGCCAATTGAAAAATCTCAACGACCTCATCGGGAATCGAACCCGCGACCTTCCGGTTTGTAGCGCAGCGCCTCAACCACTACGCTACGGCGTACCCCCACAGCCTAAGAGTTAATTCAAATATAAAAGATGACTCCGCCAATAAACCAACATTAAAGGACGTGGTAGACGTTAGGTTGCGCTAACCTCATTTAGCCTGATTTTTTTTAAATCTAAAGGAGGAGGAATCCTATCTGGCAAAGCAGTCGTAAGGTAGATCCTGCATTCTCATGGAATGTGTTCGACATAGGGTTAGTTCATTAGAAACAACTTTACTTGTAAAGTCGGTTGAAATTTGAGTGACAATGAAATTAGGTTGTTAGACCGACAACACATTATTACCTAAAGGCCTTAATGCATGGCATTTTAATCTCTTGAAATCCATGAAGAATTTATTGAATAAACATTATAACTAGACTTCGGATTTTAGGTAAAAACCTATTTTAATCCGTAAGTGATATATGGACGAAAACTTTATATGCATGTTTCATAAGTGACTATGCCTAAAACTGATACTTTTATAGGACCTAAAACAGCCTATTTTTACGTTAGAGCCTAATATTGCCTTTTTGCTTGTTTTTTCCTCTAAAATTCAAAATAAGTTAATTTTTTTTATAAATTCTAGCATTTATTTTCAGTTTTTTTTCTTTCTTTTCTTTTTATTTATTTTTTATTTTTATTTTTTCGTACTAAATTTTTAGCTTGGAATGTGCAGTACATGACACATTTGTGACGTGGTTAAATAGTAAGGAATGTTTCGTCTTCAGTAGAAAAATTCCTTGGAATTCACAAGAAAATGTAGTGTTTTTCTCTCGACTCCCACATCCATACAAGGGGTTGAATATGCTAGTATGATATACATAGCTTCTGGGCGCAGGGATTATGTTTTCACTGTTATGGTAGTAATACAGGCCCTAGTAATAGGTCTATGTGCACCATAGGCATATATCTGTGTTTTATCATGATTATTGATTATTCGTGACTTCAATAAATATAATATTCTGCATTGCAATTGAGATATTTCAGAAAATTGGCAACTTAACGATTTTATAAGAGACTATTTTACAATTTTCAGAACCTATTTTTCAATTTTTAGAGCTTATTTTAGGTACCTAAAACAGAATTTTTAGGACCTAACGTTCCGAAGTCTAATTATAACTTATTGATTCGTCTTAAAGCAATCTACAGGTTTGACTGTCTGTGTGAATGTTGAAGCTGTAATGTGTAAATTATGATAGGCCATGGTCATTCTTGTGAATGAAAAGGTGTAGTCTATGTTTAGACTCCAGAGTAGAATTGTCTTTTGTTCTCTAGTTTTCTTCTAGATTTGATCATGATGTAGGGCAAAAGCATTCAGTCGAGCTTCCTTAGTTTGGAGTGGAAACTCAGATATAAGATAAAATTTTGAATAAATTGCACTCCATCAAATAATCTTTTAGTTTTGTTCTAAATTTAAAGGATATTATCAAACGTTGTTGCGTCTTTCGTTCATTAAACTTTACATATTGACGGTGTAAGGCATCACTTCTGGCCATGGTATCTAATCTCCGGCCAGTTCCTGTGGTATAGGATGGGAAAGGCCCTCGTAAAATAGAGCGGTGTACGGCACGCGTGTATGCTGACGAAGTTAGCACTGCACCGTCTAAATACGATAGGTGGAAAAAAATTACACTCATAAATATTATTTTTTTGGATTTTATTTCCATTATATATTTTATATAAATAGCTAGACATGTCATAAACTAACCGGCATTAAACCAATTTTGAATCCTAGAATAAGCTGATAACCAATATAATCTATTTAAATCCTAGGTAGAACTCGATAAATATAAGTTCAAATTTACGGCACTAATGTGTTAAACGAGTTAACTGATCTACGGGAGTCAATGAGTTAAAATGGTCAGTGGATCCAGTAGAATTTTATGTAAGCTCGAACGAAAATGTTAAAATAAATAATATGCAGCTCGGCAGCAAAATTAACCTACTTACTTACTCAATGGCAATAGACAGTTCCTAAGCAAGCTAAAGGTATATTATCTATTTTATGGAACCCGAAAGTTCTCTGTAGCGCTTACCTGGGCCCGCCATTCAACTCTATTTTGTGCTAACTCCATCCAATCATCCCTCTCAAATCCTACTTCTCTTAAATCTATACTAATTTTTTTCCTCCCACCTACCTCTAGGTCTTCCAAGTGGTACTTTCCCTTCCGGTCTCCCAGTCAATATTCTTGAGATATGTCTTTCCATCCCCATGCGCGCAACATGTTCAGCTCATTTCATCTTCCGTGATTTAATTACCCTAACTATATCCGGTGACTAGTACAGGTTATGAAGCTCGCCGTTATGCAGTTTTCTCCAGTCCCCATTTTCATCTCTCTTAAGCCCAAATATTTTCCTAAGCACCCTGTTTTCGAATACTCTCAGATTATCTTCTTTCCGAAGAGTAAGCGACCATGTTTCACATCCATATAATACAACCGCCAGAATAATTGTCTTATAAATTTTTATTTCTAGATTTCTGGACAGAAGACGAGAAGTTAAGAGCTTCTGAACTTGCATAAAAGCAGGCATTTTCTGATTTGAGTTTACACTTAACTTCTGCCTTAATTTGTCTCTGTAATTAATCATCTACCCCTTACAGTGCAATGACTAAATAAATATGACATTGCAAGGAAATAATGTAAAACTAGAGTAATAAAATAATTTACAGTGATTTTGTTCATGTGTAACTACTACTTGAAGCCTATGTAACGTGGGCTTACGCCAGTCTTGCACTTTCTCGACGCTAAGGCTGAAGGGGATGAAATTCGGAGAGCGCATGTTTACGAAGCAATAACCAATCATAAGCCGGGGGCGGGAGAGATCAATAAATCCGGGCAGGAGATGAGATATATCCCTGATAATAGTGTCCCATATTCCATCAGATCCCCCAACACTGGAGAAGACGTAAATCTACTTCAGCCATAGTAACCATGAAAACTCTCCAGTATCAAGATTTCTTTAACTCTTAACCCTTTCAGACGTGAAATATAAACAATGAGCAAGTGAATTCATCAGTGGAGCCCTAAGTTTAAAATCAATGGGGAAAATTCCAATAGAATAGCTGGTTATGGGAATGATAATCATTACATGCCAATAGAAACCCTCACATTTTACAACAAAGCATTAATCTACTGTTTTTATAAATTTTTGGGTGACGTCAGTAGCAGTATCCTATAAGATACAATAGCTTGCCTTAAGTTGTAATAAAATAGCCAAAAATAACTCGAAAGAATTACTGTAATACTGTAATTACTAGGGCAAGGCATTTGATGATTTTGCATCTTTTTATATGAAGGCTAAAATATAGCTCGAATATAAGTTATATAAATGTGTATCATGAAATAATTGATTAAATAAGAGCAATTTGTTTTTGCATTTTTTGCTTTAATTTGCAATTTTCGTCATTTTCAAGAGACAGGTGAATTTTGGGCAATTTTTAGGTTATTTTCGGCATTTTTAGGTCTTTTTCGGCATTTTAGGTCATGTTTCAGTGGAGGTAGAGAGGAGCTTTTTCCATGTACAAATTGTTACTTTCAGACAACAGACAATCGTTATTATTTGAGAATCTCCACCAAGTGTTCATAGTTCATTTTAATTCAGGTTTATTGTAAATACCATAGCAGTTTGTCTTGTAGCAATAAATAATTTTTTTCTTTCTTTTTAAATGACACATATTTGCTAGGGGAAATATGATGGGCAAGTCAGTTCAGAAAGAATTTTTTCCCCTAAGGGTGTCCAAGTAGTAATAAAATAAGTGTGTTTTATATTGTAAATTCATAAATAACACACTGCCATCTGTTAAATTGCTTTTAGCAAATCATTACTTTAAAAAGACTAAATATAAGTAATAATGGAAAATTTATTGGTATTTTTTTTTTAAATATTGTGTCACTTTTCCAATATTTCTAAGTCATAAATGCATTTTCTATTTTGCATTTTTTTTCACTATTTTATGGTCATTAAATGCCTTGTCCTACCTCATTACTGTATTGCCAGGGCAGGACAAGAGCTGAAGATAATCAATCTCGGAAACATAGGCCTACAGACCTACATAACGCATTTTGCTAGGACAGACATACTAGCAAAACAGAAAACTATAAAGAGGTGATTTAATAACTCCACAGCACTAAACGTAAGATATAGGCTATTCACTGCGAACTTATATGCTCCCACTGTTTACCAGGGTCATGTCGAGAAAAATATGGAATCGTTAAGTCGGATCTGAGTTACAAAAACCAGCTTGCTTTATTGTTAATTATAACAGTCTGTTTATCTCATTACATTTTTTTAGTGTTTTTCTTCCTGTCTGAAATTGTCAATTACCGGCTTTTTCTTGGAAAATCCTTCATACACGGTTCCTATAACCTTAAAGTATTATGTTTAATGGCCTCCACAGATCGTAAAGCCCGAGTGACTTGTTTGTGCTCTATGCCTTAAAACAAATGAAACAACAACTCCTGACCTTCCCTACGTCACAGGTTGATGGCTGTCGGATAAATGTTATACGCCAGGAACAGAAAACAAAAATATAAACAGCACTCTTGTGAGAAGCTATAATATTTTATATAGGGTAGTGTTTTGCTTATTTTCATGAAATTTCTATAATTCTAAGCATTTAAACTGGCAACATTGAGCAGAGATTTTTAAAATCTTAAAGTGACTGATATAGAGTTTAATTAAATATTTTTCTGTAAAAAAACTAAATAAATAAAATAAAAAGAAATAGCCTAAAGAAAACATTGGTAAATTTTTCGGTACTTTTTATTTCTTTTTTCTTTATTCCTTAATTTATTTAGTATTCATTTGCTGTACTGTGGAGTGTCGGTATTTTGAGGTGTAAGAAACCAAGGTCCACTTCGAATTATAAAAACTCGCATTTACGAAATGACACGAAAAAGCAAGTGCACACGAAAATAATTCCTTTATTTTAAATAAAACAGCACAATAGTTCAGAAAACAAAACATATAGATTACTTTAAAGAATTAAATTATTGTCAAGTGTCTTTTGAAAACAAAAAAAAATCCCTTTAGGCAGGCCTACAGGCTGAGGTAGATTTCAAAGTGCTTTTGGTTTAATTTATTATCGCTGCGCAGCACTCTTCTTTTTTAGCCTTGGCAGTAATAAGAACTGAATTCGGTAAAGTGGAAGAGCCTACAATCATTTGTTTTGACAACAAGAATAGGATATAATATTCTGGGAGGCCGTGCGCAAGATCAGCAATGAATAAAATTAGCAAAGCCGCTAAACAAGACAAAATTATGATATTATAATAATTCTTTTAAGTGTTATTATTTTCAAACATTAAAATCTCGCGTCATATGAGAGCTATCGAGAAACTAATTATTCATTTGTAGAGTACTCATCAAGAGGGAGTACTCTAATTTATTCAAACAAAGTTTCCCTCTATACTTCATAGGGGCCGAGATATTAATGTTTTAAAATTTCAACCCCCTCCCCCGACCACCCCCTTGGGCCAATTTTGCTCATTAACGAACTTGTCCGAACTATTGGGCCTAGAAAGAACATAATAAAATTTGGTTCAAATATATTCAAAATGACGGCCGCTATCGTGTAAAGATATAAATATATATATATATAAATATCACAATTTTTTTTTTGGACGGGCGGTGGTTTCGTGCTTAGGGAAGCATGAAATGTAAAGATATGAAAGAATTTTTCGAAAATCATGACATGGTATCCATTGCAATAGGTAGATTTTTCTTCGAAATCTACCTAATAAATAAGTATTGATCCTGGCGGATGTGGAAAATTAAGTTTCTGACGATGGTTTAAGTAGCGTAGAAGACAAAGATGTATTTTATTATGTTCGATTTTGTATTTGATAGTCTCAGAATGTAAGTTGTGGAATGTATTTTAAGTCTTAATCATTTTATTTTATTTTATTTCGAAGGTAGGTAATCATTTAAAAACACACCAAAATGTTATCAATCAAATTCCCAAATCTTGTGAAATTCACAGGAGATTTTGTCAACTTACCAGTGTTGCATTGTAAAGTAGCTAGCGCACCCTCTTGGCCTAGTTTGGTACTAACCTATAAAACGAAAGAGAAACCAGTTGAAACCACAAGAATTGCTAACAAAAACAGTTGGAATTACAACATTACTACATTATCATGCAATCCAGTGAGCATGTGTTGAACATGTGGTGTCTACCATTTTGTTTTTGTCAGTCAAATTCAATCACGTGAAAGTTGTACATCTTCATATGCACCACTGACAGTACCATCTGGTGATAGCACGATAATTTTTTTAACTGAAATTTATTGAAGTCAGCATTTTTAAAACGTACATTACAAAACAAACAAAATTAGCATACTTCACAACACCTTAAACCCCAGATGTATAAAACTTCAATACCCATTGGCATAACCGTGATATTAGAAGAAATATGGTCTTGTCTTCCATTTTACAGAGTCAAATTTTCAACGACTGCTGCAATGAAACATAGCTCCAATTATGCCCCCCCCCCAAAAAAAAAATTTATGTTACAACATCCGGATCTAGAAAATAAACCTATGTCCAAATTTAAAATTAGAATGAAGGAAATCTTAAGAATTAGTAACTCACAACTTAATGTAACCTAAAATGTAACTGTAATTTTTAAACTGTGCTAATTTTAGCTTTACCATTTTTAGTACTTAGCCTATATATTATTAGATTTAGTCCTAGCTATTATTTTTTTATATAATCTATTTGCACGTCCACTTCTTTCTCCCAATTTTCACTGTATTTAACTTCCTTCTCCGATCACGATCAAACCTCATTCGGAGGCAGTAATTATAATAATTATTTAATAAAATGTAATTGTAACTTAGAGATAGCTTCATTAACTAATATTTGATTTTGTATGTACTTTCTCTTATTGTTGTATTTGTTAGTATTTATTAAGTATACTAGGTGTGTTTTGTATAGTTGTATAGAAATTGAAATAGTAAGATATTGTATTAGTAAATGCGCAATAAATTTGGGGAAAAAATAGACAAAAAAGGGTGAGCAAAGCTCCTGTTACCAAGCTTCAATTACCATATTATATTAAATAAGATAGAAATATGGAAATTTACAAATACGGGTGCATAGCCAACAAAATAAAGTACCTTAACAATGATTATAAAAACTGAAAGTAGAAATTCAAAATACAAAAAGTAGAATTCAATTTTACTAATATGTTTAAGCCTATATTTACAACTAGAAGGAGGTAGAAGAAATTAAGATGAAACAAATGAAAGACAAGACAAATCAAGATTTGATAGTTAATATTAAATAGCTTTTTAACTTTTATCTTAAATTGGTTGAAACTATCTACATTTTATGAAATCAGGATGCTCAGCAATAAGAGTAGGCCTATGATAAAATTTCAAACCATAGTTCAGACCAGTGGTCTTCAACCTTTTGTTACGAAAGGGACATTTTATTTTTGGTGAAAGACTTGATGCCAATGTGTGGAGCGGAGCGGACATAGGTCGGAATGTTTGTAGGAGCCATAGTGGAAGATAGTGCACACTTCCCTTTCGCACACCGCACGGCACATTTATTATGATTCGTGTTAACTGTATAACTTACATTCTTCATTGTTACGGATTTAACGCTTTTGATTTTGTAGCATTGTGATGCACAGTTGCAGACTCAAATATCACGGCATTATCTTCTCTTTAAAATAAAACGTAAGCTGTGGTTTTCATTATTTACAAATTTTAAAATAAAAAAAAAAGTTCTTTCGAGCAAAAGCTGCAGTGACGGATTATGTATTATAAATACATTGATGCAGTTGTAACAATAGACTATATTTTAATCTCCCTGGAACAACAGTAGGTTGACAGAGGCACAGAGTACAAAAAAATCTGATGTGAAAGTCACATAACTTCCTCTGCCCAAATAAAAGTTAGCAGTATTCACATATCCTTGTACAGAATCACAAGACACAATTTTACGCTGATTATCCTATAAATACCTCTTCTTTCAATGATGCGACTAAAAGCGCAGTCTATATAACAAACTTAAAAAAAAAAAGAACAAATGACTGCAGACGTTTATTGAACTTTCTGCCGTAAAATATAATTTCCGAAATTTATCGAATATTTCCCTCAGATACATCTTTACTCTATGCATGGCCAACAACACATCTTTCTCACTTCACATTCTTATATAGAATAAGAGGCCGAGAAGAAGCGCGAATCCAATTGTTCATCAAGTAAGACAAACTTTCTACAAACAGTGGGTGAACAGTGGGTGGCTTGTAACTACCCTCAGAGAATTTTCTCGAAAAAATGTTTCAAATAAAAGTTTTAGCTCTTAGTATAAGCAACCCATGTGCAAAATTTAAAGAAAATCGTTAGAGCCGTTTTCGATAAAATCGCGAAAAACGAAAATTTCTTCATGTAAAGTACCCTTAAAAACAAGGGAAATTTGTCGCCAATCTACGAATCACATCTTCAGAAGGTACCTGACCCAAATACGAAATTTTGTTTTCATACGATTCTCCGTTTCGGAGCTAGCCTGTTCACAAACTTCCACACGGACAGACAGACACACACACTGACACACAGACATGTTTCCAAAAATAGGCCTAGTATTTTTGGATTCAGGGGGCCTTGAAACGTTTATATATGCTAAAAACTCAACTTCGAATTTTGGGGTCGAAAACAATACTTCCTCTACCTATAGTACCTATGGTACGGGCAGAGGAAGTAAAAATTAAAGAGACCATAAGACATTCCAGAATCCGGAGGGGGCATCGCCCCGCCCTTGCCCTCCCCTGCCGATGCCCTTCGTATTATGAATCGATCTAGAGTTTAACTCGTAGATCGATTACAAAAATTCACAAATGCTTCGATGAAGATAGGATACAGCACAATGCGTGGTGATTGAACGCTTCATGCCATTTTAGGAAAAATAACGTGCTGTTTCATCTACAAGTTAAGAACATAAAACCTAAATTTGCAGATTTATTTGATAAATACGAGAATGTTCTATGTTACTAGGATATTAATTGAATTAATTCCTATTGTTTCCTGAAAAATGTAAGTTTATTTTTAGTCGCTTTGACTCGTGAGAGTTTAATGGCGACTGTCATATCTGTACATAATGATCACGGAAATCAAGTTTTATTTTGAAATGTGCTTTGAATTTTTCTTGGTGCTGGTAATATAGAATATTTTTTCGGGCTACTAACCAGGTGGTGAAGTGGATTAATTCCGACGTTTCGAAGCCAATCTGAGGCTCCATTGTCAAGGAGAAATTTATCCAATTCACCACCTGGTTGGTAGCCCTGGAATAATTATATCCTATAAGTTTTATTTTGTTTTATTTTGTTTTATTTCAGAAGGTTTAATATCAAAACGCAATCTTGCCGAAACTATTTTTTCATATGTAGAGACAACTCTAAAACATCTAATGTGGAACATAACTTCTATTTATGTTAATTGGTTGTAAAAATTAAAAGTGTCGTTAACACTCACATCCCATTCCCGAAGGATACACATTCCAAATAACATCTGATTAATGCACTCACGTAACTTTCTTTATCTTAAGCGTGGACAATACATCTTTCTCACTATCTCACTTCGCGTTTTGATATGGAACTAGCTTAAAAGGCCCGGCGTCGCCCGGGTTATGTATTTTGTGATTTGAAATTAACTTGTGAAGGACTTTCGATTTTGAAACTCTAGGTCCTTATAGGCCTATAATATGTTTATTATTTTGTGAATAAGTATGAGTGAACGACTAGAACCATCAAAAACTGTTAAGCCGAGAGTTTTAAGAATATTATGACGAGAATTATGATGAATTATTTCAGTGGAATTTTACGGTGATTGTTTAGAACGAATAACTGGATGTCTTATTTCTAAAGGAAAAATATTGTAAGTTAAGATACTGCAATTTTAAATACAACCCCTTATTATGGTGAACTGTGATAAATATCTGGTTGGAAGTTATATGAATGACGACACAAAATAAAATTTTGAGTATATCACCTATTAATTTGAAAAATATTAGCATATTTTCAAAACTGTGCATTTCATTGCATTTGTGATTGCAGTGACCCTTGATATGTGCCCTGAAAACCCCCATAAAATGATGGCGTAAGAATAATGCTTAAAAAAATATTTGGTTGGTTGGGGTGTAGGCCTATGTTTATTCAACGACGGGGATGTACTGTAACTTAGGCCTGTGACCTTCGCCGGTGTGCCGGAATTTTGTCCCGGAGGAGTTCTTTTACATGCCAGTAAATCACTGACACGGGCCTGTCACATTTACGCACACAGAAATGCCATCGACCTGGGCCGGGATCGAACCTGCAACCTTGGGCACAGAAAGGCGGCGCGATACTAACTGCGCCACCCAAAAACATTTAGGAATCAATTTTTTTGAACAATAATTAAATTTCATATTTTGTAAGTTTTTTAATTGAATCTTCTTTAGCTGCGGTAGGGGTAAATCGAGAGCTTGTGTAACGCTGAAAACCGTCAAGAAAATAGTGTTACGCTCAAAATCGGAATCGGAATCGAATTGAGAATATCTTCAACGTACTTTTGATACGTGGCTCCTTCCTCTTTTAGGCCCACTACTATGTAGTAGGCAATGGGTACCTAGGCAAAGCCCATTTGCCCCATAATTTTGAGTATGATTTGGAGGTGGTGTCATAGCTGTAAAGTATGGGTGGCTAGCATGTTCCATTCTATTGTTGTTGCCGAAAAGACAGTCTATTGTAATTTTGTATATCCAATTTCTTACTCTAAAATTTTATCTTACGCGGTCAAAGGGTCCTTTTATTTAACAATTATGAAATTTGGGGAGGTGTTATTATGCGGGTTGCGGCCCGTCTTTTGTAAGGGATTTTAAAAAGGAAGTCAATGTGCTCAAAATCGTCACGAAGTTAGTGAGGTGTAACGGAACGGACTGCACAGAAAACAATGAACTCAGTGATTAGGCTTATCCAAAATTTAAAAAATCCAAAAACTAATAATTAAAAAATCAAAAATAAAAAACTTAATAAATCTAAAAATCTAAAATTAAAAAATCCAAAATTAAAAAATCCAAAAAATTAAAAATTAAAGATCCAAAATTCAAAAATTCAAAGATCCAATGTTAAAAAGTAGAAAAATCCAAAAATTAAAAATTAAAAAACCAGAATTAAAAAATTCAAATATCCAAAAAAAAAAAATTTAAAAATACAAAAATCCAAAATTTAAAAATACAAAAATCCAAAATTTAAAAATACAAAAAATCCAAAATTCAAAAATTCAAAATAGAAAATTTTAAAATGAAAAAATCCAAAATTAAAAATTCGAAAATTAAAAATCGAAAAATTAAAACAATTTTCAGTTCTGTCGCGTGGCGTTTCACACACTTTTCTTAAGTCTAAAAGCCCCTTAAATCTGAGCAGTCACTCAGACTTCACATCCATATTAGGCCTACTGTAACAGAATAATAACGTCCATGGTTAAAGGTTAACTTTCCACCATATTTGTTACACTTCTCAAGTTCATCTGCAAATGACTGTATGAAGTGAATTCCAAAGAAAAATCTCAAGCAAATATGTATTAAAATATAGCCTATGTGGAAGATATTAGCCAGCTTGGCAATGATAGTCTATGGATCGGGTTACTGTTTTGTTTTATGACTGCTTGCTGTAACAAGGAAAACTGCATTAAATTCGCAATTACTCTAAACGACCACAGACATGCACTCCCGTCTGAATCTACTTAAAAGGTACTTTAAACCAGTTGACAAAACTTAATGACGTTCACAACAAGGCGTAATACACAGTTTTCAAATCATCGCTTAGTACAAGCCTGGAATTGCCGTCTGTCCCCGAGCCTATGGCTCATCAGCAGACCTGGGATTTTAAGGTAAATGCCTATTTTTTTTGTTCCTTATGAAATAACATGATTTTTTTTAAATTTGTGGACGTTTTATGATAAATCACTTACATTTGAAGAGTTTTAAAGAGCCTTAAAGTGCCTATTTGGCATTTAAAGCTTATTTCACTTTTTTAGAGCCAAAAATGCCTATTTTGTACATTTAAAATAAAATTCAACTTCTGTAAGTTTTACAATCTTATAATGCGCATCCCTCAATGAAAAGCAGAACAGCTCAGAGGTGGGTTTTTCACAGAAACATGATTATTCCAAACAATTGACGCTAAAGGAATGCTGACTGACGGGGAGGGGGAGGATTAAGGGGGAAGGAAGGAGGGGAAGTCACCAGTGAAAGAACATCTGTTTAAGTGAATATAGTTCGTGATGCCTAATTTTGCAGTTAATTCTGTTAAGAATAGGTATACCACGTTTCTTGCAACAACAAAAAATGATACAGTTTAAGTGTATATTATAATATTTTAAAGTCTATTTTCTGTCTATCTACACATTTTTAAAGCATATTTTAAGTGCCTATTTTCTCTTTTAAAAGCCTATTTACTTGTTTTAAAAGCCTATTTTAGGTGCCTAAAACTAATTTTTAGAGCCTAAAATCCCAGGTCTACTCGTCAGTTGTTCAGTATTTGAGCGGGAATTTAGAATTACTTAGTAAGTAAAGTATTCCTTATACAGGCTATGGAAGTATTTGATTTTTTAAGGATTCCCGTAAGGCACGTAATCAAAGTTTTCAGCCCGTAAAACGGAACTTTACATAGACAGAGAGAGTTTTTCTAGAGAGAATAATAAAAATTAGTTTTCAGAAGCCTATGTAGGCATACTACCCTGAAAACCTATTATACTCTAGTTATTGGTTTACAGTGTTCTTATACGGCTTTTTAAGTTGCAATATAGTTAGCTTTGACAAATAACACTACCCACATAATCCTTCACATATGCTTAACAAACTAGACTTTTGTTCTTCCGTAAAGCCCTGCTTAATGAATCGATCTGGAGCTTCACTCGGAAATCGATTACAAAAATAACTTATTTTCTGCAAATCATAATTGCAATTATCACTTATTTAACAAAAGCATTCTGGCACTTTGTTAGATCAGTTTACCTGATTTTAATTAATATATGGTAATTGCAGCCCATAAACACGGGCTTTGTTCATCTGGAGGCTATGATTTTGAAATGAATGATAATTTTGTTTGTTTGTAATATAGGCCTATGATGATTCTGATATCAATAATACACACTAAACAAGCCTAAAAAAATTAAAAGTTTTGTTGTTACCCTATAAGCACATGACATATATTAGGTCTTTATACCGGAATCTAGATCTCGTGGACAATAATTATTTCCATAAGTAGTTAAATACGTGATATTTTAACCATAAATCAGGTTAACTTATACGTTCAGGAAATTTCTGTGTTTGTTTACAGAAAACAAAGTACCGTACTGATCTGAAGCGGAACAGACCAAAAGGCCTAATCCTCGAAAGTTAGGCTATGGATGATGATGATGAAGTACCATACTGCATTAATAAATTTGTTCACAAAGATAACCTATCTGCTCAAAATCGAAAGCAAGTGTTTCATTGGCTTTTCACCTATTTTCTTAAAGCCTACTCAGAAAATACTATAACCCAAAACTGAAAAAATGTAAGTTAATTTTTAAAAATAGCTTAAATGAGCCATTACAAATAACTTGATGAAATTCTTCCAGCTTCTCCTCAGATAGATGTAAACAATGGACCTCCTAAAAATTTCCACGGGTCCTAGGGTCCTAGAGGTACGCGGACCACCAATTAAGAAACACTGTCTTATAGAATGCCTACCAGTGCGGGCTGCCAAAAAATCCCTTTAGCTGCACATTATAGTTTCATTGAGAAGGCTTCAAGTACATAACTGGTTAAATACTGTATCAGCATGGGGCCTATTTAGCCCAGATTCAGTGCTCGGCCCCCATACATACGCAAGTATCCTCATCTGGTTATAATAAAAACCTAGCTTTTGTTTTATTGAACAGACAAAAGGAGAACGTTTTTCCATAGTTGCCAATTGCAACTACTTTAAATGAGAGCTGTAACTCTTTAAAATGTCATAAAATACTTATTCCTATTGCTGCTGGTATACGACACCACAATGCACAAAGGTCATAATAATTGGTTTTTGCAGCAGAGTAACTGAATTTTTGTGATGCGGTCTCTTTCAAGCTCGGTTTCCCATGCACCCATATCTTGACCCCCTAAATTCGTAGCGAATTCGTATCTCTCCGTGTCATCCGATACGCACGCCTTCTGCACAATGCGCACTGAAGTAACAACTCAAATTCCATCATTCTTCATGGCAATGAGTTTATACTGACAATTTAGCTGAAGAATCAGTAACCAATCCAGTATAAGGATATGAATGTCTACCATAGTGACCAATCGCAAGTTTCTATAGTCATAACTTTATCGTTTAGTTTGTATCACTTTAATTTCATCGCACCTACGTGAATTAATTTTACTTAAATTCACAATGACAGAACACTGAAACATCTTCATACCTTAACCTCTTTGATTAAAAATAATAATTGAACAACGCTATTGGGTATATACAGGAAGTTAATGAATAACACCGAAATATTTTACCTGTGTATAGAGGAGATATAAACAGGCAACTTTTATTAGGAGATTTTTGCTCTATAGATTCAATTTTTCCGGTTACAACGTGAAAATTCCCAGAACAAGGCCGCCATTGACTTCTAACATTTGAAAAAATGCAAAACAAATGAACTTCATTGTTAACACTGAAGTTATGAATAAAATAAACTAATGAAGTGACGGTCAGTCATGTGATTAGTCTGTGAGTTTTGCAGATTATGAAAACTCTAAATTAAAATATTGCTGTGAGTTGATGAATGATTAAAAATCAGGTTTTTATCGATCACTAAGAAGGCATGAAGTATTCTTAATGAAATTTTTAACCAAATTTCGCTTGATTATTGACTTATGAGCACCAAATGTAATGACTTTAGGCTATAAGTCATAGAGCAAAAATCTCCTAATAAAAATTTCTTGTCTGTGTCCTCTCTATACACAGGTAAAACATTTAGGTGTTATTCATTATCACCCTGTGTATGCTTCATAAGAACAAAAGAAGAAATTAAAATAATGTGTCGTTAGGAATTGGCACCGAATTGGGTAATACTAACAGCCCCCATTCCTGTTTACGTATCTATTAAGTCAAAAGACGTTGGTAAATGAAATTTGGCTTCATTGAAGTTATTTTGCTATTATTTTTATTATTATCATTATTACTATTATTACGGTATTATAACCGCAGCATGCATACACGGTCAACTCAGCTGGGAGTAAGCGCTAGAGCTCTTCACATCCCCAGCAGTGCACTTCTCGAGGACCTCTCAATGATGTCATTGTAACGACTCTAACTGCGACACAAGTGCCACCAGTAAACATTAATACTCTACTCTTGCCCTAAAGGGGATGTTTCAATCTACACCTCTCCACATGCTAATTTATGCTAACAGTCTCTGTAATGCAATTACAGAGATATACAGTATATGGAATTGGAACCTCTTCTGGCTCTAAACATAGCAATTAATATTGTCCAAGACTCCATAACAGCAAAAATTCGGCAAGTATATAAAAATCTTAATTCATAGGTGATAATTTACTTTTTCTTTAATTAGTAGATATTTAAGGAACAATTTTATTAGTTAAACCACAGGATTTCATTTTTGTTCTTCCCACTTTTTATATTTTTCTGGTCTTTCTTTTTTAAATTATTTTCTAGGCATTGATTTTAAGTTAGGGTTATATTTTGTTCTATGTTTTTGTATTTAATTGTGTATTAATTTTGTAATACAAATAACCAAACACGAGCACTTGCTCAATCGGGTAATCTTTTGATGTATCTTTGATGATTTATGTAATTAAAAATGAAATTTAAAAAAAAATTAACAAAATACCCGGCAATTAAAAAAATTAAAACAAAAATAATGTGCTATGCACGTCTATTACTTCAAAGAAATGTGACGAGCTTGAATACAGTCGAATTCAAAATTGTGGCTGATTCTTTTACAATTCTGCTCTGCATTTACATCTAGGTCATATCATGAGTTATGTCCTTTGTGTATACCAATAGGTTATGTAATTATTGTAGTGCATCTATTGTTTCCTATTGTTGATGTGTTAAAACTTTAAATTTATACCTTTGAGGAAAGGTTTAATGATCCTCAAATCCTTATATAGGCCTATTATATTTACTAAAACCCACAGAAAGAAAAAGTTAGGCCAATGTTAATTTCTAATTTAATGTTTACCACCTATGTAATTTCAAGAAGACCGAAAATTGCTAAGAAAAATATTCGTTTCCCGCTTCCGAAAGGAAGGACACGTTATATTGTTCTGATGTGAAATGGTTTCAAAATTAATTTGAAATAGTCACTGTAAATTATGAACACATAATTCCATATTGATTAATCACATTATAAATAAATATCATTCAGTATCCTCACAACAATTCTTGCGATTAAGGGGGATAATTCGAGAAAAAAGTAGGACAGCACTAAAAATAAAAAATATATAAAAAAAAGATGCAGATAGCTGCCATCTTGGACTATGGCCATTTTTGATACTGAAAAGATTAAATGTTCTTGTCAGACATTTTAAAGCACATTGTAAGAGAAATTGTAATTACTTTGAGCTTTTAAAGAAAGGGTTGCTTCCAAATTCTTTAAAACACATTCTAATAGCCCCATGCACGACAATTCTTGCAAAATTGTCTTGAATTATGTGCACTCATTTCTCGATAGTTTCAGGCAGTTGCTAGAAGAAAAGGGATGCTAATTTTCTACCATATTCATATTTTACCTGTTTTATTTATTTAAAAAATTCATGTACCAGTTTATGTAGCCTATATCTATTTTTTTAATCTGTGAAAATATTTTAGATCTAAGAGTAAACTTATTTTTTAAATTACCTTCAAACCTATTGTACAATTTTTTAAAAATAAAATAGAAGTATATTTTTCATAAAAGTACCAAAATAAAATATCTTAGTTTGTATTCAACTGATAAAGCATCCAACTTTTGTGCGCAATGCGGTATAGGCTAACATAGTTCAAATTCTGTATAATGTTCAAATACTGGATTTAAAAATTATATATTTTAGTATTTTCCCTAGACCAGCGGTTCCCTAACTTTTTTGTCCTGGAACCCACCTTCACCTAAATTTTTTTTCGGACCCAAAACTACATAACGATAACCAATATAGGCTATATAAAAAAAATTCGCTACCCACTACTACATAACGATAACCAAAGTAGGCTATATGAAATACAGCACAGTTTTTCATATGCCTTTCAATAGTTTTATTGCGTTCAAATGCCCAGCTGAGAAAACACAGTTGAAATAAAAATGGCAAAGGTTATTTTAATAAAGAACATTGTCCAACTAGTACATTTTATTTTTTAAAAAATAATGAGAAAATTTCCTTCAGCTATAGAAGTTTTGTTCGGATTCTTTAAAAAAACACTCTTTCCTTATATTGAAAACAAGTTTAATTTTTCTCAACCTTTTCGCGACCCACGAAATTACTCATAGTTTGGGAACCACTGCTCTAGACTATGCCCTTAAAATCGGATTCTAAAAACGGGGATAACCCCTCCGTGCTTTGTATGAGAAACAGTTTAATTATAGTGAAGTTAATTGAGGGACACGCTGCATATTTCTCATTGTAACTGGCGTCAGGACATCTTCCTAGTTAAGCTTATCTTTTACAACTGAACGCCTGTCCTTGTGGGAGGCTGACCTCTTGACATGTACCTCTGTCCTCCTACAGCCGCTCTTCCTTACAGGAAATTCAATTCATAGGAAATTAACGTTCCATTTCAAGTCTAAAGACCATTCCCATTTACTTATATCATCATATCTTGTGAAATAGACACCCTTATACTGAAAAAAATCAGTGATCATGTTGGCTTATGAATAGCACTGTTCTTTGATGAAAACCTGAAATTAAATTCTAGAATCGAATCATATTAGGGTACTCATTTGACGGGATATAAATCACAGCCTACACCTACATATTTCCAAAAATTGTAAGGGAAATATGAAGAAACCCATCCTGCTCAATTTTGTCCACAAATTCTACATTGTTTGACCGAGGATTGATCCAAGTGAATAAAATTAAAGGGGTGTACTCGTTTAACCAAAAAATTATACGGAGTAACTTACATAAAAGCAACAAATGAGAGTACACAGAAGAAGAGAGATAACTGGTTAGGAAAAAAAGACTAAACAGACAGTGAAGAAGAAGTAAGAAATGAGAAGCAAAGGTGATAACTACGATAGTTGTATCTAATAAATAGCAATTATTTAATAAACGGAAATTGAAAAATCGAGGTAGGCCTACTGTTTGTTGTTTACTGTGCCAGAAAGAACTGATATGTAATTTTTTCTCTTGGTAGTGCCATATTTCATTGTATGATAATGCATGAACGCACGCCTAACTTATTTCGGGTATAAAAAAAGTAAAGTGTTCCCTATTACAGGCCATGGAGGCCCAGAGGGTTCCAGGAGGTTGAGGCTCCCAGATTTTTAGACATCGGCACATGAAGGTGGTAAGGTTGTCAGCCTTACGCACCGGCCGCCTTTACCCCCAGGATTGCTCCTGGTACTCATTTCTGTTAGAGGCTGAGTCGACCCCAGGGCCATAGTGCCACCAGAAGGATTAGGCCAATTGAAAAACTCCAACGACCTCATCGGGGATCGAACCCGCGACCTTCCGGTTTGTAGCGCAGCGCCTCAACCACTATTATTTCGGGTACACTGTATGAAATTCTCGTCTTTAATTATCAATACCGGTAACCGTTAAATGCGCGAGATTCAATTTTTCACTATTTATAAGAAAATACTGCAAAGAAAGCAGTTAAATCTATATGAAATATAAATACAGTATTTCTTCAAGTTTCTTTTCAGTTATTTTACTGCAAATTTTAAGCAAACTACAGATGCTTACACTATTTTACCAGCTTCCCTTAAGACCTGCCAATTATTGAAACAGCAACCCAGTTATTTGTAAGCGGACAGGTCCTAACTTCGTCAATTCCAGTAAACATTTGACATACTGTACTCTCTTTACAGTAAAAGGAAGCTGGTCGTTGTCTGAACCCGTTACCAAGGCCGAATTACTTTCAGCTCAGAAGTTATTAGTATTATCAACAGTAGGCCCTAATTGCTTCAATTCAGAAATCGCAAAGAAAAGAAACAGCCCCACTAATAGGGGATTGAAAGAGAAAAGTCCAAATGCTGTACTTGATTAGATTTTCGGATTAGGAATAAATGCTATAGTATTTTTGTTTTTTGTTTTTTGTGTTCTCCTAAAGGATTTTAAACTCGGGATTACGAGAAATAAGACAAACTGATGAAAAAAAATTGTCACATTATTTTATAAATTCCGACACCAAGTCACTGTTCATATGACTAAGAGCTTACAGTATACAGTGGTAATGCATTGAAGTCCTGGCGAAGTAAAAATTTAGAGAGAGAAGAGAATCACAATACAACAGTTCTCTAGACATTCAGCCCTCTCTCACGTCTTCCTGTCAGCGGAACTACCCTCGCTGGTACATGTAGTTGCGAGGTTGTCCGTGCGGTGGCAGCACAAGTACATGCACTTAGAGCCACACAATACTAACATCAAGTAGCTACAGTGAAAAGACAAATTATTGAAAAGAGTTGAATGGAAACAAAAGACAACTCAGGAAGGCAGTGAGGACTGCACATGTTCCTATGTTCTTCCTGTCTACATCTGTCACGAAGAAGGAAAGGCTGGGAAAAGAAATAAAATGCAATGTAGCGGAGAAAATTGCAAGAGAAATTAATAAACCAAGAGGAGAATATGAAACACGAGAATAAATATGCAAGGCAGAGGAACTGAAAGATAAAAGTGGAGATTAAAATATTTTAGAAGTTGGTTTCGCAGCAGGAATAATGAAAACATGATCAATCAAGTAAACATACATATTTGTTTATTTATTCGCTGATTTAATTAATGGCATATTTATTGATTTGTCTAATTTTATTGTTTGTTTACAAAATTCATAACACGAGATCTTGCAAATTATAATGGAAAATATAAAAATTCAAAAAATTGCACCCTCTGCAGAGCTAAATTCCATACTTATACAATTGTGTTTCAAGAAGAAAGGAAGCAGAGAGGTAGGAAAGAAGAAAATGAAAGGAAAAAAGAAA
Organism: Ectobius pallidus; assembly: GCA_964059195.1. Classification (NCBI taxonomy): domain Eukaryota; kingdom Metazoa; phylum Arthropoda; class Insecta; order Blattodea; family Ectobiidae; genus Ectobius; species Ectobius pallidus. The sequence goes on along the minus strand of CAXKWD010000004.1, from coordinate 29,567,785 downwards.
AACGAGAAAGGAAAGAAAGAAAGTATAAAATAAAGATTCGAAATAGAAATAAAAAAGCATGGATGAAGGAACTAAGTAATGATAAGTAACAAAATAAATATATACTAAGCCAAATTGATTACATTATTAAATAAACAAAGAAAAATTAGTAATTAAAAGCAGTGAGAGTAAGAGGAAGAAAAAAATAGACAGCGGACAGGGAGAGAGGAATACCTCTTATTCTTTCTCTCAGTATAATATCCCCGTTTTTTATACGTTTATACGGCCCACGCTAGGAGGGAATTCCTATGGATCATATATATATATATTTTACCAGAGGAAGACACGGAGGGCCTCCCCAGTAAGTGATCAGCCCAATGCCGGAGCCACCTCCAAGACGATACGAACACATAGGTCGCACACAGCTCATGCTGAGCAAGGCGAGGATGGTATGAAATTCGTCTCACAGGTGAGGGAAAATCCCGGAAAAACCTCACCTAGGAAATTTGTCCGGCCCGGGAATCGAACCCGAGTCAGCGGTGTGAGGAAAGCGAACGAATCCCTTACTTTGCAGCGGGGAAAATTCTAAATACAAGCCATTAGTAACTCTAAAACCTACATGCAAATAAAAAGGATGGTAGGGTGCTTAGGAAAATATTTGGGCCTAAGATGCTAAGAGACATGAAAATGGGGACTGGTGAAAACTGCATAACGACGAGCTTCATGACCTGTACTCTTCACCGGATATCGTAAGGGTAATTAAATCACGGAGGATGAAATGGGCTGGACATGTTGCGCGCATGGAGAAGGAAAGACATATATCTCCAAAATATTGACTGGGAGACCCGAGGGGAAAAGACCACTTGGAAGACCTGGACGTGGGTTGGAGGACAGTATTAGGATAAACTTAAGTGAAGCAGGATTTGGAAGGGATAAGTGGATGGAGTTAGCACATAATAGAGTTGAATGGCGGGCTCAGATAAGCACGGCAATGAACCTTTGGATTCCATTAAATAGATAATATTCCTTTAGCTTGCTGAGGAATTGTCTATTGCCATTGAGTAAGTTAGTAAGTAAGAAGGGTAAAAAAAGAAAATGAGTAAGGTAGATATGAATAGACTAATAAGAAAGAAGTTTGAAAGAGATGGGAGAAAATGTAACATGGCCGCAAGGAATAAGGTTAAGGAATACAGGTAGAGAAGGAAGAAAAAGAAGAATGAGAAAATTTTAAATATTAATATTAACTTAGGTAAGAATGAGAAAAGATAAAAAGAAAAGTGGCAAGAGGAAGAAGTAATAAGAACTAAGAGAATGGAAAGGAAGAGTAGAAAAAAAGAAGATTATTTTGATGACAAATGACAGCACGTGGAAGAAGAAAAAAGAAAGAAGAGGATCGAAAAAGGAAGATAGAGAATGATGGAATGGAATATGATGGTAGGGAAGACGAGAAAGTTTATAGAAAGTAGTGCTAGAAGAAGAAGTAAATGAAGTAGAAATAAAGATGTACAGAAAGCTCTTTCCAGTAAAATCCACTTGAGATAACTCATCCCCTGATAGCGAGGGTTAAACATACCCCCAGGCAGTCACACGTGCAAATCGGTGGAGAGTAAGTAACACATCGTAACGAGGCATCATTGTAAACATCGGCCCTCCACTTCATTGCATTTCCTTCACCACACACGTGGCCTCTATGACGACTAATCAGCTGTCAATAGCGGGTAATGTCACTGCATTTTCATTACCTATCAATTGTGTCTGATTACTTATTGTAAGCATATATCATATGCAACGAATTCATTCTTCGCATTTCCTTCCTTGCTGACTTGTGCAAGTGATTATAGGCTAATAGTATAAAGATAATGTGAGATTTTCTGGAGTGTTATGGAATGTTACTCTAAACCCAATGGAGATTACATGACATTTATTTATTTATAAAATAATATTGTAGATCACAAGGCTATAAGATTCGCCATACAAAATAAAATCATACATAATTACCCATTACTAAAAAAAAAGTTATCACTGTTATATGGGCAGATATCACTTAAAAAAATCTTAACAAGTGTCCTAAAACCCTTGATATTATTTATCTGTTTAATCCCAACAGGCAGGCGATTAGGCTATACGGTTTAAGACCAAGCACCATAGATAATTTATTAAATTTACTTATTAGATGAGAAGGTATGTTCAAAGCCTCTCTATTCCGAGTGCTGTAATTATGAAAGTCTCCATTAGTATTAAAATCATTTATGTTTTAATAAATACACTCTAACATTTTTTAAATATATATATATAAACCATATATATCATTAAAATACTATATTTCTTAAGATAATTTCTGCAGGAATGTCTAGGCCAAACTGTAAACATACATCGCAAAATAAGTTTCTGAACTATGAATAAATCATTTTAAACACACATCGTAAAATAAGTTTCTGAACTATGAATAAATCATATAACAGACAACAAGATCCCCAGAAGCAGATTCCATAAGCAAGTCTTGATCCAACTTCTGTTTTTAATTTACTTTCACGTGGGTGATATATTTGTGGGGGAATACATATTTCTTACAAGAAATTTCTAAAACTATAATTTTAAGGAGATGGATTATGGAAATAAAAAAGTGAAAATAAATAAAAACGGCATTTTTTTAAATGCCTTAAAATAGGCATTTTAAGGTATGAAATAAGAAACGGAATCAAACGGAAAGTTAAAAATAAAAAGGGCAAATGTGGACTGATGGGAACATTTCAATAATAGGCCTAGAAGGTGTTCAATAGAAGTGTCATGACCAGGACTCGGCTAGGGTACCCAATTCAAGAAAGTTAAGAACGTTCAGACCATTGCTGAATTGGAGGCGAATTGGAGATGGAATGTGGCGTTACTGGTTGCCTCAACATGTAAATCTTCAGTCATACTAGGGCACAAAATAATCTACTTTTATGCAATTCAATGGCCCTAAATAGCGTGCCCACTCGCTCGCCCACTTCGTCAAACATCGGGTATACTCGGCGATGTTCGTCTTTCGCAGTCTAAACTTTCACGAAGAGTACAAAATTAGGAAAACCGTTTCTTTATTACATAAAGCCTAAGTGAAATGAACACAATGATAAAATATTCTAATTTTATTTTTACTTACAATTTTCATAGCTCTGAACCACAAACATTTTTAATATACTGCCAGTGTAAATTCCTTAAAAATCCTGGAGTCAATTAATAATGGCGGGCGAAGCCGCGGGCAGTATCGCGGACAATAAAAATCCAAACAAAATAACTCCTTCCCTTGAAAAATTATATAATTTCTGAAAATTACACTGAATTTATCAAAAAGAATTCACATCATATTCATCTGTCAACAAACAGTTGAGAAAAAATACGTATTATCAGTGTTAACAGGTCGCTTTGGAACTGCATAATCGAATCTGAGATCGTTTTCCCAGGCGGCGCTTTCATATCATAATGTACTCTAAAGCAGGAATTTTAGCTGTTTCATTAATTATTAATGGCTTAGTTTATGAATGATTCGCATGCAAGTCTTAATAAATATAATGCTTTAATAATTGTTATACTCTTAATTTTTATTTTTCAATTAATTATCTTGGGCGAAGCCGCGGGCACCTGCTAGTGTTTCACATTTACAGTCATAAATATAAGCGTTACCCTTCTAGTTTAGGGATGATTTGCCTAGTATTATGTGTTTCAATTTACGCTATAATCTACTTGTCTTGCTCCCTATACAATCAATCAATCAATCATATTTTATTGTCTTTGAGTTCAATGAACAATGGACAAAGTCAGGTTATAACATTTTTAAATAAGATAGGCCCTAGTTAGTAAATAGTTAAAACAGCAGTGATAATAATTTAAAACATTACAATATATAATTTGTCACAATAAATAACATGACTATGACACCGTTCTCTTCATATACAGCAAATCGCACGCTATACCTATAGTTAAATATATTCTAAAAACCATCATACATATTCAGGCCTGATTAATCAATCTATCATTATATTGAACAGTTTCAAGAAACTCATTTATACTATAATAGGGGTTTAGTATAAGCCAGTTATAAAGCTTGGTCTTAAATTCCTTTAAAGGTTTTCTGGTTATCTCTATAGATTACATTAAGTAATATCTCTAGGAAAAAAAGGTCCTGGGAAGGAATCGAACCTGGCTTTCAGTTTGCTACGCTGAAACGAACACCAATAGGAATCCTTAACATGTGCCCAGAGGTCCTTTCTAATGACCTCGCTACTTAGGCTATGTTCGCAATCTACAGCGTAGCAAGGGTGCTCATTTACTATAGTGTTTTAATCCTTAAATTCATAATGTATTTTATGGCATACTACAGTTTGTCTTGAATTTGTAATGAAATAACTTACGGAAAAATAGTCGAAAGAAAATTTAAAATACATGTAAATTTTACTGAATGACCTATGAGCATAATCATTGTAGTAACTGTTTTCTTTTAAGTCCAGCATGGATTTATAATTTGCATGAGCAATTGAGTCTCACAAATTAAGGGTTAAATCTGAAATGCCAATGTCATGCTATCTCAAACAGCGTTCTCAACCTATGGTCCGCAGACATAATTAATTTCAACAACCTGTCTTTATTATATAAGACAATATCTATGGTCCTGAAACCCCGAAAGAGCTCGTGTTCGGGGACAGTTCCTGGATATTTGGCTTATATTTACATGTTTTACATTATTGAAATACAGAGTGTTTCAAAATGAATATCGGGGTTTTAAGGCTTCGTAGAATTTAACATACAATTATAAATAATACATCAAATGAAAGAGCAACTCAAACAGTTTTTCCTACAAGTGTTCAATGTGAGCACCATTCGTCACACGGCACACATCGAGTCGATAGGCGAGTTCTTCCCAAACCTCGATCTGTGTGTCTGGAGTAATTGTTGCAACAACTGCTTCAATCCTGTGTCTTAAGTCGGGTAGGTCAGTTGAACCTTCATAAATCCCCAAAGGTAAAAATCACATGGCATTAGATCAGGTGAACGTGGAGGCCATGCGAAACAAGCTCTGTCATCCGGCCTCTTGCTGCCAATCCAGTGGTCGGGTACAACATCGTTTAACCATTCGCATACTGAGTGATGCCAGTGAGGAGGAGCACCATCCTGCTGCGAAATAAAGTTCTCTGGTTCAGCTTCTTCCAATTGAGGAAAGTGCCATAATTGTAGCGCGTCAAGATAAGAATCACCAATCACACTTGCTTCAAGGAAAAAGAAGGAAATACGGAAAGCACGTTGCACTGTTACTACAGATTCCGTCTTTGCATACTGTAAGACAGAAAAAACTTTCTGCTCAATAGTCTTTGCTACTAGCGCTTTCTAATGACATACGGAGGAAACAGTGCGTGTGCACAGGAGTACCAGCAAAACTGTTTGAGTTGCTCTTTCATTTGATGTATTATTTATAATTGTATGTCAACTGTACTAAATTCTACAAAGCCTTAAAACCCCGATATTCATTTTGAAACACGGTGTATAATCTTTACCTAAAATTACCTTAAAACTAAATAGACAAAATATTGTGAAATATTACTAGGGGAAAATACAAAAGCTGAGAGTAAAGGCATGACTCGGGTAAATATAGTTAGAGTAATGAAAAATAAATTATCATGATATAGTAGGTACCATGATAGAGATGAAAATGGGAACTGGAGAAAACTACATAATGACGAATTTCATGACCTGTAGGCTACTATTCATCAGAAATAGTAAGGTAATTAAATCACGGAGGATGAAATGGGCTGGACAAGTTGTGCGCATGGGGGGAAAAGACATATCTCAAAAGTATTGACTGGGAGACCCGAAGGGAAAAGACCACATGGAAGACCTAGATGTAGGTGGGAGGACAATATTAGGATATATTAAAGGGAAGTAGGATTCGTGAGGGATGACTGGATAGAGTTAGCACGGAATAGGGTTGAATGGCGGGCTCAGGTAAGCGCGGCAATGAACCTTCGGGTTCCATAAAATAGATAATATTCCTTTAGCTTGCTGAGGAATTTTCTGTTGCCTTTGGGTAAGTAAGTAGGTAATTAGGCCTAGTAGGTACCAAAAGATAAACCTATTTTAAAAGGGATGAAAATGAAATATGAGTTTTTTAATTTTAGATTTAAAGACTCCATAACTACATTTGACTAAAATTGGATGTAATGTGATTTTAGAATTATACAGACGAGGATCGAAACTAGAGCTATGTGATAGATCAGCAGAAGGGAACAAATGGGTTCTATTAATATACTAGTTTTATTTCGTTTAGTGATGTGTTCATGTGGAACGGCTAGAAATTTTGGTAACTTATTTTTTTAAATCTTTATTGATAGGAGAGGTCTCCTTTAATTAGGTACATTTTGTACATGCTTTCGATCAAATGACTATCAGAGTTGGTTTCACATCTGGAATATAGGCCTATATATTTTATTGTATGCTACAAGTAAAACTTCAAGTCATATTAAACTTTAAAATTTGGATAGAACTTAATTTCTTTGTTATTATTATTGTATTACCTCGTACCTTTGTATTGTAAATAGAACATGTTCTAACCTTTTATACATAATATTTTGTCATACTTCTCCAAATTATGTATTGTTTTAAGTAATTATTTAGTATAAGTTTTTCTAATATATTGAACTGAACCACCCCCGAACACAAGCTCTGCTTCTTCCGGTAGTGTAGCAACTTTTGTATGTATTTTTCGTGTAATTTGGAACAATAAATTGTAATTGTAAGTACTGTAGGTTAAATAAAGAATGGGACGAATCCAGGAGCTCTTGCGGAGAGTGGTGAATCTGCAAGCAGAAGAGTTGATGTGCAGAGATTCAAAGCCTGGACCGAACAAGAGGCTGCTGCTTGTAGCAGGGGAGTAGATACGTGATTGGGTTTGATTGGTCTCAATTGGACTTCCTCATCTCGCGGTCAGAATGCAGCAGTAGTCACTCTACAGCGTGCTTCGTAATTTAGCTCAGATCTCATCGCCTCCCCTCGTACTGTCTAACATACAGTAAGAGGAGAAATTGTATTGTCATAGGTAGGGCAAGGCATTTGATGATTTTGCATCTTTTTTATATGAAGGTTAAAAGATAGCTCCAATGTATATAAATGTATATCATTAAATAATTAATTAAATAAGGGGAATTTTTTTGCATTATTTTGCTTTATTTTGCATATTTCGTCATTTTTCAAGAGATAGGTCATTTTTTGGCAATTTTTAGGTCATTTTCGGCATTTTTAGGTCATTTTCAGCATTTTATGTCATTTTTGGCATTTTAGGTCATTTTCGGCATTTTAGCAATAAATATTTTTTCTTTCTTTCTAAATGGCACATATTTGCTATGGGCAATTTGATGGGCATGCCAGTTCAGAAAGAATTTATTTTTCGCTAAGAGTGTCCAAGTACTGTAGTATAAATTTACTGATTTCTTTAGTAACAAAATAAGTGTGTTTTATATTGTAAACTGTGTTGTATCGTCATAAACTGTATTTACTATTTAGCAATTCATTACTTAAGAAAAAGCTAATTATAAGTAATAATTGTAAATTTATTGGTCATTATTTTAAGATTTCGGGTCATTTTTTCACTATTTTTAGGTCATAAATGCATTTTTTTATTTTGCATTTTTTCACTATTTTATGGTCATTAAATGCCTTGCCCTAGTCATATGTAATCCCACGAGAGTTGACGAGTTTATCGATATATTCGTGGATTTATTAAGACTATTCCATGAATAAAATGTAACGGATTATCTAAATAATAGTTACTTTCGTGCTTTGTTGTATAAAAACAAAACTAACAGTTGTGAGATCAAGGCATACTGTGAATCAACCATCCATGAATCAATCCGAGCTACCATGATGTAATCAGAGCTACCAATGGTGCATATAAGACTTAGTTAACTTCATTCAGGTAAGCTAACAGCAGAAAAGAATAAACGCACACGAACTGGCTTGCACCGAATCGAAATTGTGTTCTTAATCAATGTACATTACTATTATTTAAATTTCCAAACAATTGATGTTGTATAAAATAATCTGTTTTCGTGCCGCTTAGTGGCAGCATCTGACTATTAATCACTGCACACTGATACTCGCGTCTCCAGTAACGAGCAGACGGTTTTATCACGATAAAACACCATCCTCGCAATTCCTACAAGAATATTGCAAGATAAACAGCCGTGATTGGTGTATATCCGAGGAATTGCTAAACGTTATTGGTCAATATCAAGCACGCGGCATATGAGTTGAATAGTCATTAAAATAATGATCGCACTAAAGCATGATGTAATAGGTTACACAACGAGAAGTCCGGATTTCTCCGATAAATTCAAGAGAATGATAATCCGGGTAAGGAGTTATATTTACAGTGATTATTTAGCGAATACTTGCATAATTAAGCATGTAATGAAGAATATAAAACCACGAAAATGAATAAAACTACGCTAGTTTAGTCATTGCAAGCGTGAGAACTTATGGTGAAACAATCGATGTATCGAATTATCGATCGTCGCATGACGTCAAGACTTTCCAGTGTTTTTATCTTCATCAGCTGGTTAGATTAACCACATTGCTAAAATGATATCGTGTGATTATTACTGTGTTTATTATTACACAAGATTTGAAATGCTTTACCATACAAATAAATATTTATATATTACTAGTGTGTGCCCGCGGCTTCGCCTGCGATAATTATTTCAAAAATTAAAAATTAAGAGCATAATAGTTAAATCATATTTATTAACACCTAAATCACGTGAATTACATACCACGATTAGATAGCGTCGCCTGGTAAAAGCGACCTCAGATTCAAGGTCCTTGGCCCAGAAAACCCCTGTATATTGAGTTTCGTCCAAATCGAACAATATTTGACCATATTGAGGCCTATATTGATTATCCCTTTTATAATAATAATAATAATAATCCTCTTCAGTGTAGGTTGAAAATTTCATATGTCTGCGTGCCTTGACATTATAAACAAATGAATCGACCAGCGTGAGCTACAACATTCAAGCGATCGCGATAGTTTTATGTCCAAGGAATGACAAAAATAGCCAAAGCCTACTGTAATTGATTTGACATTGAATGGTATTACTGAAAACTGATGCTTCGAAAACGCAAAAAATACACGTTTTTTTGCCTGTTTTTCTCTCATAACTCACGAACGAAAGGAAAAATGAAAAATGTAATATGCCAGAAACCTTCCCGGGAAAGCACTCAACAACTTCCCAAAGTTTCATGGCGATCGGATGAATGGTGTAGTAATGCATAAAGGACAGACACACACACACACACATACATTCATTTTTATATATATAGATGTCAATATCTTCTTTTGTTCATATGCAGCTTACATATATCGACGACTTTAAGTCAGAAGGGACTATCCTCTGATGTACTGCATAATTTTTAATTATTTTTGATAAAAGAAAGCTATAAGTGTGAAGATATTTCAGTGAACAGTGTTTGTGAATTTAGATTTAATAAACAATTTCACATAGGTGCGATAAAATGGAAGTGATAAAATATAAATAAAATATGATGATAGACACTTGATTGGTTGGAATTCCACAAATTCTTCTACTGGATTGATCATTTTTCATTATGATTATTCTCAACTAATCACAAAGATATGGGCACATTATACTTCATTTTTGGCGCCTGATCGCGTAGAGCAGGAACTTATAGTGAGTTTAATGGCCGGTTTCTATAAACTCGCGAATTACCTATGGGTAAATTATCCAATGGACAGAATTTTCACAAAAATAACACCACACAAACACAAATAATTTAAAGATAGCAATCACATACACTTGTAGCGAGTTTCTAGATCAATGTCCTCTGGATAAATATGAAAATGACAGAAAAAATGTGAAAATTACAGAAAAAATGTTCCTACAAACTCGGGCTAGATCTTTCCAAGGGTAAATCTTCGGGTTAATTTATCCTTTCATGGATGGCTGGATAAAATTTAACCTTTCATAGGATCAATAGTAATATTTAAACAATGAGAATCAAAGCCTTCTGAATTAAATTAACTGTACAACTCCAAGGCCTTGCTCATTATATCATTGTAGGTTAAATGGAACTAATTTGTCCATGGGTAATTTACCCATAGGTAATTCACTAGTTTGTAGAAACCGGGCATAAGAGAATCAGTTTACGCTTTGTCTTAATAATTTTATAGAAATGAAATTCAAAGGTAATCCTACATCGTTGTACGTGCAAAGCATAAGGTTCTCAGATTTTCAGAGGTATTTAGAGTAGGAGCTAAAAGAAGTGTCCAAAGAACATAAAATTTTAATGAAATATCTATTTTGTTCAACTTATTTTTTAATTACCTTAGGTCTTTCGATATTTACAAATTTATATTCAGGGCTTTTTAAAATTATAATCTTGTACTGGATTTAGAAAGTAAAGCGTTGTCAAATCCTTTAAAATGTTTTATTGTTCATTATAGGAGATTTTTTATAAGCACAACGAAACTGCAAGAAATGCAATGAACAATTTTCGCCAAACCGGCTGTCAACGCAAAGGCAGAACGCTTTTTCATTTGTAGTAAAAATATTTAAGAGCTCGAAAGCATTTAACTTCATGGCATCTTAACCAATTATTCTGTCGCGATACAAGATTTTCAGATAGTCATCGGTAGTCTTATTGCCTCGCCTCAGGAAGAACTAAATATGTCCTTCAAATGGATACTATTATGTGAGATTATTATAAACAGGATTTGTCAAATCACCTCAATTGGCCAAATTTTTATACTCTCTTTCCCATGTATACCCGTACTAAACGAAATGCATTGTTATGCCTATGAAACCTCTCTAATAGGGACATGCTCTCTCAGAGGTAGGCCTAATTTAAAAAAAAAGTATTTTAGTAGAACGCTTCTTAATGCAATAGCTATCTGCAAATACTATAGAGGACAATGCCGGACACTTACTGCTTTGACAATGGAAAAATGGGGGACAGATTTTGCAGCACTCCTGGTGGCACAACCTGCAAACTTGGGGGCAAATTAAAATATTAAAAACACATATAAACTGCAATGTTTTAATGTTTCACCAAACACTAAGGACCAAAACACCGTTTAAGTAATTATAAGAATAATAATGAGCAAACAAAACACAGAACTTTCTAAATACTTCATACATATCAACGAAAACACAAATATTTCATGAGAATATTACTCCTGATATGGCCTCGTAGCTAAAAGAAGTATAACACAGCTGAATTTGAAAAAAAAATCTGATGTGAAAGTCACGTAACTTCCTCTGCCTAAATAAAAGTTAGAAGTATTCACATATCCTTTTACAGAATCGCAAGACAAAATTTTACGCTAATTATCCTATAAATACCTCTTCTTTCAATGATGCGACTAAAAGCGATAATTTCTGAAATTTATCGAATATTTCCCTCAGATACTTCTTTATTCTATGCATGGCCAACAATACATCTTTCTCACTTCACATTCTTATATAGAATAAGAGGCCGTGAAAGAGCGCGTATTCAGTTGTTCAACGCAAGACAAAATTTCTACAAACAGTGGGTGAACAGTGGGTGGCTTGTAACTACCCTCAGAGAATTTTTTCGAAAAAAAGTTTCAAATAAAAGTTTTAGCTTTCAGTAAAAGGAACACATGTGCAAATTTTAAAGAAAATCGTTAGAACCGTTTTCGAGAAAATCGCGAAAAACCAAAATTTCTTCATGTAAAGTCCCCTTAAAAATAAGAGAAATTTGTCGCCAATCTTCTAATCACATCTTTAGAAGGTACCTGACCCAAATACGAAATTTTGTTTTCATACAATTCTCCGTTTCGGAGCTAGCCTGTTCACAAACTTCCACAGACAGACACACAGACACACACACAGACATGTTTCCAAAAATAGTATTTTTGGATTCAGGGGGCCTTGAAACGTGTATATATGCTAAAAACTCAACTTCGAATTTTAGGGTCGAAAACAATACTTCCTCTACCTATAGTACATATGGTACGGGCAGAGGAAGTAAAAAATCTTTTTCTTCTGATTTTGTTTTTTTAAGTGCTTTGGATGGTGCCACATAATAAAACTCAATAGCTCTACAACCGGACGAATTTATAATGGAAATCGACTTTTACGAGTGAAAGCCATCTATATTAATAAAAGGAAGTGTCTGTCTTCCTTCTGTCTGTTTGTCTGTCCGCGATGCCCAGCGAAATCTACTGAACGCAGAAAACTGAAATTTTAAACATAGGTAGACTAATGGGTCGGAAAATGCACCTCGAAGCCGTTCGTGAGTTATGAGTGAAAAACGGGCAGAAAACGTGTATTTTTTGCGTTTTCAAAGCATCAGTTTTCAATGTCAAATCAGTTTCAGTAGGCTTTGGCTATTTTTGTCATACCTTGGACATAAAACCATCGCGATCACTTCAATGTTGTAGCTCACGCTGATCGATTCATTTGTTTATAATGTCAAGGCACGCAGACATATGAAATTTTCAACCTACACCGAAGAGGATTATTATTATTATTATTATTATAAGAGGGATAATCAATATAGGCCTAAATATGGTCAAACGTTGTTCGATTTGGACGAAACTCACTATAAAGGGGTTTTCTGGGCCAAGGAACTCGAATCTGAGGTCGCTTTTACCAGGCAATGCTATCTAATCGCGGTATGTAGTCCACGTGATTTAGGTGTTATAAATATAATGGTTTAACTATTATGCTCTTAATTTTTAATTTTTTAAATAATTATCGCGGGGGATCGCTCGATTTTGTAAGTCCATCCTGGACGATTCATTTGTTTAGAATGTCAAGTCCCGTAGACATATGACATTTTCAACCTACACGGAAGAGGGATAATCAATATAGGCCTAAATATGGTCAAACATTGTTCGACTTGGACGAAACTCGCTATACAGGGGTTTTCTGGGCCAAGGCCCTCGAATCTGAGGTTGCTTTTACCAGGCGACGCTATCTAATCGTGGTATGTAGTCCATGTGATTTAGGTGTTAATAAATATAATGATTTAACTATCATGCTTTTAATTTTTAATTTTTGAAATAATTATCGCGGGGGATCGTTTGATTTTGTATATTTGATATTCAATATAGGCCTAACTATGGTCAAACATTGTTCGACTTGGACGAAACTCACTATGCAGGGATTTTCTGGGCCAGGGAACTCGAATCTGAGGTCGCTTTTACCAGGCGACGCTACCTAATCGTGGTATGACGTTCACGTGATTTAGGTGTTAATAAATATAATGATTTAACTATTATGCTCTTAATTTTTAATTTTTGAAACAATTATCGCGGGCGAAGCCGCGGGCACACGTTAGTATTATATTTATAAATAACATAACACTTTCAGAGCGGAATTTATAATTTTGATATAAGTATTCTTGAATTAAATTCATCATTGAATTATGTATTTGAACGGAATGAGGAAAATTTTAGGAGAAAGCTGGTTTCTATAAATGATAACTGTAATACCGGGATAAAAATCCTCACATTTTAACATAAAACATTACTCAAATAATTTTATATTTCTGCGTTCATACAATTTTTTTTGTGGAGACGCATAGGCCTATATACGTGAGAAGCAATGAAAAGGTTAATAAATCTTAGAGGTATCTCAATTGTTGCTTTCCGTAGCCATGTCCAGTTCGAATGAGGCCCATGAACTTTGACACACGCTGTATAGGCACTGCATGTGTAACCGAGTTACATACAATGCCATGTACTGCCACAGCTCAACAGTAACCTATTGCATGCAACACAGACATACGACTCTCACATAGCAAACTTCAATCAAATTTATAAGACAACGAAGTAATAATCCTACAGCACTTCCTATGTTTACATACACGATTCCGATAAATCTGAATCCGTTTCTCGTATTGAAATCATCTTGTAAACGCGGAGAATGAATTTTCGTTCCGATCCTCTGGAAATGTGGGAACGGATCGATTCAGACCAAATTGAATACGATGTATCGCTAACAAACTCAATGCTGGTCTATGTTCATACTCTAGCAATGCCGTTCGTCATTTATTTTGTTGCTGAATCTCAATTTTATCAAAGAACTTATACACACTATAGGCTAATATTAATATTATTATCTTCCTCTTTAATGCTATAATTTGTTTATCTGATCTGGGAATGATTTTCCTGTAACTCCTACGATGGGGCATAGGGACTCCAAGGTTTCAGTACCTACACTAATTTTGTTACGCTTATTTTCCGTGAGAGAACAGAGGGACAGTGGTAAGACCATCGCTTCACAAACCCCCTCAAGAAAGTAATGTTGCCTATTACTTGGACGGGAAATTTTGTCCAAATGCTCTTCCCTTCCGGATTTTTACGTCCTGGAAAATTAATCCACCACTGTTGGGTAAGATTTGGAGGCGCTACCTCTACACCACCGCGGCCGAAATAATTTGTGTACGGTGACTAGAAATGATTAATATAAGTTAATACATACTATTGATTCGCTGAATAAATATTAAAATTGTGTACACAGGTTAGCCTACATAACACGTAACCTATACAGGATAACCAAGTTAGCCAATTGCACATAAATCTCAATACACTCCTAGATCTCTCCATGTCAACAGAAACATGGTTATTCGACTGGAATCGGATTCACATCGATTTCAATCTCGCAGTAAATATGGTAAATGAAAACTGAGTTTTGTGTATACGTGCAGCTGTATCCAATGTGAAAACTAAGTAAAATTTTAGACTAGTATAAGTAGTCATATGAATCCTTAACTATAAAACACAGAAAGCAAGAAATGGATTCATTATGTACATTTGTTCAAGATATACGTTGTGGAGAATTCGATTTCATGCAGATGTCCCTGTATGAATATCCTTTTTAACCTTTTTTTTAAATTTAATTTGGGTTGCTGTTTTATTACAGAAGGTAAGATATTGTACAGTTTTATTGATAAATGATGCCATTTTTTTTTTAGATCTAGTAAATTGGTAAAAATTGCACTCTTAAAAATCATTTTTGTTTCTGGTATCATAACTGTGAACATCACTATTCGCTCTAAATTCAGCTTGATTTACATGAGTATAACATAATAGTGAGATTATGAACAGTGAGGAAAGTGTCAGAATTCCTAGCTTTTTTTCTTTTAAAGCGGTTTAAATGAAAAGTTTATGGAATAATAAACAAATAAAGAAAATTGAGCAATTGCTGAATTTGGTTACGAGAATCAACTTGCCACACATAGAACACTTCTGCACAGAGAGCTTCATAGCTTGATGAGTGTTTGTACTCATATTACCCTTGGCCTCTACACGGCTACAAGCAAATCCATGCAATGCTTACAGCATTTTACAACTCACTCTTTAAAACCTTGTTTATGTTGTTGTACTCTGCAATGCATTTCCTACTAACACTAGACTATCTTCATGTCTCCTCGTAATATGGCTGTCTAGTTGTAAATTTTGAATTGGCAAAGGAACTCTTTTGAACAGTTGGCAAATTTTTACAGTCCAACATTCAACACTGAACCCAAAATTGTTTACAATGGATTTTTAACACTATACCCTTAGCAACCAGGGAAGGCGGTTGAGACCAGGTAGGTTCCTTCACCGCGTGGACCCTCACATTTACAAGGGCAGGAGATTAGGACCAACCGTAATTTCCTCCCCATGAGTCACCTAGTCTACTTCAATCAATCAATCTTAGATTTTTTTAATATGTCATTTTATCTTAAAATGCTTGTTATATATCAATTCTACACATAATTACAAGAAAAATGACACCAAACAATGTATAATTAACTTTAATAGGAACATTTCTAACAAATACATAAATAAAAGTTACGAGAAAACTGCTTTCAAGTCCTATGTTCCTATTAAAGTAAATTATACATTGTTTGGTGTCATTTTTCTTGTAATTATGTGTAGAATTGATATATAACAAACATTTTAAGATAAAATGACATATTAAAAAAATCTAAGATTGACTGATTGAAACAGACTAGGTGACTCATGGGGAGGAAATTACGGTTAGTCCTAATTCCCTCTGCTTGTAAATGTGAGGCTGCTAGCGGGTGAAGGAACCTACCTGGCCTCAACCGCCTTCCCTGATTGCTAAGGGTATAGTGCGATAGTGTTTACATTTTACTTCGTGTGTCTTTTGTTAGCAGTTCTACTTTTAATTTAAGCTGTCTAAAAAATATTGTATGCATGAAAGTCGAAATCATCAACATAACTGCCTAGTTGGTGCCTAATTATGTCTCTTATAATATGCAGCCTTATAAAGTCTTGGATTTATTACGAGGAACTCTAAATATTGTAGTACCCTATAAGCACACTACTTAGACTACTATAATTATAGAACTATTGTCAGGCCAAAATAAGAATATTGCTCATTAATTTGGAATCCTGCTACCATTAAATAGAGTAAATTAATAGAGTCCATTCAAAATAAATTTCTAAACTATACGTACAGTATTGCAAACAGTTTAACTATTACCCTAAATTTGGATCTTATTCAACTATGTTACAGTATTTCAATATCCCTGAATTATCACAAAACAGGCGAAATTGTCATGCATTGTTGATTTTATACAAATTACTTAATAACGAAATAGATGATATTAATATTATCGAAGAATTATCTTTTTATGTTCCACGTTAGGCCTATAGATCTTATAAACTGCATAATATTTTTTTCAATCCAAAAGCAAACACTGACTCCCCTAATAATTCTCCTCTTTATAATTTGCTCCGTCTATACAATCAATTGCACAAAATGGGCATTATACTTAGATATATTTAATACTAACAAAAAGCGGTTTAAAAATATCTGTGACAAAAATATGAAAACTTTAAAATAGTATTAATTAAAAAGTGATAGTTAGATTATGCTCCATGTCATTTTCTTTATTAAAATCTTTCGTTTCCTCCAAAACTATTATATTACCAAAGGACAATTGCATGGTCAAAACTATGGTTTGAAATTGTATAACACGTTAATTGCTGAGATAAATTACAATCACAAACATTTTAAGAGGAAAATAAAAAAATTATTATATAATATTAATAACACAACTTTAATTTTGTTTTGTTTTTCAATGTTTCAATCCAATTTATTTCTATAATTTTTTTCTTCTTTTTTTTCTGTAATTCTATATAAACGACTGGTTCATGATCAAAATTGTTTTACATTGTACTCTTGCACTTAAAATTTTCATTTGTAGTATACTGTGTATTGATGTATAATTGGATTTATATTTGTCTATTATACCCCTAAACACGAGCTTTGCTCATCTAGGGGTATACCTTCATTTTTTGTACTAAATTAGAAATAGTATTTTGTGTTGATTTTTGTTTTTATCTGTAGGCCTACTATGATATTTTAATAAAATAATAAAAATAAAATAATAGTGCTAATACAAAAATAAAATAGTTATGTTTTGATCTGTTCCCTTCATTGTGTAATTTTCATATTGTATGTGTTTCTAGTTTCTTTTTTCTGTGTTTGTAGAATTAGTTTAAATATTTTTAGTAACTATTAACTTATATTAAACATACAATATTAGTGTTGTAAAACTGATGTAATTAGTATAAGAAAATGTTGTAATTGGGTAATGAGCCTGTTATATTCTCAACAAAATAAATAGTAATAAATCATAAATAAATAGTCCAAAATGTCCATTAGGACGATGAAAGATAAATTGTGGAGTGGTTCCATTAAACATTGCATATCAACATAATTAAATTATGAAATTATAAGCTTCTATTGTGTTCAAACTTGTGTCTATTTATACAAAGACCATACAAATGAAACTCGTTATTTACTCACAAAGAGAGAAGTACAACGTATTCAGTTCTGCCATATTTATTTAAGTCTTTCGTTTCCTTCAAAACTATTATATTACTTATGTTTTAATAATATATTTATTGCAGCCAAACTGGCCTTTTAGTTTGTGAAATACAGGGTTTTACAACACAGTATTGTTCTTAGTTACTGCAGAATTAAGTTTTTATCTGTTCCCTTCATTGTATAATTTTTCATATTGTATGTGTTTCTTGTTTCTTTTTCTGTATCTTTTAAATTGTAGTATTATTTAAATATTTTAAACATATAATTTTAGTGTTGTAAAACTGGTGTAATTAGTATAAGAGAATATTGTAATTGGGCAATGAGCCTGTTATATTCTCAACATAATAAATAAATAATAATAAATATGAAAGCAATATATTAGTTCTTGATTCGTGAGAAAAGTGGTTTTAAGCGACCCTTTACCAGTGCATTCACCTCCTGCGCCTACCACCCATGCAGGCTTATTACACGAAATATTTCTACACAACATCTCAATTTGTAAAGAAACAAGTGCATCAATTTTTTAAAATACTGAATTCCCATTAAGTTACAAGCATAAGATCTTCGGATACTTTCGCAAAAAGAAGTAAATCTTTACTGGATCGTGTAAGCATCGATCAAACATTTATTGCAGCTCATTTAGGTGTCGACGTTCTTATTGCTGATATTTTTCTCTTCCCACATAATCCTTGAACATATATGAGAATTTCTAAGCCTCCTGATGGTTTTTTATTAACCGTCTTCAATCGCAAGCTTCAGAATTTCTCTTCCTCGAAGCTAGAAAGTATATGTTATTTTTTTAAGTTTATACTCTCTGAAATGTGACAGATAAGAAACGTAATTGTGATGGCTGTGTCCATATAAACGTGCTACATAACGGTGGTAAAGTAATTTTCCGATTCAACAGACATGCTTGCGAATTTTTCCGACGTTTTACCACATTTTATTGACCAGCAATCATATCAGTGGTCAACGTAAGTATATCGTTTCATGTAGTATTTCTATTAGTGTTTCGCGAAGTACCAGTTTGCACTGGCAAAATGACAAACGGCATCGGACAAATTATTCCTGGAAATTATGGGCATTTAATGTACGTTTTCCACTCATTGAGAATTCACTTCTTCTGAGATAGCCTAAAGAAATTTGCGATATGAGAAAGACGTTTAGGAATTAAGGAAACGGCTACACCAACCAACAAACGGCAAACATAACCTAGTGTCATTTTATAGAATATACAGAGTGTAAAAAAAAATTCCGTATAGAAATTTGGAGGGTTTGTAGAGGAAATAAAATGAAAATATTTTTTTATGTGATCTGACAGGTTCTCCGTTTTCCCCGCTAGGGGTCCTTAAAGGGTTTGACAGTGGATGGTGTGACTGGATTCAACCTACCGTGTGATGAATGTTTTAAAGATTTTGTTAAAAATGTCGTCCTTTTACATTAATGCACAGCTGGCATCCGCGTGCAAATAATTATCTCACACGTTCAAAACAACCCGGTGTCTCACGAATAATTGCTGCAGCTTCAGCCACACGGGCAACCAGTTAGGTGTTTCGAACACCAAACGCTTCATCTCCCCCACAAAAAGAAATCCATAGGACTGAGATCAGGAGAGCGTGGTGGCCACTGTACTGGCCCACCCCTCCCAACGGAGAGATATGTCAAATAAAAAAAGAGTTTCATTTCATCTCCTCTACAAACCCTCCTAGTCTGTATACGGATTTTTTACACCCTATATATAGGCTTAGGAATTAAACCGGGTATATTAACGTTTGTAGTACTCTGGTTGTATTCAGAGTAAAGATTTGTATTTGCAAAATAAATATATTTTCTAATTCAAATTTACCTATTTCCACTAACGCTTTATCCCACTCTAATTAGCCTAACCCATACAAGCCCAATGTTGCCATTTCGCAACTTCCGCACGAATTGAAACAATATAGGCCTAGTTAGTGTATTACGAAATATACCTGTAAAAATGCACTTTCATGTGAAGTGTCTTAAATCAAGTCAAAGCTACTTAAAATAAATTATAATTAAAAGAAACAAAGATTAAGACCATTCTTATTGCCGACCCCGAACAATGTGCTGTACCGGTAGGCCTATATTACGTTTGATTATCAAACGAAATTAAGTTAATACGTAACTTTTAATGGGAATCAAAGAGGTTTTATTAGATCTTCTGGTTGTTTAGTTAATATTATAGGCCCAACCTCCATTTTAAATCCATAAAAATTTTCCGAAAAAAAGATGTAACCATGGTGGAAAATTATCCTTCCACTGTGACCTACTAGTGGTTTACTAAGAAGCCTAGGCCTTAAAGTACTTACAGGTTGTAAGTCGCCAATGGGTTGTTATCTCATATTGAGAACGCCTGTCAGTTGGGGAATTTAATGTTGTAACGGCATGTTGCCATGGTAGCTCAGTGGTAGAGCAGCGGCACGGAGAGCCGAAGACCCTGGTTCAAATCCCGGCTATGGCATTACATTTTCAGTCTCTACCTTTTCACTTTAGCCTACACACGGCCAGTGTGAAAGAATTATCATTAGAATGTAACCATGGTATTCCTTGAAATAAGTTATATAAGCTAAAGCATTTTATAATATTGCACATAGATGTTATGGTATCCACTATCCACCACGTGGTCAGCTCCATAGCCCAGGGAATAGCGACAGAGTTATGGGCTGGGTTGGAGTCTTCAGCCGCGACCCTTCATTCAACTGTTAAGATGGTATCATACAGGGTATACAATTTTAACAATGCAACATTGTTTTATGTTTTTATGCCTTTTGATAGAAAATTTCATGTAGTTTTCAAAAAAGTCTAGTTCATGTACGCAATTCTAATATTCATATATAAAAAATATTTATTGCAAATGGGCATTTAAAGGAATAAGCTATATATCTTTTCCCGATCAAAAAAGTTAACATTTTGAGTTTCCGCTCACTTTTATGCAACTAGATTCTTGTTTGTCCTATTATAGGCTACATACTTTCAACAGATAGTATTTTATCGGCCCTTTCTGCATTTATAACCACAGAACACCAATATTAATAACTACCGGACTGCAGAGAAAACAATTAACATATTGATTAGTCTCAAAGTGCATTTCTTGTTCCTATATTCCGTAAATATGCATTTTAAATTATATTTCGGCATTTTTTCGTTATTTTCATTACCATTTTAAGGTAATATATTACAGGATACATTATGCATTTAAAGGTTAAAGGTTGTTGCATTTTTCCAAGCACTATGAACAAAAAGTGTAATTAAAAAAAAATGTGTAACAGTATAACTACTGTAGTCTGATTTAGCACAAGTTAAAAAGTAAATCCAATTTTGAAATTGTTATCTCTAATAGAGGTAAATAAAAGTTGCAGGGGAAATTTCCTAAACATTGCAGATATTGTCTGAAAATTTTCATACAGTTTGAGACGAAAATGTGAGAATTGGGGTATTTTAAATATGTGAAAAAAATAAAACAAATTAATATATTATAAGTAAACAACGAAAAAAATTCATAAAATAAAGCTGAAAATAATGTTAGTTTAATGATTATAAAACTCTGGAAAATTCTTATTTACGTTACCATGGATATCAACATTTGGAAGTTTTAAATGTAGCCTATATAACCACTATACAAAATCCCGGAACTAACACGATTCTGTAGTAATGGTTGAGGGATATAGGCTAAGCTTATCTTGGCTGAAAACCGCAACCTCAGCCCGAAAAGGTTTAGTCTACATAGGCCTACAGAGAACACTGTTAACCATCAATAATCAGGAAGCTCAACCGAAATTATAGTAAAAAAGAAAGAAAAATAATCCAGCTTCCACGATTTTTCCTTAAGAAATCATCATTGTAACAGTGTTCCAACTGGGTGGGAATGCCATCTCTTTGTTTTTGTTCTCAAAATCGCACCTCCAAATTGTTTATGATTTTGCTACATTTTAATTCACAGTTTATCGGAAGCTTGAAGCTTAAAAAGCATTCATGTAGTCTATAGACTAATGTTATTCTTGATGGGTGCTTCTACGTTAAAAGCCCTGTTTCATAGAACTTTTACACTCATGTTACTAGCAAATACATAATAATATTAGTCTTCTGTTTCATAAGAATATTTTCTAATAATATTTTTTATGAGTTCATGGCTCTAAATTATTAGTAAATATTGCTAATATCATTAGTAAACTGTTTCGTAGGTTGCAGAACTAATAAAATTTACTGATAATGTTAGGTGTTTTTCTATAAGTGTAATTGGACTAATAACTTATTCTCAATCCCATGTAATTTAGATTTCGTGATCTTAAAATTGTGGAAAAAGAATCGCTCTCATTAGTTATCAATTTAGAAAAAGGTTACATAGGCCTACGCTATCAAAGAAATTTTTGTCATAACAAGTAAGGTTTGAGGATAGATTTTAGTACATAAGCCTACAGCTATCTTGAATAAATGCCTGGCAGATTTATTCATTTCTTAGAGCTAGTTAATTATAATTATTTGTTACATTTTTGAAGACATATAGGCCGTGCTGCTTTGAAATAGTATTGACAAAAAGACTAAGAAGGGGAAAAAAACAATTCAAATCAATCAGCTGACTAATGAACTAATAAGCCTAATGTTAGTGAATAGATTTTGGACGCTGCGTGAGAGGATTGGACGCATCCCCTGAGCCACAGCGGTGGACCAATTGTGAGTTCTAATAATATTAATAATAATATTACGAATTCTAATATTATTAACTAATATTATTAGCAAGTTCTATGAAACATGTCCCTGGCAGGAACATGGAAAAGGGATTCTTAGGCTAATCGACTAAAGTATGCAATCTGAAGGTAAATGACAAACTAATAAATGTAAGTTTCCACAAATACATGAATGTTCAATTGAAGTAATAAGAAAGTTAGAGTTACTAGCACATTAAAAAGGAAACTAAAAACCGTACAAGTTATTGCTTTTAAAATCAATTTGTTAAATGTACTTCCTACATATCATATTTATTGCTGTAGCGGTTGGTTGCTTGAAGACGAATTGGTAAGGATAGTTTTTTGGCGACGCAAAGTTTGCAAGAACTGTGGGAACTGAGTGCTGTCATTTCTTAACCATGACAGAACGCAATCACGTATCGTACTGTGGTCTCAATCTCATATATGTGTTAGGGACGATTAGCCTTACACGGTAATTCGCTTTGTTTCACACCATTACTTCTAGCCACCTACACTTCTTATTACCACCGGGAGATATACAGTACTATCCAGGAAATACTCTAGCCATAGCGGCTTTCTTCCTAGATTCTACTGTTTTTAAAATTAATCCCTTCTCTGCTAACTTTAGAGCGTTCACCCGGAACTCCACTCGTACAAATTTTCTACTTATCTCTCTCATCATTATCTTCAATACTGTGCCCAAGTTCTTTGCCTTAATCAAGCCTATATTTAAAATACAGACTAAGACGATTATTATATGTAGGGCAAGGCATTTAATTACCATAAAGTAGCGAAAAAAATGCAAAATAAAAATGAATTCATGGCCTAAAATAGTGTAAAAATGACATACGAGTACAATTTAGAAAATGACCAATAAATTTACCGTTATTACTTATAATTATTTTTTAAGTAGACTAATTAATTACTAAAAGCAAGTAATTGGATGACAGTGCATTATACCTAGGTATATGAATTTACAACATAAAACACACTTATTTTGTTACTAAACAAGTAAGTAAATTTGTATCGACACCCTTAATGAAAAGAAAAAATCTTTCTGAACTGGCATGCCCATTAAATTGCCCCTAGCAAAAATGTGCCATTTAAAAAGAAAGGGAAAAAATTCTTTATTGCTACAAGACAAACAGCTATGGTATTTACAATAGTCTAAACCAGAATTAAAATGAACTAAGAACACTTGGCGAAGATCCCTAAATAAAAACGATTGTCTGTTGTCTCCTTCCTCTCTACCTTCATTGAAACAAGACCTGAAATACAAAAAATGACCTAAAAATGCTGGAAACGTCCTAAAAATTGCAAAAAATTACCTATCTCTTGAAAATGATGCAATAAAGCAAAAAATGCAAAAACAAATTGCCCTTATTTAATCAATTACTTCATGATATACATTTATATGTATTCGAGTTATCTTTTAACCTTCATATAAAAAAGATGCAAATTATTTACATGCCTTACCCTAATTATGAGAATAAATTATTTATTTTTCTTCTGGATAACGGTACTCCTATGCCCAATAGACTGGGATGAGCAGGCCTAGGCATAATAATGTGGGAATAATTACCACAAAATAATGAAAAAACGTAAAACAAAAAAGCATTTAACTAGTTTTTAGCGTAGACTAATGAATTCCGCAACATGATTATGGAACTCTCAGCCCGTAAATGTCAGGGACTGTCAAAATCCCAGAAAATTCAAACGAAAACTGTTTGAGTACCTAACTCACTCTGGCATATCACTTTGTACAGGTAGGGGGAAAAAAGCGGACCGACTAAAATATCTAAGTTGCCGATATGAGACATTGCGCATGTCTAGCGGGTTTCACAGGATAGCAGGGAATGTACTGAAATTTGTTCTAGACCAGCGTTTCTCAACCTATGGCCCGCGGACCACTGGTGATCCGCAGACATAATTAAAAATATGAAGCAAGTGGAAAGTAAAGAAGTATAATCTTTTTCACATATTTCGTTATAATGACCTATAATCAATACCCCAAATATAGGCCTTCTTTTAAGAATGGGATGTAAAATTAGGGGTCCGTAAAATTTTTTAGGCATTTTAGAGGTCCTCGGGTTCAAAAAGGTTGAGAAACGCTGTTCTAGACAATGTAAACAATCAAATGAGAAATAATTTCACGTAATTTTCATTGCTTGTGAAAACAAACGTTTCCGGTACATCTCTTACATTTACGATATTTACGCATCACAAGGCCCTGAAAATAGCTACAAGAGTCGGTCCATTTTTTTCCCCTCTACCTGTACATAGAAAGTTATAAGGTGCAAGATTTCGTTTTACGATTTTATATTATTGTATTTTGTTTACTATAATTTTAATTATTAGCATTATTACTATCGCCATTTAGTATCTTTAATGCCAATACTTTTTATTTTTTCTTACTGCATTTTTCTGGTATTTTTTATAGTTATATTGTAATTGTAGCTCTGGAATCCTGGTAGAGGGGAAGAGAAAACCTGGATAGTAAATAAATTAAATTAAATTAAAAAATTAATTTAAAACTAAATTAAATTTAAAAATTAATTTAAAATTAAATTACATTAAAATTAATAAAATGCTTATAAAGCAAAGAAGAATGCAATAAGACCCCTATAAAGCAGCAATTGTCCGGAAAACAAAGAAAACATTAAGCAACATTAAAATGTAAGAGATACAATTCCAGCAGTTCCTACAAAGTTGTGGTGGGGGACAGTGATTGTGTACGCTGGAGCGCACTAAGTGTGTTTTCCGGTGCGCTGCGTGTATGCTCTTTGTTTTATGATTCATGCAAATTAGGATGTGACCCCTGGCCTCAGGATTTCATAGCCAGCTGACCCCGCCAATTAAACGTGTGTGGTGCGACCCATCACATGTGGATCCCAGCTAGCAATGATCTGTCATGCCCAATGTAATCTCCGTGATAAGTGTTGTTATAACTGTGGAGCGCGACCCGTCACAACTAATGAATAAGCTGTCAGGGGAAAAAATGTTAAGTCACACACAAAATTACTTTATTTAATTGTGTTATGGCCGGCTTCTATAAACTCGCGAATTACCTATGGGTAAATTATCCAATGGACAGAATTTACACAAGAATAACACCACACAAACACAAATAATTTAAAGATAGCAATCACTTACACTTGTGATAAATGTCCTCTGGGTAAATATGAAAATGACAGAAAAAATGTTCCTACAAACTCGGGCTAGATCTTTCCAAGGCTAAATCGTCGGGTTAATTTATCCTTTCATGGATGGCTGGATAAAATGTAACCTCTTTGTAGGATCAATAATAATTTAAACAATGATAATCAAAGTCTTCTGAATTAAATTAACTGTACAACTCCAAGGCCTTGCTCATTATATCATTGTGGGTGAAATGGAACTAATTTGCCCATGGATAATTTACCCATAGGTAATTCACAGGTTTGTAGAAACCGGGCATTAATCACTTAAAACATCTATACTATAAGTTACTACGTGTATATTATCTATGCTATTATCTATATTTATAGGCCTAAGTCTGCAATTTCCGATAACCCACTTTGTTCATAAATGCATAGAATATCTTGAATGTTACTGTACAATAACAGTGGAAGCCCGGTCATAGAAATCACTAATTAGTGTGCCTCACAGTACTGCATGTGACATAACTTGTCTGTCAGAGATGTAGACCATTAAGGCAATCAGTCATAGGAGAGAGGTTCCATCTGGCGCTGTGAAATGAATTCTGGCTTAGTCAGTTGGTAGAACAGTGGCACGGATAGCCAAAGGTTCTGGGTTCAAATCCCAGTGTCAGAGGAATTTTTCTCCTATAATGTTCTAATGAAACTGTACCTTGAGATCACTATTTCTTCATTTGTTTGTAGCTGGGAAACATTACCATCTTAGCCTATAGGGATTTTCTGTCAACCTTTAGTGATTCAACAGGCGACTGTAATTTGCTGGCTTTGTACCACCTGTGCCACATGTTCAAATGTGTGGAACAGGGCCGCAACTCAATCAGTCTATAAGATATGCAGCAAATAAATCTTACTCATCGAATCTTTCTCATTTTAAACGGACTTTTCTTTTTGTGTGTGGAACCAGTTCACTATAGCTGTTCCTGTCTGACTTCTCCGACTTGCTACAGCTGGACGATGGTTTTAAAGACCTCATCCTCCAGTTTCTGTTCGTTATCTATACCAATAGGTTAAGAGTTTTAAAGAATATATTGAATTAGGCTATATAAGTTTACATCGAAATCACAACATCACAACATTAATGAATTCTAGAGTGATAGGGAAAAAGTGAATAAGTCAAAATTACAAAGTTTCAGGAATGACAAAAAACAATTTATTTCCACAGCATTTTTTTCTTATTAGGTATCCATAATTAACAGTAGAATACAGAGTGCAGAAATGACTTTCTTGAGAAGGACCAAAGGTTGCACAAAACTAGATCACATACGAGATGAAGATATCAGAAGTGAATTACAGATATATTCCTTACATGATAAAATTCAACATTATAGAAATAAATGGAAACAACACTTATATCGTATGGAACAAATAAGATTGCCAAAATTAGCATACCAATACAGACCATCAGGACATCGAGACATAGGACGACCCAAGAAAAGATGGGAAGAATTGCTGTGAATACGGAACAGGCGTTTCGCCTAAACCGTGAAGTGAAGAAGAAGAAGAAGAAGAAGAAGAAGAAGGTTTCCACAGCATTGTTACACTATTTAGTTCAGTCCACCAGATATTTTTACACAGTATCTTATATTATGTGAAAATATCTGGGTGGACTGATCGAAATATTGTAAAAATGCTGTGAAAATAAATCGTTACTTGTCTCTCCTAAAACTTTGGTATTTTGACTAATTCGCTTTTTCCCTATCACTCTTGAATTTATTTATTTATTTAATAATAATAATTAGACTTCGGATTTTAGGTAAAACCCTATTTTAATCCTTAAGTAATATATGGACGAAAACTTGTATATATATATTTTTTTTAATTTGTTTATTTAACTGCATGTCCCATTACAATGAGAGTAATACTACATGCACTAATTACTAATATTACATTTTAATGCATACAATATACTGTCTTTTATCTTCCTTATTCTATGGCTGGTTACTGTGGAACTTATTCATTACCTTATTAAAACTCAATTTTCATACTATTCTTTACAATATTATTTAACATGTAGGTATACTCTATTAATATAATATTAGTTAATCTCCTGTATTTCTGATATATTAGTTAACTACTTGTATTACTACTTCATTCTTTTACATCTTATCTAAATCTATCGAATTAATGAATGAGATTAGTTCTTGTGTATAATAGCGCATTAATTTGATTTTGTCAAATGTCCATTTTCCATGAAAACTTGTATATGCATGTTTCATAAGTGACTATGCCTAAAACTGGTACTTTTATAGGACCTAAAACAGCCTATTTTTAAGTTAGAGCCTAATATTGCCTTTTTGCTTGTTTTTCCTCTAAAGCTCAAAAGTTATTTTTTGTTATAAATTCTAGCATTTATTTTCAGTTCATACTAAATTTTAGCTCGGAATGTGCAGTACATGACATATTTGTGACGTGGTTTAATAGGCCTAGTAAGAAATGTTTCGTCTTCAGTAGAAAAATTCCTTGGAATTCCCAAGAAAACGTAGTATTTTACTCCCGACTCCCACATCCAGTAAAAAAAAAAGAAAGAAGAAAAAAACAGTAGTTCTCTGAAACAAGGGGTTGAATATGCTAGTATGATATGCGTAGCTTCTGGGCGCAGGGAATAGGACTACGTTTTCACTGTTATGGTAGTAATACAGGCCCTAGTAGTCTAATAGGTCTATATAATTCTGTGTACCATAGGCCTATATCTGTGTTTTATCATGATTATTGATTAATGGTGACTTGAATAAATACAGTATTCTGCATTGCAATTGAGATATTTCAGAAGATTGGCAACTTAACGATTTTATAAGAGACTATTTTACGATTTTTAGAACCTATTTTCCAATTTTTAGAGCCTATTTTAGGTACCTAAAACAGCATTTTAGCGACCTAAAAGTCCGAAGTCTAATAATAATGAACATGGAGTGAAGACGTATAAGTAAGCGTAGTGTTATTCTAAAATATGCACATGAATACAGTATGTAATAAAATAGGTAAACTGAGGTAACAAAGTGCCAGAATGATTTTGTTTAATCAGTGATAATTGCAATTATGATATGCAGAAAATAAGTTTGTTTTTTTAATCGATTACGGAGTTAAGCTCCAAATTGATGCATTAAGCAGGGCTTACGGAAGAAACAAAAATTTAATCAGATTAAAATCGTCAAGCATCAGCAGAACAATACAGATTTGTATTATCTTGACAATCGCACACTCACATAAAAATACAACAAATATCCATGTCAAATCGACCGGCGACGTAATTTGAACCAGGGACCTCCAAAATGCGATTCCAAGACGTTACCATCTCGGCCACCTCGCTCGTTTTAACGGTATAGTTTGATAAGCATATGTGAAGGAATCTGTGGGTAGTGTTATTTCTCAAAGCTAAATGTATTGCAACTTCCAAAGCCGTATATGAACACTCTAAAACAATATGTTGCAATGAGAACTGATTTTCATATGATAAATTCTCTCTAATACGAGTATATTACCATAAAATAGGCGCTAAATTGGGCATTACTCCCGTAACGCTCAACGAATTTGGTCCAGTATCAATTGGCTTCTTCCCATGGACGTTATAAATGCGTATACCAAGTTTCATGAAAATCCGATAAATTGCATTTGAGCTTTTTCCATCACAAACACAGCTCAAGAAGATTTGGACTCATTTTTTATATCATCGTGGATTCCTTCTGTGGCAAAGTTTCGCAGAGATATCAGTATTCAATTCAAATATTTCTTAGAAGAATAAGTTAAACTACTACGTATTCAGTTAGATAACCTCATAAATTGTAGCCTATTAATCCTATTTAAGGAAGTACGCTACTGAAATACGCCGAATTTACATATATATTGTGCAAATGGCCCAAAATATTTAAGCTTTTTTTTACCAATTAGAATTCAAGTATACATACAAAATACAAATAAGATATAAATCATAATAATATTTACAAGTTTCAGGTTTCTAAAATGCTCGGGTTCAGGTGCAGTTCAGTTCCAAAATTTTGGATTACATAAAAAAGTAGATACACGTAATTCAAAATGTAAAAGATAGCCTACACACATAAATTGCATAACAAAATAAAATATCACATAATACGAGACAATATATATGCACGTGGCTGTTTCTGTTTAATTATATTACAACAATTATAGGGCCTAGTACATCATTTATAAATATTGTTAGTTTGAAAATACAGAGGTTAAATATAGGCTACAATAATTTCAACTCAGCCTGCTAGTTTTTATGAATTCCATTTTTATTTTTTTTTTATTTATTTATTTTTTTTTTTTTCGAATCTCGTGCTACATAGTAATTTTAAGTCGGGATTAATTTTAATAAAATCGTTAGGCGTATATAATTTTAAAAAAAAAATGCAGCTATGCCTTACCGCTGTTCAGTATTGTATTTCTATTCAGTGAGAAGGCATGAAATCGTGATGTTCTAGTGTTGTACAACGATCGTTCGATATAGCAGTTTTCAGTAATTGTATTCTTGCATTTATAATTTCTTCCCTGAATTTCTGCTTGGATTTTAATGATTTTTCGATCAATATTTCTTCATTGTAAAGCTGAAGTTGTATTAGTTAGACAAAATTTCACATATTCAATAGACAAAATCTGAATTAACATTTCAATACAGAAGACCCAGTTTTCCACAGAATTTATAGACCCGTGCCGGACTGCAAGGAAAACAGCTGACGCACTCATTGGTCTCATAGATTATTTTTTGTTCCTTATTCTGTACTTTTGCATGGAATTTAAACGTTTCTTCAATTTATTTTATGTTACTCTATTTTATTATAAATCTAAAACAAACTACTGAATCTCATAGGATACATTGTCCATATTAGAGTTAAACAAACTCATGTTTGATATGTGACTTGAGGCATTCTTGGAGTAGAGAATGGAAATGGTTTCTCTGGCTTCCAACCGGGTGAGGAAGAGGATTAATTCCGAGCTTTCGGTAGCTTGCTCTGCTGCCATCTTCTGGGAGAAGTGAGCTAATTGGCAAAAGGTCTGTATTATATAGAAAAGACGAAGAAGATAAGACAGTTAGAGGGGGCCAATAGGGAAATTTGTAGAGTGTAATTAATAGGATGAGGGCTCTGATTGAGTATCAATTTGCCTTGCGGACCAATTAAAATTGCTAGGAAAAATCATAATTATTATCAAAATTTGTTGTTAAAATTTATTTACATTAAAAGTATTCCAGTAGCGAGACTCCTTAAACAGCAAAGTAGTTGAAACCCTACCTTTATGTCTCCTTGCAAACTCCTGATGCTCCTTCACCGTTCCAGAGGTATAGCCTCGGTCTGAACCAAGACCTTCTTCACCCCTGAAAAGGGGCCCTATCAAATTGGACTGGATAACGTAAATTCCGGGGTGATCACTGAATAAAACGTGTAGCCCCTTTTAGGTCGAAACCATGAAAAGGTGTACAGCTTTAGTCCAGTGGCCCACAGGAATAAATAGTTGTCCAGTGAAGCTAACCAATGATGTCTTCTGTCAGGCATGGTCCCTGGAAAAAATGAAAAACCCTTTAGGTTAATAAGTAAAAATAAAGATTCAAGACTTTTAATAGCATCTTACAAAACAATATTTGGCTAAGAAGTATAGCATATTATGGTTTAGCTATAGGGGTCATACCAGCTATAGGCTTAGCTATAGGGGTTCTGTTTAGGCCTATGAAAATATATAAACGTCGATAGTCGAGGCAATTATTTATCAAAGATAACATTCATGAACCACAGATTATTGTCTCTGTTGGACATCACATGAGAATATTATAGGAGAAAAATTCCTCTGACACTCCTCTGAATTTCTTCCAAATTTCAGAGGAATTTTCACTCTCGTTTATGTTCCTCTGGCACTTGGAGGAATTTTAGAGGAGTGTCAGAGAAATTTTTCTCCTATAATATTCTCATGTAATGTCCAACAGAGACAATAATCTGTGGTTCATGAATGCATATATAGCCTATCCATCTTGGATATATAACAGTGGGAGCCTGGTCACAAAAATCATTAATTAGTGTGCCTCACAGTGCTGCATATGACATAACTTGTCTGCCAGACCATTATGGGCAATTAGTCATAGGAGAGAGGTTCCATCTGGCACTGTGAAGTGAACTCGCACTTAGCTCAGTTAGTAGAGCATTGGCACGGATAGACAAAAGTCCATGTTTCAAATCCCAGTGTCAGAGAAATTTTTCTCCTATAATATTCTCAATTATTTATCCACTATAGTGTGAGATACTATAAGGTGAATATTATATGAAAAAAAATCCGTGAAGATCCCTAAATCTCTTTAACCTGTAGGTTGTATATTAATTTTTGAATATCACATACCAGTTTCTTCTGTCAACCTAGAAACATCAAAAAACAGTATAAAAATCTTAACAGGTAGCCTATAGGCTACTGAGAAAGTGTGTGCAACGTATTTTGCACCATTTGCTTAAATATTATTTTAAAGAAACGCCTTTCCTAGTCTCACTCCCAGTAAAGTATTCACACAATATTAAAGATGTATTTAAAACATATGTTAATTATTTTTCCCCATTTTCATCCCTCTAAGCACCCTGTTTTCAAACACTCTCAGACTATGTTCTCCTTGATCAGTTAGCGGCCATGTCTCACATCCATATAATACAACCGGCAGAGGGAGGAAAGACATATCTCAAAAGTATTGACTGGGGGACCCGAAGGGAAAAGACCGCGTGGAAGACCTAGACGTAGGTGGGAGGACAATCTTATAATGGATGTAAGGGAAGTAGGATTTGTCAGGAATTATTGGATGGAGTTAGCAGAGAATAGGGTTGAATGGCGGACTCAGGTAAGCGAGGCAATGCACTTTCGGGTTCCATAAAATAGATAATATTCCTTTAGCTTGCTTAGGAATTGTCTATTGCCACTGAGTATGTAAGTAAGTACTAAGTAAGTAAGTAATTTATTTTTTAAGTAAATTTTAGGACAACAGACGAGGAGACACTGAAAAATCTTGCCTTCCCCGTGATTGCAATTAGGCTACGCGATAGTCTTATACAGCTTGTATATGCCTATTAATGTCTGTTACAAAAGAATCTTGAAAGATGAGAATGAACAAAGCATGGTTGTAATGAGAGTTTTGTTCTGTGTAATGAACAGCCATCGTGAGGATGTACCCCTTGCAGTGTAGCCAATCGCTTTATTAGGGCTCAACGCCCCCCGCTCGGCTTCAACAATACCATCCAAGTGCACCCAGATTCCTACACAAATAAAGAATACAACTACATACAGTAGCATTCAGCTCAAAAATTATATTATGAGGCATATATTTGGGTAGATTCTTTTGAAATGTTATTCATCGATAGGCTATTAACATTCATAGATAACGTATCGTGGTCCATATTTTGTCAATAAATTTATCTTGAGACAATCCGGATCTCCAGCTACATTTTTATTGTGATTATTTAGCGAATATTCGCAGGATTAAGTATGTAATTAACAGAGCCCGGATTCTAACGACATGGCATATTTTTATTGCTACTGCATAGACATTGCCAACTTGTAGATAAATCCTAATCATGGCCTCTAGATTATAGACATGCATTTTTATTAGGTCATTTTTGTCATTTCATGCAATCTTTAATTTTTAGGGTATTTATTTCAATTTTACGTAATCATTTTGTCATTTTCATGCCATTGGCTTCCTTATTTTGTCCTTTTCATGCATTTACGTTGTGTATATTAACTATTTTTTGTCGTCTAGCTAGCATCGTCCCCAGCGGTGCTGTCTTTGAAGTGTTGTTTGTTTAATGCAAGAAGGACACGCACGGTGTTGAAGTATTGTCATGTCTCAGTCGGAAACGAGAAACAAAGAAACGCCAAAATGTTGTATTATATTACTGATGTTATTAGGTTGACTTGGCCCCAGAGTCTGCCACCTGCTTGGATTTGAGAGTACAAACTACTGTTTACCCTCAATAAACAATAATATAATCTGGCAGACCGCAAAAGGAAATGCCGAAATTTGATTCGCCAGTGCCTCTGTGTGTTTTTTAATCCTTACGGGTAAAACTTGAATAAAATACTAGATTATTATATTACAACATTTTTGTAGGATCTACATTAAAAACAATTTTCTTACTTTTCTTCTCAAATGCTACAATCACGAACAAAGAACAACGTTTTTAGACTTACAACATCCTTTCTGAATATACAGTTTTCGCAATTTTGTAGGCCTACAAATTAGTCTATAACTTTGTGTGTACAATAATATTTTTAGGTCATTCTTTATAATTAAGTAATTTTCTTTAAAATTTAGGGTCATTTTATAGGACATTTTTCAATCAATTTTAGGTCATCAGAATCCGGGCCCTGGTAATTAATAATTTAAAAAACGAAAATGAAATTAACACATCAGTTTCTGTCATTGTGTATCGCCATCGATGAAAATCGCGCTTGGAGGTATTTTTCATCATCTATTTTATTTGTTAGATTAACCTCCTTTGTAGGCCTATAACCAATAAACGTATTATTTTACCAATTCTGTAAATGTAATCGTATAGACTACAGCCGATTTTCTTACAGGTAAAACTTGTTAATTTTATGAACGACGATTTTGTATAGCCTATTTGTTTTTTGGTGGAAGTAGCCTTTGTTTGATGTTGTTGCAATGTGAGATTTTAGAATAACTTATAGTTTATTTTAATTTTAGTAAAGGAATTAAGACAAGTTACTTGAAGATAACTTGTAAGTTATACGATATACCTGGAACTATATCTCAGTTCAGCCGCAATTAACTAACCACCGAATGCAATGCAAACTTTACGTTTATTGAAACTGCCTTTGGAGCTTTTATTTTGACTGATCGATGCAAGTAGTTCTCACGGAACTAAAAAGAAAAAGAGCCTAAAAGAAGATAAAATTGCATTATGTTTTATAGAAAAAAAGTTACTTCCTGGAACGATAGTTATGGTTGAAAAACCACAGCACATAGACAACCGAACATATGTCTGAGCAATGAGGGATGCGGTTTTCATGTGTGGCAGGCGTTTTTGTACATGCATTTATGGAAGCGCGTAGGCCTTGTCAAGAAATTTCAATTGTTTTCTCAGAAGTGAACTATCAGGTTAGATTTAATTTGTGCTTTTAAGTTTTAGTATTTCACCTGATTTCGCTCTTCAGGATGTGAGGTTAAATGACAATGCATGTGGTTTTATTAATTTCTGACATTACATAAAAAAATAATAATTAAAAAAATGCTATTTTTTTAGCATTTCCCAGTTCAGGTCTTCAACGGATATTCACGTTTAGAGGTATTATAATTAATTTTAACCCTTTCACAGCTGAATTTATATGATTATATAATCATCTAGTGAATGCATCACTGAAATCTAAGTTTCAAATCAAAGAGGAAAATATTAGTGAAACAGCTGGGCTCCATGAATGATAGCCTAATCCTAACACGTGGAAAGCATGGTAATAACTAATAACAATAGACTATGTGGAGATGGTTTAGTTTAGAATAATAGACCACACTGTAGCCTAAGCATTCGGGTACTTAAATTGTTTTAGAAATGTTAGCGATAATGAGAATTCTATTTTAAAACGTCAGAATAGCCTCTACCCGCCTGCTTGGAATCGTGGTTAGCGTCGCTGACTACGGATCAGCGGGCCCGGATTCGATCCCCGGTACCTCCTCGGATTTTTTAGAAGTAGGGAAATCTGGATCGGGGTGCACTCAACCTCGTGATACAAACTGAGGAGCTACTTTATTGAGAAGTAGAGGCTCCGGTCACGGAAACCACCATTAACGGGCATGGGTGTGGGAATGCTGACCACATGCCCCCCAATCCTGCCATCTATCTACGGGAGATGATGCAGCTTTCGGATGATAGGTCTAGTCCCTTCAGGGGGGCTAGCGCCATGGAGTTTAGTTTATTTTTAGTTTTAGTTGTAATATTAGTTACTAACACGTAACTTAGATTAAAAATATTTTTTCAATAAAATTAAAATTGGAAGTACCTAGGACTAATTTATTTACGCTCTTTATCGAGAGAGGGCAAAGTGGCAGGTGGTAAGTCCAGCCTTGGTAAGTCCATGTCTCGACAACCCTCGAGAGGATCCTAAGGTATTACTTGGACGTGAAAATTTTGCCCAGAGGTTCTTATTTAGGCTTGGAGTTTATTAATGTGTTTTAAATATACTACACGGACCCTCATCTTCAAGTCCGTCCAGGTGGACTCCGTCCTCACCCGTTTTTCTTCATGAAAAATCCATCGACCGCTTCTGGGTTTGAAACCGCGAGTTTTGGAACTAGAGGCGGGCAACCATGCTCTTAAATTCTTTTCCCACTAAATTCGTGTTACTATTTCACACATAGGCCCTACTTTGGTTATAACGAAAAGGATTGACATGTATATTTGCAAACAGCGGGTAGTGGTCACGGTGCAGTGAAATGAGTGTGTCCCTGTAGCTCTGTTGTCAGAGCAGACCGCCCCCATCCATCACGACGTGCAGTAGCGGGATATTTGTTTCTATCTGTTGTCTCCCTGTTCAACATTCCTTTTATTTCACGAAATAAGAAATCACTCGCAGTGGCGTGGTCCACAGCAACAGGCGTGTTTCCGGTCTAAAGGGCTCGCAACCTCATCCGGTGTCAAGGTATGATGAATTGATGATGATCTCCCCTAAGAATTTTATTGTACTTTGATCATTAGTCAAGGGACGCCCGTATTGCTTATAGGACCATCACTATAACGATAACGATAATAATAATAATAATAATAATAATAATAATAATAATAATAATAATAATAATAATAATAATAATAATAATAATGATAATAATAATAACAATAATAATAATAATAATACAATTAGGTAAACTGATGTAACAAAGTGCAGGAATGCTTTTATTTAATCAGTGATAATTGCAATTATGATATGCAGAAAATAAACTATTTTTTTTAATCAATTCCCGAAGTCGTCACCATTTAATTTGTTCGGTTTACCCAGTCGTCAAGTCAAATGCCGCATTGGATATTTATATACCATGAATCATCCTCTCCATTTCATCATGTATCATATCCATTTAAATTAATATAAGTTAAAATTTACTCCACAAAAACACTCTAACAATAGAAACAATTGACAAACAATAGTTCCATGGCCTACCCTACCGTATAGACACAGATCCCGAACTCATGATATAATAATAATAATAATAATAATAATAATAATAATAATAATAATAATAATAATGTTTTATTTTGCCTGGCAGAGTTAAGGCCATAGGGCCTTATCTTCCACTCAACCAGGATAAAGACAAAATACATTAAAAGGAATTTACAAAAAACAAATACAATAGATATCATACATAATACAAAATGTTAAAAATAAAATAATAATACAATATTGAAGTACCTATATTAAAACATAAGACAAAAATGCGTCCAATAATATGCCGAGAAAACAAATTGAATTAAAGAATTATATTATAATTGGATGTGTGTATAATTATAATATTATACTATAATATACACAAAAATTGAAACTTAAAACTAAGAAATTAACAAATAAAAGCAATATAGGCTAAGTGCCATGAAAATCGTGTACAATATAAATTTACCTAGGCTAGATAACGAGACATTCATTCTAGTTATCAGCGAGATACTTGATTGACTTTGACCTAAAAATCTGTAGGCTCGCATAAATACAGCTGAAAAAAAGTAAGTTAGGTTTATAGTATTCAGAATGACAGCTTTTTGCTTCGTTCTAAACAAAAAGGGACCCTATTCCTAGTTTTATCTTATTCTGTAAGGCTGAACGTATGATTCTTATAGTTGAATTACTACCGCCATAATGTGAGCTTAAACTTCTATGTTCTTTCTGCACATTTCTGTACCTTCTCATAGAATGCAATATTTAGGTCGTTGCTTTAGGATCAGCTATGTCAATTAAAAATCCTATTTCCTTCTTCTTATCCAGTAAAGTTAACTACCCCGGACATCAGGGGTAGTCGGAGCCTACAAATTTTTAGGTCAAAGTCACTCAAGTATCTTGCTGCTATCTAGAATGAATGTCTCGTTATCCAGCCTAGGTTAATTTATATTGTACACTGTTTTCAAAACACTTAGTCTGTATTGCTTAAATTTGTTAATTTCTTTGTTTAAAGTTTCAATTTTAGTGTATATTACAGTATAATATTATAATTATTACTATTATTATTATTATTATTAGCCCAATAACATCACAGTGCGGGCTAGGGCCTCCTGTTACAGGGTGACTTACAAAAAAGTGCCTCGGACCAGCCTTTCCGTGACACCGGTGACACCGTGACACCGGTGACACCGTGACACCGTATAATTATAATTATACACACACCCAATTATATCTAATTTTTAAATTCACTTTTTCTCTGCATGTTATTGGACGCATTTTTGTCTTTTGTTTTAATATAGGCAGATCAATATTGTATTATTGTTCAATTAATAGCATTTTGTATTATTATGTAAGATATCTATTGTATTTGTTTTTTTGTAGATTTCTTTTAATGTATTTTGTATTTATGCTGGTTGAGTGGAAGATAAGGCCCTAAGGCCTTGCCTCTGCCAGACAAAATAAAACATTATTATTATTGTGCGGTCATACAGGCTATGACGCTGCAATAAAACAAAATAAAAATAAATAAATAAAATAATGCATCTTAGCTTCTAAGGTGTAGTCTATATCGCTTGGATTTATGTAAGGCAAATCTAACCACAATTTAAAAAATCACATTTAATTAACTCTTTATTTCACCGGATTAGGCCTATTAGGCTATATCTATTTCCAATAGGCTATTCGTCGAATATATTTTCGACAGAAATCGGCAAGATAATGGATAGGTCCAACAATTAATCAAACAAATCAAATCAAATCAAAGTAAAACCAAACAAAGTAAAGGGCTTTTTATGTAGTCCCGTTGGATTCCCGGAAGATGGAAACGCTCAACTTTTGTGGAATTAGTCTACCTTTCGACCGCAGTGTCACTATCATGACGTGGCCAGCATGCCGTCTCCCACCTCCGTTATTGATAGCTTCCGTCACTTCCTTATGAAGTAGATCCTCAGCTGAGTGCACTCCGTTCTAGACCTACCTTAGAAGGTATCGGGAATAGAATCCCAGAACAACGTATCTATAGTCAGCTTCTCTAACCTCTACGTCATGCAGCCAGTCTCAGGACCAGAAGGTTGGAGTTTACCGATGTATTTAGATAAGACGTTCGGTACATGAAGGTTAATAGCGTTATCAGCCTTACACAAGGGCTGATTTACCCAGGATTGCTCCTGGTACTCATCTATGTTAGAGGCTAAGTTAACTCAAGGACCATCAGAAGGATCAGGTCGGATGAATAATCCTTGTGACCTGGTAGGGAATTGAACCCGCAGCCTTCGGTTTGTAGCGTAGTGTCTCTACAAACTGAACCCACGGAATAATTGTTAGCAGGCTATAAACAATAAATTGTTAGTGTCCAAGACTGGTTTCCTTTCATTCATCGTCTAATAGAATTGCAGAAAAATATGGGTTATAAAACACTGTCAGAAAACTAAAAAGTTTTCCGGGTGAAGGAAGAGAAATTCAACGAAGAAAAACTGTGTTGCTTTTTACATACGCCTGTGAACATCTTCACTTTACAGCTCATTCTTCATTTTCAGATTCAAGGAGATTGACACAAGAAAATCTGCGGATGACCTTTCTTACATACTGCAACGGCCGTGAATAAGATAAGATTTCTACGAAACTAAATTTATTTCATTGCCATTTTTTATTTTTTTTATTTCAACTGTGTTTAAACTTTTTTAGCTTCGAGGCTATATCAGGAGTTTTCGGGATCTGTGTCTGTACAGCAGGGTAGGCCATGGGACTATTGCTTATCAATTGTTTATATTGTCGGTGTATTTTAATGGAGTAAATTTCAACAGATATTAAATTAAATGGATGTGATACAGGATGAAATGGTGAGGATGATTCATGGTATGTAAATATCCAATTCAACATTTGCCTTTACGACTGGGGAAACCATGAAAAAATCTGTATCAAATTGGCCGGGCACTGGATTTGAACCTGGGACCTCCCGAATGCGAGCCCAAGACGTTACCATCCCGGCCTCTTAGCTCGGTGCAATGTAATTTGTTTCTGTCTATTTTTGTGCTAATTTATTTAATTTCTCTTTTTATTTGCTTGCTTATTTTACTGTTTTATTTTGCTTACTTAAATCCGGGCACTAATTAGAATAAACAACGAATTACAACACGACCCTGGTCAAATTAACTACGACAAATTTTAATGAAGTAATAATCTAACTAGGCATCTGCAAACAATGTTATTCTTTCAGATTCAGAGAGCTCTGCATATGCATTCACAGACCAGAGATTATTGTCTCTGCTGGACACTCCCTCGTGGCGCTACATCCTTGGAGGGATTTGGCCTATCACCCGACCGCTGCGTCATCTACCACAGGCAGATGGCAGGATTGGAGGGCATGTGGTCAGCATGCCGACACCCACGGTCGTTAATGGTGGTTTCCATGACCGGAGCCGCTACTTCTCTATTAAGTAGCTCCTCAATTCGAATCACGAGTGAGTGCACCCCTGCCAGACCTCCCTACCTCAGAAACATCCTAGTAGGTAACGGGGATCGAACCCGGGCCGATGGATCTGTAGTCAGCGACGATAACCACAAGATTACGCCGGCTGTCCTCTGCTGGACACTACATGATAATATTACAGGAGAAAAATTCCTTTAAGACCCCCAGTGTCAGAGGAATTTTTGTCCTATAATATTCAGAGAGCTCTATTTTAAAAATTTCGTTAGGCTATAAAATTATACAGTGAGTCCCACGCAAGAGTTGGCCAATGACGCGGGTTTCTGCGTCGCGGCTGGCACAGCTCCAACTACCGAGCGATCGAGTGAAATATCTACGCTAATAATGCCGCGGTCGGTGTAATGATTCAGGTTCTCACATTTACAGTTTAAATAACAATGAAAATAACCACGTAGGCCTACCTCATCACAAGAGATGTTGGAAATGTTCTCCTCTTGCATCCACGCAATACTGGCACATTTCTAGGAAATTTTCTTTCACGCGCATAAGTTCAGCTTCCGAGACAGAGTTCATTTCTCTTGTGATAGGCCTATGTGATATTGTCTTTAAGTTTTCTAACAGTATGTAAATATAATTTATGGGAAAACTTGAAAAATAAAGTGTATAGAAGAACTTAAAGACAATATCACAAGAGAAATTAACTTTATCTCGGAAGCTGCGTGTGAAAGAAAATTTCCTAAAAAGGTGCCAGTATTGTGTGGATGCAAGAGGAGAACATTTCCAACATCTCTTGTGATGAGGTACGGGGTTATTTTCATTGTAATTTTAACTGTAAATGTGAGAACCTGAATCATTACACCGACCGCGGCATTATTTGGGTGGATATTTCACCCGATCGCTCGGGAGTTGGAGCTGTGCCAGCCGCGACGCAGAAACCCGCGTCATTGGCCAACTCTTGCGTGGGACTACAGTATATAAAAGTTAACGAAAATGGTACAAGTATCAGTTTTCAGGAAAATATTAATATCAGATTTTTTTGGCATTGACACCTAACAATTAAATAACAATTCACGAACAATCTGCATTCACATGTTTCAAGCACAGGAAGAATTCAAACGCCGCAAAAAAAAAAAAAAAAAAAAAAAAAAAAGTATTTGAGTTTTTTAAAGACATCGTTTTGAATCGTTCTTAAATTAGTTTATCTCTTGAGAAAAGTATTTACAGTCTTTTTACACTTCTTTAAGTAGCCACTTCTACATTCTTTACTCCCCCGAATGTCATTGGACTTCCGAACTTGAACATGAGTCTTCTAATTTCTCTTCTTATCTCTCTTTTTATTCTGAGCTTCCTGGCTTGCTATCAGAGAGCAGCATCAGAGGTCTTTTGATTTATCCATCACGGCTACAGCTACCAGATACAACTCTCGCCTTTACAATACTCCAGAAGATCTCAATCTCAGCTGGAGCTACATCTGTTTCACCGCCACTGATAATACTTTGAGAAAAGAGAGAAATTTTTTGTTACTTTTTCCCTCCGGGGCATTGTTAGAGCAATCTTTCACTGTCTTCAACTCTGTCTGATATTTCTTTTGTTTTTTATTGATACTTTTTATCCCTTTCTTCTTTTCTCTTTGGTCTTGTCATCCTTCACACCGTCGTGTTCTTCATTTTTTAATTTATTATCGTCCTCACCTTGCTACTGTTTCATTTCGCGGTTGGTATTGTAATTTATTTTACTCTCTTTTTTTACTATCACTCTTCTTGAAGCAGTGATGTAACAATGAATAATATATTCATTCATCATTCGTCTGTTTTTGTACAGCTGTCAGATGTTTCATATCAAGGCTGGCATTTTTATATAGCTACATGATGTCACGCCGTACAAAAAGAATGTAGCCAATTGTCGAGCGCTTTCCATTGTTTCCAACCCGCTTTCCGACA
The DNA here is from genome assembly GCA_964059195.1 of Ectobius pallidus. Lineage (NCBI taxonomy): Eukaryota > Metazoa > Arthropoda > Insecta > Blattodea > Ectobiidae > Ectobius > Ectobius pallidus. The sequence goes on along the minus strand of CAXKWD010000004.1, from coordinate 29,525,545 downwards.
TTTCGTGATTTTTGTTGTGGGATTCTTTTAATGGAATTTGGATTTGCTAGGATCCTGCTATTGCTTGTTACAATTGCTCAAGTATTGTGGGTGTTTTTAGACAGATACCACTTCATTTCAAGGAACGCCAAATCTTATTTTCTCCTTAGTGAAGCTAACAAAACAAATCGTGCTATCAGCAGAAGTAATTTTCTGAAATGTTTATCCTCATTATCTATTTACTATTTTATTATTTTTATAGCTACCATCAGTTTCGTTTATATTATTTCATGTAAGTGACATTTACTCTAAGTTAACGCAATTTAGCCTATAATAACTGAACATAAAAAATGAACATCAATATGATTTTCAAAAAGAGTGTGAAAGTACAATCTTTTAATTCTTGGCATTTTAGTCAAAAGGATGGTTTGACGTGGCAATGACAAATTCTTATCACTGAAGAGTGATTCTTATCACAAGTGGAACGAAATATATATAAATTAAAGGTATATTAAATTTTTTCTTAATATTTTACCTTTTAGGTAGATTTCGAAGAAAAATCTACCTATTGCAATCGATACCATGTTGTCAAGACTTTCGAAAAATTCTTTCATATCTTTAAGTTTCTTTCTTCCCTAAGTAGGCCTACGAAACCACCGTTCAAAAAAGAAAATTGAGATATATATAAATAGGCTATTTATATATCTTTACACGCTAGCGGCCGTAATTTTGAAGATATTTGAACCAAATTTTATTATGTTATGTCTAGGCCCAATAGTTCGAACAAGTTCGTTAATGAGCAAAATTGGCCCAGTTGGAGGGGGTTAAAATTTTGAAAAAATTATATCTCGGCCCCTATGAAGTGTAGAGGGAAACTTTGTTTGAATAAATTAGAGTACTCCCTATGGAGTTCACAGTGACACCAACGATTCGGGGGTTTTGGGGGTACGAGTGGGGGTGTGGGTTGGGGGATGGAAATTCGAAATTTTTGAAACTACGACTTGTGGGGTATCGTTGAAAAGCTCTTGATGAGTACTCTACAAATCAATAACTAGTTTCTCGATAGTTCTCATATAAGGCGAGATTTGAATGTTTGAAAAAGTGCTCTTTCCTCTTTTTTGCAGTTATTATTGCGGGTTTGTCATGCCAAGGCTAAAGAAGAATAGTGCTGCGCAGCGACAATAAATTAAAACAAAAGCACTTCGAAATCTACTTCAGCCTGTAGGACTGCCTAAAGGTATTTTTTATATTGAAAAGGCGGAGTTACCGGAATTCGGAACGCATTCAGAAAAAAACTGAAATGTTAATTAGTTGAAGTCATCGTTCCTTCAAGTGCAAGCAGAAGAATCCTTGCGGAAACATAACTTATGTAGATGGTGGTGATAGCGATGAGGATCTCCACAAGCTAAGGATGTCTCTGTGGCGATAAATTGTCTGGTAAGTTAGGCACGACCAGTACTATCGTCTTTCAATCTAGAAGTGTATGTATTTCAAACAGCTATTTGTCGATCATCATTCCCTCTACTAATTGAAATTTAAAGAAGACCGGATGATATGTTAGCCCTAGTATGCTGTCGTCTCAACTTTGCAATTACAGCAGAAGAATTGATAGCAAAAATCAAATTTAAAAAAAATGATGATTTTTAGAGAATAAAAAACTGTCCCTCCCGTATATCATGCATTAGTCTAAACCTGGAATTTAATTACAGATAGGCCAGTATTTACGCATCTCTCTCTCTCTCTCTCTCTCTCTCTCTCTCTCTCTCTCTCGAATCCTATGCTCCATGTTGGGGCGAAGGCCTCCAAGTGGAGGTTTCTGTTTACCGATGTGAATTTTGTTACGCTTATTTTCCTAGCGAGGGCAGAGGGACAGGTGGTAAGCCCATCGCCCCTTAACCCCCTCCGGAAACTAAGGTATTACTTGGACGTGAAAGGGCCGAGAAATTGTGCCCAGAGGCTCTAATTTAGGCTTGGAGTTCTTTCACGTGCCGTAAATCTACGACACAGGCCCCCCAGCTTCAAGTCCCTCCAGGAGGACTCTTTTAAGGCCTACGTCCTGAAAAACCCATGAACTGAGGTCGGGTTTGATCCATCGACCTTCGGATCAAGAGGCGGGCACGCTACCTCGAGACCACCGACAGTATTTACGCATAGTAGCCTATTTGTAGAAAAAAAGTCTATGAACTATTATTTCAATCATATTTTCAACTGCAGCATCATGTAAACACTTTATAAGAGTTCATTGATTTTAAGATCAAGAATAGTTATTTACGATGTAAGAATATATAACTTAACAGGCAAGCAAGAATGACGAAGCAACAAAACAAGTGCTAGCGATCGAACACCATACTACATTTTATGTTATTTTGAATCGAACATTTTAAAGCAAAGCCTGAGTTAGTGGAAATGATGGATCGCGAGTAGGCCTATAATACATCAGAAGTAGGTAAAAATGCCATCCAATGATACCTTATTCTTCGCTGTCGTATTTGTATTGGTTGAGAAAAGGGTCCTTGTCAGCAGAAATAATAAGCATATATGTTGATATTAATAAACTCTGTTTGCTATTTTTTGTATACATTTCGTCCAGCGTTTAAATTGAACAACCGAACTATAGGCTAGGCCTTAGAGGGAAGGAAGATTGAGTGTAAGGAATTTCGCAAGGATTTACTGGTTACAGTATAAAATTACTTACACAATGAATGGCAATAGACAATTCCTATGCGAATTAGAGGAATATTGTCTATTTTATTTAACCCGAAGGTTCATTGCCGCGATGACCTGAGCCCGCCATTCAACCCTATTCTTTGCTAACTCCATCCAACCACCCTTCGATAATCCTACTTCCCTTAAATCTATCCTAATATTGTCCTCCCACCTGCGCCTAGGTCTTCCAAGTGGTCTTTTCCTCCCCCATGCGTGCAACATGTCCAGCCTATTTCATCCTCCGTGATTTAATTACCCTTACTATATCCGGTGAAGAGTAGAGGTTATGAAGCTCGTCGTTATGCAGTTTTCTCCAGCCTCCATTTTCATCTCTCTTAGACCAACATATTTTCCTAAGCTCCCTGATTTCGAACACTCTCAGATTATGTTATTCCCGAAGAGTAAGGGACCGTGTCTCACATTCATATTATACAATCGGCAGGATAGTTGTCTTATAAATTTTTATTTTTAGATTTCTGGAAAGAAGATGAGAAGATAAGAGATTCTGAATTACAGGCATTTCCTGATTCGAGTTTACACTTAACTTCGGCCTTAATATTATTTGTATTTGTAATTATTGCTCCCAGATATTTGAATTTATCCACTTGTTTAACGATTTTACAGTACTTTACAGTGTTGGTCTAAAATACTGTATAGGCCTATAAAAGAAAGTACGCTAATCCTTATTAAACATACATTTCATACATATCTACTCTTATACAATTCGACGGCCCTAAATAGCGTGCTTGCTCGCTCGCCCGCTTCGTGAGACATCGGGTATACTCGGCGATGTTCGTCTCTCGCAGTGTAAACTTTCACGACGACTACAAAATTAAGAAAACAGTTTCTTTATTATATAAGGCCTAAGTGAAATGAACACAATGAACAAATATTCTAATTTTATTTTTACTTACAATTTTCATAGCTCTGAACCACAAACATTTTTAATAATCAATCAGTGTAAATTTCTTAAAAATCCTGGAGTCAATGAATAATGGCGGGTGAAGCCGGGGGTTTAACTCTTGAAATATCGCTGATAATAATAATCCAAACAAACCATTCCTTCCCTTGAAACATTATATAATTTCTGAAAATTGCACTGAATTGATCAAATAAAATTCACATCATATTCATGTCAATAAACAGTTGGGAAACAATACGTATTATGTGTTCACAGGTTCCTTTGAAACTGCATAATCGATTCTGATATTATTTTCCCAGGGGGCGCTTTCTAATCGTAGAATGTAATCTGAAGCCGGAATTTTAGCTGTTTCATTAATATTATGAAATAAATTGTATTAATTGTATTGTCTTAGTTTATGAATGATTCGCGTGCAAGTGTTAATAAATATAATGCTTTAATAATTATTATACTCTTAATTTTTAAATAAATTATTGTGGGCGAAGCCACGGGCACCTCCTAGTTAGTTTACCATACCTGAAGTTACTATGCCTCCATAAATAAGAAAAATTATACTCAAGGATTTATAGCAGGCTTTGTAATTGTAGTTTCACTGGAATTTAACGAGAGTGTACTAGAGACAAGCGGATTTAAGGGCTCAGTGACGGCCCATCAGACCAGAACTGATGCCGCATCCCTTCTGACTCCCACAATATTGAGCCAATGTATTTTTTCTCTTCCTTTGAATCTCTCAATGCTTGCAAACAACAAGAGGCTTGTCTCGTGCAAGAAGGAATTAACTGACAATCATTTGTAAAATTGAGATAAGGTAACCTCAGATCATTTAAGAAGCGCGTGTTCCATAGAAAAATTATTCACAGTATAGGCGCAGAATCCTAGAGAACGACGTCTTTCGGAAGGAGAATATTCCGATGATCCGTATTGAAGATTTACGTATTGAAGGGTTCATAGAAAAAATAGAGTGCGTGGAACGCTACGCGACACAAGTAAAACTTTTTTTAATTTTTTTATTTTTTCAATTTTTGATTATTGGATTTTTTCAATTTTTGATTATTGGATTTTTTAATTTCGCATTATTAGACTTTTTAATATTGGGTTTTTGGACTTTTTTAATTTTGGATTTTGGACTTTTTAAATTTTGGATCTTTTAATTTTTAATTTTGGATTTTTTAAATTTTGATTCTTTTAATTTTTTATTTTTGGGATTTTTTAATTTTGTATTTTAGTTTTTTTAATTTTGGATTTTTAGATTTTTTAAATTTTGGTATTTTCGATTTTTATTTTTTTTATTTTTAAATTTTGCAATTTATTATTTATTAAATTTTGGATTTTTGGATGTTTTAATTTTTAATGTTGATTTTTTAAATTTTGGAAATTTGTATTTTTTAATTTTGGATTTGCGCGGTAATGAACCTTCGGGTTCCATAGAATAGATAATATACCTTTAGATTGCTTAGGAATTGTCTATTGCCATTGAGGAAGTAAGGTCTGAAAAATTTCCTTTGATTACTCCTAATCATTGTGTTGATTGTTTTCTGTGCAGTCCGCACCGAAACAAGTCGGTTTTGAGTGTGACTGATTTCGTGACTGATTGTGACTAATTTCGTGACGGTTTTAGTGTGACTGATTTTCCCAATTTACCCTCTACCGCCACTAAAGAAGTTTTACTTAAAAAATCTACTGTTCCAACCTCTCTCCGTATTTCTTTTTCCAAAGATAATAAGTTGGCCAAGGCATTTCTTTCGAATAATGGACAGTCAAATAAGACGTGTTTCACAGTTTCTATGATGCTTATGACATTACACAATAGAATGTGAATTTGCAATATAAAACACGCTTGAGGAGGCTGACATTAGTTTGAAGCCATAATTGCGTTTTGCTTTTGTTTTATCATGGTATAGGCTTCAGTATGAAGAAAATTAGGTCTTTAGCTGGTGTGGCATAAACTGACAAATAATTAAATAAAATGATTTTTTTAACAGAAGGTAATAGGCCAATTCTCTATTTACTGTTACGTCTATTCTTCATACTGTCATCTTCCTAAGTTTCGATGTAAGTTATGAAACTGGTGTCGTCAGAACTATCTAAATGAAATAACTGACTGTTTTATCATCGCCGAGCCGAAACCGCTAAAGCTATAAATATAAAATTTAGTCAGTACTTTTATTTTAAAGTTTGAAGACTCAGTAAGAAAATATTCTTCAAAATTCAACTCCTAAAGGGGTCATAATAGGGATCAAAATTTATGTGCAGAAATATTATTTGTGTTAAAACTTCGGGAAAATATTCCTAATTATAAACAATTAAACACTTTATTTTAATCAGCCCCCAAAGAGGGGAAAGGGGGCATAAGAGTTTGTATTGGGAGATAATGGTTGATTTTTAAAAACATAGCTTAAAAATATTCTACAACACAAAATATAATTTAACACTTAACTTATCCTACTCCAGCATTCTCCAAAATAAAAACCCTAAGGGGTTTATAAACGAAAAAGGGTCATACGGGGTCTATAGACATGGTCGCTTACTCTTCGGGAAGAACATAATCTGAGAAAGTTCGAAACCAGGGGGCTAAGGAAAATATTTGGGCCTAAGAGAGATGGAAATGGGGACTGGAGAAAACTGCACAACAGCGAGTCTACTCTTCACCGGATATAGTAAGGGTAATTAAATCACGCAGGATATAAAATGGGCTGGACATGTTGCGCGAATGGGAAAGACATTTCTAAAAGAGACCACTTTGAAGACCTAGATGTAGGTAGGGGAATAGATTTATGGTAAGTAGGATTTGCGAGAGATGGTTGGATGGAGTTAGCACAGAATAGTTTTGAATGGCGGGTTCAATGTAATCTCGGCAATGAACCTTCGGGCTCCATAAAATAGACTTAGTTTGCTTAGGAATTGTCTATTGCCATTATTTAATAAGTAAATAAATAAGGGTTTTTATAGTCGATATGGAGAAACATTATTAGGCCTATATTCTTACACCTTCTCATTTAGGACATTGGTCTGTAATTTTAGAAAATCTGTAAAAATTTAGGAATGGAGTACCGAGGAAGGATTGTTTTTATGAAATCACAAAATTCACGCGAACGAAACTACAGGCAAAAGCTAGTGCTCAGGCTAATTAAAATTGCAGAATACTTACTTACTCATTGGCAATGGACAATTCCTCAAGAAGCTAAAGGAATATTATCTATTTATGGAACCCGAAGGTTCATTTCCGCGCTTACCTGAGCCCGCCATTCAACCCTATTCTGTGCTAACTCTATCCAATCATCCCTTGCAAATCCTACTTCCCTTAAATCTATACTAATATTGTCCTCCCACCTACGTCTAGGTCTCCCAAGTGATCTTTTCCTATCGGATCTCACAGTCAATACTTTTGAGATATGTCTTTCCCCCATGCACGCAACATGTCCAGCCCATTTCATCCTCCGTGATTTAATTGCCCTTACTATATCTGGTGACAAGTACAGGTTATGAAGTTCGTCACTATGCAGTTTTCTCTAGTCCCCATTTTCATCTCTCTTAGGTCTGAATATTTTCCTAAGCACCCTGTTTTCGAACACTCTCAGATTATGTTATTCCTGAAGAGTTACCCTTTATTAGTAAAAAAAAAAGTCTGGAAGATTAAATTTGTAATACGTTTTTAAGTCTCTCTCTGTAGTCATCAGTTTTACAACTGGTTTGATGCAATTCTCCAGTTCTTCGTATCTTGCTTGAGCCAGTCTCTTCATGTCTACATATTTTTTTACATCCAAAATCGCCAATAATCTGTTTTGCATATTCTAATCGTGGTCTTCCCTTACAATTTCCCCTCCTCTATTGTTCCTTCTAATATAGTGTTGACTAAGCCTGGATGCATCATAATGTTTTAAGTAACATTATGTAAAATTCGATATCAATAAGTACAATAAAAAACCGAAGTTTTGAACACGGAATTTTATAAAATATAGATGTGTACGTTAGGCCACTGCTACACGCATTCATAGAGTGGAGAACATCAATGTCTGTAGCCAACAAAAGTCTAAACGGATTTTCCGGTTTACAGGCCGCCATTGACCACACTGTACAATGTAACAATAGGGGTTCACCCCTGCAGGGGAGAACCTCTTTCGTGCCGACAAGGGCTTCAGGTATGAATTGGGCGCCATGGATTACCGACAATGGCACTGTTTGTACACAACTTGCCGAAATATGGATTCTCAAAACCCCATATTGTTGTTATGACTAGAAAATATGAGCATCCATATACAACTGTCTCTACAACTGAAAACAAGAAAAATCTTTTAAATCAGAGGGTACAATTCCGAGAACAGCCTTTCGAGCCCTCATAGGTCTAGATCAGCGTTTCTCAACCTATGGTCCGCGGACCGAAAATGGTGCAGATAGTCCGCAGACATAATTAAAAAATATCATAAAGCAAGTGGAAAGTAAAGAAGTAAATTTTTTACACATATTTCGTTATAACGACCTATAATTAATACCCCAAATATTAAGAATATAGGCCTTCTTTTTAAAATATGTAAAATTAGGGGTCCGTAAATTTGTTTACACATTTTACAGGTCTTGGGTTCAAAAAGGTTGAGGAACGCTGGTCTAGATTATTTCACAATTAGGGATGCCTGGTTTTCGTGAGTGACGGATTCATGAATTTCAGCTATGAATTACCATTGATAAGGGATTTTCAAATACTTTTAGGCCGATATTATGGTCCTGTAACACTTAAATACCTATTTTTAAAAAAGCAGAAAGTTTTGTGTAGGCCTATTTGTGAAATTGCTTTTTTAGATAATTTTTTTTTTAAATCTATATTTCGAGGGAAATCTGGAGTCTCCTTAAGTCATTTTAAGCCTTCATTTGGAAAGACTCAGCTTCTCACAAAATATATAAATCCGAGCCGGACTGCAAAGAAAACAGTAAACAAAATGTTTAGGCCCATAGTTTATTTCTTGTATCCTATAGGATACACTATCAATGTATGGGTTAAGAAGACTTAAATGATTTATTTGATCACATAAATATAACATGTGCACATTAATAAAATGAATATGCAATCAACCTAGTATATTTTCAATTGGCAGGAACGTCAATGAAGTAAGCTATAAATAACTAAAAAATATACAATTTTCAATTAAAATTAAATAATCTGATGTATGGAGATGAACTTGTAAACTGATTTTGACTACAGTATAGGCCAATTATTACGTGTTTAGAGGAGTTAATTTTTTTATTTCAACTTTAAAACAGCTGAATTTTGGAACCCATAATTATTTCTTTAGTCCACCCTCGGAATAAGTAGGCCAAGAAAACTGTATTACACTACTTTATCTACTATACAGGCAAGAGTTAATAGCCAACAGGTAAGATTTGTTAAAAAGTACAAAGTGAAAGTCTCTCTCTCTCTCTCTCTCTCTCTCTCTCTCTCTCTCTCTCTCTCTCTCTCTCTCTCTCTCTCTCTCTCCTTTTTGTTTAAGTTGCACATGAGCCGAAAATCTATTTGGTTTCAATGGGAAATAAAACCAAAATTGTATGATTTATGTAAAACAACAAAATTTACCGAAATTTACAAAATTTAAAATTTTTATGCGCCGTAAATAGCAACCCTCCTCATAACTAGAGACCGGATTTTAAAGGGAATCCCTTTTTTTATATCTCATCACAAAACGTGATAAAATTGAACAGGACATTACTGAGTAAGTTTCAACTGCAAATGACCTGGTTGTAACGTTCCTTTTTTTCCTTTTTTTTAGGCTCATTTCCTTTTTTTTAGGTACTTTCCCTATCCACTACCTTTTTTGCTAATTTATTTTGAAAAATTCGTAAATTACCCAGTATTTGGTATTATGAAAACATTAAAAATTGTTTTCACTGATTCACCATTGAAAAAATAATTCCTCCCAGCAGAATAGAGCGTTACAGGGAAATCACAGGCATGCCATTGGCTAAGTTTCCCATAATAACAAGGTGGGGAACATGGATTTCGTGTGCTATTTTTCTGTGAGAATTTCAACAAGATCAAAAAATTTCTTCAGTAATTAGATGTTACAGAATCAGCAGCTGTAGAGCAAGCAAAGGCTTTACATAAAACAAACATGTATCTCTCAGTTGAATTTTTACACTCTCTTACTTTTATATCCTTTTTTTATATCCCTTTTTTTGGCAATAATTTTCCCTTTTTTCCCCACCTTTTTTGGGCAATAAGTTTCCCTTTTTTCGTCCTTTTTTGGGTGAAAATTTTCCCTTTAAAATCCGGTCTCTACTCATAACTTAAGCAAATTTTAAGATACTTTAGAGTTTGTTAAGAAATATTCGCATCGATGAGTTTTACGAAAATTAGACTAATCGTTGTATTCCTAATGATCTCAGTACAGTAGGCCTATTGCCAATTTAGTACCCTTGTATTTACATCTGTAGGCTAAAAATAATTCAGTAAACACTTAGCGTACTTATTCAATGGCAAAAGGCATTTCCAAAGCAAGCTAAAGGAGTGTTCCCGCTCCCACGGTAGCTCGCAGGCGAAATAGGGACACGGGGAAACCTCTCCGGTATGAAGGATGCTACACTAAGTCAAGTTTAAATACATTTATTGAGCCCCTTGAAAGATACAAAGAGCACAATGGACAAAATGATAAATAGACCCTTTAAAATACAAGATGGAATTTTGTATCTTGCTTTACAAATAAATTCCTCTTCCTAGCGGTGCCGAAGAAGATGAAATGTTGATGAAGTCAAGGGGAGACGACTTAGTAAGCTCCTTCTGGAAAATAAGGCATGCTTGCCTTATAAGACTGATGAATAGCTCGGAGGACCAGAGCAGAGCAATTTTTATAGTCGCGCTTGCTCGGACGACTGAGAAAGAATTTCACTATTCTTGAAGTGAATGCGCACTATCAGCAAATTATTTTAAGGTCGACTTGCTGCTTCGACCGAAAAGAAGAACCTTTAGATGTTGCTTCGACACTGCAACTAAAATTAAGCACTCTGAAATATTCACTTCACAGCAGTACTTACAGTAAATCCTTTTACTTAATGAGTTACGCATTCAAGTCCATACGGTTTGATCAGGGAAGTAAAAAACTTGGCTTCACACATTTGTAATTAAATCACAAATAAATTACTTTGATGAATGTACTAAATTGTGTCTCTGCAATAACTAGGGCTGGGAAACTTCAAATTCCCAGCTCGACAATAATAACTAGATTCAGAATTCTGAACTGAAAACTAGCCTGGCGAAAGCTTCGAACGAGAGAATAAGAATGAATAGCAAGAATGACAGACGTCACGACATGTGACGTAAAGCAAGAATCCCATTGGCCAAGAAAAACAATAAATAATTAATCTTGGAAATAAATCAATTAAGTTACATTAAAATACTAAAACATAAATAAGAGAATTAATAGCATTACTTAAAAACTGAATTGTTTCTTTAAAAACACAAAATTATGAATAAAATATACTAAAAAATAATCAGACTGAAACTTTGGGTTGGAGATTATAACATGACTATCCAAAAAATGAAAGATGCGACAGTCAAATGTTATTTCTTATGAGAATTGATGGGAGAAAGAACAAACAGATAAGTAAACATATTTAAAATTATATTGAAGACACAACAAGAAAAATAAAACAAACGAAGACACAAGCCTGTTGCCATAGCAACACGGCGAATGACCTCGCGAAACCAGCTAATGCCTCAAATCCGGCCAGACACGAATGCTGGACGGAACATATTGCCCGCGATAATTTCGCTCGTGAAATTATCTAACAGAATGTGACGTCAAGCAAATTCGTGAATGCAAGGATTCGAGGCCAAAACAACTATCAAGTCGCAATAAAGTCAAAATCGGTGGAGTGGGATGCGTCCGGCATCAGCACTCTGAATGAAAGCAGGTGTCACTGTCCCTCTTCACTGACAGGCAGAGGAGCCAACTTGATGAGGGGCCTCTTATAAGTGCCTGAGACAGTGCGCACAGTGACAACTCTGACAAGGCCGTCTGGGCCTGGGTGTACTTGGTGCACCAGACCAAGCACCCACCTATGAGGAGGTACATTGTCCTCGAGAACCAATACAGGGGTACCCAAAGGAACGTCTGGCAGTACCTTATGCCACCTTGCACGACGCTGTAGCGTGTGGAGATAATCCACGGACCACTTCTTCCAAATACAAGTGACCATCTGCTGAAGATGGTTCCAACGGGAACGCAGGCTGTACCCACCAGAGAGGTCAGGACTGGGCACCGACACAATGGGCTTGCCAATAAGAAAGTGGCCGGGAGACAAATATCCAAAGTCATCCACGTCCTCAGATAACGACATCAAAGGACGTGAATTCAAGAATGACTCAATTTGTGTGAGAACAGTAGACATCTCCTCGTAAGTGTACTTACAGGACGAGGACATCCTCTTCAAGTGGAACTTCAAAGAGCGTACTGCCGCCTCATGAAGTCCTCCCATGTGTGGAGAGTGAGGAGGCAAGAAACGCCAATGAATGTTCAAATGCGCAGTGGCGTCTTGCACTGCGGAGTGATGTTCTGATGACATCAAAAGCCTAGAGAGGTTCTGCAGGTCGGCGTGAGCTCCGACAAAGTTTCTACCATTATCACAAGTGATTGAACTTGGAATTCCACGACGACTTGTGAACCTTGACAATGCCGCCAGGAAGGCACGTGAGGTGAGCGAAGTCACTAGCTCAACGTGTACGGCCTTCGTGGACATGCAGACAAAAATAGCAACGTAGGCTTTAGTAGTCACCTTGGACCGCGGGCCACCAAACTTGAGAGAGAATGGACCGGCGTAGTCCACACTAGAGTTTGTGAAAGGAGGGAGAGGATTTACTCTCTCAGGAGGCAGATCAGCCATCTTTTGCTGAAAAGCCTGAGCCTCAAAGCGGAAGCAAACACTACAGCGCCTCCGTACACTGCGAACCAGCTTGCGAATGCAAGGGATCCAATACGACTCTCGCAAGTGTGAGATGACTAGCTGAGGTCCTGCATGACCTAGATGCAAGTGCACATGGAGAACTAACTGCCTGGTGAAAGCATGCTCTGCAGGAAGTAATATCTGATGCTTGTTGTCAAAGGGTAGGTTGGACCGACTTAGACGTCCACCTACACGCAGGATGTTATCCTGAATAAAGGGGCATAGTTGCCGGATCTTACTAGAAGAAGGCAAATCTTGCGAGGAAGACAATGCTTGAATTTCCTTTCTGAAAGCATTCCTTTGAATGATTCTAATGCAAGAATGCAAAGCTTCAGTAAGCTCTGACGGCAACAAAGGGCCATTGATAGGTGACTTGAGTTTCAAGTAATTATTGATGAAACGTCGCACATAAGCCATGACCCTGATTGTTTTCAAATGTGAAAACTTAGTCAGCCATGGGCTTAAGCTAGAGGTTTCGATAGTGACTAGCGCTGCTATCTTCACCTCTGGGAGAGACGAAGACTCGAGCTCAGTGGGCAAACTGGGCCACTGAGTGGAGTCGGCAGTAAGCCAAGAAGGGCCTGACCACCACAGAGAGTTGTTAAGTAGGTCAGAAGGGGTGGCTCCCCTAGAGATGAGATCAGCGGGATTGTCCTTAGAAGACACATGCGACCAAGAGCCAATGGCAGTGAATTCTTGGACGTCCGCGACTCTGTTAGCCACGAAAGTCTTAAGTTTAGAAGGTGAATGGTTTAAGTCTGCAGTTAGGAAGGCTGAGTAATTGGAAGACATAGCCTTCGAGCATTCAGGCTCTTTTGGGCTTGCGTCAAGATAACGCTTAGCCGTGGATCGGCGTCGATGACCATTGGAAGTATGGCAACGCTGTGAAGGGAAAGGCGCAGAGGGCAGTTTCCCGGCGAAGTACCAACCAAGGTGCGAGTTCTGAATCGTAGGTAACTCACAGGTGGAAATTTGCCCTGGACACACCACTTGGGCGCAAATCTCCACTCCAAGAAGTAGATCGACACACTTAGGACGACTAAAGAATGGGTCAGCCAAGGGAAGATTCGGAGGAATGTTCCAATCTTTGGTCTCAATGAAAGAGTTCGGGAACCTTTTCTCCGAAATCTCCGGAACGACAATGGCCTGTGCATTGTAGCGCCATAAAGTCACTCGCGACTGAATCGTGATGCTGGTTAGCTTATGTGTGCTAACATTAGTGGACAAAATTCCCGCTAGCGTAGTCCGCTGCGCATGAGGAGCTAGTCCAAGACGCCTAAACAGCCTGTCGCTAATAAGATTGCAGTCTGAACCGCTATCCAGGAGGGCTGTGGCCTCAACAGGCGAGCCGTCTGAGTCCAGGATGCGGACAGTAGCAGTAGGAAGCAAGCAGCGCTGCTGGGTCTGACTAGAAGCCATAACACCTGCAGTGTTGGCAGCCTGGTGACTATCGCTAGTCGGGTCGTGGAGGAATGTGCTATGTCTCCCAGCACATCTCCTGCACTGAAAAGTCCTACAATTGTTGGCATGCCCTTGACTATACAGGCATACGCGACACAGTTTGCGGTCTCTAACAAACTGGTCTCTTTGAGCGAAAGTCATGCTCCTGAAGTCGCTGCATGAAAACAGGTCATGCACAGCAGTACGACAACAGAGACATTTAGGCCTCGAAGAAGAAGACTTTGACTTGGAAGGAGCCGGAGAGCTCGGAACTGACTTAGCAGCCTGACTTTTCGTGGCAGCATCAGTCATCTGCAGTATGCGAACTCGGCTTTCCAAGAAGACAAATAACTCCTTGAGAGTAGGGAGCTTCCCTATTTTGACAGATGACTCCCATTCTCTGATGAGGTTCATCGGAAGCTTGTCGATGATAATTCTGGTAATAATCAGATCTGACAACTCCACTTCTGTATTAAGGGAATTCAGTGCATGCACTGTGCTTATAAAATGATCCAGGTATTTCTGCAGGGATTCTGCAGAATACCTCTCAATCTGAGGGGGAGAGAAGAGATTGTCCAGATGGGTGTTGGCGATTAGCCGGTCGTTATCAAACCTATCAATCAAAGTCTGCCACGCCACCTGGAAAGTCGCAGCAGAGACAGGAATATTCTGAATGACCGTACTAACCTCTGATGACAGGCAGGACTTCAAGTACTGATACTTGTCCATGTCCGAAATGTGCCTGTGTTGAATTACCAACGACGAGAAAGTGTCACGAAACTCGATCCACTCAGAGGGGTTCCCATTGAACTGAGGAAGACGGATTTCGGGGAGTTTCGGTAACAACGGCGTGACAGGGTCGAGCGAGGAGCGCTGACTGGCAGTCTGCGCCTGCTCGGGTTCATATAGCTGTTTCTTTTCAGCTATCATGGAGTCAAAGAAACTGATGACTTTATAATAATCAGATTCCACTGCGTGAAAGTCGAATTCATGATCCTGGTAGGCCTCGTCAATGGCCACCTGAGCATAATCTGACTTGTAGGCCTTGAAGACCTCTACGAATTCAGAGCGGCGAATGCGCGCTTCATGAAGCGTAGTGAGATCTTCGATTTCGTACTCTCGCATAATCTGCATTTGACGCAGAAGTTGCGATTGCAAGTACTCGAAGCGTCTTATTTTAGCCTTTTGGGCAGCTTCGGCCTGGGCGTGGGCTTCGGCTCTCTTAGCCTCAGCTTCCTTTTCGGCTAAAGCCAGCTGGGCCTGAGCCTGCCTCTCTGCAAGGGCTTGCTGGGCCAGGGCCTCCGCTCTCTTAGCTTCGGCTTCCTCACGGGCTAAAGCCAGCTGGGCCTGAGCCTGCCTTTCTGCAAGGGCCTGCTGGGCCAGGACCTCCTTGTCAGATAAGGCCTGAAGAAATTTACACAACTGAGAGTTGCCTCTGGAAATGACGGCGTCGACTTCTGCCCTATAGGCTTCTTCAGCATCAGAATAATCCACACCGTCGATTTCAGTCTGCACAAGGTCGAACTTAGCTGCAAGTTCGTCTAACTTAGACTCATACTTTTTGAGTTCAGGATATGTGACATCCTCAATAGCTAAATTACTAATGACATTAACCTGCCGCGTAATCTGGGCCTTAATGGGAACTCGCTTGGCTTTAAGAGCCGTCAAACCGTCTGGACTCGACATAGTGACTTGCTTATACAATGTCTGAATTAAATAGGTTGCCCGCCTAGAGCCGGTGCAACAATGACAAATTAAGGTTTGTTTATAAGAATGGAGTGAGTTGCCCGCATAGGAGCATACGAGTAGACAAAGAAATAGTGTGTAGCTGTACAGGTGTAAGTACACAGATGTAAATGTTTACACTTTACAAGAAAGTACAAAAAACTTAATTGAAATCTGTCAGAGACCTCCCTCAAACGCAATGCGGAGGAGAACCACAGATACTTATAGCAACTGACTTTAAACTACTTATTACTGATGGCTACTGATGGTAGCGTCTCACACCGGCGGCAAACTATACCGGGAGAACAAGATTGATATATAAGAATGACTAGAATTGTGGCTAATCACTGAGGTCTCTGTAATAAGTGACCAAGACAAATTCAAACTGTTAATTGAATAGTTACTTTACGTTAATTATAGGTCACTAACTATCAATGCATCTTCAACCATAGGCCTCTGGGTCATATCTAGGCCCGGAGGAACCACAAAGAGATGTTCCCGCTCCCACGGTAGCTCGCAGGCGAAATAGGGACACGGGGAAACCTCTCCGGTATGAAGGATGCTACACTAAGTCAAGTTTAAATACATTTATTGAGCCCCTTGAAAGATACAAAGAGCACAATGGACAAAATGATAAATAGACCCTTTAAAATACAAGATGGAATTTTGTATCTTGCTTTACAAATAAATTCCTCTTCCTAGCGGTGCCGAAGAAGATGAAATGTTGATGAAGTCAAGGGGAGACGACTTAGTAAGCTCCTTCTGGAAAATAAGGCATGCTTGCCTTATAAGACTGATGAATAGCTCGGAGGACCAGAGCAGAGCAATTTTTATAGTCGCGCTTGCTCGGACGACTGAGAAAGAATTTCACTATTCTTGAAGTGAATGCGCACTATCAGCAAATTATTTTAAGGTCGACTTGCTGCTTCGACCGAAAAGAAGAACCTTTAGATGTTGCTTCGACACTGCAACTAAAATTAAGCACTCTGAAATATTCACTTCACAGCAGTACTTACAGTAAATCCTTTTACTTAATGAGTTACGCATTCAAGTCCATACGGTTTGATCAGGGAAGTAAAAAACTTGGCTTCACACATTTGTAATTAAATCACAAATAAATTACTTTGATGAATGTACTAAATTGTGTCTCTGCAATAACTAGGGCTGGGAAACTTCAAATTCCCAGCTCGACAATAATAACTAGATTCAGAATTCTGAACTGAAAACTAGCCTGGCGAAAGCTTCGAACGAGAGAATAAGAATGAATAGCAAGAATGACAGACGTCACGACATGTGACGTAAAGCAAGAATCCCATTGGCCAAGAAAAACAATAAATAATTAATCTTGGAAATAAATCAATTAAGTTACATTAAAATACTAAAACATAAATAAGAGAATTAATAGCATTACTTAAAAACTGAATTGTTTCTTTAAAAACACAAAATTATGAATAAAATATACTAAAAAATAATCAGACTGAAACTTTGGGTTGGAGATTATAACATGACTATCCAAAAAATGAAAGATGCGACAGTCAAATGTTATTTCTTATGAGAATTGATGGGAGAAAGAACAAACAGATAAGTAAACATATTTAAAATTATATTGAAGACACAACAAGAAAAATAAAACAAACGAAGACACAAGCCTGTTGCCATAGCAACACGGCGAATGACCTCGCGAAACCAGCTAATGCCTCAAATCCGGCCAGACACGAATGCTGGACGGAACAAGGAGTATTGCGTATTTTATGGAATCCGGATGTTCACTGTCGCGCTTTCATGAGCCCGCCATTCAACCTTATTCTGTGCTAACTGCATCCAACCATCTCTTGAAAATCATAGTATTGTTCTCCACCTACGTCTAGGTCTTCCAAGGGGCCTTTTACTTTCGGGTCTTCCAGTCAATATTTTTTAGATAACTTATGTCTTTCCTCCCCCATGCGCGCAACATGTCCAGCCCATTTCATCTTCCATGTTTTAATTATCCATATTATATTCGGAGTACCGGTTATGAAGCTCGTCGCTATGCAGTTTTCTGCAGTTCCCATTTTCATCTCTCTTAGGTCTGAATATTTTCCTAAGCACCCTGTTTCCGAACATTCAGATTATGTTCTTCCCGAAGATTAAGGGGCCATGTCTCACAGCCATATAGCACAAACGGAAAGCTAATAGTATCAAATTTTTATTTTTAGATATCTGGACAGAAGATAAACACTTCCTTCTTTTATTACTCAGGAAAGTGTTTATGGACATAGAATACAGTTGGAACAAATGAATGTTAAGGAGGTATTCTTCTTATTCTACTATAGCCGATGGCCTACAATAGCCAATAGGCCAGTAGCCTGTGTAAAATATGAATCCGATCACCGTAAAGAGGTGATAAAATTAACAACGCCAGGGGAAAAGGTAATCTGCGCCACTTCTACCTTTTCCTCCAACCTACACGATGTAAACTGCGCCACATACATTTAAATGGCGTCACCGTGATACTAACTCACTAACATTTTCCTTCCCTCTTCTCCAGACTTAGGATTGACTATGAAATTGCGACGATTAAAAGATAATGTACACAATGACTCTGAGACTGTAAAACACAAATGAATGACTCGATAGTGAGATAGTGTTTTGATGTGCTTCGCTGGAGAAAAGTTGTTACCAACCTAATGATAGAGCAGATAAAGCACTTGTTACCAACATACATAGAACGGTACCAACCTACAGACAAGTACGCTCCCATCACCTCATGTGCAAAAAATTGTTACTGAATAGAAACGAACATTCACTTATTAGGTCAAACTTTTGTTTGCCTATAACTACTACTGCAACCTACGTACTCCGTGGCGTAGTTTACATATCTCATTTTTATTCTATTTCAAATTCGGCGCAGATTACATACACCCAATGCCAGAGAAGTGATTATCAGATGGTGAAAAATATGGACATTATATATGTCATTAAAATCCGATAAAGCGTATTTGAATTATCGCGCCTTTTAGACACTAAATTGGGTTTTATTCCGGTACTGTTCAACCGACTTGGTCCATTATCAATAGGCTTCTTTCCATGGACATTATAAACGCGTATACCAAGTTTCATTAAAAATCCAATAAAGCGTATGTGAGTTATCGTGCGTACAGACACACGGACAGACGGATGGACGGACAGACAGACGGACATACATTTTCCCGTCCCCCACACAATCTCATAAAGTACCATACTGGCACTTACTAACTAAACAGTTGTATTGTGATCAATAATACACTATAATTAATACGCAGCATAGTCTTTGAAACTGTTTTTCTTGAGGTTTCTGTCCATTTCTCCTTTAAGCTAGTGTCCAAATAAAATATGCACGGTTGGTTAAGTAACTTACTTGATTTTATGTACAAATAATATTGAGTCAAGTTCCACAGTTAATATATTTTGTATGTTTGAGTTCCTGCTTCACAAACTGGCTATACTCGTCTTGTAATAACATTTTGCTTACACATCCTCTTGAGAAGGAGCCCTTCATTCTGAATAGCGCAGGTAACACTACCTGCTGTTCTGTATTCAGAAAGAATATCCTCTTATCCGACCCTAGCTCAACACTCGTGTTTCCCTGCTTGCGAAAACCTGTCCACAGTATCATTCACTAATATCAACCCTAACATCTTATTTCTGCTCTCTTCCATTAAGATGACATCTAAACAGGGAATTCAACGTCGAATTAAGTTATCAACAGAGATTAAATTTACAATGTTAAGATATCCGTTCAGGACCTGCTGTTGCGGACATCCATGGAAATGCTCTTAAGAAAGCAATTTCAGTATTAACTTTATTATTATTATTATTATTATTATTATTATTATTATTATTATTATTATTATTATTATTGAATATACAGTTTTATGAACCCTATTTTACCCGAAGGTACATTAGGGTTATAGTTTTAACGAATTTAATGTACATATTTATCTTTCTCTATTTGGCTATGTTATACCATTCCTGTGCTGAGCATTAAAACCCAATCTCCCTGGTAACTTTAAACTATAATCGATTATGTACATAAGAAGGAAAATAATAAAATTGTCTAGAACAGCACTTTCTTAGAAATATATGAAATAATGGTCTAGATGTCCTTTTAAAACGTGTCTTTCTCTTTCAAACACTGGACAGTTAAATAAAAGATGTTCGACAGTTTGTTGTTCGCCACATACACAGGTATCCAGACAGAAATTTGGTCACTATAAACTCGGATTTAACAACACTTCTAAGACGTAGGCCTACTTCAACCGATGGAAAGAAAATATCCCTAGTAACGAATCCTTTTGTGGTACTGATCCAGTTGTTGTTCCATTTAACTAGAATATGCTCTTTAACGCGCTTTTTAATATGAAAAGGGACACAATCTGTAACTGATATATAAATCAGAGGCAGCAGCAGTTTCAACATTGAAACATCCAATTTTACACTTTTACCACAAAAACTAAGCAACTATGTAAGTTTTAATCAGCACTCTGTAACCAGTTACAAAATGATTGAATTAAGTTATTGCTTAGGTATTTATGAATCAAGTACCGGTACTTAAACTGTACTTAAGTTTTACTTCCTCTGCCCGTACCCCAGGTATTGTGTTTGACCCCGAAATTTGATGTCTAGTTTTTAATATGTTTTCAGGTTCCATGAATCCAAAAATACTATTTTCAGAAACATGTCTGTCTGTGTGTGTGTGTTTGTGAACAGCCTAGCTCCAGAACCAAAATCGTATAAAAACAAGATTTTGTATTTGGGTTAGGAATCTTCTGGAGATGTGACAAGAAGATTATTGGCGAGTTTCTAAATGCCACTTACATGAAGATTTTTTTGCGATTTTCTCGTAAATGGCTCTAACGATATTATTTAAATTTTGTACATGAGGTGCTTATACTAAGGGCTAAACGTTTTATTTGGAACATTTTTTCGCTTAGAGTAACGGTTAACTCTGCATGCGGGGAAATAAGTATTAACGACACGATGAGCCCCATGAGCATATCCTACTCGTAGTTAAGGTATGACAATTTTTTAAGTAAAACTTCTTTAGCCGCGCTAGGAGTAAATCGAGAGCTACCCCAGACTTACGTTACGGACAAAATTGTCACGAAATTGTTATGCTTAAAATCGTCACGAAATTAGTGGGGCTGTGACGTAACGGACTGCATAGAAAACAATGAACTCAATGATTAGGCTTATCCAATATTTAAAAAATAAAAAAATCAAGAATTTAAAAAATAAAAATAAAAATAAAAATTTAAAAAAATTAAAAATCTAAAAATCCAAAATTTTAAAATTTAAAAAAAATCCAAATTAAAAAATCGAAAATCCAAAGTTAAACATCCAAAAAATAAAAAATTCAAAGATCCAAAATGTTAAAAAATCCAAAAAATTCAAAGGGAAAAATCCAAAAACCAAAATTAAATAAGTCCAAAAACCTAACATTAAAAAAGTCAAACAATCCAAAATTGAAAAAATCAAAAAATTAAAACAAGTTTCACTTCTGTCGCGTGGCGTTCCATGCACACTTTTTTCAATGAGCCAACAACACTCAATCAAAGGTAAAATGGTGAAAAAAATTAACGAATTAGGTAATTATTTTTATTATTATTATTATTATTGTGTGTGTCGAGAACCGAAGCCGGTCCCGGTGGCTAGCGTGACTCACATAGACAACATTTGAGTAACGCCCAGAGAGGGGCGGACTGTTGCCAGACAATGACCGTCCTTCATGAATATTCATAAGACTTGCCCTCTGTTCCTTCTTCTTCATTGTTCAACATCAGACCAGCTTCCTTTGCCTTTTGTTTTCCTCCTTTACCATCTCCTCTTTTATTATATTGGCATCGATTATACCATTGTACACTAATAAAATCTACAAATCCCATTATAATGACAGCGATGATGGTAATATGATGACTCTGGTGTTAACGTTTAATTATGGCAACGAGAAAAATTATTAATGATGACCAGGGCCCGGATTCTGATGACCTAAAATTGTTTGAAAAATGACCTATAAAATGGCCCTAAATCTGAAAGAAAATGACTTAATAATTATAAAAAATGACCTAAAAACTGATATTTTATTTATAAAAAAAATATTATTGTACACACAAAGTTATAGACTAGTTTGTACATAATTGTAAATACTGTAAATAACTGTAATGTTCTTTTCTCACTGAAATTTATACTGGCACTGAGGTACTGGTGAGTCAAAATTCGGCATTTCCTTTTGTGGTCTGCCGGATTATATTGTTGTTTATTGAGGGCAAACAGTAGTTTGCACTCTCAAATCCAAGCAAGTCGCAAGTCAGTCTAATAGCAATACTAATATAATACAAAATTTTGGCGGTTTCTTTATTTCTCATTTACGACTGAGACATGACAACGCTTAGCGTCGAATTTTTCCTTCTTGCATTAAACAAACAACACTTCAAAGACAGCACAGCTAGCGACGAAAAAAAAAGTTAATACACTCAATGTAAATACATGAAAATGACTAAATAAGGAAGCAAATGACACGAAAATGACAAAATAATGACCTAAAATTGAAATAAATGCCCTAAAAATATAAAATTGCATAAAATGACAAAAAATGACCTAATAAAAATGCATTTCTATAATCTAGAGGCCATGATTAGGATTTATCCACAAGTTGGCAATGTCTATGCAGCATCAATAAAAGGATGACATGTCATTAGAATCCGGGCCCTGATGATGACATTATGATGATGATGAAGGTTGATGAATTACGATAAATCTAGATGGCGACGATAATAGTCTGCACCTTATGATCATCATGACGACGATGAAATATGCTGGATAAGTTAATTAAAGATTTAAGTATTTCTGTATTAAACTAAGACTTGTCTATTACGGGGTGTACGCTGTAGCGTAGTGGTTGAAGCGCTGCGCTACAAACCGGAAGGTCGCGGGTTCGATTCGTTGGAGTTGGAGTTGGAGTTGGAGTCGCGGATCGTTGGAGTTTTTCAACTGGCCTAATTCTTCTGGCCCTGGGGGTCGACTAAGCTTCTAACAGAAATGAGTACCAGGAGCAATCCTGGGGGTAAAGGTGGCCGGTGCGTAAGGCTTACCACCTTCATGTGCCGAATGTCTAAAATTTGGGAGCCTGACATTTTGGAACACTTAGGGCCTCCACGGCTCTATTTTTTTATCTTCTGGAGTTGGGACGCGAAAATTGGCGACGGTTTTCTGTTCCAGCTGCCCGTGTATACTGACGCCATTCCATACTCTGTCGTTTTGTTTCAGGTTCATAATGATGGAACCAGCTTTCATCTCCAGTCTCAATACTCGTTAAAAATTCATCACCTTCATTTCGAAATCTCTGAAGAAGGTTTTGGGCAACGTTTCGTCTCTGACGTTTGTTGTCATCGGTCAATAAATGTGGGACCCAACGGGCACAAACCTTTCGATAACCTAAGCTGTGAGTCATTTCTTGCACCGCATATGTCCAACTGCAAGTTTTGCAGCGATTTCATCCTCAGTGATACGCCTTTATCCTGGAACGGAATTCTATCGCAAGGGTATTTTCAAACTTGCAGAACGATGGGAAACATTTGTGTTAAAAAAACGGAGACTTTGTGGAAAAGTGACAGAAAGGTCTGTAGATTGAGATGATATACTTGGTTTCACTTACAAATAAAGATTAAGGTTGTGAAAAAATGTTGCTCACGACTTTCAGTATGCCCCTCGTATTTATTTGAAGGTCTAAGATAATTCAAACTTAAAAAATCCCTTTAGGCAGGCCTACAGGCTGAGGTAGATTTCGAAGGGCTTTTGGTTTCATTTTCTTCTTTAGCCTTGGCATGACAAACCCGCAATAATAACTGCAGAAAAGAGGAAAGAGCACCTTTTTCAAACATTCAAATCTAGCCTTATTTGAGAGCTATGGAGAAACTAGTTATTGATTTGTGGAGTACTCGTCAAGAGATTTTCAACGATACCCCACAAGACGTGGTTTCAACAATTTCGTACCCCCCAAATCCCCGAATCGTTGGTGTCACTGTGAACTCCATATGGAGAATGGAGTACTCTAATTTATTCAAACAAAATTTCCCTCTATACTTCATAGAGGCCGATATATAAATTTTTCAAAACTACAACCCCCTCCCCCAACCCCCTCCCCCAACCCCCTCCCCCAACCCCTCCCCCAACCCCCTCCCCGACCCCCCCCCCCCTTGGGCCAATTTTGCTCATTAACGAACTTATCCGAACTATTGGGCCTAGAAATAACATAATAAAATTTGGTTCAAATATCTTCAAAATTAAATATAAGCTATATATATATATATATATATATCTCACAAAAAAAATTTTGAACGGGCGGTGGTTTCGTACTTAGGGAAGCTTTTCTTCGAAATCTACCTAAAAAAATTGAATGAAACTGTTAAAAAAAGTTGTGAAATGAGTAGCAGAGCAGGGTGGAAGAGAGCAGAGCTCAACAAGTGGTGCGGAGTGCATTGAGACAGCTCTAAAGGACACCGGCCGACCTTCGCATCAATTAGAGACAATTAAACCTCTTAAGAGCCGCCACGTCATCAGTAATCATCTTCAGTCATTATTTTGACTCTTCCTCCGTCTACAACACCACACAGTAACGGTGTTCCTTCTGTCACTTCACTACGATAATATGCAATAATAAGGCAAATTAAAGTACATTCACCCACCATTAAGTTACTCCTCCGTCTTACATAATGCCAAACGGGAGTCATAATATTTACCAAACTTTTTTCTGCAGGAACTTCACTTTCTGTTCCTTCAGCCCACATAAGACTGGATTTAAAACATTGACTAATAGATGTATCAAAGAGGTTTTTAGTCTTATACCCTCAAAATAAATACTAAGACGTATGAACAACACAGGAAGTGGGGACAACCTTTTAGAATATAACTTATTATAATTATAATTTGTAAATTATAAATCAATAATTTATTAGTTGATTCTTACATAGTATGATATATGATGACTTGTAATTAAAGCTAGTAAGATAAAATTCTAAGATTAGAATTGGATTGGCTATAGGCCTACATAAAACATCTATGTCATGTGAGAATATTCCAGTGATTGTCAGTAAGAATACATTGGCAATATGTAATAATATAATCAAGAGTTATAAATTTGATCAACTACATAATTACATATGTGCATAGTCCATATAGTTGAATTAATACATGAGTATCAATATATAGGATCAACTTTGGATTGTTATAGTTGTTACAATTTGAGATATAATGGTTAATAAAGATAAGTAGCAAGAGTAATTCTTGCGTGTCATAATGTTAAAATGTCACATTTAAAATTAAAATTATAAAATGTCTTGAAATTGTGATTAAGAGATGAGCTTACAAGCATAACTTGTGCGTAACTATTATGATTATATATTCTATGTTTTTGCAATTAACACTTGAATGTCCAATATTCTCATAATTATTGTTCACATATATATAAAAAAAGCTTGATGCTTCGTGATGATAGGTTATTATAAGGTTGTTAAGGTTGTCCTCATTAAAATTGTGTTGTAGATGGTAGTTGTTGTTCATACGTCTTAGTATTTATTTTGAGGGTATAAGACTGAAAACCTCTTTGATACATCTAATATTTCCCTCAAAGAACCAAGATGAAATTTATCAATTGACTAATAGGCCTATTATAAGTACATTTATTGCCAATAGGCTATCAATTGGAGGGAATTGATTTTTTCATAAATCTATAGTTTTTCTGACTACCCAGCTGATCATTCTTTCACCCTAAAGTTGCGTCTAGACGATCAATAATATTGACAACATTCGCTTCAATATTGATTCGGCCCTGTAGAACGCAAAAAATTAAGCAAATGT
The DNA here is from genome assembly GCA_964059195.1 of Ectobius pallidus. Classification (NCBI taxonomy): domain Eukaryota; kingdom Metazoa; phylum Arthropoda; class Insecta; order Blattodea; family Ectobiidae; genus Ectobius; species Ectobius pallidus. The sequence continues at coordinate 29,499,975 of CAXKWD010000004.1, read as the reverse complement.
TCGTGCGTAAAGCGGCTTCTCAGCTTGTACCACTCTTTGGACCAGCGTCTATTTCTCTTTCGCTATGATTTTTCTTTTTCGCACGGTGAAAATGTCAATGCTAGAAAACTCAAATCCGAACCGAAAAACATTTCGAAATTCACCCCCCCCCCAAAAAAAACACTGAACCAGCCCTGATCATGAAGCACGACTATTTTTGCCAGAATGAGTATTGGTGAGAATATTGATGCGTTTTCAAGCATATTGATGCGGGCTTCAATATTGAGCGTCAGTATTAAAGAGAATATTCTCAATATTATCGATCGTTTAGGGGACCCTTTACTTCCATCTACCCATCTACACACTCATCCGTACAACCAATCAAACTTCCGATCCTCCTTCGTTCTATGTATCCATCCGTCGATAGGCCTACGTTTATGTTCATCCATATTACCATCAATACATCCATCCATCCTTCCATACATAACTTACATCAATTGTGTCATCCTTCCAGCCATTCACGCATCAGCCTATCCGTTCGTCTATCTAACCATCCATCCATTCATCCATCTATCTATTCATCAATGCAACCAACCGTAAATTCATCCGTACGTTCTAGAATTCAAACATGCATTTATTCTTCCGCCCATCCATCAGCCCATAATTGCATCAACTTATTTATACAATAGCCTAATCCACACATCGGTCGGACCGTTCTTCCATCTAGGCGCAGTCAGTGTGGCATTTGCCAGTACCCAAGCCAATGGGATCGATTCCAGCCCAGTCGATGGTGTTTAAGTGTGCATATATTTATATCAGGCGAATGTCTGTAGAATACCAAGGCCTCAGGGTACATCTGAAATCCAAGTTGCTGTTCAGGAAAACTAAAGTCCTAATGAATAACATTTTAGTTAAGCCGGTAATTACTTATGGTGCTGAAACCTGGACATTTTCGAAATCTGATGAAAGACAACTGGACATTTTCGAAATCTGATGAAAGACAACTGAACATATTTGAAACATGAAAATCCAAGCGTATTCGAGTTATCGAGTGTACAGACACACGGGCAGACAGACGGACAGACATTTTCCCGTCTCCCACACAATCTCATAAAATACCATTCTGGCACTTAATAAAGGGTGTTGAATTGATGCTTTTAATTATACTTTCTATCTCGTATTTTATACATTCCTCCGTCACTTTTCAACCCTTCCATTCAGTCACACACCCCAAACACTTATTCATAGATCCACACAAAATTCATCCAACCGACCATCGAATGAACGAAAGACTTATATAGTTAGGTCAGAGTATCTTTCAGACAGTGGAATGGGTAAAAATTCTGCGCTCTAGAGTCGGCCCTAAAGTAAACAAGTAACACGTTTATGCTGAACGTCCAGAATATATAAATTACAATCTCAACACGAGGTTTGCTCATACCATACATTTGAAATGCTAAATTAGAAATAGTATATTCTGCTGGTTTCTGTTTTTACTTGTACTAATGGTGAAATAATGTAAATAATGAAATGTAATAATGTATGTAACAATAAACAAAACAAAAATTTATGTCGTCCCATTCTAACACATTACTCCATTACTTAAGAGTGAGACAGACTTACTTCTTCACTTTAGGGCCAGTTCTAGAGTGCACAATATCTACTACACTTTCCACTGTCTAAAAAGACTCTGACGAAAGTATAGCTACAAATATTTGAAGTGTGATTTTTTGCCGTCCCTCAGTCCCTCTGTAAACATATTATATGAATATTGCTTGATATGCAAATATTTAATTTAGATATTAATGTGCTCCACATTAGGGAACAGAGTGTACTGACAGGTATACAAGTTTTGCCGGTGAGTGTACAGACAGCCTGAGTACGTGAATTCTTGCGTCTCTGTTGCCACAGAACTAGATCACAGGAATGTACGTTTCATATAAATAAATTGGATTAACGAGTTGTACCATGTGTGTTGGAATGTCACCATGTCTCTTATCATCTCTTGATAATTCAATACCGCCGGTACGCGCCACGCGAGTCTCACAAAAAGACGCGTCGCAACCGTCAGCGGAAAAGGATGGAAATGGAGAGTCTATTGCCGATACCATGCAAATAATAAAAACTAAAATATAAAAGTATAAAGAAAAACTTATTCGAACTATCCGAATGCAGAATCGGAAGAAATAAAACAGGCAAGGCACAGAAACCATCATCATTCCTGGTGCTACAATCCTGGTCGAGTTTCGGCCTGCTTAAGGTGGCTCATACACCAAGAGCCATGCCCGAGCAGGCACTGCAGTAAAAGTTCAATATCTACAACACTAAGTTATTTGCAAGAACAAAATGAAATTTTGGACATTAGAAATACGTATACACTTGGGACTTGAAATGTGCACAAAAATTATTAAGCCTATTTATGTCACAAATATGAAGGTTGATATTGAAAATTTTTTTTTTTTTTTTTCAAAATGCAATAAGGCCTAAGAAATATTATTTCTTGCAAAGGGCCAATCTGATTGGTGTAATCTTTTTATTTTTTTTTTATTCACAGCTGACACTATAATCTAGAGGCTAAACCTTCAATGAATACTGTGGTATGCCTGATACAATTTTCAGGGATTTTAAAATTTCATTATCAAATTATTACTAATTTTTTCACCTTATGTTCACAAGTGAAATAATCTTGTGATGAAAATACATCCGATTATTTAGGTTTGTCCTCTAGAACACACAAAAGTCTAATTTCATGCTAATTGGGCCATTACTTTAAGAGATATTGTGTTTTTTGTGTTGAAAATAATGAGTTCGGCAAAATGGCTTTGGAAATTCAATACTGTATGCCATACAACTTGACACACATACTGGCATTTAAACTTGTATATCTCCACTAAATGACCTAATTTAAATATAAAAATTATAGGGTATTTTCAGAAAGGTGTGTTCTTTAATATAAGAGTAAAACAAAAAAATTGAAAATTTTGACACTGGTTGGTGTATGAGCCCCCTTAAGAACGTAGTGACATTGGTTCCTATCGTCGCTTTGTTCTTCCAGTTCCTATGCTTTCACGCGGCGCCACAATCTCGATTTACCAATTTATTGTTTCGCCATCGGCTATCTCAACGCCTCCTAGCTGACGTTGGCTATTTCGCTAACTCTAATAGCGATACTTTTTTTCGTTTTTTTAATTCTCCATAACATGCTTAATTATGTAAATAGACTCATTCGCTATATATTCACAATATTACATGAGCTCCGGATTCTCTCACGATAAACTTTATCACTAGGGATCGGATTTTTAGGTTTTTAAAAACACTGTTTTAGGTTTTCCATTAGGTGAAATAGTTTTTTTTTTTAGGTTTTTTATCCAAAATATATTTTTCGGGTAGGATAATTGGTTTAATGAATTTGAATGTGCTACATAGGATTCAATACATCATTAACACGTCTTCTTAAAACAGAGTGTGACCACTCAGTGTGAATAACAAGACAGTACTAAAGACAAACAAACGCTTTAAAACACAGAATTATATACCCTTGTTCATACACAGCAACAATGGTTGTTCGTACGAATATTTTAAAAGGAATACACCGGTACTCTACACTTCCTCTCTTGATACTGTCCATCCTAGACGACAATGGGTTGAACGAAACGCTGGAGGTATTAAGTTCAACCCGACAAAAATTATTCTCTCTCCGCAAAATATCGATTTCTCAACTGACAACCAAAAAAGACAAAAAAGTAGCCTAAATTAGATATTTTAGGTTTTATATCCCGTTTAGGTATATTTAGGTTTTTATACCCCATTTAGGTATTTTTAGGTGCCACAGAATTAATGTGGGTGAATCCTCCGGACATGATTCGAAAAAGTGTATGAGCGCTTTTTGTTTTGTAAGCAAGGAAAAAAATAGGTAAAAACCTAAGAATCCGGTCCCTATTTATCACCATGCAAGATGGCCCAGATGGGAAAGTCTTGGACTCGCATTCGGGAGGTCCCAGATTCAAATCCCGTGGCCGGCCAATTTGACATGGGGTTTTGCATGGTTTCCCCAGTCGTAAAGGTAAATGTCGAATTGGATATATACATACCATGAATCATCCTCACCATTTCATCTTGTATCACACCCATTTAAGTTAATATGAGTTGAAATTAACTCCATAAAATACAATGACAATCTCTATATATATATAAGAGGCTTTGTCCTGACTGACTGACTGACTGACTGACTGACTGACTGAATGAATGATTGACTGACTGACTGACTGACTGACATGAATCAACGTAGAGCCTAAACTATAACAGGTAGAGACTTGGAATTTTTACAGTACCTTTGTTTCATAATGTAGGTGCTCACTAAGAAAGGATTTTGAAAAAATTCGATTTTAAATGCCAAAAATCAAATGTTTTTTAGAATACTTAACCCCTTTTTACACAGAATTATCAAATCCAAATAACATTTGACATTAAAACCTATTGTTGCCAGCGGGTCTCAGATGGGCTTGGAAAAAAAAATGAAAGTAGAATAAATTTGACAAATGAGAGAACTATCAATATCCACGAAAATAATGCAGTCACATAACTTTCTTACCCAGGACATAGAGAAAACAATACGAGGTATGGTAATATATATACCTAGGTATATATTATTATATCGCAGAATGAAATTCACGAAAATAATGCAGTCGCATAACTTCCTCTAGCCTGGAAATAGAGAAAACAATACGAGGTAAGGTAATATGTTTTGGGAAGAGATGTATGAAAGTGATATTGTATTTCTGTTTAATTTCATTCCGAAAACGGTTTTATGGTAACATGAGAGTGAGAAACAAAATTTTCAGCCACGATAATACAATCTTATGTTACCGAAATTTCTGTTTCTTCTTATTAGAACCCCTCCCGGGCTTGCTGTGTACTGTACATGTACAAGCGATGGGATGCAAAATTCTACATATAGCCATAAAAGCTATATTAAACATTTTCTTAGGGAATAGTTTGAGTGTGATAAGTCGTTCTTCCTACTTCAAATTATAAATACCTATATAAGGACCTAGAATTTAAAAATCTAAAGTCCTTCATAAGTTAATTTCCAAAAACAAAACAAAAAACCCGGGCGACGCCTGGCCTTTTAAGCTAGTAGACAATAATTGACAACAGTTCCATGGCCTACCCTACAGTATAGACACAGATCCCGAACTCATGATATGGCCTCGTAGCTAAAAGGATTATAAATAACCTACAGCTTGAGACTGGAATTATTCCACCCTTTCGGTTTATTTATAAAACAATAGCTAATTAATATTTATTCTAATATCCAAATTATTATTATTATTATTTTCGGTATCAAAATTCTCATTTCGATTATTATTATGATTTTATGTTTCCAAATTCGAAACATTAACAGTAAAAGAAACGTATGTATTCAAAATTCGATTATTATTATTATTATTTTGCAATTCCAAATTCAAAAATCTTAACTGTAAAAGAAACGTATGTATTTAAAATACAACGTACTAAATTCATATATTCTAACCCGCGAATTGGCGTAACCAATAAGAACGATTTACGTAACGAAACATGTAGCCAATGGGAGAAAAGCATCCTTAACCGCGAAAGAGAGCATTACTAAAACGACACTCCATCATCACTCGCCAGACAGGGCAGACCTACGCATCTTGCTCTCGTGGAGAAGTCGCGTAAAACATATACCTAGCGATGGCGATTCTCACTGCCACAAATACGTGCGAAGCACAATGTATTCAAGACAAATAAGCGTGTGAGTCTTATTTTATATTGTGATAAATAAGAAGAACAGAATTCACGTAAGTAGATGACAAGTGAAACAAAAGTGGTGACGACACGCAGACAGTTACACAATTTACAGTTCAAATGAATAAATTCCGATAATCAAAAGTTATAGTGTGGTTATCATTTCAAAAGGTATAACTAGCTATAACGATATCCCTGAGATGATTCGTGTGATACTCTGAGCAACAGCAGCCGTGGAAGTTGGGTGCAAAACAAGAGGACTCCAACGAAGACTCGAACCAGGTACTTTTCCCGAATAAATCCCAGTCCTCATATTATCCACCTTTCATCGTGTACCGCCCCAAACATTGTGGCGCAACAACGTGTGGCTATATATAAGAACAATTGAACTGTTAAAGACTCTGCGAATAAAAAGCTAAGTAGGACATTAGCGAGCAGAATATTGTGATACAGATTAACGTTGAGTGAGAAATCGCGAGCTAGCTACCGCGACGTGCAACAATCAACATCACGTCATCACATCAGTAGACCGGCCAGGTGTTCAACATGCAGTAGCAGCTGTGACCTGTACGCCTCATCCTACAACTCGACAACAATCAACTTCCAGCCTGAAAGTAATTGTATGAAGCCTGCGAAGCCTGCAAACAAGTAAGGTGTTATATTTAAGGTTACGAATGAAACTAAGAAATCGTAAAATTATGTCACCACAGAAGGAAAATTCAAATATGCAGGAGGATGGACAGGACTTGCAAACTGACACGGAAATGGAAGGTATTGTAAACAATGTAAGTGTTGATGATAGTTTACAGTTAGTTGATGAAATCCAAACAGACATGGAAATTCAGGTAGATACAGATGTTTCCATTTCAAATGAAAATGTGACTAGGCGGGAAGGCAGTGAATCTTCAGAAGATCAGTTAGAGAATTCAATTAAATGTTTCATGCAACAGATGTTCAATAAGCTTAGTAATAAAATTGAAGATGTAAAGAATGAGGTTAGGACAGATATCAATGACGTTAAGAATGAGGTCGAGACAGATATTAACAAAGTCAGTACAGAGGTTAGTGATGTAAAAAATGATATTAGTAATGTAAAAACAGATGTAAATTCACAAAATGAAAATATTAGTTTGAAGTTGGTACAAATGGATGAGAACTTAACCAAACTAAAAGATGATTTAAAACAAGAAGTAGTAAATGAGATACAAGAAAGGTTAGGTGACTTCAAGGATCAGATTAATAGTGACGTCACAGTGGCTTTAGAAAATATTCAAACCATTGTAAATAGTGACATAGCAGAAGTCAAAGAGGTTATTGCAAATGTTAGTACTAATTTGCAAACAATGCAAACCGATGTTTCTAATGCAAGTGAGGAAATGAAAGTCATTGTAGCTAACGTTTCAGAACTAGATAGTAGTGTTTCACTCATGAAGATGCAGATAAATACATTCGACGAAACATTAATAGGGTTTGCTAAAATGAATGATGAGGTTAGAAACGACTTAGAGAAAAAGAATCAGCTGTTGAAAGTTAAACAGAAAGACATAGAAATACAAGTCATTGAAGCACAAGAGGAGTTGACTGTATTAAGTAGGAAAGTACATAAAGACGAGGAACTGTTGACAAGTAGAATTTGTGTACTAGAAAATGGATTAAATGTACCTGTTACTTCACCTGTAAATCACGATGTAAATTTACCGCAACTGGGAAACAATATGAGTAGAAATGTTATTGAAGAAGCTTATTCACATGTACCATGTAGATCTCCCAGATGTCATGAAAGGGTTAACAGTCATAATGGTTCCCAGATGCAAGATGTCAATGTACCTTTGTCCATAGGAATTAGTCAGTCAAGTACTAACTTTCCGAGCTACTTGATGAATGAAATCAAGTTGCCTGTTTTCGACGAAAACAATAATACAAATCCACAGAACTTCTTGACAGAACTTCATGATTATTTTAGATTGAGAGCCATACCACCTAACATGTATATGATTATAGTGCGCAAAGCATTACAGGGTAGATCTTTGAATTGGTTCAATTTAACCACTAATGAGACCACAACATTCGAAGAATCTAAGCGCAACTTCATTAGTAGATACTGGAGTTTAACTAAACGTAACAATATCAGGATGCAACTAGCAAATGGTGTCTATGAACCAGAATCAGGTCAGACAATGATTGACTACTTTTTAGAAATGGCAGAGTTGGGTAGACAAGTAGATCCTCCATTAAATGAGTTCGAATTGTTGGAGACTGTAGTAAATCACTTTCCAGAGAATGTAAGGTTAAATCTTATAGTAGCTAAGCCCAGAACCTTCGCAGACATGTTAAATTGCTTGCTGCATTTGAACAAAGAAATACTTACAGAGGTAGGCAGAACTATATTGATTCATGTGATAGGATGTACCCACCCACTAATAGGTTTACAAATTCTGGGGTAGGGGCAGAAGGTAATGTAAACAATTGTGAAAGACGTTATGATGCTAGGAATACTTACAGAGGCCCTATGCCTAATCAGAATAGGAATAACACTAGATATTTTCAGAACAGGTCAGGAAATAGGCCATACAATAGGAATAACCATGAAAGAAACCAGATTAACCATGTTACCTTCCATAGACAGAATGGCGGAAATGGAAATAATCCAAACTCTTGGAGAAAGATGCCATGGATGAGAAACCAAGGTTATCGTAGGAAGTATCAGAATCGTAACTACAATAGGAGAGGTAATGATAACAATGGTGATGATAGTCAAGTTAGGCCAGGTCAGTCCGTAAATAATGGTAAATGGCGAGTCAAAAGTGTTGAGACTCAGCAAAATTCATTAAATCCTAGAGCCAGACCATTTAACAATAGTGCACATAATGCAAATGTATCTGATGACATAGTAGAAATTCATGACCAGGATAATGGCGGTAATGCACAACCGTTAAACTAGAAAGCCAATATCTCGAGGGTTCGGATGGTGTTGGCACAAGTTCAGTTAATTCAGACAAACAAATAGAACCCATATATAGTATTCAGGCACAAGGAGATTTTTCGAGTAGTAAGCCTAGTGAACAAAAGAGTAATTCAAACAAAAGTGAGGTTATTATGGATCCTCCTAGAATAAAAGTAGTGATAGAAAATTATGAAACGACTGCATTAGTAGACACAGGATGTTCTAATAGCGTAATAAGTGAATCTTTATACAACAAGCTAATCCAAAACAAAGTTAAGTTAATTTCAATTCCCATTTGCGGATTATCATGCACGGTAGCGATAAAAAGAGCGGAACAGTCAGTAAAATTTCAATGCATGTTAGATGTCAACATTGGTGATGTAAAATTTGAAATATTTTTCTTAGTAGTCCCGAAATTAGTAACAGATATTATTATTGGAGTCGATGTGTTTACCGAGTACAACAGTATTATAAGTTTTGAAGATAACAATCTAGTATTGAACTTAAGAGGACATAGGATGAGCATTCCATTCGATAATGATTTGAGTAGGAGAGACGCGTCTAGCGAGATAGGTGACAATGATATTCCGTACGAGACGTTTATTGTGGAAAATATTCAGATGAATGAGATGATGATTCATAAAGTAGGCCCTTGCTGCGATGATATAAATAATGATGAGGAAGTATTTAAATGTATGACATTGAATTGCGATGACTGCGCTGATAGATATGAGAATAAAGTTGACGGGGATGTCAACATAGGGCGAGTAGAAATAGGTTATGTCTGTACGAGTGAAGTAAAAGAAGCCGACCCTAGCGCGAACTCTACAACAATGGTTATTTTGAAGGAAAAAGTAGATATGGCTCATAACTTAGATGAAAACCAACGTAATAGATTGTTTTCGATACTAGTCAAGAATAAAGAAGTATTTTCAGAAAACGTAGGACTATGTAATATCTACGAACATAAGTTTGACATCGAACCAGTTGACGAATTTGCATATAAGAGTAGACCAATTCCGATTGCATTGAAGAAGGAAGCGGATATGACAATTCAGAAAATGTTAGATTCAGGAGTAATCGAAATTTCGACCTCAAAGTACATTAACCCCTTGTGTTGGACATTTAAAAAGGATAAGTCACTTCGCCTTACCGTTGATGCGAGGCATATGAACAATTATATCGCTACAGATAACTACCGTCCAGAAAGTATTGAACAATTACTCAGTAGGTTAGAAAATGGAAAATGTTTTTCGAGCATAGATTTGACTCATTCATTTTGGCAAATTTCATTACGCAAAGAGGATAGGAAGTATACAGCTTTCAATCATAATGGACGTACGTATGAATTCACTAGATGCCCATTTGGCTATAAGACAAGCGGAAGTGCCTTACTACGAGCGCTAAGTGCTATTTTTCCAGAAACTGAAACTAAAGGAATCGTTTCCTACTTAGATGATTTTCTTCTTAGTAACGATGATTTTGAAACCCATTTATCAAATATCGACTATGTTTTGACAAAGTTTCGTGAACATGGCATGACGGTCAAACCTTCTAAAACATGTTTCTTTCAGAAAGAAGTAGAATTCGTAGGTTATGTAGTAACTTCCGAAGGTATCAAACCTAATCCAAACCGTATCACTTCAATACAAAATATTTCAGTACCACGCACTGTTAAGCAGTTACGTCGTCTTTTAGGCGTGTGGCAGTTCCAAAGTAGATTTCTAATTAACTATGCTAAGGAGGTAGCACCCCTTAGGGAATTATTGAAAAAGGGAATTCGTTGGAAATGGACAGACGAACATGATCGTGCTTTCAATAGAGTAAAAGAATTGTTTTCAAGAGCTATTTTATTAGAGAGACCAAACGATGATAGGCCGTATATAATACATACGGACTCTTCATGCAAAGCGATAGGATGTATTCTCAGTCAGATTGATGAATCCGGTGAAACTCATGTAATAGCTACAGCTTCGAGAAGTTTAAGTAGTACAGAACAAAGAGCTTGCATTTCGGAATTAGAAGTAAGTGCCATATACTATGCACTAACAAAATTCAGACATTATGTATTCAATAAGCAAGTTACAGTGTATACTGATCACATTTCCCTAGCTTTCATGCAAAAATGTAGATTAACAAACTCTAAGATTTCAAGATACATACATGAAATCATGTCATACGACATAGTAATCAAGCACATTCCCGGAAGAGAAAATATTTTCGCAGATCTGTTAAGTCGTTTAGACCAACACTCTAACATTCCAGATACCATTGCTTCACCAAAACAAGAAGTATGTATTTTAACTTTGCCATGTGTAGGATCCAAAGGATTAATAAAAGGGTTCAAAGATATTAAGAAATTGCAGTCTGAAGACGAAACAATTGCTGAACTACTGACTTGTGCTAGGACAATCCAGGAACTTTCGGAGAGTAGTGCGTCATCAGAAAATCAGTTGATGATCAATTTATCAGACGTAAATGGTACTCATATGGATGCTGATAACGATAGTGTAAATAATATGAATAGTAATGTAGAAGAAGTTCAAGATAGTAGTTACAAACCATATAGTACAGTAGGATTATTTGATGGAGTTTTGTACAAATTGTGTGGTTCAGATGAGTTAAAGTGGAAAGTTTATGTTCCAAGATGTTTGGAACATGACCTAATCAAATGTTATCATCAAGCTTTATGTCATTCCGGTTCAGAAAAAGTGCTAATAAATTTGAGTAAAGATTTTTATTTCAAGCATATGGCGAGGAAAATTAGGCAAATTCTTAAAGTTTGTACAACTTGCCAAGCAGCAAAACCGTTAAACATAAAATATGATACAGAACCTAAGAACGTCATCAGAGAAACTAAAAATAGTTTAGTAGCGTTAGATTTTCATGGTGAATTACCACAAGGTAGATTCGGTTGTAAATATATCTTCGTAATGTATGATTGTTTTACCAAGTTTGTTAAAATTTATCCAGTGCGAAGAGCAACTTCGAAAGCATGTGTAAGCAAGATTATTAATGTTTATATCCCGAAGTTTGGAGATATTGAAGCAGTACTTTGTGATAATGCCACATCATTCACTAGTAGTCATTTCCAAAATTCATTGAGGGCAAAGAATATCAAAATTTTCCATAGTTCAAGTTACTTTCCCCAAGCAAATTTCGCGGAAAGAATTATGAGAGACATTACTTTGTATTTGAGAATCTTGTGTCATAAATCACATACAAATTGGGTTAGCCAGTGTAATGTGATAGAGAAAGTAATAAATCACTCAGTAAATGCAACTACATTAGCTTCACCATACACTTTGATGACAGGTAAAGATCCTGATCCCATTATTGCGAATCTTCCCCAAGCTAAATTCTATAAGGGTAAGAAAATGTCAAATGAGGAATTATGTAAAAGAGCTCTGGATAGAATAAGAAGTAGGGCAGAAAAGAGAAAGTCAAAAGTAAAGAGATATAAGGCAAAATGGAATCCAGAAGTAGGCACAAAAGTGTTGTTACGGAATAAAAGTTTATCTAGTGCACTACATAAGAGATACAGACGCATGAATATGGTTTACCGTGGGCCATTCATAATTACTAAGAATTTCAATAACCATACTTATGAGTTAAGTACTGTAAATAATAAAGTAGTAGGACGTTATCACAAATCTTTATTGAGACCATATCACGAAGAGCACCAAGTCTGATGGATTGAACATTAATGTGACATATGTATATAAAATTGTTTGTTATTTTTAAGAGGGTCATGTTGTATATATATAAATGTTTATTATTTGAAAGGGTAATGTTGTTATGTAAGAACAACGTAATGTAAAATAGTATACTTGTTTGTTAATATATGGTGTGTTACATTAGTATGTCTTATGAAAGCACATGTTAAATAGTAATTCAAGAAAGAGAATTTGTGTAAGATAAATAAGTGAGTGATATTGTGAGAACGATGAGAAAATCTCGACATGTATATCAGATATGGACGATGAGAAAATCTCGACATATATATCAAGATGAACGATGAGAAAAATCTCGACATATATATCTTTTCAAAATGTTTAAAAAAAAAAAAAAAAAAAAAAAAATTCTCTATAACTAACAAGAAGTGCTGACATATACAAAACATGTTTATTTTTCAGAGTTGTTTCAAGTTAAAAATGTTTAATATTATTTTCATATATTGTTCAAATAGTTTTCATTTTTTTAAATATTGTGTTAAATGAATGCAAGGTGATACAAACCTGATGTAAGTTGTTTGTATACAAATAATTTTGGTAAGAATTATTTAAATTGAAGTTGTAATGTTTGACACATACACTTATGTTACACTAATTCATATGTCGTCATCCACCACTTTAAAATATTCATTTTAAGTTTTTACGAATCCAAGCGTAATTCAAAATTTCATAAGAATAAATATTCTGGGGTATGATGTGTTAATTTAATTATTTACCTTTTCGGACATAATTAAATTACCACAGGGGCATTTGAGACTGGAATTATTCCACCCTTTCGGTTTATTTATAAAACAATAGCTAATTAATATTTATTCTAATATCCAAATTATTATTATTATTATTTTCGGTATCAAAATTCTCATTTCGATTATTATTATGATTTTATGTTTCCAAATTCGAAACATTAACAGTAAAAGAAACGTATGTATTCAAAATTCGATTATTATTATTATTATTTTGCAATTCCAAATTCAAAAATCTTAACTGTAAAAGAAACGTATGTATTTAAAATACAACGTACTAAATTCATATATTCTAACCCGCGAATTGGCGTAACCAATAAGAACGATTTACGTAACGAAACATGTAGCCAATGGGAGAAAAGCATCCTTAACCGCGAAAGAGAGCATTACTAAAACGACACTCCATCATCACTCGCCAGACAGGGCAGACCTACGCATCTTGCTCTCGTGGAGAAGTCGCGTAAAACATATACCTAGCGATGGCGATTCTCACTGCCACAAATACGTGCGAAGCACAATGTATTCAAGACAAATAAGCGTGTGAGTCTTATTTTATATTGTGATAAATAAGAAGAACAGAATTCACGTAAGTAGATGACAAGTGAAACAAAAGTGGTGACGACACGCAGACAGTTACACAATTTACAGTTCAAATGAATAAATTCCGATAATCAAAAGTTATAGTGTGGTTATCATTTCAAAAGGTATAACTAGCTATAACGATATCCCTGAGATGATTCGTGTGATACTCTGAGCAACAGCAGCCGTGGAAGTTGGGTGCAAAACAAGAGGACTCCAACGAAGACTCGAACCAGGTACTTTTCCCGAATAAATCCCAGTCCTCATATTATCCACCTTTCATCGTGTACCGCCCCAAGCTTAAATATAAAACACACACACACACACATTGAAAAGAACTGCAAGCCTTTATTCCATAGGCTACACTAGATTAATATTAAATCTGGGTATGTCGTTATATTAGCTTCGATAATCCGAAATCGGTTGAACTAATGGAATATAGGCCTGGTGACTAAAAAGTACGGTTTTTTCCGTTATGTGCTGACTAACAGCATAACAGATGTATAAACGTTCTCCTTATTAACAGAAGATTTTAAAAGATCGGTATCAATTTACTAATAAGAACTCGATTAAGTTATAGACTACCATTGGAATTTGCTCATAAACGACTGCTGGTGGCCTTAAAAGCGCAGGAAACATTGAGTCCACCTTACCTAGTCATAATTACTCGTACTAATAGCCTACTGAATCTGATGCAACCTGACCTTCAGTGAACATGTAGTGATGATGAGATGGTTTTCCGCATTCAACGAAATAGGAAATACGAGGGCCGTCCACAAAGTAAGTTTACCTGAGGCTGTTTACAGAAACAAAACACAATTTCATGGAAATGTTTATTGCAACAGATACTGCAAGTGTTCAGCTATTTCTTTAAATATTCGCTACCGGAATTCAGACATTTTTTCATACCGTGGGACCAACTTTTGAATACCTGTGTCGTAGAACTCTGCCGCAGAGGATTTGAACCACCGTGTGACAACCATCTCCGCCTGTCTGTCATCCTCTGCCATTTCGTAAGGTGTAGGAAAAGATGGAAATCACTGGGAGCACCTCCCAGTCGAATTTCTACAGGAGATTTTTAGTGCCCATGCTTCCGATCCGTATAAAAGCTCCATATTTTATCAATTTCTTCCTCAAAACCAAGCTCAAATTACTAGTCAAGAGTGATCTGTTTTTTTTGTGAATAAATTAAATTTAAACTTTGTAATAAGTTAGAATTCTTTATAATAAAATGGTAAACTGATATAACAAAGTGTCAGAATGCTATTTTTTAATCAGTGATAACTGTAATTAAGATATGCAGAAAATAGGGTATTTTTGTAATCGATTTCTGAGTTAAGCAGAGCTTACGGAAGAACAAAGGTCTAGTTTGATAAGCATACGTGAAGGAATATTTGGGTAGAGTTATTTGTCAAAGCTAACTGTATTGCAACTTTCATAGCCGTATATGAACACTGTAAAACAATATGAGGATTATAAGGAATGATTTGCATTTGATAAATTCTTTCTAATATATTACCATAAAATGGGCACTAAATTGAGCATTACTCGGTCAACCGATTTGGTACAAAATAAATACGCTTCGTCCTATGGAGGTTATAAATGCGTATAACAAGTTTCATGAAAATCGGATAAAGCGTATTTGAGTTATCCTGCGAACAGACACGCGGACAGACTGATAGACATTGTCCCGATCACCACACAATCTCATAAAGTATCATTCTGGCACTTAAAAATAAGAAACGGTCAATGCACAGTTAACTTCAGAGATAATAAAACTTCAGAACGGTATAAGGAAATTCTCGTAGCAAGTTGGTTTATTGGTATGAATATTTTCGGAATTCAGAGCTAGATAAAGCGTTCTGCAAGAAATGCTGAGCATCGGTTGGAAATGTGGGAAGACATGCCACATATTTTAACTATTCAACTCTTTAATTTTTTACATTATTTTTGCTAACTCTAAACAACGCAGTTCCTTCTCTGAGAATGACTCGTCTTGTTTCTGTGTACGTGTCTGCATGAATGGCATTAGTGTTTTCTGCTGTGGGAATAGGTAACTAGCGAATTATCTAAATTGAATAAATTTTGCTTACGCCTAATATTTTTATCTCAAGTCTTAGAAAAAAAAAACCTCTTAGGCTCAGTGGCGCAGCCAGGATTTTAATCTGGGGGATGTTAAAATTTATAAAATCCATGCAAATAAAATTAAAAATAATTTATTATAAGCTGGTTGCAATTAATTTTTCAACCTTCTTTACTACGTATTCAATGAAGTTATATTGCGAATAACACTAACGTTAGTATTATCATTTTCATCTTCATCAGTTATTCTTATATAAAATTATCAATGGTATAATTGATAATAATGAACTTTTAAAACGTATTAAATTTAATGTAGTGCAATTAAATTTAAGGAATAGGGAATTGTTATATATTCCTGTCATTAAGTCAAAAATATTAGAATGTTCATCTTTCATTCAAATGTGTAAACAATATAATTCTCTATCACTTCAAAACGCTCTTCTGGATTTTGACTTATCATTAAATCAGTACATAGGACTTCTTCATAAAATGTTATATATTCCATATGATTTGGCTTAGTTTTTAGATTGTCTTGTTAAATTAATTGTAGTTATTGTAAATCATTTATGTATTTTCTTCTTTATCCTCACACATTCATTCATTTATTGTATTGTATTTTTATATTGTAGGCTACAACATGTATTGGCGAAACTACGCCAACTGTAATTGGGATTTATTCCTGTAGTTGGCAGAATAAATAAATAAATAAATCATCATCAAATCGTTATATCATCACAAATTTCCATCTGACGTACTGTTTATAAAAAGTTTGATATTCCATTTTTAACACATCACAGTACAAAGCATTTCATTCAACTTCTGAAATTCACAGTTATCGTACCAGTGGGCCTAATCAGAACTGAATCTGCTCTCTGATAGCATTGGGTTCCGCGTGATTTTAAAGCGATCTTGTGAAGCACTGTAACAAACGAGAGTTAAACGATTGAAGATTGAATGATGGATTGACGGCTTTAGCGCCCTTAGCCCCCCTCGTGGGTTTAACCTACTCCTTCCATGCTTCTATAGGCCTATTCATTTTATTCTTTATATTTTCTTTGCTACTTTGTAGTTTGGTATTTTGGTGGCGGCGATCTGGCTTGTATGGTTTTTTAATGTATTTTAGTGTAATAATAAATTTATTACTTTATAATAGGTTGGTTAGGTTGGTTATAAGGTTATTTAACGGTGGGTGTGTACTGCAACTTAGGCCTGTGACCGTCGTAAGTGTCCCAGAATATTGCCTCGCACGAGTTATTTTACGTGCCTGAAAATCTAGATATGGGCCTGTCACAGTTATGCAACCTTGGGCCCAAAAAGCCAGCGTTATCCTCATTAAGCCACCCCGTCCGACTATTAAAATCAGAAGGATATTAATCACGTCAAGTATCTGAAATTTTTGCAGAAATAGACTAACGATATTTAAAAGCCTCTAAAAATGAGCTTGATGAATAAAAGACTTCAGGCAGTTGGAGCCACTTTCCAAATAAAAGCCTTCACATGTCCTCTGTAGGCTAAATGACTAAGAAAGTGTATCATATTAGGCCTATTTTTAAAATTGATTTTAAGTAATTTTTTGAAGACGTGTTTGTATAATTAAGACAATGGTCACATGTTCACACAATGCATGCGTTCGCTACATTTATAGTATTGTTAAATCGGGCCATATTATTATGCTAACATTTGAAACATTGAAAACACTTAAATTGGAGAACAGAAGAAAACTGCACTCTCTCTGCCACTGCTACCTAATTATTCACACTTACTGTCCTCACTACCTATCATCACTCTTTCGTCTCATTATTTAACCTAGATATCTCGTCTAGGCATGATTATATTATCACAATACCCGAGCATCATACATCTCTTTATATATCATCCTCCACTACTTCAGTCTCCCGAATGTGGAATCCTTTCCATTTCACATCAAGGACTGCCGGTCACTAGAGACTTTGCCTTTATAGTTTTGCGGAAAATCCTATGTCACTGACCTTAATTATACCACATTTGGGCCCAGGACATGTATAAAATAAAGTAACAAAAACAATTAAATCGGGTTACTGAGAAGATTTGTTCTGCGACTTGTAGCATTTCTACGCGATGTAGAGGAGAAGAGCATTATTTCGCTGCCTGCACGATGCATCAATTCAATGCAACTACGTGCAGTTGATGTTACTCATTGCTCCAATCTGCACCAAGTTAACAAGCCTGCAACCTCTGTTACTCAACTTTCTAACGGGCCTCTTAGCAATTTGGGTATATAGAGGGAGAGAGAAGGTTAGCTAATACTCTTTAAATCGCGATAGCAGACCATCAATGATCGATCGTTGGTTCATCGCAAGATCAGTAAACTATACAGGTTGCGTATTCCGGGATAGACCAATCGCAGCACTTGAGTGTGTGACGTCACAAGATTCCAGATCTCGCAATTTTCAGATTTTACTCAGTCTAGAAAATCTTACACCGCGTGATTAAACTCGTAACCTTTAATTAACCCGTGGTCGGATTCCTGTGAAATTTATACAGAAATAATCTACACACATCAGCCCTACTGATGGTTAAAACAGAGCCTTAAAAAAGCGGATACAAATGTTTTTATTTCATTTTATAAACATCACCCGTTACACAAAATTCATGGAGGGAGAAGCAAATTTCACTATGCGACAATTTTTTGTATTTTTGTGTCCCGAAAAAACTTCAAGCGAGAAAGTTTTAGTGAAATAATTGAATTTTAATACAAATGAAGTTCCAGCCCCATATCTCGAATGGTTTACGAGTAATTAAGTGGTAATTATTCCATGCGCTTCAGTGTCGGAGTGATTTGTGACGACCGTGAAATGTTCAAGAAGAAGCATATTTGACTATGCGACAATTTTTTTATTCCTGTGACCAGAAAATGATTCAAGCATGTGAGCTTATTTTATTTCTGTGACCAGAAAATGATTCAAGCATGTGAGCTTTAGGGAAATATTTGAATTTTATTATACATCAAGTACCACGTTTATATTTTGAATGGTTTACGAGTAATAGAATGGTAATTACTCAAGGCGATAAAGCTATCGGACGGTACAGAGGTCTTTTTTATTCTATAAAATAGGCCTACTAGCAATTACGTAAAAATCCTTAAATATTTTAATCGTGGACTCAATAATAAAGGATATTAACTGGCTACTTGTACCCATACTGAAAGATTGACCCGCTGGGGAAAAAGAATGAATTAAACTTTTTCCTAATCTTGTAAATCTGCACTACTGTTATTTAGATATTTGTTGAATTATTTATTTTATTTTTTTATCCTTTGTGCTAGTAACTTTTATTTCTAATTACCTTATCAAATGCCTTATTAGTTTAATATCTTGTTACGCCCTTTTCATATTTTAATATAATTTATCAACATGAAAACGTATTACAGTTAAAATTGAATTGCCGAGGCTTTAAGAGCATGCTATCGGGTTATAGTTAGGGCAAGACGATGATACTTTTTAATGAAAAATTCATGGAAAAATCCTTTGAAATATTGTGTGATTTATGTAGAACGCATTGCGAAGCAATTTGTGTCCTTTTTGTTATGTTGAGACGTCGATTTTAAAGATCCTGCGCCTCTTTTCGTTGTACTGCTCATGAAAGTTTCCCTGCCCTGCAATTCACAAACCATCCCTTAGTTTATTAGGTCTATATTATCTCTGTCGTCACATAATTTGTATACAGATATACACTTTTGGCCATATAACCCGGAGAAAATTATTATTAATATAAATGTATTGCTTTGATTACAATATTAACACAAATTAATACTCTACAATAGTCTACGCAATGTAATAATAACATTAGTACTGTACATGTTAATATTGATACATAAAAATTCCCGTAGTTGTTTTCTACCCTTATTATAAGGTACAATTTCTATACAAATATAGGATACATTCTTTAACAAATTTTCATCAAATTATACTAACATAACCTCTAGAATGAGGAATATTTTCTAGGCAACAAAATATTAGAACAAATCACCCTTTAGCTGTTATATAGGCCTACCTGTATTATATAATTTCTATTCAAATCTAGATCCTTTGGGAGATTTTTACAAGATTTTAAAGACAAATGCTGTAGAACCAGAAGAACATTTTAAGTAACTTGAATAACAGAACAGTTCACATCTTAGCTGTTTTCTACAATCTTCAAAATTACTGTTACACACTGCCACAGCACATATCTGGCCCGGCATAATGGTTCAGTTAATTGCACTTTCTAAAGCACCTTCCATTTGTATTATTAAAAACAGTATGTGCTGGTAATATCTATCCTAAAAGATTGCGGTCAAGCGGCCGAGATCAGTAGGTAGAAGCTTTGTCATGCTCTCTACTGTCGTGCTTGAAGCGCCAAATCATTCTGACACCTTGAAGCGCCCGGAATAATTACCACTCAATTACTCGTAAACCATTCGAGATATGGGGCTGGAACTTCATTTGTAATAAAATTCAATTATTTCACTAAAACTTTCTCGCTTGAAGTTTTTTCGGGACACAAAAATACAAAAAATTGTCGCATAGTGAAATTTGCTTCTCCCTCCATCAATTTTGTGTAACGGATGATGTTTATAAAATGAAATAAAAACATTTGTGTCCGCTTTTTTAAGGCTCTGTTTTAACCATCAGTAGGGCTGATGTGTGTAGATTATTTCTGTATAAATTTCACAGGAATCCGACCACGGGTTAATTAAAGGTTACGAGTTTAATCACGCGGTGTAAGATTTTCTAGACTGAGTAAAAACTGAAAATTGCGAGATCTGGAATCTTGTGACGTCACACACTCGCCTGCTCGCCGCAACCCCCTGTCCTATAAACTCGCCGGAATACGCTACCTCTGTAGTTTACAAGCCTTGGGTTCATCGATCTGTTCTATCATGCGTATTATTCGGTATTCTTCGTCTTCTTCTTCTTCTTCTTCTTCTTCTTCTTCTTCTTATTATTATTATTATTATTATTATTATTATTATTATTATTATTATTATTAGGGGTACGCCGTAGCGTAGTGGTTGAGGCGCTGCGCTACAAACCGGAAGGTCGCAGGTTCGATTCCCGATGAGGTCGTTGAGATTTTTCAGTTGGCCTAATCCTTCTGGTGGCACTAGGGCCCTGGGGTCCACTCTGCCTCTAACAGAAATGAGTACCAGCAGCAATGCTGGGGGGGTAAAGACGGTCGGTGCATAAGGCTAACAACCTTACCACCTTCGTGTGCCTAATGTCCAAAATCTGGTATCCTCAACCTCGTGGAACCCTCTGGGCCTCCATGGCCTGTATAGGGATCACTATTATTATTATTATTATTATTATTATTATTATTTTTATTATTATTATTATTGCACCTGCGCAATAACCCATAATTCATTGTCAGTATATTCCATCGCCGTTTTCGTCCTTCTTAAGCTCTAACCTTATCTGATAAATTACGGTATATCTTTTTACATAAGCAATAGTAGGCCTATCGATATATTTCACTTCTTCGGATTAAAAAGCGTACATGTCTATAAAATAAAATAAAGACTAGTTGCCATTGATTAAGTAAAGTAAAACAAAACAAAGTGAAAATAAAAGGAAAAGTCAAAACAATGAAAAGCAATCAAAGGAAAGCGAAGCAATGAATACAGTAAATAATATAGCAAAGAGGAGAGTAGGGCCTACAGCCAATAAACTAGCAAAGTAAACGAAAGTTATGGTAAATAATATAAAAAACACATAAAGAGAAGAATAATGGATGAAGCAAAGAGAAGGAAAGAGTAAAGCAAATAATAAATAAAAAAGAATTAAAACAAAGGAAAGAGCAAGGACAATAAAGCAAAGGCAAACAAACAACAAAGCTAATAAAAAAAACATATTTTCAGAAAAATATTTCTGTGTATCTGTACCATAGTTCGATAAAGAAAAACTTTATAAAAACAAAATGTTATATCGAAGTTGGATATCTCCTGGGATGTGACACGACGATTGACGACTCTCTTACTTTTAATGCCACCTTTTTGTGACGTTCTCGAAAACTGCTCAAATGAAAAAAAAAAACTTTTATTTGAAATTGTTTTTCGCAACATTTTCTGAAGGGTAGTTATAAACTAGCCACCGTTCCCAGAAACTCAGGCGTTATTTAAAATATTTTCACAAATAATTTCTCTTTTTCATAGAATAGCCTAGGTTTTAAATCTTGCCTCGCTAATAATACGACTTTGTATTAGACTGAGACATCCGAATGCACATTACTGCTAGCATTCTAACTATTATGAAAATTTGGACAGTCAATTATTTTACTGTTTACTTCCTCTACCCGTACATCAGATTATATTTGGGTTTTGCATCCTTCGGGGATGGAGTTAGAAACGTGGTAACTTTCTTTTCATTTTTACAACCACTTTACTTGAGGAGGATTTTATTCTTCTTTATTTTTTACAAAACAGCTTAACAACTTTTAGATTTTAACAGGAATTGTATAATAAGCGTAATATATAAATATATAGGCCTATATATAATGTATTTTAATGTTACGCTAAGTGCTACTAATTTCATTTGAAAACATCTCGAATTATATCCTGTAATTATTACCTAGAGATTTCATACACAAACTTATTAGGTTTTAGGTCTTGCCTCGCAAATTATGCGACCTTTTTTAGGCTAAGACAACTGAATGCGCACTACTGCCCGTACTGTGTACTGTATACTATAATTAAATTCAGAGGAAGTGTTCCACTAAAGGTTATTTTTATAGGCCTACGTCTTTCTGAGCTTTGATGTGTGTTTATTTATTTTGAATTATATGACGCTTTTCGTCGATATAATTCAGGAACAATTATTGTTCTTCACTTGAACAGAGATTGCTATGTCTATTTTTTTATATCAGCCATAACCTCATTATCCATTGCAAAATCAAACTAAACAATTAAAACATATGAAAAACTGCTGCAAACAACTGAGAAACGCTCATACCAACTGCTATGACTTTTGTCTCATTGCGTTAACTGGGAGTAAACTTTAACTAGGAGAAACTTTAACTAGGAGAAACTTTATCGGATAAACGGTTAAAATAATTCTTAAGTTTCTCAGCAGTTCGATGTGTTTTATACAGCAGTATATCACAAACCAAGACATTCCTACAATACAAGCTGAGATCACAATTTCGATTTTGATGAATTTGGCGCTTGAAAACTGGCGTTAGAGAAAGAAAGTTATGTTGGAGTCTCCGGTTCTCGTCCTTGCTGTCTAGGCACAATATGTCATTGCCACAGTCATCTGTTCTCTGAATTCCAGGCGAGCCTTCGGATTCATATACATCTAGCCAGTAAAGGAATACAAAGCCTTCTGTTTCTTTGTTATGACTGATGTCCGCTTTCCAGGTCAACCTATCACTCTTAGCTCTGACATTTACATGGACTTTGTAAATGTTTAAGAAACTTCTTGCAATCGCACGGAGACATGCCGCAGTTATAGAACGAGGACGGACTCAAGGAGAAGAAATCCTTACTCTGTTGCTAGCTTACAATGTGTGTTAAATTCACAACATACAGCAAGCATTTCTAGAATCTTAAGCCATATCTTCCACTATAAACCAAAGGATGTGAAACAATACAATGCTACTATTTTCTTATCTACCTGCATTACAGAAGGCCTACTATAGATAGAGGAAAACAGGATTGTGTGTTCGACCATGAAATTCGATGTTGAGTTTTCAAGATTAATAGGGTATAAGGGATACCTAGCTTTCGTGCTCGACGGATTCACGAATTGTAGTTATTATCATTGATAAAGTGTTATTGTTTTGTTTCAAACACTTTTAGAGCAAAATATTGTCGTTTTATATTCGCGAAAAAATACAAAATTTTCTGTTTGTGAAATGTTTGTTTTAGTACGATTTTTTTTAACATAATGATATTTTTCAAGAGAAATCTCAAGTTTACAGACTTTTTAATAATAAGAATTCAATAATATGTAATTAATCGAATTATTTTTGTTGTACTAAAAATTACTTTTTTTATATATCTGTCAACATGCTCATTGTTACCCGTAGGCTACATGTCACACCCATAACGGAAATCATCAACACCTGCAGAAATAATTGGTACCAACTCAAATTGCGACTGCCAGAAGACAGACTACCCCAAAGACTCTACTACAACTACAGACCAAGAGGGAAAAGAGATCTTGGAAGACCAAGAGGGAATGAGATCTTGGAAGACCAAAGAAACGCTGGAAAGACCAAATTCCAATCTGAAGCGGAACAGGCCAAAAGGTTAATCCTCGAAAGTTATTGATGAAGATGTCATTTTGTAAGAGAAAATATAGCATTGCATTTGTAATATTTTTCATCTTGTAAACCTCATTATCCCGGTAAAGAATAAAGTTAGTGAACCGAAATTCCCGGTTTATTTAGAAGCAAAAGGTATTTTGTTTGTAGCCTATCTCTGTTATGATATTGTAATTTATTTTTGTTTTTGCCTAAACCTTAATAGGTTTGTTTTTATTATATTGTTTATAATATAATTTTAGTGACTGAACTGACCCCGAACACGAACTGTGCTCATGCGGGGTAAATAATACTCTCTTGTAATTGTAATAATTGTGTTTGTATTATTTATATTTGTATTTGTAATAATTTTTTTTATTTTTGTAATTCGTAATCATTTGAAATTAATTAGAAATTAGTTAATAATAAAAAATTAAATATAAGGCAATCTTAAGAAGCTTGTACTTGCAGTTTATTCCAGTGTTTACTCCAGCGAGACGCCGAAAGTAAAGTATTTTTAAAGTATGCTGATTAATTGAAAAACGTTCTTGTTGAATTTATACAGCGAAGTTGGAAATGACAATTGATTGTTTTATATAATCTGTTCAAAATTAAGCAAAAGTGTTCGCATAGTTATGTGGTTTAATGCCATGGAAATTGTTAGTAAAAATAAAATAAAATACAATATTATATTTGTGTTGATGTATTTATTGCACTTATTAAAGAGAAACTTAAAAAAAAAACTTGTCTGAAAAATGGTAAAAAAAAACTAAAATAAAACTATTTTAATATGTTTAGAAAGCGAATACAGAGTTAATTAAAACCTAACAATCCGGGCCTTACCTATGAGTGTGCTATTGAGCCTAGGAAAATGAGCAGAATATGAACAGTGCCACCACCTACTGTTTCCAACAGTAACAACAGAACCTTGCAAAATATCCTCTACATTGTATCGTAGATTTTCCATGAACAAACAAACAAGAAGGAGACAATTAAACAAACTCCTTCTTACTCATTCCTTTGGCTTTCCTTTCAGCATTCTTATTTTTATTTATTATTTCTTGTTCCCGGTAAGACGCGTACGTAGACAAATACCAGGGATATACAAACATAGGCGCCAGAAGGTTGTTCAATTACTCATTTCAGACATTTGCCCTTTTTAATACCCTTTTACAAACATGGCTTTGTGCAGAAACTATCTTGCTTCAAAGAATATGGGTTTCCAATTGTTTCCATGTTAAGCAAACACATTAAATTTGTTTAAGCCTCTTTATCAAAGTACCGTTTCCAAGACAGCCAGATTAGTGCTTTATTCTCTGTGCAATTGTTCTATCGTAGAATGATCATTTGTATTTCTTTTATTTTAAGGAATTGCTGTTCCTGTTCCATATGAACAGTTATGTGCAGGGCACTTATGGGGGGGGGGTTGTAAGCCCAATATCAGTTCTTTAAAAGCATTAAAATAATTTTGTTTTAGTAGTTTACCGTATCAAACTAGTTTTTAAAGTTTCCTTTTAATAAATAAAATAAACACACTGATACAAATACATCATTTAATTGTATTTTTACTTATAACTTTTATGGTTCTGAGCCACAAAAATATAGGAACACTTTTGCTTGATTTTCAACAATTTATAGTTAAAAAAAAAAAAATTTAGAATTGTTATCCATGTCAATTCCAAAAAAAAATCAAAAAGTAATAAAAATCACATTTAAAAAAATAAACAGTGGATTTCTTAGACCTGCTTCACTTCGATTTTGATGTGTATATTTACAAAAATACCCTAAATGAATTTTGGTATATATCTCAAAGATTACCTAATAAGTCCATGCACCCTCTCTCTTTCAGGAGGATCATACATCATATCATATAAGTAAGACAAGTTTCATTAAAACAGTGATGCTTTCTATATTATGCAATACATTTATATGAAACTAGCATGTGCCTGCGGCTTCGCCCGCGATAATTATTTCAAAAATTAAAAATTAAGTGCATAATAGTTAAATTATTATATTTATTAACACCTAAATAACGTGGACTACATACCACGATTAGATAGAGTCGCCTGGTAAAAGCGACCTCAGATTCGAGGTCCTAGGCCCAGAAAACCCCTGTATAGTGAGTTTCGTCCAAATAATACAATGTTTTACCATATTTAGGGCTTACAACATTCAAGCGATCGCGAAAGTTTCATTTCCAAGGTATGACAAAAATAGACAAAGCCAACTGTAATTGTCAAACTTCCATTTAATTTAATTCCAAACCCATCTGAAACCCACTGGCAACAATATGTTTTAATGTCAAATGTGATTCGGATTCGATAATTCTGTGTAAGAAGGGATTAAGTATTCTCAAAAACATTTGATTTTTGGCATTTAAAATCAGAATTTTCCAAAATCCTTTCTTAGTGAGCACCTACATTATGAAACGAAGGTACTGTCAAAATTCCAAGTCTCTACCTGTTATAGTTTAGGCTGTACGTTGATTCCTGTCAGTCAGGACAAAGCCTTTTATATATAGAGAGAAGAGAAGAAGAAGAGACGAGAAGAGAAGAGATGTTGCATAGTAGTACATTAATTTATGATCTTCAATGTGATTTATAAGAAATTTAAATCCGTGCTGTATTAAACCTGTAGTAAGGGATTATACTTTTTCATTTTTTGAATCAAATTAAATCACAAGAAACACTGTTTGTAAAAAATGATTAAGCTAATGAGCTTCATTTTCTTGTCCTACTAGATTATCTAAAACACACTCAAACTTTGTAGGATCAATCAGATAAATATATAAATACTTCATATGTGAGTCCTTTCGATTAACATAATTAAATTTTTTTTAGAACTTGCATTAATAAACAAATTTTAAAATTGCACTGATTACAGAGACTACAATGTAATCCTTTTTTTTGTGGCTTAGCTTCTAAACATGGAAAAAAGAAGTGAGCCTGAAAAAATATCATGAAAAGTGAACAATTAGTTTTAGGGATATCATGTTTACGTTGACAAAACAAAACAAAACAAAAAAAACAAAAAAAAAAAAAAAAAAAAAGGAGCTCAAGTTAAAAATGAGACAGTAAGTTAAAGTGACAATACATTATCTGACATAAATGTTTGTAACATCGCGAAAAGAGCTAATTTAGCTTTAAAACTTTATAGACATGTTCAGAAACAAATACTCTTTCACAAAAGCCAATTAAAAAGCCGAAACAAAATTACTTATAGCGCTGTATAATCCCCCTTATTACGACACTAACTTGTATGCGTCCGGTGGAGAGAAATTTTCTGTTAATGCTATTTGCACATATTTTTCATGCACCCTATGTGCATACTGATCCCCTGTCTCAACTAGGGTAACACTAAGAGTGTGTGATTCAAACACATCTCTCAAGCTGTGACTTGTAATACAAGGGGTTTACTCTCAGGACAGTTATTATCTGTTTGACTAATAGTAGGCCATGGATTGAACTTGCGCCGTTTATTTGTCAAGACTTGACGCGTGCGCGTTGGACCCGGAAGTTGTGTCAGTTTTGTCAACTCAAGGCAGACACACCTGGGTAATTATACCCTGCACCCCGACATCTGGGCAGCACACCCCAACACACATATATTAACATACAAAAAGTTTTACTTACGTAAACGACAGTGTCGTGTATATTACAGTATATCTTACATTTATAGCAAAAACGCAGTGTGATTGGCTCCCTTGTAATTTAGTTCCCACACACTATAAAAGAAAACATGTTTTAAAAAGAGAAACTGGTTCCATTTTTCAGGAATAAATCTGTCAACATTATTATTAACGTGTAAATATAACAAAATCGGCTTTAAATATAGCCTAATTTTGGATTCATTAATTACAAGTAAATAAGAATGAGCACAACAGGAGTTGAAAAGACCGCCTAAATTTTCTCACAACTAACATTTGGCGCTGTTGTCAGTTCGCGCAGGAAATAACGTCAGTTGAGGAGAAGGTACAAGTTGTGATGTGGTACTCAATGGACAAGTCAGACCTGAAAAGTGCATTACTTGTTATTAAAGTGTTTCCCCAAAATTCGGGCCTTTCGCAGGAGACACCTGTGATTTGGCCTCCATGATCTCCTGACATAATGCCGTTGAATTTACTTTTGTAGGGTCACATGAAGAACAGAGTGTTACACGATTTAAATACGGGGGACCTTCGAGACCTCCGTACCCGGATTGTAGAAGACATGGTACCATCCCTTCGGACATGTTGGAGTGGACGTGGAGGGATATCCGATATTGTACAGAATAGACATTCTGCGTGTAACCAGGAACTCAATATAGGTTAAGTGTTTTTTTTTAATACAAACTTAATATATGTTTGTAAATCAAATTCCCCTAACATTATTATTTGTTTTGTATTGGGAACAAGATAAAATTAGGGCATTTCGTTGTAGATTGGACATAGGCTACTAGGCCTACTTCTAGCCTGGGTTATCGAATTTGAATAAAAACACTCATGTTACACCTATTGCAGCAACATGGCGGTTTCAATGCTTAGAAGTGTAACATGTTAACCACCAAGCTGAGAAGGCAGTGACTTCATTGATATGAATGTCACGAGAAGCAACAGCAGTATTTATATTTTAAAATCCTGCCTCGACGACCCCTCGCAGCCGGTAATGACCATCATCCTCACAATGGAGTCTAGTAATTGCGGGGTGCAGCTCAAGAGATGGGGGTGCAGCTTCTCTTTTTACCAGACATTTATATAAAAAAAGAAGAGAAGAAAAGCCAACTGCCTCCAGCACAATGGCGACATCTGCGGGTTGCATTGCATTCTGGGAGATCCAGGCGTGGGGTGGCTCATTCAATCGATGCTGGTAATGATTTCTAAAATACTTTTAAATTAATATAAATGATAGCATTCCCAGAAGAGGGAGTTTTATTCACTTTTACTAAAGAAAGTTAGTTCAATTGGATAATTTATGTTTCCTTGGTCGTAAGTATTTCTTTTTCAGTTCTGTTATTTCTTTTATCAACCGACTTGCGTTTGACTCTTCCAATTTAGCATACACAAAGGCTGGAAATAAACCCTGCAATTTCAATTTTTATTTTGTCTAGACTGACGACATAAGGTTGGCCTACAGTTCACGACTCGAGAAAATAGATTCGTTGGAAACTCCAGAACATCTCCAATGAAGGCTTTCTAGACCAGGTAAATTTGAGGAACGCAATGTAATAAACTGCTTTCCAAACTTAACTTCCACTATGGTATTTAAATGAGGGTGTTATTATATTGTCAACGAATTATTTAATAGGAACATAAGTATTATTCTGAAAACTCACAAATAGGCCGATAGGTCTACGGTACGTTACTCTTTATTAGAGATGGAGACCAGTAAAAAATTAATGTCAGGTGTCAAACACTCGCATATTTCAACCGACCTAAGCATGGAATTTAAATGTTGTTGCTACTCAGCATAACATAGAATAGTGACCTCATTGCATGGCTGTGCATTCAGTTGCTCCAACCTCACACAAAATCGTGTTATTCGTAAGGCAAGACAAGTCTGAGAAAGGGATAGTTTATAATATTATTCAGATAATTAAGAACAAAATGTTTCATATAGGCCTAAATATGTTGGTACTAGTGCAATTAATACTTAATCAGCCTACTCAATGGCAATAGACAGTTCCTAATCCCGCTACCTGAGCCCGCCATTCAACCATATTCTGTACTAACTCCAATTAGCCTATCCCTCGCAAATCCTACTTCCCTTAAATCTATCCTCCCACCAACGTCTAGGTCTTCCAAGTGGTCTTTTCCCTTCGGGTCTCCCAATCAATATTTTTTAGATATGTATTTCCTCCTCATGCGTCCAACATTTCCAGCCCATTTCATCCTCCGTGATATAATTACCTTTACTTTATCCGGCGAAGAGTACAGGCTATGAAGCTCGTCGTTATGCAGTTTTCTCCAGTCTCTGTTTTCATCTTTCTTAGGTATGAATATTTTCCTAAGCACCCTGTTTTCGAACACACACAGATTATGGTCCTCCCGAAGAGTAAGCGACCATCCATATTGTCTTATAAATTTTTATTTTAGTAAGTGCAAGTAATTGGTATGCCACAATATTAACAAAATCGTTACAGTCGTTCAAGAGAAAATCGCTAAAACGATTATCTGAAAGCAACAGAAATAGATCAACAAACTTATGACGTCACCTGCAGATCAATAATTCAATTAATGTAATTTTTTTAATTTTACGATAAGTTACTACCTCTTCTTCTGTCTAGTAGACTACAGGCCTATGATACGGGTAGAGAAAGTTACACTACGTTACAAAAATTTTGCATTGAAACGATTAGAACTCTCAATGTAACAGATAAAAAGATTATGAATTTGAAGTTTGTGTTCAAATGAATATTGCAAATAGGCCCGTTTATCCCTATTGACTGTTAGCAACAGTCACTTTTCAGGTAGACTAAGAACCCATTCGCCAATTTTCCCCTCTATCGATGTCGAGCAACTCTTCTACAGGATAAAGAAGATGTGATTATTCTTAAGTAGCGACTACTGAAGTTGATATTACATTCTCCTGGACCTAAAGTTTAAAAACTAGAATCTCAAAACATTCCTTATAACAGTTGAATCTTGTTATTTTCATCCGAACGCAAAGTAGAATGATTCACAAAAATTAATCGAATCGAAATCTTTCCACTCTGTCTACAGAGCATAGGGTCTCCTAATGGGGAATATTTTAGTTACTCTTATTTTCCTACAGAGGAGAGAGTGATAGATGATAAGCCCATCCCCTCGACGACCATCTAGAGAAAACTAGAGCTCACTTAGACGTGAACAGGCCGGGAATTGGGTCCAGAGGTTCTATTAAGATATTTTGTATTGTATTTTCTGCTACCTAGGCCTATTTTATTTTAAATTGTTTATTGCTTCTTACGAAGCTCATAATATAGCAAACACTGGTAGATTGATACTTAGGCTAGGATACATTTACGATACGACACCCACGGTATATAGTCTTTCCTGGAGGAGGACTATGTCCTGAAAAATATATCCACCGACCTAAGCCAGATTTGAATCCGGACCTTCGAATCCAGAGGTGGGCATTCTATCTCTCCCCTATCGAGGCCGATTCAGTTAAATTGTAGAGGGGACGAAAAGGCTAAATGAACGTATTATTTATTATTAAATTAAGCCTAAATCGAAGTAGGTTGTCTGAATTTAATGGGATTTGGACACCGTAACTTTAGCAGGTAGGCTACTTTACCCCTTCACCACCGTTATCTTAACAAATATCTCTTAGCCTATTTTATCCCTGTAATATGAAACTTTCTTAAGGCGTAGGAAGTATCTAAACTCTCAGATTTTAAAGGGTTGTACAATTTCTCTAGGCTATGAAATGTATATGGCTTAGGGAATAATGCTCGGTACACCTATGGGTGTGTTCGCGCTGCATGAGGTTCCCCGGCCACATGCTGAGAACTATCCTCACAGAATAATGGCGGGTTCTATATCACGTAGTTGTGAAATTATTCAGCAGCAGCAAGTCTGTCCTTCCTTTTCCTTTCTTTTCCTGCTCCTCCCGCCCTCCAGGGAGCAGCCAGGCACCGGAAGCGGATCCAGCTCTGGGACAATAATTCGCGCAGTGCTGCCAGCAAAGGGAAAAATATCCCTGTTTCAGCTGCTTCTCTGTATGGATCAATACCCGGTTCTCAACATTCTGTACGTTACTTGTTCAAACTGTAGTGTGTAATAATGGATATAATATTAATGATTACGGTTAGGATGTTTATGACCTAAAAAAGTGGAAAATATGACTGCAAATATGACCTTAAAAATGACTAAATATGACCCAAAAAACCTAAATATGACCTCATAAAAGAACGAATTTTCTAAAAATAAATGTTCGAATTTAAATCGTTTAATGCCACTAAATTATTACATCACAATAATTCAATCAGAAAATAGCTTTTTAACAATTTTACAAGTAATTTTCAGTTTTACTTGTAAAGAACTTCTAATCTGTTAATGTTTTCAGATACCACTGCAAATGTGTTAAAACATGTCTATTGGAAGTTGTTAACAACAAGGAGAAAGAGGTAATTGTGCTATTAAGCCTACTAGCTATTGTCCCTTCACATTTCAGTTACAGTAAAACTCTTTTGACTCTTTTTCGGAAAAAAGTTTTAAGTCGACAATTTAGTGCATTTACTGCAAAATGCTCTTTTACCGAATTTATAACTGAAATATGATGTTAAATTACAAATATGACCGAAATATTACCAAAACCACGAAAATTACCAAAATTTGACTTTATATGCCAAATAAAGACGGTCCGATTAAGACATCAAATGTCCAATTCGTGTTTAATTTGTGTTTGCGGCGAAAATGGAGGTCAGGATGAAATATGACTTGTCATAAACATCCGAACCCTATTAATGATAATGAAATAAATAGACTAAAAATAATATTAATAACAATAATAACTACAATAATAATGACGATTGTGATTATGATAATGGTAAGTTTGTATCAACATATTATAATAAATTGTTATATATTGCGTAATAATTGTATATATATA
Organism: Ectobius pallidus; assembly: GCA_964059195.1. NCBI lineage: Eukaryota > Metazoa > Arthropoda > Insecta > Blattodea > Ectobiidae > Ectobius > Ectobius pallidus. The sequence continues at coordinate 29,467,313 of CAXKWD010000004.1, read as the reverse complement.
CATATATATATATATATATATATATTTATATAGTAATAAAATGAGTGTGATAATTTTTTTTAATTTCCAATCAAGTTTATCCAACAGTTGTAGGTGGAATATCTAATTTAACCCTTAAGTCCTACAGGATACAGTAGTTTGTGTTAAATTTGTTACAAAATAGAACCAGGTAAACTGATATAAACATTAAACAATACATGAGAATACCTTAGGATAATAAAAATCCTCTAACACTGGGATTCCGAACCCATGACCTGCTCCTGAAATATTCTCATACAAAACTGGGCCTATGACCTCCTTCCCGGAACAACATGCCACGTATGGTAAGCAAATACGATACTTCACATTTAGCTTATGAAATTATATGTGTGGGTGTGTGAAACTTCCACAGCATTTTGAAGCTTTTCTCTGATCCAGCGAGACAGCCCATTGCGCAAATAATGTTTTGAAAGTGTTAAATTTAAACCAAATTCGTTACGGCAAGCGATCGCAAATGATTGATGGAAGCTAAAAGTTAAACATTAACATCCCAGTCAGGAAAACTGTTTGAAATATTTCACAACTCTTTCCTCATGCAAGATTTTAGGTTAGATTGACTATTGAGCAACTTACATGGAGTCTAATGTTTTTTTAGAGATTTTGTGTTATTGTACCAATATATTTTTACGCGACTGAAATAGTGAACAACTTATCAGTCCAAAAGATTCTTTAGACGCCCTGCAAACATTTTCTACTTGGTTATTCGTTTTGTTAATAGTCTTCAAAACATTAGTAGCCTAATCACTAGCAGTAGGAAAAACATCCAACTGGCTTGAACAGAATTTGTCTATTTGAAAAATACTTTAACACTCTATTGGGGATCGAACCCGAATTCTTTCAGTTTATTGTGACGTTCTTCGAACAGCTAGACCACGGCGTACCCAATTTACAACAAACGAACATTTAAAAGTTATTATTGTTGCCTTTGATGATTTAGCATATTTTTATATGAAGATTAAAAGATAGCTCGAATATATAAAAATAAGTCTTATTAAATAAAAGATTAAATAAGGGGATTTGTTTTGCATTTTTTGCTATATTTTGTATTTTTCGTCATTTTCAAGAGATAGCTGATTTTTTGGCAATTTTTAGGTTATTTTCGGCACTTTTAGGTCATCTTCGGCATTATAGGTCATTTTTCAATGGAGGTAGAGAGGAAGTTTTCCATGTACAAATCATTACTTTCAGGCAACAGACAATCGTTTTTATTTGGTAATCTTTGCCAAGTGTTCATAGTTCATTTTAATTCAGGTTTATTGTAAACAGCACAACACTTTGTCTTGTACTAATAAAGATTTTTTCCTTTCATTTTAAATGGCAATAATTTGCTAGGAGCAATTTCAGAAAGAATTCATTTTTTCGCTAAGGGTGTCTAAGCGTATAAATTTACTTACTTCTTTAGTAAGAAAATAAGTTTGTTTTATAATGTAAATTAATTCATTAAGTCGCTTTTAGCAATTCATTACTTTTAAAAATTATAAGTAACAATGGTAAATTTATTGGTCTTTTTTGGGTCTTTTTTCACTATTTTAGGTCATAAATGCATTTTTATTTTGCATTTGTTCACTATTTTATGGTCATTAAATGCCTTGCCCTACTTATTATTATTTCGGATGATTAAAATTAAACAAAGTTAATTACAGTAAGATTTGTTTTAAATTATTAATTAAACTCAGACACAAGACTTACACTCATGTAACTGTTAGAAATGTTTCACAACTCCTTCCACGCGCATGTACTTAAAAGCTAACTATTGACTAACTTAGGCGTACTTAAGCCACTGTTGCTCTGCAAGGAGGTATATTTTTACTGGAAATGTGGGAGTGAACATGTATGTCTGCTGAATTGAATTTTTCAGTCATCTCTCCTACTACACATAATAAAAAAGAATTTCTCTGTGTAGGGCATTGTAAAAGGAACATAATGTATAATAGAAAAGAAGGCTTTCAAGAAAATAACCGACATGGCCCTCTTAGAAATGAAATGTACGTTAAAAGCTAAAGTACAAGATGTGTTTCACTTAAACACTGGCCGCGAGCTGCAAATCTGATTGCCACTTCTCCATTTCCGCATGCAGCTCTTCTTTTATTTATCTACGCCTCTAACGTATCATTCCAACGGAGAACGGCAGGTTTTAATCTTGAATTTTAAACTTAAATGAGGAAGGAATAAACTAGTAAAATCAGTTAAACCGATGTAACAAAGTGCCAGAATGCTTTTGTTTAATCAGTGATAATTGCCATAACGTTAGGCCTATGTAGAAAATAAGTTATTTTGTAAACGATTCATTAAGCAGGGCTTACGGAAGAACAAAGGTCTATACTTTGGTAAGTACAGCCTATGTGAAGAAATATGTGGGTAGTGATATTTTTCAAAGCTAATTGTAGGCATATTGCAACTTCCAAAGCCGTAAATGAACACTGTAAAACAATATGTTGTAATGAGAACTGATTTACATTTGATAAATTCTCTCAAACATATTACCATAAAATAGGCGCTAAATTGTGCATTACTCCGATACCGGTCAACCGATTTGGTCTAATATCAATAGGCTTCTTCCCATGGACGTTATAAATGCGTATACCAAGTTTCATGAAAATACGATAAAGCGTATTCGAGTTATCGCGCGTACAGATAGACGGACTGACATTTCCCGTCCCCCACACAATCTCATAAAGTACCATTGTGGCACTTCATAAACATATAGCCTACTACTCTTAAGAAACCGAAACAATGGATGTTATATATATACTGTATATATATATATATATATATATATATATATACGTTCATTTTGGAAAAAAGTATCATTAAACATGACCCCCGACATGCCAAGAGAGTCATAAGCCTATTTAATTTTTTACTTTTTCTAAATTACCTCTACTACTGTTAATATAGAGTGGCTCAAAAACAGATACGCGAAAAGGTAACCCACATACATTTTCGGTTACACTCTTTTGGGCCACCCTGATTAACTGAATTACTGGGCTCGACCCAGAAATTTGATGTCAATTCCGTGTGTTTATGTGTGCCTGTGAAAAAGAAGTATATTTATCCTATAACAATAGGACTCAAAGGTTTCTTCCCGTTTCACGGACTCCGAAGAGTACTAATAGGCTATTATTATTGAAGCCACTAGGGATATATGAAGTGACCAAAAGAAGAAAGTGAACATTTTGTTATTTTCATATTAATTTTAAACCGATTTGGTGACCTTCGGAACATGTTGCTAATATAAAATTGGTCAAATGGGTTTAATATTATATATTATTAACACCAGGAGACTCAGTCCCATACTACGAAGGGAAGGGTACATTGACTAATGGCCGGTTTCTATAAACTAGCGAATTACCTATGGGTAAATTATCCAATGGACAGAATTTACACAAAATAACACCACACAAACACAAATAATTTAAAGATAGCAATCACATACACTTGTGGCGAGTTTCTACATAAATGTCCTCTGGGTAAATATGAAAATGACAGAAAAAATGTTCCTATAAACTCGGGTTAGATCTTTCCAAGGGTAAATCTTCGGGTTAATTTATCCTTTCAGAGATGGCTGGATAAAATTTAACCTTTCATAGGATCAATAGTAATATTTAAACAATGAGAATCAAAGCCTTCTGAATTAAATTAACTGTACAACTCCAAGGCCTTGCTCATTATATCATTGTAGGTTAAATGGAACTAATTTGTCCATGGATAATTTACCCATGTAATTCACTAGTTTGTAGAAACCGGGCATAAATGAATCAAATGAACATTTTAAACTGATTTTATGACCTTTGGAATATGTTCTTTAACTGTCGTATTTTAGGTAGATTTCGAAGAAAAATCTACCTATTGCAATGGATACCACTTTATGATTTTCGAAAAATTCTTTCATATCTTTACGTTTCATGCTCCCCTAAATACGAAACCACCGCCCGTTCAAAAAAAAAATTTGTGATATTTATATATATATATATTTATATATATCTTTACACGATAGCGGCCGTAATTTTGAAGATATTTGAACCAAATTTTATTATGTTATTTCTAGGCCCAATAGTTCGGACAAGTTCGTTAATGGGCAAAATTGGCCCAAGGGGGTGGTCGGGGGAGGGGGTTGAAATTTAAAAAAATGTATATCTCGGCCCCTATGAAGTATAGAGGGAAACTTTGTTTGAATAAATTAGAGTACTCCCTATGGAGTTCACAGTGACACCAACGATTCGGGGGTTCGAGTGAGGGTGGGGGTGGAGGTGGGGGTGGGGGATGAAAATTCGAAACTTTTGAAACCACGTCTTGTGGGGTATCGTTGAAAAGCTCTTGATGAGTACTCTACAAATCAATAAATAGTTTCTTGATAGCTCTCATATTACGCGAGATTTTAATGTTTGAAAATAATAACACTTAAAAGAATTATTATAATATCATAATTTTGTCTTGTTTAGCGGCTTTGCTAATTTTATTCATTGCTCATCTTGCGCACGGCCTCCCAGAATATTATATCCTATTCTTGTTGTCAAAACAAATGATTGTAGGCTCTTCCTCTTTACCGAATTCAGTTCTTATTACTGCAGGTTTACCATGCCAAGGCTAAAGAAGAAGAGTGCTATGCAGCGACAATAAATTAAACCAAAATCACTTCGAAATCTACCTCCGCCTGTAGGCCTGCCTAAAGGGATTTATTTCCATTTGGTTTGTTTCAGTTCGGTTCTGCCGACCCCATACTAATAGGCTATTAATAACTGTATTACAGACAAAGGGTAAATAACGTAAAAAAACAAATTATTATGTTATTCCAATTTCAACAAAATAAGCTATTTATATTCACATGGCTATTATGCCTATTGTGGAACAGAACTATTTTCTATTCATTGAAAATTATAACGCAATATTACAATGACATATAGAATAAACAGAATTAGTTCATTTCTACGAAAGAGAATCGTAGTTTATAGGAGAACAATTTTATGAGCAAGTCTAGCTCGAATACTAAATACGATAATTTGCAAAGTGGAACAAATTGTTTTTCCAATAGGCTTATACCTTCCACATGCTTATAGTAATTCCAAGATTCTTGGAAAATAAAAACTATGTTGACATTTCTAGTGTGAGTCGTATGTTTTACGACATTGAAACAAGGACAGAGCTAATTTTATCAACAATAGCCTACATACCTTAATAGCATAATTGTTTAGTATTATGAACTGAAGTTCATATGAAACCCGTAAGAGTTTTGTGAGCACTATACCTCCGTTCAAAAAGTCTAAGATAATGCTCTCTTTATAGCGATCTTTAAATCTGTAGCCAATATTGTCTTTCATTGTGAAGAGGACACTTTTCTTTCCACGAGAACTGTTTTACTAGAACTGTTGAAAGAAGCTGAACAATACATGAAACAATACGATTAAATTCTGTGTGCATCTCCTTTCACTGTTGAACATCTATTGGACATACTGCCCCAAGTATACTGATCAACGATCTCTGTGCCAAGTTCCTGCCAAGTTCCATGGCTCTGGGCCAACCAAGATAACCACATCGATGTCTTAAATTTCATGAAATACACTGTACTTTGTAATGTCATTTAATTGTTTTTCTAAATGCATTGTATTTTAGTGTTATAGTCGCGACATGACTTTTTAGTTAAAGCGACTTTAATAAGAATAAATTAAATTAAAAAATAATACGATTAGAATGTACACATTAAAACGGAATTTAAAAAAATAAAATCCCTTACACATATGTCGTTTTTAACATCAAGGAATATTAATGCCAAATTGGAAGGAAATCGAACTATAGGTTTGGTCGAAACTGGTAACAAACAAATTTAGAGATAAACAGACGGAAAGTCGAATGGTCGAGTTAAAACATGACCTATCTTCGAACGGTCAATTATAAAAAGCCTATGTGAGGACTATTCCAATACTTTTTAACTAAGTTATTAGCTACTGTAGAATGTTATGAGTAGGGGGCGGATTTCTATGACATGTATTTTTCCCCTTTGCATTATTTCAGGTTTCCGAGTAATTTAAACCCGATTCCAAGCATCCTGGTGAAAATGGAACGGCTTTTATTGTGCATATAACTGCATATTTAGGACATTTTCAACTATTGTAGCATATTTAGTATGAATATGCATATTTAGGTCATATTTTTGGCATATTTGTGTGCATATTAAAGAAATTTTGAAGTTTCATATTATATTTTGTAAATTTTGCATTACTGTGAAAAATTTTGAGAACTTACAGATATTTTAAATAATTAACATTATATTTTAATAACTTGAATTGCAATGAAACTTAAAAAAGCATACTCAATGTGTAAGTGGTAAACTCATATTTTAAATTTTATTGGTAATATTTTAATGATTTTTAGGTCATAAATGCATGCATATATCCTATTTTTTTGGTCATAGAAATCCGCCCCCTAGTTATGAGCATTTTAAAAATATTCTAAAGGAAGTAATACACGCTTTTCTTTTACAGTCAGTATGGGGGATTTCTTACATGGTAACCTCCTATCATGCATCCTGTCAATTGTCTTAACACTTCATATTTTTATTACGAAATAAGTTAGAGAGAAAATATAAATAGTACTTATTTTACGAGAACTTGGTGATAGGCCAATTTACAGAACTGATCTAGGTCGGACTTTCTTAAGCTGGTTGTGTGGATTTAAAGCGAGTGCCCCTGATTTGCATGTTTCCCGCCCACATCCTCGCTCTGTTGTAACACATGGCACTCTGACATGCAGTACAATACCTCCCCCTGCATGAGAGAGAGAGAGAGAGAGAGCGAGCGAGAGAGAGAGAGCGAGCGAGAGAGAGAGAGCGAGCGAGAGAGAGAGAGCGAGCGAGAGAGAGAGATCGACAGACAGACAAGGACTGAGAAAAACACAGAGAGTAACAGAATGAAAGATAGTCATAGAGAGGGGACGAAAGAGAGAAAGAGGAAGTCAAAGAGAGGGAGAGGGAGTTATAGATAGAGAGAGAGAGAGAGAGAGGGAGAGAGAGAGAGAGGAGGGAGAGACAGTCAGAGAAACAGAGAAGAAAAATATTGTTCTGACCGTAGTCAACTAGCTGGCCTATACGGGCCCCATAGTCTGCACAAAAACATAATTAAATAAGATACTGTATATGAATTTAAAAAATAATAGGTTGATGAGCTAATCTTTATCCATTGAACAGTAATAGCGTCTTCGGAAAGCATATTAAAAAAATCTGATGTGAAAGTCACATAACTTCCTCTGCCCAAATAAAAGTTAGCAATATTCACATATCCTTGTACAGAATCGCAAGACACAATTTTACGCTAATTATCCTATAAATACCTCTTCTTTCAATGATGCGACTAAAAGCGCAGGCTATATAACAAACTTAAAAAAAAGTGACTGCAAACGTTTATTGAACTTTCCACCGTAAAGAATAATTTCCGAAATTTATCGAATATTTCCCTCAGATACATCTTTACTCTATGCATGGCCAACAATACATCTTTCTCACTTCACATTGTTATATAGAATAAGAGGCCGTGAAAAAGCGCGTATTCAGTTGTTCATCACGCAAGACAAACTTTCTACAAACAGTGGGTGAACAGTGGGTGGCTTGTAACTACCCTCAGAGAATTTTCTCGAAAAAATGTTTCAAATAAAAGTTTTAGCTCTTAGTATAAGCAACCCATGTGAAAAATTTAAAGAAAATCGTTAGAGCCGTTTTCGAGAAAATCGCGAAAAACGAAAATTTCTTCATGTAAAGTCCCCTTAAAAATAAGAGAAATTTGTCGCCAATCTTCTAATCACATCTTCAGAAGGTACCTGACCCAAATACGAAATTTTGTTTTCATACGATTCTCCGTTTCGGAGCTAGCCTGTTCACAAACTTCCACACAGACAGACAGACACACACACAGACACACACACAGACATGTTTCCAAAAATAGTATTTTTGGATTCAGGGGTCCTTGAAACGTGTATATATGCTAAAAACTCAACTTCGAATTTTAGGGTCGAAAACAATACTTCCTCTACCTATAGCACCTATGGTACGGGCAGAGGAAGTAAAAAAGAAAAAAATGCTTACAAGAAATAGGCTTATATCAGCGCACCAAAGTTGAATAGCCTATATTTTAATACGTTAGTTTAATAATTAATCTATAAATGCATAATGTAGCCTATATGATACAATATTTTGCCTTAAATTTTTAACAAAACGACGGAAAATAAGTCGAAAGAAAATTTCAAATGCATTAAAAATTTACAGAATACTTGGACTCGCATTCGGGAGGTCCCAGGTTCAAATCCCTTGGCCGGTCAATTTGACATGGTTTTTTTTCATGGTTTCCCCAGTCGTAAAGACAAATGCCGAATTGGAAATTACATACCATGAATCGCCTGGTCCTAGTTCTACACTGGAGGTACTAATAACACGAATATAATGTTCAATTTGATATTAGTTTATCCAAATTTAGTTATATCTTTAAACTTCCAGCCCTTTATGCGGACACACGCGACTTGTCAAGCTGATTTGAGTAGAAATGAATCGGTTCAGAGCAGATGTAGCGGATGTGAGGCGGGGCGCAGAATTTACAGGAGTATTGTTCAACTCGTTACTGGAAGGGGTATACTCTATACATGAACACAAAAGAATATCACTCCTATGTACAAATGTATGTATGGACGTAATTTCTCATGAACTTTTTAATGTTGATAAACGCAGTAAATTCTAACTTATCGTAGACCTGTTTCTTCATTAGGCCTATATTTAAATGTTCTTCCAAACGGCAATAGCAAACGTGCATATACACCGTGTTTCAAAATGAATATCGGGGTTTTAAGGCTTTGCAGAATATAGTACATTTAACATACAATTATAAATAATACATCAAATGAAAGAGCAACTCAAAGAGTTTTGTTGGTACTCCTGTGCGCATCCACTGTTTCCTCCGTATGCCATTAGAATGCGCTAGTAGCAAAGGTGGCGACTATTGAGTAGAAAGTTTTTTTCTGTCTTACAGTATGCAAAGACGGAATCTTTAGTAATAGTGCAACGTGCTTTCCGTATTTCCTTCTTTATCCTTGAAGCAAGTGTGATGTCTTGATGATATTGTGTGATATTGTCTTGATGCGCTACAACTAGGGCTCTTTCCTCAATTGGATAAAGCTGAACCAGAGAACTTTATTTGGCAGCAAGGTGGTGCACCACCTCACTGGCATCACTCAGTACGCGAATGGTTCAACGACGTTGTACCTGACCACTGGATTGGCAGCAAGGGGCCGGATGACAGAGCTTGTTTCACATGGGCTCCACGTTCACCTGATTTGACGCCATGTGATTTTTACCTTTGGGGATTCATCAAGGATGAAATGTATGTGCCACCACTACCAACTGACCAACCCTACTTAAGACACAGGGTTGAAGCAGTTGTTGCAACAATTACTCCAGACACACTGATCAAGGTTTGGGAAGAACTCTCCTATCGGCTCGATGTGTGCCGTGTGACGAATGGTGCTCACATTGAACACTTGTAGAAAAAACTGTTTGAGTTGCTCTTTCATTTGATGTATTATTTATAATTGTATGTTAAATGTATTAAATTCTACAAAGCCTTAAAACCCCGATATTCATTTTGAAACACCCTGTACTATTGCATTTTAACCTTTCAGCTCTGAATTTATGTGTTCTTTCAAATAAAATCATCAGTAGATAAGCTTGAATTCAACACGAAAAATTTCAGAGGAAGGCAACCGTCACCACGAGAATAAAAAGAATATATTCTTATTTTATTATAAATAAAATCAGGTAAACTGATGTACCAGAGTGCCAGAATGCATTTGTTTAATCAGTGATAACTGCAATTATGATATGCAGAAAATAAGTAATTTTTTTAATCTATCTCCGAGTTAAACTCCAGATCGATTCGTCATGCAGGAAGAACAAAGGTCTAAAGTTAGATACTTAACACCTTAATTAATACTCGTATACACTGACTTAATTCCTAAAATATGTCACCATATCACAAAATACACTGGCAAAGAACTCCGCTTAATGTACGTAGGCCTAATTATTTCACAGTAATATACCTTCTGTACGTAATAGTATTCATGAAGTACTCATGCCAACTTGATTGACGAAATAAAGAAACATTCGACTAGTTTGATAAGCATATGTGAAGGAATACGTGGGTAGTGTTCTTTGTCAAAGCTACCTGTATTGCAACTTCCAAAGCCGTATATGAACACTATAAAACAATAGCCTATGTTGCCATGAGAACTAATCTGCATTTGATATATTTTTTCTAATACACTACCATAAAACAGGTACTAAATTAGGCATTACTCCTGTACCGGTCTACAGATTTGGTCCATTATCATTAGTCTTCTTCCCATTGACATTATAAATGCGTATAACAAGTTTCATGAAAATCCTATATAGGCTATATAATATAACATAACAATATATAGTATTACAATACATAATATTACAATACATAATATTACAATATATAATATTACAATAAATTGGTTAATAGCCAGATTAGTAATTATTACCTTTAGGATGTACTTCTTCTGTTAAAATGTAAGCGAACTTTTTAAATTTACATTTAATTTTCTTACTGAAGTTTTTACCTTTCTATTGGAGGAGACAGTACAGAATTATTATCTGCTTTATTTAGACGCCACTTTATTAGGAACGGTGGCTGTCAGTCATAAGCAGGGAGTTTGTTGATGTTGAAATCTACACTAAACCAATATTCTCAATTGCTCGGCAGCGGTGCATTAGGGGCTATTTGCCATGCACGCGCAGGGCACCCCTATATAATAACCATACAATACCCCACTCCTGCACTATCAGATGTCATCCCCCTTCCTGTTTTGTATTAATAATGTAACATTCGCATCTACAGGATGAAAACGGACAGGAAAACTATGCAAAGCATCCATCCTTAACTTCTCACTGCGACCGACGTATCAATTCGTCACTTCGAACAACTGTTTAAAGCTGGAATAGCCTATATGTCTAAGATTAATACAGTGATTATTTATCTAAAATGTGAGAATTTCTATTCAAACTTTAAACCTATCATTTATGGAAGTCAACTATTCTAATAAAATTTGCTTCATTGATTTCAAAATTAGAGCTCACTGATGGTTTTCCTTGGAGATTTCTTATATGCCTTTTCAAAGTTAGCTATGGAAGATGAACAATGTGTTTTTAAAGCGTGAAGTGTGAGTGTGAGGATTTATATTCAAACTTTAAATTCATTATTTATGTAAGCCAAATATTCTAATGAAATTTACTTCACTGATTTCAAAATTAGAGCTCACTCATGGGTTTACTTGATAATTTCTTACATACCCATAAAAATTTAGCTCTGGAAGATAAACAATGTAATTTTTAAATGTCTCATATTGTGATCTTTATCTAAAATGTGAGGATTTTAAATGTATTATTTATGAAAGCCAAATATTCTACTGAAATTTGCTTAATTGATTTTAAAATTAGAGTTCACTGAAGGTTTTACTTGATAATTGCTTACATACCTATACAAATTTAGTTCTGAAAGATAGACAATGTAATTTTGAAATGTCTCTCATATAGTGATGTTTTATCTAAAATGTGAGGATTTCTATTCAAATTTTAAATTTATTATCTATGGAAACCAACTATTCTATGAAGTTTGCTTCATTGATTAAAAAATTAGTGCTCACTGATGGTTTTACTTGAAAATTTCTTATAAACCAATACAAATTTAGCTATTCAAGATAGACAATGTGATTTTCAAATGTCTCACGTGTGATACTTTATGTAAAATGTGAGGATTTCTAATCAAATTTTAAATGTATTATTTATGAAAGCTAAATGTTCTAATGAAATTTGCTTCAATGATTTCAAAATTAGATCTCACTGATGGTTTTACTTGAAGATTTCTTATATACCAATACAAATTTAGCTATGGAAGACAGCCAATGTGATTTTCAGTCTCATATATATATATGCTTTATCTAAAATGTGAGGATTTTTAAATTTATTATTTATGAAAGCGAACAATTCTAATGAAATTTACTTGATTGATTCCAAAATTTGAGCTCACTGATGGTTTTGCTTGGTAATTTCTTACGTACCCGTATAATAATATTAGTGAAGAGATTTTATGAGTAGTGTTCATATCTCTATGAAACAAGATTTTGTTAAGTAATAAATAGTATGAGTTCTAATATTTTTAACTAATATTATCAGCAAGTTCTATGAAACAGGGCACTGATCCCTTATATAAACTTTGTACAGTACATGTAAAAAGGATACAATCGCCGAACTTGCAGTTGCATTCTGAACCCATGCCCTATGTTTGGTAAGAGTTTTCACGCGTGAGCAGTGTCGACACGGGTGACATGTGGGAACTGTTCAGCTCCTTCAGTTCCGAGTTCCGATTTCCTGAGGGCGAAATTCGTCAGTTGTTACGGAAGTTGTGGGTGCTGCCATCTGGGATGTATAGCAACAGGTTCATTGTTCCGATTCGTGAAGTCTGCACACATGCCAACAACTGCCATCCTTCTACACATCACGATATGTTTCGTAACAAAAACCGATAGTGTCGCTTTATTTACCAACTTTACTAAAAAAAAGTGACATTCTTAGGTTATTTGTGCAGGTATTCGGTTCGAATGCTTTTCCAATATCGTGAGTTGTCACAGTTTGCATGACAACACGGGTAGATGTGGCAAGAAACCGACAAATTAGGAATACCAGTATCGCATTACTGGTCTAATATTTTTCTGGGCAAAAGCTGATTGGTTCATGGGCTTTGTAAATAATGCACTATCAGAGTTATTTTAGTTAATTACTACCAGATGCCCGCGGTATCGCCCGCGATTATTTACTCAACTGCTTATTTCTTTCTTTCTTTTTTTTTCTCTTTATCGTAGTTTTACCTCTCCCTTTTACGATTTAAGCGACCCAAGCCCGCCCGGGCCTTACAGGGCCGCGACCTGTCAGGAGAGGGATTATCTTTGGATCACATACATACTTTTTTTGACCAGACAAGGACATGGAGGGTCTCCTCGGATGAGTTATCAGCCCAATGCCGGAGCCACCTCCGAGACAACACGAACACATAGAACAAGACACACCATTCACACATACACTCACTCCAAACAAGGCGAGGATGGGATGAAGATGATAATGACGGCCAGATGATATCTGGGGACCACAAGGGCCTAAAGTTACCCGACATTTGTCTCACAGGCGAGGAAAAACCCCGGAAAAACCCCGTATAGGTAACTTGTTCCGACCAGGAATCGAATCCGGGCTCGCTGCGTGAGAGGAGTGAATGCATCCCCTACGCCACAGCAGTGGACTCAACTGCTTATTGTTTTATTGCTCATTCGGGCACCAGTAAAGACTGTATTGTGTTGTACGCAGGTGGAATAAATAAAGTAAATAAGTAAAATAAATAAATAAATTCACCATTAAAGTGCGCCACCCGTGAAAAAAACTACCTCAGATTCGAATTTTCAAGCCCGTCCTCCGCTAGTGAGGAACATCCAAATTGTTTAATGTTTTCCCATTTAGCCATACATTTATGATCCCTTCTGTCCAACTATGTAAAAAAAATCAGATCACTGCTAGTTTTAAACAAAAGAATAAGGTTAGCAATCGAGCAAGGCCACCTTCACAATTGAATACGGTCTTGTTATAAAAGGTGGCTTTGGATGTGCACGGAACCAGAATCCCAAATATTATATTAGATTGAAACATGTTCCTCAAATTATAATATTATAGGGGAAAAATTCCTCTGACACTGGGATTTGTCTATCCGTGCCAATGCTCTACCAACTGAGTTAAGTCATAGTTCACTTCACAGCATCAGATGGAACCTCTCTTCTATGACTGATTGCCCTTAGTGGTCTACCTCATTGACAGACAAGTTAGCTTATGCCATATGCAGTACTGTGAGGAACATTAATTAGTGAGTTTTGTGACCGGGCTTCCACTGTTATTGTACAGTAACATTCAAGATAGATACTGTATATGCATATGTATTCATGAACCACAGATTGTTGTCTCTATTGGACATTATATGATAATATTATAGAAGAAAAATTCCTCTGACACTGGGATATGAACCCAAGACCTTTGGCTCTCCGTGCCACTGCACTACCAACTGAGCTAAGCCAGAGTTCACTTCACAGAACCAGATGGAACCTCTCTCCATTCAAATCCCAGTGTCAGAGGAATTTTTCTCCTATAATATTACCATGTAATGTCCAACAGAGGCAATAATCCGTGGTTCATGAATGCATAAGCATATATCTATGTTCCTCAAAACATAATAGTAGCCTATATTACTCCAGTTTCATCGAACATTCTACAAACTTCACGGTAAAAGTATACAGTCTTGTTGAGAAACAAGTACCATTATGCCTTTGTTCAAGACAAATATTTACACAGGTGAAATGCTAGAACTCAACCTAATATTCTCCCACTGATCGGCCATGAGGTTAACGGTACAATTTCTCTTACTGAGAGCGACTTGCCCGGAGGAAAGGCATGCCCGGAGCCATTCTTGGCATTTTTCAAAGTGGTGTCGTCACGAAGAGCAACTGGTGGTTGCGCAGGGAGCCGGGTCATCAAAATGCAATTAATCATGGTCACTCGGAGGCTGGCAGCTGTGAGGAACAGCGGCCCAAGTCATCACATGCAGAACTACCTTAATTAAATTAAACTTAGCAAAATGATGCAATGATAGCGAGCTATTAATCTGACTTCAATAGATAAGTAATGCATGCACGGAGTCTTCAATATTCAAATAATTGACAAACTTATTACTGTTTGATAATTTTTATAGTAAACAATATCCACCTTATACTACAAAGTGTATTCATTGCAGAAATTTTTGATACAAGGGTAACTACTATCATAAATATAAAAGAGAGAGAAAGAAACATTCAAATGTAAATTACCTTGTATTATAAGATGTATCAAACGTACCAAAAATAAAATTACACTAATTATTACATTAAAAAGTTTTCACCTTATGCATTAGGCCCTGGTATTGTCATGAATATCTCTATATATATAAAAGGCTTTGTCCTGACTGACTGAATGAATGACTAACTGACTGACTGAATGACAGGAATCAACGAACAGCCTAAACTATAACAGGTAGAGACTTGGAATTTTGACAGTACCTTCGTTTCATAATGTAGGTGCTCACTAAGAAAGGATTTTGAAAAATTCTGATTCTAAATGCCAAAAATTAAATGTTTTTGAAAATACTTAATCCCTTTTTACGTAGAATTATCAATTCCAAATCACAGAATATATTGTTGCCAAATGGTATCAGGTGGGCTTGGAAAAAACAATTGAAATGCACTTTTGACAAATAAGAGAAGTTATCAAAATAATTCATGTTATAAATAAATATTACAGAATGAAATCCACTAAAATAATGGAATCACATAACTTTCTCTACCCTGGACATAGAGAAAACAAAACGAGGTATGGTAATGTGTATATTATTATATTATATCGCAGGTTTTTGGAGAGAAAAGTATGAAAGTGATAATGCTTTATGGTAACATAAGAGTGGGAAATTTCCCGCCTCGATATTACAATTTTATGTTACAGGAATTTCTGTTTCTTCTTATTTAAACCTCTACCAGGCTTGCTGTGCACTGTACAAGCGATGGGATGCAACACTCTAGATCCTCTATGAGCCATAAAAACTATATCAAGCGCTTTCTGAGGGAATAGTTTGAGTGTAATAAGTCGTTCTTCCTATTTCAAATTATAAATGCCTATATAAGGACCTAGAATTTAAAATTTAAAATCCTTCATAAGCTAATTTCCAATTACAAAATACAAAACCCGGGCGACGCCGGATCTTTTAAGCTAGTAACTTATAATTGTAATACAGTAACTAGTCTATTGTAGTTAATTAGCTTCATATTTCTCCAGTGGTATAATTATAGATTGAATGTTTTGATAAGTTCCGCCTATATACCAATAAATATTAAAACAATTTTAATATTTAGTGGTATATAGGCGGAACTTATCAAAACATTCAATCTAGTCTATTGTACTTTGATTTTTTGATACATCTTGTAATAAAAAAAATTCTGCAATTAATATACTTTGTGGTATAAGTTTACTATAAAAATTCAAAACTCAAATCGCATAAAATAAACCAAGAGACATCACCTAATGCTCGCAGGTATAGGTTTCACTTGGATGGGAATAGTGGAGTGATAAACAATGGAACTAAAATCTAAAGCAGCAATGCAATTCCTACTGGTTAACAATTAATCTGTAAAGCCAGCAATTTTAGGTGCAAAAATGTGGTAAATAAAAGGTGCAATATAGTGCTTCATTTAAAGGAGCTAATTTTAAATGTAAATAGACCTAGTTCATACAAATATTACCAAAACCGATTTAGTGATCAACGTCTAGTGTGGGATGCTACCTGAGCAGATAAGTTACCCTTGCCTCCTCTTAATTGGAATATTCATCTCGTCACGATAGAGCAGTGGTTTTACGAGCTTCTTGTATTTATTTTTTCTTTCAAGGTGACCTAATAGCATATAAATGTTTTAGTATTACTTTAAATATTAATATTAGTACTGTAAAACTGGTATATTAGTATTAGAGAATATTGTAATTTGGCAATGAGTCTGTTTTATACTCTTACTTTCTTTCTTTACCTTAGTTTACCTCTCCCTTCTAAGTACATTTATGCGACTCACACCACCCGGGCTTTAGAGGGATTATCTATGGATCACATACATACATTTTTGACCTGACAAGGACATGGAGGGCCTCCCTGGATGAGTGATCGGCCCAATGCCGGGGCCACCTCCAAGACAACATGAACACATGGGACGAGACCCACCATTCACACACACAATCACTCTGAACAAGGCTAGGACAGATGAAGATGATAATGACGGCCAGATGATACCCGGGTACAACAAGGACCTAAAGTTACCCGAAATTTGTCTCACAGGTGAGGAAAAACTCTGAAAAATCCCACCTAAGTAACTTGTCCCGACCAGGATTCGAACCAGAGCCCGCTTCATAAGAGAAGCGAACAGCGGTGGACTGTTATATACTCAACATAATAAACAAATAAATAAATAATAATAAAATCTGACACCGCTAAACAATAAATTGTTTAAAAAACAAGTACTCGAGTTGATTAAAACTTATTGTAATTGTACGTTTAATCACTTTGTACTCCATTATTAATTCCATTATTCTTTCTCAATTGTAATTTTTAACATGAGCTATTTTGTTTGTATCTCTATTATACTTTTGTACTTTATTTGTTTCGTATCAATGTTCATGTATTTATTTCATAATTATAAAGGATCTTATTTTTTTTCCTTAACCCTATAATAATTTTTGTTATTGAACACTCTTATAGATTGTGGCTTACAAATTTTCCACCTGTTCACCAACATAGACATATTTTGTTCTTTCATAGGCCTGCTTGGCCTACTTGTTACATATATTATGTAAAAATTATGTAAAATAAATTTGGTATGACTGAATTGATCCCGAACACGAGCTATGCTCAAACGAGGTAAACAATAGGCTACTCCTTTTTGTAGCTGTAATAATTGTGTTTATACTATTTGTGTTGGTATTTTGAAATAATTTGTAATAATTGGTATTTTGTAATTTGTAATAAAATCTGTAATAATAAAAAATTAGTAATTAAGAAAATCGCTTCGCTCGTTTCTTGTAGTATATTGCGATACAAGTGCCGTAAGCGGTGCATACGGATCGAGGAAAGAGTTTTTTCAATTTCCGAAATCCGTTATGCGCTTACGGTACGAGTATTGCATGCTATATTTTGCAAGATGAATATTTATATCAATTTATTTATATTAATTGAGATTTAGCTGAACATATTATGTATATACACTATTGAAGATGGATGTCATATTTCAGAAAGTGATTCGCATATGTTGGTTGTTATGGCAACCGAATATTTGTCCTATTAAAGTCGCCACAAACTGGGGGGCCTTGGTTCCGGTCTTCCATAAAGGCTTGTATTATGATGATTTTACTTACGGCACTTGTGCTTTTTGTAATTTTTACCGCACGGAGATTTCTTTTGTTTTCATAGTAACCAGATTGCGTGTGGGAAGGTCAAGTTACGATCCACGGCAACAATATTAGTAAGTACCACTAATTAATTACGTCGTGCAAAAAACAATATACAGTAGGCTACTAATGCCTTAATAAATGCTATTATAGGCTCATTGCTGTGGTACTATTATAGATTTACACCATTTATGTCGCATAGAGGTGACTTATAAAATTTTGTTATTTTGAAGTAGCCTGGGCAAATAGGCGAGGGGCAAAAGCGTGAGTTTTCAACGAGATGTCAATGAGGTAGATTGTAGCAATTGTACCCACACAATTGAATAACACTTTCCTCGTGGCTAGTGACGTAATTTTATGAGATGACGGATGGTTCTGGCCCTGGATGTCTGCAATAAATCCCCCTCAGGAGAAGTCCTTTAAAGTCATTTGCACGTGCATGATACAGTACTCTCTGTATCCTTATTAAACCAACAACTTATTCTCACTTGTTCATACAAGGATGAATAGGTATTTGCGGTAGACTATACGAGTAGTATTAGGGATATAAGAGAGATAAAATGGGGACTGGAAAAAATGCATAACGACGAGCTTCATACCCCGTACTCTTCACCGAATAAAGTAGGGATAATTAAATCACGGAGGATGAAATGGGCTGGAAATGTTGAGCGCATGGGGGAGGAAAGACATTATATCCAAAATATTGACTGGGAGACCCGAAAGGAAAAGAACACTTGGAAGACCTAGACGAGAGTGGGAGGACAGTATTAGGATAAACTTAAGTGAAGTAGGATTTGGAAGGGATAAGTGGAAGGAGTTAGCACAATAGAGTTGAATGGCGGGCTCATGCGGCAATGAACCTCTGGATTCCATAAAATGGCTTATATTTCTTTAGTTTGCTTAGGAATTGTCTATTGTCATTGAGTAAGTAAGTATTAATTTCCAATCCGACCTGGGATTTTTAGGCAATTGCATATTTTGTTCCTTATGAAATAACATGAAAATTTCTAAATATGTTGACATTTCATGATAAATCACTTGAGTTTTATAGTGCCCTAAAATGCCTATTTGGACCTTTGTAGCCTATTTTTACTATTTTAGTGCCTAAATTGCCTTTTTTGTACAAAAAATCCAACTTCTGTAACTTCTACAATAATTTAATGGACATCCCTGAATGAAGAGCAGAACAGCAGAGGGAGGGTTTTTCACAGAAACTTGATTTTCCAAAACAATTGTCGCCAAACGAATGCTGACTGACGGGGGAGGATTCGCTCAAACAACAAGTAGCAGGTATATAGTAAGAAGGGACATACTATGTCAATTTTTCATATAATCCATAACTGTTTTTGATAAATGTATTTTTAATTCTGTCTTAATTTTGCAATTATTTCTGTTAAGAATAGGTATACCACGTTTTTTACAGTGAAAAAAAGATCACGTTACAGTGAGCATATTGTAGTATTTTAAAGTATATTTTCTGTCTATTTACACATTTTTGAAGCTTATTTAAGTGCCTATTTTCTCTTTTAAAAGCCTATTTACTTGTTTTAAAAGCCTATTTTAGGTGCCTAAAACTAGTTTTTTTAGAGCCTAAAATCCCAGGTGTAATTATCAAACAGACTTTAATGACCACTTGACATATGCTCCATCCCCCTTCTACCAGATCTATTAGAACTGCATACATCTTCCATATTTTGGTTTCAACCTATTTGCTAGCTGTCTTTACGACACAAGGTAAACTTCTTGTTGTGGGATTATGATTTTTCCACGACTTGTTGGTACAGAACGTGATGCTGTAAAGAGGTGTTGAGAATGGGACGTGGAGCAACGAACTATTCAACAATGACAAAGTCGTGACAACACAGTGATTGATGCTGTTTTAATCATAAGAAGCCAGATGTTACCAGGGATACAGTTACTGCTATAAATACACAATTAAAATGTTTAAATATCGTTTTGCAGTCACTTCTGTGGTGATCATATCCCACGCCTCCTTGTTTATGCCTTCACTCAACAAGAGAACTCGCCAAAGCAAATCATGGAATTACCCATCACAACTTTTCACAATATGTGTGTGTGTGGGGGGGGGGGAACTGACAAGGGTCAACTTATGTGATTTTTTGACAGTCGAAAGTAAAAAAGTCACTTTTAACAGTAGATATTAATCAAACGGAGAAAATTATGCCCCTGAGTGGTATACCTATGGTTCCGATGTTTATGACCTAAAAAGGTAAAAAATATGTCAGCAAATATGCCCTTAAAAATGACTAAATATGACCCAAAAATCCAAAATA
Organism: Ectobius pallidus; assembly: GCA_964059195.1. Classification (NCBI taxonomy): domain Eukaryota; kingdom Metazoa; phylum Arthropoda; class Insecta; order Blattodea; family Ectobiidae; genus Ectobius; species Ectobius pallidus. The sequence goes on along the minus strand of CAXKWD010000004.1, from coordinate 29,446,880 downwards.
TGACCTAATATAAAATCAGGTAAACTGATGCAAAAAAGTGCCAGTATGTTTTTGTTTAATCAGTTATGACTGCAATTATGATATGCAGAATATGTTTGTTTTTTAAATTGATTTCCAAGTTAAGCTCCAGATTTATTCATTAAGCAGGGCTTACGGAAGAAGAAAGGTCTACCATCTCGGCCACCTGGGTCATTTTAACGGTCTAGTTGGATAAGCGCATGTAAAACAATAGTGTTTTTTGTCATAGCTACCTGTATTTTAATTTCCAAGGCCTTATAAGATCACAGTAAAACAATAGGCTATGTTGTCAAGATAACTGATTTTCATTTTTTTTATAAATTCTTTCGAATACGTATATTGCCATAAAATAGGCACTAAATTGAGCATTACTCCGAAACAGATCAACCGATTTTATCCATTATGAATAGACGTCTTCCCATGGACATTGTAAATGTGTATACCAAGTTTCATAAAAATCCGGTAAAGCGTATTTGAGTTACCGCGTCTTTAAAATATACACTAAATTGGGTTTTACTCCGGTACCGGTCAACAGATTAGGTTCAAATTCAATAGGGCACTTCTCATGGACGTCATAAATGAGTATACCAAGTTTCATGGAAATCCGTTACAGCGTATTTGAGTGATGGCGCCTTTCTCATAGAAAGGCGCCATAATCTATTAAAATAGGCACTAAATTGGGCATTACTCCGGTACCGGTGAACCGATTTGGTTCAATATCAATAGGGTTCTTCCCATCGACATTATGAATGTTTATACCAAGTTTCATGAAAATCCGAAAAAGCGTACTTGAGTTATGGTGCGTACAGACGCACGGACAGACGGACGGACAGACAGACAGACAGACAGACGGACAGACATTTTTTCGTCCCCCACACAATCTCATAAAGTACCATACTGGCACTTAAAAAGAACCTGTTTTCTAAAACTAAATGTTCCAATTTAAAACGTTTAATGACACCAAATTAATACATCACATGAATTCGATCAGACAATCACTTTTTAACAGTTTTACAGGTGATTTACAGTTTTATTTGTAAATAACTTCTAGTTTTAAAGAAACTTCTCCTGTTTGCTCGCTTCATCAGCTCCAAATAATATTTTGTAGAATATGCCTTCCCCTTCAAAATACTAATAATTGCATTAATTTTAAAATTAAGTTACGTAATAAGGCATGACATTAAATTAATTAAATAAATTTCAAATTTAACTTGGCCATTTAGTGAATATACTGTAAAATAATTGTGCTCTTTTACCGCATTTATAACTGAAGTATGACGTTAAATTACAAATATGACCAAAACATGACCAAGACCATAAAAATGACCAAAATATGACGTTATATGCAAAATAAAAACGGTCCAATTAGGTTAACAAGCATGCAATTCATATTTAATTTGCGTTTGCGACGAGAATGGAGGTCAGTATAAGAATATGACATGTCATAAACATCCGAACCCGAGTAATTACATTTCATTGTTTGTAATATTCTACTTATATGCCATTAATTCTTATTAAATTTTCTTATTAAAATTTTAACCAAAGATGCTTGGAATTCTTGTCACTTTTGATTAAAGTTATTGAAATGAAGACATCGCTCTAACTATGTACTGTACATGAATTCGCTATCACACAATATTTTAATAGTTCTAGCCGAGACGAGCGATTTGTGGGTAGTGAAGGCGGTTCTTGTGACATGCTATATATGGTGGTTATGGAGTGACCCATTTCAAGTGGGCAGCTTGTGCATTCTCGTCATGTGCACGCTGATACGTGATCCAATCTAGTCAGGTGTCACTCATTGTGTCCATTAAACACAAACTCGAGGAGTTCAATGTAGGGACCGCAAACCAGCCTAACATTTCTCCTCATACGACATTACCCGAGTATTACTATTATAGGGCTCGGACTTTTAGGTGCTTATAAAAACGAAAATATTTATTTTTTATGTGTTTAAAAAGTCGAAAATATGTTTAAAAAATATGAAAATATTTTAATTAACTTATTTAACCAATATTTACAGAAGTAGCCCTACTCATCTAGTCATTCTAGTCAGCAAGTGTAGAACTGTTGCAGTGAACGACAAAAGTAGATCTTAAGTTGTGCATCTTAAAATGTACGTTCAACATCTTGCATATTTGTAACATTGACACTCAGATGTTCCATCTGCTCCAAGTTCTCTACACTGTTACCTATTAAAATTTCTGAAATCTTGCGCAACACTTGTAACCCTTCATTCTTATTTAGGCATGACAGGGATTTTTCTTTAATTTTGTTTGCTTTTGAACCACTGATTTTGTTAAGTTTGTTTTCAATGTGTTTGATTTCTTTTTATTGATTCTGTCAACAATTGTTTTGTTGTTTCCAACTTAGTAATGCAGTGTAAGAGGAAACAGAAATTTGCACTAATGAAGGCCAAATCCGCCCTGATTTATTCTCTGACTGAACATAACAACGCAACACATTGAGAATATGGCGCAATTTTACAAAAACTGTCAAAATATTCATTTCTAAACATGATGTGTGGTAAAATATTACAAAAACTGTCAAAATATTAATTTCTAAACTTGATATGTGGTAAAATATGTAAAAATAATTAAGTTACCAAAAATATTTATTCAAATAAGAAATATCGAAAATATATTTTTTTTTTTTTATGTGATATGCAACTCAGTATTTTGAATCCAAAGGTCCCAACCGAAACTTTGACAAAGTCCAGCAATCATAAGTAATAGCAAAAAAAATATGTATTTACCTAAAAGTCCTAGCCCTAATTATTACTGTTGATAAGTGCCAGAATGGTACTTTATGAGATTGTGTGGTGGACGGGAGAATGTCCGTCTGTCTGTCCATGTGTCTGTAGGCGCGATAACGCCAAATACGCTATATCAGATTTTCATGAAACTTGGTATACGCATTTATAACGTCCATAGGATAAAGCCTATTGACATTGGACCAAATCGGTTGACTGGTACCGGACTAATGCTCAATTTAGTGCCTATTTTATGGTAATATATTATAAAGAATTTATCAAATGCAAATTAGTTATCATGACAACATACTGTTTTACAGTGTTCATATACGGCTTTGGATGCTGCAATACTGTTGGCTATGACAAATAATGCTATTCCTTTACATATGCTTATCAAACTAGACCATTAAACTGAACGAGGTGGTGAAACGGTAAAAAGTCAAAAAATATATACAGGGTGTTAATGAATAACACCGAAATATTTTACCTGTGTATAGAGGGGACATAGACAAGCAACTTTTATTAGGAGATTTTTGCTCTATGACGTAAAATGTGTATGCTACAGGGAATTAAAGTCCTTAAAATTTGGTGCTCATAACTCAATAATTGAGCGAAATAGGGTTAACATTTTCATTAAATTGACTTCATGCCTTCTTAGCGATCGATAAAAACCTGATTCTTAACAATTCATCAACAGCTATACCATAATTTAGAATTTTCATAATCTGCAAAATTTACTGATTAATCACATGATTGCCCGCCACTGCATTATGTTTTTATTCCTAATTCCAAACCTAACAAAAATGTTTCGTTTGTCTTTTTTTCCCTCAGAGTTGTAAGATATCGATCGTCATTTTTTACAATTTTCCCGATCACTACACAATATTCACTGTTCCTTTGTTTCCCATCATTTCAAGTATTAGAAGACAGTGGCGTGCATATCCTTGGGATATTTTATGCTATAACAGGAAGAATTGAATCCATAGAGCAAAATTTTCCTAATAAAAGTTGCTTGTCTATGTCCCCTCTATACACAGGTAAAATATTTCGGTGTTATTCATTAAAACACCCTGTATATTTGACTTGGTAAATGGTAAAAAGTCAAATATATATATATTTTTTTCACTTTTTACCATTTCGACCACCTCGTTCAGTTTATATGTATATATATATAAGCCTATATATGGCCTATATATATGTATATATAGGCCTATATATTGGATCGCAGGCAGATTAGTGATTGTTATCTTTGCTATTTATTTTTTATTTTTAAATTTAAACGAACTTTTTAATTTACATTTAATTAAAGAATGATGACGCCTGTGATGAAAGCCATGTCTGTACTTCTTGTTTCACATCATCATCGTCGATGAAATGTTTTCCATAAAAGAAACACAGTACAGGCGCAGAATGCGTTCGCATGGAATCCTTTTGGTTCATGACAATGCCCGGCCACACACAGCCAAACAAACTCAAGATCTGATCACATCGTTTGGTTGAGAACAATTCGACCACTCTCCCTACAGTCCGGATTTGGTTCCAAGCGATTTTAATGTTTCTTCATTTGAAGAAATTCCTTGATGGAAAACACTTCAATGACGATGTTGTGAATCAAGAAGTGCAGAGTTGGCTTTCGTCACAGGCGGCATCATTCTTTGACGAAGGCATACGAAAACTGTTTTCCCGTTACGACAAGTGCCTGAATAACGTCTGTGACTATGTCGAGAATAGTGTAAGGTAATGACTAAGGAATTATAATAAAGTATTTGGAAAATAAAATTCCGATTTTTTTTTTTTTTTTTTTTTTAATATCGGTGCGGTACTTACTTTAAATACACGTCTAGTATATTCAAGCTATCTTTCAATCTTCGTGAAGCCTAAAAAGATGCAAAATCATCAAAGCCTTGCCCTATTCATCACCAATACATTTCATTTGTAAACGTAGGGAATTGTCCAAATCTGATTGCCAAAACTGTGACAAGTGCATAGGGCAAGTTACTCATTGAATATATTTTGTTTAAAAATAAATGTTAAATACTAACGGGAAATTAAACTCATGGATTAGGTCCATCACAACTTATTATGTCAGATGGGTAAAAGGTAAAGGTCTAGTTTATTGGCACTGCATATCCCTTGTGTTGATTTAAACGAGATGCAAAGTGAAGAAGAAAGAGTTTATCTGCTCCGGTACAATAGCCTTATCATCACACTGCAAGAATGTCATATGTCTCTATAAACTGCCCCCAACCAAGGTGCTAAAATTTTAATAAATTTTTCAGATGCTCAAATAATCTGGTAAGGATAACAATATAGGCTAATCTACTCTTATAAAATTCAACGGCCCTAAAAAGCGTGCTCACTCGCTCGCTCACTTCGTGAGACATCGGGTATACTCGCGATGTTCGTCTCTGGAAGGGTAAACTTTCACGAAGAGTACAAAATTAGGAAAACCGCAATGAACACAATGAACAAATATTCTACTTTTATTTTTACTTACAATTTTCATAGCTCTGAACCACAAACATTTTTAATAAACTACCAGTGTAAATTTCTTAAAAATCCTGAAGTCAATTAATAATGGCGGGCGAAGCCGCAGGCACCAGCTATAATATTATTGATAAGTTAGTTTAACCATGGAAGTATCAAGGACAATAAAAATCCAAACAAACCATTCCTTCCCTTGAAAAATTATATAATTTCTGAAAATTACACTGAATTTATCAAATAAAATTGACATCATATTCATCTGTCAACAAACAGTTGAGAAACAATACGTATTATGTGTTCATAGTTAGCTTTGTAACTGCATAATCGAATCGGAGATCGTTTTCCCAGGGGGCGCTTTCTAATCGTGGAATGTACTCTGAAGCCGGAATTTTAGCTGTTTCATTAATTACTAATGGTTTAGTTTATGAATGATTCGCGTGCAAGTGTTAATAAATATAATGCTTTAATAATTATTATACCGGTACTCTTAATTTTTAATTGTTCAATTAATTATCAGTGGGCTAAGCCGCGGGCACCTGCTAGTATAATACAATCTTACGTCCATCAGTGTGATGGGTATGATAGGGGCCCGAGGAACCATCCCTCATATAATGGCCAATGTCTGCCAAAAGATTAGCCTTCCTAAACACATTCTGGAAGCATTGAAAGGATCTTTGGCCAAATTTCGAAACCATGCATATGGACCATATATTTAATTTATTTTGCTTGCGTTTGCTTATACTGTATGTGTGTTCAAGTGCAACATTATTATGTTACATAGTCAAGTTCATTGGTTTTAAGTTTATATTTGTTTATTTCCTTCTATATTTCAATGTTTGGTACTCTTCGTCATAAGGCAGTGTAAGTGTTACAGGAAGAAATGAAAAAAAAAATACAGTATTTAAACTCGTGAATTGATAAATTTCATGTTTGTCACAGAGGGAGGATTATTTTGAAAAGTATTTATCTCCTTATACCCTCTGATATTAAAATAAACACACAACACACTGTGACACCGATATTTATGTATAGAACATTAAAAGAACCATTAAAATATATGTACAGATTAAAAATTAATCACAAATTACACACAGGTCTATGCTGTAATAGTATATTGCGATACAAGTGCCGTAAGGCACGTTTACGGGTCGAGGAAACAGATTGAAAACCCGAGGCGCAGCCGAGGGTTTTTAAGTTTTCGAGACCCGTAAATGCCTTTACGGCCCGTGTGTTGCATGCTATTTTTTGCACGATGATTATTTATATCAATTTAATTATATTAATTGTGATATTACCTGAAAATATTATGTAAATACATTCTTGAAAATAGATGTTTATTTCAGAAAGTGATTCGCATGTGTTTGTTGTTATGGGAACCGAATATTTGTCCTGGGGGCTTTGGCCATAAAGGCTTGTATTATGAAGTGTATCGTAATGAATTATGACGTAACGCTTGGACCGTAAGTAATTTAACCTCATCGCAACCGGCCTTAGCAACAAGACTGTGTGGGAATGTCAACTTACGATCCATGTAAACAACGTTCGTAAGTACCACTTACTAGCTAAGGAGTGCAAAAAAATAATAAAATGTGTATATAAAATGAGTTTCATTATTGTCGGGAGTCTTTGCACCATATATATGACGGTAATGTCCAAATCTTCAGGATTGGAGAGTGTTCCTCTCTTGATTGCAGAATTGGATGTCCAGTGTGTTGTAGTGTACATTTTATATACCCATTTTAGCATTTTTACAGCATAGACCTGTATGTAATTTGTGATTAATTTTTAATCTGTACATATATTTTAATGGTTTTTTTAATGTTCTATACATAAATATCAGTGTCACAGTGTGTTGTGTGTTTATTTTAATATCAGGGTATAAGGAGGTAAATACTGTTTAAAATAATTTAAACTCGTGTTTCCGTGCACATCCAACGCCACCTATTAACAAGACCAGTAGGCCTATTCAATTATGAAATAAATATTGAAGGCTGCCTTGCTCGGTATGCCATAGCAACCGTGGGGGGGGGAGAGGGAAGACCATTGAATGATTTGGACGAAATTCAGAATGGGGTTTCTTTTTTTGGGGGGGGGGGGTGTGGTCTAGGGAACTCGAATCTGTGGTTTCTGTCTCCGGGTATCGCAATTTAATCGTGAAATGCCCATCGAAACCGAGATTTTAGCTTTTTAATTGATTATCAATCGTTTAATTGTTTATACATGATTTGGGTAAGGTTCATGAATCTGTGAATCGTTTAAATCATTTCATTTCGAAACTGTATATGGCTGCACAAGATTCGTTTTATTCGCTTAATTTACATTTATGACGTAAAACAAATTAATTATGTAAATCTTACAAATAATGTAAAAACGGAATCAGTGTTAAAAAATAAGTTTTAATTATTTTTTGTTAAATAAATGATTTTAATAAAAGAATTAGCAGTTGAGTAAATATTCGCGGGCACCTGCTATTTCAACAATATTCAAAATCATCAATCACTCCGATTCTAACAATGGCGATGCAATCTCCTAAAAGATTATCTTTTTAAATGTCAGCTTTCCCACTAAAAATGTTCTAAAATAAAAATACTGTCTAGCAAAAATAGACTCCTGTTTTTTCACTATACTATAGTATTTCTGTAATACGCGACTATATTGTAATAACTACTATATTTGTAATAACTCAGGGTTTCAATTTTTGTTCTTACTACTTTTCCTTTTTTCTTTTTACTTTTATGTTCTTTCTTTATTATTATTATTTTTTAGGTTTTGATTTAATTATATTTTATTTATGTATTTTGTAATTTGTATTTTGTAATGTAAATGGCTGAACTGTGCCCGAGCACGAGCGCATGCTCATTCGGGTGGTCTTGTTTTGTTTTGTATAAATATTTTGTATATATATATAGGCCTATATATATATATATATATATATAAATATTGTCCAACTAGCGATTAATATAATATATGGAATAATCTTTAAGCCTTGTACGCAGCAATTCAAACTGCATGGTAAAAACTTTTATTTAGAAAACAAACTAAATTCTATTCATGTTAATTGTAATATTATACTTCATTGAGTTCATTTTGTGTTTCAATTTGCATTAATCTGAGATAAAATGCCAAGAGAAGCCCTGAGCTGCGTGCATTCCATCAGCTGGCATCTTATGGTAAAAGTTGCAAACTTACTAACAGCTGATCGCCGAGACAGATTATCACTGATGGCAAAGAAAGACAATATCCCATCATACCCACCATAGCTTAGTACAGTGAAATTTGAAGAAGGGCTACCTAAGGGAATATTCACATCTCTTCGTGGAATGCAGTGCCGAAAAGTACAGTTTTGTTTAAATTGCGCGAAATTGATAAAATAAATTTAAAAATGAAATACTTTCTCTGTAATTTTCTTTAAAACGCCATCATAACTGGACAAAAGTGAAAATTGTTTGCCAGGCTATAATTTTACTTGTCACAGCATGCTTTATAGTTTCACAAGACTTTTTCTAAACAATAGATCAACGTCATGTAATCGAGATCACAAGACACCTTGCGAAATTCTTTGAATTAGGGCGCCCACTCAACACAAGTATAGGTTAAAATCGAGACAATAATTGGAAATTAACGGATGACTCTGGGTGGTCTGCTCAAACAATGTTGTAATTAAGTGTCGTTAGTACCAGATGTGGCAAACGTTTCAAAATTTTCAGAGTACACTAACGGGGTCAATGCTTGATTTGGTAAAAGATTTAGCTACTTCTATTCAATTCGGGACAAAGTAAGCTACAAGTTATAGACATATATGCATTCACGAACCACATATTATTGTCTCTGGTTGGACATTACATGAGAATATTATAAGAGAAAAATTCCTCTGACACTGGGATTTGAACCCAGGACCTTTGGCTATCCGTGCCACTGCTCTACCAACCGAGCTAAGCCAGAGTTCACATCACAGCGCCAGATGGAACCTATCTAATATGACTGATTGCTCTTAATGGTCTACCTCACTGCCTTATGTCATATGCAGTACTGTGGGGAACAATAATTAGCGATTTTTCTGACCTAGCCTCCACTGTTATTGTACAGTAAAATTCTAGATAGAAATATATGCATTCATGAACCACAGATTATTGTCTCTGTTGGACAATACATGAGAATATTATAAGAGAAAAATTTCTCTGACACTGGGATTTGAACCCAGGACCTCTGGCTATCCGTGTCACTGCTCTACCAACTGAGCTAAACCAGAGTTCACATCACAGCGCCAGATGGAACCTCTCTCCTTTGACAGATTGCCTTTAATAGTCTATCTCACTGAGAGACAAGTTCTGTCATATAGACTACTGCATATGACATAACTTGTCTGTCAGTGGGTCCGAAAACGAGTTATTATTTTCTTCATTTCATTGAATATATTCCTAATTGGCCTACTCTTGAATTATTGAATGCCTTCCACAGTATTTTCTCATCCAAAGGCATGAAGGAACCCCATGATCCTGAGAGACCTTGCAAGACTTCTAAATAGTGAATTTCGTTTTTCTAAGCTAAAGGTTTGCACTGAGCATCTGAAAATGTGCAAAGATAAAAAAAAAAATAATATTGCAGGAAATAAAGTACGTAGGCTAATTTGAAATGTTCTACGTGCCTAATACGGCAAGCCACACATTTACGAACTTGTGCCACTTTCACATGCAGGGTTGGACTGGTATCAAGACTAATGCAATGTGAGGTCAAATCAATTGTGTCGCATCACAGCTAACATCTGTTACTTGCGTTCCGACTCCATGTTCTAACCCACACTTCTACCGTGTAGCAATAACCTAGTAGAAGTCTACTGGAGGTAACACAGTACTAATAATAGGCCTAATATTATAACAATAATAACAATCACTATAATCTAGGCCTATATTAATAAATTAGGTGTTGGAACGTACATATCTTGATTGCTCAATAATAAGAATATAAATTTCAAGGGAACATAAGATAACATAACCCTCAACGAGTGTGAAATATGTAAATAATAAATATTCAGATAAAACCAACAAGGCGGAAGATAAATAACCCCCCAGACATTCAGAGAGAATCAATGATGTATTATACACAAAAGATATCAAATATGACATAAATATATATGTAGGCCTACTCTTCAATTAATATACTAATGGTACGGTAATAAAACCACGGAGGATGAAATGGGCTGGACATATTGCGCGCATGGGGGAGGAAAGACATCTAAAAAATACTGGCTGGAAGATCCGAAAGGAAAATACCACTTCAAAGAGCTAGACGTAGGTGGGAGGACAATATTAGGATAGATTTAAAGTGGGATTTGAGAGGGATGGTTGGGTGGAGTTAACACAGAGTTGAATGTCGGGCTCATGTAAGCACGGCAATGAACCTCCGGGTTCCATAAATAGATAATATTCTTTCAGCTTGCTTAGGAATTGTCCATTGCCATTGAGTGAGTGAGTGAGTGAGTGAGTGATTGACTATAAATGGAGACTTGATACTTTCTCCGAAAAAATAAGCATTTTCCGAAGAGTTTAACTCTGTGTTACTTGCACAAAAGATCTTGATTCCCATCTCACATCCAAGGGAATGTAATAAAGAATTATTTAGTTTTAGAACAATTTCATGAGAATGGACGGGTTTTAAGTAGATTAAAAAAAAAAAAAAACGAATGGAAAATCTGCTTGCATTTACAATAATCTGGTTCTAGTAAACTTTTTATTTATATTTATTTATTTATGTACATTTTAATTGTTTTTTTCTAAATCAGATGAGAATTAAAATAATGTAAGTTAGCTATATGTATAATTAAAGTAAAATAAATTGATTCCTTTCAGGCCGCGGTGGTCCTTGGGGTTACAGGGGGTTTGAGAGCTCCAGATTTTTATGGATTCGGGACGTGAAGGTGATGAGCCCTAAGCACTAACCGCCTTTACCCCCAGGATTACTCCTGCCCTTATTTCCGTTAAAGGCTGATTCAACCTCAGGGCCATACTGCCACCATAAGCATTAGGTTGATTGAAACATTTTTAATATCGTCATGGGTATCTTACCCCCGATTTTGATGTTTCTGGTGTAATACTGTTCCTCAACTGCGTCACGGCGTACCCCTAATGCTTATGTAGCCTAAATAAATACATAGGCCTTTAGGCCTACACTATTTCAAAAGTTTCAAAAATGACTATTTTAAACGTATTTCTAACCATAGGCGTACCGAGGGGGGGTTTTGGGGGTTTGAACCCCCCCCCCATTGATTAAAAAAAGGAAAATTGTATAATTTTTTAAAGTCTGCCCATAAATTACTTAATACAAGTATAAAGCGTGGGAAGCTTAAAACTCGTTATTTTGCGTCTTAATTTTTAAAATTTTCCGGAGGAGCTCCCCCGGAAGCTTAAAACTCGTTATTTTGCGTCTTAATTTTTAAAATTTTCCGGGGGAGTTCCCCGGAAGCTTAAAACTCGTTATTTTGCATCTTAATTAATAAAATTTTCCGGGGGAGGACCCCCGGCCCCCCTCTCCCTGGTGGGTATTCAATACCCCCCAGACCCCAGGGATGTTATAACCCCCCCCCATATGGTCGGCCTGGTTACGCCTATGTTTCTAACTACTTTTAAATAAGTTCCTTGTCATAATTTAACAGCTAACTCTAGAATCGTTTCATCTGGAATAAGGTATAGAAGCAGCTTATTGCTTAGCTTTGCAGAGATAATGGGTTCACGCCTGAAATGTCCTTAGAGCGCAATAGAATCGTTAACAATTTCATTTTATAAGGTCTGGCCAATAAAAGTAGATGGAAGCGACTGTACTCGTTGATCCCATTTACATAAAGGGCAAGTGAGTGCACGACCTTCTGATGGTTTGATGATGCCAATAATTCAATAAGGTGAAGTAATTCAATTCAATAAACAAAACAACCTCAATCTGCGGAATCCATTTATAATGCTCCTTTCCTTGTCTTTCCCCGACAGCGGAAGAACTGATAGGAGACGTTTCTATTTTGCTCTATTTTATTTGATTATATGGGTAGGCTATTAACTTTCCTAGAGAAATATTTTCCCCACCTACTATAAAATTCAAACAGCAAGAAATATGACCACACACATACTCTTTTACAGACAAGGACATGAAAGGCATACCCAATGAGTGATAAGCCTAATGCCGTAGCCACCTCCGAGAAAACAATAACACACAGCGGTGGGCCGTTCATTTATTAACATGATAGGCGTATATTAATTTGCTTATTTTTATTATAGATCATGATTTACTTTGAGTCTTGATCTGTAGCTAGTGCACTTTTAAAAATATTTTATAGACTATATATATAAAACATGCATAATTTCGCAGTACCCCTAATTTCGCAGTATATTTTTATTTTATTTATTGCCACACATCATTAAAAAAAATCCACATTTTTTGCTTTTTATGTAAATATGAAAAGTGTGTTTCCTACAAAAACGGTAGGTGATGGACCAGTAGTGGAAATATTTCATTTTATTCATCAAAGAGGGCATATTCTCTTCTATTTTATACATTTTTTTATTTTTCCATTACTGTTCCTGATTTTGCAGTAAATAAAATAAAAAGATACTGCGAAATTAGGCACGTTTGCCCCTATGTAATAGTGAGAACATTAATTATTGTTTCTTGACATGTAGAGCTAACGAATTACACTGTACAACAAATTTGAACTTTTTTCTGTCCTTTATATGAAACTATGTGATTCTGTTCTTGATTCATATCTCAAAACCAAAATGCTCCATTACGTACCGTAAAAAGAAAAAAAATTGTATTTTTGGGGAAATGGTGTGTGGTAAACAAAACATAATTACAGATTCGTTATTTTCAGCCAAAAATATATAATAAACACATATTTTCATCTACAGTGAAGGGCATTCTTCATGTTGAACAGTGACAACAAATTTGAACGGTTTTTCTGTCCTTTTTATGAAACTATGTGATTCTATATAAAGAAAAGGTACTTGATTCATATATCAAAACCAAAATGGTATATCGCGTACCGTTTTTGTAGGAAACACACTATTTATATTTACATAAAAAGCAAAAAATTTGGATTTTTTAAAAAATGATGTGTGGCAAACAAAAAATAATTACAGATTCGTTACTTTCAGTCAAAAATATACAAAAAAAACATTTTCATCTAAAGGACATTTTTCATGTTGTATAGTGTTATCATCTAGTTCAAGTAAGTACAATTACATAGGCCTATTTCAGAATTATTATGACGAAATCCGCCACTGATCCAACAGAGACTGCAAGCTCGATCAACAAATCATTGTCTTCTCTATGTTACTGGGGCAATATCCCCCCAAAACGAGGCGGAAGAAAAAACTTTTCCACAATTTCCATATTCTACAGTTCTTAAAATAATTTCCCAGACAACAAATTTATGCCTTCCTCTTTCCTCGGAATATGTTTTAACGGACGTGAAATCGATCATACTTTTTAGACAAATTTGTAAGGCTTCCTTTCCACCTCCCGCCATTCCTACTTTCCTGTTCTCCCAGGGGTGTACCACGAGCCAAAAATATTAAACAGTGCAATTCAAATGAATGATCTGCAATCCATACAGTATACACTTTCTCGCGTTAAAAGAAATAAGTGATTACATAAACTGTAAAGTCCCTTACGAGAAAACTGGCAAATAAAACCTGAATTGAAAGCGTCCCCAATAGTTAAGATGTTAAACTGACTTGTCCGATTACTCTTGTATAGGCTTTTAAGTTCACCTTTCTCTGATTAACACCTCAATTGTTATCAGTCAGCTATTCGATCACATTCACCTTTTCTTAAAATGAAACTTACGCCTAATGATGACAGTTAAAGAATGTGCTCATAGAAAAATATCCAACATTTATTATTATAATTATAATTATTATTATTATTATTATTATTATTATTATTATTATTATTATTATTATTATTTCACAAATATAAACGGCTGCATGATACACATGGTAAAATTATTTTATTTTGCTTGTAGGATTGTTACCCAAAGACCTACAGGCTCGTTTCGCAAACATACCTACTGTACCAACAAACCTGAATTATCACACAGACGAAATTGTCATGTATTGTTTTTATATAAATTACTTAATAATGAAATAGATGGTATTAATATTCTCGAAGAATTATCTTTTTATGTTCCAAGTTATAGGTCTTATAAATTGCATAATCTTTTTTTCATTCCAAAAGCAAACACTGACTCACATAATAATTCTCCTCTTTATAATGTGCTCCGTCTATACAATCAATTGCACAAAATGGGCAATGTAGATATATTTACAAACAATAAGCGGTTTAAAAATGTGATGCATTTTTTTAAAAATTTAAATATTAATAATTAAAAAGTGATAGTTAAAATATACTCCATGTCATTTTCTTTATTTAAGTTTCTCGTTTTCTCCAAAACTATTATATTTCTTATGTTTTTTATCTGTTCCCTATTGGTGTAATTTTCATATTGTGTTTCTTGTTTCTTTTTTCTGTATATGTTTTTTTTTAAGTATAGTATTAGTTTAAATATTTTTAATATTAGATTTAACATAAAACATAAGCGTTGTAAAACTGATGTAAATAGTATAAGATAATGTTGGAACTGAGGACCGTTTTGACCAAACTCAACGTGTGCCAAAACATAAATTGTTCAGGAGAAGGTTTCTTTAGTTTTTATTAACTTATAGAAGATAGAAACCTTGTATATTGAGGCTTCAAAATGAATTGGTTATGTTGACTTTTCTTATGTTCTTTTTTCACCATCTTAAAGATCACATATCAAAGCACCTAAAACCATTAAAAAAACAAATTTGGCAAAAAGTGGAGATTTTGAGTTTTGTCAAAACGGTCCTCAATTGGGCAATGAAGCTATTATATTCTCAACAAAATAAAATAAAATCTCTTGTACAGCTTTTAATTTAATAACTACTTTAGACCTATCGCTATATTTTGCAATACATTTATACTTTTTCTTATTGCACAAAATTTGAAATAATTAAACTATGTTTGGGATGTTTGTGTTCATCGTGGCTTTGCTATTTCCCAGAAACAACGCTGTGAAATAAGGAAGTTTATTGGATAATGGAATTTGCGAAGTGACGACACGGCAAAGGAACAGATGTGGTCCATTCCAATAGCGTGATGGTGAAGAAATTATTTTGATGACAATAACCTCTCCAGTCACGATACTAGGGGAACAATATTAACGCTCTACTTTTGGTAAGTCGTGTTTCACAACAAATCACGTCCACTATTGTCCAGGGACACAACGTGATGCTTAATTTTACCAAGTAATATTAAAGTGGCCAAGGAAAGGCTTTCAGCAAGTGTGGGAACCCAACCTTCGGACACCAGAACAATGAATAACAGAAACGGTCGCAATAGTTCAAAATAGGCCATAAATGTTAGCATAACATAACGTATAATGACAACACTGTAATTAAAATTTTACATGCGGAGATCATGAGGCCTGCAAGACTATATTTCTCACAATTAAGTTACCATCGCCTCTATTCGTATAACCGTACACCACAATGCTACCAAATTATTTATCCATATACCGTATTTTACGGGCCATAAGACGCACTTTTTTTAAAAAAACAGAGCCTTGAAAGTTGGGTGCGTCTAATGGTCAGAAATACTTAAAAAAATTAAAATCATGGTAAATTTTGCCTGTAATACCATAATCATAAAGAATGTGTTGTAAGGATGGGTTAGATACAAATTTTTGCACAGACTGTACATCAGTGCACTTTTCAATGAGCAATGAGCAATGAGGGTAGCTTGAATCCAGGTGTAGGCTACAATGCGAAAATAAAGGAATGTTGAGTTCTTTAATACGAAAAGAGTTGTCTCCTCCGTGTGCTGAATTGAGGGTTACAGGGTGTAAAGTAGGCTGTTTTCAGTCTTTATGCGAAATCAGTTCAGTTCTTAAAATTTACGCGATGACACCTGTACATAAGAGATTTTCGTACGACGCTGGTTTTAAGTTAGAAGTGATTTAGGCTACACTGGTTCCATTGTACAATGCTATAATTTGTTTATGCAAGGAAGTATATTATTCCCATCAATTTTTTTGTAGAATCACATTAAATTTCTTTTCCTTTTATTTCCATCCTAAAATCAAGGTGCGTCTTATGGTCCGTAAAATACGGTACTAGATATGCCACACTCTCCCGTGACATATAATTAGACTTCGGACTTTTAGGTCGCAAAAAATGCTGTTTTAGGAACCTAAAATAGGCTCTAAAAATTGGAAAATAGGTTCTAAAAATCGTAAAATAGTCTCTTATAAAATCGTTAAGTTGCCAATTTTCTGAAATATCTCAATTGCAATGCAGAATATTATATTCACTGAAGTCACCATTAATCAATAATCATGATAAAACACAGATATAGGTCTATGGTACACAGAATAGACCTATTACTAGGGCCTGTATTACTACCATAACAGTGCAAACCCAATCCCTGTGTCCAGAAGCTACGCAGGCTAGCATATTCAATATAGCTCAGTGATTCAGAGAACTAAGTTTTTATTTTTTATTTATTATACTAGATGTGGGAGTCGGGAGAAAAACACTACATTTTCTTTGGAATTCCAAGGAATTTTTCTGCTGAAGACGAAAGTGAGTTTTACCACGTCACAAATATGTCATGTACTGCACATTCCGAGCTAAAAATTTTATTACGAACTGAAAATAAATGCTAGAATTTATAACAAAAAATAACTTATTTTGAACTTTAGATGAAAAACAAGCAAAAAGGCAATATTAGGCTCTAACGTAAAAATAGGCTGTTTTAGGTCCTATAAAAGTATCAGTTTCAGGCATACTCGCTTATGAAACATGCATATACAAGTTTTCGTCCATATATCACCTAAGGATTAAAATAGGTTTTTACCTAAAATCCGAAGTCTACATATAATATATCATGGTACTATCGCCTAACTTTGAGGAAAAATAGAATCCCTAGTAGATAATATTTTTATTTTTATAACTGCCTATAAGCATCTATTAGACTGTTGTTGCATGTAAACAGCGTTGTTATCTCAATGCTGAGGAAACACAAGACTTGTGCAGCCCTGAGCTGAAGTAGGGACCGGGCTATGCTAACATATCTCACAAATTCAGGTGAGAGCCCTATAATTATCCATACTACGTCATAGCGGCTATCTGGCGGCGCATCGCGGTACAGTAGTGTTCAAATAAACACACACAACACCACAAGTTCTGGCTTGAATGGGATTTATGTAGAATGTGCAAAACACGTTTTTCAAGGATCTAATTCAAACATCGCATGTACAACTCGTATTGCCTGATAAACACTTTATTTTTTGAAGCCCAATATGACCTATATTGAGTCTTTATGTTATACTTTTTATATTGCCCAATATATGTAGGCCTACCTCACTAAAAGAAGTTTGTTTTTTCTTAACTAACCTATACTTCACTTTCCAGTCGTAAACTTCTTTCCTATGCGTTTTATTCCTTACTCCTAATAATTTTATTTTGACAGCTGAAGTATTCACGAACGTTGTCAATTCCACAGAAGCAAATTATTTCTTTATAGAGTTTTTTCCGCATAATTCACTAAAATAGCAGAACCCTAAAATAGCATTTTAGCAAAAGAGAGTATAGTAAAAAAAAATTTTTTTGTATCATTATTCATGTATTTATTTCATATTTATTTCTTTGCCTAAATCTATAATATGTTTGTTTTTTATTAGGGATGGGTCCTCGATACTTTCGATACCTCGATACTCTCGATACTTGCATGGTATCGGCATCGAACGATACTTCAGAAAACTCGCTCGATACTTTTTCGATACTTTTGTAACTCTGCAATTCTACAATTAAGTGAGAATGCTAGTATTTTTTAACAAAAACTTGTAAGTGGACTGTTTGAAAAACTTATTTTAGTTTTAATGTAGGCCTAAAGTTTAAAAATAATTATAGGCTACTGACGATATTAAATTTTGTCTCATTAAGTATGCAGACTTAATTAATTTAGTTGGTATTACACAGTTCTGTCCAATTTTAATTTTTAATGTACCTATTTATTGAAACTGGAAATGTTGAAGGTATCGAGTATCGAGGAAAAAATCATGTATCGGTATCGAGTATCGAGTATCGAGGAAATCTGGTATCGACCCATCCCTATTTTTTATATAATATATATAATATTATTTTAGTATGTCTGAACTGACCCCGAACACGAGCTATGCTCATGCGGGGTAAACAATACTTTCTTGTAGGCCTAATTGTAATAATCGTATTTATATGATTTATATTTGTATTTGTCATAATTTTGTAATAATTTGTATTTTCTGTAATTTGAAATTATTATAAAATTATATAACAATAATTGCAATAATTTATATATATAAAGCAGGGAAACAGAACACTGGAGAAAGATTTTTATTGACTATTAGTTGTTAAACATTAATAACACCGTAGCTCTTGAGAAAATTAGGAATGTACTATAAATGTGAAATCATTTTTAAAATGTGGGCAAAATGCTATATTTAATAAAATACGTGTATTAGGGGTTAGCAAGAATTGAAGAATTATATATATGATTAAGTTGATAAATAAATAAGAATGGTTTACTTTTATGGTAGTTATTAGTTCAGTTCTACTTATAGTCTGTATTGAATGTTTTGCTTTTCTTCATATATCAATGACTAGAGTTCGGCTGTTTATGAAATGTCGTATTTTTATCGTGACCTCCGTTCTTGCCGCAAACAAAAATTAAACACTAATTGCATGTTTTCTATCCTAATCGGGCCATTTTTATTTTGAATATGAAGTCATATTTTAATCATTTTTATGGTATTGGTCATATTTTGACCACATTTGTAATTTAACGTCACGTTTCAGTTATAAATCCGACTATTATGCGGTGTATCTACTGCATGGTCGAGTTAAATTTGAAATTTATTTCATTAGTTTAATGCTTATGCTAAATTAATAGGTAATAGGTAATATAATTTATAGCAACAAGCAAGGTCTACGAAATATTTTAAAAAATTATTATAGGCTATTTGATTGAATTCATGTGATGTAAGAATTTAGTGCGTTAAACGTTTTAAATTGGAATACTTATTTTTTTTCAAAAAGTAAAGTTATTTTATTGAGTCATATTTAGGGTTTTTTGGTCATATTTAGTCAATTTAAGGGCATATTTGCAGTCGTATTTTCCACCCTTTTTTAGATCATAAACATCCGAACCTTATTACCGTATTTTACGGACCATAAGACGCACTTTTTATCTTGAAAACAGAGCCTTGAAAGTTGGGTGCGTCTAATGGTCCGAAATACTTACAAAAAATTAAAATCATGGTAAATATTGCCTGTAATACCATAATCATAAAGAAGGTGTTGTAAGGATAGGTTAGTTGCAAATTTTGACACAGACTGTACATCAGTGCACTTTTCACAATCTTAAAATGAGGGTAGCTTGAATCCAGGTGTACAATGCGAAAATAAAGGAATGTTGAGTTCTTTAATACGAAAAGAGTTGTCTCCTCCGTATGCTGAATTGAGGGTTAGAGGGTGTAAAGTATTTTCAGTCTTCATGAGAAATCAGTTCAGTTCTTAAGATTTACGCGATGCCACCTGTACAGAAGAGATTTTCGGTTTTAAGTTAGAAGTGATTTACACTGGTTCCATCGTACGAGGTTATAATTTGTTTATGCAATGAAGTATATTATTCCCTTCAATTTTTTTGGAGAATCACATTAAATTTCTTTTCCTTTAAATTTCCATCCTAAAATCAAGGTGCGTCTTATGATCCGGAGCGTCTAATGGTCCAGAGCGTCTTATGGGTCCTGAGCGTCTTATGGTCCTGAGCGTCTTATGGTCCGTAAAATACGGTAACGACTCTACGGAAATGCAGAAATAGTAACCAGGAGTCATATGTTTATGACTGAGAAATAAACACTTTAATGAACATCATATTCTCATATTCTGTATTTCCCTATGGTGCCTACAAAACCGTTTAGCGTTGCTATGATTAGTTGATTCTAAATCCCTTTATATTTTAAAACTAAATAATGCTATCGTGGTTGTATTTTAAATCCAGTGATTTTTAACAGAACAAAATAATGATACTGCAGAGTTTCGTATTTCTCATTAATTAAAATGTTGGAGTAGAACTCTTTTTAATATAATTTCAGCGGATTTAAAAATATGGCGATCGAGTAGAGGGTAACGCTATCCCTCTAATACGGATACGCGAAACCTTAATTACTTTGATATTCGACTCTATCGATTAAAAAAATAAACAAATGGTTTACATTTACAATTCTTTTTTTCTCGCAAGTCATTACATCAACTCGATAGGGCATAATTCTTTCCAGCGATCGAATTCCTCATTTTCATAAAATGTTGTATTCGTTTACATTATCGCCTAACGAATATTAAATCACAAAATTAGATTATATGCCTATAGATCTACAATATTTTAATAATGTTGGCAGTACACTGCGTAATAAAATGTTTCATATTTAGCTCAAATTGTGAATACTGTTCTTTACTTAAGGTTTCTGTAATATGGCTAAACACAAAACTAATAACTTATAATTAATTGTATAGCCTAACTTAAAACACTTGTTTACTGAAAATGAAAAAAAAAAAAAATGACTTTGTTGCGAATTTTCAATAAAAGAAACTTTTTTAAAAAAATTTTCTTCAAAACGTGAAGATGGTTTTGATTCAAAAGGTTTTCTGTTCATTTAAGACAGACTTAAGACGTAAAACTAAAGTGTCCGAAATGTGTTCGCCAGTGTATTTAATTACATAAATACAATTCTGCCACAATCGAGTTATCGGTATGCAAGGGACAGGCATAACTAGGGCCCAGAAGTTTAGAGAAACAAAAATCAATGATTTTATGTTGGTGTTGAATGGAGCAGGACTATTGAATTTATAAATGTCATTACAGGCACGTTGCATGGTACACTATTAATGCCATAGGTCCTAGTATTATGCATTGGTATTTGCCAATAACTGAGAGTTGTTGGATGAAAATCCTTGGATGAATTCCATATGTGCCTAATTCCTACTTTTCATGTTTTGACGGTAACATACGTTAAACTATTACTGGACCTACATGATGATTAAAACTCAGATTAGATTTAACGACTAAAAGACAGGTTGGTTTGTATATGGTGGTTAAAATACATGTTCAATACCGTTGAGCTCGATCAAAGAAACAGAATTGGCGTCAAATCACAAAACGTATCGTGGTTGAGCGGCTCGTATCATATTTATTCTGTTTCCTTGTATACGGTTATTTAACGTCGGTGATGTATTGCACGAAAACTCCAGTGGTATGGCCATGTGAGAAGGGTGGATGAGAAGAGATGGCCAAATATTTTGCTAAAGTGGTCTCCAGGGGCCAGAAGGAAACGGGAACACTTCCATCTGAAATTTCACGGATGATGGAAGAAAGGGGACTGGTGGAAGGAGACTGGAATGATAGGCGTAGATGGAGAATGGGAATAAAGGGTAACCAATGAAAAGTGTATACGCCCTCAAGAGTAAGTAAGTAAGGATGTACTGCGACTTAGGCTTGTGGCCGTCGCTGGTGTGTAGGAATTTTGTCCTCCAGGAGTTCTTTTACATGCCAGTAAATGTACTGGAATGGGCCTGCACACAAAAAAGCCATCGACCTGGGCCTAGATCGAACCCACAACCTTGAGCACAAAAATCCAGCGTGATACTAACTGACTGATTCCGTAACGCGGGTTACATGCAAATATTATTGTATAAATGAGTTAAGGTAAATTCATCATACACAAATATTAATATTAAAGCTAGTCTCTTGATCATTGTTTAGGAATGAACTATCGTAGCCTATGGCAACAAAACCTGCATTCCTTTCGTACTACAGCTGTTGAAAAGTTTTTTAATTATTCCCATGCTGGATAATAAAATAAACTAACAACATATTTACAGCTGACCTTTGGAATGATATACAGTGTGGGACACACATTCATACGTGGCACCACCTAGATCTACCTTATCCTATA
The DNA here is from genome assembly GCA_964059195.1 of Ectobius pallidus. NCBI lineage: Eukaryota > Metazoa > Arthropoda > Insecta > Blattodea > Ectobiidae > Ectobius > Ectobius pallidus. The sequence continues at coordinate 29,424,567 of CAXKWD010000004.1, read as the reverse complement.
AAGCTGCAATTTGCCACCTTAGTTGTTTCATAAACTATAAGTCATAAGGCAACATAAGCCTTGAGAAGAATAGCTTTATCACCTCTATTTTACATATCCGGATTTAATTTAGAACTAGTATCTTTCTTCTTCCCTTTTTTCGACTCATTCTATTCCAGTCATTGTCCGAATCTTCCTCGAAGCCTCTGTATTCCTAAAACATTTCTAACACTGCTGCCAAATCCACCGCAGTTTCGAATCTAAATTATAGCTACTTTCTTTGTCCTTATTCTCATGCACGAAGAAAGATGTGGGATCATATTAAGACTACGTCGAACAATCAGTGGCATATTTACTTGTTTTAAAATCCTATTTTAGGTGCCTAAAACTAATTTCTTTCAGAGCCTAAAATCCCAGGTCTAGTTATGGCCTAACTGACCCAAGGTATTCAAAATATATTAATATTTCTCGAATGCCGTGTCGTTAGCTGCTAAGTTGATACATAACACCATTAAGTACATTTTCATAATCTAGAAAACTACGATAAATGTAGGACATTCTATTGAAGCTTCGTGTATTTTATTGAACTTAAAAATACGAGAAGAATAGCGGAATTTTTACGGTGTGTTAAAGACACGTGTATTGTGTAAAGACACACGATTCATCCGACACCCTATGCCCTACATAGTGGTTGCCCTTTTGCAAAAACAGCTCGCTCAGCAGGGGCTACTACAAACCTATGCAACCTTCCCTTTTGTGCGTAATCCCCTTGTATGACAAATAAAAGCAACAAAGAATACCTGGCTCGAATGAAATGCATTCAAAGTATTGTGCCCCTCCAGCCAGTGTCAACTTACATCTCGTGGGATATCCAACCACCAATAAGGATATTGTTGAAAACGGGAATTACAGCCTACCAATCACAACGGCGTCTTCCCGTGATGATGAAGATGATAGCATAGGAAATGGAAGTGTCAGTAGAAGACGACTTGTAAGCCGACACCGCCGTAATATCTCAGTAATCAACTGATCAAGTTAATTTCCCAGACGTGTGGCATGCACAACACTTCGGGCTATTTATATACTGAAGCTAACTTAAATTGCTTTGCAGGTATCATGTGATGAGTAGGGAGCTGATTTTTAGGCACCAAAATGCTTAAAAATAGGCTGGCAAATAGGCACTTAAATTATAGTAATTATTTAGGTGTGAACTAAGTTATATGATAAACATACTGCTTTAAACCCTTAACTAAAACTAACCTGGGTTTAGATGATATACACTTTACAGCCATTTCATAATTACGGGTGGGACATTCTTAGATATTGTGAAAACTATTTTTGTTTATTACGTATCATAAATAATGAACTGGAACTGGTTCTGCACAATCTGTAAAATTTACCATGCCTTCTTCTCCTCCAAACTACACGGAAAGCATTGTTTAAAAGTGATTTTAAATATTTAAAATATGTTTTTTGTTTTTTCAAAATTTCTTACGGGTCGACAAAGATTTTAATGGTGCACAAAACAGTTCATTTGCTGTTTTGCTATTACTGTTATAGTCTTAATTTTGTTATTAATGATAATATGAGGAATTAAATAAAGATTATAAATTGTTTCCAGATTGTCAGGACATTTTTTTAACTCGTCAATAATAATTAAATACAACTATCACCATTACGGGTGGGACAAATAGTCATTGTTTGTTATTTTACATAGTAACTAACCACACATACTTTTTGAAGTTAATCTTATACAAATTGTATCTTAAGATGTATATTTTCTCAAATCAAAACGAACATAGCTGATTACTCTTGACTTCTTGGTATTAAAGGGTGTTAAAATCATGTTATAAATGTCAAAAAATCACCTTCAATGCAATAAATAAGTAAATCGACAGATTTTAAGTATGAAACAAATTCAAATGCATTTAATTCCTTAATTTTCAGTGAATTTTAGGAATTAAACTTTTATTTGACCACCCAATCAATTGCACTATTTTTATAACATCTCTCTCTAAGGAAAAAATCCCATATTTTATGAAATGGCTGTTTAGCATGCATGCGATAACACATAAATAAAACAATAATATTACAATATTAAAAGACAAATCCCGTGCCCGGCCAATTTGGCATTGGTTTTTTCATGGTTTCCCCACTCGTAAAGGCAAATGCCGAATTGGATATTTACATATCATGAATCATCCTCATCATTTCATCTTGTAGGCCTATCATATCCATTTAAATTAATATCGGTTGAAATTTACTCCATAAAAATGCACCCATAATAGGAACACTTGACAATCAATAGCTGCATGGCCTACCCTACATTATAGAGACACATCCCGAACTCCTGATATAGCCTCTCAGATAAGAGGAGTACACAGCTGAATTTAAAAAAATAAAAGTTTTGTATATTAAAAGAGAGACAATTTATTATGAAGCTGTAGGCCTATGTTGAGTTCAATTATTATTCTATGTTGGATCCTAAATGTGACAAATATTAAGAATACAAAAAGTAAAGCTCGAAAAGTTGTTTAAATGACAAAATTGATCATATAATAGACTAGTAAATTAGAGTCATGTTATCTTTCTTCGAACTCATGTGCACAAGCTGCCCATTTTCCATAGAAGACTCGTTCACTCAAATCCTTGTAGAACTGTTAAGTATTTCCAATTTATTGTATTTGATTACTCCGCAAATTATAGTCTATATCATTAACTAAATGATAGGCTTTATGATTCTAGATTTTTGCTAAAAAAAAATACTTTTATAATAAAATTATTGCATTATATATATATATATATATATATATATATATTTACACCTAATGTAAACGAACATTTACACATTCAGCAATCGTCATTTACAATAATAAAAGCTGGATATATAACTCATCGAATACAATTGGATTATAACTCAACCATGAAATTTATCATTATTGCATTATATATAGGCCTAATGTAAAAGATCATTTACAAATTCAGCAATCGTCATTTATAATAATAAAAGCTGGATATATAACTAATCGAATACAATTGGATCATAACTCAACAATTTATCATTATTGCATTATATATATATATATGCCTAATGTAAACGATCACTTACACATTCAGCAAAACTTATTTACAATAATAAAAGCTGGATATATAACTAATCGAATACAATTGGATTATAACTCATTAACAGCCACACAATTTATCAGTTCTGTAAGTATTTTGCTTTCTTTTCGCAAGAATAACAGGGCTACATTCTCAATTTGATATATTCAGTAGACTATCGATCGTAAGAGCCATTTGACCGGAACTAACATAACCTCACATTCAGTTCTCATGCTGCTTATAAGGAGACAATAGTGACTCGTGTCGTGCAAATTAGCGACAAAGGAATCAGATTCTCTCGCCAGATAGCTCTACATGTTATACACGACCTTCGATATCTTATCGGCCGTCACGATCGCCTGTCCCATTGTTGCGGAATCGTCGCAATCTGATATCAGTAAACCGGTATGGAATCAAGCCAATCTACCCAAATTTCATTAATTTTGCAGTGTTCTCCTTTTCAGGTTGTGACAACGAAGTTAGGGCCATAATGGTACCTGGAATCTGTTCCATAGAATTTTTACACTCATATTATTAGTAGACATAACAATATTAGTTAATATTGTTAGTTTTCTGTTTCATAAGAATATTACAGAATTTAGCTGCAGAGAAGACTTTCATATGTACGACACCAGAGGGAAAAGTAAGATCAACATACCTCATCATAGGTTAGCCAAAACTGGTAATTCTTTTAAAATCAACTGTATACAATTTTTAATAGGCTACCTGACACAGCAAAACTAACTACTTGTAAGAAATTCAAATTAACTGACAGTACTTGGCTCATTAACAATTTATTCTATACAAGAGTTTCTTGACAGTGAACTGGATATAGAGTTTTAAATACTGTTTGACTAATGTACGCGTATATTATTATAACACTTTTATATTTAAGTGTAAACATATTAATAACACTTATCTAAATGTAAATATATTTTAAGTTTTACTGTAACACTGACTATGCTTATTTCTATGTATTAGTGTATAGATCAATGGCAATAAAGATTGAGATTGAGATTGGCTAAAGTTATTAGTTATGAGTTCATGGGCCTAAATTATTTGTAAATGTACATGTTACTAATATCATTAGTAAATTCATTTAACTTATAGACTGCAAAGGTAATAAAATTTACTCATAATACTTGATATTTTTCTTTGAGTGTATTTGGACTAGTAAGTCATTCTCAAATCCAAGTGAAACAGATTTCGTGATTCTTTAGTTCAGGAAAATGAATCAATCTGATTCAGTTATTGATTACGATAAGTCTACATTTGCTGTCAAAGGAATTTTAGATTCATCTATATTTTAGAATTGGAGGTCATTTCATAAGCCTACTGCCATATTGAATAAGTGCTTGATAAGTTAATTTTTTTTTAAATTTCAGCTGTGATTATACTTCTTTTAGTTACGAGGACATTTCAGGAGTTGGAGATCTGTGTCTGTACTATAGGGTAGGCCATGGAACTATTGCTTGTCAGTTGTTTCTATTGTTGTATTTTAAGGATACTGATATTAATTTAAATGGATATGATACAGGATGAAATGGTGAGGATGATGTATGGTATGTAAATATCCTGGAGCTAGTTATGTTTCAATCCACCAAAATAGTTTATCAAAAATCAAATAGAAAAGAAACATACCATGTGAAGGTAATGGGTGAAAATTGATTATGTGAACAATGGGATTTGTTGCATTTATGAATGTATATGTAGGCCGTGCTGCTTTGAAGCAGTACAGAAAAAAAAATAATTAGGAAGATTAATAGCCTACACAAACAACAATCCAGACTTAAACTCCAAATCAATCAGCTGTCTAATGAACTAAATAATATCATGATTAGTGTGCATATCTCTATGAAACAAGATTGCGTTAACTAATATTATATGATTATTAATTAATATTATATGTTTTATAGGATTATTAACTAATATCATATGATTTATAGTATTATTAACTAATATTATATGATTTATAGTATTGTTAACTAATATTATTAGCAAATTTTATGAAACAGGGCCCATAATACTATGAAAATATGACAAGCAACTTGTAAATAATCAGGAAGTATAATATTTTGTAGGCACATTGTAGGCATGGAAAATGGGAACATTAACGTGCCAGAGCTTGTTCGTAATGTGACAACATATGTGATGATATGATTTGAGAGGTAGCTGTAATTGTGTGTGAGAGATTTGAGAGATAGTGTCACATGTGAGAGAGATCTTCATCCTATCGAGACTTACCATCTCTACCTGCTTCGTGCTAAAGAAATCCTTCACCTATCAGCATTAGGAATTACAATATTAATATTATTAATACAGTAGGCCTATTATTGTTATTAATAAGACAAAGGATTTAAAGAACATAAAATAGTAAAAAAATGCAAAATAAAAAATGCATTTATGACCTAAAAATAACAAAAAAATATATACATTAAAAAAAGACCAATAATGTACCAATTAATACGATAATTTGTTCTTTTAAGTGGCCTATCGAATTACTAAAAGAAATTTAATGAATGACAGTGGGTTACAAATAAATCTACACTACAAAACACACTTATTTTCTTACTAATGAAGTAAGTAAATTTATACTACTTGTACATTCTTGGCGAAAAAGAAGTTCTTTCTGAACTGGCATGCCCAACAAATTGCTCCTAGCAAATATGTGCCATGTAAAAAGAAAGAAAATATATTTTATATTCCTTATTGCTACAAGACAAACTGCTATGGTGTTTACAATAAACCTTATTAAAATTAATTATGAACACTTGGCGGAGATTCTCAAATAAAAACTATTGTCTGTTGTCTGAAAGTAACGATTCGTACATTGAAAAGGTCCTCTCTACCTCCACTGAAATATGATCTAAAATTCCGAAAATGGCCTAAAAATTGCCAAAAAATGACCTATCTCTTAAAAATAACGAAAATTGCAAAATACAGCAAAAAATATGAAAAAAATTGTCCTTATTTAATCAATTATTTCATTACACACTTTTAGCCTATATATATTCGAGCTATCTTTTAACCTTCATATAAAACAGAATAAACATCATCAAATACCTTGCATTGGTTATTATTATTTTTCCATTATTATTATTTTGTTTTCATTATATTTACTTATTTGTAATGATGTTATTATTCTAAATAAACTCCGTGTCGCTGTAACCCTTCTGGGAAAGGAACTATCATCCCACCACTGCGTCATCGACTGTGGTGGACAGGATGCCGACACCCACAGCCGTTACTGACGGCCTTCGAGACCCGGCGCCGCTACTTCTTTATCAAGTTCACGTAGGTGCATAGTATTTTTGCATTCAGGGAACCTCAAAAGTGTATTTATGTGACTATTCCACTCATATGCCGCGTGTTTGATATTGACCAATAACGTTTAGCAAATCCTCGGATATAGACCAATCACGGCCGTTTATCTTACAATATTCTTGTAGGAATCGCGAGGATAGCATTTTATCGGGTAAAACACGCTGTTCGTTACTGAACTGTAACAGTATCGGTATGCAGTGATACTAGATTACGTCATCCATTCTCGGCGCTAAATTGAAAACAGAAATGGCAGCCTCAAGTTTGGTAATGCATCTGTTGACGAAATTGACATTATTATAAAGGAAGCTAGGCCACAAAATACCGAAAGAAATAGAAAATGCATATGGATTCAGTTCCAAAAGTTTTGTGAGGAACGTAAGTACGAATTGACTAAAGAAACTGAAATGCAACAGATTGCTCATATATTAAAATTACGTTCTTGAATTAAAATGTGTCTTTATTTCGTATCTTGATTTTTAGGTTAACTACGGCATTTTATCAATATACGTTGGTAGTGGTTCACTACGGTATTTTGTCAGTATACGTTGGTAGCATTGATTAGTATTCCATTATGGAGACTGTTCATTTATTTAGTATGCCGTGATCTGACAACTGACAGTATTAATGATTTCATTTTAAACTAACAAGAAGAAAGTAATTATTATTCATGTAATCTATTACATTTTATTCGTGAAATAGTCTTAATAAATCCAACTCGAGGTTACGAGTTTCATAAGATAAATTCGCTCCTGCTGCGCAGTCGCGAATCTATCGATAAACTCGTAACCTCTCGTGGGATTACCTATGATAAAACTCAACTTCGAATTTAGGGTCGAAAACAATATTTCCTCTAACTATAGGCCTAGTACCTATGGTACAGGTGGAGGAAATAAATGGTCTAATAATATCATACCTTGCACATTTTACTGCACACTTACTTTTAAGTAAGAAAGAAGAACTTGGCGAAACGGTAATTTATGCCGCGCACAGGTTTTCCTTCAACTGAATAATAAAAGTCCCTTGCACCAAACATAATGTGTCACAACTATAAACAACAAAATAATATTTCATAATAAAAAAAATACCCTTGCATCAAAAATCATATTTCACAATTATAGGAGTATGAGTGGAAAACTCGTGCGCGGCAAAAAATACCTTTTTCCCAAGAACTTTAACATTTGACTATTTTGATTAATTTAACACAAAAGAAACTGCAGAATAGCCAGAGACAGAATGACATGCGCAGCAGCATTAGTGTAAATAAATGCACTTTGAAGCCAAGAGAAAGGGGATACAATAAACTCTTGAGCATGTGCTAATGTTGAATCAGTAACAGCGGCAACATAGCCTAGTCATTGTAGTGTTCATTTGTTTTCCTGATCGCAGAGCTTTAATGCAAACGATGTGTATAATCACTTTCGTTATTTTGTTTGGCATAAAATTCTCCAGATTTCAAAATTGTGGAAATTAATGATTTTATACTACTGTATATGAAACTAGAATAGTATATTGCGATACAAGTGCCGTAAGCGGTGCATATGGATCGAGGAAAGAGTTTGAAAAAAACGAGGCGCTTGCTTCCGAAATCCGTTATGCGCTTACGGTACGAGTATTGCATGCTATATTTTGCACGATGATTATTTATATCAATTTATTTATATTAATTGAGATATTAGCTGAAAATATTATGTTTATACACTATTGTAGATGGATGTTATATTTCAGAAAGTGATTCGCATATGTTAGTTGTTATGGGGACTGAATATTTGTCCTATTAAAATCGCCACAAACTAGGGGGCCTTGGTTCCGGTCTTCGATAAAGGCTTGTATTATGATGATTTTACTTATGGCACTTGTGCTTTTTGTAATTTTTACCGCACGGAGATTTCTTTTGTTTTCACAGCAACCAGACTGCTTGCGGGAATGTCAAGTTATGGTCCACGGCAACAATATTCGTAAGTACCACTAACTAGTTGCGTCGTGCAAAAAACCTTTAAAGGGTATGCGTACCCTCCGCGTACCCTGCGCGTAGGCCTACCTGCAGAAAAAAAAAGCACTGGCAATGACCCAGACAAGAATTGACTAAGTTAATAGTAAAAGGTTGATTTATCCAACATTATGATAATGTAAAGTTAAATCTAGTTGCACAAGGAAAATGAGAGAGTTCATCCTTATCTAGGCGATAGTGTATTTTGTGGCAAGACATGGGCCAAACAAAGGATAACAGAAAAGTTGTGAGAGCTTCTTCATGGTGTTGACGGATATAAGACCGCTAGTAGTAGTAGGTCTGTCTATAATGCTGATTTTGTTTTCTTACTAGACGGTATCTTTGAAAGTATACTCTTATCTTCTATTGCGCACTGCAGGCAGACCTAGAGAACGCGTTACAAAGAGAGAACTGTGGAATTAGTCGTAGTTCTCATCTAACGGAATAAGCTGGGTGGCTGAGCTACAAGCCAAACAGTTTCTCCCTCGTGTCATCGTGTATACAGCTTTCTCACGGTCAAGGGAAGAAGTGTAATACTGTTTTAGAACACAAATACAACGTTAAATTAAATTTACATTTTTCCAACAAGACTCCGCTACAGCGCATACTGCCTGTCTCTCAGATTTAATTCAAGAAGTGTTTGATTGGTATGGTTATTTAACTTAGGCCTGTGACCGACGAATAATTTGTGCTTAATGTTACAATTTTGGGGGGGGGGATTTCCCCCATGCCCCCCTCCCGTGGATCCGCCCCTGATAGTGCTAAAGTTTCAGGGCATTTTTACCTTCTTTTTAAAGCATTTTTCTTGTATTTTATTGTGCATTAAAATCCCAGCCCTGGTTATAAGGACAGCGGGAATTGTATTATGTGATTGATAAAAATCATTTAAGTGTTACTTAAGAGTGAATACTTGAGTAAATAAAGTTCCTGGCTGTCACAATGTTTCCCTGCAGAATGCGTCCACAGAGCATGAGTAAGTTGAAGACGACACCGCCCCTGCCTATGCAACAATACTCGCTAAATGAGGAGGCGGCGCCGAGTGTTGCCGTGACTACGGGGCCGCAACCTGTGGGGGTTTCCAGTTACTCTAACTTTCCTGTAGGTAGGTAGGGTGTAAGGTTGCTAACTAGCTGTTACTTTAGTTCTACTCTACTGTGTGTCACATAAATAAATTATTACTGTCTACGCAAAGAGCACTTCTATCCCTTGTCTTCTCAATTAGGGGAAAAAAGTTATATAAATGTATTTTATCAAAATAATAATCTTATCGAAGCAAAGGTTTTTGAATGAAGAAATATTTTAGGTTTGTTTCAGCTGTGAAAATATTTTTATTTGATTTAATTTGGGCAAAGGAAAATTAATTCATGTCTAGTCCTATTCAGGCTCCCAATCAGGAATTTGAAGAATCAGTGATTGAAATTCCTAACAATAGTATAGCAAGGAATAGGTTTTTTTTAAGAAAGTATTATGTATTAGAGAAAAGAAGATCTTCCTCTATAGCCTAAATGGCGTATGAACCCATTAGCATTATTTAGTTATATTCCATTATATATTTCTGTGAAAGTCCTTAGTTGAACAAAGCATGTTTAGGGGATGCAATTATGATAACTCCTAATAGGAAAAAAAAGAGAAATATACAACTATAAAAAATATATCATATAAACTAAAAACCGTTAACAATTTTTACAACAAAAATAATGATCAGGTGTACACAATTACAAAAATCGCCATTTTATAAATATGTTAATTTTAGTAAGTCATTTAAAAATAGTCATAATAATAATAATAATAATAAATATAATAATCATGTTTTTATTTTACCTGGCAGGGAAAGATATAGAAAGGAAATAAAAGTACAAGAAATTAAAATGAAACAAATGAAAGGCAAAAGAGATATAAGATTTGATCATTAGTATTAAATAGTCCTTTAAATTTTTATATTAACTGGGTTGACATTATATTTTATAAAAACGGGATTCTTGCCAAGGAGAGTATTATAAAGTTTAAAACCATAATTTAAACCATGTTACTGTCGAGCAGTAGTCCTGCATTTTGTTTCTAGTTTTTTTTATCTACCATAAAGAGTACTATTTCCCACATATTACTTTTGTTCATTTTTTATATTTAACAAAGGGCCATATCCTAGTTTCCAAACTTGAAAGTTTCAAATTTTCTTAAAATTTGATATACTGGTAGGATTCAAGGCATTTTAAGTAAACTGAATTTTTAAGGAGATAGTGTTTTGTACAAATTTTTGTAAACTTTATCATATTACAATAATAGAAAATGTCCCTCTGGAAAAACAGAGATGCGACAGAGGGGATACTGGTGAGAAAAGCTGACTAAGAAAGGCCCTTAAATGGAAAGAAAGGAAGCATATCATCAAAGGAAGAAGCTAGAAAAAAGGGGAAAGAGAAAGAATATATATCCTGCAATAGTATTGCTAATAATAATAAAATATTTCTGACTTATATATATTAAAAAACAACATTTATTAACTAAATCTAAAAAAATGCAGTGGAGTTTTTCAACATTTTTATCCATAAGTTTGTCTGGGTAGACTTGACTTTTTCATTTAAATTTCTGAAGAAGTATGACCCAAGTTGATGTGATTTTAGTGTAGTCAATTTTTCGCAAATTCCAAAGCCATCCCATACTAAAAATAATGTAACCTATAAAATGTTGAATAATACTTCCATACTAAAGACACAATTTAAAAAATCTAGAATACCAAATCTTAAGTAGCAAAATGATAAAAAGCAAGTCTAGATTGCAAAATTTTAACTTTAATTCTACCCCTGAGTGACAGACTAGTCTAGCCAGCTTTTGAATAAAATTTATTCCTTAAAAAAATAAATAAAATTTTTATTGTCTACTGTAGTTGACAGTAAAGCTGTAAGCCAATAACAATGAGGACTGTCAGTACTCAACGATTGCTTTTAAGGTAAAATAATATATGTCTAATTTGAGAAAAAAAAATTATATACAAAAATAACAAAGTATACTGTAGTTTTCTGTAGTGTACAGTCAATTTTTTGTCTAAATACATTAATCTTAGATATAAGTGTGAGAAATTAGGCTAAATATAGGCCATACATTATTACCACCTTGTCTTGAACTGCTGTAGTCTATTATAGATGTAATGAATTTGTCAGGGATTATGCAATTGTACAGTATATATCATTTAAATAATTGTGTATAGTAACACAATATTATTATTAATATTATTATTTTTATTATTATTATTATTATTTAGTAACACATTATTATTATTATTATTATTATTATTATTATTATTATTATTATTATTTAGTAACACAATATTATTATTATTATTATTATTATTATTATTACCATCATCATCACCATCAGTACCGGTACTATTTATTTGCCCCTGTTGAAAAGAAAACCCGGACCAAAGATTAACATAACCTATACATTATGGTTTTATACAATATGAAAGGGGCAAAACAGATAGCTAATTCAGCTGATTCTCATTAACGAAATACATTATGTATACAATTAATACATTTTGCAAACATTGTGTAGGCCGGTATTTATTTTATACTGTATCACTAAAAGTATAGATAAAGGGTCGGATGTGTATAGCTTATTTTAGAATATGATATAGAGCTTTGATCTAAATTGGGCCTACTGAAATATTTATTGAACTAGTCTGATACTGTAGCCTATAATTCTATCATCACAAACGAATTTGCACAACGTTACTGAGAAATAAGATAACACTTACCTAAAAAAGTAAAATGAAACTTAATTGCTTGGATATTTTCGGCCTGTCCTTAGGTGGGCATGAGTAGAGATGGAATTAATGTTTATCACAATGGCTCTGAAACTTACCATCTTCATTGGTACATTGCCTCATAACTTATTTTATAAACACTATCCTACTTCTACATATGATACACTCCTTACTGAATTGATTCATTCAACCATAATCAAGATGGTAATAACCAGGGCCCGGATTCTGATGACATGTCATCTTTTTATTGATGTTGCATAGACATTGCCAACTTTTAGATAAATCCTAATCATGGCCTCTAGATTATAGAAATGCATTTTTGTTTGGTAATTTTTTGTCATTTTATGCAAGTTTATATTTTTAGGGCATTTATTTCAACTTTACGTCATTATTTTGTCATTTTCATGTCCTTTGCTTCCTTATTTTGTCATTTTCATGCATTTATTATAAATAAATGATTAGGTTACTATAATGCAACATTTTTGTATAATCTACTTTAAAATTTTTTTTCTTAATTTTCTTCTCAGATGTTCCAATCAAGAACAAAGTTTTTAGACCTACAACATCCTTTCTATATTTATAGTTTTTTACAATTACATACACATTAGTCTATAACTTTGTGTGTACAAATACATTTTTTTATAAATAAAATATAAGTTTTAGGTAATTTTTTTTATAATAATTAAGTCATTTTCTTTAAAATTTAGGGTCATCTTATAGGTCATTTTTCAAACGATTTTAGGTCATCAGAATCCGGGTCCTGGTAATAACGTAAACGTGGGACCCATTTCCCTTCCGCATGGCCATGTTTATGTTGAACACATGTCAAGGACAGTATCCGTACTCATGAATAATCTGCACTGATAAAATGTGAATCCATCCCTTGTTATCTGAAGGTAGACGCAAGACAGTCCCTTTATCTGAACTTTTAGTGATACAGCATAAAATAAATACCGGCACTTAACCTAGACCAATGCCCAGCAGCGAGGCATCATGTACCCACTACACATGATAGGCTTACAGGACATAAAATACAGTATGTAACTTACAAATAATACTGGGCAGGATTACAGCAGGCGATAATCTCTTCTTTAACACAAAACACACACTATTTAAACAGTACATCACTACAGATTCTTCAAAATTATAAGTCTTCGTACACGACACACAAGAAACCGACACGGAAACGAAGTCAGCCTGATCAAGTGAAAAGAGAATTGCCAACATGTAGCACTGAATTCTCTTTCCCAATCAAAATATACCAACCACCCCGTGCGGTCACATCAGTTGCCATAAGACGCCGTGCTTAGGAGAGCGAACAAAATTAACCTTCTTAATCGATTGTAAACAAAATATACCACACTTTGCTAGCATGCATGTATCGTATCATCCCCACTCCCACGCTTTCAAATCACATCAGTTGCAAGATGGCGGTGTTTCAAAAGTGCGCGAATTTTTTAAACGTAGTGAATCAATCATAATTCAAGTTTTATCTTCCCGTTTCAAGTACAGTGGCCTACAGATCTTGGAAAATAACAATTTAGAGTGCCTGTAATAATACGTCTGCAGCCAACGCTACATCCTTACGGTAAGATATTCGTATTCATTTATTTCCTTATATACATCTTACATTGATGTTTCAAGCATCGTCAAATTCTAAAACATTATACTGACATACAAAGCAATCCATTATAGTACATTTAACTACAATTAAAACGAAATAAAACTAATAAAAGGTTACACTACAGATTACACTTATAATTCATTCATTCTATACAAACATTTTTCGATTAAAAATTTCTTTAAAGCTGGCTTAAACTCTTTCATTTTCAATTTTTTTAAATGTGTTGGGAGTTTATTATATAGCATGCCACCAATTATAAAAGGATCCTTGTCAATGGCTTTTTTTAGTGAATATTTTATAGATATTATCCTGATTCCTTGTATTATAATTGTGATAATCACTGATGTATTACATACCATTAAAACAATATTATTTTTGTCATTATGTGTAATGCAATCATTTATAAAATTCTTCAAAGAGATGAATTCCCTGTTTATAAATTCTAAAGCTATCTAAATATATACCATAGGCCAATATAGGCTATTATTTATTAAATTTCAGACATTTAGCTAAGCAATACTTGTGCTGAATATTTGGGAATGATGAAGTTTTCTTGACACAAACTGATAGTATAATAAGTTTTGACCTGCAATTACACAACAATTTCAGCTGGAAAGAGCAGATTCAATATATCTCACTGAAAATTAGCTCTGTGCCTTATCCAATAAGATCTGTGATAGTTTTTGTGGATTTAATATTAGAAAATTAGCTTATTTTACATACTGCATTTCCATTTAACAATGAAGTCTGGAATAATATATTGGAGAAATTCTGTGAACAGTAGAAACTTATCTATTTTGCAGAAGAAAGTCAATCGAATAATAGATGGTGTCTACTTGTAAACATATACTTGTAAATTACTATACTCTTGTAAGCATTTATTCAAGACATTTTTAATCCTAGGACTCCCTTTCAAAATTATTGATTCTAAAGGCCTCTGCTGTTGCAAATATTTATTCAAGACATTTTTAATCCTAGCCCTCCCTTGCAAATTTATTGAATCTAAAGTCCTTCTATGTGCATAGTTAAAAATAAATTTGCCAAGAATGTTGAAATTCATAATATTAATTCTAGACAGATCTTCATTTTCCTTCAACTTTATTAACCTTTTTGAAATAGGTTTTTATTGTGAATGCATTACACTATAATTGTCTTCCTAATCACAAAAAAACATTATTAAAAATAAATTATCTTTTCATCCTATTCTTATAAACATCCTATTTATGCACTGTATTCATTAGATGAGTACCGGTATATTATTAATTCTCAATATTAGGAACCTATTATGTTAAGTCTTAGGGTCTCAATAGTTTAATATGGTATGTTATATTATGTAACATATTTATGTTTGGTATTAGTTGAATTGTCTTTAACATCAGTGATATAACAATTAATTATGTATAGTACTCCTTGTAAGTACTGATAAAATTAATTAATTCAGCTTAGCTAGCAACTTGTATTTGAAAATCTTGAACTGTCCTCTAGCTGGTATATAGGCCTACTGGATTTATAGGATTTCTTCTTGTCATGACACACTTATGTTAGAGCCTATAGAGAAGGGGTGGCCAATTACCTAATTTTTGGGAAGGATGACCCAGTATTTTAGTTTATAAACAAATAGGTTGTAAACTATTATAGAGTTCCAGATGGATAATATTTATCCTTATACCTTCTAAGTTAATGTATGGTAAAATTTGTTACCAGATTATGCAACTGGCTTTGCTCTCAGTGCAATTCCTTGAGGTTCTATCTCCTGGATCCAGCAGTCCTGAGTTTAAACACAAAACATGCAATGCACATATTTTACTTGCATTTGTTTTTAAAGCTTTGTCAGGAATAATATTTATTGACTCTTAGCTTAGCAGCATCTCTAAATTAAAATAATTAAAAAGTAGGAAAAGTTGAAAAGGAAATTGTTAATAAGTTTCATGGTCTCCTTTGAGGAATATCTAGTACACTGATATTATATAGTACTCCACCTTATACCCTCAAATAATTAAATTAAATAAAACCAGGGGTACTGCAGGGGTATAGTGACTATGAGGTTATAAAAACCTCCAATTTGTGTGTTTCATATTATAGCAATAAAAAGACCTATACTCAGACAGAGTAACCTATGCTAGCCAAGGTTACATATTTACAATTAAGGTTTCATCATGACCTAAGATATTAGACCTATTAATAACTATACTGCACAGCCAAGGATCTTATTTTAACATTTTAAGGTTTTAGCTTATTTAATTTCTTCAATAAAACGTGTAGAAAAAATCCAGTCATTTTACCACTGTAGTAGTAGTAGTAGTAGTCCGCCGTCGTGGTCTTGTGGTTAGCGTAGCTGACTACAGATCCGTCGGCCCGGGTTCGATTCCCGGTACCTCCTCAGATTTTTCTGAGGTAGGGAGGTCTGGTAGGGGTGCACTCAGCCTCGTGATTCCAAATTGAGGAGCTACTTGATAGAGAAGTAGCGGCTCCGGTCATGAAAACCACCAATAACGGCCGTGGGTGTCGGCATGTTGACCACATGCCCCCCAATCCTGCCATCTGCCTACGGGAGATGACGCAGCGGTCGGGTGGTAGGCCAAGTCCCTCCAGGGATGTAGCGCCACGGAGTTTAGTTTAGTTTAGTTTAGTTTAGTAGTAGTAGTAAGTATTCTGCCTTCCGGCAGGTTTTCAAACTTGGTACGCGAATTTTGTTTTCCAAAACTGTCTATCCTCTGCTTCCTCCTTCAGCATCCAATATTTCCGCTTTTCCCTTAAATCGTCCAACAGCTGAATTCTTCTTCTTCCAAGTCTAGTTGTACCCTCCAATCTTCCTTCTACGACATCATGTAATAAGCAGTTCCTTCTGAGAATGTGCCCAACCCAGTTGGCTTTCCTCTGACGAATTGTGTGTATGATTGACTTCTTCTCACCCACTCTACTCAGAACCTCTTCGTTTGTCACCATGTCCATCCACTTTATATTTTCTATCTGTCTCCAGCACCACATTTCAAAACTTTCTAAATATTTCTTCTCTAATTTCCTCAAAGTCCATGTCTCTGATCCATACAAAGCAATACTCCAAATATAACACTTCACCAGGTTTTTACGTAGCTCTAGGTTCAGACTACTAGTTAGCAGAGTTCTCTTCTTCATAAATGCTTTCTTGGCCATGTCAATTCTTGATCTTATCTCCTTGGTGCAATAGGCATCTTTCGTCAGTACACTTCCTAAGTATTTGAACTGGTTCACGTTCTCTAATTCTTGATTTCCCATGATAATTTGAAGCGATTCTTCTCTCTTCGATATTCTCATCACCTTCGATTTACCTATGTTGATTTCCATTCCATACTTTCTTCCTGTTTCCATTCCTTGCAATATTTCTTGTTTCTTTGCCAGAATCACCAGGTCGTCCGCATAATATTTGATGGTGTTAATAGCGTATCCTCCTATCACAAAATCCCTAACTCCTTCCACTGTAAGCTTAAAAAACTCAGACCTGTTTTTAATACTGTACAATATTGTGTAAATTGGTTCATTGTATTATTATAATAAATTATTTTAAGCTATTAAACAGTACCCTTGATTTAGGTAATGGCATTTTTGGCTCTTACTTTGAAAGGTTTAAAATTATAAGGGAGAATGGTTATTTATGTATTTGTAAAGAAAACCAGACCGCAGAACATCTACTTTTTGATTGCCCACTCTTTGAAATGAAAATATTTTCGTTAACAGGACACTTAAACTATTGTGGTGTTAAATGTGATAAAGCACTCTTAAAAAATTTTAGCAAGGATTGTTGTTGTAGAGAATTCCACTGTTTCATATGTTCTATATTTAAGAGTTTACGATAATTTTTATTTAAACTTTAGCAAAACAGGCTACTCTAGTATATACGATAACAGGTACATTATACATTGTAATTGACATAAAACTACAGCCCTAATGTACCTTATGGTGAAATAGGGATAAAAGAAATTGTATATTAAATAGGCTAATCTCTATATATATATAAAAGGCTTTGTCCTGACTGACAGGAAGCAACGTAGAGCCTAAACTATAATAGGTAGAGACTTGGAATTTTGACAGTACCTTCGTTTCATAATGTAGGTGCTCACTAAGAAAGGATTTTGAAAAATTCTGATTTTAAATGCCAAAATCAAATGTTTTTGAGAATACTTAATCCCTTCTTACACAGAATTATCAAAACCGAATCACATTTGACATTAAAACATATTGTTGCCAGTGGGTTTCAGATGGGTTTGGAATTAAATTAAATGGAAGTTTGACAATTACAGTTGGCTTTGTCTATTTTTGTCATACCTTGAAATAAAACTTTCGCGATCGCTTGAATGTTGTAAGCCCTAATATGGTCAAACATTGTATTATTTGGACGAAACTCACTCTACAGGGGTTTTCTGGACCAAGGAACTCGAATCTGAGGTCGCTTTTACCAGGTGACGCTATCTAATCGTGGTATGTAGTCCACGTGATTTAGGTGTTAATAAATATAATGATTTAACTATTATGCTCTTAATTTTTAATTTTTGAAATAATTATCGCGGGCGAAGCCGCGGGCACATGCTAGTAATAATAATAATCCCCTTTGTTTTATTTTATTTAATTATTTGAGGGTATAAGGTGCAGAACTACATAATATCAGTGTACTGAAAAGGAAAACAAGTATGATGCCTATGCATTTGCAGTATTTGCTGAACATTGGAGGCCTTGTTTAAACACGCTGTTGCCATAGGCAGTTTCTGACAAGGGATGAGAATTTCCTGCATGTTTCACAGAATATTTAACAATCCTGTAGGACATATGAAGCTTACAATGACCGCCCTTATACCACCCCCCGTTGCTAAGTAGCAGAAAAATCACCCCTCCTTTTTCACACACCCTCCAAACGTTTCATAAATCACATAATGACTGTAGATGGCTACTGTTGCAACTAATTTCAACCCCTTGCAGAATTAGGCTGCTTCTTGGCTTTCAGTTAGGGGAGCCTGGAAAAGAACAGCCGCATCTAATATTCATATTTGTATCATATTAACTGCTAAAGTGCTGGGGTGGGAGATTCAAGCGTTAAATAAGTTATTTCAAAATCAATCTAACCAGTATTCAGCAGTGAGATGGCTTATTTTATAAGCAAGCAAGATGGGTAGCCCCGAAAATGTTTTCAGCTCAGCCAGCAACTTGTGTTTGAAAAATCTTGAACTGTCCTCTAGCGGGTTTATGTTGGATTTATGGGATTTTTTTTGTCATGACTAGACCTGGGATTTTAGGCTCTAAAAAAGTTAGTTTTAGGCACCTAAAATAGGCTTTTAAAACAAGTAAATAGGCTTTTAAAACAAGTAAATAACAGGCTTTTAAAAGAGAAAATAGGCACTTAAAATATGCTTTAAAATGTGTAAATGAATAAAAAAATATACTTTAAAATATTACAATATACACTTCAACTGTAACATGGTCTTTTTCTTACTGCAAGAAACGTGGAATACCTTCTCTTAACAGAATTAATTGCAAAATTAGGCATTACGAACTATATTCATTTAAACATATGTTCTTTCACTGGTGACTTGACAAAGTAGTTCTTCCTCCTTAATGCTCCCCCTCCCACGTCAGTCAGCATTCCTTTAGCGACAATTGTTTGGAATAATCAAGTTTCTGTGAAAAACCCACCTCTGCTGTTCTGCTTTTCATTGAGGGATGTGCATTATAAGATTGTAAAAATTACAGAAGTTGAATTTTATTTTAAATGTACCAAATAGGCATTTTAGGCACTAAAATAGTAAAATAGACTCTAAAGGTCCAAATAGGCATTTTAGGGCACCCTAAAACTCTATAAACGTAAGTGATTTGTCATGAAACGTCCACATATTTAAAAATTTTAATGTTATTTCATAAGGAACAAAATAGGCATTTGCCTTAAAATCCCAGGTCTAGTCATGACACACTTGCGTTAGAGCATATAGGCCTACAGTAGAGCAGGGTGGCCAACTACTTGACTTTTGGGAGGGATGACCCAGTATTTTAGTTTATAAACAAATAGGTTGTAAATTATTAAAGAGTTCCAGATGGATAATATTTCTCCTTATACCTTCTAAGTTAATATATGGTAACATTTGTTATTAAATTAATCAGCAACAACACACTGTATCCTAAGTAGCTGGATCTAATTTATTTATTGTAACAGCTTTTACCTGAGATAACATTTAAAATATTAAATGAATTAAAAATTAAATCCTATACTCATGATTAGGGTTCGGATGTTTATGAACTAAAAAATTGGAATATATGACTGAAAAATATGCCTTAAAAATGAGCAAATATGACTAAAAAAAACCTGAATATGACATAATAAAAGAACGTATTTTCTAAAAATAAATGTTTCTATTTAAAACTTTAACGACACTAAATTATTACATCACATTAACTCAATCAGATAATCTTTTTTTGACAATTTTACAGGTGATTTATCGTTTTACTTGTAATGAACGTGTAATTTTAAAGAAATTGCTCCTGTTTGCTTTAACAGCTCCAAGTAATATTTTGTAGACCATGCATATCCCTATAAAATGTGAAAAAATCCATTCATTTTAAAATTATCTTAACTATTAATTGAGCATAAACTTTACATTAATAAAATAGATTTCAAATTTAAATCAACCATTTAAAGCATTTAGACCAGTTTTACGTTATTATTGTGGTCCTTTGCCGAAGTTATAACCGAAATATGATGTTAAATTACAAATATGACCAGAGTATGACCAAGACCATAAAAATTATCAAAGTATGACTTTATATGCAAAATAAAGACGTTCCGATTAGGATAACAAGCTTGCAATTCGCGTTTAATTTGTGTTTGCGGCGAGAATGGAGGTCAGGATAAAAATATGACATGTCATAAGCATCCGAACTCTACTCATTAGACCTATACTTAACCATTTTTCCTATGTATATAGGTCTAGGATTTAATTTTTAGATCATTTACTATTTTAATTGTTACCTCAGGTAAAAGCTGTTACAATTAATAAATTAGCTGCACCTCCTTAGGATAGGCTACAGTGTGCTGTTGCTGTTAATTTGGTAATATATCAGAGGGTATAAGGAGAAATATTATGCATCTGAAATAAATCTACCCTAAGAACATATTGGAAAATTAGAAACCAACACAATAAAGTAATAAGATGAGCCATTTATACATGGAACAATCCTCTTTCACTGTTCAGCTTATCCTTTAGCTTAGTTTATCATATATGCTGCAAGAATATATTTTTTTAGTTCTCTCCGTAATGTAGTGATAGTCTGTGGTTACTATTTTATCAGTAAACTACATTTGTTATTCTGGACTACGAAGTGTAAAACTCTGTACTGTTACTTCATCTGTAATTCCACTCTGTTGCATGCTACCAGCACACGCAACTTTCCACTTTTCACACCTCTAATTCAGATCAATGCAATTATTTTATAAACCATTTTGTAACAAAAACTAACGGCCTCATCAAACTTTAGAGGAAACTGACAATAATAATATTTTCAGAGTTAACATTATAGATGTGATAAGCATATATTTTATTATCTTCTCTTTAGAGCAGTGGTTCCCTAACTTTTTTGTCCTGGGCCCCACCTTCAACTATAAATTTTTTTCGGGACCCACTACTACATAACGATAACCAATATGGCCTATATAAAATACAGCACATGTTTTTCATATGCCTTTCAATAGTTTTACTGTGTCCAAATGCCTTATATGCCTTACATTGAAAACAAGTAATTTTTCCCGCCCTTTTCGCGACCCATTAAAATTGCTCCCGCGACCCACTACCCACTGGTTGGGAACCAGTGCTTTAGAGCATCGGCGGATATCACTGGAGAAGGCTATTCCTTGTGGTTTATCGTTGATAATCGGGAATGAAAAGAGGTAAAGCTCAAATGTATGCGCGCATTTAAATAATTATTTATTAGTGAAACTTTTTAAAAGTTAAGGGGGAACACACAGCTTTCGGTGAAATTCATAGGTGAGAAATAGGTGAATTTTTCCTCAGCAATGAATTGCTCTACAATCATGCAATCTGACATAATCTTTATTGACTACTTTTCCAATTACTTACTATTTTCAAAATTAATCAAACTAGTACAGTTACGGGTAATTATCGTTGCAAAATGGCAGCAATATTTCAGGCACTGATATGCCGTTTCTTTGATAATTCCCTCAAATATAAATATTTCTGAGTGATTATTTTTCCGTGTATTTGTTAATACAATATGAACCACACTAACTACAATTTTTCATTTAACATTAGTAGTTTATATTTAAAAATATATATTTTTATGAAACATATAATCTGAAAAATATTGACTTTTTAAAAATACTTACACTGTAGATATTCCAAAGATTGTAAATTATGTTGTTCGTATGATGTTTGCAAATATATAGAAAAAAGAATCACTCGAAGATGTTGCCATTTGTGGAAATCCTCACATTTTACATAAAGCATTACTATAGACTATTAATCTTGTATCTCGGCTTCAAACAACGTTTTGAATTGACGCAATTATACGTCACGAGCAATGAAAAAGTTAAAAGTGTGTTTTATAAATATTCGTGAAATAATTTTTTCATGCAAAACAATATAATATTTTCAATAATCTAGCTTACTACTTATACTTACCTTGCTACATACAGCATATCAATAAACCCAACGACATATTCACAGATATTTCATTACAAGTTATGTAATCATTAAACTGACCTCTGTATGCTGGGGTTATTTTTTACTGGCCGCCATCTTGGTTCATCCTACGAAACTTTTCTTGTAAATAGAATATGAATCGAGGAACCTGACTCCAAGTCGTCGTATTCAAGTTTGCTACTTCTTGGACATGGCAAGTTTGTGAATAACTTGTGCATGAAATATTGACATTCTGACTTCTGGGAAATATATTCTGTACCCAGTATATTGATTATATGCACGCACAGCTCATAGCCATTCCCGTCTTACAGTTCAGCCATTTCATAAAGTATGGGAATTTTTCCCTCAAAGAGAGAAGTTATAAAATTATTGTAATTGGGTGGTCAAAAATAAGTTTAAAACCTCAAATTCTCTGAATATTAAGGACTTAGGTGTATCTGAAGTGGTTTCATGTGTAAAATCTGTCGATTTACTTATTTATATCATTGAGTTACTTTTTTTGCCATTTTTAGCATGATTTTAACACTCTTTAATACCAAGTAGTCAAGAGTAATCAGCTGTGTCCATTTTCATTTGTTAAAATATACATCTGAAGGTACAATTTGGTATAAGATTAACTTCAAAAAATATGTGTGGTTAATTACTATGTAAAATAACAAACAAGGGAATTTTTGTCCCACCCGTAATGTCCCACCCGTAAGAGTGATAGTTTTGTTAAATTATTATTGATGAGTTAAATAAATGTTCTGACAACCTGGAAACAGTTTATAATTTGTATTTAATCCGTCATACCTTCATTAATAACAACTTTAAGACCCTAACAGTAATAGCAGAACAGAAAATGAGCTTTCGTTTAGCATCATTAAAATCAGTGTCCAAATTATGTCCCACCCGTAACAGATTTTGAGAAACAAATTTAAAATAAATTTTAAATAATGCTTTGCATGTAGTGTGGAGGAGAAGGCATTGTAAATTTTACAGAATGTGAAGAACCAATTCTAGTTTATAATTTAAGATATGTAATAAACAAATATAGTTTTTATAATTTGCTAGAATGTCCCACCCGTAATTATGAAATGGCTGAGTTATGCTTCATAAACCTACAAAATTATAAAGGCTATGCCTATTTTGTAATTCTATTCTGGGTATAAAATCGCTAGAAGTAGGCTACATTCTGAAGTAATGTAATCTAAACTCTGCTCTTCATCGCTGTCTTTAATAGGTTAGCCAATGTTGTTATTCATTGTCAAGACTACATTCTTTCTATGGGAACCGTTTGGCTGGAATCGTTGATACAAGCTGAACTTACATGAAAAGGAACCATTAGATGCAATTAGCAATATGGTCAGATGTATCTTGGAAGGTTTTGAAAACAAGAACTATGTAAAGGCATATCTATGCGATTTGACAAAAGCTTCTATACTGTATCACATCCGATACTATTAAATAAATTGAATTTAAATTGGTATCTGTAGCAAATTGATATTTCTGGTTTTATAAGAGTGTATAACTTTCATTTAATCAAACAGATTAGGATTATGCATAATGTATAAAATTAACTCGAAAATGTATGGATTGATAAATGTCATACACAATCTGTAAGTTCTTAAAACGCTGTCTACAGCGAGTAGTATGTTCCGAGTTTGTAATTAATCTTAGAAGTTTGGCTACTGTTAACCCAGAAAATAATACCATAAGCTATTGCACTGTGAATGAAGGCAAATTAAGTAGTTCGCAAGTGATAATCTGGTAACATCTTCACTCTTTACATTTTTGGTAAAATCAATGTTGAAATATTTCCATTTTTACTTTTCCTTATAAAAACCCCATAAAG
Organism: Ectobius pallidus; assembly: GCA_964059195.1. Lineage (NCBI taxonomy): Eukaryota > Metazoa > Arthropoda > Insecta > Blattodea > Ectobiidae > Ectobius > Ectobius pallidus. The sequence goes on along the minus strand of CAXKWD010000004.1, from coordinate 29,400,282 downwards.
AACTACAGCCGGGAGTGCACAGATTCAGAAACAGAACATCGTTAAATTAGCCTAAATGTAGTCGTTTGGACGAGACTGTAGCCTTAACAGACATAGGAGACGAAAATGGAAGAAACAGTGATAATACCTTCGCAATCAGGCCTAGCAGTAGCCTACATTAAAACACTGTATGCTTCAGTATAATTTGAAGTGAAAATTAATTAGGAATTATATAAGTTTTTTTTTCTTTCTTTTAACAAATGCAACTAAAACTGAGTAATTCGTTATTTACTTAACTTAAGTTAGTTCCTGAACACGAAAATGATGATGATGGTAATAATAATAATGATAACAATAACAATAATACTCACTTGAGCAATGGTCTCGGGTTACTCCCCTTGCATAACGGGACTCAGCTGGGATGAAAATATTGGGGCACCGCATCTTCTTTGTGGAGGGTTCAATACCCCGCGAGTGGGTCATGTTTCTGTGTGGGGAGGCTTTCAGACGATTTCATACCACACCACAACCGATTGACCCGTAAGGTTCATGCCATGGCATCGGTATTTTAACTGCCACTGACGTATAAATGCGTCACCTCAAAAACTGTATAAAAGTAGAAATATAAGATTAGTAAAGTAATGCTTTATGTAAACTGTGACCTTTTTATTTATATGTTACATGAAAACTAGCTCTTCCATTGAAATTTTCCTCATTGCTGCAAAACTTAGAGCCATATCTGATGAATTCACTTGACGAATGACTTATTACACAGACCAACAGCCATTTTGGTGCCTTAGAATTTATATCTATTCTTGGGTTACTTATATTTAGGTCGCTGATGCCAAATGTGCCATTAGTTTTGCCCTATCAGCTTTCCCATTTTACGTTTGATATAAATAAAAGACAGTTCCAAATCACGTTAAGAAAAAAGCAATACACTAACATTACATTAATGTTACTATAACCATATACCGTGGGGTCTGTCAAAAATTGATATTATCACATATTGTATGGTCGTTTATATATATATATATATATATATATATATATATATATATATAAAGAAAGTTTTCTTTATAGGTGGATATATATATATATATATATATATATATATATATATATATATATGATTTTCAATCAAAATCGAAAAGGCTGCCACACACAAAATATCATCAATTCAATTACAAAACTATACATACACTACAAATGAAATGCAATAACTACTTAAAATTTCATTGGAATTAATCAAATGTCTTGAGAGATTTTAATATTTATGTATAACACCATATGAACTGCTCTACCCTATGTTAACTCCCGTCCCAACTCATATTTCGTTTTGCTTGACCTCTATTAATCCATTTTTTGCTAATTTTTCTATATACTTCCCTCAGTATTTAATTTAAAAAACTGAACAAAAACTAAATCCCTATTTTAAAGGAGAAAAGCTTGTATGAGCTAAATTTTCGCAAAGGTTTGCTGGTAGGATAATATATAGTAGAAACTAGAAAATCTTTATTCTGCAATAGTCTATGAAGTGGTAGCTGCATACTTCTATTTTATTTTCGTATGGGGAGAATCATCTGACAAGAATCTAATGCATGCATTCTCCAACTAGACAGATGACTTGAGGGCGAAGTCTCTCATACCTTAAAAGATTAAAACCGTCAAATGTCTGTAATAAATGACGATAGTGTTTTTACAGAACCTAATATGTCATACACGCAATACAAGTCATGTCTCAAATCCAATTTAAGTAAACTGTAACTTAACAAATATACAACCATGACTTCCATCGTATTGGCTATTTTAACAAAAGCTTCTTATCGGGATCCCATTGGACAGCGAACAACAAACATCTGACAGTCTCATGAAGAGTTTCTTTTCAACAATTCGTGACGCATCCTGTTTTTCTTTTCACTTTCTGACCGCCAGTCCTCGCTGATAGCAAAGTTACATTGAACCATGACTATTTTTGATACGTTGGCTTTTTTCTATAAGAATCAATTCTCTATGCTACTTTTTTATTTCGTGTCCCCACTCCTTTAATTCATGCTACCCCTTCCTTATTACTTGTCTAACCTTCATGCCTTCTCTCCGAGTTCCTCTTTTGTGCGAGATGACGTTTTTTTTATTAACCCTCTGCCGCCCTTTTATCCTTCCTTTAAGGGTACGTGTCTTTCTCCCCATCTTTCATCATCATGCTCCTCCCATTTTACATTTTTCCACGATCGTTCTTTATCTCTAGAATCTGCCTTTATGTATATCTCAGCCAACTATCCTTTTCCAATGGTCCTAGATATTTTTTTTAGGAAACGAAACTTTTTATGTGTGTACAGTTACAACAGACAGATTCAAATCAAGAAGCTCTTTGAATTAGTACGGTAGTGATACCCAATTAAACGTGAGATCTCCACTCTCGTAACTTTATGCTAATGAAGAAAGAAAACAACCGCCATCAGTCACAACAAATGTAACTAAAGAATCGTTTTGAATAATTTAAAGTTACATTTTCCTTGTTAATCTACTGAACTTAAGAGTACGTACAGTGAACGCCGCTTAATGTAATCGCGGATGTTATCAATCGGGTATTGTTATCACTAGGGCAAGGCATTTAATGACCATAAAATAGTGAACAAATGCAAAATAAAAAAATGCATTTATGACCTAAAAATAGTGAAAAAAAGACCCCAAAAAAGGACCAATAAATTTACCATTATTATTTATAATTTTTTTAGGCAATGAATTGCTGAAAGCGATTTAATGAATGAGATTGCGTTGTATATGAATTTACATTATAAAACACACTTATTTTGTTATTAAAGAAGTAAGTAAATTTATACTACTTAGACACCCTTAGCGAAAAAGAAATTCTTTCTGAACTGGCATCAAACTGCAAATATGTGCCATTCAAAAAGAAAGAAAAAATGTTTATTAGTGGGCTACAAGACAAACTGATGTGGTGTTTACAATAAACCTGAATTAAAATGAACTATGAACACTTCGCAAAGATTCTCAAATAAAAACGATTGTCTATTGCCTGAAAGTAACGATTTGTACATGGAAAAGCTCCTCTCTACCTCCATTGAAAAAGACCTAAAATGCCGAAAATGACCTAAAAATTGCCAAAAAAATGACCTATCTCTTGAAAAGGACGAAAAATGTAAAATATAACAAAATAATGCAAAAACAAATTGTCCATATTTAATCTTTTATTTCATGACACTCATTTATGTATATTCAAGCTATCTTTCAAACTTCATATAAAAAAGATGCAAAATCATCAAAATTCTTGCTCTAGTCATAACTTTTATAAAGAGTCAGGTATGGATTAATGCTGATACATTCAAAAAATGCTGTTTTTTGTGATAAAAAATTTCCTTTTTGCGGCTTAATTTCCAAATACTGTACGTCATTCAAAATTTTGTTTTTAAGGGTTTCGTTTCTAATTCAACTGTATTATGTTGTACTGGAAATAGCAACACTATTCCCAGCCCACAGGGGATGGCATTACCTAACTTTCTCTTTTAAGCAATAAAACATGTTTCATCACACAGTTAAGCTGCAGATTTTTATTCAAGAAGATAACAGTGTTGACATACAGTGATGGCTATTGTAAATTGAAAAGACTTGAACAGACAGGCGTTAGATGTTTTGCTACGCAGTAGACCTATTCACCACAGATCAGTATAGAATTCCAGAAACAATTGTAACTCGTAACTGAGTATGGAGTATTGCCGTAGGGCCTTGATTTATTGGTGAAATAAAATGACTAATTTCGGTGTAAACTTCCTTCTATTTCGGTGGGTATTTCGTGAAATAATTACTTTATACTACATTGGGAACATTGCACAGTGATAAACATTGCTTCTTTATTTACACGAACTAACACCCCCCCCCCCTCATTTCTATATTCTTCTGCCCTTGTATGAAATGAAGTAACTTTCGATTTAGACATGATTAGAGTTAATTTTCAAATATAATGACGAGAAATACTATCGTAATTTCTACTAAACACCATCAGAAAGCCATTTGCAAACAGAAGTGCCAACCATACCACTGAGGATAAAAGACGAAATCTGTTGAATACAGCAGGAAAGGAGTGTACTCAACAGTACAAACCAGGTCACAAACAATCTTTGCGTAAATTCTGCAAACTTAGTAATCGATCACAAATATCGATATATCGGTAAATCTTCGACAGCCACAGAAACAGCAGAAAAAAAGCATGCTGCTAAGAAAAAAAAAACAGTACACAAACCCCAATATTGTGATTTTAAGGTACATTTTCGTGTTCATTTCTCACTTTACGGACAGAAGGGGCATATTTCGCGCTTATAGACACATTTCGCGGAATCGAGAAAATTTCGCGATATTTCGTGGATTCAATTTGGCTCATATTGGTATTTTAAGCATATAAAAGCTAAGGGAGGTTGTTTTATAAAATTTCGCGCTTATCGTTGTTACCATAAAATACGGCCCCTAAGTATTGGTTAATGGACTCCTTCTAGGAAAGTAAAAAAAAATTAAAATTTGGTTGCTGGTTGAAAAAATAGTTGCTTGCAGACTGTTAGTTTATAGACTATGAGTGGTTCTATGATTCACAGTTACGTATTATTTTATGCGAAAATCTTTTTAATTCTGCTTTGTAGTGTATTCTCTTATATATGAATAAATAACCTTCATTTAATTCCTCCGGCTACTGTTATCACTCGGTTAATATTATCAGATTAGCATACGCCTACTTTTTTATTCCGTTATTTTACAATTTGTAGAAAAGTAGGTAGTAAATAATGATGGATTAAAGCAACTTGAAATAAATATATACAAAATCATACAAACAACTGATTTAACTAAGTGCCAGAATGCTTTTGTTTAATCAGTGTTAATTGCAATTATGATATGCAGAAAATGAGTTATGCCTATTTCTTTAAACGATTTCCGAGTTAAGCTCCAGTTCGATTTATTAAGCTGGGCTTACTGAAAAACAAAGGTGTAAAGTTTGATAAGCATATGAGTTGGAATATGTGGGTAGTGTTATTTGTCAAAGCTGCCTGCGTAGCAACTTCCAAAGCCGTATATGAACAGTGTAAAACAATAATATGTTGTCATGAGAACTGATTTGAATTTGATAAATTCTTTCTAATATATTACCATAAAACAGGCATTAAATTGGGAATTACTCCAGTACTGTCTAACTGATTTGGTCCAATATCAATAGGCTTTTTCCCATGGACTTTAAAAATACGTATACCAAGTTATATGAAAATCCGATAAAGCGTATTTGAGTTATCGCGTGTACAGACACACGGGTAGATAGACAGACACAGGGACAGATATTTTCCCGTCCACCACACAATCTCATAAAGTACCATTCTGGCACTTAATAATTACATTTACCTTAATCCAATGGTAATGTATAAAATAGTCGCAAAAATGGAGATTCCTTATCTAATTACAGCATACATACCTTCAAGTTCAACATAACCTTGTTTTGTATACCTGGTAGCAATAGTAGGAGTTTGTGTCTTTCTCATACAACAGGCCGGATGTGTTTGATCGTATTAAGCATTGTAATTTATATTGATATAACACTAATGACCTTAACCCAGACATATTCAATGTGTGTAGCAGTTAAAAAATGTGCTTCCTACATGAATGAGTTATGTTTCTCACAAAATGTAATAAAATATCCAGAAATAAAAACAAAAGAAAGCATTTCCTCCGTTCCAAAGCCTCCTCACACAGTTTTATAAATCGTGAGTTGCAGACATTCCTGGTCGTGACTTCCATTATAGGTCTATTATCCATTGTTTCCCCACCTCTGCTCTCTGGTAGCTACCACCAGATTTAGGACTAGCCAGTAATACCATTTATTGTACAAGTCCCCTGAGTGCAAAAGCAGAACTACTCTCAATGCAACCACTACTGCCTTCCTTTCTAACTAGTAATTACATGGTATTAATAATTTAATAGCCTGCAAGATGAGTCATTTCTTCGCATGGTTATAAAAATGACGATACCTTTAAATCTAGTACAAAAGAGGGCATTAAAAGTTTATTAAAAATCTGATGTGAAAGTCACATAACTTCCTCTGCCCAAATAAAAGTTAGGAGTATTCACATATCCTTGTACAGAAACGCAAGACACAATTTAACGCTAATTATACGATAAATAGCCTACCTGATAACCTCTTCTTTGAAAATAATGCGACTTATAAAAGTGCAGACTATAATAGCAAACAAAAACAAGTGACTGCAGACATTTATTGAAACTTCCGTCGTTAAGAATAATTTCCGAACTTTATCGAATATTTCCCTCCAATATGTCTTTCTCACTTCATTCTTATATAGAATAAGAGGCCGTGAAAGAGTGTGTATTCAATTGTTAACCACACAACACAAACTTTTTACAAACAGTGGGTGAACAGTAGGTGGCTTGTAACTGCCTTCAGAGAATTTTTCCGAAAAAAGTTTCAAATAAAAGTTTTAGCTCTCACTATAAGCTACACTTGTGCAAAATTTAAAGAAAATCGTTAGAGCCGTTTTTGAGAAAATCGCGAAAAACGAAAATTTCTTCATGTAAAGTCCCCTTAAAAATAAGAGAAAATAGTCGCCAATCTTATCCTCATATCTTCAGAAGGTACCTGACCCAAATACGAAATTTTGTTTTCATACGATTTTCCGTTTTGGAGTTAGAGTGTTCACAGACAGACAGACAGATACACAGACATGTTTCCAAAAAATAGTATTTTTGGATTCAGGGGGCCTTGAAACGTGTATATATGCTAAAAACTCAACTTCGAATTTTAGGGTCGAAAACAATACTTCCTCCACCTATAGTACCTATGGTACGGGCAGAGGAAGTAAAAATGAAGATACCTTTAAATCTAGTACAAAAGAGGGCATTAAAAGTTTATTAAAAAACGCATGGAACACCCAACGGAACTAGCTCTAAAATGATCCATCAGAAACAACTTTTCAAAATTGAAATAATACTTACAAATAAAGTGTTTTAAAAATTGTAAAGAGCCGCTTGTCATTAAGATAAATAATATACTTGTTAGTTAAAAACGGTCAACATTTTTATGTAGGCCTAAATCAGAAGGCACTTAAATTTAACATATTATACCCTTCCATTATTCATAACCTAAGTCTATGATTTATATATTTTGCAGATAAGAATTAGGCCTATGGTACGAAATTTAATTATTATAAATATTAAAAATGAATTTATACTTACTTTTTTTCGTAGAATTTGTAGATGAAGAATTCCTGATTCACAAGGGCTGTTACCCAACACCTCCTTAGATCACCCTTTCCTCTGTCACCCAGCTGTGGTGAAGGAATCCATTTCTGATTATTCAGGAGATTCCAATGTTTAGGAGTGATTAGGAGATAATGCTTTTACAATGAAAATGTGATTTAGTTGTGGCTAAGAAGCAAATTTCTAAGCCTCATGGCATTTTATAAAAGTATATAAAGGACATTAGCAATGCATTTACCCCATAGACTTTTATAACTTTTAAGAACTATCAGTAAGATGGAGTGAATAATAGTAGAGGAGAAAAAATGTACAGTAATTTAATTTTTACAGTAAGCTAAATTGAACGTAAATTTACATTACAAAAAAATAAAATAAAATATAAAAAAATAAAAGGCACGAGCTTATAGCATAATTATTTATCATGATTGTCCTGAATAAGTTCAGTTAAGAACTCACTAGTTACAAGTGAAAATATTAACAATTATTATTATAAGAATATGATGAAACTAAATTACTGTAGTGGTTTTATAATAAAGAAAGCTTCGTCTAGAATATCTATGTAGGCCCATGTTGTTACTGCATTTTTCTAATAAAAGCTTTATATATGGGTTTTTATACATGGGTCAGCAAAAACATTGATCAAGCTATAAATACGTAGGGCCTACAGTATAACGAAAATGGCATTAGTAAAGTCATATATAGACGGAACTGCTGTGTAAACTATATGACAATTTTATTAAATTTATAACAAAGACTGATTACCAAAATTAGTCCTACGAATATGTATAATTTTTTATATAATAGTTATAAAATTTTCAATTAGTTTACGCTACATTCAGTCTACAATTTTGAAGTTTCACATTAACTAAAACGAAAAAAACCTACTTTCCAAATTCAAAAACCTTACTTTTTTGCTAGAAAACAATCAAACATAATGCATAATTTTTATGGGAGGAGATACATTTAAAAAGCATGAAACATTTGTCTTAAAAGTCAACTACAATTAAACAGGGGTGCCCAAAAACGCAAAGTGCTTGATTGAAATGTCTTGGGGGTTTGAAAATTGTTGTAAGATTATCATTTTATAGGCTATGTTAAAAAAGAAAACGATCAAGTTTTATAACTTTATAAGGCAATTAAAACCTCTTCTAGTTTTTTAGAAAATATTCTATAATAATTTATTATAAGTTATGTATATATCATGTAAGCTAAAAGCAGCCTAATTAAACATACATTTTCAATTGACACTTTTTATTACAAATTCAGCAATACCTATTCCTTAGGAAGGAGTTTTAGAATAGGCCTACAGTTATTTCACTATTTGTGAGGGGGTGCTTTTAATGAGTCTGGGGTGATAAGAAGTTGGAAGAGTAGCTTTTTATGAAGGTAGGGGATGGGCATCCCTGTATTAAATAACTATTACATTAAATTAGTACGAATTACTAAATACTCTACACACCACTAGCCTACATATACCAAAGGAAAGACAACTACTAAATTTCATGTCTTTAAAATACTCCCAATTATCCGTGTAGTGCATTTTCTGTAAAATACAATAAATTCACTTAAAATTATTGATGGGAAAACATTTCAGGCTGGATTTAGAATGATAGCGTCACTAACTTCTTTGTTCACCATACATACGACACGCGTAAAACTTTGCGTAATGGATTGTTTATATTCCCTGAATTAATTATAGAATCAAAGAGCTTCTGGTGGCGAGAGTTACTTTTTAGAAAATGATTTAGGCCTACAAACTGTTATAAAGCCATCCTCTGATTACATAGTTATAATTATGATAATTGTTTAATCAATGAGGTAATTTAAACTGTAATGGAATTACTCAATTAGAACTCAATGCGACGAAGGAAGTTGCTAACAAAATCGTTAACAGAATTTAATTTCATATTTCATAACAGACTAATTACTACTTTTGAAACTACTAAGATAAAAACCAACTGGCAATTCAGTTCATGTAGGGTTTATTTTGTACTTCACAGACAGATACGAGACCCCTGGAAGCACATTCAGAAATTCCAAAGGTTACAGTAACACCTCAAATGAAATTCAAATGACAAATATCAAGCATTGTGGAAATTCGGATTTTAAAATATTACTGTATTCAAGAATAGAGCTTTTGAACTTTGGAGACAAAACAGCGTAGCCGAATAGCACTCTCTTTAACTTAAATTAAAATTTCATGATCTTATAATACTCTTAAATTACTGTATTTGTTAGTTTGTTTCAAATTGCAATTATCTTTTACATTTTAACTTACATAGTGTGTTCACAAAGTAAAATATGCATATGTAAAGTAAAGTAATCCCTATACAGGCCATGGAGGCCCAGAGGGTTCCAGGAGGTTGAGGCTCCCAGATTTTGGACATTCGGCACATGAAGGTGGTAAGGTTGTCAGCCTTACGCACCGGCCGCCTTTACCCCCAGGATTGCTCCTGGTACTCATTTCTGTTAGAGGCTGAGTCGACCCCAGGCCCATAGTGCCACCAGAAGGATTAGGTCAATTGAAAAATCTCAACGACCTCATCGGGAATCGAACCTGCGACCTTCCGGTTTGTAGCGCAGCGCCTCAACCACTACGCTACGGCGTACCCCAATATGCATATGTACTCGTATTTATAGCCTATATCGGCTCGTACCTGTCTAAAGCCAGCCTGGAAAATGCACATGGGTGTGCTAGAATTTTAAAACTATGATAGCTTACTCTTGAAAAATTTAGGTATTAATAACATTAGTGAGCTTTAATAACTATATCAATAAGAAATATGAATGCTAAGATTTGAATTAAGCATGTAAATTGGGAAATTATACTTAGGTGAAAAAATTCTTCCCTATGAAAACATGTTAGGAATAAGTTAGACTTTTCTATGAAGTGTTTTACGTCAGATGTTTTGTCATAGTTACGTACGGTATAAAATAATTTGTAGTTATGTATAAATAGTTGTGAATTTAGTTAACATTTCTGGGCGAATTTTAAGTTTTGATTTTGAGAAATTAAATCTTAGGGATATGATAAATATGATACAATTCATATATACCACATAATCCTTCCCGAGACAATTCGTCCCAAAGCAAATATTAGTCCCTTGAAATATTAGTACCAATAACGAACTAATGTTTCCAGCGACACTTTCCACTGACCATTTGACCCACTTAAATTTTTAATAACTCAGCTTTTATTATGGCAATGCAGATTTGCTTGTACCTTGGGACGAATTATCGCAGGTCTACACCTTCTAGGTTAGCAGCTGTAAATAGGAGGTAGGATATAATAAATACCTAGGGATGGAAGGTATCATCTACTTTACCCAAGCTAATTTTAAGTAATACAAACACGATACTAAACCACCAAATTACAAAATTAAGTACATTTTTGTCATAGAAACCCAATACCGCATTTATGCTAAGTGTAACATGTTAGAAGTTCTACTATTATTAACAATTTCAAATCACACAAGTATCTACTCTACATCAATAGGCCTATCATAGGTTATCAGAACTTAAATTCGGGATATTTCTTTGGGTTTCGTCAATCTAGTTTAAGGCGGTGCAATTTGCTGGAAGTATTGCATACTAAAGTCGGACCACTCTAAGAAAGAAACTTGAAGTAAACAAAAACCAGTATTTCTGCCGCGCTCTTTGGTCATGCGAGTATATGCTAGAGTGAGCCAGGTATACTTTCTTTTTACTTCAGGTTTCTTTCTTAAAGTAATCGGACTTTAGTTTAAGGTTATTCCAAATGTTTATTTAACTAAAACACAGACTGAATAAATAGCCACAACTATGTTAATAGTCAAGAACATTTTAAAATAAATTACATGAAAGTTCAAACACTACATATGTTAACAAACAAGGTAATGGGTCCAAACTACTATACCAGAGACTATTTGTGGTTTATCCAACATATGTTAAATCTTAACCGCCAATTAAAACAATTTTAAGCATCTGAACATGCAATGGTTTCTCAGTTTCCAAACAAGTGTTAGTTATACTTATTATTGAATCTGAGAAATCGGCCAGTTAGTTCGGTATAATTAACCCCTTCAACCATTCCTTAACCGGAGAAACCATTGCTAAAATGTTTAAAGCATGTTTAAGGAGATCTTAACGAGTTGTTAACTACTGGAGAAACGTCATTTAAAATGTAGAACTAAAGCGTTAAGAATCATTTTGGTTGTACCGTTCAGCTTAAATAATAAAATAATTAAGTTTATATAGCCTAATACTTTAATGTAAATCTCTTTTAAAACGTACCAAGTCTAGGCCTTTCGGTTTCATACATTCATCATCAGGGCATCTTACTTTGTAGATTTATATCTAAAAAGAGTGATGTAATTACCCTAAAAAAACCGAAAGACCTAAGCTAAATAAGTAAAAGAAAAGGTTGACTTTAAAGTATTATTATATAATTATTTTATGTACAACTACAATTTATTAAGCAATTTCATTATTTGAATTTACGCAAAAAATACATTTTTAAAAATTCCTACATATGTTTTATTTTTCTATCTTTTCTCTGGTGTCGGCCTATTATTTCATTTAAGCAACTTTGTCTACATCGTCTAGTGTTAATTAACTTAACATTGTGCTTTTTTTACCGGCAAAAAATGCTTCAGAGATTTTGTCTCAGCATAGTTCAAATTTTACGTAGTGATTTAACACATGCCTATATGTCCTTTAAATTAGCTTGGATAAAAAAAATAAGAACTCACACAAATGAAACACAAGCAGTCTCGTCCGATCAAAGATTTTTTTAATATTTTACATAAAAGAAAGATCCACATTATGTTTTTTTCTCATCCTCAAATATACAGATACAACTATTTCACATTGCTGTTCAAAGACACTTACAATAATATTTATTATTACCTTAGTTCGATAACGGATTCATTCACGTAATAATTGTAAAACGTTATTGTTATCTTTTATTCAACTGTCTTTTCTATTACGTAGAAAAAGTATAGTGTTTTCTTTTCGTCTTTTATGTCCACAAATGTCTACTATAAAACATTTATTTTTAATTTAATTGCTTAAGAAGAAGCTCTCTAAAACAACAAATTATGTTCTCAAATGAAGGGAATCTTGGACAAAATTACTGATTTTGCGGCTGATAAATTAATTACATCATTGGCGCTATATCCCTGGAGAGATTTGGCCTACCACCCGACCGTTGCGTCACCTACCATAGGCAGATGGCAGGATTGGTGGGCATGAGGTCAAGTTATAAATTAATTACTGAAGGCTAAATGCATATCAGTAGTAAAAACCTTTACATTAAATTTTCAGAATTGTGGCTTAGTGAATTGTAAATATTATTTTAAAAAAGGGACCTATTGCTCTTATCTTTAAAAATATTGACTGAAGAAGTACAGTAAAGTACTGGTCCTGAAATTCAAATAACAATAACGATTTTCGAGTATAAATTAATTCAAGGTTTATATAAAGAGAAAATAACAACAAATATACCCTGTTTTCTAGGAATTTAACATCGTGATCTTTTTGCTCTTCTCGTACCTGTGCTGCTCTCTACATTTCAATTATATTACTAAATCAACATATGCCATTTTGCCACAGTGAAAGGCTGAAAGTAAGAAATTATTTTTTACAACGATATCAAGGATATATATTTTTATAATTCTTTCAGCCAGTTCATAAAAGCAAGATAGAATTATTCAATCCGGAAAGATATATGATTCGTACATGCCAGTATAGTTAGATTTATCTGTTGTTTGATGATGCATTTACCAAAAGAAAGCATAACTTGTTCCTACTGAAAGAAACAGCGAGCCGTCTATTTCTAATGGATGTAGAAAGTTTGCAGTTCTACTGGTTTACTAACAGCAGTGCTTTGTGCATACCTTGCCATTTCCTTCATACATTTTCAACTTTGTAAGAAATAGCCTAGACTGCCTATCTACGATAATATTTTCTCTTTTTCTAAACCGCATTTATCACTTTTTTCTATCTTCTCTACTTCACTCGCTGTTCTTTTAAAAATCGAGTACTTTTAAACTCATTTTAGATTTCAAAAATATTTAATCACTCATCCTTGCAAAATATCGTAATATCACGGGCAAACTTCTCTAGAACTGAATTTGATAATTTACTCCCAAACAAACAAGAGATTCTGAATAGTGGGCAATTCATAACAACAAAGAAGTTCTAGTTTTTGTTGAACTTATTCTTATTTAATTGAATGTAAAAAAAAATTTGTTTAGGTCTATGCCAAGGTAGTGAAAGGCGAATTCAGAATCTTTTGTAGTGCAAATCCTATTTATTTAAAGCCAAAAAGGATTCTAAACAGCAGTGTGGCAAATATATGAAGTAATGATTCAGATTTTATTTTTCCAACACAATTTTGATTTAATAGAAGCTAAAATAAATACAAATAGCATTCTGTCAATTCATAAAGAAGAACATTTAAAATTTATTTTCAAGCTTTCTCTAATGTTTCTTCAACTGGCAAAAAAATATTCTGATATTCCAATTTAAGAAAAATCGATTCAGAAGTATCCTTTCGCGATGGCTAATACGGCGAATGCACGAAAAAGCTATTCCTCGTTCAAGATTTTACACATTTTTTATCTGCTTGTTTAATAGGTCAACATTACTGGAATGATAATTTATTAAATTACCAGTATTAAAATTGTGATTGCTGAAAGTAAAAAATAAGACTGCATCAATGAAAGACTTGAATTATAAGTTATTTTAGCATATTCACAAAGAAGAATAGACCTAACTGAATAGGCCTAAAGCTAATTAACATTTCTGTTTTGATCGAGAAGTGAGAAAATAGTGTCCACTCATATTCTCAACTCTTTCTTAATCAAATTTAAATACAACCTTCTTCACGTATCTTTACAATTAACAGTTGAAATCACAATTTATTTTACCAGTTTGTACAAATAGGTACACACACATACATACATACAGACACAACATTGTTTTATATTACACGTTTTCTGAAAACGTTCATTTTGTGACGTCACATCCTTTCAGCGTTCGTTAACTTCTAACGTAGGACGGTAACTTAAAAAGTCCAAGGAAGAAAAACGCATCTTCGATTAAAAACACCACTATTCATTATGACATCTGTAGATGCTCGTTTTTCTTCTATTTATTGTTACAACTTTCACGTTCACTGTATTGTTTTTTTATCATGTCTCAACGTGTTCTTTCGTCTTGCGTTTAGTATAAAACACAGAGAATAATAAACAAGTTTGGTATTCCGTTTTGAATTGAAGATTTGTCTATTTTTTAAAATTTATTAATAACTTTATTTTATTCATATTATTTTTTCGACTTTTTCATCTTCGTTAAACCGCTGGCCAAACACTGAAAAAAGAAAAAGTAGAATGTCAGTTTTAAGGGCAGTAATTATTGTCAATTTCTTCAAGCAATAAACAAGATGCGTGCAAATCTAGAGAAGAAGAAGAAGCAGTAGTGGAGGATCTGTCAATGTAAATGTTGCATTTCTTGTTCATGATGACTTGATCCTACTCAAGTCGGACAGGCTTGGCAACATATAAAGCAGTGAGCGTCTTGAGACTGATCTTTCTCCGCTTTTAATCATTCACCAGATGCTACATGTACCTACAGAAACGTAGAAACAATTCACTAATGAGTTAATGTTTCTTTGATTTGGATGCTTAAAAAGTTTCAACATTTTTCTACACAGATTTACTACCTGCATCTACAATCACATACTTCAATAAGTAATTAAATAACCAGCTACAATACTCATGCAATACAGTAATTACAACAGCCAAATACTTCTACAGGACAAACATAGAAAAAGCAGAAATGACGGATGCTGTTTATAAAACAGATTATTATGTGGCCTAAAGTTCTGATGAAGGATTGCTTCAAGATTAAATGGGAAAACGTAATATGAAAATATGAATGTGTAATAATTTATAATAGTTAAATCTACATTGCACTTGTACAGAAGTATTTAGACAGCATTATCAAAAGTCGAACTGTTTTCCTTGTGGCTACATTCATTTTCTGATCGTGCAAATTATTAAGCTACATCGTCCTGCTACAACATAAGTCTTTCCATTTCAAGCTTAGATAATTATTTTGCTAGACTACGTAAGCATGTGCTATGTGTCTCTATCACATGTTAATTTTGGTAGGGTAGTTTCTGGTGCAAAATCTGCCCAAGGAATAAAATGAATTCTACCTAGACTTATAAAGAAATAACGAAAATCTTTCATGTCTTCATGGCTGTCTAAATGAAACGGATTAGGCCTACGGTATATTCGATAACGCTAACAGAATTTTCTTTCGTTGCGGATCAAATAGGCTACCTTAAAGCATTTACATCTTTTCAGCTCCTTTCCGATTCACAAGAAAACCGCATAACTTTTTGTGAGAATGCCTAAAAGTTTCGAGTTTTCAAATAGAGGAAATTCATCTGGAGTGATTACCGTATTTTTCGGACTATAAGACGCTCCGGACCATAAGACGCACGTTGGTTTTAGGACGGAAATTTAAAGAAAAAAGTTAATGTGATGATTTCTTACACAAATCATGACTTTCTACAATGGATTCAGTGCAAATCACTTTCATGCCCAATGTCAGGCTGTTTAGAAGTCACTGTATTCATTTAGACCACCCCACAGAGACTACTCATTTTATATAACAGAACCCAACATTCCTTTCTTTTCACCTTGTATACACGGCTTCCCGCTACCCTCACATTACCAATGTGATAAGTGCACTGATGTACAGTCTGTGCCAAAATTTGCAACTAACTTATTCTATAATGCCTTCTTTACTATTATGGTATTAGAGGCAATATTTACCGTAATTTAAACCTTTTTTTAAATTTACTTAGGACCATTATGTCGGCTGCGGTGGTAAATGAACTCCAAGCCTAAATTAGTGCCCCTGGACAAAATTTCTCGCCCCTTTCAAGTCCAAATAATACCTTAGTTTCCGGAGGGGGGTTAAGGGGCGATGGGCTTACCACCTGTCCCTCTGCCCTCTCTAGGAAAATAAGCGTAACAGAAATTCACATCGGTAAACAGAAACCTCCACTAGGTACCCAACTTTCAAGACTCTGTTTTCGAAGTAAAAATTGAGTCTTATGGTCCGAAAAATACGATAGTAGTTCGGTACTAAAATACTCTGCTTTCTCGACTAAGCATTCATAACGAGATCTGGGTCTTGAGGCGACACCGATGACAGTGGTTTCGAAGCTTGACTTGACAGTCATTTCTGCTTTGTACATGCTCTGAACAACACAAAGGCAGGCAGGCACTCACGTTAGGAGTCCTTGGTTCGCCGCGTCGGCCTGGTACCACGAATACTGTGGCATGTATCCGGGGTGCGTGTGATGGTGCGGATGATGCGCCGCTGGGTGGTGCGCTGGTGCTGTGGGCTTCATATCCCACGACACCACTGGAGGGGACCCCGACATACCGTGCGGAGGCTGGGGTGACATGTCGCTCACAGGTGTGGACGAGGGCGTCGGTGTCTGGGGCTGGTTCTGGTGCCCCACATGGGGCAGGTAGCCCCCGGGACTGTGCTGACTGCCTGACGATGATCCTCCGCCTGCAACAATCAAACACAATAGATTAGACAACTTCAAATATCACACTTATAATATTTATTATTTACTGAATATACAGTTTTATGAACCCTATTTTACCCGAAGGTACATTAGGGTTATAGTTTTAACAAATTTAATTTGTAATCTATATATTTATCCATAGGCGTAACCAGGCCGACCATATGGGGGGGTTATAACATCCGCGGGGTCTGGGGGTATGGAATACCCCCCAGGGAGAGGGGATCCGGGGTCCTCCCCCGGAAAATTTTAAAAAATAAGATGCAAAATAACGAGTTTTAATCTTCCGGGGGTCTCCCCGGAAAATTTTAAAAATTAAGACGCAAAATAACAAGTTTTAAGCTTCCCACGCTTTAAACTTGTATTAAGTAATTTATGGGCAGACTTAAAAGAATTATAAAATTTTCCTTTTTTTTTCAATGGGGGGGGGGGGGTTCAAACCCCCAAACCCTCAGTACGCCTATGTATTTATCTATCTCTATTTGGCTGCGACATACCATTCCGTTCTATAACTAGCCGTGCTGAGCATTACACCCAATCACCCTGGTAACTAAACTATAATCGATTATGTACATAAGAAAGAAAATAATAAAATTGTCTAGAACAGCATTTTCTTAGAAATATATGAAATAATGGTTTTGCGTAAAGAAGTATACAATAATCTATATGTCCTTTTAAAACGTGTCTTTCTCTTTCAAACACTAGACAATTAAATAAAAGATGTTCGACAGTTTGTTGTTCGCCACATATACACAAGTATCCATTTTCTCTTATCACTTTAAATCTTTCGAAATAGGAGCCAAAATTCCCATGTCCAGACAGAAATTGGGTCACTATAAAGTCAGGTTTAACAACACTTCTTAGACGTACTTCAACACTATATTATCGAAGCATTCCTAGGTTAATAGTGACTTTGCATCCTCCTATGTGTTGTTAATGGGTATATATATATATTTATCTTTTTGTTCTAGGTGCCGGCGACAGCTCTAGACGCATTGGTAATCAGTTATCAGGTAAGACCATTTAATTTTAGTTAAAGGACTATGCCAAATATCCTGCGTAGATGCATCTATTTTTGGTTAAATTTGTTGTAATTTTTTGTCTATTTTTTATTTATTCTGCTCAACAATTTTATTATGTTTGATAATATTTTTAAAGAATGAAAGCTTTAGAAAATATAAATTTTAATTCCCCTTCTACGATCGAATCGCAATTGACGCCATCTTAGATTGTCACTTTCAAATTGCTTTCCATATATTTCACATAATTTCTTTTGCTTAAAGGTGAACAATTTTAGCCGATTTTTTTTATTTTTTTATAATCCGGGCCTAATTATTATTATTATTATTATTATTATTTGTTCTCATTTCCTAAGTAAAAGCACATAAAATATACTGTAGACTATAATCGGTATATACTAGAGGAGGTACCACCTTGCTGGTATTAAGGGAGGCATCAGAGTGTTAAATCACAACTATGACTCTTCTGCCCATAATCCAACTCATCTTTATTTAATAAAATGTAATTGAACGGTGTCCCATACTGAAAATAATACACCATTCCGATGCGAATGTATTAAGCAACCAATGTTGGAATTTTCGAATTACATAAAACCATATTATTTGGCGAAGTGTCAAGCCGGTAGAGGATTCTTTTACAGGAAGCCCTTGCCACGGTAATTTGTGATCAGTAGTCCGATTCACAGGCCCAAAAATTATGGAATGCAATTCGCTGAAGCGAGGAACGTGTTACGTGTGTTGAAGACATAAATAAGTGGGTTTGCTAAGCAGATTGCTGAGTATGTTACTTAAGAAAAAAGGAAGTCGGGACTCATGAATGGAGACTTGTAGATTCTTTATTGTTTTGTGAATGGGTACAAGGCGGAGTAGCTCTATTGAGTTGGGAGGAAACGCAAATAATAATGTATATTTTAATAATTCCATGCTTATAATCATGAACAAGCCTGAGCTTCAGGTTTTGCTCTCCATTGTATGTGAGATGTTTACTTTACTATATTATGGCAACAGCAAGACCAAAAATAAATTAATTTCAAACTATAATTCTTTATTTCCTTGGGAAGAAAAGTCAAAGAATCAAAAATAAATAACTACTGAAAATAATTACTCCGAACAGATAAAAGGTGCAGTATGGTTTCATAAGAATCAGTATTACTATTGACTATGAGAGTTTTCTATCTAATGGCCGGTTTCTATAAACTCGCGAACTACCTATGGGTAAATTATCCAATGGACAGAATTTACACAAGAATAACACCACACAAACACAAATAATTTAAAGATAGCAATCACATACACTTCTGGCGAGTTTCTAGATAAATGTCCTCTGGGTAAATATGAAAATGACAGAAAAAATGTTCCTACAAACTCGGGCTATATCTTTCCAAGGGTAAATCGTCAGGTTAATTTATCCTTTCATGGATGGCTGGATAAAATTTAACCTTTCATAGGATCAATAGTAATATTTAAACAATGATAATCAAAGCCTTCTGAATTAAATTAACTGCACAACTCCAAGGCCTTGCTCATTATATCATTGTGGGTGAAATGGAACTAATTTGTCCATGGATAATTTACCCATAGGTAATTCACAAGTTTGTAGAAACCGGGCATAAGTCATTTAATAAACTTAGAAAATGACGTGTTAAGCTGTTACCGTATTTTAAAGATAATCGGACTTATCGATATTAATTAGGTGCATAAAATATAAACTTCGTAAAAAAGGTAAAGGTAAAGTGATCCCTATACAGGCCATGGAGGCCCAAAGGGTTCCAGGAGGTTGAGGCTCCCAGATTTTGGACATTCGGAACGTGAAGGTGGTAAGGTGGTCAGCCTTACGCACCGGCCGCCTTTACCCCCAGGATTGCTCCTGGTACTCATTTCTGTTAGAGGCTGAGTCGACCCCAGGGCCATAGTGCCACCAGAAGTATTAGGCCAATTGAAAAACTCCAACGACCTCATCGAACCCGCGACCTTCCGGTTTGTAGCGCAGCGCCTCAACCACTACGCTACGGCGTACCCCCATAAACTTCGTAGCATTAGTAATATGATATGTTAGATAATAATGGTCATAAAATTCACTTCTACCTAAGAAGTTTATCCTCTGTCATTACAAATTAAGTTCTGAAATGATTATTACCATTCTATTATTAAGTTATTAGTAGTATTATCATTATTATTATTATAATTTTCTAACTAATAAAAGTACATAAAATATAGACTATAATCAGTATATAGTGGAGGTACTACCTTGCTCGTGTTAAGGGGGGCATTAGAGTGTTAAATCATGACAATGGCTCTTCTGCCCACAATCCAAGCTCATCTTTATTTAATAAAATGTAATTGAAGGGTGTCCCATACTGAAATAATACACCATTCCGAGCGAATGTCGTCGGCCTGGGTGGAACGTCAATAAAGCACTGACTTTTCTATCCCAAGTTCTCGGATTTGATCCCACCCATTAGGCCTGTATGACACTATAACAGTTATTTGACAAAGAGCTTCTAAAAAAGATGTTGGACAAGAAATATGACAGTTTAATAGCTCAGCTTTTATAGGCTAAAGAAATGCTTTTATAAATGTCATTTTATCATAGTTATACTCTTCATCCCTATATTTTATAAGATATTTCCTGCAGTTGTTTAATGATGGGGGATAATAGGTGGTGTACAATAGCCATGGAGCTGTTTTAATCTAGGAATATGAACGAAAAAATATGCTACAAGACGTGCGTGAATATAAAAATCGAAACAAACGCCTGTAAACATACAAAATAATTGCTGGTCTCTCCAGTAGTTACCTTAAAGTTGAATGGGCTTCCTAAATGCGTTTCTGCCATGATAGAAAAGATCTCATCTTCAGGGTTAAGAATTAGGTATTTTCATCTATCCTAAAAAATTTACATAACTTCTTTGATTTTCTACCATTTCTTGCAAATTTTGATGTATTCCCTTTAATTCATGCCGAGCAATTCATAGTCTTATACAAAAATTTTATTTTTTCCGAAATAAAGCAACTGTGGTGGCTGGTAAAGAGCTGAGCTCAGGAGATGGCAAGGGGGCCTGAAGAAGGACAATGTTATGCTTCTAGCCATAAGACATGTATTACTGCCGCAAGCCTTCTGCCGAGTTCCGTACTGAAAAGTAACATCCTACAACGTCTTCATCCATAGCTGTACTCACATTAAAATTATATATTTTGTAAATTTTCACGTAGTGTAATAACTAATAAGCTACTTTCTGGTAATAAAATTTCTGTTACAATAGAACTTTTAATTAAAAGATATAGAGAGGTTTATGAAATACCTTTGTCTAAAATCTTTTATAATGTCATATCGGCCTTAATGATCAATCAGTACTCACCTATGATGCCTCCTCCGGGGGGCTGCGGACTGTTAGCGCCTGGTATCGTACCAGGGGTGTGAGGCGCATTGTTGCTACTCGCGTTGCTAGGTAACAACCCGTGCTGCTGAGGCCCACCATTGTTGTTATTGTTGTTGGGCTGAGATACCACTTGCTGCGCTGCCTTCATCATTTTCTTGTACTTGCTTCTCCTATTCTGGAACCATATCTTAACCTGCAACAAACAAGAATAACCAATTGTTAAAAGATGACAATATTCCATAGAATATATATATATATATATACATTTTTATTTATTTATTTATATAGATTTCTTCCCTTAATACTTGCAATCTATCAATGACAAAGAATAAACTACCACTTCATAGATTTTATATCCGAAATAATGAGTATAAATTATTGCATAAGTAGGCCTATAAAAAAACACAGTAGGCCTAGGTGAAATAAATAGTGAAACATTAACAGGGGATGAATAAATCATAACACAGAAACTTAAAATTAAAACCCAGAAATCATGGCCTACATGTATGATTGCGAATTATTGAAATTTGTAACATAGGTCTACACTAAATCACCGAAGAAATATTCAATCTTTAATATTCTTGTACCTAATTACTCAATGGCAATAGACAATTCCTAAGTCAGCTAAAGGAAAATTATCTACTTTATGGAACCCGAAGGTTCATTGCCGCGCTTACATGAGTCCGCCATTCAACCCTATTCTGTGCTAACTCCATCCAACCATCCCTCGCAAATCCTACTTCCCGTAAATCTATTCTATGATCGCCCTCCCACCAACATCTCAAAATAATGAATCACAAAATTCACAATTGAAACATAATTAGTAACATATTTTTATGTACCGCAGAAAGACACCAATAGGTTTAGAAATATCCATTTTTTCCCTAGTGTTAGGTCAAAATCACACGAAAACTTCCCTCTTTATAAAGCACTGAATTTACAGGTTTATAATAAATTGCATCCTCTTTCCATTGACATTTTTAGTATGACAGAAAACCAGTTTAAAATTGCATGTAACAAGTTATTACAAACTATAAAGAAAATTAATTATCACTAAAATGAATCAAGCACCTGTAATTAATTAATGTAGACCCATTTAATATACATACTGCGTATCCTATATTTGATTTATCGAGTTTTGTACTTTTCAGTTATAGCCTTTTGCATTTCAATTTGAGTATTTATTTGTTACTACAAATGTATTACAAGAGAGCAGGGTGATTAAAATAAATGTCTAAAATGTCCGTAGATAACAAATATATCCTTTGCAGTAAAGTAGTGATATTGTCGCTCTGCATTAGCCTATAGTACGTTGAAGAATAATGAATTTTAAGAAATAATAAACTAAATTCAAGTTAGGAGCTTTTTATTGGATCTGAACTTACATAATAATGTTTACTTATCATGCTTTTTACATTTAAAAATATTGCAGTAAGGAGAAAAGTTAACAAACAAGTTTATTACCTCTTACATAGGCATATCGTTCAAGTTTAAGGCATCTGAAACGATTTTAAGTATGTGAGCTAGATATCTTGCGCAACTGTTAACATTTATAGTACCTAAGGCTTCTGCCATAATGTTTTCTAGCTGACGAAGACGATACTCAGTTGGGGATAAATTGTTTTTTTATTCTTTCAGATTACCTTTTCTTCATATAAGGCATGATAATGGAGCGGAATTTGATATGATACAATTCAAGCTTATTCCTGTTTTAAATCACTGTTATCAAGCAAAACAATTGCCGATTTCCTTTTGGATCTGTACCGATTGTAGTTTGGATCAGTAGCATTGTTGTTCTGGTTCTATTGCTTGTTGACAGATGTCACTATGATACTGAATAGTATGAGAACAAAAATGTAATAGCTTGAATGTGAACATTTTCAACTTGAAATTGTTTAGTCTCAATTTGAAATTGCTTAGTCTCAATTTGAAATTGTTTAGTCTCAACTTGACTTTGAAAAGGTATATATGATTAAAAAAGCTTATTTGTTAAAGCCTACGTTGTTTACTGTATAAAACGTGTGACTTGGTAACGGAGTTCGTATTTTCATTGTTTTCATGGCCTCCTTCGATACTCTATCAATTGTTCACGGATAAAACGGCAATTCGTATTTCTATCGACTGGTGTTGCAGTTGTTTTCTTCTATAAGAGTTATGCTGAACTATATAAACGACTAGCAATATCATTTTGAAATGGTAAGATGTTTTGCAATAGCTGCTTTGTAATTCTGGTGGCACTTTACTACGTGTTCAATTGGTTAACTATTATTGCTACTGTATATATGGTAATGCTACTGCTGGCACATGTCTCATCGCGTCTATTTCGCTGTAACATTTTGTAGCAAGTAGATCTTTGTCAGACTAAATAAGATGGCTAGAAGGTAATAAAAATAGAAATAACACTGAAGGATATAAATATGACATAAATGGAAATTTAAAAAAGACAGGAGATTCCTATCCGTTTTATTTCAACCTAAACAGGATAATAGCCTACTGACTACTCCATTCATACTACGCGTATTTGATATTGACTAATGATGTTATCGACCAATCACGATCGTTTATCTCATAATATGCTTTCTAGGGCCACAAGGATGCAAGGATGCACATTTAACAGGTGCCAAAAAAAGGCAACAGGAAATATACTATGTATAGAAAAGCCGGAATTGAGACTAATCGAGTCGCACCCTAGGAGAATGCTCAGGCTACTGGGGAAATCAAGCACAAAATGGGCAATATTGTCCAAAGTGCCCGGGCCACTATTGGTGAACCTTCCTAGTAGCCGATCCGAGTGTTATTTTCACGGGGTTTTCTCGCTTTATAAGATGAATACCGGATCGGAGACACGACCCCCGGTAGGCAGATGACTGTACATAAATTCACAGTTCTATTATTGCTGAAGCGAACAGCTAGTTCAACACACATTCCTCATTTATTTATTTATTTTAATCTTTATTATTGAGTCTATGTTACATAAAATTAAACTATTTTAGCAAAATGTGTTACACTAGGAAAAGAAGTAACCTAACTTAGACCAACAATATACAGTAAACAATTTAAAAAGTTTTATACCTAAAAAAACTTAGCGTTTTTTGAATAGATATTCGTTTAGCCTAGTTTTAAATGTCGACAGAGTACAACAGACCCTGATGCTGAAGGGAAGAAGATTCCAGGAACGTGCAGAAGTTACAGTAACGTGCAGAAGTTACAGTAAAAGACCGGGAATATATGGATGTACTATGGATAGGTATTGAAAATAGATGGCCATGTTGTGATCTCGTATTTAGTGAGTGATTTGAAGATAAATATTGAATAGGATAAGCCAGGTAATGGGGAGCTGAGGATTGGAGGATTTGAAAATGTAGGATGTACAAGAATGGGAAATGGAGAAATAGAACAAATGAGCAGAAAAGTTGTTTGAACCGGAGTATGGCCTATGGCCGAGGGTTCCAGGGATAGTGGAGAACCCCCCAAAAAAGTCCATGCTGGTAGAAGTGGTACTGTGAGCTTTCTACATCAAGTAGGACTTTATTAGGAATCTCATTGTGACAATATGAACTCACGATTCTTAAGAAAGTGGAGAAATCATGTAATGTTAGAACTTTTCAAGAACTTGACAGTTTAAAGTTAAAAGAAAAACTCAATCAGAATGGGTTCCTGGAACAGTACGCTTGCGCTGATTCACGCGTATGAATTCCTACGATCGGACGTGCATGGAGCACAGAATGTCACCAATGTCACCATCACAACCTATTGTTCACATAGGTCTATGATGCATTGTCATTACCGCCAATATAATAGCTTACAAAGTACACATATAAAGAGTTGTTTTAGTGTTTCTTAATAGACAAAATGACGATTTAGAACTTGCAATTTTAGTTTGAATTTTTTTCACTCAGTTCTACTTCCCCCGTTGTAGGGAAAATTGTACGCCCCATGACGCCCGGCTGTTACAGGACCGCTACTTCTCGGGAGAGAAATTTGCTGTGGATGACTGTAGACTTCTTTTTACTAGTTATTAAAATACATGCCCAATACTGTTGAACTCGATCAACGAAGTAAAATAAATGTGATAACTTTTGATGATTTTATCTTATTTTATAAATGTGACAAAATCCAGTTTTGATTTTAATTACTGGAACTCCAAACCAGCAAGAAGATGCCCTGAAGATGGTGCAAACGCATCGAAATGCCTAGGCGGCGAATTTCAAAATAAATTATAGTTGAGCAACTGGTATCACATTTATTTAATTTATTTTTATTAGACAAGAACATAAAGGGCCTCCCTGGATGAGTGACCAGCCCAATGGCGGTGCCACCTCTGAGTCACAACAAACACACAGCCATAGGCTACCAGTCGCGTACATAATCAGTCCTACACAAGGTTCTGTATGGGTTGAAGATGAAAATGACGGTCAGATGATTTCGAGAAACCATGAAGACCTAAAGATTCCCAACATTCTTCTCACTAGTGAGGAAAACTCCCGGAAAATCCCCACCTAGGAAAGTTGTCCCGATCGGGAATCGAACCCGATTCCATCAATGGCTTACGAGCGGCCAACAGGCCCATGAACAAAACAGTACGGTGGAAAATCAAGACTGTAGTAACACATTGGCTACTATTATTATGTGAGTTTCTAAACAAAAACACGGGTAATGGACTTAAAAAAAATTAGGCAAATAATTCAAGTTTCATGGAAACATAAAATGTCTTTTAACTCATAGCCTGCCATAACCCTACAAAGGAGATAGCATAGGCTTATTCTAATTAAACTTTCTATTTATATAAATCCCATATTTTCTCGAAAATATTCAGATTTTGAAATTACATAATCAGATACTAAGTCCACATCTTCTTTAAAACACAATTACTATTCGTCCCAACTTGTTTCACGGTTTTCACTTGGACGTTAAAATATGTACATGTAGGTGAAAAAAAAAGCGGACCTAATAAAATATCTAAGTTGCCGATATGAGCCACTGCGCATGCCTAGCGGCAATCACAGGATAGCAGGGAATGTATTGAAATGAACATTGCTTGAATTGAGAAATAATTTCACGTAATTTGCATTTCTTGTGAAAACAAACGTTTCTGTTACATCTCTTACATTTATTTACGTATCACAAGGCTCTGAAATCAGCTACAAGAGTCGGTCCGCTTTTTTTTCCCTACCTGTACATCCTTACCGCTATTAGCCTATAAAGCTGTTGTTCTTTATGTCGAACTTTAATTAAATGGGAATATCGATTTTTTCCAGACTTTCAATATTATACTTCCTCGAAAGCCGGAATTCGTACCGTACAAAGAATTGGCAAGTATGCTAAGTTAACTCCACTGAAGAATGGTTTTGTTTACTATCAAGATGGCTTAGAAAAATGAGGTAGCAATTGGTAGTGATTTTTCTATTTTTACATGAACATCAGTACGAAGAATGGCCTCGTCTGAAAGTTGTATTATAAAGAGAATATTATAGGAGAAAAATTCCTCCGACACTGGGACTTGAACCCAGGACATTTGGCTATTCGCGCCAATGCTCTACCAACTGAGCTAAGCCGGAGCTCAATTCACAGCGCCGGATGGAACCTCTCTCCTATGACTGATTGCCCTAATGGTCTACCTCACAGACAGACAAGTTATGTCATATGCAGTACTGTGAGGCACACTAATTAGTGATTTTTGTGACCGGGCTCCCACTGTTATTGTACAGTTGACATTCAAGACAGATATATAAGCTTCCATGAACCACAGATTATTGTCTCTGTTGGACATTACATGAGAATATTATAGGAGAAAAATTCCTCCGACACTGGGACTTGAACCCAGGACCTTTGGCTATTCGCTATTGGCGCGAATAGCCAAAGGTCCTGGGTTCAAGTCCCAGTGTCGGAGGAATTTTTCTCCTATAATATTCTCATGTAATGTCCAACAGAGACAATAATCTGTGGCTCATGAAAGCTTATATATCTGTCTTGTATTATAAAGCCATGATCAGAGTACAAATAAGAACAGAAGTTTATTTCATTGCCTTGAAGAAGTAAGAATTATGTAAATACGGAGGACTGATTGCTCTCATAGGAACAAAGGTTCTAATCAGCTGTCACTAAAAACACTTTATCCTCTTTATTTATGCCACTCTTGCGCGCAACCACATTACAACTGGCCGACCGCTTTTTGTTTCATTCGTTTTTTGTAAACCTTTTCTTTTTCGGCGCTTTATTATACTGTTTTTATTGTTCTTGTTAATCTGAATTCTCATCTGGAAATCCTTCTGCAGCGTTACTATACTCACGTTCTTCAATGAAACAAATTCTGCTTCCTTGGAAAGCATACGAATATATTTTGGAGAATATCTTTCTACAATGTTACTGTCTAGAGATAGATTGGAGTAATTATTTTTTAATAATTCCTCCAATTTATAACTTATTGGTAATTTGAGGTCAACCAGTGACGGATTTCAATGTAAATAGAAGTGTACATAAAACCTGTTTCTGGTATAACACATTCTAATAGTAGCGGAATTTGTAGTTTTATTTGTATTGCATAGTGAAGTACGTCACCATGGTGATATTATCATTCTTATATTATTAAGTGCCAGAATGGTACTTCATGAGATTGTGTGAGGGACGGGAAAATGTCTGTCCATCTGTCTCTGTGTCTGTACACGCGATAACTCAAATACGCTTTATCAGATTTTCATGAAACTTGGTATAGGCCTACGCCTTATAACGTCCTTTGAAAGAAACCTATTGATACTGGACCGAATCGGTTGACCGGTACCGGAGGATTGCCCAATTTAGTGCCTATTATAAGGTAATATATTAGAAAGAATTTATCAAATGCAAATCAGTTCTCATGGCAACATATTGTTTTACAATGTTCATATACAGCTTTGGAAGTTGCAATGCAGATACCTTTGACAAATAACACTACCTACATAGCCTATTCTTTCATATATGCTTTTAAAACTTTAGACCGTTGTTCTTCTGTAAGCCCTGCTTAATGAATCGATCTGGAGTTTAACTCGGAAACCGATTAGAAAAATAACTTATTTTCTGCATATCAAAATTGCAATGATCACTCGAGGCAATCACTCACTTCGTTACATCAGGTTTATCTGATTTTATTATTATCACTATTATCATTATTATCATCACCATCACTATTTGGTTGGGGTGCAGGCTACTGCACAATTTGAAGAATCGATTTGGAAGCTTTCGAAGTAGGACTAGATTTCTTAAAGGATTGCTTATGGTTTTTTTTAGTTTAGTCTGTCTTTAACGGATGGGGAAACTATTGAAGCTGCCCAAACGTAGTGTACACAATGTTGACCCTATTGTAAATCAACGGATCACTTTGTGCTTTAAATAAGATTAAAATAATAATCAGGCTTTCATTTCTGGCCTTAAGAAATCGAAACGACAATCCAATTCTTACATTTACCATAGAAGTCGAACTAATGAATGTCAATGTTATAGGAGATTTACCTTTCAGAGTCGAATTCATATGTATATATAAGCAAGCATCAACTAAAAGCATCAGTGAGCTCTAAAGTTTTAAATCAATGAGAAAAATTTTAGTATAATTGCTAGTCTCCATGAATGAAAATCCTAATAAGTGGATAAAAATCCTCACATTTTACATAAATCATTTCTGCACTGTTCTGCTTTTATAGTTTTCTATTTGACGCATTTATGTGTCAGTAAACTGGTAAAGGTAAATAAGGTGATAACTCGACATAAAAGGACAAGGGTGCGCGGGCAAAGAGAGTTAAGTCCATCATCCTCAAAAATTGATATATGTGCATAGAGTTATAGGTAAAAATGTTCTCTACATTTGTGTTAAGTCCAGTAAGTCATATTCACAAACATATGATAGATAGGCTATGTATGTGTGCCTCATGGATTTATCCATCTGTAAAGCTATGTTGGGCGGGTAAAATGTGTTAAGTCACTTTAATTCTCAGTAACAAGAAAGTGGACTTAGCTCTCTTTGCCCGCGCACCCGCGAATTATTTCTATTAAACTTTTTGAAAATAACATGAAAATACATAATAGGAAGTCTAACGAAATGTAACCTCTGTTACTGATCAAGGCTTGTTCCTCCAGCTGGTTAATGTACAGAAAGTGCCTTGTTTCTCATTGAATCCGCCACTGTTGCTCGAGTCCCTTTCGCACGTATGCTAATGCACGAGGAGATGTAGTGATATTCCACGTTTCCTGTATGTTAATATCAACATTTGTACGGCCTGTCTTACAAGAACATGGCCGTTATGTAGCTCCTGGTGAAAACACAACACCTATCTCTCTGCTGATACACTCCAGAACAATAATTATTACTACGCCAAATATGTAGCCCAGCTGGACGGAGAAATGAGGAAACGATGGGAGAAATAATTACTGCAATAAACTTCAAGAGAATGTGAACACAGTAGTTCTATATTTAGTATTTTTGTTTTAAAAAAGTTTGGGTTCATATAATTACGTTAGAACAATGAAGGATTTAAGACCAATATTTTGGTAGGAATAGGAAAAACTACGTTACAATCTTATTACTTTCCACAACATGTTATTTATGTTTTAAAAGCGAATGTGGGAAGTGTATTACTATGAAAAGTGCATAGTAGTATTAGTAGTAATAGTAATTGTAATAGTAGTAGTAATAGTAGGCTAGTAATAGTAATAGTAGTAGTAATAGTAGTAATAATAGTAGAAGTAATAGTAATAATAGTAGTAGTTGGCCTAGTAGTAGCAGTAGTAGTAATAATAGGAGTAATTACTTGCATAAAACACAATACAGGGTGTTGCAAAATGATAACAAAAGAAGACATTAACAAAATAATATAAATAAGCAAAACTAGTAAATTAATAGAATATTGGTATAGTGTGTTGCAAAATAACAGATTTACAACAATAATTAATATTTTAAACAATAAATAGATATTAATAAATTAGTAAATTCTTAAAATCACTATTTATTTATTGATTTACATTTGTTTTGAGCATCGTGAATGATGCTATGGACTAATTATAACCCAGCACTAACAACAAACTACAAATAACTAATAAACAATAATATTTACAAGTACCGGTAATAATATACTAATAGTAAGTTAGAACATTCTGAGAATTTGTTTCAGATTTGCATAAAAAGCAAGAAGTACCGGTCAGTACAATTATTTAAAAACAGATAATAACCTGATGGTAGTGGTATGAAAAGGTTGTAATAAATACCAGATTCTCAGCACACAAAATATGAAATAGAGTAATTTAAATCTATAAGTGAGATTAACATAGGTAAAATAGAACAATATCAAAACTGTTAGAAGAGGAGGAATGTCACTTGTTACTGACTGAAGTAGGCCTATTGACAAAACTGTAAAGAGGATAAAAGCAATATGAAATAAGAATAGTTTAAGATTTGTTTTAAATATCTCTAATAAATGTGGGTTAAGCCCCTACAGCAGTGATCCACCTTAACATCTGATTAAAATTTGAGAACCAATGCTTAGAAGAATCTGAGGAACTTTGATTTCTCAGTTTAAGCATAACTTACCGGAGATGCGAAATCGATAGTTTAACACTCACTACATAAATTTATTTATTTATTTGTTATTTATTTAGCAATAAAGACCCCAAAGCGCAATAATGCTCATAACTAGGAACAGCATAAAGAGATGAATTCATGTGTCATTGCACTCTAATGTAGGACTTGATTAAGGTGTTATTTGAGGTGTGTCCTATATAGGTACATAGGCTATGTACAAGCAAGTATTTAGAAATTAGTTTTTGGGGGTCCTAAACTGATTTACCATAAAATACTGACATCTTCCCTTCCTGAGTCACAGAACACAATTATTTTTTCTAACTAATGCTTTGAAAATCTCATATTTCGGGGGTCCGGACCCCCAAGACCCCTCTTTAAATACATTCTTGGCAATGTACAAAAATTAAGGTCTTAAAGCAGAGAAATTTCCATAATTTATTCAACTCATACACTTCATATACATAAATTCCCGTGGAAATATATTTAGAATGGATACTGAAATAATATTTCTTCGCTCAAACCTACGTGTTCTTTCTTGCCCGAATATATTTTCATTTCCTCAGGATTTGAATCAAGCAGAAACTCCTCAAATTACATTTTCGGCAATCTAATACTGTGAAATCTGTAACGCAGGGTTCATAGTGAATAGCATCGACTGAGTTTATAGAATTGTGTTAGATGAAACTGTGTGTCCAATCTTTTCATCCACTTGTAGTTGTACAACCCCCGGCGCCACTGGGGAGCCCTAACGGTGCAGAGGAGGCAGACTGTAGGTGGAGCGCTCGATCAGCATTCCGTGAGAATATCCAGCTGTACGCTATAGTCTACGCAAGTTGTATTATACCAACTTTTATAATATTAGAGCTTCAAATATTTGTAGATACAGCCTGTTAGGTTAATTTCCATTATCGCCAATAATTATTACTAGCATGTGCCCGCGGCTTCGCCCGCGATAATTATTTCAAAAATTAAAAATTAAGAGCATAATAGTTAAATCATTATATTTATTAACACCTAAATCACGTGGACTACATACCACGATTAGATAGCGTTACCTGGTAAATGCGATCTCAGATTCCAGTTCCTTGGCCCAGAAAATCCCTGTATAGTGAGTTTCGTCCAAATCGAAAGATGTTTGACCATATTTAGGCCTATATTGATTATCCCTCTTCCGTGTAGGTTGAAAATTTCATATGTCTACGGGCCTTGACATTCTAAACAAATGAATCGACCAGCGTGGGCTTACAACATTCAAGCGATCGCGATGCTTTTATTTCCACGGTATGACAAAAATAGCCAAAGCCAACTGCAATTGATTTGACATTCAAATGTATTACTGAAATCTGATGCTTCGACAGCGCTAAAATCACGTTTTCTGCCAGTTTTTCACTCATAACTCGCGAACGAAAGCTAAAATTAAAAATTCGGCTTCGAGGTGCATTCGCCCACCTTTCAGTCCATCTATCTTTAAAATTTCAGATCTCTGCGTTCAGTAGATTTCGATGGGCATCGTGGACAGACAGACAAACAGCATGTGCCCGCATGTGCCCGCGGCTTCCCCCGCGATAATTATTTCAAAAATTAAAAACTAAAAATTAAGAGCATAGTTAAATCATTATATTTATTAACACCTAAATCACGTGGAGTGCATTCCACGATTAGGTAGCGTCCCCTGGTAAAAGCGACCTCAGATTCGAGTTCCTTGGCCCAGAAAACCCCTGTATAGTGAGTTTCGTTCAAATCGAACAATGTTTGACTATATTTAGGGTTGATTATCCTTCTTCCGTGTAGGTTGAAAATGTCTGTGGGCCTTGACACTCTAAACAAATGAATCGTCTAGGATGGACTAACAAAATCAAGCGATCGCGTTGCTTTTATTTCCAAGGTATGAGTGAGGTATGTTGACAAAAATAGTCAAAGTCAGCTGTAAGTGATTTGATATTGAAATTTATTACTGATGAAACTGATGCTTCGAAAACTCAAAAAATGCACGTTTTTTGCTCATTTTCACTCATAACTCACGAACGAAAGCGAAAATTAAAATTCCGGCTTCGAGGTGCACATTCCGACCCTTTAGTCGACCTATGTATAAAATTTCAGATCTCTGCGTTGAGTAGATTTCGCTGGGCATCGCGGACAGACAGACAGACAGACAGACGGAGGACAGACACTTCCTTTTATTAATATAGATGTCGCACATCCTTCTCTCTGGTTCTTTTATTTTTATTTAATTAGCTTAAAGGAACCGGGTTTTGTATTTTGCTTGTAATTCAAGTAAACTTTTGAAGGTATTTTAAAATTCAAAATCTAGCTCCATTTGCAGGGTGTTAATTCACAACACCGAAATATTACCTGTGTATAGAGGGGACATAGACAAGCAATTTTGCTCTGTGGATTCAATTTTTCCTGTTATAGCATAAAATATCCCATGACATGGCCACCACTGACTTCTAACATGTAAAATATTTGTATCCAAAAGACTCTTGAACCCAAATTTAACCCTTAAGTGGCTAGTGTAACCTACAGGACACAATGGTTCACCTTTAATCTGTGATAACATAATGGAAAATAACTCGTAAGAAGGTTTAAAATTCATGTAAAATTTACAGAACAGATGAATAAAGTAGCCTGTAATCATTTCGGTAATGGTTTTCTCAGCAGTCCGACAAGGAATAATATTTCTGTGTCATAAACACAGAAAGAAACATAATTATTTCTCTTATTGTGTTGAATCTTTTTTCTGGAAAATAATCGAAAATCCAGAACAATAAAGTTAGAAATAATTTCGTTTCGCTTTGAATCAAAGCGAGAACGAGAATTTCAAAAATGTATTTGCGATTTGTGAAGATTAAGGTGTTCGTATGAATAATTTACGTAATATAATAATTGTAAGAAGGCTTACGTAATGCAGGCGTTGGGAAACGTCGACCTTGAAAGACATCTGTTGATGAAAATATGACGGAACGTCAACACTGGATTTTCCCTAGCTTGGGTTTTAATCCTCCAAACTTCCTTTCCTCTAAGACAGGCTTAATTTCTTTGCATCGAGTCAATTTTCTTTATTTACATGGATACGACAATTCACATCTATTTATGAGGTTGGAACTTCTCCGCACACATCTGATACTTTGCAATGGTTGGTTAGGTCAACATTTCGAATTACATACGACTTTTTAACACTGGTTTTAAATTAGAGCCTCTGGACAAAATTTCTCGGCCCTTTCACGTCCTAGTAATACCTTAGCTTCCGGAGGGGGTTGAGAGGCGAAGGGCTTAACATCTGTCCCTCTGCCCTCTCTCGAAAAATAAGCGTAACAAAATTCACATAGGTAACAGAATCCTCCACTTGGAGGCCCTTCGCCGCAACATAGGGGATATAGGAAAATAGACAGATACTCTGGTAGGAACAGGACGAAATGTTCGAATTATTAAAGATTTTGAAATGAACATTTTCGAATTAGTAAATTTCTACTGAACGAATTCAATACATGGAACAGTTCATATACGTATATTTTCTTAATTGGTTTATTTCTCATTCATGTACATTTATAATGACTACAGGTTACAGCAGAGTCATTGATATACGGAAAAAAAGCAATCTTACGTTATACATCGAACAATAAACCAACAGAGCAAAACAAACAACAAGAAAAAACTTACAAATTATCTTGTATCTTATATTTGTGTTTACAATACTCCCATGTATAAAATCTAATTCCTTCTAGTTTTGATAAATTAATTATAACTTAAATAGAATTTTTACTAATTATAATATTATTTCTTTAACGCCATAACATTTCTTTAATTACAGATTTCAAATAAGCTAGGCCTATGTTGTAAATTTCTGTTCCCACTGTACTCTTATTTTAGCCCATATATACACCAAGATATTTTTTCCTAACTCTGGATTACCTATTTGAAGAAATTTATTATAGAAGGCTTTGGTATATGGAAAATGACTTTATAGCACTACTGCTTTGTGAGGCCAATAAAAGACTATCGGTATATGTAAGTCCGAACCCACATCCAGAAACTTACTACCGCTCTGTGTTACAACCCTGAAATGTTAAAGTTTATAGCACATTATAAGATAGCGTAGAGACTTGAATGCTGGAGTTAGCACCGAACCTAATTCAGCTCCGGAGGGAGGTGCCACTGCCCCGGTTCTGCTTATCGCTTGTCTGTTTCTTCGCACTTCCATACACAAAACTGGTTAATAAGTATATGAATATCATTAGCATGGCAAGAATCACTATGGTTCTGATTTCGGTAAAGAAAAAAGTAAGAGAAATTTTAATATTAGATTAGATTAGTTTATTTTAAGGAAAAACCCTCTGACACTGCGATTTGAACCCGTGACTTTTGGCTTTATGAGCCGATTGTCTATAAACTGAGATAGCCCGAGTTCGAATCACGGTGCCAAATGGAATCTCTCTCTTTTAAGACTGACTACCCTTAATGGTCTGCCTCATTGAAAGACATTTACGTCATAGTCTTACACATAGGCGTAACCAGGCCGACCATATGGGGGGGTTATAACATCTGGGGGGTATGGAATACCCCCCGGAAAATTTTAAAAATTAAGATGCAAAATAACGAGTTTTAAGCTTCCGGGGGTCAACCCCCGGAAAATTTTAAAAATGAAGACGCAAAATAACGAGTTTAAAGCTTCCGGGGGTTCCCCGGAAAATTTTAAAAATGAAGACGCAAAATAACGAGTTTTAAGCTTCCTGGGGCCCTCCCCCGGAAAATTTTAAAAATCAAGACGCAAAATAACGAGTTTTAAGCTTCCGGGGGTTCCCCGGAAAATTTTAAAAATGAAGACGCAAAATAACGAGTTTTAAGCTTCCTGGGGCCCTCCCCCGGAAAATTTTAAAAATCAAGACGCAAAATAACGAGTTTTAAGCTTCCGGGGGTCAACCCCCGGAAAATTTTAAAAATGAAGACGCAAAATAACGAGTTTAAAGCTTCCGGGGGTTCCCCGGAAAATTTTAAAAATCAAGACGCAAAATAACGAGTTTTAAGCTTCCGGGGGTTCCCCGGAAAATTTTAAAAATGAAGACGCAAAATAACGAGTTTTAAGCTTCCTGGGGCCCTCCCCCGGAAAATTTTAAAAATCAAGACGCAAAATAACGAGTTTTAAGCTTCCGGGGGTCAACCCCCGGAAAATTTTAAAAATGAAGACGCAAAATAACGAGTTTAAAGCTTCCGGGGGTTCCCCGGAAAATTTTAAAAATGAAGACGCAAAATAACGAGTTTTAAGCTTCCTGGGGCCCTCCCCCGGAAAATTTTAAAAATCAATACGCAAAATAACGAGTTTTAAGCTTCCGGGGGTCCTCCCCCGGAAAATTAAAAAAATTAAGACGCAAAATAACGAGTTTTAAGCTTCCCACGCTTTATACTTTTATTAAGTAATTTATGGGCAGACTTAAAAAAATTATACAATTTTCCTTTTTTTAATCAATGGGGGGGGGGGTTCAAACCCCCAAAACCTCCCCCTCGGTACGCCTATGGTCTTACATGGTACTGTGAGGCACACTAATTCAGTGGTTTTGTGGCCGGGTTTCCACTGTCATTCTACAGTAAGATTTAAGATGTATATATGTATTCATGAAACCACAGAATGCTGAATCTGCTCAATATTACATGAGAATATTTTAAGACAAAAATTCCTTGAAAGTGGGATTCGAACCCTTGACCTTCGGCTTACATGCAGATGCTCTACCTGCTTTAGCAGGTCCTAAACTGATTTCCGTAAACCTTACATGTGGACATAGTGCCAGTAGATCTAAGCTAGTCATTTTAGAGTAAGAGAACCTAGTGACGTCAAATGGATATGAACCGGACTGTCTGGGCTTAGTTTTTGAAAAACATAACAACATTTTTAGAAGGAAAAAGTACCTATAGGTCTATCATACTCAATCTTAAACTAATAGTAAGTTTGAAACTTCAGAATATATATTAAAAATTTGAAGGTTTCCCTCATGCTGATGAAAAAGTATCCAAATATGATTACGGATTTTAACATTACAAAATATCATAAAATAGATCAAGAAATTCTATTCACACTGTTACAGACTATCGCACGTTATGCTTTAGGTCTATTTACGTAAACATGGAAAGCGATGAGTGCCAAAACGGACTAAGAGTTGCTTGTGGCTGAATCAAAATATTTCTTATGGGAATTAATAAAGACGAGGTCGTCATTACTACACTCGCAGTAGAGAATTTCAATTTACGAAACTTCAGAAGACTTCACCATTATGCAATAATCAGACAAACGATGTTCCGTTCTTGCCCTGAAACGACGTCCATCCTAGCACCGCAGTCACGTGACTTGCTTACTAGTATGAAGTCATACTGAACCCCAGGTCTCTATCTCTGAAAAATGTAGAGAACTTTTTGGGAGGGAATGTTTGTTATCAGAGGTTGGAATCCCTGTTCGTGTTTTCTCACATGTAGTCGTGATTTATTGCTGCCAAAGTGGCGCTATATTCAACTGAGTCATCAGCAAATGTGACCACTGTCTGCATTGCAACATATATGCACATGTGAAAGAAAACGAGTCATGTATGTACATCCAGATGCACGAGTAAATCTAGATGTATGGGTTGTTAAAATCTAAAGTGTTGATGGAATTAAACCATGCGTTTTAGTGCATTTAGAGATAAAGAACAGTCAGATTTATATGACATAAGATCGACCTAGGCCGGAACTGAAACTGAAAACCAATACCTTATAGACTGCTCTATCCAGGCCAGAGTTAGCATAGCAAATAATTATTTTGCTAATCTGGGGGCTTTCAAACAAGGTTCACATTTGAAAAGGTTAAGAAAAGGATTTCAATATAAGTTAGGGCCTACTAGGTAACAATACGTAAGTAATTTATTATAATAAATAAATAAACGTCATGACGTTCATTTCATCAGCAGGTATTAAAAATCTACTTTTTAAAGTGCTAGATAACTAAAAAACTAACTAGAACTCCGTGGCGCTACATCCCCGGAAAGACTTGGCCTACCACCCGACCGCTGCATCATCTCCCGTAGGCAGATGGCAGGATTGGGGGGCATGTGGTCAGCATGCCGACACCCACGGCCGTTAATGGTGCTAGATAAACTTACAATATTTTAGAAATTGGTAAATTGCAAAATAAAGAAACAAAATGCCACATGCGGACAAGCTAAGAGAATACCACCTGGAAATATACATATATATATAAAGGGTGTTAATGAATAACACCGAAATATTTTACCTGTGTGTAGAGGGAACATAGACAAGCAACTTTTATTAGGAGATGTTTGCTCTGTGGATTCAATTTTTCCTGTTACAGCATAAAATCTCCCAGGGCTTGGCCGCCACTGACTTCTAACATTAGAAAAAGATGCAAAACAAGGGAACTTAGTGTTAACACTGTGGTCAGTAGTTATGAATAAAAAAAAAAGACTAATGCAGTGGCGGCCAGTCATGTGATTAGTCTGTAAATTTCGTAGAATATGGAAACACTAAATTATGATATAGCTGTTGACGAATGATTAAGACTCAGGTTTTTATCGATCACTAGGAAGGCATGAAGTCAATTTAATGAACATTTTAACCCTATTTCGCTACATTATTGAGTTATGAGCACCAAATTGTAATGACTTTAATGCCCTGCAGCATAGGCCTACACATTTTACGTCGTAGAGCAAAAATCTTTGAATAAAAATTGCTTGTCTATGTCCCCTCTATACACAGGTAAAATATTTCGGTGTTATTTATTAACACCCTGTATATACCCACTTAATACAGAAAGAACCCAAAACCACGTTTTACACGACGTAAAGGAGAATTTCGTATTCCAGTAGACAAATCACTGCGTTGAAAATAAAGTAAATATAATAGTCTATCCGGCAACTGTCAAGAATTTTCATACATGTAATATTAAAGGGAAGCTTAAAACATTAGCATGCAAACTATCGGCAAAGACAACACGAAGTAAGGAATAGGCCTACAGAAAAAGAAGAGAATAACACAAAACCAAATTAAAAACAACAGAAACAAAGAGACAAATAGGCACAGGTAGGCCTAGCAGTACAGAAGTCAGAAAGGGAGACAGAACGAAAGACAGTTAGAACACAAATGGATAAATTAAGTTTTTAACTAAGCTGCTAGCTATTAAGAGACAAGATTATTTTTAATTCAGCTTTATTTGTACTCCTTTGGATATCGAAGTCATATTAGGAGTTCAGGTTCTGGTAGGTATACCAGAGTACGCTATGTAACTATTGACGTGCAATTGTTTTCTATTGTTGATGTGTTTGTGATGTCTGTTAATTTTAACTGATATTGATATTAATCCTTATTCTTTTCAATTAAATCAGAAAAAATAGGCTATAATATTAAATATAATTTACAAACTAACCCCCAGATTTAAGGTAAATAGCGGGGATGAATCGTGTTAAGTAAATAGTCAATTCAGAATTTGCCTTTGTGATTGGGAAAAGATGAAAAATCCAAATACAATTGGCCAACCACGGAGTTTGAACCCAGTATTTCCTGAATGCGAGTCCAAGATGTCATGTCAGCCACCTCGCTCATTCGGAAGAAAGTTGCTAGTACAGAAAGAAGACCGAAAAAAAAATGAAAAATGTAAAAATTAAATAAACATATGCGAGTTGAAATAAAATCAGGTAAACTGATGTAAAAAAGTGCCAGTATGTTTTTGTTTAATCAGTTATGACTGCAATTATGATATGCAGAATATGTTTTTTTTTTAAATTGATTTCCAAGTTAAGCTCCAGATTTATTCATTAAGCAGGGCTTACGGAAGAAGAAAGGTCTACCATCTCGGCCACCTGGGTCATTTTAACGGTCTAGTTGGATAAGCGCATGTAAAACAATAGTGTTTTTTGTCATAGCTACCTGTATCTTAATTTCCAAGGCCTTATAAGATCACAGAAAAACAATAGGCTATGTTGTCAAGATAACTGATTTTCATTTTTTTATAAATTCTTTCGAATACGTATATTGCCATAAAATAGGCACTAAATTGAGCATTACTCCGAAGCAGATCAACCGATTTTATCCATTATGAATAGACGTCTTCCCATGGACATTGTAAATGTGTATACCAAGTTTCATAAAAATCCGGTAAAGCGTATTTGAGTTACCGCGTCTTTAAAATATACACTAAATTGGGTTTTACTCCGGTACCGGTCAACAGATTAGGTTCAAATTCAATAGGGCACTACTCATGGACGTCATAAATGGGTATACCAAGTTTCATGAAAATCCGTTACAGCGTATTTGAGTGATGGCGCCTTTCTCATATGAGAAAGGCGCCATAATCTATTAAAATAGGCACTAAATTGGGCATTACTCCGGTACCGGTGAACCGATTTGGTTCAATATCAATAGGGTTCTTCCCATCGACATTATGAATGTTTATACCACGTTTCATGAAAATCCGAAAAAGCATACTTGAGTTATGGTGCGTACAGACGCACGGACAGACGGACGGACAGACAGACAGACAGACGGACAGACATTTTTTCGTCCCCCACACAATTTCATAAAGTACCATACTGGCACTTAATAAAGGGATAATTCTATTGAGACGCAGAAAAGTATAAACAAACGAAAGAATTGCCACTCTCTCGCAACCTCCGGAGCTCACGTCTGCAGGTAGTAGAAGGCCTTGGTCCAATTAACTGCAAGATTACATCCACTATTTACATGCCTCACAGTCACTCTGATTAATATTACATAAAAACCTAGCAATACTAACACTATTGTAGAAAGCAACAATACAAGAGGTGTGACACTACACGCTTAGTGGTACCTAAACAAGGAGTTAAGGAATTCCAACTACTGTACTGCTCTAAGAACATGTGGCATTATAACGTAAGTTTTGAATGTGCCTGCGCTTGTATGCAGATAACTGACATAGGCTATCGTTACACGACTAGAATGGTGAACTTAAATAATGAATAATTATTGAATATATGCCTACATAAATAAACAAATTAATAATAACTGAAAAATTGATAAGTAAATCTACTCTTATACAATTCAACGGCCCTAAATAACGTGCTCACTCCCTCACTTCGTGAGACATCGGTTATACTCGGCGATCAGGAAAACCGTTTCTTTATTACATAAGGCCGGGCGTCCGCAGAAATTTTGTCAAGGGGGAGCCAATGAACAAATGACTGCTACCACCACCATCATTATGCTACTACAACCACTTTATTATTATTGTTATTATTATTATTATTATTATTATTACTAAACATATTATTGCTATTATTTTTGCTATTCACATTATTGCTATTATTATTACATAATCAACATCCTTCATTTATCGTGACCTATGACCATCGAAGCAAAGAAAACATCTGATGTATACACTCACATGACTTCTACACCTTACAATTTCACAGGTACTATTCATATAAAATATAAAGAGCGACATTTTCTTTCCTTATCTTCATTGTAATAAAATGTTTGGGTATAAATGGTCTCAAGTTTAGGGGAAGTAATTATTCCTACAAGCTCATAGGCCTATCTTGTCAGCTGTTACAGCTCGTTTTCATCCAAACAACGTGAACATACAATAGTATTTGGAGACTTAAACCTCACTTCTCATTAGTTGCTTACGGTAATT
The DNA here is from genome assembly GCA_964059195.1 of Ectobius pallidus. Lineage (NCBI taxonomy): Eukaryota > Metazoa > Arthropoda > Insecta > Blattodea > Ectobiidae > Ectobius > Ectobius pallidus. Next base: position 29,358,851 of record CAXKWD010000004.1, on the reverse strand, counting down.
TAATTTAGAGAAATATGTGTAAACCAAATTTCCAGGGAGGGGCAGCGGCCCTACCCTGCCCCCCACCCTTCCGGACAGTCATGTCCAAATCCACAGAATGTAATTTTTAAACAAATTCCTACATTGTTACGCATTGTCGCTCAGTTTCCTTAAATTTAGTTCGGGAAAAAATTCGGAAGATTTCCGTACGATTTCGTACTTTCTGATATTATGAATCAAAAAGGCCTTGCAAGGCCCCGGCTGCGTGGGTCGCTTAAAGGTCCCTAAAAAGGGAGAGGTAAAACTAAGTTAAAGAAAGAAGATGACATTCTTTGAAGAGGGAAAGAGTTCTTTAAATCTACAGAAATGTCTTTTAGGTTGTCAATGCTGCCTTAAAGGTTTCAAATTAATTAGGTAGTTATTTCAAGCCTTTAGAGCAAAATTTGCATTTATTGATATAAGCACTCATGTAGCAAAGTCATAAGTGGTTTCTAGATTTGAAATAAACAATGACAATTTCAGTACAAAAACTGTTTGCCATGAATAAGAGCAGTAACAAAAAGATAAAAACCTCCATATTTTACATAAAGCATAATTTGAATAATCTTATATTTTTACTTTTGTGCAATTTTTTTAGGTGATGAATTTATAAGGCAGCAGCAGTGAAAAGGTTAAAAATGCTTATATTTTTTTAGAGTAGTTGCTTTTATTTCATGGAATACTTTTTCCATACTTTTTTTAGGACTGAATAACATGTTATGTTATACAAGGTCGGTAATTGCAACTTTATTTACGATCTTTTAAAATCTGTTTGCTCATTTTTCGTAAACATGAGGCTTGCTTATTTCATCCGAAGTGGACTTGCATCCCATATAAAGCACATGAAATGCGATCGTGCTACCTTCTATTTTAAATTTACTCGAAGGTCTAAAAATATTATATACGTATGTATATACAAGGTGTTTCTAAAATACTTTTACAAACTTCGGGCATGGATTCCTTACACCAGAAGAAGGAAAAAAGTTCATATGAACATATGTCCCATAATCCTTGTTTATTCGTTAGGAACTGTTCAACACATTGGTGCACTCATAACACGTCAACATACAAAACTCGTCATAACAAATGCTCGAAATATCCTCCTCTTGCTTTTAGACATGCATGCAGGACATTTCGAGCATCTGTTATGCGTTTTGTGGGTTGATGTGTTATGAGTAGGGACCGGATTCTTAGGTTTTTACCTATTTTTTTCCTTACTTCCAAAACAAAAAGCGATCATACACTTTTTCGAATCATGTCCATAGGATTCACCCACATTAATTCTGTGGCACCTAAAAATACCTAAATGGGGTTTAAAAACCTAAATGTACCTAAACGGGATATTAAACCTAAAAAATCTAATTTAGGCTACCGTCAGTTGAGAAATCGATATTCTGCGGAGAGACAATTTTTGTCGGGTTGAAGTTAATACTACAAGCGTTTCGTTCAACCCAATATCGTCTAGGATGACAGTACTAAGAGAGGAAGTGTAAGAGTACCGGCGTATTCCTTTTAAAATATTCGTACGAACAACCATTGTTGAAGTCATGTGAGGTTGAAAGGACATTTTCTGCCTTCAAATGTATTCTAAGAGATAACAGGAAGAATTTCACAGTTGAGAATCTTGAAAGATATTTAGTGATATACTGTAACCAGGAAATGTGAGAAAATCTTATTTTCACTGCTTCTTTTGATTGTTTATGCTTCCTTTCTTCAATTTTATAATATTGTCCTAAAACAAGTTTACACAAATTTAAGTCAATTTTGTTAAGTTAAACTTTACAAGTAGGCTATTATGTATTGAAACCTATGTAGCACATTCAAATTCATTAAACCAATTATTCTACCCGAAAACGATATTTTGGACAAAAACCTAAAAAAAACTATTTCACCTAATGGAAAACCTAAAACAGTGTTTTCAAAAACCTAAAAATCCCGTCCCTAGTTATGAGTGTACCAATGTGTTGAACAGTTCCTAGCGAGAAAACAAGGATTATGGGACATATGTTCATATGAACTTTTTTCCTTCTTTTGGTGTAAGGATCCCATGTCCGAAGCTTGTAAAAGTATTTTTGAAACACTCTGTATATATAGGCCTATATGTTTATCTTCTTTAGTACCGCCAAAACCTTTTCCAATTTGTGGAATCCCTCGAGTTGAATTGTTCACCAATTAACACACTTTAAAGACAATTCTGAATTAATGGTTACGAAAATGGAGCAACTTTATAAGTTAGCATTAATTTTTTTACTAGCCTACCATAAAAACCGATCAAAATTTATTTCCTTCAAACTTTTTCAAAATGGAAGAAGAAACGCCATGTTTCGTTTTGCGGAAACAAAATGCAGGATTACTACTGGGCAATTACATGGTCTAAACTATGGTTTGAAACTTTATAATAGACCTACTATTGCTGAGTATCCTGATTTGGTAATTGCAGCCCCTAAACACGTGCTTTGCTCATCCGGGTGCATAGGCTTTTGTAATGCATTATAATTATGTTTGTAATGTATGTATAAAAATTCTGATCTCAATAAAAATTCAATTTTAAAAGGATTGAGGTTGTATAAATTTGCATTGTCAAATATGAGACTAATTATAATTAAATAATTATCTTAATCAAAATCAATAACAACATTTGTTTCTTACTGTAAGCCTACATAAAATATATCAGGAGGATATCAAAACATCAAATTTAGTAAACCGTTCGCCGAAGAAAAACGAAACTTATATTAGTCCGCATTAGCCTATAGAAAAATATTGATTACAACAATAAGTTATTAATTTTTATTTTTTTTAATTCACCTGTGTTTATACTCCTTTTAGCCACGAGGCCATACCAGGAGTTTGGGATAAGTATCTATACGGTAGGGTGGGCCATGAAACTATTGATTGTCACTTGTTTCTATTATTGGTGTAATTTTATGGAGTAAATTTCAACTGATATTAAGTTAAATGGATATGATACAGGATGAAATGATGAGGATGATTTATGGTATGTAAATATCCAATTCGTCATTCGCTTTACGACTGGGAAAACCATAAAAAAAACTATATAAAATAGGCCGGCTACGGGACTTGAACCTGGGACTTCCCGAATTCGAGTCCAAGACGTTACCATCTCGGCCACCTCGCTCGGTTAATATTTATTTTAAGCAAAATGTTATTATCATAAGTTTTTCCTTGTCTTTTCAGGTTATATGATCTTTCTTTTTTTTCACGGTATTTTTAGAGAACCATTGGAACCACAGTTTAATAATCCTTGTGGTGCGGAGTTTATAACCAAACATGAAGTAAATTCGCCATTGGGCTCTAAGTTTGAAAGAAATAAGGACAATTTTATTAGAATATCTGGTATTAAAAAATACCAGATTTGACACGTGGATAAAAAACCTCACATTATACATTAACCGGCTTCTTATTAATCTTACTAGAAAATTAGCAAGTGTACGTCTTCCCGATTAAAACGTACAACAGATTCGTGAACCCTGCCAAATTCATGCATAAACAATTTATTAAAACGATTGCTAATTTAAAAGCTAAAAACCCAGCTTCATGGCGAATTTCACGACCGGGAAAAACGACCTCAGATTCGAGTTCCCAAGCCCCCACTCCCCCTCTCCCCAAAAAACCTGCATAGTGAGTTTAGTCCAAATCATTCAATGTTTTCCCATTTGGGGCTGCATTCGTAATCCCTTTTTTGTCCACCTATGTAAATGTGAATACCAGTTATTTAGTGTAAAATTCATTACTATGTAGACCGATGTTATTTAAAATTGATCTATCAGTCAAAGATAATAATTTGTCTAAGAAACATACAGGCTAGGGACAGCCTATTGATACTAGTGTACAGTTAGTCAGCCCTTAGGAAGTGTTAGGTTTTGTAAGTCGATGGCTTAATTATAGCAGTGAAATAATTAGAGGATTCTTTCGTTAGGCAATGTCATACTTCACAATATTTTAAATAAGTCCCAATGCTTATTTATGATTATAAATGTCATAGCTACATTTCTACAATGCAAACAAATTTTTGTCTAAGGCCATTGTTAACTTTCACTTTCTTGGTCATACAGATAGATCTTAAGTTTTGTCCATGAGCATAACATTCTATTGACTTATATCAATAGAATTCAAAAAATAATTTTTTATATGTGAAATCTTTCTTGTCAAAATCAAGAGAAGGTAAAGAGGAATTTAAAGAAATGTTGATTGCACGTGAGTTGTTGAACTTCCTTTCCCCTTTCTCTCCCTCAAAGCATGTCAGACTGTGCCATGCACAAAGATATGTAAGCAAGACTTCTGTGAAATGCTTGTAGCAATGCTATGTGGTAACTATTGTAATCGATTGTCATATGTCGATACTCCTGCGGCCGGCGCCATGTTGCTATGACCACAGAAAAACAAGAGAATTCCGCAGCGCGGAGATATTCGAAACCATGTTGAGAAATACTGGTACAATAACTGAAGAATTTTAAGTTGGTAGCATTGCGACGGCCTTCGGTAAGAAGCAAGTATACAGCCTTTTTCATATCTTGAGGCATTGTAACATTCTTTATTGCCTACAAGGTGTTTCAATTTTAAAGTTCTTATAAATGCTAAACGACAAGACTTCGTTCATATTTTACACTTTCGATAACATACCGACTTTTGTTTTCACTTTTCTTAGGAAGACGATGGGTGATTCCACATAACGGCACTAATCATGAAAATGGTTAGATTTCCCAGCCTGTGCAGTTACAGGGAACTTAATTGCAGGGAGAGGATTGGGAGATAAAACATTCCTTTTTGATTTTAAGTAAATATGCGTTTAGTGAGAGATTGTCATAAAAAACCATAGGCTAACCGAAACATGTAAAATGCCTATAATGAGCGATACAACAATATTTACAATTAACGCAATGAAATAGATTTATATCAAGGTTTTTTTTTTCACATCATAACTTACCTTACCTATAAGCATGCAGGATTGCGTTCTACTGTAATTTTACCCTATAAAATATGGAAAACAAAGGTATCGTTATAAATCTTCATAGCTATTCCAGGTATCTCTGCGTTTACGTTTAATTTGATCCATAATATTTACGAAAACAACAAGAACTGTAGTAATAAGATATTAAATTATTAGTAGGCCTAATAACAACAGTAACTTAATGGTTCGTATTCGTTCCTTCATAGAGTCATGTGGCCCCCCTCCGGTTGGGGGGATAGGGCCTCCGCGTGGAGTTTTCGGTACCTAGACTAATTTAGTTACGCTTATTTCCGATAGAGCAGAGGACAGGTAGTAAGCCCATCGCCTGCACTTGCTACAATCAGACATTTTCTCTTGGGCTCGGATAAACTGAGACCAGATAAAATAAGGAGAATGAATCCGAGATCTATCCTGTCCTTCTTGAAGGCAATGGGACTTAAATGAGTTCTCCAGTAAGGGGGGCACAATGGGCCTAATTATGTGGCCTACGTGCACGGGACCGAAAGGGCCATTCACTTTCATTCAAATCCATCGCCTCACAACATAGTGGTGTATAAACAATCCATATTACTTGTTAATAGGAAAATTATTAATTGCTATTTTATATTTTACGGTAAATATTATATTATCAATGTAATTAAATTTTAATTGCAGTGGTTGTATAATAGCCCCTATGCCATAATTATTAAGGCTTTCAATGATACACAAAAGGAACATCATAATTATCTCGGAGAATATTAATCTTTACAGGACTTTTAAAGTAAACAAAAGCAGCCTTATGTTTTCATCAGCATCATTTTCATTATTGTTATTATCAGGGTTCGGATGTTTATGACCTAAAAAAATGGAAAATATGACTGCAAATATGACCTTAAAATCATTAAATATGACCAAAAAATCCGAAATATGACCTCATAAAAGAACGTATTTTCTAAAAATAAATGTTCCAGTTTAAAACGCTTAATGACACTAAATCATTACATCACACGAATTCAATCAGATAATTTTTTTTAACAATTTCACAGGTGATTTACAGTTTTACTTGTAAAGAACTTCTAATCTCTTAATGTTTCCGGATACCACTGCAAATGTGAACTGAAAATATTTTAAAACATGTCTACTGGAAGTTGTTAACAACAAGGAGGAATAGGTAATTGTGCTATTGGTTGTTATTGTCCCTTCACATTTTAGTTACAGTAAAACCAAAATATTCGTGACTCTCTTTCGGAAAAAAATTAAGTCGACAATTTAGTGCACACACTGCATAATTGTGCTCTTTTACCGAATTTATAACTGAAATATGACGTTAAATTACAAATATGACCGAAATATGAACAATACCATGAAAATGACCAAAATATGACTTTGTATGCAAAATAAAAACGGTCGATTAGCATAACAAAGGTGCAATTCATGTTTAATTTGTGTATTCGGTCATAATAAAGGTCAAGATAAAAATGACATATCTTAAACATCCGAACCCTAGTTGAACGAATAACTAGGTCTTAACTCAATGAAATCTAACTTAGAAGTAATTTTCTTGAGTAAGGTACAAGCGGCTATATACGGTTTGCAACAGAATTAATAATTCTTTTGATCCTCTTATTTAAATTTTCTGGTTTAGAAAAGGGTGAAAGCTTCATCCAGTAAAAGCGATTTTAATTAATGGCGTAATTTCGCTAAGCACAAATTTCTTATAATCTCTATGCAAGTAAATTCTGCTTTTAGAAAATATTTTTCTCAACATCCTGTACTTTTAACTTGTCCTTTTCTCTCTTCTCCACACTTTGATTTCACAGCAGTGGGTATTCCTAGGTGGTTTACTCAATGAAATCTAGAAGTAATTTTCTTGAGTAAGATATAAGCAACTTTAGCCTATACGGTTTGCAACAGAAATAATTCTTTTGATCCTTGTATTTAAATTTTCGGTTTTAGAAAAGGGTGAAAACTTCATCCAGTAAAAGCTATTTTAATTAGTGACGTAATTTCGCTAAGCACAAATTTGTTATAATCTCTATTCAAGTAAATTCTGCTTTTAGAAAATATTTTTCTCAACATCCTGTACTTTTAACTTGTTCTTTTCTCTCTTCTCCACACTTTGATTTCACAGCAGTGGGTATTCCTAGGTGGTTTACAAGTTTGCTCTTTTCACCTTGGCATTGATTTCTGTATCAAATAACATCACAGCAGTCGGTGCATATCAAAGGGGAGCCAAATGAACCCCCTAATTTGTGTGAAAGTCAAGAAAGATGAGAGAGACAATCCGTCATCCCAGCGGGAGCCCTACGACCCCCTGAGGACCACTTCTCACGTCACCAGCCCCTGATTTCACGAGGGGTGGAATTAATAATACAGGGTTCGACTCCATGTAGTGATTATTGCCTCATGTGGAGCTGTGGTTTGTTATGACATATGTAAACTAATCAACTCTTTTACAATCAACTGCTTCCTGTGGAGGGAGGCTTTCTCAGCTGTCAACAATCATTTACATCTTAGAATGGTGTGTTTATCAAGTATTTGTAACTCCCCTCCTTGCAGTTTAGTTGAAATTAATTTAGCTGAGAAGAATACAGAACTCTGGTCACGTACCAAATTAGCCTAACACAGAATTCTTGATTTAGAGGTTCTTTATTTTTCGAAAATAATCTTCACTGATAAATTCGCCAATGATCCAACTGCATAAATATAAATTTCGAACTCTTGACTAAGCTAAGTGTACGAAGCATATGATATATCATTTTTCGTAAAAAGCAGAGTTAGTGTATTCCTATTTCCTATACCCAGCTGACGATTTGTTGTGGATAAAACAGACGGCGATGATAAAATTTCCTAGGATTCTCCAATTTGACCTAATCTTCTATTTCTCCGGATCTCCACTTCTTTTCAAATGTATAGAAAAGAAAACAAAGTGGACGTACTCAAAATTGGAAGCGTCGAAGAAAAAATAAACTATCCAGTCTATCAGCGGTATAACTTAGGCTTATGGAATGGGTTACCAAGCGGAAGGTAGCGTTTTAAATTGATGAGCCAGGCAAATATGATTTCTTCCAGGGAGGTAAGGTAAGAACAGGAAGAAAGGAAGAAGCTATAGACCTTCAAGTCTTCTAAAACGAATATACCAATATAAACTGATGCTTGGAAGCCCACATGAATAGAAAGATTTTCAGTTACTTTAACGGAATATACAGTGCAGAAATTAGGAACTAAAAAGTGTCTTTAAAGTGTCCAATTAGTAAATTCAAGATCACAATTTTTTAGATTTCGGGTAAAATTATCGAGAAGACAGAAAAAATATTGATTTATGAAACAATAATAAATGCGGAAAAGCAGAAATGTAACCAGGAGCCAATTGTCCATGAATGAGAAATAAACCAATGAAATTAATTACCACTATACACAAAAAAATATTTATACCAAATAGGGAAATCAAAAAACCTATAGAGATGTCTGTTTTTTCATGTCCTATATTAATTGAATTTACATAATTTAATGCTATTGTGTACTTTAAGTGTGTTTGTACCACTTAATTTCTTTTATATTATTTAGTGTATAATTTAATGTATTTTATATCATTTAGTGTGCTATGTTGTGTTATTTAATGTATTTTGTATTATTTAATAATGTTATATTGTAACAATTAATAAGTCACTGGTGAAGTGGAAGAAAATACCTTACGGTCTTAGGTTTTACCAGGTTAAATAAAACTATTAATATTATTATTATTATTATATTCGTTTAGGCCTATGTTATGGGAATAAAAGACCAACCCTATGTACAAAACCAGACCAAAACACATTAAGGGTATTTAAAATAAATAAGAGTAGGGTAGTAATAGGCTACAGGTTATGACATGATAAACTTTAAACAATGTTGCATTTCAAAATTGTTTAAACAAGTACATGAAGTACCCCCACTCTAAACAAGAACAATGTCTAAAACAAAGGACAAGCTAACTGAAGGTACAACGTGTTTAATTCAGTAGAAAATCTCAAGAACTCCTGTTACGAAAGCTACAAGCTTGCTTAGAATAATGCAGAAAGGAATTTCATAATGATTATTTTCAAATCACGAAGTATAATACAATCACACCGAGCTGCTCAGTCAAGTCTAGAAAGCTGCTAACACATGAAGGATGACGAAATACATTGCACATAGCACATTATTGCACTGACGGGCATACAGCTTACGGCCAAACTAAATTATCTGTTCTCAGAACAGTAGCTGAACACTAAAACGTTTATGCATTTATTGTACACCAATTTGCATGGCAGGCAATAAAAGTCTAACCTCTAAACTATCTGAATTTTATGTACTTATATTATACAGAAACTGAAGTCAACAAGCGACGGCACATTCCCCACCCAACATTAATATCCATGACAGTCATGTGATCCAGGTGATAGTGTCTCGCAGCCTCCAAAACTGCTCCTTTCCCGACCCTAGTTTGTAAAACTTGCATATTAATTGCCTGGTTCCTTCTAGCCTAATTATAGAGATAACATTACTCATAACTAAAACATGTAAACTTAGTCGAAAACTTAAGAAGGAAACGCCGAAATTTGCCTATAAATCATTTTTGTAGAGATATAAAATAATATAAAAAATACATAATAGTTATTTATGACCCAAGTGATAAAAACTATATTTTATTTTGCGAGTAGGTTATCCTACGAGCAAAATGGAATCATTTTACTACATGTATGATACACTATTTTTAGGCAATCGTTAAAATTTGTGAAATAATAATAATAATAACAATAATGATATTAATAATAATCGTCTGTTGGAGCATAAGCCATAAAAGTTGAATGTTATATTTACTGTAGTGAATTACACACCGAGGATCCAGTGTAAAGACAGCTGTTAATGATTTTCTGGTACAGTGCAGCCAACTTAAGGAAAACGCTTTTCACAAATCTAGAGTGATAGGGAAAAAGCGAATTAGTCAAAATACCAAAGTTTTAGGAGAGACAAATAACGATTTATTTTCACAGCATTTTTACAATATTTAGATCAGTCTACCCAGATATTTTTACATAATATAAGAAACTGTGCAAATATATCTGGTGGACGCTTTTTCCTCTATAAATTAAGTATGACGATTTATGCAATCACTATGAGAAATTAAAACAGGCATAGTGAATTTTAAAATTTCAATTTAGACCTATATCAAGCTGATTCTATTTAATAATCATATGAAATACTTTAAACTAAAAGAGTATTTTCCATATGAAGCAATCAAAGTTGGTATTATAATTTCTTAACATATATTATACAGTAAGTATAATAATTAATAAGTATAGCCTGTATATATATGTATTAAGTATACATATGTATATTAAATCTTCAGTTCAATTCTAAAAAAAATACGCGATTTAAGAATAATCTACTTGGGTTTAATACAGTAATATGACGTATGGCTCAATTGGATTGGGAGAAGTGTCGAAAGCAATTCTTTCTCCACTAATTTTGCTTCGTAAACGTATTATTAATATTCGTCTATCTAAATCTCTTGAATGTGCGTTTAAATTAATATTTTCCCAATTTAAAATACTTAGATTGTATCAAACTTAAAAAAATATTTTGTATTATTATTTAATTGTCTAGAGAACATAACAGGCACATTACGAAATTACAATATTCTCTTAAATTATAACAACATTCTTACAACACTAATACTAAATATTTAAACTAATACTAAAGCCTACTAATAATACAAACAGAAAGCTCACAATATAAAATGTACGTAATCAGAGGAACAGATCTTTACATACAAAAAATACAGTACACAGAGAATTAAGCTATCGTACCTTCATAGAAAATCAAACTATAAATCACATCTAGCATACAAGAAAAAACCAAACAAATGCTTTAACTGAAGCTAAAACACATTTTCCAGTTTGGGTCCTGAATCATTCAGTTCCATTGTTAAAAATAACCCTGAACTAATTAATTTGAATAACTAAAAATTGAAGAGAATAATTCAATTTATTGTATAAACATTTATTCATATTTCATTATATTTTATTTTCTTCCTATTATTGTAAACGACTGTAATTAACTGTAAGTTAACAAGTAAATAGGAAATAAACGTCATCAATCTAAGTTATATAATTTTAATTCAAAGTTTTAACGACAATGAGATTCTTACAGAATTCGTTTGAATGAAATGTAAAGCTTGTTTTTATGTAATTGGAAGTTTTCTTGTTCCAGGAAACATTTGAATTCTAACAAAATGGTTAGTGGAACCATCGGTTACGCTTTTATTGTCAAAAGTACATGTTTATGTTGAAGTCACACTACCCAATGATAAAGCAAACCTATACTTTTTATATTACACGATGCTATAAATCTGATTATATATTATGAAAGCTAGTAATTTAAACTTCATTTCATATAGTAATAACATGTCAAGAGCAAATTCTTATGGTTTTGTAGAGTCCAAGCTTTGGAACATGAAATTACTCCCAAAATGATATTCAAAGTATCAATTATATATAGGCCTATAGCCACTAAAACAAAAAAACAGGTCCACAGAAAATACAGATCAACATGCAGCTGAAGTTTTTTCGTTAAAAAAAATAGAAACTGTAAACACATAGGCCTATCACTTTACACAGCCCATAAAAGTGTGTTATGATTATTAGCCAAGAGTAGGTTTTCAGGCACATTAAGCATTGAAATTTCTTCCGCTAACCTTTATACTATATTTACTTACACCAAAATGATTTACAGGTTTTTACACAAGAATTTGGATATTCTTTCTAACTTACTTAGGGTACGGTACATCGGATAGGAAATTTATGAAGTTATTATACCTTAAAATACCAACTAGGCTTACCAATTAAGAGCTATGCTCATGTTAGCAACCATGTGATGGGCTGAAATGCTATGCAAGGCTCGTAATCTAGAATCTAGCGGTGAGGTATCCACCGCATGAAAGAGTCTATAGCAGTGGTTCCCAAACTTTTCAGTCCGCGGACCCCTTGAAAAAAATTGAAATTTCGCAGACCCCCACTGGGTTTTGGAAAAAAAAACTAAATAAATACTTTGATTCAAATGTATTAAATTCAATAGACAAAACAACAATATCAATGGTAACAAACAGAGTCTACTCCTTAATGTGAACAGTGAAGCTGCTTTAGAAGATATGTAATTTGAGGAAATTACGGGATATCCTATTTCTTCTTGAACCGCCTGCGGACCCCACTTTGGGAATCACTGGTCTATAGTATTGTCACAGTATAGTATAAGTTAATAGTAGCTCTAATGAAAGGAAAATGCATCCTTTTGACAGATCGGTGCGACCAGCGGCCAGCAAGATGGAACTAGCAAACAGCCATTTCCAGCATGGGAAAGATACGAATATATGGCTGTATTTCTTCTTATTTTTAAAATTACTAGAACGAGATTATTACCGGAAAGGCATACTGGTGAACTCATCAAGTCATAGACTTTGTGGGAATATAAAGAAGTTGTAGTTTCAAGATAGATGGCATTGAATATCTTATAAAGTATCAGACCGGTTTACGTCCACCATATAACTTAAGCTACATCCCTACGACAAATCTTCAAGAATTTAATTCACCTACTACTAACATATACTGTACTTACACTGAAAATTCTGACAAATAGGAAAACTTAATTTCAGTAAACATGTAGTAGGCCTAGTACTAGTTCAGAAATTAGGGGGGAAAGTAAAGTTCTATAGGCATATAGCCCGATATGGTCAGTATCAGATGCAATAGCAAAACACCCTTGTCTTTTTCTTCATTTTGTTAAACACGATAAATTATTAAAAAGTAAAGGATTAAACACGTTATCTTTATTCTCGACAGTTTAATTTTGTTAAATTCAATTATATAGGCCTCACATAACCTCGTGTTAAAACATTTTCAAAATTAGTAAGGTCAGGTGGGGTATTTGTAAATAGGCCTATATATTTAGAAACCTTTGCTTCGTTCGGATTTTCATTTATGATATACATATAAAAATAATTATAAGTTATAATTGTATATAGCATTTACAAGCCATTTTCTCCTCCTAAATTTAAAAGAAATAGGAGTAAACACACTAGTATGGATGAAAGCATGATAATCACAAATTTGCAATTTAATTTCACAAATAACTGTTTTTGCTTACCTCTCAGGATCTTTAAGGAACCTAAAGAAAGATAAATCGGGAGAATTCCTTTGGCTGTTGGTGCAATTTATAGCACCATAAGCATTTCCATAAAATATTGTTGACATTTTTCATAAGCAATAATGCAACATTGTGTTGCTTCTAGCTCACCGCTACGACAGTGTTGCCATACGTACGACTATAGTCGTACACATACGACTATTTCATAGATTTGTACGACGTACGACGCAACCATGTGTCGTATGCCTATTCATACGACTATTTTTAATATTAGCATTTTATCGGCCTACTACCATTTTCTGTTAATTTTTTAGCAATCTAGCAATCAAATTTTCAATTTGAATAAACATGAATTTTTTTGTTTTTTTTTTCGTAGTTTATTTTGTACATGCCTAGGCCTACATATCGCTAAATGAATGGCGGAATGTTATAATAGCCATTTCAAATAAAACTAAGTCCATTTATTTATTACAGGCTTTTACGGGCCGGTGCCGCACCACGCTTAAGTTGTATTGTTGTGTTGTTATTGCTACTTCTCTCATTCTTCTCCAAATATTTTATATTTTAGCCGCACGTGTGCTAAACGAAGCAATCCAAACCTCTAAAGAAATTATACCGATAAAGAGCAGCTGGTCTTATTGTTTTTCTTTTATTTTGACCAAACATAATAATCATATGATTGTTATTATTAATAGTATAATATGTTGACACGTCCATATCAAAAGTGGCTGTATACTTTAAATAATATTTGGAAATCTTACTTTCTTATGGTTTGTAATGTAATTTTATTATTAATATTTTGTTTCTTCCTGCAACATCTGCAGGTAGCCGATGACAAAAGTACCAACAACAATGGGTATATGTATACAGTTACGAGAGACCAGTTATCTGAGTAGTAGCGGTGAACAATAAAGTCAGCATGCGTGAGTGGAGCAGTAGCACGTTATAGAACTTAAAGAAACAAATTTTAGCCACCATTTATAGAAAAAATGTCTGTACATTATTATTATTATTATTATTATCATCATCATCATCATCATCCTGACAATTCGCAAAGTGTACGACGATTTAAACTAGCGTACGACTATTTTCAGTTGTTGTTACGACTGTTTTACGTTTCTGATCTGGCAACCCTGCGCTACGAGCGCTGCAGTCGCCCCGGTTGAAAAAAACTGTATGGAGCTTCGCTACTGTTATACTATACTGTGGTATTGTGTCATTAAAATAAAATAAAAAAGTGTAATTGTGGATTTACAAAATAATTTCGATTATTCAAGGATTCTGTAACCATTCAAATATATCCTTAATTTATCCTTCTTTACAGTGCTGAATTTATACGTTGTTATAACCAATCATCAAGTAAAATCATCAGCGGGTTCTACGTTTGAAATGGATGAGCAAAATTTCACTAGGATAGCCGGTTTCCATAAATAGCTATCCTAACATCGGAATAAAAATCCTCATATTATACATACAGCAATACTCTATTAATCATACATAATATGTGCTTTATACAATCTTCGAGGTGATGAATTTATACGCCAGTAGAAATTATAATTTGTTAGTTCCCCAGGAGCCTGATCATTTGGTCAAATAAAAAGGATGACTTCGGTGTTAACTTCCTTCTGTTTCGGTGTGATATTTCGCGAAATAATTGAATATAACATTTTACATTGAAAACGTTTACTCCTTTATTTACATTAATGACTTACTGAAATATAGAGGTTAGAATTGCAACCAAAATTATGGAACCGAGCGAGGTTGCCGAGTTGATAAAGTCATGGACTCGCATTCGGGAGGTCCCAGGTTCAAATCTCGTGGCCGGCCAATTTGACATGGTTTCATGGTTTCCCCCATTTACACACCATGTTTCATACTCACCATTTCACCTTGTACCATTTAAATTAATATCAGTTTAAATTTACTCCATAAAAATATAGCAATAATAGAATATAACAATAGAAAATAACTGACAGTCAATAGTTCCATGGCCTACCATACTGTATAGACACAGATCCCGAACTCCTGATATGGCCTCGCAGTTAAAGGTGGTATAAGTACATCTGAAATAATCAAATAAATAAATAAAAAACTAGCCACTGGATCTTTAAAATGTTATTTTTTTCGAATGCGAATAATGACCAAAACGTTTGTGGATATCGCATACCAACGTTCATGAGAAACGAAATGAAAATCCAGGATAATAGTTAACGGTACAATGAACCCATTTTCCATTCAGATCTTTAAAAATGAGTGGGACATTGTCTCATTTCAAATTACAAGTCTCGATACGGTAATTCAAAAAAGAGCGTTTGACATTCTTAATTGTATAATGACAAATGCAACCGAAATATTACATATATATTTATTACGGAGGTCCCATGGTAATAACTACAATGAAAATAACTGAAATGACAAAAGACTGGTGGGAGCTAGGGAGTTGGCTTCGGATCCGCTTTGTTAAACATCTGAACATCGCGATGCGTGATGCTCCGCCATGTGTGATTCCGGAAACAAAACACTAACGTAATGCGTGCGTCGTACCTCTTCCCAACATGGCGGACCGCATTGCCGTGCTCCGGAAAAACGTATTATTACTAACTTTCTCATGGTTATGATGGTTCACTTCACCCTACTGGTACTGCAGAGTAACAACAATAAAAAAATATATAAAGTTTGTCGCCAGAAGAAATGGGGCTGAACTAGCAGAGAGAATATTTTAACGAACAATCTCATGGCACCGGATGTCTTGAAGGTTATGTTTTACTTCTTGGAGGGAATTTTCGCATTCGCAAGCCTAACCATTTCCGCTATAAATATAACAATGTTGACTATTAATCCAAGCTGGACATTAACCTAGAGAAATAGCAGGAAATGTCCAGAGGCATTTCTTATTATTTGAATGCCGTAGAATAGGTGTAGGATGAAAATACAAAACATAAAAAACGGATTTTTAAAATAAAAGAGGGTATTTATGTTAGGCTATTCTAATTTAAATAGGACAAAGCGTGAGAAATCAAAGATATTCTATGCATTCTATAGACATTAACCTAGAGAAATAGCAGGAAATGTCCAGAGGCATTTCTTATGTATTTGAATGCCGTAGAGTAGGCGTAGGACGAAAATACAAAACATAAAAAACGGATTTTTAAAATAAAAAAGAACCTTTATGTTAGGTTATTTCTAATTTAAATAGGACAAAACGTGAGAAATCAAAGATATTCTATGCAAAAATACACAGGCCTAACCAGATTATCACTGTCGTATGGTTAGCATCATATGCTCATTGAATAAATGATCACAATAGATTATCTTTTAAGAAATTATTTCCGTAAAAGATTTTCTTTCATATAATTATGGAGTTATACACATGAAATTTAAAATACGGAATTTGTGATCAAGGGTCTTTTAACCGGTCCAAGAATTGAGTAAATAGATATTTTCACAATATCTAGTGTTCGCACAGAAATATTCTATTTAGGACTACAGTTGTATGTTCCGTAAAATATTGTTAATTGGCCTATGCTATTATTGTAAACATACTAGAGATACGTTATTAAGTTTTAAAATATAAACTAGTATTTACGATTTTGTAGTAGGCCTATGTTTTGTTCTTGTGCAACCCTTAATTAAGGGAAGCCAAATGTGTTTATCACATTCTAAATAAAAATACAAGACGAAACCAAACATAGGCCTATCCTTTAATTGAACATAAAAGTTTTGCGACTGCAGGTCTAAATCACCGCTCTAGTGTTGGTCCCAGAATAGGCTATTCAATTCCATTGTTAAAATAACTCTGAATTAATTAATCTAAACAATAATATTATTATAATTTAATATATATAGGCTATATTGAAGATCTAATCTTCGCATTTCTTTATTTCCTATTATTGTAAATAGTTGTATTAATTAAATGTTTATATGCATGTATTCGTATTTATGTATATATGTTATTTATGATCTGCCCTGATCATCAGCAAGTGCTCCTTGAGGATGGCGCCTTAAAGTAAAAATTATTGTATCATAATACATTATAGGCGAATAAAAATTTGAAAATTGAAATATCCTAAGTCATACCCTATCAAGGAAAACTAGCAATTTTTGGGGAGGTGGTAAAGGATATTTTTTCATGGACACTATAGCCTAAAACACTTAGTTGAACTGAACGTGAACACGAGCATTTGTTCATTCATTGTGTTTCATAGGCTACAATAAATATAACAACAATAAAATAATAAAGTGCTCACATTGAATAAGTTAAGTATTTTTTCCATACTGAAAATTTTCAGAATGTAGGGAATTGTCATTTCTTGTCAGGGATTAGATGAACTAGGGCTAGTAAAAAGGAATAAATTGCATCATATTCAACATTTATTGGAAGAAGGGAGATCTGGTCAGCATACACAGAGTAGGCTACAATTAGAAACTGCACTATAAAATTAATACGGTCGTTATCTAACGACCTTAAATTAATAACACGCCGATACCATCTCTGTCGTGCTAGCTAAGTAAGTAATCACATTGTATAAGTTATTAATTAGGGAATTTAACTGTACCGCACTTGAAGGTCATGTGAGGCCACGTAACTGGTATCCTATTCTCTATTCTTTTAATGAATGTTAATTTGAAGGGAATTAAATGTCACAAGGGACAAACATGATGGTGAATTCTTTATTAAGTTACTAAAGAACTAATTTAACATGTGAAATAGGAGCTCGGACACGCTCCGCTTAGTTCCTGGGTTGTATTCAGCAACTAGATAGCTTACTGTGCTTTGTCTGAGTCCTTACCCTGTATCTCAAATACAAGGCGCGTCCATACATTAAGATTTCCTGGAGCCGTTTACAGAAACAAAACACAACTTCAAGGAAATATTTATTGCAACAGACACAGCAAGTGTCCAGCTATTTTTCAACACCTGTGTCGTAGAAGTCTGCCGCCAAGGATTTGAACCACTGTGTGACAACCACCTTCACCTCTCTGTCATTCTTTGTCATTTCGTGAGGTGTAGGAAAAGATGGAAATAGCTGAGAGTGAGGTCAGGGCTTTCGGGTGGAGGTTTAAACACCTCCCAGCCGAACTTGTACAGGAGACATGCTAAGATGTGTTTAAACATCAACCCTACAACCCGGACCTTCGCCCCCAGTGATTTCCATCTTTTCCTATACCTCAAGAAATGAAAGGGAATGACAGAAAATGCCAGAGAGGAGGAGAGAGGAGGTGTGTTTGTCACACAGTGGTGGCAGACTTCTACGACACAGGTATTAAAAAGTTGGTTCTACGGCATGACAAATGTTTCAATTCCGGTGGCAAATATGTTGAATAATACCTGAATACTTGCTGTATCTGTTGGAATATATATGTTCACGAAATTCACGAAATTGAGTTTTGTTTCTGTAAACAGCACCAGGGAAACTTACTTTATGAACGCGCCTCTTACGTGACACATAGGCCTACATGGAGCCAACTGAAGTATTTTGGGGCCCTCTGCGAACTTTGATTATGGGCCTCATCTTTATCTCAATCAATTTGCCTCGCACGAGTTCCTTTATATGCCTGTAAATCTACAGACATGGGCCTGTCACTGTTAGTTTTGTGAATATTAACCAGTACTAGCTGGTCGTAAAGCAAGCTCCTTAAACTTGTGCTGTAATACGGGTCATGTTAAAAATAAAACGGGCATTTTCGCGGTACGGAAGCAGGATTTCTTATCTTTTCCTTAGAAACATGAGTACCTATGTTCACATCAGAAAAAATTCCCCAGTTGACAGGTAGATATATTGGACTTCTAATTTTACACGAATGTAAGCTTATCTGACTCAGAATTAGCAGTGATTTAATGTACCGACCTGGGAAATATAACAGTCCCCATGCTATCATGTATAAGTTATGCTGCATTGTTTTGTCTATCCTCATTAAGCTCAAATTTTTGACGTTATGTACTGGGTGATTCTCAGATCCGCGCATTCTGCCCCACGTTTATGTACGATCTTATCAAGAAGTAGGCGAACTAGTAAAAAGGAACATTTTATTGGGACTATGGGACGAAAGCCTTAAAAAGGGAGGTCTGGTCAGCATATTCACAACATTAGCGATAACATTAATATCATGAAATTTCTTCCAATTATAGTAAAGTATTATATAGGGCTGAGTGTTAGACCGGTCGCATTCCTTCCGTGGGATCCGGGATCGAACTTCGGAGGATCCATGTGAAATTTGTGGTGGAAAAAATGGGGTCGGAGCAGGTTTTCTCAGAGTGCTCCTGGTTTCCCTGTCATACACTGTATCTCTTTTCACCGTTGTTTTCCGTTTATCATCATAGGATCATTTGGTTTCATTAAAGATGCCTATTATTATTATTAATGTTATTATTATTATTTATTACTATTATTACTACTACTATTGCCTTCTTAGAACGATCAGTAAACGTTAAGCGATCAATGGTTTAAATCGCAAGCTGATCCATGCTTTTAATACATAGGCCTAAGAATATTTCGGTCTTTGCTGTGCTATTTTGTTTTCATTCTTAATCTTTCCCACGCCAGTACAGAAATATTTTCAACGAGCCACAATAATATTGTTATGCCTATGCTTGGGTAGACAAAGTTATGCGAGTTTACCGCATCCGATTTTTTAACTTAATAAATATAGAATACCCTTCTGTAAAACTAGATGGCCAATAGATTTTGTCCTTGCATCTGATTCATAAATCTGCCAATACGATGTCCTTACGTCCTTATGAAATCCTGTCTTATGAGTAGACCTTGGAAATTTATAAAGAAAAATTGTCATTTTAGGCACCTAAAATAGGTTTCAAAAACATGTAATTCTTTAATTTTATGCAAGAAAAAATTATTTCTGGCATCTAAAATGGACCACAAAACAACTAGTTATGCATAAAACTAAATACCTTTACATCTTTGTATGATTATTTGAAATTTGTTAATAATGATGTTAATCATTTTAATAACTCATAAGAAGAAAAGACCTCCGATTTTACACTTCTTAAAAACAGACTCAGTTAATTTAATTACCAGCTTGCTTACCATAACAAAGGAGATGTCTAATTCTTACCTCTTTGTTACATAAATGACAAAAAAATTGTTTTCCCGTTGAAAATAATAGGCCTAATATAATCCACTAGCCAGGAACGAATTAATTAACCTTCAAAGTTCATGAAATTATTTTTAAAATCTTAAAATTACTTGTTTAGGTAGGTTTACGAACAAAAAGGAAGAATTAGGCCATTTAGGCATTATAAAAATGCTCCTAATGTGTATAATTTTCATAAATTGCAGACATCTGCAATTATTTTGCACATTTTCTTCAAGGAACTAAATAGGCATTTGCCTAGAATTCCGACGTCTACTTGTGAGTTGAGGCTTTCTATAAAGAGGCTCGTGCTGGATTTGCATTGAGATATAATTAACAAACATCGCTCGGGGTAGTTCCTTTGCATTTGTCTCCAACACCTGCCTTAGTTTTATTGTGCTAGAGATGACTTGTTGAGTGAGGTTAGTTAACATATGGCGTCCTGCTGCTGATTATGAATGCAATTGCACGAAGTACCCCCTAGCGTATAAATGACGGCCGCAAATTATTAATTTCCATACAACACTTGTAAGAAAAACGTATACACTTGTACATTGTCTTTCCAATTAAAATTACGGAATAGAGTATTTGAAAAAAGTGAAGAAGTGTATGGATTTGGGTAATGAATTTTGTTGGGTAAATTTTATAGGACTACAGTAACCTATAACTTATGTGCTTAGATTCTGTCGGCTGCGGTGGTGTCAAGGTAGCTTCCGAAAGTCGTGGGATCAAATCCGGCCGCGGTCGATGGATTTTTCAGGACGTAAAAATCTTAAGCATGGAGTCCTCCGGAAGAGACTTGAAGTTGGAGGGCCCGTGTCGTAGATTTACGGTACGTAAAAGAACTCCAAGCCTAAATTAGAGACTCTGGACAAAATTTCACGGCCCTCTCACGTCCAATTTATACCTTACTTTCCTGAGGGGGTTTGTGAGGCGATGGGCTTACCATCTACTCTCGGAAAATAAGCATAACAAAATTAACCTAGGTACCAGAAACCTTCACTTAGGTTGGCCACCATAGGGGGCCAACAGAAGGAATCAATCAATCAATATGTTCTTAGTTTCAAGTACAATATCCATGCATTAATCTGTAGACTATAGGCTAACTAGAAACGCAATAGTCACCAACCATCATAAACTAAGGCATATTGGCTTATATTCGATTACCGGTAATCATAGACAATTCTTGTTATTATTAATACTACTACTATTATAAATAATAATATTAATAACAGTAATAACAACAATAACAATATTTCTTTTTTTCATCTGTGGTCCAGCAGTTAGGATTGCTGACTAGAACCTAGAGAATATGACTCATTCTTCCTCTCATTTTTCTGAGGTAGGGTGTTCTTGAACGGGAAGCATTCTGCCTCCGAAACACCGGCGACGGTCACAGGCCTAAGTTCCACTACATCGTTAAATGACTATAAAACTAACCAACCAAAACCAAAAGAAAAAATAGCATTATCAACTCTGCATAGTTCAATTTCACAGCAAGAAACCCTCTTCAGCTTTTCCTTTCCCGATATGTGTACCAAAATCCCCAAATCTGCGGTGAGCGACATTGACCTAAATGTAGCGCTGAAGTTCTCTCTTTGAGCTCATTTCGATTAGGTCAGAAATTAGTAGCTTATGTGGAAAGACTTCTTGTTAAGATCAAATTGAAGGGCCTAGTTCAATAAGGGCGTAAGGCACAAGGACATAGTTTCGAGAAATCTTGATGTTTTTAAACAGTGTTGCCACTCACAAGTAGGTGGTTTAAATTTTAATTTTATAACATATTTTTTTAAGGACAGGCTACATTAGTGTTCTGCAAATTTACAAGGCATTGGAATTTTTTACAACTAGAGGTACTTAAACAAGTTAAAAAAATGAAGAACTTTTACAGTAGCAAAATCTTTTTACTTTGTGTCATATTATTTGTTTTTACTTTATTTTAGTAAAAACCTTTATTATACAGAGACAATTGCACGTTTGCCAATGAATACACGAAGTTACACTTCAGAAATGCAAGTTCAGTTTTTATAAACATTTGCTTGGATGATAGCACTGCAGAAAATAAAAACAGTTGATAAACATACCTCAATAACAGATAGGAAGTGTGCCTTACGCCTATATGGAACTGTTATGAAGTAGAATGAATGTGCAGTCTCACAGGTCTTTTCTTATAACTGAGCAGAGGTTTGAGGCACAAGTACAAATACTGTAGTTCACTGAGTATTTAAGATATATGAGGAGAAGGCATAAATGTTAAAAACTCAAAATTAAAGAGTTGTGCCTTACGCCCTTATGGAACTAGGCCCTTCAATTAATATACGGTTTGAGGATTTCCTGCCGTACCATATGCAGAAATTCTTCTCGGGTTGGCAGCCAGGTGCCGTTATCCTCAGGATCCCTGAGGATGGATGGCCAATCACTGCGGTTTGACCTAATCCTTTCTGGTGGAACTGTAGTTTTGGGGTTAACTCAGCCCCATTACCAGCAAACTGACATGGGAATTGCAATAAACTCTCTCAAACAATCTACAGTCCTACACCAGTGTACACCCCTCGCGTAGTAATTTTGCAGCTCATATTACGATTGTTAATTTTTATTTCAGGTCTTGTGTTAGAGTTTTCACACTGCTGCGCACAACAAGGAAGAAGAATAAGAAGAAGTCGATTTTTATCGTAACGAACAGGTTTACGCCTAGAAGGTTCCCAGGGTTACTGGTATTACGAAGCTAACGTTATATGCAATAACCAATTATAAAGCTGTAAACCGATAACTGCATGTACTCCACTATTCTCCTCTTTATTATCTTTATATATGACCACATCGTGATCATGCTGGCCGCTACCGTGAAATTTATCTTCATGTCCCATAAATACCCAGTAAGCCGAGTTTAACATACCTTGCTTGAGAGGCAGGCATATTACACAGTGAATGCGCCTACCTAACATACTTCATTTGGTTTGAGATCTTGACATATGCTGTTTGTGATGCTTGAAAGGATAGTTATTTCTAGGTAGGCTACAAACTTGGAAATCGTAAATATTCGAAGTAACTTCCATTATACTGTGAGAACTGTGCAGTATACAAGAAAATGAGTACCGGTACTTAAATAGTGCTCTTTTAATTAGGGCTGTACCGATTAATCGGCTCGATTAATCGAATAAACATTTAATCGTCGATCAATTACATTTTCCGATTAATCGGTTTAGTCGAATTCTGAAAAACTTTTTCGAGAAATGGGTCAAATGACCAAACTCCTTTCTCTCGCTTCTCCGGCCTTGGCACATCATGTGCCATTCAGCCTAATGTGTCAAGACAATTCCCGTTATTCAGAAACCTGAAGGGTAGTTTAGTCAACAAATTCGTGTGTCTCAAGTCTTGGCTGAAAAAGTAACCGGAAATGTAAGTTTTCTGTATATTTTTTTCACTAGTTAACTAATGATGGTATTCATTAATTCAGGATTTCTTCTGACTATCTGTAGTGTAGTAGTTATTAAACGTGTAAAACAATATTAAATATACACTTTGATTTCGTTTAAAATGCCAACCCGTTTGTCGATTAATCGATTAATGTCAAGCGTTAACTCGATTAGAAATTTTAATCGATTTTCAGCCCTACTTTTAATAGATATGTTGGCTCGCCTTCCACCGCTGGGACCCGGGATCGAATCTCGACATGAGTCTTCGCCAATAAATTGCTTATGTTAATTTAAAAAAAAAGTTTATGATTTTATAATTTTATTTCGTATTTTAAACAACTGGTAACATAATAATAATATAATTACCATTAATTTTTTATGTGAAGATAACATTTTGTCTCGTATCATAAACTGTAAATTAGGGATATAATTTACATATCCACATAGTCTTACTTCATGACAATACCCTCAACAACTGTGGTAATATATACTTACTAGCATGTGCCCGCAGCTTCGCCCGCGATAATTATTTCAATAATTAAAAATTAAGAGCATAATAGTTAAATCATTATATTTATTAACACCTAAATCACGTGGACTACATACCACGATTAGATAGCATCGCCTGGTAAAAAGCGACCTCAGATTCGAGTTCCTTGGTCCAGAAAACCCCTGTATAGTGAGTTTCGTCCAAATGAAACAATGTTTGACCATATTAGGGCTTACAACATTCAAGCGATCGCGAAAGTTTAATTTCCAAGGTATGACAAAAATAGACAAAGCCAACTGTAATTGTCAAACTTCCATTTAATTTAATTCCAAACCCATCTGAAACCCACTGGCAACAATATGTTTTAATGTCAAATGTGATTCGGAATCGATAGTTCTGTTTAAGAAGGGATTAAGTATTCTCAAAAACATTTGATTTTTGGCATTTAAAATCTGAATTTTTCAAAATCCTTTCTTAGTGATCACCTACATTATGAAACGAAGGTAACTGTCAAAATTCCAAGTCTCTACCTGTTAGCCTATAGTTTAGGCTCTACGTTGATTCCTGTCAGTCAGTCAGTCAGTCAGGACAAAGCCTATTATATATATAGAGGTAACTGGGTAGAATAATTTTTATACATCCATGACTACACCAGGGCCTAATGCCTAAGATTAAGTTTTTTAGTGTACTTTGATTTCTTGTTACATATTGTATACATGCTAATTTACATTTGGATGCTTTTTTACACTCTTTTATAATTACGATAGTAGTTAACCTTGTATCAAAAAAATTTCTGCAATTTAATATACTTTGTGGTATTAGGTGGATATTGTTTACTATATTAGAATAAAGTGTTGTTTCTGAACTGGACCTAGTAACACCGATATCGCTGCGAATCTTTGTCACTCGGTCTGGAGTTTCGGGAGTCGATGAAGTGTGTTGACCTGCGACACGCGATCATACAATTAGCTGGAGTGTGCTGATGTAGATAGCGTCTATTCCAAGTATTTCCAACACATAACGAGACATGTAACCAAACAATCGCCTTTTAACTTACTTTCAGAATCAACCTTCCTTCCATTTAGCAATGCTATCTGATATCTGTTCCTATTTTCAGTGAAGTGACCTGAGATCCATCTCGTCGATATTTTGTCCAACTCGAAAACGGCAAATAAAATAAGTTATAAGCAGTATTAAACAAATAAAGACAAGGTAATACTTCAGAAATGACCGGCGGCGTGGTCTTGTGGTTAGCATCGTTGACTAAAGATCCGTCGGGCCGGGTTCGATCCCCGGTACCTCCTCGGATTTTTCTGAGGTAGAGAGGTCTGGAACGGGATGCACTCAGCCTCGTGATTCAAATTGAGGAGCTACTTGATAGAGATGTAGCGGCTCCGGTCATGGAAACCACCATTAACGACCGTGGGTGTTGGCATGCTAACCACATGCCCTGCCTGTGGTAGATGACGCAGAGGTCGGGGGGATAGGCCTTGTCCCTTCAGAGATGTAGCGCCACGGACTTTAGTTTTAATACTTCAAAAATTACGGTTATACTCCATAACGATCTTATAGGCCTATAAGCATCCAGCAGATGTTCAGCCCTTCTGCTAGACATAAGGAGGAATTTAAGCGAGTAAATAAGTTAGTCTAGTAACTGTATTTTGTTTTTTAGGGTTATTAAATATTAACAGAAAGTCCGAGGGTCGTGGGTTCAAATCTTCCGTGGTCGATGGATTTTTCCGCATGTAAAAATCATTGACACGAAGCTTAAGTCTGGGGGAGTGTAGTAGATTTACGGCATGCTAAATGATTTTAAGCCTAAATTAGAGCCTATGGGTAATACTTGGCCCTTTCACGTTCAATTAGTAGGCCTACTTTACTTTCCTGAGAAGGTTGTGAGGGGATGAATGTACCACCTGTCCCTCTGCTCTCTCTCGGAAAATAAACATAACCAATTTAGTCTAGGTACAGAAATCTCCACTTGGAGGCCCAACGCCCCCAACCAGGGGTGTGCTACAAGGATGTACGAAAAAAAAGTAATAGGTATAATGAATTCTAACAGAATCAATGCTATCGAACTAATTGGAGTTTTAACAAAATTAGGAAACAAAACACAGTCCGCACATTATGTATGTCACAGAGGTAGGCCTACTGTATAATTTGACAAGACTCAATTTCTCACGCAGTTTATCAACCAGTAACGGACCGCATAGAAAACAGTTAACGCAAAGATTAGGTCCATAGCTTGCTTCTTGTACCTTATTCTGTAGGCCTACATGAAACTGAAACGTCACTTCCAGTTGTCACGTTGCAAAAACGTTACGTATAAAACAGTGCTCGAGACCACGAGGGAACTAGTGATAAACAAAGGAAATCCTAGGAACTATCGATACTGTGTCAGTTTTATTTGAATTGCAGGAAGAGGAAAGTGCGCAGGCGCGGGGCGCCGGAAATAGAGAGAGACGACCGTTACCCCTGAGAGAGAAGTAACGGACACAGAGTAGTGAGGAGAGAGGAGTAAGAGTTAGTCAACAGAAGAGTAAGCAACAGACAGCCGACGAAGAGGGAGGTCGCCGCGTCTGGCGGGCCTAGCCCGTCGGGTGGGTGCTGTATGCACGCCGCCAGGCAGTAGAAATGGGTCGGTGGAACATAAGCATCAGCGAGCCGACGAGAAGAGAAAAATTGGAATCACCGATGGATGGCTATATGGAAATAGCTATGGTTGGAATGAGTCTAAACGTGTCTGGATTATGTCATGGATGCCGACAACGGACAACCGCTGCGAAGGAGAATATGGGCCGAGTCTAAGGGAGACTTGGATGACGAATGGTATCCTACAAAGAAATGGACATTGGAGGGAAGAGTGAAGACCAACAGTAGTCTACGTCCTGTTGAGTATACTAAAAACTAGTATTATCAGACGCTTAGTCAGTTTTTGAAAAGATAAATTGATATTCACATTTTTGTAGTTTCTACTTAATGTGTGATCAATAGATTCCTAACAGAACAAAAGTAGTTCAATAAGAGATAGAGTAGAGGAAAAAGAAAAGTAGTTGGTTGGTCGTGAAAGTAACGATGATCTGTTCTGTAATTCAAGTTCAGAGTTAGGTTAGAAGAGGATAATAAGAAAGAAGTAGAGAGGGAGTAAATAAAGATAAGTTACTTAGGTGGGGTCAAATAGTTTCATATTGGAATTCACAGGAAATTCAGAAACATAAATGGACACAGATTGAAACTAAGTAACGTGGAGAAGTTGTAATGGAAAGAAATGTTAGGGTAGCATAAATTAAGATAGTCGGCGAGCTTAGGCGCCTTATCTTAAGTAAAGGACTGGGAGATAGAATAAGTGTCATACTTCCAAATTTATTGTAATATCTAATGTAAAGTTAAAAATGGCTATTAATTAATTTATGTGTGCGGTGCTTTGCGCCTTATCAAAGCGTTAGAATAAGGGAGACTGAGAAAGTGTTGTACTCCTATTGTTAGAGATCATATAGGACCATTGCATCTAAATATAGAAGTGAAAGTAAATTGATTGGGGTTAAGATTGTAACCTAACAGAGAAAAGAGTTAAAGTAGTTGAAGAAAAATTGGGTAGAGTAGTGAACTTGGAAAAAGTAGAAGAAAGTCTAGAAGCCTAGGGGCTTAGGAAAATACAATTCTAAATTGAAGTTAGATGAGTTAAAAGTAAATTTTTGTAAAGTGAAAAATGGTTAAAAAAGGGGATAGTGAATAAAAGTTAGAAGAAGATTTGAAGCATTAAACGGGAAGTTTTTGCTATAAAGGAAAGGTTAAAAGAGAAGGAAAAGAAAGAAAGAAAATAAGTTAATAATTCTTGTAGAAGTGATGATGAATACATAGAGTAAGTAAGACGGATTGTTAGTAGATGGATTCTTGGGTGACAGGAGCTCCTAAGATTTCGAATAAAATAACTACTACAAGGTAATGTGAATGTTGAGAAAGAAAAATTAAAAGAATAAAATCTAGTAGTAGGCAAGGCCTATATTAGTGAAATATATATAAAGAAAGAAATTTAGGAGAAATTGTGAAAGGCGTCGGTGTTGGAGGCGAACAACGGCCCCACGTGCCTCTAGGAGAGAGTGTCAGGGACCTCTGACATCGATTTTCAAAATTGTATTTTTGTTTGCGGCCAGTTATTATTTCCCCGGTTACAGAGGAGGAGTCAGATTGTTTGTAACTCAAGATCTAGACGACACCCCTGTATCGGTGGTCTATCGCCACAGTCACTCTGTGGGTATAGGCCTAAACTTCCGTTTCTTTCTTCATAACACTGTCTTTCCTATCTATCTTTAAAAACTTCTTCTTCTCTGACGGGACAGACAAGGACATGTTAGTGTAGTGAAATAAAGGAAAATAAAATGTATTGTAAGATGAACATTTATTAAGAGGAGTATGTACAGGGTAGAGTTTGATACAATTTCCTTGTTGTCAGAGTTTTGATGGTTTTGGATTTTTTTTTGAAGTTGATGAAAGAAGTATTTGATTGTAGAATTCAAAAGTGACCTGAAAAATAAATTCAGAAATTACGTTAGTTAATGGGGAAAGTAAGAAAACAGTATAATATTGGAATTAAAACCTTATTAAGAGTCAGAAATTTATTTTAGGGTTATATCTGATAAATGTTGATTTGAGATAATAATGGTATAGAAATAGTTATAATTGAAATAAATATGTTGTGTGTATAAACTTGAGATGAGGGTAATTTAAAAAGGGAAGTTGTAAAATTGTTACTGAATAATCTGATTTTTGTTAAATAAAATATTATTGTTAATTGTTGAAAAATCATAGTTAACGTGGTTTGTTATTTAGAGGGTGAATTAAAAATACTAACTTCCTTTAAATAGAAAGAATCCTGCCCTTCTCCACTGTTTAAAGGCTACGCCGTGGTACTTGTATATATAGCCTTGTATATGCAATAAATATTTTGTGGTGGGACTTAGAAAAAAAAAAAAAAACATATAGTCAAGAGAGAAATTAATATTGGTAATTAGGATGAGAATTAGAAGAGGAATTGGTAGATGGCGCCCTATATCAAATGTTCTACCAATAAAAGAGAGTTTTTTTATAATAGTTAAATTATAATGAAGAAGTTCGAGAACACCCTGTAGATGTGGTGCATTAATAGTAGCTGTGGAATGTCAAGTGCGCGTGCCGTACTTTGGTATGTGGTGACAGGTGGATTTGCTTCACTGAGTAACTAGGTCACTGTTACGATAGTTACTAGAAGTTAGAGCAGATCACGTAAAGATATATTATTGGAAGACATAGTAAGAAAGTAAATTGGTAAAGTTAACGTGAAGTCCATCACATATTTTGGCGCCCATAACGTGGGGCCGTGATAGTTTGATATCCCATAACGTGGGGCCGTGATAGTTTGATATCCCATAACGTGGGGCCGTGATAGTTTCATAGTAGGATAATTTTGATAGTAATTTTGATAGTAATTTTGACCCATATCGTAGGGCTAAGTAGTGTTAAAACAAAACAGTATTGCTAATTGTTGCAACTTAATTTAGTTAAAATTGTTAAGTAAAAAGAAACCTTTATTCAGTTAAAGTTTTGTGAAGTTCAGTCTTCACATATTTTGGTCGCCCGTAGCGTGAGGCGAGTTGTGGTAAAATCACAGATTTTGATAGCCCATAGCGTGGGGCGAGATAGTGTTAAAAACAAAAGAGTTTTGACCCATAGCGTGGGGCGAGTTAAAAAAAAAAGAGGGGAGTTCATATTTTTCTAGGTTAGTATAGGTGACTATGACAGATGACTTGACTATTGTTTTCTAATCTCTTTTCTCTTTTCAGTCTTTTTTGTCATTGTGGAATTGTTAATATATTAATATGGCTACTTATCAGAAAGAAAATCTTGGATTACTATAGCTACTGATTTATTGGGACCATACCCACGTTCCAAGCAAAGAAACAAATATACTGTTGTAATTTAAGCTACCTTTACCAAATGTGTGGACTGTAAAGCTTTAAGGAAAGTAACCAGTAGAAAGAGTTAATCGGGTATTGTAAACGATGGTCTTGCTAGTTACATTCAAAATGTATGTTTATCTGTTTATCTGAAAGAATTTACGTTTGCTTTGAATACTGTTAAACATAGTTCCACTGGATGCACTCCTTATATGCTAGATTTTGGGAAGGAGGCTGAAGTTTTAAGTAGGCTAAATGTTATTGAAAATCAGCCTATAGTTAAGGAACTTCCAAAGAATTTGAGTGAAAGATTAGATAGGTTAAAAAAAAAAAAAAAAAAAAAAAAAAAAAAAAAAAAAAAAAAAAAAGGTAAATCTAATGGTCAGACATAATTTAGAAACTGCTTATAAAAAGTAGAGTCATTATTATAATCTCCGAAGGAGAGAAGTGAAATTTTGCCTGGGAGATCTAGTGTTGAGAAGAAACTATAAACTTATTAATTCAGCACAAGGTTATGCATTTAAGTGAAACATTTATTGGTCCTTACGTTATAAAGAAAAGAATGAGTGAAAACAGTTACGAGTTGATGAACCGTTATGGCAAAAAGTTAGGGAAGTGACATGCTAAAGATTTTAAGCCCTTTGTGCCAGTATAGACCCTATTGGTTGGTTCATAAAAAGGAAAAAAAAAATATGTTCCCTTAAGACAGCAAACATATTTTTTTTTTTTGGTAAGAAAGGGAAGAATGTCACGTTGCAAAAACGTTACGTATAAAACAGTGCTCGAGACCACGAGGGAACTAGTGATAAACAAAGGAAATCCTAGGAACTATCGATACTGTGTCAGTTTTATTTGAATTGCAGGAAGAGGAAAGTGCGCAGGCGCGGGGCGCCGGAAATAGAGAGAGACGACCGTTACCCCTGAGAGAGAAGTAACGGACACAGAGTAGTGAGGAGAGAGGAGTAAGAGTTAGTCAACAGAAGAGTAAGCAACAGACAGCCGACGAAGAGGGAGGTCGCCGCGTCTGGCGGGCCTAGCCCGTCGGGTGGGTGCTGTATGCACGCCGCCAGGCAGTAGAAATGGGTCGGTGGAACATAAGCATCAGCGAGCCGACGAGAAGAGAAAAATTGGAATCACCGATGGATGGCTATATGGAAATAGCTATGGTTGGAATGAGTCTAAACGTGTCTGGATTATGTCATGGATGCCGACAACGGACAACCGCTGCGAAGGAGAATATGGGCCGAGTCTAAGGGAGACTTGGATGACGAATGGTATCCTACAAAGAAATGGACATTGGAGGGAAGAGTGAAGACCAACAGTAGTCTACGTCCTGTTGAGTATACTAAAAACTAGTATTATCAGACGCTTAGTCAGTTTTTGAAAAGATAAATTGATATTCACATTTTTGTAGTTTCTACTTAATGTGTGATCAATAGATTCCTAACAGAACAAAAGTAGTTCAATAAGAGATAGAGTAGAGGAAAAAGAAAAGTAGTTGGTTGGTCGTGAAAGTAACGATGATCTGTTCTGTAATTCAAGTTCAGAGTTAGGTTAGAAGAGGATAATAAGAAAGAAGTAGAGAGGGAGTAAATAAAGATAAGTTACTTAGGTGGGGTCAAATAGTTTCATATTGGAATTCACAGGAAATTCAGAAACATAAATGGACACAGATTGAAACTAAGTAACGTGGAGAAGTTGTAATGGAAAGAAATGTTAGGGTAGCATAAATTAAGATAGTCGGCGAGCTTAGGCGCCTTATCTTAAGTAAAGGACTGGGAGATAGAATAAGTGTCATACTTCCAAATTTATTGTAATATCTAATGTAAAGTTAAAAATGGCTATTAATTAATTTATGTGTGCGGTGCTTTGCGCCTTATCAAAGCGTTAGAATAAGGGAGACTGAGAAAGTGTTGTACTCCTATTGTTAGAGATCATATAGGACCATTGCATCTAAATATAGAAGTGAAAGTAAATTGATTGGGGTTAAGATTGTAACCTAACAGAGAAAAGAGTTAAAGTAGTTGAAGAAAAATTGGGTAGAGTAGTGAACTTGGAAAAAGTAGAAGAAAGTCTAGAAGCCTAGGGGCTTAGGAAAATACAATTCTAAATTGAAGTTAGATGAGTTAAAAGTAAATTTTTGTAAAGTGAAAAATGGTTAAAAAAGGGGATAGTGAATAAAAGTTAGAAGAAGATTTGAAGCATTAAACGGGAAGTTTTTGCTATAAAGGAAAGGTTAAAAGAGAAGGAAAAGAAAGAAAGAAAATAAGTTAATAATTCTTGTAGAAGTGATGATGAATACATAGAGTAAGTAAGACGGATTGTTAGTAGATGGATTCTTGGGTGACAGGAGCTCCTAAGATTTCGAATAAAATAACTACTACAAGGTAATGTGAATGTTGAGAAAGAAAAATTAAAAGAATAAAATCTAGTAGTAGGCAAGGCCTATATTAGTGAAATATATATAAAGAAAGAAATTTAGGAGAAATTGTGAAAGGCGTCGGTGTTGGAGGCGAACAACGGCCCCACGTGCCTCTAGGAGAGAGTGTCAGGGACCTCTGACATCGATTTTCAAAATTGTATTTTTGTTTGCGGCCAGTTATTATTTCCCCGGTTACAGAGGAGGAGTCAGATTGTTTGTAACTCAAGATCTAGACGACACCCCTGTATCGGTGGTCTATCGCCACAGTCACTCTGTGGGTATAGGCCTAAACTTCCGTTTCTTTCTTCATAACACTGTCTTTCCTATCTATCTTTAAAAACTTCTTCTTCTCTGACGGGACAGACAAGGACATGTTAGTGTAGTGAAATAAAGGAAAATAAAATGTATTGTAAGATGAACATTTATTAAGAGGAGTATGTACAGGGTAGAGTTTGATACAATTTCCTTGTTGTCAGAGTTTTGATGGTTTTGGATTTTTTTTTGAAGTTGATGAAAGAAGTATTTGATTGTAGAATTCAAAAGTGACCTGAAAAATAAATTCAGAAATTACGTTAGTTAATGGGGAAAGTAAGAAAACAGTATAATATTGGAATTAAAACCTTATTAAGAGTCAGAAATTTATTTTAGGGTTATATCTGATAAATGTTGATTTGAGATAATAATGGTATAGAAATAGTTATAATTGAAATAAATATGTTGTGTGTATAAACTTGAGATGAGGGTAATTTAAAAAGGGAAGTTGTAAAATTGTTACTGAATAATCTGATTTTTGTTAAATAAAATATTATTGTTAATTGTTGAAAAATCATAGTTAACGTGGTTTGTTATTTAGAGGGTGAATTAAAAATACTAACTTCCTTTAAATAGAAAGAATCCTGCCCTTCTCCACTGTTTAAAGGCTACGCCGTGGTACTTGTATATATAGCCTTGTATATGCAATAAATATTTTGTGGTGGGACTTAGAAAAAAAAAAAAAAAACATATAGTCAAGAGAGAAATTAATATTGGTAATTAGGATGAGAATTAGAAGAGGAATTGGTAGATGGCGCCCTATATCAAATGTTCTACCAATAAAAGAGAGTTTTTTTATAATAGTTAAATTATAATGAAGAAGTTCGAGAACACCCTGTAGATGTGGTGCATTAATAGTAGCTGTGGAATGTCAAGTGCGCGTGCCGTACTTTGGTATGTGGTGACAGGTGGATTTGCTTCACTGAGTAACTAGGTCACTGTTACGATAGTTACTAGAAGTTAGAGCAGATCACGTAAAGATATATTATTGGAAGACATAGTAAGAAAGTAAATTGGTAAAGTTAACGTGAAGTCCATCACACAGTTTATTTACCGTTATTAAGTGCCAGAATGGTACTTTATGAGATTGTGTTGGGGACGGGAAAATGTCTGTCCGTCTGTCCGCGATAACTCAAATGCGCTTTATCGGATTTTTTATGAAACTTTGTATACGCATTTATAACGTCCTTGAGACGTGGCCTATTAGTTTTGGGCCAAATCGGTTGACGGCACCAAAACAATGCCCAATTTAGTGCCTATTTTATGATAATGTATTAGAATATATCAAATTCAAATCAGTTCTCACGACAACATATTATTTTACAGTCTTCATATACGGCTTTCGAAGTTGCAATAGGTACAGTTAGCTATGACAAATAATACTACCCATATATTCTTTCACATATGCTTATTAAACTAGACCTTTGTTCTTCCGGAAGCCCTGCTTAATGAATCAATCTGGAGCTTAACTCGGAAATCGTTAACAGAAATAACTTATTTTCTACATATCATAATTGAAATTATCACTGATTAAACAAAATAATTCTGGTACTTTATTACATCAGTTTACCTGATTTTATTTTTATCTTAAATGAATTATTTAAAAAGCTTCTAGGCGTTGTATTAATAAACACAGGCAAAGTTTATGAAAAGATTCTTTATGTTAAGCTTTCCCGGGTAGTAAAGTTGAAATCTGAAATACAGTAATGACTTAGTACTTTATTTCTATTCACTTAATACGAACATGACTTGGTGTAATCACTACCGAATTTACATGTTTATTACATTTTTTTCTTTCTTTTCAGTTCTTTGATGCGACAGAAATAGCACAGTTAAGGGCAGTTAAACACCGCAACAGAAGTTTTCCCCCCGCAAACCACACAATTACCTGGACGGTTTAGAAAAGTGCGTCGATACGCCTGAATAATTGAATAGACCTCGCTTCCTATGTCTCAAGTGTTTTTTTCCGAACTAAATAATACAATCCGCAAACACCCATCACTAGAGTTACGTTATATGTGAACCTGAATGGAAATTACAGGCTACGGATATGGTAACATGTTATGCCTATCTGACATTTCTTTGTTTCTATTCCACTATAAGTAATTCACTAGGTCCGGTTGCATAAAAATCGTTAATTGGAGTTCAGTTTTAATCGAAGTTCAATAATATTATATAATAATATAGATCTTATAAATTGCACAATCTTTTTTTCATCCCAAAAGCAAACACTGACTCTCATAATAATTCTCCTCTTTATAGTGTACTCAGACTATACTATCAATTGCACAAAATTTACAATATAGATATTTTAATACTAACAATAAGCGGTTTAAAAATATACGTGATTTTTTTTTTAATTTTAAAATAATAATTATTAAAATATGCTCCATGTCATTTCCTTTATTTGAATCTTTCTGATATAATATATATTTTCCTCCAAAACTATTATATTATTATTTATATTATTATTTGTTTCTCATATTATGTTTTCTTGTGTAATTGTCATATTGTTTGTGTTTCTGTTTTTCTTTTCTGTGCGTTTTTTTTTATATTTATAGTATTAGTTTAATTATTATGAATATCACTTTAAATATTTAATATTAGAATCTGGTGTGTTAATATAAGCGAGAATATTGTAATTGGGCATTGGCCTGTAATATTCTTAGTACAATAAATAAATAAATAAATAATGATCCTAATTTAATTCGATGCTCAAGTTATATGACGCTAAACGTAGTTCACGCGAATTAGGTTTAATGCTAACCGAAGACCATAGAAAGGCATTTGACAACAGCGCAGACTTCGAGGGAAATTCATAATAACTTATTATCGCATCAAATGTCAATTGTCTAAGCCATTAGAATTTCTTTTGTCTCAGTTACTGCTACGTAGTTGTTTGTTGCAGTTATAGTATAAAGAAAATGCGCAGCACACCAATTAATTGCAATGGATAGTGAAAACAAGAAGGAAATTTTAAAAGGAAAGAAAGAGACATCCTAGTTCAATGTCCCTAAAAGGGAGAGGTTAAGGCAAAGAAAGATAGAAAGAAAAAAAAGTTATAACAGTGATCTCTTATAGTATGAGGGTAATTAGTCATAGGAAAGAGATTCCATTTATGAATCGAACTCCGGCCATCTCAGTTGGTAGAGTATCGGCACGGAGAGCCAAAAGGCATGGGTTCGAATCCCAGTATTAGAGCAATATTTTTCTTACAATATTCCCATGTAATGTTCAACAGAATCGATTTATTGTAGTTTCGTGAATATAATAATAATAATAATAATAGCCTAATAGTTCATTTAACCTGGGAGAAAGTTAAGACCATAAGGTCTTTTCTTCCAAACATGTCTACATAGACCTACTTACACGACTTTGCTAGGTAGTCTTTATTGTTTATATTAAGACTAAGCTTTAGCATTAGAAAAGTGTCAACTGAGTGACTATTTCTACAACAACAGTAGATAAGTTTTTTGTTCGTCAGATGATTCGTCTTATTAATACAGTAACGAAAATCAATTAGCAAGGGTAATTATACACATACCTGGTTCACATAAAGAAAACAATAAAAGAGTGGCCAGAAAAATGAATGATCGATTTGTTAAACTGCATTGATAGGTCAATTTAGAGGCCCCATTACAAGTGGAGTAATTTATTATCGCATTGGTGGCAGGACTTGTTGGGACAACTTGTACAGCGCGTTCCCTCATCCTGTAGCACTTTCATGATTAATTCATCGGAAACTGGTGTAACTCCATGCAAGCATTAATGTCGCCAGTTGTACAGGTTTCATTAAAAGTTGTATGAAAGATTCGAAGCTATTACGGGATGACCGAAGTGTTGAATTTCGAAACTATTTGTGCTATAAACTTGAACTTTGACACACCAGGGCCCTGTCTCATAGAACTTCTTAATAATATTAGTTAATAATATTATAACTCATAATATTATTCATTAGTAGGGGCGGATTTCTATGACCTAAAAAATAGGATACATGCATGCAGTTATGACCTAAAAAACATTAAGATATGACCAATAAAATTTAAAATATGACTTTACCACTTACACAATGTGTATACTTTTTTTAAGTTTCATTACAATTTTTTTTATTAAAATATAGTGTTAATTATTTTAAAATCTGTAAATTCTCAAAAAGTATCAGTATAATGCAAAATATGATATGAAACTTGAAAATTTCTTTAATATGCACACAAATATGCCAAAAATATGACCTAACTATGCATATTCATACTAAACATGCTACAATAGTTGAAATTTTCCTAAATATGCAGTTACATGCGCAATAAAAGCCTTCCATTTTCACCAGGATGCTTGGTATCGGGTTTAAATTACTCGGAAACTTGAACTATTGCAAAGGGGAAAAATATGACATGTCATAGAAATCCGCCCCCTATGCATTAGATATCAAAATGTTGTTTCATAGAGATATGAACACAACTCATAAAATCTCTTCACTAATAATATTAGTCATTAGCCAGCTGATTGATTTGGAGGTTATGTCTGGATTATTGTTGTTGTTTTTTTTCCTTCTTAGTTTTTTTATCAATACTATTTCAAAGCAGCATGGCCTACGTATGTCTTCATAAATGTAACAAATAATAACTAGCTCTAAGAAATGAATAAATCTGAGAGCCACTAATTCAAGATAGCACTAGGCATATGTTCTGAAATCTAACCTCTAATCCTAAGAACTTGTTATGACAAAAATTCCTTTGATAGCGTATGTAAGCCTTTCCTAAATTGATAATTAGGCTAAATCAGTGAGATTCATTTTCCAAAAATTTAAGATCACGAAATCTGAATTACTGTACATGGGTTTGAGAATAAGTTATTGCTCCAAAACCACTTAAGCCTATAGAAAAACTCCTAATATTATCAGTAAATTTTATTATTTCTGCAGTACAGTATATGAAACAGTTTAATAATAATATTAGCAATATTTACTAATAATTTAGAGCCATTAACTCATAATTAATATTATTAGAAAATGTTCTTATGTAACAGAAGACTAATAATAATAATTAATATAATTATGTATTTGCTAATAATATGAGTGTAAAAGTTCTGTGAAACAGAGCCCTGACTAAAACCTGAACAAAAATTACATTATTTAGTTGTGAGTCAGCCGCCATGCAGAAAGGACATGGCAAGATGTGAACAGCATTCTTACGTTAAAATACTCACTATCCAGTGAGAAATGCCGGAGAATATCAAAAGAAACTGATGGAAGCTCTGGCTATAGCGTGTACGACTTGAACGTTAAGGAAATATGATAAACCTAGGCCAAGAAGGCAATAAGAAAATCCCTACATCTTTTCGGTTAGTAATTAAATTAGTTTATCTTTTGTTATTGTTTACTATCATTTATTGAGACTGGTGGTGGACAGGGCAACCAGATCCCGTTACAGTAACACGGTACTTCGAGTTCCAGTTCTGACAACTTAATTACGATTTTTTCTGCCACACTAACAGGATCCAAACACACTGTGCGGGTATCCGCGGGCGGACCGAACCGACATCAAATAAATTCAGACCCCGTATGCAAATAAATATGTTATCTGTGACGACATTGAGAAATAACGCAGCTAAACTCTTCAAGATATAGGCCTATTAGGCCTATAAGAAAAAACGGTTGCAATATTTCATTAATTTTATGTTCATGCAGTTTTGTTTTAGTCAATGCACCACTCGAACCTCACTCACTTTTCCCTCATATATATATATATCTCTCTCTCCCTCCCTCCCTAATTTTAGGCCCTTTTGGTCCCCGGATATCATCTGGCCGTCATTATCGTCTTCATCCATCCTCGCTTTGTTCAGATTGAGTGTGTGTGTGAATGGTGTGTCTCGTCCTATGTGTTCGTGTTGTCTCGGAGGTGGCCCCGGCATTGGGCTGATCACTCATCCGGGGAGGCCCTCTATGTCCTTGTCTGGTCAAAAAAGTATGTATGTGATACAAAGATAATCTCTCTCCCGACAGGTAGCGGCCCTGTAAGGCCCGGGCGGCTTGGGTCATTTAAATCCTAAAAGGGATAGGTAAAACTACGATAAAGAAAGAAAGAAAGTAACTTCAAATCTTCTTCAACTTCCTTGAAAGATGCTGTGACCATAGAATCTTAATCTTCTTTTCCTGAAAGTATGGTCTATTTATTATTATTATTATTATTATTATTATTATTATTATTATTATTATTATTATCATTATTATAATATAGCCTACTCTATATTAGCTGTCATTTTGAAATAATTTGCCACACAGAAGCTTCTGTAATAGCAATGCATGCTGGTTATTCAATTAGAGGTTATCCGCAGCGTATTCCCGCTTTTTTTTAGCACCAGTTTTATAGCATCTATTTGTTGTGCAGACTTCTCAACATATTTTTATTATTGCAAGTAAACGACCAGTCCCCGTTATGGCTAACGACCAATTATACTTCGATTTCAGTTACATTGAAGGCGTTTATTGCCTGTTAATATGAATAAGGTCGTAAAGCTTAACAGCTGTCGATTCACAGCATGATCTTGTGGTTTGAAGAAGGCACTGTAATGCGACAACTCTGCTTAGGCCTAGTTTAGTTTACGTATTCCATAACAATTTGAATTTCAATGGATTTTACTACTAGCCATCAAATTATTTTGCTCCTATTATTGAATTTAATAGCCCCTCTATGCACAGAAAAGACTGAATAGGCTACATTTTACTCTGTATTCAAGTTCAAGAACAGAAAATAGGCCACTAATGTTTATATTTGAAGGTTAAACTCTTTTGTTAAAACTTTACCTCAAATTTATTTAGAACCCATAAGAATAAATTGCCCTCCACTGCTGTGCTCTCCTTACGCAGCGGACCCGGGTTCGATTCCTGATCGATTCAATTTTCCTAGGTGGGGGACCGAATGTCGGGAAAATGTAGGCCCCCTTGTCTCCGGATATCACCTCTCCGTCATTATCACCTTCGTCCATTTTCTCCTTGTTAAGGATGAGTGAGTGTGTGTGTGTGTGTGTGACTTGTGTGTATCGTGGCCTACCTACTGATTCTAACACGAGATATGACCTCGTTGTTGAAACGTGTATAATAAAGTTTATATTCAAACAAATTAATAAGTGAAGTGATAGAAAATGTAGGAAAAAGTCTGTCAAATTCCGAAGGATTCCCAGCTCATATTCCACATTTCTTGTATATAGATTATAATTTTTCGTTTTTGAGCTACAGTATAACTCAAGTTACCCGGGTTAATTGGGACTGGACCCGATCCGGAAAATCAAATATCCGGATAATTGGTTAAATCATCAAAAAAGGTAATTAAATAAACTCAATTTTACAGTACTGTAAAGTGTCATAGTCCGCCGGCGTGGTCTTGTGGTTAGCGTCGCTGACTACAGATCCGTCGGCCCGGGTTCGATTCCCGGTACCTCCTCGGATTTTTCTGAGGTAGGGAGGTCTGGTAGGGGTGCACTCAGCCTCGTGATTCAAAATTGAGGAGCTACTTGATAGAGAAGTAGCGGCTCCGGTCAAGAAAACCACCAATAACGGCCGTGGGTGTCGGCATGCTGACCACATGCCCCCCAATCCTGCCATCTGCCTACGGGAGATGACGCAGCGGTCGGTTGGTAGGCCAAGTCCCTCCAGGGATGTAGCGCCACGGAGTTTAGTTTATAGTAAAGTGTCATATCTTGGATATACCGCTCAGAGTTACTTGTCTTGCTGACAAACTGTCAGTTTTGTGGGCTAAAAAGTTTTCCATTTTCGCAAATAATCGGCCCTCAATCAATCCTCGCCGCTCTTAAAAAAAAACACACACACACACACACACACACACTT
Organism: Ectobius pallidus; assembly: GCA_964059195.1. NCBI lineage: Eukaryota > Metazoa > Arthropoda > Insecta > Blattodea > Ectobiidae > Ectobius > Ectobius pallidus. The sequence continues at coordinate 29,318,214 of CAXKWD010000004.1, read as the reverse complement.
GAATATAGCCTCAAAGCGATCCGGATGATTGGCGATCATGATAGTTGGAGTTCGGATAATTGGACTTCTACTGTTGATCACAGAGACACGTAGTTTTCATAATAGAGTTTGTTTGTGAACTCAGGGATCTCAAATCAAATAGGCCTAGATCTGGTAAAAAAAAAAGATAAGTAATTTCAAGATAGAATACAACTATCTACTCTTATACAATTCAACGGCCCTAAATAGCGTGCTTGCTCGCCCGCTTCGTGAGACATCGGGTATACTCGGCGATGTTCGTCTCTCGCAGTCTAAACTTTCATGACGACTACAAAATTAGGAAGGAAAACCGTTTGTTTATTATATAAGGCCTAAGTGAAATGAACACAATGAACAAATATTCTAATATCATTTTTACTTACAAATTTCATAGCTCTGAACCACAAACATTTTTAATAATCTACCAGTGTAATTTTCTTAAAAATCCTGGAGTTAATGAATAATGGCGGGCAAAGTCGGGGGCAACAGCTGTAAAATATTGATGGTTTTATCTCTTGAAATATCGCTGATAATACTATTCCAAACAAACCATTCCTTCCCTTGAAACATAATATAATTTAAGAAAATTACACTGAATTGATCAAATAAAATTCACATCATATACATGTCAATAAACAGTTGACAAACAATACGTATTATGTGTTCACAGGTTCTTTGGAACTGCATAATCGATTCTGATATAGTTTTCCCAGGGGACGCTTTCATGTCGTGGAATGTACTCTGAAGCAGGAATTTTAGCTGTTTCATTAAATTATTAATGGCTTAGTTTATGAATGATTCGCGTGCAAGTTAGTGTTAATAAATATAATGCTTTAATAATTATTATACTCTTAATTTTTAATTTTTAAAAGAATTATCGTGGCAAAGCCACGGGCACCTCCTAGTTCTTTTACATACAACACTTACTACGGCTAGAAAACTAAAAATGTCCTGGCCTAGAAAATCTTCTTGCAGACATCCACTTCTCAGCATGTTGAGTCAGTCTGCAAGCATAGTTTTAAATACTACAGATGTGTATACGAAAGAAAACCAACAACCAAGAGTTGAGCATTTCATATATACTGACAGCGTCATAAATAACTCAAACATACGGGTGGTAATTTTACAGCTTTGCGCTGCAAAAATTGATTACTCAGAACCAATTTCTACGATCGTTTATCTTCACGATCCTAACTACACGCAGACTTCAAACTTAGATCACTCCATTGCCGCAATGTATTTTATACACGCATCCATACTTAGCCATGCATTTTATTGTAAGAATATAAAGAACTATTTGAAGATATTTTAACATTCTTTTTAGACAAGAAGTTCGATTGAGATTCCAGTGTATTTTCAACAGATAAAGAAATGATGTCAGATGTGAAATTGATGACTTTAGTCAGAGGATGATTAAATAAATAGGAAGGGATGTCTGTACGTATATAAACAAGCCTAGGCCTACTCTATCTATTCCTGCAACCCTTCAACCGACCTCAAAGTAGATTCAATATTCAATATACTGTGAAAAATAAAAATCTGATTAGCCTACTGAGTTCAACGCATTTTGCAAGGTACATATTTCGGCGAATTGGAAGTTTCTACCCACAACCGTATGAAAAATACGAGCCATTTTAATTACGAACCTTTTCATCGTTCCAGAATATATTTGGTACTTTTTATTCAGTAGTAAAGATCTTATTATTATTTATTATCCAAAAGTTTAACCTTATTTTATCATGAGGTATATTAAGGTTATAGTTATTTCTATTCTATTCTATTCTATTTTGTGCCCCTTAAGGCGGGGTGGGAACGCCCCTAAGCACCGCAGCCGTTGCCGACTTATTGTACCTACCTCCGGGATGGGATGAGTTGCGTGCCCACAGGCCGCCCCTGACCCGAAAAGCCCCCCGTGAGCCCCCACGGAACTCCCCTACATCCAACAAGCCTTTACCATGCCACGTTTGCGCCACCCCCTGCGGTACCTCCAACCGGGAGCCCCGACAGGTTCGTGACACACACCACCAACAACCTCTTGACCACAAGCAGCGGGGAGAACGGGAGAGGCCCCCAAAGGGCTCTGACTGCCGAAGCAGACCCGATACCAGAAGTGGAAACGGGATGAGGATGAAAAGGGGGAAAGGTGAGATGAAGTGGAGAGTGTTGGTGGAATGAAAGGGGGAAACGGGAGAACCCCGAGAAAAAACCCCAAAGCACGGCTTCGTCCACCACGAATGACACACCCGCCGGCCCCGAGATTTGAACTCAGGACCGCAAGCATGCCAGGCTCACGCGCTACAGCATGAGCCACCGCGCCGGCTTATAGTTATTTGAAAACATGATTTGTAGTAAGATCTACAACTTTACCAATTCAATGATTCCTATTTTAATAAGCTAACGATTCAATTTAAAAATAGAAATATTTAAGGACTGTAAAAAAATGTTTCTCAGTTACGATATGGTTTAATTTAGAATACAGTTTGTACCACTCTGAAAGACAAAATCGTAGCAAAACTTGACAAAAATGGAGTAAATTATTATTCTTGTTCAAGTAGGCCTACTCGAATGATTCGATAATCATATTTGTCTTTATAGCATTTTCAAAAGAGTCATAGTGACCAACTGGATATGATGTCGGGCTCCTGTATTAAAGGCCAGGGACTCAAATACCAGCTAGTGCTACCAACCTTCTACGTTAAACTTAGATTAGGTTCAGACTATTGCAATCACTTCAAAAGCCAATTGCACACAATAATGAGATCTTTTCCATCTTCTGAGAATTGCTGGGTCGTGAAAACTCATTCACAGACTACTAAGTAAACATGTTGAACCAAACCTCCCACAGATTAAATTAGAAGGAAAATAGAATAGAAGAAAACTTTATAATAATTAGGGAAATATTACATAAATAAAACATTCTATTTTTTATTTTATAATTATAAAATTATCATTTCCCTTTTTCCTGTTAGGCTATAAGTTATTTCTTATTGACTTCTGCATTCCTACTCAAGAAAGGACATAATCTAATCGTAGGTCCAATAAAATTCAATTTAAATATAATTGCAAATACCTTTAAAGTACTTCGAAATGTGAAGCATAAATAACAATTTTAGTAAGCTTCTATCTTAATGGCGTTTTCCTGACATTAATTGGAACCTATGAGTCTATGTTAAGCAGGGGAAGCTATTAATGCCATATCAGATTTACAGTGAACCCTAAGTGCTGTTCCGAATCATTAGTCAACATTATCACCTGATAGGAAGTCGCTTTTTCTGACTACTTACAAGTTCTAGAGAAAACATTTCAAGAGGAAGTTGTTATTATTATCTCTTAGAATCCTTTATGCTCATCAACCGCGTACAATGATAATGATGATAATAATAATAACTATATAGTAATAATAATAACATTATTAATGATAACAATAATATGCAGATAGTCAAAATAATGGGACTGTCTAGGTCTAACGATATGAACGGACAACATATAAAATGATGTATCGATAACTTCTTTACCTCATTTTCTGACAACGTTGGAGTAAATTTGGAAACAGTCTAGGGCAGGTTCACAGAAATTAATACTAATTTTTAAAACTGAAATAAAAATTTTGAAAAATAAATAGAGTTTTAGAAATAATGAAAATTTAGTAGAAAAAAAAGGCCGTATGCATTAACGAAATTTATGTTTTTAGAAATTACAATAATTATAAGTATACGCGTAGGATAAAGAGCTCACAAAAAGTCACAACATTTTTCTATGTTCCATATTGAAACTGTCGTATCAGTTTAATGCATTTTCTGAATGTGAACTAATGTTTTCCAAACAGCAGTTACCTTTTCCGAAATGCTATTGAAGTTGAAATTGAACAGAATGCAGTCCCGTGTTTAAGCATATCAGAACGATTAATATTTTGCCTATAAAATTTAAAAAATACCGAATTAATTCTCAAAAGATTAGAAACAAATTTCATGAAATTTTCAACTTCACATTTTGCTCTTAGAACACCACAAATTCCCGTGGCCGGCCAGTTTGACAGGGTTTTTTCATGTTTTCCCCAGTCGTAAAGACAAATGCCGAATTGGATGTTTACATACCATGAATCATACTCACCATTTCATCCTGTATCATATCCATTTAAATTAATATCAGTTGAAATTTATCCATTAAATACACCGACAATAGAAACAATTGACAAGCAATAGTTCCATGGCCTACTCTACTGAATTTCTGATATAGCCAAAGGAGCCAAGCTAAAAGGAGTATAAACGCAGATGAAATAAATAAAAACACCACTTTGTCGCATCATATTTTCCTGGCTCTCCCTCGACAACACACAGCCTTACTGACCACATCCTTACTTTTCCAACCAACGACCACAAAATTTATAGCTTTACCTTCCACGAAGTCAACAGGTCGTTGCGGCAAGCTACTAAAGTCAGACTGTGATCAGAAGGTTTAAATGTGGCATTATTTTAGTGTCTAATTGCTGGTGATTTGCATTTAATTTCCCATTAACAAAAAACTTACAAATCCCTTCTAAAAAATAATAACCATTAAAGCCACCATTAGCCTTCATTTTTACAACAATGGGTTTCCCCCTGATTCTAGAATCAAGATTTTGATGCTCCAGAAAATAATTTATTTAGGTTATGAGAAATTCAATGACTGCTACTCAATAACTCAATACTCAATTACTTTTTGTTTAAATGTTGCATATCCTAATAACTGTTTACAAGCTCTAAAACTTTAATTTCTTCGTAAAAAAGAGCCTAAAAGCTAGTCATAAGTTCGTCGTCTCTTCAACATTTATCGGATTTAAGCCTTATTTCTCGAACAACAAGGCTAAGATAACTGAACGTGCCCGCCGCATTGAAGCTGTTACTATGGAGAAACAATTATTACGATATAAGATATTGAGGTAGATGATATTATTTGACTACTTCATATCACATCATGTCGCCCTCCGTGATTTAATTACCCTTATTATATTCCGTCAAGAGTACAGGTTATGAAGTTTCTTAACTATTCAGTATTCTTTAGTGTTATCATCTCTCTTTTTTTATATACCCGAATATTTTCCTAAGCCCCTTGTTTTCGAACACTCAGATTATGTTCTTTTCGAAGAATAAGCGACCATGTCTCACATCCATGTAGTATAATCGGCAGGATAATCGTCTTAGGTAATCCCACGAGAGTTTACGAGTTTATCGAGCGAATTTATGCAAGCTAACAGCAGAACAGAATAATTGCACACGAACTGGCTTGCACCAAATTGAAATTGTGTTTTTAATCAACATAACTTACATTGAATTATTTCAATTTCCAGACAAGTTATGTTGTATAAAATAATGTGTTTTTATTGTGTTCACTGGCAGCATGTGACGTATTAGTCACTGCACTTTGATTCCTACATTTCCAGTAACGAGCTGACTTTTGCCAGATAAAATCGCATCCTCGTATTAATAGCAAGCATTTTATAAGATAAACGGTTATGATTGGTTTAGCCTATATCCGAGGAATTGCTAAACCTTATTGGCAGATACCAAACACGCGGGGTATGAATTGAATAGTCTTATAAATTTAGATTTTTAGATTTCTGGGCAGCAGACGCGAAGATAAAAGTTCCTGAATTGCATAAAACAAGCATTTCCTGATTTTAGTCGACACTAACTTCTGCCTTAATAATACAGGATAAGAAGCTGAGGATCTACCAGACTGAATCCTATAAATATAAAAAATAAAACTGGCTGGGAAAGACAGAGAGGTCTTCATGGAGGCGTGAGGAACGCACCTTGACATCCTAACGTCATGCAACAAGTGGACTCGACCTGACCCCCAGCGTACGTCAGAACGGAGGCTAACTTCACACACAGCGAGTTGCCAACTTACAGCGATTTCTAAATTAGGTATAACTCATAACAGATAATTTCGTATACAGTATGTGGCATTTACAAATGTCATAGCTTAGAGCCTGTCTTCAATTTGCTAACATCAGGATACATTTTTGTTCACAACAGGATGAATTTTTGTTAAAGAATGAAAAATGATTCTTTGCGTCCATAATCCAATGAAAAGAACGTTAGAAAAAGCCACTTTCCATCTCTAACGACTTCTAAAACTAAACTCCGTGGCGCTACATCTCTGAAGGGACAAGGCCTACCACCCGACCGCTGCGTCAGCTACTACATGCAGATGGCAGGATTGGGGGCATGTGGTCAGCATGTTGACACCCACGGCCGTTATTGGTGGTTTCCATGACCGGAGCCGCTACTTTTCTATCAAGTAGCCCCTCAATTTGAATCACGAAGCTGATTGCACCCCGTTCCAGACCTCCCTACCTCAGAAAAATCCGACGAGGTACCGGGGATTGAACCCGGCCGATGGATCTGTAGTCAGCGACGCTAACCACAAGACCACGCCGACGATCACGATTCTGCTTTGTTATTTCACGAATAAGACGTTATATCTACAATTTTACATCGCATTCAGACGGTCCGGGTTCAAAATCGTTGCAGGCCAATTTGACGGATTTTCCCATAGTTTTCCAAGTTGCAAAGGTAAATGCCAGGTTGCATACTTATTTTACATGAATAAACGCAATTGTTTCGTCCTATGTCACTCATCGATTCTAGCCAAACGGTTCATGGTAGCCTACAAAGATTTTACCTGCACTCTCTAGTGTAACTTTTTCTACAGTCTTGTTCCCGTACATTCCTGATGTAACTCTGATGGTTTGTCATTAAAATGACCTATTTGTAAGGATTTTTATTTTTTATTTAATTTCAAGATGGTGGCCATTTTAACTTATGAAGAGGAGATCCAAAGGATCCCTCATTTTTGACGAGAGGTCTCCTATTCACAGAAGTATTAGTTATCTTAGATTTTTTACAAGAAGTCTACTGTTTACAGAACTAGTAATTATAAAAAGGTAGTTTAGTTTGGGAAGGTTTGTTCTATTCAGTCGTCAAGAGTGCAACGGTGAAGATTCACCTTGAAAATGAATACGTGTCTTTTACATATGAGCTTGAGACAAATGCCACATGATATAAAAACAAATATAAGGTTGGCAGTTCTCATGTTAGGACAAAGGGATAATCCGGAAGGATTAGCTCGCCTCAGTGTGAACCAGGCTCCTGCATCGTGACCTCATTCATCACGTCACAGCTCGCGAGGGATCGACTGGGGTGATTAATCACTATTAACAAGCTCCTCGCTACCAAGTATTTGCCAATTGTCCAGCCCAATACTCGTCACACTCTCACCCCACACTTACTAACCCTTTAGCTCCTTCCAGGTATGAGAGCGTGGTTTCATTTACATAAACTCATAACGAACTTTAATGGGTAATGTCTTCGGCTGACAAGTTTCCGTCTCAACAGGTGGACGGCCAAGAACAGATCATTGGGTGGAGTGAATAAAAGACATTAAACACTGTTACTTGAAAATGTTATGTAAAGACTAGCATTTTAGTGAATAAAAAATTTAAGTAAATAGTGTTGCTTATTGACCGTCGGCGTGGTCTTGTGGTTAGCATCGCTGACTACGGATCCGTCGGCTCGGGTTCGATCCCCGGTACATTCTAGGATTTTTCTGAGGTAGGGATTTCTGGTAGGGGTGCACTCAGCCTCGTGATTCAAATTGAGGAGCTACTTGATAGAGAAGTAGCAGCTCCGGTCATGGAAACCACAATTAACGGTCGTGGGTGTCGGCATGCTGACCACATGCCCCCCAATCCTGCCATCTGCCTATAGGTAGATGACGCAGCGGTCGGGTGGTAGGCCTTGTCCCTTCGGTGAGGTCGCGCCACGGACTTTAGTTTAGTTTTAGTGTTGCTTATTAGTAATCTAGATAAATTAGTACCTACTGTAAAATATGTGAATAGAAGCAAGTATTTACTTATCTATAGGCCTACTGTGAAATTTCCAAGTGTGGTACGGACCTTCCTTAAGACTGGAAGCAACTGTAATGCCTTATTTGAAATGCTTGCGAACCAGGACGCAGAAAGTATACAGAGAGCGAATGGAAACTCAAGAAGATGATTACCACAATTTATTTAGATCCAGGAACGAAAACCTGGAGTGACGTACTTCATATTTTATGGGTGAACATCTTGAAACACGGGGGTGCGTTAGGAAACAGGCAAAATATGGAAAATTTTCTTCGATTTTCAAGTGATCCTGGCTATCAGAGTCAGAACTGATGGTAACTTACTTAATTATGATTGAAAAATATATCTGTGTATCAGGCTATCACCTACAGAAATGAGCATTTCTAATATCTTGTTCTTATTTAATCAGCTTGGTCTATAACTGCATAGACTTATGTAGTATTCAGGTTTCAAATCTCACAATTTGATTTTGATTTATTTTAAATATCATGGCCTACTTTAAGTAAACACGGCCTATTATTGATCCCATTCTAGTTTGATCCTAGTCAAAACAAAGGGGAGGAGAACTCACAGAGAGTTCGCGGAAAATTCGCATCATGTGACAAAACGTGATTGGTTTATGTCATTAGCAAGGTGTGACTAACGACTGTTCGTAAGTTCATGCAAAAATAATATCAACATTTACACGTGAAATAACAAACTCTCACTGGCATCGTCATAATTATAGTACATCAATTAATAAACAAAACAAAGGATTCATTGTTCACGACGACCCTGCGGGTCAGTTGTACTGAGAATAAACAAACTAACATAAACACGGTGAACACGTGTGTTCTCACGTGCGGGCTATGGAAGCCACGCCTCTTTGTTTTGAACAGGATCGTTTTTAAATGGGATAGAGAATAGTATATGTAGTTTGCTCAGCTAAGCAGGTAGCAACTACTAATGTTCATTCAGTATTAATTTATAATCACTGGTAAGCCTATAATTATTCACTCAAAATTAAGTAGAAACAGGTACTTGTAAGGAACTAATGAAAGTAGTTACCACTGAGGCTGAGTACACCCCATTCCAGGAGGCACCGGGGCTCGAGCCTACAGATAGCCAGCAACGCTAACCACTGGACAACAACCACTAAAATTACTCGGCCTACATTCTTGAAGTGATGACCTGTTTCGAAGGTATGCTCAGTACTTGGTTTGTACGTATAATGAGGCCTTCAAGTATGCTATTTGAAAGTATTTTCCCTACCAACTTACTAGCTAATTTTCTCTTAAAGGCATGTGTTGAAATTTATTACTCGCGTAGGTGGACAGCACATCAGGATGTCAGAATTTGTTTCATAACACCGGTCTTAGTAGAAATGAAATTTATCGGAGTTCTTACAAAATGAAATCTAGGAGCAACTCGTCGGTTGTCTGCTGGCCCGATGAGAAACCTTTTGACTTGTTTTGTTCGCTACCTGTTAATGAACTGAGGAAAACTTAATTACTTGAGGTTAGTTTTAAAACAATCTTCCCAGGGCTCTACGCCAGTAGAGGAAACTATATCCATATCTTGTTATTTTTCACTTCTACTAGAGTCTTTTTGTTTCTTTGCTTTTCCCTGTGAGTAGACTTACATAAGATTTGAAATAATACGATTCTGTCTATCATTGCATGTTTTGCTGGCGAAGGATTCTTTTGAAAAAGTATTGCATCACAAAAACAAGGTTTTTATTATTCTTAGAAGTGTCATGCGTTAAAAAAATGCAGCTGGCTTCCTGTATTATACACACGATCGGTCGTGCTTCTTAGTGTGCATTCCGAGGTATTTTATGGAGGAAGTTCGCAGGTTTAAATACAGTTGGGGTTAAAGCAGAGCAAAATACGGACGATAGACTATATTATGATTTATTAGCTGTTTTTCACATTAAATGTATTGTGAAGATTATAAAGGTTAAAAAAGAATATCATAAAAATCATGGTTAGTGTATAGAGGATTGTCCATCAATGTTGACCTAATTTCCTCCTGAATACAAAGGAAGATTTCTGATACCATTAGGAAAACTATTATATAATTGAATAGATGTAAAATGAAAACTATTTTTATGGTTGTATATTTACATTTGTCAAAATACACGTCAGAGTTATTTCTACTATGATCATGGACAAGATTATAAGTTGTGAAGTCCTGAATATTATTTTTCGCGTAAAGGAGGCCTATCAGGACAAACATTGATGGCAAAAAAAAAGTATACCAGAGAAGATAAAAAATTGTTTTCATTAAGATCTAATGCAAGCTTCAAAAATCAGTCTCGCCGCCTTCTTCTGCAAAATAAATAAAATCAGGTAAACTGATATAACAAAGTGCCAGTATGTTTTTTTAATCAGTTATGACTGCAATTATGATATGCAGAATGTGTTTTTTTTTAAATTGATTTCCAAGTTAAGCTCCAGATTTATTCATTAAGCAGGGCTTACGGAAGAAGAAAGGTCTACCATCTCGGCCACCTGGATCATTTTAACGGTCTAGTTGGATAAGCGCATGTAAATCAATATGTTTTTTGTCATAGCTACCTGTATTTTAATTTCCAAGGCCTTATACGATCACAGTAAAACAATAGGCTATGTTGTCAAGATAACTGATTTTCATTTTTTTATAAATTCTTTCGAATACGTATATTACCATAAAATAGACACTAAATTGAGCATTACTCCGAAACAGGTCAACCGATTTTATCCATTATGAATAGACGTCTTCCCATGGACATTATAAATGTGTATACCTAGTTTCATAAAAATCCGGTAAAGCGTATTTGAGTTACCGCGTCTTTAAAATATACACTAAATTGGGTTTTACTCCGGTACCGGTCAACAGATTAGGTTCAAATTCAATAACGCACTTCTTATGGACGTCATAAATGGGTATACCAAGTTTCATGGAAATCCGATACAGCGTATTTGAGTGATGGCGCCTTTCTATTAGAAAGGCTCCATAATCTATTAAAATAGGCACTAAATTGGGCATTACTCCGGTACCGGTGAACCGATTTGGTTGAATATCAATAGGGTTCTTCCCATGGACATTATAAATGTGTTTTCCAAGTTTCATGAAAATCCGAAAAAGCGTATTTGAGTTATGGTGCGTACAGACACACGGACAGACGGACAGACTTTTTTCGTCCACCACACAATCTCATAAAGTACCATACTGGCACTTATTAAGCACTGCCTCGAATTATGGCAGCCTCATAACAATATACCATAATTTTATTTAAATGACTAAGGATGTGTCCATAGTATACAGTGAGTAATGATTCCATACATAGATTATTCTTTAGTATTCTCAACATAAACAAACCTGTACTAATTTTTTTGGCCACATTATTCGTATGGACCTGCCAACTTAAACCAGACTCGAGATGACAATTATGTGATTGGAAATGTTTCCTTATCCAAAAAGGATAAGAACGGATAGTGAAACCAATAGAAAAGTTCATGGAGAAAGTCGAAAGGTGTTATTCTTATTATTGTATGAATGACCAAAACGTTAGTTTTGAAGATTTATAAATTCCATTCCGTTATTATATTAATATGATCCCAATAATCTTGGGCGAGGTCAAATTCCGCATTTACACAGACAAGATCCGCATGAAAGATCGACTTTACGATAATGCCATTGATAAATTCTGCAACAACAAAATTTCAATGCCAAAACCCATAGGCAATGTTAAAACAGGAAAGTAAAAGAGGTAGCCTACCAATTTCCTTTCCACTTTATCCAGATTTAGACTGGCTGGCTAGTCTCGTGCTGGATTGCACAGTGGTTAGGTGCATAGTTTTATTTCTTGTGGTCTACATTAATTGCAAATTTTACATGCAATTTAAGTTTTCTTTCGAGTTAATTTTCGTTATATTTTTACAAATGTAAGGCAAACTAATGTGTCCTATAGGATTTGTTATGTGCAGGAGAGGAACCGTTAAATTTATAAATTTTGAATCTTTGATTTTTTTATTTATTTTTTATTTTTTAATTTTGAATTTTCGATTTATAATTTTGGATTTTTAGATTTTTTTAAGCTTGCATTTTGGAGTTTTTAATTTTGAATTTTTGGATTGTTTAAATTTTGGATAAGCCTAATCATTGAGTTGATTGTTTTCTGTGCAGTCCGTTTCGTCACACCTCACTAATTTCGTGAAGATTTTCAGCGTTACATTAATTTCGTGACGATTTTTGAGCGTTACACAAGCTCTCGATTTACCCCTACCGCGGCTAAAGAAGTTTCACTTCAAAAATATCTTATTTTCTATATTGTGATTTAGAATTGACGAACTCAGAAGGCGCTTCAACAAGTTGAGTTGAATCTATTTGCCTAACATGAACGATACAGATAGGGAACAATCTAAATGATGAAGCATGTAATGAAGAGTTGAGTACTGGCCGAGTTCCAGTTTTATGAATGAGGTGGATATGAGTCACTATTGCACACGTGATCCAACTTTATAATTCACCACCCCCTTGTAGCCGTCCGTCATCATCGAAGAGGTCCACCTTCCCGAGATATATAGCCCTGACCACGACCCTCTCATATGTACACTCCAAACCGCAAGCGTTGACCTCTACTAGGGTCTAAAGCTAGTACAGGCCACCACAGGAAATTACTATGGAGTACATGTTCATTCAAAATATATAAACCGGTTGTATCCGTATTCTCCACATGTACTACACTTACTGCTTAATTGGTTTAGCTAAAGCTTAATTGGCTTAACTCAAAGAAATATTAAGTAAAGAACACTTAACGCTTAATTCCATAACGTATTCTGTAGAATGCAATAGTTTGTCTAAAATTAATTGTAACAGCACAGTGGAAAAAAAAAAACAAGACAATTTTTTCCATGTAAAATTACAGGATTTTTTCCGGGGTTTTTCCTCACCTGTGAGTCAAATGTCGGGTAACTTTAGGCCCTTGTGGTCCCCGGATATCATATGGCCGTCATTATCAAATTCATCCATCCTCGCCTTGTTTGGAGTGTGTGTGTGTGTGTTAGGTGTGTCTCGTCCTTTGTGTTTGTGTTGTCTCGGAGGTGGCCCCGGCATTGGGCTGATCACTCATCTGGGGAGGCCCTCCATGTCCTTGTCTGGTCAAAAAGGTATGTACGTGATCCATAGATAATCCCTCTCCAGACAGGTCGCGGCCCAGTAGGGCTCAGGCGGCTTGGATCGCTTAAATGTCCCTAAAAGGGAGAGATCAAACTAAGGCAAAAAAAGAAGTAAAGATACAGAATAAGGTACAAGAAATAAACTGAAGGCCTAATCATTATGTTCTGTGTTCTTAGCATCACGGCAGATTATATCTTATGACAAATTAAGCCTCATGCAATCAAAAGTTAAGTAACTAACATTAGGCCTAGCGAAAAAAAAAAGCTATTTTAAGCCGGCTCAAAAACTAATCAAGAAATGTCATTTATAATAGTCTGTAGAGAAATAATTCAGCCTGACGAGAAGTGTGTTTGAATTATTTTCAGAATGAAGAATGAGACAGGACTTCGCTATGTCTTATCTACATAACTGCTGTGAATATTTTTCAAGATACTGAGACAATAAAAGGTAAGACCTTTATGTTTCACTTATCTGTTATATGTTACGAAACTTTCCAAATCTTGGATACCAATACTGATACATTTTTTTCTAGAGATATGAAATGTGCAGGTAGTTTATTAAGAGATTATTAATAGATACTAACCAGACCATGGTCACCAGATGTCAGAGGTACCGTATGAAAGAGAAAATTCCTAATGGAGGCTGAGCAAAGAATAGAACCCAGACATCAAGATTAGCAGTGAAAAGTACTCTAACTACTATATTTTACTATGAGGCTGATCAAAATTAATTAATCCTGTGATGTCCCCCTTGAAGAATATGATCGCAGACTATACATTTGTTTCATATATATGAGGTCTTCAACCTGTCATAATTCCATTAAATGGACCCAATTTTTGTAAAAGTGAACGATCGGAGCAACAAGTATTTGCATAAGTTATGAAAAGTGGTGTTTATAGCAACACTCGACTTTTATCTTAATGTTTAAATACGTTTGCGATACAACCGGTAAAGCCGTAAAGTTTTTTGAGTTAAAATGACCTTGCGTCTTCAAGATGAAGTTAATTTTAAAGTTTTGTAGCTCAAATCGGGAGTTTTAATTTTTTAACCTTTATTCTTTTTTGCTTCTGAGTTTAAAACAAAATAGTAACAGATAATAAAATTAGAGCCCCTGTATAAATTTCGTCTACCCTTTCACGTCAAAATGATACCTTCGTTTTTCTCTCTCGAGTGTTGTTGAGACGATGGGCTAGTTCCTCTGCCAAGAACGTGTTTAGTAGAAATCAGTTTCCGGGGGTGGGTATTCTTTCCTACATAAGTGATACAAAACATTGATTTTTTTTAACTAATGCTCTAAAAGTACCACATTTTTGGGGGTCCGGACCCCAAGAACCCCTTAAATACGTCCTTTCCCTGCTATTTCTAGGAAAAAAATGTAACTAATTTAGTGTCCTAAGGTACCTCCTTGAGAGACCCTATATTTCACTTACGAATTAAAAGGAATAAATCATCACATCACCAAACAATAGAAGAAATTATTTTGTAGATAATTTAAATTTTGTTATGATCAACGACTGTAATGGGTTCATATTTTAGTCATGGCCCTCTGTACAAAAATTTTAAATAGCTTAAGTAAATCAGTGTTACTTAGATTTATCCTTTTGTGACTTTGGCGACATACGACGTACAACAAGAAGTACAAATAAGCACAAATTATTTTTGGCACTATATTTATATGGAATGAGTGCTTGCTTGAAATTAAATGTCGAAAATTGTAGTTAAGAAATAGAGTAAAATATCAAATCGACAGATTTCCAAACCATAATGCAGGGTGTTATGAATGTTCGTGCTTTACTCTAGCATTGATATCATTCTTCTATACAAAATTATAATAATCTAATCTAATATTTGAGATGGTGTTTCCGTGTGGACCGTACTCAAGCAAACTGGGTAAGAAGAGCATCGCTGAAATATATCAATCATTATCAAAATGTCGAGAAGGATGTTGAAAGAAAGAAGTGGTGTTGAAAATAAAATTAATAAAAACAAGGACAAAAACGTGGTTGAAGCAAGAACATAAACTTGATTGAAGTTAGAACAATCTGATTATAACCTAGGGCAAACGAACGTGAATTGGCCGATGCCTCTGCTATTTTCCTTCTTAAATTGACATCTAATCTAGAAACCCGGAAAGCTATTATAGTATAATAATTCGTAAAAATATAATCCTCTAACCACGTACAAGTTGGGCAATTTATTATGATTTAGCGGACTGCAGGATTAACCTTCAGCTGAATATAAAATACAACGACACAACACGTCGAGTATTGATTCACACGGTGCACAACTGTGTCAACACAGTTATTATTTGTGAACTGCTGCACTGAATTAATCAAACACTGCTGCAACTGATACACAACATCATTAATCTAATGGCTGTCTTACAAAGTAATCATCACATAGTATCTCTTCTCCCGTAAAAAAAATCACTACGCTTTGGATGTAGATTTGAAGCTAATGTAAAACTATTGTGTTTTGCCATGATTAGGGCTCGAAAGCTTTTGAAAAATCATATTTTTAATAGGCCTAATGCACTGTGTTACATGCTAGTTCTAAAATGTGCGCAAAATACGAAAGAAATTACAGAAAATTATTGGTTTTATTTTGCATATCGTATATTATATTAGTTTTGCGATAATGCATCACATTTTATTGATATTGAAATATTTGTGCATATTTTATTAATTTGTCACATTTTAACGGCATATTTCTGACAGATTTTAAATATTGTTAATATCTCTGTTAATTCAAACATTTACAGCATATCTGCCTAAGTGAACGGTAAAGTTGAGTTGCGGCCCAGCCTAAACTTTTGCATACGAATTGCGGCCTATGTGAATTTCGCCCCTTGCTAATTGCGGCCCAGCAAATTGAGAGAGACTCCTGAATTGCGGGCGGTAATTAGGTGTTTATCAGTCCAGGAGACATCTCGGGGAGGTTGGATAAATAGATTCACAAAAATCTTGTTCAATAAAAAAAAAGTTATATACAACATAATGCCATTGTCCTCAGGTCAGTGGTGGAGAGCAAGAAATGATTATAACTATGAATTGCAAATTACCTATTTGTTTATTAATTTTGTAGGCTACAAGAATACCATTAATTCAGGTTTTGTGGTATCAGTTTTCAGTGTTGTGTTATTTATTAGACTTAACAGCAATAATAAGTTACTCAAAATTTATTTAGGAGGTACTAATTTCGGTGGGATACGTAGTATGGTAGAGTTAGGGTACCACTTAGTACCTATCTTAATCCAGGAACTAGCCATATTGCTGCTAAGAATGTAAATATTCTAGAAGTTTAATGTAAGCAACACAGAGTGATAATCAAACACGGCCGCAACAAAAATGATGTATGGCCGCAATTAACCTATCTCAGCTTGGTAAATTATTAGTTCGGCCGCAACTCGTACGTATTCTGAGTGAATTTTGAGAACAGACCGTAGAATAATATTGATAGTAGCCTAAACATATAGTGGCTGCGCTACAAACCGGAAGGTCGCGGGTTCGATTCCCGATGAAGTCGTTGGAGGTTTTTCAATTGGCCTAATCCTTCTGGTGGCACTATGTCCCTGGAGTCGACTCAGCCTCTAACAGAAATGAGTATCAGGAGCAATCCTGGGGGTAAAGGCGGCTTTCCACCTTACCACCTTCGTGTGCCGAATGTCCAAAATCAGGGAGCCTCAATCTCCTGGAACCCTCTGGACCTCCATGGCCTGTGTAGGGAACATTTTACTTTTACCTTTACCTTTACCTTTACCTTTACCTTTACCTTTACCTTTACCTTTACCTTTACCTTTACCTTTACCTAAACATAGCTTAATATTTTCGGAGCTGATTGAATAATATCAGAACGATGTTTCATTTCATTGGTTTACTAAATTTACTCCTATGAAAACATACCCGTATCTTAATAAATACCAATATAGACTTGTTGCATATTGTACCAAATTTTCTTATATATTTATTTATTTATTTATTTTCAGTTAGACATTTATGCATATATTTGTTTGTACCTTTAAAAAAAATCTGATGTGAAAGTCACATAACTTCCTCTGCCCAAATAAAAGTTAGCAGTATTCACATATCCTTGTACAGAATCGCAAGACACAATTTTACGCTGATTATCCTATAAATACATCTTCTTTCAATGATGCGACTAAAAGCGCAGTCTATATAACAAACTTAAAAACAGAGAACAAATGACTGCAGACGTTTATTGAACTTTCTGCCGTAAAATATAATTTCCGAAATTTATCGAATATTTCCCTCAGATACATCTTTACTCTATGCATGGCCAACAACACATCTTTCTCACTTCACATTCTTATATAGAATAAGAGGCCGTGAAAGAGCGCGAATTCAGTTGTTCATCACGTAAGACAAACTTTCTACAAACGGGGGTGGCTTGTAACTACCCTCAGAGAATTTTCTCGAAAAAATGTTTCAAATAAAAGTTTTAGCTCTTAGTATAAGCAACCCACGTGCAAAATTTAAAGAAAATCGTTATAGCCGTTTTCGAGAAAATCGCGAAAAACGAAAATTTCTGCATGTAAAGTACCCTTAAAAATAAGGGAAATTTGTCGCCAAACTACGAATCACATCTTCAGAAGGTACCTGACCCAAATACGAAATTTTGTTTTCATACGATTCTCCGTTTCGGAGCTAGCCTGTTCGCAAACTTCCACACGGACAGACACACACACACACTGACACACAGACATGTTTCAAAAAATAGTATTTTTGGATTCAGGGGGCCTTGAAACGTGTATATATGCTAAAAACTCAACTTCGAATTTTGGGGTCGAAAACAATACTTCCTCTACCTATAGTACCTATGGTACGGGCAGAGGAAGTAATAAGATGCACACTTTCAATATTCTTCCATCAAGGAATTGTAGTGAAGTCTGAATGTACCGTTGATGCATTAATTGAGATTACAGTAAAAAGGGAGACGCTTGCTCAAGGAAAGAGTATCAGAGATGAATATTAATCCTGGCATGTGACCCCCTCACCTTCACGTACGCCCCAAACATAGAACGCTGACCCTCCCTACAGATAGCCACATGTGTTAAGATGATAAACACCTTCCACCAGCCCTATATTCTTCCATAGTCTATTTCCCTATTTTCTTCTCAAAGCTCTTCAAATATAAGCTAATTTTGGGCTAAATTTGGTAACACTTACTCTAAAAATCTGTATAAACTTTCTCTTTAGGCTAATCACTGCAACAGAATAGGCTATGTTTAACTATAAAATCTTTATTGAAATAACTCATTTTTAACAGATAAGGGTTAATATTAAATATTTAATACACTATTCCACCTTTACCCTTAACATATAATATAGGCCTACAACTTATTATGAAAATGCATTTCGGCGTATGCTGCGCCATCTTCAGTTCAAATAAGATGTAATGAACACCACAATTCTTCTCAAATAATGTTGTTTATAAAATTTGTTAATTGACTTGACTACAACGGTGACCTAGGTTACCAATTAACAAATTTTATAAACAACATTATTTGAGAAGAATTGTGGTGTTCATTACATCTTATTTGAACTGAAGATGGCGCAGCATACGCCGAAATGCATTTTCATAATAAGTTGTATATTATATGTTAAGGGTAAAGGTGGAATAGTGTATTAAATATTTTATAAAATCTTTGTTAGAGTGGGTTAGTTTTATCCACGTTTACAACAACAACAATAAGTGCAGGATGTAGTATCATAGTTTTAAGAAACTAAACATTCATGGTGTAATCATTTCCGTTTAACGAGGGTCAAATCTTCGGTTCAAAGTGAACTGTTCTACATAAATGGATCAATCAGTTAAAAATTACAATATTTTCAATTTAAAAAGTCCTCCTAGAACTTCGTTAAAAATTTCGTTTAAAAACATAAAAGTTCCTGAATAATTTTTAATTAAGAACATTAGACATGTTAAAATAATTATAAAAACAATTATAAAATCTTTGTTAATGCTGTTAATAAAAATACAACAAACAAGAGTGCATTAGATTTATCCACTTAAAAAAAAAAAAAAAAAAAGTAGGATACAACACCATAATTTTCTGAACTAAGTATTCATGGTGTAATGTTCGGTTCAAAGTGAACAGTTCCACATAAATGGCTCAATCTGTTAAAAATGATAATAGTAAAGTAAAGTAAAGTGTGCCCTCTACAGGCCATGGAGGCCTAGAGGGATCCAGGAGGATTGAGGCTCACAAATTATAGATATTCGGCACGTGAAGGTGGTAAGGTTATCAGCCTTAGGCACCGGGCGCCTTTACCCTCAGGATTGCTCCTGGTACTCATTTCTATAAGAGGCTGAGTTGACCCGAGGGCCATGGTGCCACCAGAAGAATTAGGTCAATTGAAAAACTCAAACGACCTCATCGGGGATCGAACGCGCGACTTTCCGGTTTAAAGCGCAGCGCCTCAATCACTACGCTACGGCGTACCCCAAAAATGATAATAGTGTCAATTAATAAAGTCCTCCTAGAACTTCGTTAAAAGTTTAAAAAATAAAAAATAAAGTAAGCCTATCTGGTAAGTGAAGATAAACAGATTGCTTCTAAAAATGTTTTATTTTAAGTCAAACTGACGATATCCTGATGAAGACTTAAGCTATAAGGCTTAGGATGATAATTTAAAACGAAGAAATTTAATGTGTTCGAGTAATTATTTTTAACTCATTATAGCTATTGTAAACTCACAGACTATGGTCTTTATCGATGCTTCAAATGTCAGCTACTTACAGGAATAATAGTTCACTCGTAGAAAGTAGCCTTACCTGCAAAGAAACAAACCCAAAAATTAGTCAAATTTAAGTACAATGCAACATCATGGAAGCAGAACACCACAAATCTATTGTGCTATGCTTAAAAATAATTAATCTAATATTACATGGCACAAGGACCATCACAAGCTTGAAGCATAGTTTAAAAAAACTGGTAATGAATTCTTCAATTTTACTAATATTAAGACATACCTTATGATTTATAAATTGTAAAGCGTTTTATAGCATAGACCTATAAACTTACAAAACATGTATATTTTTAATTCCACGCTGACATTGTTTATGAAATAAACACGGCGTTTGAATGGCGCTGAACACTCGTGAGTAAATAAAGTGAAGTTATTAAAAAGTGAATCTGCTTTCAGAGTCACATCTTGTGGATTAAAAACACCTCGAAGCTATTATAAGGAATCTTGCTTATATAATGCAATTATTAAATGCATGGAGCAAGAAGAAACTTTGTAAACAAAATGAAGACTTTTATGTAATGAAATTATGTAACAGAGTTGTCGCCTATTTGAATTGCAAAATAATTTAGATTAAAACCCATAAAAATAGGGCTACAGTAGAAATATTTAGAAATAATGTAACATCTTTCAGTTCAGTTCAGAAGCTCGCACCGTGCTGTCGTGTTTTTGTGTCGCTCCCCCTATTGTGCAGCTTGTTCCATTCTATTCGTTTCATGAACATACATAGTCTTATGCACACAATAACAATACTTTCTACTTTGTATATACGAGATATTAATTTTTAAAGTAGACAGTGAAGTATTGAAGTAGAAGAGAAGGCCTTATAACCATAACTTCGCCAGTAGGCTATAAATAAATAAATAAATAAATAAATAACTAAATAAATAAATACAGTGAGGGATGTTATACATAGTTGTGCCGGATTTCATATGTAGTTTTGTCGACACAACTACATATGAATTCCCGTACTGTATGTGAGCTAAGCTAAACTAACTTAGCTTAGCTCTTGGTCGACAACCGGCAGTAAGCTAGGACAGATCTAGCTTTTATAAACGTTCTTACAAACCATAAGATCCAGTGGCGGATCCAGAGAGACATTTTGGGGGGGGGAACTAAAGTAGAGAGGGAAGTTTTTACTCATAAAAATTAATTATTCCCAGTACACAATTGAAAACAAAATGAACATTTCAGCATTTTCTTACAAAGGTATTTCAAAATAATGAATGTCGTTGCTTTAATTTAAGTATTTTGGTTTTGTTCTAATAAATTTTCAATAATTTGTGCTTAATGTTACAAATTTTGGGGGGGGGGGAATTTCCCCCATTTCCCCCCCCCCGTGGATCCGCCCTTGATAAGATCACCACTACTCCCAAACTAATTGTGAATAAAAACAACTTAATAATAATAATAATAATAATAATAATAATAATAATAATAACAACAATTATTATTATTATTATTATTATTATTATTATTATTATTATTATTATTATTATTACTGTTATTGTAGCTGCTGGTGGTGTTGCAGGAGGCAGGGATGCGACTTGTCACAAGGGAAACAATAGGACTGGAAACGGACAGACAGGTTAGGAGTACGCCCACCCTCTCAAGGTTATGCTGGAACTTTCCCACCGCTATGAAAGTAATATTCTATTTAGTAACCGTTAAACATATATCAAAGTCTGGTTCGTACTTCGGGGTGGATGCGATGTGAGGGCTCGCAACCGGAACGTCATGCTGCCTGAACCTCCCGTGACTGCTGTAACTCTATATGGGTCACCACTACTTCCAGTCATTAGGTTCCAGTACGATTGTAGTCCATCTTCAAGTAGCCAGAAAACTATTTTGCTATTGCCTATATATTGTGAATGCCGCTTAATGTAATCGCGGATAATGTTATCAGTCGGGTAATGTTATCATTTTTATGAAGTCCCGTACGGATTAATACTCATACTTTGAAAAAATGTTGTTTATTGGGATCAAAGGTTCGGTTTATGATATCACAGTTTCCTTTTGCGGCTTTATTTCCAGTACGTCATTCAAAATTTCGTTTTTACAGGTTTCTGTATTGTGTTGTACTGGATGTAGGTTTCCAGCTCACAGGATGACCAGTTCCAGGGGGTGGCATTACCTAATTTTAGCAATAAAACATGTTTCACCCACAGTTAAGCTGCAGTTTTTTATTTTTGAAGATAACAATGTTGAAATGCAGTGATGGCTAGTGTGAAACGAAAAGGTTTGAACGAAGTGTTCATCACAGACCAGTATAGACTCCAAAAACAGCCGTAACTCTTAACTAAGCATGGAGTTACGTATCGTTTTATGAATAAATATTTTAAATTCTGTTTTTTAGTGTATTATCTTATATATGAATAAATAACCTTCATTTTATTCCTTCGGCTACTGTTATCGGTCAATGTTATCAGATTAGATGTGTCCCGAAGTGATCACAATAAGCGACGTGCACATTTAAAACTTATGTCGCAGTGAAAAGGTTAAGGGAATCGATATTTACTTTTAGGATAAAAAGAAAGAATTGTCATTAACGAATTTAATGTTTCTAACAGCTTATCTTCTATATATATATATATATATATATATATATATATATATACGTATATAAGAGGCTTTATCCTGACTGACTGAATGAAAGACTGACTGACTTACTTAATGACAGAGAATCAACGTAGAGCCTGAACTATAATAGGTAGAGACTTGGAATTTTGACAGTATCTTCGTTTAATAATGTAAGTGCTCACTAAGAAAGGATTTTGCAAAACTTTGATTTTAAATGCCAAAAATCAAATGTTTTTGAAAATACTTAATCCCATTTTACACAGAATTATCAAATCCAAATTACAGTTCACATTGTTGCCAGTGGTCTCAGATGGGTTTGGAAATAAACAAAACGAGACTTTGACGAATTAGAGAAGCTATAAATATAATACATGTTATAAATAAATATTAAAAAATGAAATCCACGAAAATAATGCAGTCACATAACTTTCTTTACCCTGGACATAGAGAAAACAATACGAGGTATGGTAATATGTATATTATTATATCGCAGGTTTTTGGAGAGAGAAGTATGAAAGTGATATTGCATTTCTGTTTAATTTCATCCCCAAAACGGTTGTATGATAACATGAGAGTGAAAAATAAATATTTCGCAAAGACAATACAATTTTATGTTACCGGAATTTCTGTTTCTTCTTATTTGAACCCCTACCAGGCTTGCTGTGTACTGAACAAGCGATGGGATGCAAAATTCTACACCCTCTATGAGCCATAAAAAGGTATACCAACTGTTTTCTGAGGGAATAGTTTGAGTATGATGATAAGTCGTGCTTCCTATCTCAAATTTTAAATACCTAAATAATGGCCTATATTTTAAAAATCGAAAATCCTTCATAAGATAATTTCCAATTACAAAATAAAATACACGGGCGACGCCGGGTTTTTTAAGCTAGTTTTAAATAGTATTTAATTTAGGCAGTGCACTGATTTCTGCTTCTGTTTCTGTGACTTCTTTCTACTTGATATTTCCGTATTTGCTGTTCGGCTAGGGAAGAATCGATAGCGGTGTTTAAATGATACAAAAGAATGGTCTTTGTGTTCAGTTGTTTGGCGTCACGATATTCATTTGTTTCAAGAGCGAGGCGCGTTCGTAGCCGGAGTAGCTGAATTGCAAATGAGCTCAACATATGCATGATCGCTTCAATATTGCAGTGTCTGCTCGCTCAAAAGCAAAGAGACGAATACATGAAGACAGTGCTGTTGTATTTTTTAACGTACGTGACATGTTAGGGGAGAAAAAGTTGGTTGCCTTTATGAAAGAAGAAAAAAAAAATATTTGGTAAGACGTTAACTTGAAGACAACGTAGGAGACAATATTATCGAATATCGATGGAAGTTATGTATTTTAAATCTAAGCACACCGAAGTCAACTCAGGCTGTTCAGGACTCAAGACATAATATCTTTTATACATAGAAATATATATATATATATATATATATATATATATATATATATATATATATATATATTTAAACATTTATTTATTATTTATTTAAGTACAGGTTGCTTACATTTGCAATACAGTTTCAATTGCCTATTGTTAATCAAATCAAATACAAATACAAATACAAAAATACACAAATAAACAAAAAACATTTTCAAATTTCAAAATTAAAGTACAATACTTTTTAAGAAAAGAAAAATAAAGAAAAGAAAAAGAAAGAAAAGAATCAAATATTTATTTAGAAATACACCCGAATGAGCAAACTGCTCGTGCTCGGGTGTAGTTTCAGAACATCAGAGTGGAGAAAGAGGAGAAACAAAAAACAAAGTGAGAAAGAATGACACACTTATATATATATATATATATATATATATATATATGTATGTATATATATATATATATATGTGTGTGTGTGTGTGTGTGTATATATATATATGACTAGAGTACACTGGAAATATAAAAGCTAAGGATCATCGACAGTGCAATTAGTTAGTAAGCAAGCAAGTGTTTTTATTATATTAATACGTGCTTTTTCAAAACAAAAGAAAAGAAAGAGAGAAATAAGTAAATAAAATACAAAATAAACACAAAAACGAACTACTCGGCTCCCCAATTTGCTGTTTTCTCGAACCTGAGCCGTTTCGTCTTCGTTAAAAGTTTTCCAATCCTTCCCTCTATCTCTTTGTCCGCCAGTATCTCCACACATATCCGTTGCTCGCTATTCGATGCCGTGAAAGATCTTGGTAGATATTTTTCCCTCCATTTTTCCAAACCTCTACAATTTGCCAGATTCTTCCCCTGCGTAAGGGACAAATTATCATCCCGTTTTCATAGGTGATGTCTTTCATCCACCACGGACCAAGTCTGGTACCCTATGATCCCCAGGTGGGGCGAAGGGGCCTCCAAGCGGAGGTTTCATTACCTATACTAATTTGGATATGCTTATTTTCAGAGAGAGAGGGTAGAGGGACAGGTAGTAAGCCCATCGCCTCGCAACCCCCTCTGGAAACTAAGGATTTCTTGGACGTGAAAGGGCCGAGAAATTTTGTCCAGTTGCTCTAATTTAGGCTTGGAGTTCTTTTACGTGCCGTAAATCTACGACACGGGACCCCCAGCTTAAAGTCCCTCCCGGAGGACTCCGTGCCCAGGTTTTTTACGTACGGACCAAGTCTAAGAAAGTTTAATTAGCAGGAGGTAATGGGCTTGGAAGAATATTGAAGACAGTCTCTGTAAAATGTATTATTATTATTATTATTATTATTATTATTATTATTATTATTATTATTATTATTATTATTATTATTATTGTTATTGTTATTATACTTCTTGGAGGGTTTCCCTTGGGCAGCAGTGTTTTAAAGGTTACTTGAGGAGGATGTAAAGACAGGGGCACGAAGTTTATCTGTGACAATGACAAATTCACACAAAACAATAAAAGTTAAAAACCACAGAGGCAGGAAGAGAAGTCATGGAGCGGAACAGAGCCGCCTGGTGGACAGGGGATGAAGCAACAGGCAGGCAGCTGGGGGCCTTGGAACAAGGCTTTTCCTTCCCATTCAGCAAGGTGCCCTTCAGGGAGAAAACGGCACAAGTACCACTTCTTCGCAATATATTTTTAAAAAGTAATTAGTGAAGAGAATGTAATACCACAAAGACGAAGTCCAGCAACTGCTAATATTTTCCCAGACAAGAATATAATACTTGTATCGGTACATCAAAAGAGAGATAGTGTTACCAGGCAAATGTTTTATACTTTATATCATAATTTCTTTACATGAGCTAACATAATATGTGTAAACTACTATTAATATTATTTCTCTACTGCAGGAAAAATTCGTATTTCATCATTCTTCACTATTTATAGAACTAATTCACTAAGAGGTTCCGAAACAGTAATGGTCGATGCTCTCACAACGCTTCAATTTAGCAACACCGCCGCTAGAGTACATTGTATGCAATCTATATCATCTCCACAAGAGTACGATGTATGGATTCCATGCCATGACTGTACAGGATTGCATAAAGCACGACAAATAATCTTAACAAAATTAAAACCGACTGTGCTATCAGGATGAAATTTGATATCCACACTTCCCAGGTCATGGGGAACACATGGGGACAATTTCAGACATCTAGATCAAAGGGTTTCGGAGGAGTAAGCGAGCACACACACACACTCACATAATATCTCAGGGCGCATTTAGTACAGTAAGTAGAGATAGATAAAATAGTGAAAGACTTAGTTCTCAGGTTGTCTCTATAAGAAGGGTTCTGATTGACTGTTTGCTCGAACATCCGACGTAAACTTGCAACAGTGTCTTCTGATTGGTTACTAAAGAATTTCATTTTTCAGATCAAGGTAACCTTTTTTTTTTTAATTATGAAAATTCCACCTTATACCTTTAACTTAAAACTTATTTGGGTTCATATCACAATTTCAGCATTCACAAAATAAAACACAATGCAACTATAATATTAATTAATACTGTGACACCATTATTTTAATGTGTTTATATATGTGTTGTGTTTATGTATACAAAGACTGAAATTGTGATTTCGACCCAGATAAGTTTTAAGTTAAGGGTATAAGGTTGATTTTTTATAAAAATAATTCTGTTTGGTTGTATTTTTCAAAGCAATAGTGTCAATGAGAGATTTAACATAAAAAAAAAGGCAATGTATGGAAGAAATTTTCTTCCAACAAATTATGCATGAATTTTTCTTATAATGTAAAGCAATGAAACCACTAACTGTACAGAGAAGAAGTAGCCTACATTTCCTGGTTAATAGTCTACTAGTTTGGTAGCAATTGGTAAAGGGAAGAAAAGCTGAAGTTCTCTTTGGAAGAGTATTTGCCGTTTAATTTGTTTTGCTGTTGATTTAAGTATTTGTGGAGCAGGCAGGCAGGTTTATTTATTTGTTAGTGCCGCTGCAACAGGCAATTTACCGGGAGCAATTAATTGTAGCTTAGCGGTGCCGAGTTGTTGGGCGAGGTCAGTGCCGGTAGAGAAACCATCACGTACACTCACCAACGTCGATTATCGGACAATGCGCTTACAGGATCGGATATTTAATAATTCTATACGAACCTCGTCTCCTATGTGTCAATAGACTGTCGCTGGTATAAGTTATTTTTAATAACTGAGCAACGGTGCAATTACATATGACAGGGAAAACAGGAGCACCCGAGAAAACCTGTCCCGACCCCGTTTTGTCCACCACAAATTCCACATAGATCCACATGGCACTTCAGTACACAAAATTTGGCTGCAATTTTGTAATAATAATTATCCATAACTGTAATAATTTAATTGATTCTGAAAATAATATGCAATTGTAGAACTATTCAATACAGAGCATGCCAGATTGCAAGGCTACAGAACAATTCATTACTGAGAAAAAAAAAAAAAAGACGATTGAAACTTCACATATTTTCCAGCATCGAAAGCTGTACGTCCTCCCTTAACACTTCTGAATATAAGATCAGATTCAGAAATATACTGAAATATGACCTTAAATCGCGAAAACATGCACAAACATGACCAAAACTGCAAAAATGGTCTAAATATGCCTACATATGACGTATAAAATATATCTAAAAGTAATCAGGAATGTTCAATTCTTGTTTAAATCAAAACTATTGCTGCAATAAAAGTAAAGGAGAAAATATGACATGTCATAAATAGGGTTCGGATGTTTATGACATATCATATTTTTATCCTGACTTCCGTTCTTGCAGCAAATACAAATTAAACATGAACTGCATGTTTGTTATCCTGATCAGACGGTTTTTATTTTGCATATAAAGTCATATTTTGGTCGTTTTTGTGGTCTTGGTCATATTTTGGTCATATTTGTAATTTAACAGCATATTTCAGGTAAAAATGTTGTAAATGGGTACAATTATACAGTGTATGTAATACATGGTCGAGTTAAATTTGAAATTTATTTAATTAATTTAATGCTTATGCCAAATAAATAGATAACTTAAAATTTAAAATCAATGGAATTGTTCATATTCTATAGGGAGACGTATGGTCTAGGAAATGTTAGGAGTATTTGGAGCTGATGAAGCAAGCAAACAGGGGAAAATTCTTTAAAAATAGAAGTTTATTACAAGTAAAACTGTAAATCACCAAAATTGTTAAAAAGTTATTATCTGATTGAATTCTTATGATGTAAGAATTTAGTGTCTATAAACGTTTTAAATTGGAACATATATTTTTTGAAAATACGTTCTTTTATTAGTAGACCTGGGATTTTAGGCTCTTAAAAATATAGTTTTAGGCACCTAAAATAGGCTTTAAAAACAAGTAAATAGCTTTTTAAAAGAGAAAATAGGCACTTAAAATATGCTTTAAAAATATGTAAATAGTCAGAAAATAGAACTTAAAATACTACAATATGCTCTTAAACTGTAATGTGATTTTTTTACCATAAGCGTGGTATATCTATTCTTAACAGAAATAACTGCAAAATTAAGACAGAATTAAAAATACACTTATCAGAAACAGTTTTGGATTATATGGAAAATTAGAACACTACAGGCCTTCAGGAAAATCAAGTTTCTGTTAAAAACACACACTCTTCTCTTCTGCTCTTCATTCAGGGATGTCTATTAAACAATTCAAAATGTTACAGAAGTCGAATTTTATTTTATACGTACAAAATAGGCATTTTAGGCACTAAAAGAGTAAATATAGGCTCTAATGGTCCAAACAGGCATTTTAGGGCACTATAAAACTCTATAAATGTGAGTGATTTATCATGAAACGACAACATATTTTAAAAATGTCATGTTATTTCATAAGGAATGATATAGGCATCTGCCCTAAAATCCCAGGTCTATTTATTAGGTCATATTTAGGGTTTTTGGGTCATATTTAGTCATATTTAAGGGCATATTTGCAGCTATATTTTCCACTTTTAGGTAGATTTCGAAGAAAAATCTACCTATTGCAATGGATACCATGTCATGATTTTCGAAAAATTCTTTCATATCTTTACGTTTCATGCTCCCCTAAGTACGAAACCACCGCCCGTTCAAAAAAAAATTTTGTGATATATATACACGATAGCGGCCGTAATTTTGAAGATATTTGAACCAAATTTTATTATCTCATTTCTAGGCCCAATAGCTCGGACAAGTTCGTTAATGAGCAAAATTGGCCCAAGGGGGTGGTCGGGGGAGGGGGTTGAAATTTTAAAACATTTATATCTCGGCCCCTATGAAGTA
Source organism: Ectobius pallidus (assembly GCA_964059195.1). Taxonomy (NCBI): domain Eukaryota; kingdom Metazoa; phylum Arthropoda; class Insecta; order Blattodea; family Ectobiidae; genus Ectobius; species Ectobius pallidus. Next base: position 29,289,138 of record CAXKWD010000004.1, on the reverse strand, counting down.
TAAAGGGAAACTTTGTTTGAATAAATTAGAGTACTCCCTATGGAGTTCACAGTGACACCAACAATTCGGGGGTTTTTGGGGGTACGAGTGGGGGTGGGGTTGAGGGGATGGAAAAACTACGTCTTGTGGGGTATCGTTGAAAGGCTCTTGATGAGTACTCTACAAATCAATAACTAGTTTCTTGATAGCTCTCATATGACGCGAGATTTTAATGTTTGAAAATAATAACACTTAAAAGAATTATTATAATATCATAATTTTGTCTTGTTTAGCGGCTTTGCTAATTTTATTCATTGCTGATCTTGCGCACGGCCTCCCAGAATATTATATCCTATTCTTGTTGTCAAAACAAATGATTGTAGTCTCTTCCTCTTTACCGAATTCAGTTCTTATTACTGCGGGTTTGCCATGCCAAGGCTAAAAAAGAAGAGTGCTGCGCAGCAATAATAAATTAAACCAAAAGCACTTTGAAATCTACCTCAGCCTGTAGGCCTGCCTAAAGGGATTTTTTTTATTTCATATACATCCGAGCCCCAGTCAAGAGAACCTAGCTTGAGGCAATGGGGCAAGAAGAGGTCAAGAATCATCAGTGGCTGTCTCGGGCTAAAATACAACTTAATGTCACGAACTCCTGTTGTGGGTATAAGACAATACTCGGTGTGTACAAGTAACAAACGCGTTTTGTTTTCTTTCCTTAGGGTGGAGTGTTTCTGTATGATACTCGGCGTCACTCCTCTTTCTTGTAACGTGGACATACGCGTATTCAAATGAGTAAACACTCTTTTGCTTTCCAATTAATTATTCCATGGATTTCTAGCATAAAGTCAAAGCGTTGGTGGAAAAGACCAATGTTGCCATGATTCTAAGAAAACAAGGAACTTCTCTCTTAAAATCTTAACGTAAGACGGAGTGACTGATATATTCGTCCTTCAAATTTCGATCTACCATTTTAATCTCTGATACATTAACCTTTCCACTGCTAACGACGTAAATTCGTCACTTCCTAAAGAGTACTGTAGTGGCAAATTTCCCAGTGTGGGAACGCCACAAATTTGAGTATATACAGAGTGTTAATGAGTAATACCGAAATATTTTACCTGTGTACAGAGGGGACACAGACAAACAACTTTCATTAAGAGATTTTTGCTCTAGAACTTAAAATGTGTATGCTACGGGACATTAAAGTCAGTAAAATTTGGTGCTCATAAGTCAATAATGAAGCGAAATAGGGTTAAAATGTTCATTAAATTGACTTCATGCCTTCCTAGTGATCGATATAAACCTGAATTTTAATCATTCGTCCACATCTATATCATAATTTAGAGTTTTCATAATCTGCAAAATTTACAGACTAATCACATGACTGGCCGCCACTGCATTAGTTATTTTATTCATAACTCCAGTGGAAACAACAGGTTCTTTTGTTTTGCATTTTTTTTTTCAAATGTTAGGTGCCAGTGGTGGCCATGTCGTGGAAGATTTGATGCTGTAAAAGGAAAAACTGAATCCATAGAGCAAAAATCTCTTAATAAAAGTTGCTTGTCTATGTCCCCTGTATACACAGGTGAAATATTTCGGTGTTATTCATTAATACTCTGTATATAATTTATTTAAACATAACCTGTAAAAGTGCTATGTAAACGTTAAAACTATATGGCATTATATTTAAAATTTACTAATAATTATGAACACTTTTGAATAAGGTTGTTTTTTTAATTTTATTTAATTAGCTTACATAACATGATTTCATGCTATACTTTTTTCCAAAAAACCCCCATTTCAGTTACTAACGTCTGAGTACACTTTCTATTAAACGATATTAACAAGAAATCAGTAAAAATGTCTTCATCCACGTCAATTTTTTCAGGAGGCTTGGGTCATCTTGTCCTTGTGTCATCAGCTGATCCGCATGTAAGGCTCTCGATTCCATTTCTGGATGTTTGGATCATTAACATCAGGGCCGAAATATGGGGAATTGATAGGCTGGTTCTGGTGGGTTTATAGCTGGAAATAGTAAATATAAATTACTTTTTTTATTTAAAACTTTAAAAAAATCAAAATTATTAAAATATTTATTTCAATTATAAAATCACCAGTAGGGAAATCCGCTACCTGCTTCATAGCCTATATCTTGATGTTGATTGCCAAATTATGGTGAAGACTTAACTTATAACTTGGAAATACCTACTTCTGTCCTAAAAATATCCTTGCATAAAAAAAATTACCACAAATTTATGTATGGGCCTAGTCATTATTTTCTACCCGATCCTGTTTTTTCTCAATCAACCCGCATTTCTACTTTCCAGGATATTTGTAAAATAACCATGTCCGGCCCTCGGGCTACACAGCTGCGCCTTCTGGCGATCAAATCTATAAATTAATAACATAAAGAAGACTAGCCAATTAATTAAGGCGGAATCATGTCTTAATCACTTGCCATTAACAACGTAATTAAAACCGTATCGGTCAACAAAACAGGTTTTAGACAGACATCCTAGATAATGAACTAATAGATGTATGAGAACCCTATCTATACGATAAGAAAGCACACAGATATTGATGTTTCCCATGTAACATATGTGTATGATGGAGTGGAGGTAAAATCTGACCATGGCCTCTTTTAAAACACGACAATGTACTTGATGAAGCTGAGGTTTGTTGCAGTCCAATGAAAAAGCCTATCGTAATTATTAAGTGCCAGAATGGTACTTTCTGAGATTGTGTGATGGGTGGGAAAATGTCTATCTATCTGTCTGTCCCTGTGCCTGTACGCGCTATTACTCAAATACGCTTTATCGGATTTCCATGAAACTTGGTATACGCATTTATAACGTCATAGGAAAGAAGTCTATTGATTTGGGACCAAATCGGTTGACCGGTATCGGAGTAATGCCCGATAATGACTATTTTGTGGTAATATATTAGAAAGAATTTATCAAATGCAAATCAATTCTCATTACAACATATTGTTTTATAGTGTTCATATACGACTTTGGAAGTTGCAATACTGTTAGCTTTGACAAAAACACTACCAACATATTCCTTCACATATGCTTATCAAACTAGACCTTAGTTCTTCCATAAGCCTTGTTTACTTAATCCATCTGGAGCCTAACTCGGAAATCTATTAAAAAATAACTTATTTTCTGCATATCATAATTGCAATTGTCACTGATTAAACAAAATCATTCTGGCACTTTGTTACATCAGTTTACCTGGTTTTATTAGTTACAAAACGAATGATTCTAGTAGCCTGTATTTGTTAGAACCTCTAGTCTAGCAGTAGCCTACATATTGCAGTATTACCAGGATTCGAGAGAGATTATTAAGTTTTAAACTTTTGATACAAACTTATTTGCAATTTTATACTGTCCAACTGATGACCTAGGAAGTTTTACATTTATTTTTAAGGGGAGATGGTAGTTACCGCTAGCAAAATGATAGAAAATATAGCGTTTGTTCAAGAAGCCATAACTCAGGTGTTAAAAGTCAGATTTAGTTGAATTTTTTTATGCTTTGCAAGTGCACTCTGCAGTTTTAAATAAGCAGAGAATGGTTGTTCTAGAACTCGCTGTTTGGTAGGAAAGAATTTTTTAACACATAGGTGATAATTTATTTTTACAGTTACTTCCCTTGACGCTTTATTCAATTTCTGTGGCTTAGATTTTTGGGAAACTTTGGGAACTTACTAACAATAGGTACTACTATTTACCCTAGCACAATCAGTATAATATGTACAATATTACTGCATGAAAACTGTATGAAAACTTCACGACTAAAAAAAAAGGACTTTTTTTTTCAACTAAAAGTAGTTGAAAATTCTGTATAGTCAAGACTTTTTCGATAATTCTGCTAAGGGAGATTTGTCATTCATCTATAATGAATTCCTGAAAGTTTCATTATTTTAGCATGAATAGCTTTTCAGAAAATGGTACCTGAAGTACAAAAAATGTAATTTTACAAGAGTGCGAAAAGAAGATGACGTGCCTTATGGTATTTTATCCATTTTAGAAAGCTCCAGATCGCTCTGCTTGGCTTAATAATAACGCAACATATAAGACCTATATATCAAATTGTTCACAAAACTATACTCTATTACATGAGCCTAAGAAAAAAATGTTTTTTTTTACACTGATAACTACCATCTCCCCTTAAATGACTGCAACAACTATGTGTCAAATGAAGGAGCTAGAAATAGGTAATAATTTCAGGGTCTAGCAGCGAATTCAAATACCACCAAGAGGCTATCTCTATAATGGATAAATTATCTACAGGAGTATGCATGATCGTTCCTAAGACAACACAAAAAGACATAGAGCAACGGACAGGAACATTCGGAGCAATTGGAAAGTATAGCTATTTAGCTGTATAATATAGCATATAATAGGCCTATAGGCGGTTCTCTCACTTGTAGAACCTTTGTCCACAATCAAACTTTTGCTCATGAACTCCAATAATGGATGTAAGGAAAATTGATCCAACATCAAATCTGACCTGCTAATTAGTAACGAGACTTGGTAGGCCTATTAATTTTCCACTTTTAGGGGAACAGATAGCTTTTGTTATTATTATTATATTTCATTATTATTATTATTATTATTATTATTATTATTATTATTATTATTATTATTATTATTATTATTAATATATTTCATTATTATTATTATTATTATTATTATTATTATTATTATTATTATTATTATTATTACTAGTGATTTTCAAAGAATGCGATCAAAAAAAAAGAATTTTCTTGAACCCTTATTTATAAGACTCAGATTCTTCCACACAATTATGTAGAACCCTGTCGAACTGCACAGAAAATAATTTCCACAATGATTAATAATTTATTACAGTTCATTAGAAATTTCATAATTTTGCATGACTTGGTCTTAGAGCTGAACCGAAAGGGTCAATCCATTTCAATGTCATTTCATACTTTCCTATCAATACAACATGGCTTTTATTATTATTATTATTGTTATTATTGTTATTGTTAAATTATTATTATTATTATTATTATTATTATTATTACTATTATTATTATTACTACTATTGATTTTCAAAGAAAGCTAACAAAAAAAGATAATTTTCTTGAACCCTTATTTATAAGACTCAGTTTCTTCCACACAATTATGTAGAACCCTGTCGAACTGCACAGAAAATAATTTCCACAATGATTAATAATTTATTACAGTTCATTAGAAATTTCATAATTTTGCATGACTTGGTCTTAGAGCTGAACCGAAAGGGTCAATCCATTTCAATGTCATTTCATACTTTCCTATCAATACAACTGGATCGTTAAACAGATGAAGAGCGGTTTGCGAGATCTGAACGCGAGTTTCCATGGTCCACAGAGGCGGTCAATGTAAATATAATTTGGCCTTAACCTATACTTACTTGAGCTTACGAAACATCTACATTGACAATGAATGTAAGTGTGCGAAACTTGTAGTTTTCTACACTTTTTGTATACAAATCCCATGTCGTCGTACTTCAGAGAACACCTTATCGCTTGGGCCGTTCTTGCACGCATTACAATGATTATAATAATGTCTAGATAGTGACCTTAAGATAGCGTTTCACACACTCTCTGCTCCATTGTTCATCTTCCCTGAACATACAGGCTGTACAGTCAGGTTAAGGACAACGCTTTTTTTGCATGCCTTTTGTTTTCTTATATTAGTCACATTTAACAATGAAAATTATTTGTGTAGTGTCAGAAAAAAGAAGGTATACATAAACTGAGTTGTAAACAATTGTATACAAGTAGCAGATTCCATTTAGATCTACGTATGTAAATGAGCTGGTATAAATGCCACTGACCTGTGAGAGAAGCATAGATTATTTGTAGAATGTACGGTATTTTTTTACACACACTCATATATGCCGGTGCCTTCTTTGGGAATGATGTATAATGAACGTAATTATGAAGCAAGGGTCCAACCTTTTTCCTTCCTGTTTGAATCTGTACAAGGAGGCCATGGCTATTTCAAATTATGTGCTTTATGTTCAGGATGCTGAACTGATTGATTTTTAATGTCATGCCATGTAAATAATAATTTATATTTAAGGTACTTCTGAGCAGATAATAAATGAATCAATAGAAAAAAAGTGTGCGTGGAACACCACGCGACAGAAGTAAAACTTGATTTTATTTTTTCAATTTTTTTATAATTGGATTTTTAAATTTTGCATTATTGGACTTTTAATATAGGGTTTTTGGACTTTTTTAAATTTTGGATCTTTGGATTTTTTTAAATTTTGGATTTTTTATATTTTCGATCTTTGAATTTTTTTATTGTTTGGATTTTTTAAGCGCGGTAATGAACCTCCGGGTTCCATAAAATAGATAATATACCTTTAGATTGCTTACGAATTGTCTATTGCCATTGACCAAGTAATTATTATTATTATTATTATTATTATTATTATTATTATTATTATTATTATTATTATTATTATTATTATTACTACTACTACTACTATTCCCATTTGCAGATCCTCGTACTAGGTCTGAAAAATTTCCTTTCATTACTCCTAATCATTGAGTTCATTGTTTTCTGTGCAGTCCGCTCCGAAACACTAGTAATTTCGTGACGGTTTTGAGTGTGACACTACTTTCGTGACGGTTTTAGCGTTACACAAGTTCCCGATTTATCCCGTACCGCCGCTAAAGAAGTTTCACTTCAATAATATTAATGATTTTGCTACCAAATTCACATGAATTTTAAATTTTGAAAGGGATTTTGAAAAGGTCCTTGGTTCAACAGTTCACGTCAATGATCAACTCCAGGGGATGCTCAAATGCCGTGCGCAAACGCGTGTGATTTTCTTCCAGACTGCGCACCACGTCATCTGGGAAGCAGATTCAGCGGGAGTTCTGTTGTTGTTTTATGAGAAAAGTGATTTTCGCGTGCTTTCAGAGCCATTATTTGAATATTTTAGGAGAAAACAGTTAAGTCTAGTATTTTTTAGTTAGTTAAAATCTGTTTGTTTTGTGTTTGTTTGTTGATCGATTTGTGTTAATGCGAGAATCTTCAGAATATATAATTATGTGTCAGCTGAGCTAAATGTTTTAAGCTAGGTTAGGAACATGTTATCCATATCTGGATCGTAACATTTAATTGGAAAAAATAACCTAGTGTTTTTATCATTGCGTGAGAGGTGGATATTGTTATTATCATACGGTTAGGGATTGTACCTTAAAATAAATAAATAAATACATGGCAAAATGCTTGTATACATAGACTAACAATGGCAAACTTATGCCTAGAATTCTACCATGGCTTTATATTTTAAATGGTGACTGTTTGTTTTAAGCTTCGTTGTTTATAAATAACAGGCTAATATATAGCCTACCTACAGGAGTTTTGAAGACAAAAGGTACCAGTGCTGTACGTGATAATAGGTCTAAAATTGCATAATTAATTATTTATTTGCATTACAGAATTCAGCAAGCCTAAGACAGAATGCCTAACAGTGCAGTGGCAACTTGTGAATATTATAATCGAACGACTAGTGGGAAAAATGTACTTTACCATAGGTTTCCGAAGGAATCCATTGTATGTAAGAAATGGATTCATGCGTGTAACCGAACTGACAAAGTAAATGTTGAGCATGCAAGGGTATGTAGCAAACATTTTTGTGAAGAAGATTATTTACGTGACTTACAAGCCGAATTACTTAATTTACCTCCCAAGAGACGTCTGAAGCCTGATGCTATACCTACTCTAAATTTGAAACCTCCTCCTTAGTTGGAAAAATGTTAAATTGCGTAATATATATAGCCCTAGTAAATATATTTTACTTTATTTACACATTTTAAGACCAGGTAGGCCTACAAACATGTACTGGTAACAATATAAATTTGAAAAAAAGACATAAAAGTTTTTTTTTTAAGTTTTGGAAATACAAGCAGCTTGCTACGTCAAAGTTATTAAGTTAACAAAACCAAGATAGATTATTAAAATTGTTATATTTTAAAGAAAATAATGATGACCTATATCCAACTTACTTTTTCTATGAAACTTTATGAAAAGAATTTAATGTGGAAAGCCTTTATTATATTCCTGTTTTGGTATTTCTTTAGGGCTAAAGATTATTATAGGCATATTCAGAGAATTTTAAGATATTTATATTATTTTATTTCATCCAAACATTTTTACACCAAATTAAGGATGCATAATTTAAAAAAAAAATAGTGGTAAAAAAGTAGATAGTTTTCTCCTTAGTATAATAAATTTTTATGTAGGCCTACGCCTATCTACAAGAAGGACCGGGAATCAAAATATATTTCAAGCAAAAAAAAAAAATTAAAACACTTATTTAAAATGTTCACTATTGAGTAAAATGACAGTATATAATAATAGCCTTAGGGCTAATTATTCTGAGATTGATATTTTTCATATGAGTTTAGTATTTTGAATACGAGTTTTTAAAATTATTTTGAGATTATCTAGATGTATATTGTACTTAATGTTTTGTACTTTTCTTAAAAGCCTTCATTGTAATTAGGTTTATGCATCTTATGTTCTCAATGAAATAAATAAATGGAAGACAATCGGCACAAATGTGCAAAAGATCAATAGGCCTAATTAATACTTGCTATACTCGCTAATCGAATAACTTAGTTCTGTTGTTGCATTCAGATATTTTTATGTGATATCTTTCATAGAAGTGATCACAGAGGAGCGCACATTCTGGACCTGGCTTGTGGTACAATAAAACTGGCCTTGATAACAGTATTAGCCTGAAAACAATTTATGTACGCACATACATAAGTATAAACATTTCTAATATTAGTAATATTTAAGCCGCGCATGGGAATGGGGCAAAGGAAGATGTTCTCTTTGTTGAAAAACACTTTCTAAATCGTCCTTAATGCTGCCATTGCTTCCCGGATGACGTCATGCGCAGAAACCGATTTTCGTCCTTTGCGAATGGCGCTACCTAATAGTATATCTAAGTACCTTGGATCAACTCGTAGTACAAAATGTGTTTATTTAATTAGAAAGAAAATTCTTCAGCTTCCTCCATTAAGAGGCTGCCAACCGATAAAATAGAAGAACCTGACAGTAGAAGAACGTAAAGAAATAGCGAGAAGGAAAATCGAATAAAATTTCTATTACCATTTACTCAGTTTCTTCCACAATATGTAGAATATTGTCGGACTGCACAGAAAATAATTTTCACAATGATTAATCACATAGTAGGCCTATATTCCATTAGAAAATTTTAATTTCTTAGCTAAGTTCATTTCAACCATTTCTTTACAATTACAAAGAAATAAGTCATACCCTGTAGGATACATTACTAATTTAATTGATTCATGAATGCATATATATCTATCTTGACTGTTACTGTATAATAACAGTGGATGCCCGGTCACAAAAATCACTTAACAGTTTGCCTCACAGTAGGCCTAATGCATATGACATAACTTGTCCGTCAGTGAGGTAGACCATTAAGGGCAATCAGTCATAGGAGAGAGGTTCCATCTGGCGCTGTGAAATGAAAACTGGCTTAGCTCTGTTGGTAGAGCATTAGCATGGAAAGCCAAAGGTCCTGGGTTCAAATCCCAATGTCAGAGGAATTTTTCTCCTGTATTATTGTCATGTAATGTCCCACAGAGGCAATAATCTGTGATTCATTAATGCATATGTATATATCTACGTTAGGTATATTTGTCTATATGTTTTGTTTGATCAGATCGGTCATTAAGTCATTAAATGCAATGGACATATTCCCACCCTACAAAGAGTCTGTGAAGAGCCTGCAGAGTTGGAAATGACAAATTGAGGTTATTGAGGATGTCTGAAGGTTGGTTCTCAATTACCTTCTTCCAAGCTACAGTTAATATTAATTATTCTTCGTGTTTATAGCTTTCCTGTTTTCACAACTGTTACAGTTTCAAATTATCTTCTTTTGCAACAGAGTGGAATTTAAATCTGTCTGACCACTTATTCATTTCAAAGTCGACTTCATTTACATTGCCAATTTGTTTGAAACAGAATCTCAACATTATTATAAATATAAATTGCTTCCTTCTTGATTTAAAAATTTATCATCAGTGGGTTTTTCCAGCTCAGTCCCTTTTCCCTGGTCATCGAACTTCTATTTCGGTCGTTATTAAGACATTTACTGGGTAATTACTGAGGCCCGGATTTCAAGGACTTTGCATTTTTTTTTTTTTGGTGATTCTAATGCGACGATCCCCCAGTGACAACAGTCATAATTCATGCAGTCAGGAGTGAAATTAAACGAATATATATATATAGTTCTTTTAATAGGGAATTTCTCATTGTTTTATAACAATTTTTTAGCATTTTAAAGGGAAAACAAAGTTTTCTGCCATTTCGAGTTTTTTTCATCCTTCTCCTAGCAAAATTCAATTAAAAGAATATTTTCAATGGTTTGGTTAATTTTTATCGTCATTTTTAATCCATTTTAAGGTCGTGACGTCATTTACAAGTCATTTTTAAAGTATCTTTAGGTTATTGAAATCCGAGATTAAAATTATAATACTAACACTTTTGAGTTGAATGTAACATTTCTCTTCAAATCACATTTTCAGAATTCATTTATGTATTTTTATTTTTAAGATATTTATTTCTGAGCTCTTCCTTTGGTGTAGGGGGAGTACAGTTGGTTTACGTGGTTCACGTGTCGAATGGCTAAAGCTGGCAGTCGACCTCCTTAACCTAAGGGCCATCATGACCCTTTTTATCTCTTTTCCAATCCTTCATAATATCCATTTGCCTTATTTCTACTTTACAATAGGAATTTAAAACTCAATTTAACATTTTTTCATTGTTTCATGTTTAATTCTTTTAAATCAATGTGTCATAAAGTTTATTTTGCAAATTTTTTCATGGATTTTCTCTTGATATAAAATGTTTGTTGGGGTAACGCCCTAGCGTAGTGGTTGAGGCGCTGCGCTACAAACCGGAAGGTCGTGGGCTCGATTCCCGATGAGGACTTTGGAGTTTTTCAATTGGCTTAATCCTTCTGGTGGCACTATGGCCCTGGGGTCGACTCAGCCTTTAACAGAAATGAGTACCAGGCTGACAAGGGTTGACAACCTTACCACCTTCACGTGCAGAATGTTCAAAATCTGGGAGCCTCAACCTCCAGGAACCCTCTGGGCTTCCATGGCCTGTATAGGGATAACTTTACTTTACTTTATACAATGTTTGTTATAAATAATACCATTTTTTTAATACTATAAAAAAGTTCTCCCTAAAAATTTACCGCCCTGGGCAAATGCCCACAGTCTGCTCATTTAAGGTATAAATCAGGGCCTGGACATTACCTATGATAAAGATGGTAGCAATGCTTCCGTTGATAACAATAACAACTATGAAGATGCTCCTGACGAAAATAATAATGATAATAATAACAATAACAATAATGACAAGTAGAAACAGCAGAAACTGGCGGAACATTCAAGGAATTCGTTAGCTCGGCATGCTGTTGTCTGAATTCTTTGAAGCACTTCTCTGGAAGGCATTGCCGCAAATTGAAGCAAATGCACTCTCACAAAGAAGCTGCATGTTCTTGGAGAAAAACTAGCAACAAAATATTATAAATCTTGCGGGATGTTTTCCAAAAACCGCATTCCGAAATCAAGGACTTTTCAAAGTCCCAAGTCGTCTCGGAATTTACGATATTCAGGGAAGACTTATGTACAGTCTTGGAAGAAAATATGTTCCACTAGAAAATAATAGACCAGTTCCTTGCTACTGAAGGATTGTGCGTGCGATTTCTCTATTTTTGCAGAATTTATTATGACATCAGAACGAGTGAAAATGTTGTAAAAGCAAAACCATTTACTTAAAGCTTACAACTTTTATTTTGAATACTTTTATTAACTTGTTAGTGTAATTTTAACTTTCTTGAATTATTTCTTCATGTAACTGCACTATGTGTACTCGTATAATTATATTCTTTTTTAAACAAGAAAAAAAGCAGTAACTTATATTTTTTGTGATAAGCCTAACAACTTGCATTGCTTCTGTAACTTCAGAGAATTAAAATAAGTTATGTTGTATAACATCACTAGGGCGCGGAATCTTAGGTTTTAAACTATTTTGTTCCTTGCTAGGTAGTTGTGATATTTTAACATAAATATCCATTTCATACTCAGAGCAGTCACATAGTCCAATCTTATAAAACCTAAAAATGGCTAAATAAGACGTTAGAAACTAAAAATGGCTAAAACTGCTTTTCATAGTCAGGGCAGTCAAATAGTCCAATCTTATAAAACCTAAAAATGGCTAAATAAGACGTTATAAACTAAAAATTGCTAAAACTGCTCTTCATAGTCTGGGCAGTCAAATAGTCCAATCTTATAAAACCTAAAAATGGCTAAATAAGATGTTGTGGCTAAAACTGTTTTTCAAGTAAAATACGATAAAATAATATTAATTATAATTAATCTAATTATTATTGTTCTACTAAAAATTACTTTTTAAATATCTGCCTATATTGCTTGTTGTTGCCAGTACACTTTTTATGTTAAAAAAAATATTGCATAAAATTTTAATTTTTGTCATTTTGTCATTTTGTACCCCATTGTCCCGTTAAAGGAAATCTTAAATGGACCGAAATCCCCAGTTTCTTTGGAAGCAAATTAAAGGCATTTTAAATTAGCTCAAACTTGCAGTTTATTCACAGTAAATGCTCCAACAGGACGCCGAAAGTGAATTTCAGTATTCTAAAAGCTGATTACTGATTATTGATGAATAAAGTAAAACTTAAGGGCACTTTTAATTGAAATAATCTCCAGTATGCATATGAGTGCCACACAATTTTCATTCTGCATAGTATTTTGTAGTACGGATTTTGACTCCACGTCGGGCCCAAATTCAATATTGTTCCATCCTGAAAAACATTTTGCCCATCCTGATCTTGAATTCTGGCTACGGGCCTGTGTAATATCAGCTCGACCCCGTCTGAGGCCCACGAGTTGAAAAACACTGAAGTTATCGGCAGAACACAAAGCAGTGACGAGTTCGCTTCGGAATTCAGAATATCGGAAGGTGAACTTGTTCGGCACGTGAGTGGATTGAGATGTCTGCAAAGTCACCCCTGCCTGCCTGCATCTGCCTCCAAATAAATTTAGATAAACTGGATGCTGCCTGCCACCTGACTGTACGTTGACCCGCTTCTCAGTCTGGTTACACTACTTCGTTTATATTAGTTCATGTCAGATAAACATGTCACCCTCACTATTTGGCTCATACGTCCTTCTTTCGATACGGACACATGGGGGTCGGCAAGGGGGGCAACTGCCCCCTCCCCGGAATACCTTATGGATTCATTTTTTGGTACTCTTTGTCTGTCAACCTGCAGTTGTTGCATGCAAAATACTATACATATGTATACAATATATTATATATATATACTGTATAGCACACATGCCTAATTTCTCAGTACCCCTAATTTCGCAGTGTCTTTTTATTTTATTTATTGCAAAATTGGGAACAGTAGTGGAAATATTTCATCTCATTCATCAAAGAGGGCATCTTCTCTTCTATTTTGTACGTTTTTTTATTTTTTTCATTACTGTCTTGATTTTGCAGTAAATAAAATAAAAAGATCCTGCAAAATTAGGCAAACATGGGTATTAACTTATTACGATTAGGCCCTATAACTGCCTCAGTGTATTTATAATAATCCGTCACCAAGGCTGTTGCTCAAAAGAATGTAATCTGTTAATTTAAAATCTTTTCAGCTTCGTCAAGTTCAGCTGGGGGTCAGAAATTCAAGTATGTGAATAATATATTTAGCTTAGTCATTTGAAATTGTGGTCTGAAATTTATTTTCAGTTGAACTTAATAAAATATCATTTGCATCACTTCAACGTCATTCAATTAGGAATTAGCTCACAGTACACTTATTTAAACGGGGTACGCCGTAGCCTAGTGGTTGAGGTGCTGCACTACAAACCTGAAGGTCGTTTGATCCCCGATGAGGTCGGTGGAGTTTTTTCAAATGGCCTAATCCTTATGATGGCACTATGGCCCCGGGGTCGACTCGGCCTCTAACAGAAATGAGTACCAGGAGCAATCCAGGGGCTAAAGGCGGCCGGTGCGTAAGGCTGACAACCTTACCACCTTCACGTGCCGAATGTTCTGGGACCCTCTGGGCCTCCATGACCTGTATAGGGAACACTTTACATTTTTTTACATTTATTTAAAGTATTGTCATAATAGACTACCACTAATTGCTCTTGATAGTAAATTAATTCTTTTATATATAATTTAGCCAAGTAAATAAGAATAATTGTGTTTGTATTTATATTGAGTTTGCCCCGCCCCTTAATAAAATTCCTGACGACGCCTCGGATTGGACCAATAAATATGGACCGTTTTTTGGGAAAAAAGAGGGCTAAGAATATTACAAATATTACAAATAAACTTTGGGAAATGAAAAAAAAAAAAATGGTCAATTTTGAAAAAAACTCGGAGTCCCTACCAGTAGACCTATTATTTATACTCGCTTATATATTATACTTACATATATAATACTTATATATTATACTTATATATTATTATACTTATATTATATTATACTTATATTATACTTATATATTATACTTACAATATTCTCGCTTATATTAATTAATACACGAGATTCAAATATTAAATATTTAAAGTGATATTCAAAATAATTAAACTAATACTATAAATAAACAAAATAAAAAGACAGGAAAGAAAAAAAGAAACACAAACAATATGACAATACACAAGGGAACATAATATGAACACCAGAAATAATAATACAAATAATAATATAATAGTTTTGGAGGAAAATATATATAAGAAAGATTCAAATAAAGAAAATGACATGGAGCATATTTTAATAATAATTATTTTCAAATTTTCAAGTTTTCTTTCGCATATATTTTTAAACCGCTTATTGTTAGTATTAAAAATATCTATATTGTCTATTTTATGAAATTGAAGGAAGGACTCAAAAGAGATGTAAAAAAGCAGTCAAACGAACTGTTTCAGATCGAGATGGCAGAGATGTGTTAATGGAAGTATTTTGATTAGGAGCGGGATTGTATTATATAAACACGTGAGGAGTGTAGGAGATTATCAGCAGCAAATCTCATTATAAGCACGAGGAATTCACTCACTGTGACCAAGGTTGCAAACAATGAGAAAAACTGCCTGCCCATTCACTTTGAGGCGACGCCATTTGTCTTACATATCACCTGCTCTTATTCAAAACACATTTAAATATTCCTCTGTAGCTGGCGGTTACATGTTATTTCTGTCTTTCTTCTTTTCCTCCCCTTTCTTCCTTTCTCTAGCTGGTGTTACCAGCTGTGATATAAGGATGAGCATCGATAGTTAAAATATCGATGTTCACCATCGATGTTAAAATCGGCGGTAACCATCGATGTAACGATAATATCAGACAAAAAAAATCGATGTACTGTATATTTAAAAAAATAATGGTCTCAGAAAATTAGGCAAAATTCATAAATAAACTGAAGTATTTCCATGAAAACTATCGTTGTAAAAAATCAATGTTTTAGGAAATTAGGCTCCTGTAAATAAAATTATATCTTAGAACCAAGGTAGGCCTATTAATCTTTTCTTTAATCATAAAAGCATTGATGTCAGGGAGAAACATTGATGTAGCAAAAACATCGGTTGTTTTCTATCGATATAGAAAACATCGATCATAGACATGAAAACGTTACCGGATTTAGTACGGGTAGTTAAATCACGGAGGATGAAATGGGCTAGACATGCTGCGCGCATGGGGGAGGAAAGACATCTCAAAAGTATTGACTGGGAGACCCAAAGGGAAAAGACCACTGGAAGACCTACACGTAGGCGAGAGGACAATATTAGGATAGATTTAAGGGAAGGAGGATTTGCGAGGGATGACTGGATGAAGTTAGCACAGAATAGGGTGGAATGGCGGGCTCAGGTAAGCGGGTTCTATAAAATAGATAATATTCCTTTAGCTTGTTGAAGAATTGAGCCCCTTAAAGCCCAAGTGGTGTAACTCCAGTTTTTTTATTTTTTTAGTTATGGTCAGGATCCTATTCAGAAAGTGTTCTTCTATTAATAGCGCAAATGGTGTAGGCTAAGTCATAACTTGCATAGCAACCCTGTAGGCATGAGCACAATAAAGCCATCTATTTGGTGACAGCTAAAACCTTAAATATCTCAGAACAGCAGTAATGTGAGTTACACCACTTGGGCTTTAAGGGGCTCAATTGTCTATTGCCATTAAGTAAGTAAGGTACTTTATGTTATGTATTACAAATTTGAAACAAACTACTGTGTTCTACAGGATATATTGTGGATTAAACGGTTGACTTTTCCTCAATAAACTTAAATTCAGCCTGCCCATGACAAGAGATACCTGGGCTATCGAAAAGCTTCTTTTGCATATTTCTTGGAATAAAGCCATTACGTAAGTGAATGAATTTCCCTGATTCCTGCGCAGAGCCGTCACGAGCGCCAGGTGCGCAGGAAACAGTTGAGTGTCGTCATGGCCAGTCATGTGTTTCGCCCAAATAAAAAAAGCCCGCTTTGGTTCATATTCACTAAATTCAGTCAAATTCACACCACATAAATATTGCACTGTCTGCGGAAGAAAGGGTCACATGAATGATTAAAATGATTCCACCGATTTCACACGCACATAAAACAAGAGTGGGGCACGCCTACTGATAGATCTGTGTATAACATGTGAATGGTGGCAGTAACTGAACTTTACAATGTAACCACACAAATAATGACTGACAATAATAGTGATCACTTTACTTTCTTATAGTATACCTATGTGTTGCAATGAATAAAAATTTAGAGTCACCATCATGGTGGAGTAATATGGAAGGAGTTACACATTTCTTTATAGTGAAATTTATATCAAACTTTAAAAATTCTACCCACAGTGAAAGTATGGGTTATGCTGTGGTGTTTGCAATATACCTGAATTAAATTGAACTATGAACACTTGGCGGAGATTCTGAAATAAGAACGATTGTCTGTTGTCGGAAAGTAACGATTTGTACATGGAAAACCTCCTCTCTGTCTACACTGAAATATAACCTAAAATTCCGAAAATTGACCTAAAATTTGCCAAAAAATGACTTATCTCTTGAAAATTACGAAAAATGCAAAATACAGCAAAAAATGCAAAAACAAATTTCCCTTATTTAATCAATTAATCCACGATATGCATTTATATAAATTATCCGAGTTATTTTTTTACATAAGTAAAAAAGATGCAAAATCATCAAAGGCCTTGCTCTATGATATTATGGAACCCCAGGTCAGGCTGACTAAATCCAATAAATTGAGAACACGACTGTTTCTATGCAGAAAAAGCTTCCATTAAAAGTCCAAGAAACTTCTTTTTAAAAAATTTTTTTTCGGAAAGCGTGCATAACCCTTATGGCATCCCTTGCATATCCCTTTTATGACGTAAGAGAATATTTTGATACTGTTGTAAACATACTTTCAGCTTTGTGTGTATATATTTTAAACTATTACGTATCATATAATCTATGTATTAATGACATGTTTAAACATATCATTGTTAAAAAATACAATGGCTATTATGTGTGTTACTTTGCTTGATTCGTACCACAAGTGTTAATAAGGTGATACACTTTTTATTAGTCCTTCCCCCACAGTGAATCGTAAACTTCTTCATAATCAATGTTTTTAAATTTCTTATAATCTACACAAGGGGAGAGTTTTGTCGTTTAATTACGGGTCTGAAGTTTGAGTGAGAGTACAATTATTATTGTCATGGTTCACTCTATTTTTAATTACTATCAATTCACTTTTACATCAAACTCTTATCACGACAGACAATGAACTTCCACTTCTGTATATTTCATAGATACCGGGATCGCAGCGATGAATTCAGTATAATTCTGAACACATAGGCCTACATGCAATGCTTTCAAGTTGCATAAGTATATTTGTTTTAAAGACCCTTAGAGTCAAGACGAAGAAACAAGGCATGAAAAAAGTAATTGAGGGGATGACATGAAAGTAATTTCATATAAACACACCATCCATAATCATTGAATTAATTTTATTTAAAAAAATAGTCTAAATGTAAAACAAAATGAAAAATGTTACTCTTCATGGATTAAAAAAAAATTATATTTAGATACCCTATCCCCAACTGTGATCGGGGAGGAATTTCCCCTTATGAGATTAATGAGGCTTATTTATTGGTTTATTATTGTGCGAGAGTGACTCGAAAAATTACGCACAATGATTTTTTTTTACAAAAAATGTAATAGGTACAATTACGTACAAATGCACACATGAAGGGACATCTTGTGTCTATTTTTCTATATAGTCGCCAAGTTTCTCAACACATTTCTCCCAATGTGATACCGGTTTCAAAATACCCTGTTCACAGAAGTCCGTTCGGTTGGAGTATAGCCATCTGCGGATTGCTATTTTCACTTCCGCATCTGACGCAAAGCGTTTACCGGTCAGGAATTTCTTCAGCGAGGTCTCGTGCGATTTCTATGTGCTAAAATACACAGGGACAAGCGTGGCGAGTATGGGGACGACTGTATAGACCATAGCAATGTCTCCCGGTGATGTGCATTCTTCGAAGATGGCCGTGATAACCTTTCATTTGTTTGGTCCCATGAAGAAATTCCTAGCCGGTAAACGCTTTGCGTCAGAAGCAAAAGTGAAAACAGCAGTCCGCAGATGGCTATACTCCAACCGAACGGACTTCTATGAACAGAGTACACGGTGTTTCAAAATGAATATCGGGGTTTTAAGGCTTTATAGAATTTAGTACATTTAACATAAATAACACATCAAATGAAAGAGCAACTCAAACAGTTTTGTTGGTACTCAAACAATTTTGTTGGTACTCACAATCGCATCTGGGGACCCGAAAATCCCCATAAGATGGTACAGTTGCAAATTGAATGTTTTTTGTGCCATATCCCGGCGGAAAGTTTATGGGCCCGTCTTTTTCCTTGAAGCAAGTTTAATTGGAAATTCTTATCTTGATGCACTACAACTATGGCTCTTTCCTCAATTGGAAGAAGCTGAACCAGAGAACGTGGTATTTGGCAGCAAGATGGTGCACCACCTCTCTGGCATCATTCAGTATGAGAATGGTTAAACAATGTTGTATCCGACTGATTGGCCGGAAGGAGCCAGATGACAGAGCTTGTTTCGCATGGCCTCCACGTTCACCCGATCTGACGCCATGTGATTTTTACCTTTGGAGATTCATAAAGGATCAAGTGTATGTGCCGCTACTACCAACTGACCTACCCGACTTAAGACACATGATTAAAGCAGTTGCAACAATTACTCCGGACACACTGATTAAGGTTTAGGAA
Source organism: Ectobius pallidus (assembly GCA_964059195.1). NCBI lineage: Eukaryota > Metazoa > Arthropoda > Insecta > Blattodea > Ectobiidae > Ectobius > Ectobius pallidus. Next base: position 29,269,766 of record CAXKWD010000004.1, on the reverse strand, counting down.
GAACTCGCCAATCAACTCCATGTGTGCCATGTGATGAATGGTGCTCACATTGAATACTTGTAGGAAAAACTGTTTGAGTTGCTCTTTCATTTGATGTATTATTTATAATTGTATGTTAAATGTACTAAATTCTACAAAGCCTTAAAACCCCGATATTCATTTTGAAACACCCTGTATTTTGAAACTGGTATCACGATGGGAGAAACTTGGCGACTGTATAGAAAAATAGATAAAAGATGGCCCTTCGTGTGTGCATTTTTTTAATTGTACGGTAACTATTAAACTTTTTGTAATATATATATATATATTGTGCGTTACTTTTCGATCCACCCTCGTAACACGGTATTGTCTGGATGTTTTGCAGTAGTCCAAAATTAGGACTGCAGGAATAAAATTGGAGACCCCTGTGTGAGTTTGAGCGGCAGACAGTCTAGGCGTGTCGTACGGACAGACGGACAACAAGCTGAGAAACGCGTGTTCCGCCCCCTGCCTCCAACATGAGAAGCATGCAAAACTTGCCCCATGCCCCCATGCTCATGCCTCCTGTTTTAGCGATTCAGGATTCCAAACCCAGCAAGGTCAGCACAAATACGCGCAAACACAAATACGTGACCACACTAACGGTAACTAAGGAATACAATATTCTCACTCCATTAGCAGGGTATCAGAGGGAACATTGGTTATTACTTTGCAGAGGAATACAGCCTACATTTAAATATCAGCATTTTCAACTCTGAAAACTTTCAAAGTAATAGCTGGTTTTATGATTATTTAACGACAGCCATGTACTGCGACTTAGGCCTGTAAATGTCGACGATGTGCCATAATTTTGTTCCGCGGAAGAACTTTTACATGCCTGTAAATCTACAGACATGGGCCTGTTACATTCAGGAGTGGATCCACGGGGGTGGGGGGGGGGAATGGGGGAAATTTCCCCCTTCCAAATTTGTAACATTAAGCGCAGATTATTCAAACGGTCAGCCTTTTAATAAATTTTGTAAAGACAACATAGACTAACCGAAATACTTAAATTAATGCAACGAAATTCATTATTTTGAAATACATTTGTAAAAAAGATGTCGAAATGTTCATTTTGATTTCGATGTGTAGCCTACTGGGAATAATTAATTTTTATGAGTAAAAACTTCCCTCTCTACTTTGGTTCCCCCCACCCCCGAAATGTCTCTCTGGATCCGCCCCTGGTCACATTTACTACACATATATGCCATTGACGTGGGCCGGAATCGAACCCACAACTTTGTGCACAGAAGCCAGCGCGTTACTAACTGCGCCACCCAGACCGACTTTCCGAATGATAGAGTTATGCTTTCTAAATTCTCTGTTGTAATTTTGCCAAAGGATTCATAAGCTAAAATAGCCTATATGTTTATAACCTTGAGTCTAGACAGAGCTGATACATATTTAGCGTACCATTATGTCAAAATGTAACAAAAGATGGAATTAAAAGAAATCCATTTGGAAAGTGGGCTAAGAACGACACTAACAAAAATATTTTAGACTAGGTCTACTGTATTTCTATGTATAGCAATGAACTGTGTTTAGAAAGTAAAATCCGGAAAAGTGTACAATTGGTGAATTTTACCAGATGTAAACACATATTAAACACATTATCTATCATTTATATTATCTTGCCTATTACCTTATATGCCTAAAGGAAACTTGACTTAGTAAGTTTAAACGAACTTCGTAATTTAGTTCAATAAATTTCAAAACTGACACTTAATATCACAAGACAGTTAAAAAGAGAACACTTAATGTATTGGCCCTTATATAGGCTACCTAGGCCTATATATTCTTGAAGATACTGGGAAATAAATTGCTTGTTGTCTGGTTATTCATAGCTGTAGGCTTTGTATTTTTAGTTGAGAAATATGGATGTGTATCATAGGCCCTAAGCATGTAAAAGGAGACAAAATAGGATGTAACATTTATATAAAAACGATAATAAATAAAATGTTTTATTTACTTTCCTGTTAAATAAATAATTTACACAAACATCTGGCAGTTGAGTAAATAATCGCGGGCGAAGCCGCCGGCAACCGCTAGTCGTGACATAAATGGTTTCGTTTCAGTTAAATACTAGGCAATGTTCTTTAATGCCCTATTAACAAATCCAACTGCTAAACTAAAGGACAATAATAATATTAATAATAATAATAATAATAATAATAATAATAATAATAATAATAATAATAATAATAATAACAATAATAATAATAATAATAATAATATCATGATTAAGAAGATTACTCAGAAAACTGAAACAAAAAATACTAGAAATACTGAAAAAGGAATATTTATAAAAACTAAGAATGAAAAGAAGTCATAGCTGCACCAACACAATTCTTGTCCTCTGTTATGTCGTTGCCAGGATACTGCGAAACAGACGAAACAGATTGTATCGAGAACCGAAGGGAATTAACATTAACGTGTGTTGTGATGACTGAAGGACAAAGACATTTAAGGCCAGAAGTTTCTCGGAAGAGGAATTCCACGAAGAAGATGGGAAGAAGAAGAAGAAAAGTTGTGACAGAGGTAACTGTTTTGTCAATGTGATCCAGTTAAATAATTAAAATTGGAGGCTATTAACATCGCTCCAGTTTCAGGGGAAGATTTACTGCGACTCTTGCCGAAACTCGTTCTCAAACAAGTGTTTTTATTTGCACGTGTTAGCAGGAAATTAGAAGAAATCATCTTGTAGGCGTATAGAGTGTTGATGTAGGGAGAGATACGCTAAGGAAACATGCTGTGTGCGTAGGAAGCTTTGAAGAAGAACGGCGCATGTACGCGTCAGAGAAACTAGCATAAGTTTCCGTTCTTCGTATGGGATGCAATGACTTTTTTCAGAACAGAGTGATCTGGCAAGACGCTATTGTGCATTATAATTAGGGTTCGGATGTTTATGACATGTAATATTTTTATTCTGACCTCCGTTATCGCCGCAAACACAAACTAAACACGAATTGCACATTTGTTATCCTAATCGGACCGTTTTTATTTTTTATATAATGTCATATTTTGAGGCATTGTGGTCATATTTTGGCCAAATTTGTAATTTAACGTCATATTTCAGTTATAAATTCGGTGAAAGAGCACAACTGTACATAGTATGTACTGCATAGTCAAGTTAAATTTGAAATTTATTTCATTAATTTAATGTTTATACTAAAATAATATTTAACTTAAGTGTTAAAATGAATACAGTTTATATTTTATAGGGGCACGCAAGGTCTATAAAAATATTACGAGTTATTCATGTGATGTAAGAATTTAGTGTCTTTAAACGTTTTAAATTGGGATATTAATTTTTTGAAAATACGTTATTTTATTAGGTCATATTTAGGATTTTTGTGCCATATTTAGTCATTTTTGAGGGCATATTTGCGGTCATATTTTTCACTTTTTAAGGTCATATGCATCCGAACCCTAAATACAATACACTCTCCCACTACAGGGATTTGTTTGTCTGTATTTTTACTCCTTTGATAGCCTACAGTAGTCCACCGCTGTAGCGCAGTGGGCCTGGGTTCGAATTCCGTTCGCGACAAGTTACCTACAACCGAGACGTTCTAAGAAAGAAACCTGAAGTAAACAAAAACCAGTATGTCTGTCTCACTCTTATGTCATACGAGTGATGTGCTAGGGTGAAACAGATGTACTGGTTTTTATTTACTTCAGGTTTCCATCTTAGAACGGTTAGACTTTAGGTGAGGTTTTTCTGGGGGTTTTCCTTAGCTGTGAGACGAATGTCTGGTAAATTTAAGCCCATGTAAACTTGCTCGAACTGAGAATGGGTGCGACTGGTGTGTCTCTTTTTTATGTGTTCGTCTTGTCTCGGAGGTGGCCCACAATTGGACTGATCATACATCCGGTAGGTCCTCCATGCCTTTGTCTCGTAAAAAAAAAGGATGTGTAAGTTACGATACAAAGGTAATTCCTCATCCCTGTAACGCCAGGGCGGCGTGGGCAAGCATAAACGTTAAACTAAGAGAAAAAAGTAGATACACTAATATTTTAATAAGTTTAATATACCAAATCATTACAGTAGGCGTATATCCATTAGTTAAGCCCCTGATGATAATATTTAATGTCTATGACAATGTTTTGTCATCATTAAGGTCCAGTCATTACGTTCTTTTAGCTTAGATCTGACACTTCTAGAATTTTTTTTTGGAATAACGCACTACCTTTTCAGAACTGAATTTGTATGGATATTTAAGCAGTCATCAAGTAAAACTATCAGTGGGATCCAAGTTTTAAAATATTTAATTTTTTTTATTAGAATAGCTGGTTTCCAGAAGTAATACAAAATACTAAGTGGATAAAAATCCTCACATTTTACATAAAGCATTTTTCTATTAATCTTACATCATTTCTTTAAACAATTGTTTTAAATGACGCATTTATGCGGTAGTAACAGCTAAAAGTCTAACTTAGTCATTTGAAAAGTTGAACCTTTGGCATTTATTGAGGGAAAAAGGTTTTTTAAAACGCATAAGTAGGCCTACAGTTTGGTGCATCCTAAGGCATATGGGATAATTTTTTTTTCGAAATAATAATAATAATAATAATAATAATAATAATAAAGTACTAAAATTCTTCAAATATTTTGTCATAATAAAATTTAAAAAATCCTATTGAGAAAGATAGGCCTACTGTAAGCGATTTTAGTAATGTATCGCTTTCTCGATTGATCTGTAGGCCTATTAACTAATTATTTTGATGTTTTAGAAATTCTTTACTGTTTGAATTCCTGTATTTTAAAGGGGAATTTCGAACTTGTTGTGCTCAAGCAAGCGAACAGATAATAACAATAGATACTCCCACGACAAACATTTTCTAGAACAACTAGAAGTAATAAAATGGTCACATAAAGCAAAAAAGACAGGCATTATTCTGTAAGACTTAACATTCAGTCACATACTTTTATGATCCACGATTTATACCAGCCTTAAAAGCAGAAATCATCTCAAGCTGTAAAATACTTTATGAAAGAGATTTTAACAGTTTCTTGCAGGTATATCCTGATAGAACAATGTAGGATCCTAGAAATATAATTAAACGTAAGTACTCTTTAGAGTTTGAATTTTAAGGACATAATAAAGAAATGAAAAGAGGTTAAGTTATTTTTAATGCAAAATTCAATGGGCATTATTGTGCTATTTTCTCAGTACAGTTTTTACTATAGGGGTAAAATATTATTTCCTGGAACGATGATCGGAACCATCTTCCATGTTTGTGGTCAGGTGAAACAAATGGAAAACATTGCGATATTAAATTCGTCAACCATTATCATCAATCTTGAAACTCGCAAAATTACGAAAAGACGTAGGCCTACACAACGGGTCCCGTGTTATAATTTTTTTGGAATGTACAGTTTTTTTTAATTCAGTTGTGTTTATACTCCTTTTAGCTGCAAAGCCATATCAGGAGTTCGGGATCTGTGTCTATACAGTAGGGTAGGCCATGGAACTATTACTTGCCAATTTTAAATCTTTTTTAAATCTATATTATATTATTATACAAATACAAAAATACAAATACAATATTATACAAGTGATAAACACCCGAAAGAGCAGAATGCTCGGGCTCGGGTACAGTTCAGTTTTAAAACGTACAGCAATATCATACACACACATACACATGCAAACATCACAAAACAAAACTAGCATAAATCACAAGAGAACATAAAACGTAAAATGTCATTACTGTTAACATTTACTTATAAAATACATCAAGAAAATAAGAACTATTTTAGAAAAACTATTTTATAATATATAATTGTTTCTATTGTTAGTGTATTTTATGGAGTAAATTTCAACTGATACTAATTTAAATGGATATGATACAGGATGAATAATGGTAAGGATGATACATGTTACGTAAATATCCAATTAGGCATTTGGAATAATTCCGATTTTTTCATTCGTGACTCCCATCACTACTAAGCATCTATCTAAACAATTTCAGGTATAAAATAATTTACTGTAGGCCACCTCTTGTGCTCAAATGCGGGAAAATTATACCTTACAGGTATGCAACATCATATGAGAGTTGCGACAGAGTATAGTTGATTTGCATTGAGTAGATGCATCCTTGCAGTAAACATATAGGCTATACGAAGAAGGCAGTTATTAATAGTGATGTAGGTTGAAGAGTGATTGAACTAAAAACATAAAATTATCCTTGTTTATTTAGCAGCATAAGGAAAATAGAACTTAAGCCATATTGGCAAATGCACTTGCAATATCAGGGAAGTTCCTTCTGACCTTGTGGAATTATAGATCAAGTTACCCGTAAGTTTACTTCGATTTATAGTTCAATAAGATATAGTATTGCTTTCCCACGTTACTGGTTTCGATGACTTAACTTGTTTTGGCATTTAGCCAGAGATGCATTAAGATATAAGGTTTGTGGCAGTAAACAAATTGCAATTGTTTCCGGATGTGTTATAGGGCGCATGTGTAACATATTAACATTAACCTAATAGAATCTGACTTTTACTGGAACGATAACAGTTCAAAAGATAGTTTGTGTCGATATAGGCCTATGTCATGACTAAGCCCCGGATTTTTAGGCTTTTATAAAAGGTATTTTATACTTTATTTTCGTGGAATAACTTTTTTTAGGTTTTAAACAAAAGATTTTAGCCGTCTTAATGAAATGTAATAATGAACACTTATATTAACACAGAAAATAGTATTAGCCTATAATTTGGCACAATTATAGGCCTACTGTTTTTTACAAAATAAACAAGTAACTATTCCTTATGTAGGCACTCGAAAAATAGCATAAATAATTGTGATATTTACTCTTTAATGATACAGTTATTCAATACACCACTCAATTCACTTCCGATCTACAAAGATAAGTAGACTCGACTGTCACGAATTTGTTAGACATATAGGCTACATTGTTCATTTCAGTGTGTTGTTTAAATGTAGGTCCTATTTGTATTGTATCTTATCTTAAAATGCACAAATTCACATATTTTCCATTGCATTAATTGGAAAATCTATTTAAAAATCGTGTTTAAAAAATGTCCTCTTTAGCTCCTAGTTTTCCAGAAAAAGTCCTCTTTAGCCAATAGTGTTTTTCAGCAAAAGTCCTCTATAGCCCCTTCTAGGCCATTCAGTCCGATTTAACCCTTTTTAGGTTCTCTAAGATTCATAAATTCGGAACCAAGGGGCATGAAACAGAAAAATACGTTAATATGTTTTAAGTAGGAAACTGGGGAAAAATCAGTTAAAACCTTTAAATCCGGGCCTAGTCATGACTGATACGGATTCATAAAGACAAACTTGAACAGGCTATTGTATATTTAATTAATATTTTATTATTACTGCCAATTAATTCAATTAGCTTTTTATTTTCTATGTAAGCTTTTTTTATTTTTTTTTCTAAAAATATACACAACGACCTTAATTTTATGTCACAAAATACTGTTTTTGTAATTATTAACATCTCAAGCTCAAGGGAAATGGCGTCGCGCAGGAAATGTCTACTATTACACTTACTGCGCATGTCTGTGATAAGTAATTCATGCTACAGCACGGTGACTTGTCTGTCGGGAATTTTCGCTGGAACCTAAGATCAAATAGACTGTAGAAGATTTGGATTGATAGAAAGGACTACTTGTTCATCTAACTTGATTTAATCCAACTCAATCCAAGTACAGATTTTTCAGACTAGAAAACCGTATTTTACACGTGAAGGAATTGTATTAAACTAGCAGGTGCCCGCGGCTTATAATTAAAGCATTATATTTATTAATACTTGCACGCGAATCATTCATAAACTAAACCATTAATAATTAATTAAACAGCTAAAATTCCGGCTTTAGAGTACATTCCACGATTAAAAAGCGCCGCCTGGGAAAACTATCTCAGATTCGATTATGCAGTCCCAAAGCTAACTGTGAACACTGCTGATACCACTGCCTTCTAGACTGTATTACTCGTGTGTAATTCTCGAGACGGCGGTGGATAATATGTATCATTTCTCAACTGTTTGTTGACAGATGGATATGATGTGAATTTTATTTGATAAATTCAGTGTAAATTTCAGAAATTATATAATTTTTCAAGGGAAGGATTGGTTTGTTTGGATTTTTATTGTCCGCGATACTTCCAGGCTTAAACTATCAATATATTATATGTTGTCCGCGGCTTTGCCCGCCATTATTAATTGACTCCAGGATTTTTAAGAAATTTACACATAATTATGTTTGAGGTTCAGAGCTATGAAAATTGTAAGTAAAAATAAAATTAGCATATTTGTTCATTGTGTTCATTTCACTTAGGCCTTATATAATAAAGAAACGGTTTTCCTAATTTTGTAGTCTTCGTGAAAGTTTAGACTGGGAGAGACGAGCATCGCCAAGTATGCCCGATGTCTCACGAAGTGAGGGAGGGAATGAGCACGCTATTTAGGGCCGTTGAATTGTATAAGAGTAGATATGCTGTACTCTTACCATGACGAGGAATTCTCTTAAAACTGAAGGCGTAATAATACTTTTTTTTATATAAATCATTATAGCTTACACTGGGATAACAGAATCCATATTAAAGTTCTACACATTCCAGAAGGCTGGCGCTATTAGAAAGGAACAGTTAAATCAAAATGCCCTCAAAATTATGCGGAAATACAATTAATTTTGAAACGAGAAAATATCAGATGTAGAACTCAATTTGAAAGTCCTTTCATAGTTTCAAAGACTGCAATATAAATATTGAGGCTAATCAGATGTGAAAGAACACAACTTAACAACATCGTTACCATCTCAACAGTGTTGTAAATTCCATCAAACGCTGTGAGAGAATCCATAAATTTGTCACCCAAATCTAAAAGTCACTTGATTTAGAGTTGCGGAAAAGAAGAGGCAACGGCTCAATTATTCATTGAGGTTATGTATTGGTACGAGTTGAACGCTCGCCGCCGCCATGATAAACAAAAACAGTTGAGAATCGGCCCGCTTCTTCCTTCCTACTTTCAAAACCAGTTTGCCGGTCATAAAAAACCAAACATCTTCACGATTTAACTTTTCCGGCTTTGTGTTGAATTTTAAAACAAACTCCACGCGAATCAAAAGGAGAATTTCTATACAAAAATGTTGAAGATAAAAAAAAAAACGACGGCATTGGCGTCACAGATATCGCAAAGGATCATGGGAATGTAGCGGGCCAGTTCTAAAGACTGGGCCAATAACCTGGTTACGGTATTTCTTTATGAGAAAACAAAAGAAGAAGTTTGGTATCTCGGAAAGAAATTTGGTGAATTTGTCGGAATGGAATTTTTTGTTAACATTTCAATGGAAGTCGTAAAGTGCTTAGACATGGCTGAAGTATGCTGTAGTTCCGATGTTTTCCCATTAGTTCTATTCCCCACACTTTTGTTCCATAGTTTTATGTTTACTTAATACGTTTAGCTGTCTTATAACAGGGAACATTCAATTACCCAACCGTAAAACCCAGTATGGAATCAGAGTCAGTAATCGATAACGGAACGATACAGCCTCTATTCACTTTTTCTAATAGATGGCATCGTACAGTCGGTCAAATAAAAAACGTCGGGACTCGTATGCTGTTAAAATTAAAGTTTTGACGCATTAGTTCACAAGTTTCCTATAAAAAACACAAAATACAGGTCATTTTCGGAACATATGAGGCCATGCGGCAGGAGGGAAAATATGAACAAGGAGGGAAAAAATGAAAATCGTGGAAAGCGCAACACACGATATTCAACTTAATGCATTGTCATAATTCATTTTGCTTTGTGTCATCGCCACATACAAATGCTAACGTGAGAGAAAGTGTAGTTAGGGCTGTGATTGACCTGCATTTTTCGGTCTCTGAAGCAGCGAGAAGGTTCCATATTTATGAAAGAGCAGCTCAGAGGAGGGAACTTGACTATAATGCGACCGGAAGTTTTCATAGCAAACGTTGATCTGGCCGGACGCGTATTTCGATGCTAAGATTTGTTGCAGAAGTTGAGCGTAAGTTATTGATTGATTTTGCACTACCGGTATTATAAAATAAAATCTTTAAAAAATGCTCCTTGAATAAACATATTCCTCACGAATCTATTAATTATTAATATTATAAAAATTTGCAACCAAGAATATGGCGGATTTGAGGCATATAGCCACAGCCTTCTATACATGTTTGTTTTGGAACAAAACTGACTAAATAATCAAGAAAATTCATGGATAGACAAGAGGCGTGTGTGAACCTAACCTTAAGTCTTCCTGTACATGCGCATATGCTCGTTCGTGATACTTAATCAAATACCGCCCGACGTTTTTTATTTGACCGACTGTACTGTAAGCAAGAACATTCTAAATTCTTACTTACTTACTCAATGGCAATAGACAATTCCTAAGCAAGCTAAAGAAATATTATCTATCTTATGGAACCCGAAGGTTCATTGCCGCGCTTACCTGAGCCCGCCGTTCAACCTATTCTGTGCTAACTCCATCCAACCATCCCTCGCAAATCCTACTTCCCTTAAATGTATTGTAATATTCTCCTCCCACCTACGTCTAGGTCTTCCAAGTGGTCTTTTCCCTTCGGGTCTCCCAGTCGATATTTCTGAGATATACATTCTAAATAATTGTCATCATGGTGACGTCACAAGACAAAACTGCGCTGTTGGAGAGAGATTGAAAACATAACGAAGTGGCACCCCCGTGAAATTGAGCATAGCATAAGCCAGCGTTTCTCAACCTTTCTGAACCCGAGGACCTCTAAAATGTCTAAAATATTTTACGGACCTCTAATTTTACATCCCATTTTTAAAATTAGGCTATATGTAGGCCTATACGCTTAATATTTGAGGTATTAATTATAGGTCATTATAACGAAATAAATCTAAATACATTTTTTTAATTCGACGAAAACACAGTTATTGAATTGGAAGTAAATTATTGACAGTAAAATTATATTTTGAACAGACTTTAATATTTATTACCAATTTGATAATATAATTAGGAATTATAACACAGGTTTACCGGTATTAGACACTCGGGCCCCTCCAACAAAAAAACTCTTGTTAAGAGAGCGCCTCTAATAACAAATTCCGACAAAGTCTTATTTCTCAGGGTTTTGAATGAAAGAGGGAACCATAGACGTCAGTGCATCAAGGATTTCAAACTGCAAAAGTAAGGAAACTTGCAATAGGACCTGTATTTTCGAAGATTTTAAAAACTTTAACATCTAGTGTCCATTTTATGTGAAAAAATTTTACTTCTTTACTTGCTTTAGGCCTATGACCATCTGCACCATAGGTTGAGAAACGTTGGCATAAGCTATTTTCAGCATATAATACTTATTTCGCAGAATGAACAAACTAGACTCATAATGGTACCTTAATGGCCACTGACATGAGCCGGAAGTCTCAATCTGTAGTACAGTATCAGTTGTATCGCACTTCATCTCCCATGCATGTTTTACTGCCCAGAATTCCTCACTCCCATGCCATCTATCCTCCTTTCCAAAACCTGTTCCTCTCCCGTGAGGTTATAAAAATTGATTTATAACCAGGAGAAAGGAAACTGTGTGTTTTAAGTAAAATTGTAAACTCGCGCTCATTATGTTCTTCATTCCCTTCCTTGTTTCGCCTTTCGCTTGTCATTTATATCGTTCAACTCGTGAGCACATCACCTGCCATAACGATTTACAGAGTGTTCCAAAAAAAGTTTGGGGAAAACTGAGACAAGCTGTAGCATAACCCTAAATCAGAGCACTAAATTAAATAAAAATGTTCTACTAATTTCCTGCGTGGTCTAGTGGATAGCGTTGCTGACTACGGTGCCGCAGGTCTGGGTTCGATCCTCGATACCTTCTCGGATGTAAGGAGTTCAGCCTCGTGACACAAACTAAGGGGCTACTTGATAAAGAAGAAGCTACTCCGGTTACGTAAGCCATGAATGACGGTCTTGAAAGTCGGCATACTGACCACATGACCCCAATTCTGTCAACTGCCTATGGTATATGACGCAGCCATCGGATGGCAGGCCTAGTTCTTCAAGGGACACAGCGCCATGGATTTTTGTTTAGTTCTAGTAACTTTAACAAAAAATGACGCCAATAGTGAGACAGATTTCTTCTTAAATGTGACTACAAGCAAGATGCCCTGCTGGTGGTACCAAGTAAGCGAAAGGCCTAGGCAAATTAAAAGAAGTTGATATTAAGGTATTATGTAATTATTTAATTACGGATAGCCTTTCAACATGAAAATAGTAGCAATAATAGTAGTAATATTAATAATAATGGACTCAACAGACAAGACAATGTAGGCTATACAATAAGATTCACGTTACAGAAGAAAGGCAAGTTAATACTACGGGTAAGTTTTGAGACATCTGAGACTTACGAAAAACCAGCTTGTTACTGTATCCAGTAGCACTAGTTGCAATGGAGAAATAACACAAAAGGGGAAGGGTGAAACCTATGTGGAACCAGTTCGTTGCAACAGTGGCATGTGACAAGTCTGGAGAGCCATTCCTGGTTAATACCATAGAAGCCACATACGGCGTTTGTATGATGAGGTGAGGTTTTCTTATTGGCTGGCCATACAGTGGAGGGCCGTAAGAAACATACGTGAAAAGTTATACACTTCGTTGGACTCGCAGTAATGGCTGGATAGCTTTACGGCTTGTACACTCATTGAAGATGCATTTGCACCACGCGGAAACCTTGTCTGGCTCCAGAGCGAGGCTGCGGAGGTGAGGGAGACCACAAGTTGTTGTATGTTGTCACGTGCACCACGCCCCCTGGTGACAATAACATAGCTAATTCAAGATATTTCGTCATTTATTTAAAACAACCCACCAGTGTCTTAAAAAAATGTTTGTGCGAACTTTCCTGTCATCAGACTTTAGTTAGAAATCAACAAGATCACAGAACAAAAGTTAGAGTGATTTATCTGTCTCCAGTGTCCATGCTAATGGTCATTGATTCGATGAATGTCTGTGAATTCTAGGATTCTATACCACCAAATTTTTCTCACATCTCTGGCAGTTCCAGCCGGAAAAATAACCAGAAATGACTTATATTATGAATTATAGTAGGCTAAACTGTTTGTATTTCACTCACAGTTTTTACGAATGAAATATTTGAATGTTTTACAGATCTCATTTGATGGGTCATTAATTTATTATTTTCCGTACCTAATTCGCGAATTAGCCTTATGAATTAATCATCATCAATGATAAAGTCGCGGATTTACATGTTTCTGATAAAAAAAATTGTATTAAGAGCCAAAATCCACCAATTTTCGGTCAGAAAAATGCGAATCCGAGGCAGAAAATTGTGAATCAGATATAACTTTTTCGACATTATTACAATAGATAACAGTTTTGATTGACACCGATTGAATTTGTTCGCCTATAAGCTTATTAGTCCAATCAAAGAAAAAATCGTGCAAAAATTCACATGCCTACTTCCGTAGCAATCGTCTTTAACATGTAAAATTAAACAACAGCTACAATAGGCATAGAAATCTGCTTTATCTAAAATCAATTCAAGTATGTTTCCATCAGATGAAATAAGTAAGGAAAATTCAAGTAATTTTTTTTATCAAACTTGATGGAATAGCAATCCTGTGAAATCTCCAAAGTAAAGACTCCATAAAAGAGGTGCTGAAATAAAGATTTTGAAGCGAACATACTGGATGTAAATTTATGACGTGTCATTTCCGGTTCCTACTTGAAATACAATTTAAGAGTGACGTGGAACAGTTTAAAAGTTCTACCGCCACAGCATTATTAAGACGTTTTGATGCAATCAGCATATCATCCGCACATACAACATTCTGTTCGATACGAAGCGTTCCTCAACAGCAGCTGACAGCTTGGACAGGTGACTGGAGGATGTTTACTCTCCCTGTATCCGTTATCACTAGTCCAGAAATTATTACTTAATTCCGGCTGATATTTTATCTATTAAACATGACGAATTTAAGTTATCCAATTATGTAGCCTTCTCCTAGTCCACTAATTAATTTCATATATTCAGGGCAAGTATATTTTTCTCTTGTCTGTATGAATATAACCTGGAGTAGGCCATGTCTTGTAGGAATACAGTTTATTCAATATTACGACAGGGGAAAGTGAAAAGTGATCTTAGGAAAAAAAAAAAAACTAACAATAAAAAGCTTAGTAATTGCTTTCGATATTAATACAGTAGAACTTCAATTATCCGAACACGAAATATTCGGGTGATCAATTAGCCAATTTTTCGGATAATTCTGAAATTAATTGTTGGATAGTTGTTAAGGCTAGGACTTTGATGAAATTGCCTCTTTTTTATAACAACACAGACTCACCGCTGCTTTCGTATTTGTATGTTTTATGTTAAATGCAGCCTTTTTAGACATATTCGTTAGGGCATTTTCGCATTTTTTTTTCTTAAGGATACTTTTTAAATCCACTTTTTCAGTTGTACAGCATTCTAGTCCAGTTTTGAGTAGAAACATAAAATAATAATATAATTCTGTATTTTTAGTTTTCTTTGATATCTTTTCTTTCATTATTGCCATTGAAATTCTTTTTTACACAATTTAATATTTTTTTTAATACATTTTACAATTTTCATTTTAACTTTCACCCCTATGCAATGTAAATTACATACTTACTTATTCAATGGCAATAGACAATTCCTAAGTAAGCTAAAGGAATATAATCTATTTTACGGAACCCGAAGGTCCATTGCACCATTTACCTGAGTCCGCCATTCAACCCTATTCTGTGCCAACTCCATCCAACCATACCTCTGAAATCCTACTTCTCCTAAATCTATCCTAAAATTGTCCTCCCACCTACGTCTAGGCCTTCCAAGTGATCTTTTCCCTTCGGGTCTCCCAGTCAATATTTTTAGATATATCTTTCCTCCCCCTTGCGCGCAACATGCTCAGCCCATTTCATCCTCCGTGATTTAATTATCCTCATAATCTTACTATATAAATTATAAGTAATAAAATAAAGAATACTGCAGTAATCTAGTAAACAGTAAACTAAAACTATTTTGGTACGGTAGTTGAAGTCAATTATGCATTTTTAGGCACATTTTAGTTAAAATTACCAATCTAAATAATAACAAAAAGTTCAAACAAACTTATCCAAGTAAATTTAGAATAAAATTTATTCTAGGTCATAAATGGCTTTTTGTAATATATAGATCATTATTATTATTATTATTATTATTATTATTATTATTATTATTATTATTCACTGAAGTGAAGCGAGTGTCAAGATACATGTAAGAGGCGGCTATCCTTGGGAAGCAAAAACGCATTATATAATATTCCACATTGTACTTTCTCATACCATGTTGACAAGAAACCAACTTTACCAGCAAAGCCTGTCCGCTAAAGAGAAAAACTTGTAAAACTTTAAAACAAGTTAAAATATGCATGATTATAAATAGTTTAAAAATAATGCCTGAAGGTCCGCCCAGCTCCTTTGTCTAAATATTGATGTGTACCCCATTCCACCGGATGTATTATGAATTAGCTGAACTGGAGTCGGATGCGATTTTTTATTCATTGTATGTCAGAAACAAAAAAGAATTCCGAACCCTTACACAGTTATATAATGCGGCATAGCTCATCAAAATGTTGAGGATTTAGGCCTAATCTCCTACAAAAATGTTTACACCCAAATAGGTCTACGTAATAAATAGAGCTAAATTTTTATGTTTAGTTTCGCTTTGCAAAGTAGCCTATATACATAAACATGTAGTGAAAAATGATGAAGTACTGTATATTGAAAAATATTTGAATCGTAAAAATGTAGCATTATCGAATAATGTTATGGCAGATTTATAAGAGAAACCATGCACTAGATTTTTTAGCAAAGTGAACATATTGTTGGTGCCACTTCTTAAAGACCTTTTCCCCCCCAAGAACTGCCTCTACCTGCTGCCACCCTAAACCTCTTCGACCTGTAAATCAGTGAATATAAAGGTAATTAATTGGGCGTATTCACACTTGTCTGCAGTCCAGCACAATGTTGCCAAATACAAACCACAGTACGTTCACTTCACTTGAGAAGTGATGAATGACGTCGGCAACATAGGGGAAATCCACGCGACTACAAGAGCACATGTTCTTTGTCGGGGTCTGTGTCGGTGCAGATTTTCGGATTAGGGAACACTGCTATTATATTATTTTGTAGATAGACGATGGTTTGGGACGAGGTCTTCTTGAAATGGCACGAACAGTATTTTTATAAGTTCTCTGAGATCTGCATGAAAGAATGTTCTTATAGGTGGAAAATAATTTTTTTATTTCACATGACGTAGGCTAATGAGGACAAATTTTAGTCCAGGAATCTTTTCTGAGGAAATCACTCGGAACAAGAACCGGACCATCATATCCATATCCATGAAACCAATATCGTTTCCAGAGTAAGATAAATACAAATATATAAAATAACCTAATAATATTCTTCAACCTGTCCTCTTTGCAATTTGTAGGCCTCGTGGGATGTTTTATTTTCGTACACAACAAAAAGCTTTCCTAAAGTATTTCAACGACCTGTCAGCCCTAAATTCGCCACTGAGAACAGGTGATGGACAAGAAGGATGAGATTACAAAATTGTGATAGTATTGTTTATTCTGTACGCTGTTCTAATGTAGACTATGTACAGTATGTTAACTAAGTTAATATTTTGAGCTTCTCATAAGCTGAAATTAATTATAAGAAGGCGGTGAACAATAGCCGTCAGTTTGCCCGTATAAACGAAACTCTTATGATAATTAAAGTCGGCCATGTTTTAGTTGCCATGTCATCTTACGTCCAAGTCCCCAGATAACATCTTTCGTTATTTTCACTGCATGCCAGTAAACTCCGCTGCATTTTTTGTCGGTTTCAATGCGTTTTATAACTCAGCGTGGGGGGGAAATTTCATATTATACGGGTGCCAACATGTGCATTAAGATATTCATATTAACTTTTTAGTTATAATGAAATTATTATTATCATTTTGCAAATTATATCAGTTAAGGAAGTGGTGAGGATTTTTTTTTTATAAAGCTTACACGGCCCGTATGATTATTAACTTCTTGTTGAGGAGCAAAAAACGTGCTAGACAAGTTCTTAAATATACTCCAGGGAGTTCAACATAACAGGTTTACAACCTTTCACCTCTTCCCACTTATATTTTGACATTCGTCAAGTGTCTTGCTGGGTAAGTAAATAAAAAAAAGCTACTGCCAGTCACTTCTAAACTCATTCTTTCAGTTTTACTAATAATCCAAGTGTAATATATCAACTAGAAATATACACAGCCGAGGAATAAATTTAGTGTTCATAATAATAATAATAATAATAATAATAATAATAATTAATAATTAATTCCTGCGTAAACGACTGAATGTGTACATTCAATATTTTTAAGTTGTGCACATTTACCCCCTTGTTTAAACTTTACGTCAATGGCCGATATCAGCTGATCTGTTGGCAGGTGCTTGGATTTAATTTTGAGAGTATGTGTCGATTTTTAGGCAATTTTTAAAGTCACGGGGTTAGCAGCATTTATGAGTAGGGTTCTGAAGTTTTGGAAATGTCATATTTTTATCCTGACCTCCATTCTCACCGAAAACACAAATTAAACACAAATCGCATGCTTGTTGTCGTAATCGGACCGTTTTAATTTTGCATATAAAGTCATATTTTGGTCATTTTCATGTTATTTCGGTCATATTCGTAATATAACGTCATATTTCAGCTATAAATTCGGAAAAAGAGCACAATGATGCAGTATTTGCACTAAATTGTACACAATTATAAACCCATGCCGGACCGCATAGAAAACAGTTAACACAACCATTTATTTAAATGAAGGTAATAAATTTATTGCTACAAATTACAATATGAAATATTTACAAATGTGAATTCGATCGCCACCTGAAGAAGCAAGGCTTGTCCTAGAGAAAGAAGAAATCAACGTGGTAGAAACGTGTATTTTTTATCGTCACCTAAGTATTGCAGATAATGTAATATAGGCAGTATAATGTCCCCAGATCACATCAAGCCCTATGGTGGTATCATGATATAAGAAAGGTAGGCAGACGCCTGGACAATGAAATGACACGGCTCAGTGCTGGACTGAGTCAGCTGTGTGATCCGTTCCGTCCTGTAACTGACAGCAGGAAACTCTCCAACACTACCACCACAATGCAGTAGTAAAAATAATAATAAAAGAAATAATAATAATAATAATAATAATAATATAGTACAGTATAATAATATAGTATAGTACCAGTACGAAGCAAAGGGTTTTAACTTAAAAAGATGTAAAGCGGCACACAAACAACATCTAATATTGCACATACAGATATAATAGCATATGATTAAGCCTACTCATCATCGAATAACTTTAAATAGGATATAGATAACACTACTTTTGCAGTATAGACTCACAAGCATTGCTAGTCTGAAGGTATGGCATGTCCTAAAATAGATGCATTTTTTAACATAAGAAAGGCTGTAATTTTTATTAAAAACGAAGAAAAAGAGCGAAGTAGAGTACAGTAATGTATTGTATATTGAGTAGAGTAAGATTGTGTAAAGTAAATTAAAGCAGTGTAATGCAAAATCAAGTATAGTATAAAGCAAAGTAGTAGCCTATGAAGTGAAGTGATGAGTAGTCTAAACTAAGGTAAATTAATTTAAAATGAATTAAAGTAAAATAATACAAATGAGAGTAGTTTTAAAAATTTGAATATTTGTTAATTGTTTTCATTTCACTTAGGTCTTATATAATACAGAAACTGTTTTCTTAATTTTGTACTCTTCATGAAAGTTTCGCTGATTGGTTGGCCTCGAGCCAATCAAAATGCTTCGAATTGTCGGTGAACGAAGATTACATTATAATAGATGTGACTGTTAATGACTCGTTATTTCGGTACCGGTCAACCGATTTGGTTCAAATTCAGTAGGCTTCTTTCCATGCACGTCATAAATGCGTATAGGCCTACCAAGTTTCATGTAACTCCGATAAAGCGTATTTGAGTTATCGCACCTTTCTGATATATTCCCATTAAAATAGGCAATAAATTGGGCATTACTCCGATACCGGTCAACCGATTTGGTCCAATAACAATATGGTTATTCCCATGGACGTTATAAATGCTTATACCAAGTTTCATGAAAATCTGATAAAGCGTATTTGAGTTATGGCGCGTACAGACACACGGACAGACAGACAGATAGACAGACGGACAGACGGACAGACATTTTCCGTCACCCACACAATCTCATAAGTCCCATTCTGGCACTTAATAAAATAATATAATATGAAGTAAATTCTACCTTTTACTAGCCTTGGAGACCCAAAAGTTAGGGCGCCCGAATTTTAGTAAAATCAGTAGGTTACAATAACTTGTAAGAGTAGGTGATAAGATTATCATGCCTGCCAATCTACAGTCTGTACCTCCAGGATACTGCTAACACTCATTTATACTAGGGACTGAAACGACCCCACAGTCACATGGCACCAGAAGGATAAGTCATTTGAAAAATTCCAATAAACTTATCATGGATCGAACCTGCGATCTTCCTGTCAGCAGAGCAGAACAACAGGAATGTGGCTTTATTATGCATCATTCTGATAGTCTACCCCATTTTTGTTTTATGCATCATTCTGATAGTCTACCCCATTTTTGTTTTATGCATCATTCTGATAGTCTACCCCATTTTTTGTTTTAGGCATCATTCTGATAGTCTGCCCCATTTTTGTTTTATGCATCATTCTGACAGTCTACCCCATTTTTGTTTTATGCATCATTCTGATAGTCTACCCAATTTTTGTTTTATGCATCATTCTGATAGTCTACCCCATTTTTGTTTTATGCATCATTCTGATAGTCTACCCCATTTTTGTTTTATGCATCATTCTGATAGTCTACCCCACTTTTGTTTTATGCATCATTCTGATAGTCTACCCCATTTTTGTTTTATGCATCATTCTGATAGTCTACCCCATTTTTGTTTTATGCATCATTCTGATACTCTACCCCATTTTTGTTTTATGCATCATTCTGACAGTCTACCCCATTTTTGTTTTATGCATCATTCTGATAGTCTACCCAATTTTTGTTTTATGCATCATTCTGATAGTCTACCCCATTTTTGTTTTATGCATCATTCTGATAGTCTACCCCATTTTTGTTTTATGCATCATTCTGATACTCTACCCCATTTTTGTTTTATGCATCATTCTGATAGTCTACCCCATTTTTGTTTTACGGTTTCCTTTCTTAGTTTTCACATATCATCAGGCTCCCAGTCTTCACGTGTACACCATAGGCCTATTACATTAACGTGAGTATAAGGTGGATCCTTCACATAGGCCTCTAGCCTAGCCTGTATTAGTCCATCGTTGGTCAATATGTAATTCATTAATACAAACTAACTTTGTTTATGTAGGCCTGTTCAGGGTCCGAAATATAGGTAATGGTGTATGAAAATATAACATATTATATAGTCTATTAATTAAAACACTTAAATTCTAAGGGTATTGTTTTATCCTATTACGTTAAACCTGTACCATTGAGGACTCTGGTCTTAACGGATGAATTTCGAGTTTGACTCTCAGGGCCTCACCTATGGTATCTCGAGACATCCGACAAGACCACTTCCGGAAGGTTTATCTTTGAATCTGCTGTAATTGCGAAGGGAAGTGACTTCCAAGGTTAGGCTAGATCTACTGTTTCCTTGTGGAGTGGCCTCCCTCCATCCTTCACGTGCCACAGCCCCCTATTTTACATTTCACATCGGCTGGCTGGTTGCTAGTCAACTCTTGCAAGTGTCCTATTTTATAGATGAACAAATAAAGTATCTTCTCCTTTCTTCGTGCTTTAGACATTTCTGCTTGTTGCATTCTACATATGTTCATGCTTACTTACTTACTTAATTACTTACTCAATGGCAATAGACAATTCATAAGCAAGCAAAAGAAATGTTATCTACTTTATGAAACCCGGAGGTTCATTACCGCGCCAGCCATTCAACCCCATTCTGTGCTAACGCCATCCATTCATTCCTCGCAAAGCCTACTTCCCTTAGATCTATTGTACGTAATATTGTCCTCCCGCCGACGTCTAGGTCTGCCAAGTGGTCTTTTCCCTTCAAGCCTCAAAGTCAATATTTTAAAGACATGTCTTTCCTCCCCCATGCGCGTAACATGTCCAGCCCATTTTATCCTCCGTGATTTAATTACTTTTATTATATTCGGTGAAGAGTACAGGTTATGAAGATCGTCATTATGCAGTTTTCTCCCGTCTGCTTATTTTATGTAATTCAGGAACTTTTATCTTCTCGTCTTCTGCCCAGAAATCTAAAAATAAAAGTTTTTTCAATACGATAATTACTCTGCCGATGGTATTATATGGACGTGAGACATGGTTCCTTTCTCTTCGAAAAAAACATAAGCTGAGAGTGTTCGAAAACAGGGTGCTTAGGAAAATATTCAGAACTAAGAGAGATAAAATTGAAATTGGAAAAATATGCATAATGAACTTCATAACCTATAGTCTCCACCGAATATAGCAAGGGTCATTAAATCACGGAAGATGAAATGGGCTGGAAATGTTGCGCGAATGGGCGAAGAAAGACATATCTAAAAAATACTGACTGGGAGACCCGAAGGGAAAAGACCACTTGGAATACTAAGACGTAGGTGGGAGGATAATATTAGATTAGATTTAAGGGAAGTAGAATTTGCGAGGGTTGGTTGGATGGAGTTAGCACAGAATAGGGTTGAATGGCGGTCTTTTTTAAGAACGGCAATGAACCTCCTCGTTCCACAAAACGATAATAATCCTTTAGCTTGCTTAGGATTTGTCTATTGCCATTGGGTAAGTAAGGAACTGGTCGATCGCATGTGGTATTCCAATTTAGGCCTATGCAAAATACAAATTTCCAAGCATTAGCCTTACTGGGCCTATATAGCTAACTCGGTATGGGAACAGAAATGGGTCCGATATGAAGGAAGTGCTCTAGAACTGCAAGACCGAATATTCTCATTGAAACCTCCAGTTGTCATCCTTTTAACTTTCAATTACACGAGGAAAACAATGAGGTGAAGCTGTTCTGAAAACAGGAACTGTCATTAAGTAATGAAGAAATTTAATAATGATAGAGTGTACGAAATCTAATTAAGTAAGGTGTATCATTATAACAGTAAACAAGAACCTCAGTCTAAGCTATGTTCACTTATGTTTCAATTTTGCTCTTTTAGGGGCTTTTAAATGCTGACACGTAAGTTTGGTGTCGTTATTAAAATCGACTTAAGTCATGCAACTATAGTATTGTCAACAGACTAATGTCAGCTGATCTCAGCTGAGAGTGTTAACTCACGTGTGGATCAAAGCAGCTGATCAGTTAGTTCAACCATACCTGCAACAAACACAAAATATACATTACAATACAATAATATGTTTTTAATACATCTTGCCATCTAGCATAAGTAACACAAATGCCCAAGCGCCCAGGAAAACTGGGCATTTGACTAATTAAATTAAATTATTATACACACTTGCAAAGTCACATTATCTCTCTCGTTATCTTAGTTTTACCTCTCCCTTTTAGGTAACTTACATTTAAGCGACCCATATCGGGAGAGAGATTATCTATGGCTCACATAAGTCTACATAATTTTTTGACCAGACAAGGACATGGAGGGCCTACCCGGATGAGTTATCAGCCCAACGCCGGGGCCACCTCCGAGACAACACAAACACAAAGGACGAGACACACCAGTCACACACTCACTCCAAACATGGCGAGGATGGGGTAAAGACGGCCAGATGATATCTGGGGACCAGAAGGGCCAAAAGTTACCCGACTTTTGTCTAACAGATGAGGAAAAACCCCAGAAAAAATCCCACCTAGGTAAAATGTCCCGACCAGGATTCGAACCCGGGCCCGCTGCGTGAGAGGAGCGAACGCAACCCCTACGCCACAGCGGAAAGTACCATTATAAAAGTTTAAAATGTACGCTCAGTTCACAGTACTTTCAGTTAACGATACGTGGTGTTTGTATTTGGTTCACTGTATATGTTGACTCTATATTATTTGACTGCAGAGGTTCGGAGTGAACTTACAGTAGATCCGCCTTTCAACTGAAAACAATCCGCCATAGAATATGAATTAATAATTGTAAATAGAGCATAAGGAAGGAGTATTTCAAGTGATTATTTAGCTCGTGGGTCTTTGCCTAACCCGATATAAGGATATGTAAAATTTCAACCAATCGCCGCTGCCTATCGCCTTATTTTTATCGAATCGGATAAATCGGAATCGGAATCGAATTGAGATTATTTGCAACGTACTTTTGATACGTGGCTCCTTCCTCTTTTATGCCCACTACTATGTAGTAGGCAATGAGTACCTAGGCAAAGCCCATTTGCCCCATAATTTTGAGTATGATTTGGAGGTGGTGCCATAGCTGTAAGGTAGGGGTGGTTAGCAATGTTCCATTCTATTGTTGTTGCCAAGAAGACAGTCTGTTGTAATTTTGTATATCCAATTTCTTGCTCTAAAATTTTATTTTACGCGGTCAGAGGGTCCTTATATTTAAAAATTTTGAAGTTTGGGGGGTGTTATTATGCGGGTTGCGGCCCGTCTTTTGCAAGGGAACTATTCCAACATTCGTTGCGAGGCCTTGGAAAACCGCAAAAAACCTTGGCAGAATAGCTTGACTTTAGTGATTAAGCAACAGGACCAGATTTTATTTAGTGTAGGCTTAATGCATGGTGACCTCTAGTCTGGAGATCCATTTCCTGAAATCACACAGGGTTACGAACAAAATCGTCACGAAAGTAGTGGGGCTGTGACGGACTGCACAGAAAACAATCAACTCAATGATTAAGCTTAAGGTGTAGTCCAAATTTTAAAAAATTCAAAAATCCAAAATGAAAAAATTCAAAATTCTAAAATTAAAAATGTCCTAAAATCCAAAATTAAAAAGTCAAAATATCTAAAATTAAAAGAAATTAAAAATTAAAAATTGAAAATACAAAATTTAAGAAATTAGTAAAAGAATCCAAAATAAAAAAGTCCAATAAACCAAAATTGAAAAAATCCAAAAGACCAAAATTAAAAAGTCCAGCTATCCAAAATTGAAAAAATCCAAAAATTAAAAAAAATCGAAGTTTCACTTCTGTCGCGTGGCGTTCCACGCACCCGATTTTTTTTATTGCATCTAAGTTCAGTTGTCTTTCTTTGTCAATTCGTGCTAGCTCATTGAAACACATTTATAATACTTTTGATCTAAACGATTAATCGAACGTATTAATTTCCGAAATATCCATAGTATTTAAACAAGAGAACTTAGGTTATCTTTATTTGGACAGTATTTCACACAGTGGGATGGGTAGATACTGTCTCTACAATTCCTCACAGAATTTATAAACCCATGCCGGACTGGAAAGAAAACAGCCAATACAATGGTTAGCCCCATGGTTTAGGCCTATTTCTTGCACTTTATTTTGTGATTTTGGATTTAAATTTAAATTTCTCTTCCAATTCCTTTTCCATCATTTTATTATAAATTCAAGACAAATGTCAATTTAAGAGTTAATCCAAAAATAAAACAGCTTATTTTCAGAACCATCTCTAAAATATATCGGTTGTCTCCCGACTGTAAGTATTCGCTAAATAGTGAGTGTGTAATGAATAATTAAAATCTTTCACAATTTTTAGGTCATAAGTGCATTTTTTCACTATTTTATGGCCATTAAATGCCTTGCCCTAATGATCATTGATCACACTTTTCTTCTAGATTTCGAACAGCAGACAATACAGCGGGAGATATCGACTCCAGTTACTTCGGAAATCCTTTCGGAGGCAGGTGTTCATCGTTCACTGACAATATCATGATGCAACACAGCCAGGGCCTCCTATAACTAAACAATCGCATGCTATTTGTCAGTGTTCGCTGGCAACGCCGCCTTATGTAAAACTATATACAACTCTCCTCAGACTCACGTAGTACGATTAATTGTTATGTCACCATTACAAAAGAACATCGCTGCTTAATTCACCATTAGTACGTGTTTAATGCAAAGAACAAACTGCACTTCCTTAAGCAGCTAATTTCATCGCATGCTCAGCATGAATTTGATGCTGTAAAGCTGCCAACAGACAAGCACCTGGGCAAGGGAAATAAGGGCAGGTAAACGCCTCTTTGTGCTTTACATTTACCGCTGTCAATAGAAATTCCTACGCTTAGCTTTAGTAGTCTCTGGTTCCCAAATAATTGAAGCTATCTACAAGCCCCAATTAAAAATGCTTACAGCAACACTAAAATAGAAAGTTTAAATAAAGTTATTCTGGCAAAAGAATGTTTAAGGAATTTTTCTTTCCATTGAATTACTCATGTCATTTCATTATCAACGATAGTGGTTATATAATACCGGCATGTTCTTTAATATAAACGTAAAATGCAAACTGTTTGCTTTCTGCAGAAAAAAAACGGTAAACGAACTATTGTGGGGCAAAATTTCGAGCAACTTTACAGCCCTAAATAGAAGCATACAACCGTCGTTAAATATCCATAAAAATAACAGATTTCATATCTTGAAAACATGAAAGTTGAAAGTTGGTTTATTGACTTGAATAAATGTTAAACCTGAAATATTTGTTTACAATTTTTCCTTATTATTATTTCATTAATATGCTAAATTGAAAATAAATATAAATACGAAACTGCCAACATGAAAAAGAAATACGGTAAATTGCAATAATTTACAGTATAATAAGAAGGAAATTTTAAAAAGAAGAAACCAGAACTAAATGTTTAATAGAGGCTACAACCTTAATTATTAAATTTGCAATTGTTCAGATTAGCCTAATTCGTTCAGGGTTATTTTTTAACAACTGAATTTAATAATCTGGGACCAAAACTAGAGTTGTTTTAGACCTGTAGATGTAAAACGTTTAGGTTCATTTAAAGGCTTTGTTTGTTTTGGTTTTGTATCATATGTGGATGTAATCTGAAGCTTGAATTTTATTAATGTATCTTAATAAATATATTCATAAATTTCATAGACACTATGTACCAGTGTGTTAAATTCGGAAAATATTAATTTAGTTGGATAGTCCTGTCAAATGGTTTAGATAGACAAACTTTAAAAATACGCTTTTGAAGAAAAATTAGTGGAGAAAGAATATTCATATTTCGTTAGCCTACTTTAATGAAACTTACACCTATCACAGTTTTCTAATGTAGACTACTCTCCAGCAGCTTGGGAACTACAAGAAGAAAACGTTTAACGGTGACAAACATGGCATTTATGTCTACTCGAACTCAGAAGAACAATACAGTCTACAGACAATAAATCTTGTCATTTAACACCGTGACAATTTTAATGTAAAAGACATAACCCATCTGACTACAGTAAGTTGTCACTGCATTTACGGTAAGCTTTTATTACTTTGCGCCAACTTATAAATCATAGAGTAATGACTGTCAGCAGAAATCCAGCATGAGCAAAACTCACTCTCTACAACACGAAGGAAAGAGGATCGCTCTGAGATGGTTTTAACTAGAGTGCCTGCATAATAGTCAGTGCCCGGAAGTTTATGACAAATCGTATTTTTAATAATGCACCCTGTTGTAGAGTGTTAAAAAGTATACAACACATGAGAGAAATAATTTAACAGAAAATTAGTTTCGTTTTGCATATTATTGCATGTGTCGTTAGTTTTCGAAAATGCATCAAATTTGCTTCATAGGCCTATTAAAATATTTGTGCATATTTTATTAATTTGTGACTTTTTGACGGCATATTTCTGACCTATTTTAAATATTGTGAATATCTCTGTTAATTCAAACATTTACAGCATATCCCGCAGACATCTGAAATTCTCAACATAGATGGAAGAGGGATAATGGTGTAGGCCTAAATGGGCAAACATTGATAAATTTGAAAGGAACTCACTTTGCAGACGTTTGGGCCAGAGAACTCGACTCTGAGGTATTTTTCCCAGGTGGCGATTTCTATTCGTGGAATGCACTCCAATGAAATGTTTTGAGAATCGACTATACAATAATTAGCAGTAGGCCCTACACGGCCTAATGTTTTTGGAACTGTTTATAATATTCAAGTCACGTTTCACTTCATTAGTTTTCAATTTACCAATATTTGTTGCATAGACGTTTTTATGTTTTTTCTTTTGTTTGTTTTTGTTTTAATTAAATTTTGTTTTTGTTTTCTAACGTAATTCAGCTAACAAGAGAATGTAAAGTATTAAAATTACTAAAAAAAATATAGCATACTTCATTGGTTCCGGAGCATATTTTATAAATTTTAGAGTATAATTGCATGTAAATTTCGTCTTCTGATAGAGCATTAACTTCCGGTCCTTAATATTAATAACAGTTACAAAACACGCTATGTCCACAGAATCTAAACATGTATTTACCAAGGGTACTACTATTTATTATATTTATAGTATTGCAAAGTATTATATTTACCTTATAAAAAGATGTTTTAAGTTTGGGTACCTTTTCAGAAGCCATTACATCCAATGAACACTATGAAACAAAACTCGTTTTGTTCAGAGTAAAATAAAATACGGCATGTCCACTACGTATTTTGTCCCTCAAACTCGTGCTGCTCCAAACTCCGTCAAATCCAGCAATCTTTGAAGGGCATGCTAGTGTTCCACTATTATCTTCACGAAATATGCGATTAAGCGAAGAATTTTCTCTTCTGCTCATAGCAGTGGTTTATTTCAGTTTCGTTGCTAAGATACGACAATAATCGTTGTAGAATTGACGGTTATAGGTTAACCCTGGTAGATGAGGAATCATAGCAATCCAGCTGTCGTGTTGGTTAAATATTTAACCAATCATTAGTATAGGCTATTGTCTGTTTTTAAGTTATGGAGCAAGATTTAGAAATCCAGATAGAGACAGTTTCTCCTCGATTCTGAAAAGTGAAGCCCTGGATTAGCGTGGTTAAACAACTAGGTCCTAATTGAGCGGGTGTTTAAGCAAAATTACAAGCAGTTTCACGTTCACCCTTCTTCCTTTCTAGTCCTTTGAAGCTGAGGTCCGATCCCTCATCACTTAAGGAATGAAGGAACCTCTGCTGAAGTGCCTTGTTACAGACATTGAAGAAACAGCTTTAGCTGTAGGCCCTCCGTTCTCACACACGCACAACATCGTTATTTTATTAGAACAGCTGTTCGAGCACGGAGTAATGACAATAGTGCAAGCAGTTTCAGGCTATTTGTATGATGCAATTATCTCAGAGCATAAAGTGAACTCATTTTTCATTCAGTACTCGCAAGCAATTTCCTTCTTGTTAAGGCCAGAAGGAATATGGGAAGTTGGTTGCGTACAGTAGGCTACTACGTGCGTAATAACTAATAAGCATCGATACAGACAGAGATGTATTAAGTTTAAATAGGTCTGCTAAGCGTTCGCGAGAAAAGAAGTTCCACATTAAATTCGCTGGACTGTTGAGTAGCTATAGCCATGCCAGACTCAAGGCTATCGGGATTCTGGTTGGAGTTTGTGAAGCAATGATGAAAAGAGAATGGCAAGAAGAAGGTCGAGTAAAACGAACAAAAGTTCTTTTAAATTCCCTCCATATTGTTTTTATTGTTCCTCTCAGACATACTCGTACACAAACACAAGACACACGCTTGACATCCACATATAAGCTCTTGACGCCCCTCAAAGATTCTCGCCTTAACGCACATGAAGAAACTAGATGTATCAGCACAGTCCCTTCATATCCCTATGTACTATATGGCTAAGAATCAGTACACATTTTTTCATGTTATGACGATTTTTTTTAGAACTGATGCTTACAATATTTTGGGGTACGCCGTATCGTAGTGGTTGAGGCGCTGTGCTACAAACCGGAAGGTTCGTGGTTTCGATCCTCGATGAGGTCGTTGGAGTTTTTCAATTGACCCAGTCCTTATGGTGGCATTATGGCCACTTTACACTTACAATATTTTACCAGCTTCTCTTACATCTGTCAAGCAAAAAGCAATGAACGCCAACTCGGAAAAATTTGCCCTAATCCAGCTACCATATAATGAAGCTGGTTGTCGATACCAATGATGAATTACTTCCAGCTGGTTGTATAGCCTACGTGGGATGAGAAATATAACCCGTTCGCGGGGTAGGCCTACTATGCAAGGTGATAGGCCTTTTGCGGTGGTTCAGTGAGATGGAGATTAAGGGACAACATAACACCTATTCCTGAACCTAGGAAGTAAGGTGATGGATTTATCCTGATGGGAATAGAAAATTCATTATAGCTAACTCAGAAAAGGAAAAACATATTCAATTTTAATGTGATTTATGGGCAAGGCATTTGATGATTTTGCATCTTCTTTTATATGAAGATTAAAAGGTAGCTCGAATATATATATAAATGTATATCGTGATATAATTTTTTAAACGAGGGCAATTTGTTTGTGCATTTTTGCTTTATTTTGCATTTTTTATTTTCAAGAGACAGGCAATTTTTTTTTTTGGCAATTTTTAGGCCATTTTCGGCAATTTTAGGTCATGTTTCAGTGGAGGTAGTCAGGAGTTTTTCCATGTACAAATAGTTTTTACCTGAGAATCTCCGCCAAGTGTTCATAGTTCACCATTGCAGTATGTCTTGTAGCAATAAAGAATTAGGCTAATTATTCTTTGTTTTTTTCCCTTTTTTTTAAATGACATATATTTGCTAGGGGAAATTTGATGGGCATATCAGTACAGAAGTAATTTCTTTTCCGCTAAGGCTGTCCAAATTTACTGAGGCCTACACTTTAGTAAGAAAATAAGGGTGTTTTATATTGTAAATTCATATAACCTGAAACGCACTGCCGTCCATTAATTGCTTTTAGCAATTTATTACTTAAAAAAACTAATTAGGCTTATAAGTAATAATGGTAAATTTAATGGTATTTTTTAAAAATATGTATCACTTTTTTCACTATCTTAGGTCATATCTGGTTATGACATGTCTCAGTTCTTGATTAGAGTTTTTCCAGGAGTCAGTTAGTTATACTCCTATATAGTTATAGTATGTCATGGCTTCAGTTATATAAATTTACTGTGGAAAACACTAATCCCTAAACAGCTGAAAGTCATTCTTCATTGGTATCTGGTCCACATGATGACCAGCTTCTTTGTAGTGTAGCTGAAATATGGAAAATGTTTCCTGGAACTTGAGGAAGTTAGGATCTGTCTGCTTACAACTAGTTGAGTTGCTATTCACTGACTGATTGGGCCAAGGAGAATGGATAAAATAGTGTAAGAAGCAGTTATAGGTAAAGTGGTCGTCATAGCCTGAAAAATTCTGTAATTCAGCATGGATATTCAAACTTTGAACGGCTCCATGTACTATCTTGAAGAATCTGTCAAGAAGTTCTCACTTTTCAGCACAGCATTTTTTCACAGCTTTTTTAAACAGATTTCCTGGGATCTCTTTAAGATAGCAGGGTTGATTAATATTCCGAGCTGGTGTGTGAGAGACATTTAAGACTCTTATGCCTTCACCTTCTCATCTTATTTCGATCCTTCACACAGGAGCGTATGTTTGTTGTCATGTTTTCCTTCTTTCTTTTTATTCTCTTTTGTAACGTGGTGTTGTTGTTGCCTCAGAAACCTCTTTCATCGTCCGAAGCCGTGTACACAAGATAACAAAACATGTCCATCGTGTATTCATCGGCTGGTTCTTACATCATTTCTTATGTTAAGCCACTCCCGTTAAAAGATTTCCTAAGAAACTGGATTCACAGAATGGTAGAAGCGTTGCGTTTAAAATGACGTTACGTGATAAATGGGTTCCAGGAGGTTGAGGCTCATGAAGGTGGTTGTCAGCCCTACGTACCGGCCGCCTTTACCTCTATGACGGTTACTGATATTCATTTCTGTCAGAGGCTGAGTCGACATTAAGACCATTGTGCCAAAATAGGAATTATACCTCTTGAAAATCACAACAACTTCATCTGGGTTCGAACCCGCGACCTTCATATTTAAATTGCAGAGCCCCAACCAACTACGCAACGGCAAAACAAACTATATTTTATTAAGGATAATCTTTTCTGGGCAGGAATTACAATTACAATTACAATTACAATTTATTGTTTCAAATTACACGAAAAATATACATAAAAAGTTGATACAGCACCCGAAGAAGCAGAGCTTGTGTTCGGGGGTGGTTCAGTTCTATATATGAGAAAAACTTGAATCAGAGTTTTAAACTATCGAGATCACTCGATTTCTGGATCCAATCCCATGTCGCAAATTCCTCTAGACCCCTTACATGTGATACAAGTAGCAAGGGTGCATGTTATTTAGACCCCTATTTCTTACAGATTTTTTAACGGATGACCGAAGTGTTGAGAGTGGTTTTCTAAACTATTTGTCCTAAAAACATGAAATTTTGCACACTTAATTAAAATGCAGACTTCAATTAAAATTTAAATGTTCAATCTAATATCTCAAATTATATTAATTAATTGAATCTATTTTTAAATCAAAATTGGTATCTATCTCCGACTGATATTTAAATATGAATATGAATTTTTTGTGTGAGATTATTTGATGCTTGTTGTAGGCTACAAGTGATCTTTTTATTGTTCATAAATTTTGTTTAAAAAATATTTTATACAGGAAAATATACAATACTGTCCTAAGATTATATTATTTTAAAAGAAATCTAAGACTTACACAGACAATCTGATTAATAATGTTATTGCACACATCGTAAAATAGGCGTATAATGTGAAAATTTTTCATAGCTGTATCTCTATTTTTGTGGGAGAAGATAAAAATTGAATTCGTCAACTTGCAAATTGAAGCTAGAAAAAAAAAAGGTGAATAATGTTTGCATACACTGACAATTGGAAGCACACCGAGGTTTAAAAATGTTATCAGTAGGGTTCGGATGTTCATGACATGTCATATTTTTATCTTGACCGCCATTCTAGCCGCAAAGACAAATTAAACACGAATTGCACTGTTGTTACCTTTTCGGGCCGTTTTTTATTTTGCATATAAAGTCATATTTTGGTCATTTTTATGTTACTGGCCATATTTTGGTCATATTTCAATTATAAATTTGGTAAAGGACAAGTAAAAGCACTAAACGGTCGAGTTAAATTTGAAAGTTATTTCGTTTTGCTAAATTAATAAATAACTTAATTTTAAAATTAATATAATTGTTCATATTTTATAGGGACACGCAAGATCTACAAAATATTTGGAGCTAATGAAGTGAGCAAACAGGAGGAAATTATTTAAAACTAGAAGTTAATTACAGGCAAAACTGTAAATCACCTGTAAAATTTTAAAAGATGATTAGCTGATTGAACCCATGCGGTGTAATAATTTAGTGTAATTAAACATTTTAAATTGGAATATTTATTTTTAGAAACTATGTTTTTATTAGGTCATATTTAGGTTTTTTTAGTCATATTTAGTCGTTTTTAAGGACATATTTGCAGTCATTTTTCCACTTTTTAAGGTCATAAACATCCGAACCCTAGTTATCAGCAACTGTTTCATGAGTCCAATGGCATAAAATGTTGCACAGGTATTCTTGATTTTTTACCCTACAACCAAAAAATCTTTTTTTAACAATATGTCTAGTTTAACACTTCTGTCATCCCTTAACTTTACTAAAACTTGGCATTCCAAAATGGAAAGGTGGTTGGATTCCCAGCAAGGACGAATGTTGCTCTACAAAATACATATTATGCAAATCTCTTCAGGGGGATAAGACAGTAACTAGCAATTTATTTTCAATGCTATAAAATACGAGTGCATTATGTAAAAGAGCTGTGGTTGTGGTTGCTTGATGTGTACTGAGCTTAATGACGAGCAAGCAGTAGCTACAGTTTTCATATTTACGAGGCAGTCTTGCAGTTTAACACTGAAATGAGATTGTAATCTGAATACCACGTCATATTCCGTCGTCAGCAACATTTCACATCTCAACTAGGCGCGAGTTAATTGGCATCAAGGCGATGAAACAAATTGTTATTAGCCTTAAATTTTCTCTGTCAAGATTCTATTTCGTTGTCTGGAAGTAGTACATTCACCTGGAGCCGCGAACCTTTTTGGTGTCGTTACAGTTTATTAACTTTATAATTTTATTAAGTCTTTTTTTCTATTTTTCTTTTCTATTCGAAAACAGGGTGTTTAGAAAAATATTTGGACCTAAGAGAGATGAAAATGGGGACTGGAGAAAACTGCAAAATGACGAGCTTCATAACCTGTACTCTTCACCGAATATTAATAAGAGTAATTAAATAACGGAGGATGAAATGGGCTGGACATGTTGCGCGCATGGGGAAGAAAGATATCTAACATATATTTACTGGAAAACCCGAAGGGAAAAGACCACTTGGACAGTGGCGGACGCAGAATTTTTTTTTTCGGGAAGGGACATTTGATTAGGTAGAAAGAATACTAAAAAAATTAGCTTACATTTATAGTTAGTTTATAAAACTGGCCACTTAGGCCTACATTGCATATATAGATTTTTTTCAAATTTCGGGGGAGATATATCCCCCCAATTCCCCCTGCGTCCGCCACTGCACTTGGATGGCCTAGACGTTGGTGGGAAGACAATATTAGGATAGATTTAAGGGAAGTAGGATATGCGAGGGATAGTTGGAGTTAGCACAGAATAGGGTTGAATGGCGGGCTCAGGTAAGCGCAGCAATGAACCTTCGTGTTTCATAAAATAGATGGTATTCCTTTAGCTTACTTAGAAATTATCTATTGACATTAAGCAAATAAGTATTTCAAGTTAAATATATATTTTTAGAAGTTATCTGGTGAAAAAGTGTGATAGGTTTGAGACAAATTTTCGTCTAATGTAATATACTACTCCTCTAAAGCCTGTTTCTGAAAGGGAGGGTTAAGGCCTACTGAATAAATTTGTCAACTTTCGAACATGGATTGAACTTTTAGCAATTAAGTGACAGCTAATCGCCGAGACAGAGGGAGCCATTTCCTTGATGAAATATGAGATATTCTAAAGCTCAAAATCTAAACATTTAGTTATGGTCGAACAAGAATATTTGTAGAAACATGCCTATAATAGTAATTAAGACACTCCTATGAAAATTATTAAACTATCTATGCTCGTTTCATTAACGAATTCGTGTCCTAATAAATATCATTATAGGCTCGTGGCATAATGTACTGTTTTGAAATTCTAGATTTATCATTTATTTATTTTGTTGAGAATATAACAGGTTCCATGCCCAACTACAACATTCTCTTATAGGCCTACTAATTAGGCATACACAAGTTTTTCAACACTATATTATATGTTTAATTTAATAACTTACTGAAAATATTTAAACTAATACCACAACTAAAAAAATCATAAAAAAGAATCAAGAAATACAATAAGAATATTACACAATAACGGCTACAGATCAAAACATTAGTAATACAACAGTTTTGGAGGAAACGAAAGACTTAAAGAAAATAACATGGAGCATGTTTTAACTATCACTATTTTAAAGTTTTCAAATTTTTATCACAGATATTTTAAACAGCTTATTGTTAGTATTAAATATAATCTATATTGCCCATTTTGTCCAATTGATTGTATAGATAGAGCACATTATAAAGAGGAGAATTATGGGAGTCAGTATTTGCTTTTAGAATGAAAAAAGTGTTTGCTTTTGGAATGAAGAAAAGATTGTGCAATTGATAAGATCTATAATATAAAAAAAAAAATGTTCGAGAATATTAATATAATCTATTTCGTTATTAAATTATTTGTATAAAAACAACAATGCATGACAATTTCGTCTGTGTGATAATTCAGGGATATTGAAATACTGTAACATGGTTGATTCAGAGTAAATTTTAAACATGGGACATAAAACAAAAAAGCGTTTAGGAAAATGGAGGATTAAATAGTAATGAGCTGATAAAACGAAGCATTAATAGATCTAATGAGAAAAAATTACGGAAGAAAAGTTGCCAAATGTAAAATATGTGAGTAAAACCAAAATCTTGAACACCTTGTGAGAAACAAGCACCTTAAACACACTAATATATTAATAGCATTAATATGTCATACGACCAGTCTTCATTGTTTACTCTTTTCTTGCAGCAGTTAAAAATGACTTGCATTAACTATAGTAATAACTGTAATTTGTTTATAATAACCGTATCATTACCTCTATTGCTTCAAATGAAGACATTATAGCCCCTGTATTTTGTAACGAATTACCCATATAACAAGCAATTTAAATTCTTATGGCATCTGTGATTTAATGCTTTCCTTTTCCAATTAGCTACATCCTCCAATCTAATAAAGTAAATAGTTATACATCTCCAAGCGTAAATTAGAGCCTCTGGACAAAATTTCTCGGCCCTTTCACGTCCAAGTAATACCTTAGTTTCCGGAGGGGGGTTAAGGGGCGATGGGCTTACCACCTGTCCCTCTGCCCTCTCTAGAAAAATAAGCGTAACAAAAATTCAAATTGATAAACAGAAACCTCCACTTGGAGGCCCTTCGCCCCAATATGAGGACTTAGGATTCGAGAGAGAGAGAGAGAAATAGTTAAAAGTGCATAATTATTATAAACATAATCATAATATCGTAACTCGTAAACAACCATATAGAGACCGTAAAAACGATAAGACATGGCTTGTTGAGTAGGTCAGTTGATAGTCTGTAGAAAAGTGCCTAATTTCTAATGCAAAAAGTGGAGAGTATCATCTAAAAATGTCATAAGCAGGAATTGTACATAGACCTGTAGATAAGAATAACAGAGTCATCTGAAATATTAATTTTAATGCCTAATAAACAAGTACATTTCGATATCATGTAAGCATAGATAGAAACTAGATAAAAATGTTGCACTTCAGTAAAACGATCTTCATTTTTTGGTCACTGTTATAACGGATTTATTTTTTAAAAAATTGTCAAAACAAACCATAATACATACGGGAAACTTTGATATCTTATATCTTACAGTGCATTTTATACATTAATATAAGCAGTCGTTAACTGAAATCGTCAGTGGGCTCTAAGTTTAAAATCGATCAGGAAAATCTTAGCAAAATAGCTGGTTTTCATGAATGTCAATCTTAACACACGGATAAAAAAAACCCGCATTTTACATAAAGAATTACTCCATTAGTTTTAGACCTCTGCTTTTATACAACGTCTTGCGCTGTAACGCATATAGCTACCAAAGAAAAGGTTAAACATCAAAAACTTACAACAACCTGAAACTTCGCCATTATAAAATATAGGCAATTATAAATTATAAGCGTGTAATATTGGGTACATATTTTGTTCATTTTTATATATATTATTTATTTATTTTTTTATGGGCGAAGCTCAATTTTTCACGCAAATTGTAAATATTTTCCAGACTACAAAGAAATCAGTTAACATAATGATATGGCTCATAAGGCATTTCTTGCACCCTATTCTCTATTCGAGTCATTTTCCTGCATTTTATTATAAATGCCTATTTCAAGTATTTATTAAAAGTCAAAACAGAGAGTAATCCCACTCTAAGAGCTTAATTGAATCGTTTGAGGAGGTAAGTTTTCAACTCATTGAAAACAAATAAATGCATTTAGAGGGAACATTATCCTCAATAAATAATTTTGTACCGAGCGAGGTGGCCGAGATGGTAACGTCTTGGACTCGCATTCGGGAGGTCCCAGGTTCAAATCCTGTGGCCGGCCAATTTAACATGTACCGTTTTCATGGTTTCCCCAGTCGTAAAGGCAAATGCCGAATTGGATATTTACATGTACCATGATTCATCCTCACCATTTCATCTTGTTACATAACCATTTAAATTAATATCATTTGAAATTTACTCCATAAAATACGCCAATATTAGAAACAATTGACAAGCAATAGTTCCATGGCCTACTCTACTGTACAGACACAGATCCCGAACTCCTGATATATCCTTGAAGCTAAAAGGAGTATAAATACAGCGGAAATTAAGAAATATATATATATATATATATATTTATATATATAACGTGAATGTGTCATTTCATTATTAGTGTAATAATTTTTCACTTCCATGCATTGAAATTCTTTATGTCTAAATAATCACAGAAAAAAGCTATAACGATCCATAACAAGCAAAAAAGGCTTCAAATTTTTAAGTAGGCAACAGAAGAAAAATAGGGGGGAAAAAGGCAAAATATAAACTTTCCCTACCGTCCCTAAATGTACGGAAACATATGTCTTTATTAGGCCTAAGTGCAAGAATGTTACTTTATGAGATTGTGTGGAGGACGGGAAAATGTGTGTTCGTCTGTTTGACTGTCTGTCCGTGTGTCTGAATACGCTATAACTCAAATACGCTTCATCGGATTTTCATGAAACTTGGTATACGTATTTATAACGTCCATGGAAAGAAGCCTATTTAGTACCTATTTCATGATAATATATTATACAAAATTTATGAAATACAAATCAGTTCTCATGACAACATATTGTTTTACATTATTCATATACAGCTTTGGAAGTTCCAATACAGTTAGCTTTGATAAATATAGGCCTACATCTTCCTTTTCATATGCTTATCAAACTAGACTTTTGATCTTCCGCAAGCCCTGTTTAATCAATAGATCTGGAGTATAACTTGGGAATCGATTACAAAAATAACTTATTTTCTGCACATCATAATAATTGCAATTATCATTGATTAAACACAAGCATTCTGGCACTTTGTTATATCAGTTTACCTGATTTTATTTAACTCTTTAATATATTCACCCATTTTGCCAAACTTCCTAGCCCTTGATAACTTATTACTAATGAAATGGGAGAGTGAAAGTCTGGAGCAAGAAGCAATGAATGCTAAATTAATTTCGGATCACGGATACAAGTCACGCGGACAGACTGTGGAACTGGTTGACAAGATCGCAAGGTTCCCTGACAATTGAATTAACACGTCGCTGAATTGAATTCAACATTGTATAGCACACCCTGCCCTACATATCGTATTTATGTGAAACTGTTTACATTCTGCAGTAAATCTATTACTACAATGGTGTTTCTTCAGACTACTTTCCACCAGCAAAAGAAAAATCCCGAAATGGAGCACCATAAGGAATTGGTTCTTGAGCTCCAGATGATTCTGATTGTCTTGTCTCTCGTGTAAAACTCAAGCTGCCATTCAAACTACTCTGTCTTATCTGACACAGAATCGAACTCAACAATCAGTCTTTGTTGTTTATAGTTTTGTTCAGTGATTTTTTTTTTTTTTTTTTTTTTTTTCGAATATTGCCTCTACACTGTTTCGCCACCTAGATTTTTTTTGCTATAAGTTAGACTGTACGAGGGAAGGAGCATAAGTCATGGCAATATTTTTCTTTCTCAAAGCAAGGCGACGGTACCATGAGATGTTGTATTTCACGGAAGAGTGTGGCATCTGTAGTAGCCTATATATAGTAACTTTTAGTATATAGTATAAAGTATAGTAACTATTTTGACGTAAGAATTAATCCATTTTGCACGGCGCCTGACTCACAACCGAATTGTCATCTCTTTTCGTATAACCTCACACCAAAATGCTTCCAAATGATATATGATATACATATGTAAATGCTTCCAAATGATTTATATATGTATATATACATATATATGTATATATGTGTATAAATATATATGTATTTAGACCTATATGTATAGATGTATACATATATATATATATATATCATTTGGAAGCATTGTGTTGTAGGGTAATACGAAAAGAGATGAAAATTCGGTTGTGAGTCAGGCGCCGTCGTAATAGTTACTATCCGAGGGAGAAATGCCAGAGAATGCCACAAGGAGCCGATGGAAGCTTAAGGAAATAATGCCCATCCGTACCGAGCTTTAAAGGATCATGGAATGGGTAGGCCTACGATTACTTTCATGCTTACAACTATCGCAATGCATTAAGAGTGGCACGATGCAGTCGCGTGTGAATGTTTATGATTATGAGTGTCTGTTCCTTTCACTATCCCAAATCTAGTAGTCTACTCATAATCTGCATTATACATACATTCCATACCCTGCCCTTTCATTTGTTAATTTCGAAATTTTCGATTGGTCCCACATTTCCGAAAGAAAAGATAGTTGCCACCCAATCTCTCGCATTATAGGCGGGCAATTAAAATTACTGCTTCCTTTGATCATTTGGTATATGAGATGACGTATAATAAGCATTTTTAGTCAATAAATAAATTATATATATATATATATATATATACATATATATATATAAATTGTGCATGGTAGAAAATGCTAAAATTAAAAGTAAGTCCTTTATTTCAACTTTTACTTGCTTCTAGGTTTGTTCGAATGTCTTTAACGAATTTCGAGATTGTCGAATTATAAATAAAATAAATAAGGCCATAACATCCCTATCGGACAAAAGCCTCCTACCTTCCCGTAGGGCTAGCTCAGTCGAACTCATAGGCGTACCGAGGGGGGGGGGTTGGGGGTTTGAACCCCCCCATTGATTAAAAAAAGGAAAATCGTATAATTTTTTAAGTCTACCCATAAATTACTTAATACAAGTATAAAGCGTGGGAAGCTTAAAACTCGTTATTTTGCGTCTTGATTTTTAAAATTTTCCGGGGGGCACCCCCGGAGGCTTAAAACTCGTTGTTTTATGTCTTAATTTTTAAAATTTTCCGGGGGAGGACCCCCCTCTCTCTGGGGGGCATTCCTTTATAACCCCCCCCCTTATGGTCGGCCTGGTTACGCCTATGGTCGAACTCATAGGGAGAGCTAGTCCTTGTAAACTTTGATGTCACTCTTTACCTAAATTATTCTGTACCCATTTATGATTGTCGAATTGCAGGTCTAAAAATCTATAGAGAAATGTGTGATATAGATGTGAAAGCTTTACAGTGTCATTATAATTTATAGACGTAAATTATGTAAAAGTTTAATGAAAATACAACTGTTATAATAGCAGATGGCATAAGAGGATCGATTGTGGATATTAGAGCGGACTGATGAAGGGTGTGTCTGACAAGTGCAATAATATTTTAAAAGTGTACCCCTCCCCCTCCTGTGTAATGCGATGCGGGTCTACAGCACTCTACAAAATTCGTGTCTTTAAAATATCGTCCAGACATGTTCCACTTTTCGTTTCGATATCCGAAGTGAAGCATTACTTAGTGGCATGACAGTTATTTACGATGTGAGCGCTAGCGAATATAAGGTATACACGAGGGCCGTCCACAAAGTAAGTTTCCCTAGGGCCGTTTACACACAAAAAAAATAATAATAATAATAATAATAATAATAATAATAATAATAATGGAAATATTTATTGCATGTAGCAAGTGTTTAGGCCAACCTACTTTTCGACATATTCGCCACAGGAATCGAGACATTTGTCATAGGCCCTACCGTGGGACCAACTTTTGAATACTTGTGTCGTAGAAGTCTGTGTGACAACCATTTCCGCTTCTCTGTCATTCTGTCATTTATTGAGGTGTAGGAAAGATGGAAATCACTGGGAACGAGGTCTGGGCTATAGGGTGGATGTTGAAACATCTCCTAACCGAACCTTTGGAGGAGACTTACAGGGAGGTTTTGAAGTCTCTACCCTACAGCTCCGACCGCGCACCCAGAGATTTTCATATTTTCCTACCGCTCAAGAAATGGCAGTGAATGACAGAGAATGTTAGAGATTGAGAGAGAAACAGAGAAGGTTATCACTAGGAGGCGGATTTCTATGACATGTCATATTTTTCCCCTTTGCATTATTTCAGGTTTCCGACTAATTTAAACCCGATTCCAAGCATCCTGGTGAAAATGGAATGGCTTTTATTGTGCATATAACTGCATATTTAGGACATTTTCAACTATTGTAGCAAATTTAGTATGAATATGCATATTGAGGTCATATTTTTGTGCATATTAAAGAAATGTTGAAGTTTCATATCATATTTTGTAAATTTTGCATTATATTGATACTTTTTTGAGAATTTACATATATTTTAAATAATTAACATATTTTAATAAAATGAATAATTGTAATGAAACTTAAATATATACATAATGTGTAAGTGGTAAAATCATATTTTAAATTTTATTGGTCATATTTTAATGTTTTTTTAGGTCTTAAATGCATGCATATATCCTATTTTTTAGGTCATAGAAATCCGCCCCCTAGTTATCACATAATGATTCAAATCCCAGGCGGCAGACTTCTACGACACAAGTGTTCAAAAGTTGGTCCCACGGTATGACAAATGTCTCGATTCCTGTGGCAAAGTGTTGAAAAATAGCTGAACACTTGCTATATCTGTTACAATAAATATTTCCATGAAATTTTGTTTTGTGTAAACGACTCTAGGGAAACTTCCTTTATGAATGCGCTTCGTATGTACAGAGACACTACTACTTCCACCGTATGATAATGTTTCTCTTTCCATAAGGAACTCAAAGCTGTTAGAAACGAGCATGGAAATACCTGTTTCTGTCTGGTTTCGTCATGATGGTATGATTTCCAAAGAGAGGTATGACGCCGTTTCATGAGACAGGCTGTGATGAATCAATGCACAGAGGATCTGCGCTTTATACGGAAGATGCCAAGAATGTGTAGGAATTCCAAATAACTCATTTCCACTTCCATGCATCTTGTATATATCCATAAAACCTTTAAAGGAGCAACATCAATTTTAATTGCTCTTACGATGAACAAATGCACGTATTTATTATGAATTTAACTTACATCTTTATTAGAAGCAAATTTACGATATCTTGGTTTGTATCTTTATCTTGAACCTTGACTCGTTCGTTTCTCACGCGTTCTCAGTTATTGTGAAAATAAATATAGTTCATTGAGAAACCTTCAGATGAAGCAATATATGTGGACACATATTGAAAAAAAAAGTGTGCGTGGAACGCACGAAACGAAGTGAAACTTGTTTTAATTTTTGGATTTTTTCAATTTTAGATTATTGGATTTTTAAATTTTGGATTGTTGGACTTTTCAATATTGGTTTTTTAGACTTTTTTAATTTTAATTTTTTTAAATTTTTGATCCTTTATTTTTTTAAATTTTGTAATTTTGGTTTTTTTAATTTTAAATCTTTGAATATTTTTATTTTTTGGATTTTTTAATTTTGGATTTTTAATTTTTTTAATTTTGGTTTTTTGGACTTTATAATTTTGGACCTTTGATTTTTTTTATATATATTTTTATTTTTAAATTTTGGATTTTGCATCCGCTGCCTCCACTAATCCATAACAATGAAACAGCATACACAGGTGAAGAAAAGGCCGCAGTATTTGCAACACGCCTTACAAACACATTCACACCCAATGAATCCCACCATAATAACAATTTTATAAGAGAAACCGAACAAATCGTAACGAACTTCATGAACACGCCAAACACCACAAACATTCGAAATACCAGTGTCGGCGAAGTCGCCTGGCAAATCAAACATCTGAAAAATCGTAAGGCACCAGGCATCGATGGCATCCAAAACCAAGTATTAAAGTACTTACCACTTGTCGCGATCAGATACCTAGTGAACATCATAAACGCCATGTTCAGACTGAAACACTTTCCCCACATATGGAAAGAAGGAAGAGTACTCCTATTTCCCAAACCAAAAAAGGACTTATCGGATCCAGGCAATTACAGGCCAATAACACTACTCGATACAATGAGTAAAATAGCAGAAAAAATACTAAGTAAGCGCCTCAGTCATAATCTCAAAACTCTCAACGTAATCAGAAACGAACAATGTGGCTTCCGTCCAAAACACAGTGCGACGGCCCAGCTCATGCGACACGTTGAAAACATTTCAAGAGGTTTCAACGAAAATCGTTCCACCGCAGCCCTTTATCTCGACATAAAACAGGCCTTCGACAAGGTCTGGCATGATGGCCTGATCAGAAAGATGATCGAACTGAATCTCGACGACGGTATAATCCGACTCGTGTACCACTATCTTAGCAACAGACGTTTCCATGTAACTTGCGAAAACAAACATTCTGACCTAAAAGATATCAGAAGTGGTGTGCCACAAGGAAGCATCCTGGGTCCCAGCCTGTTCAACATCTTTATAAATGATATTCCTCATCGGTCACAATATAATAATAGCAACATACACATATTTGCTGACGATACACTGATCACTGGACAATCAGTCAAAGCAACACATGCAGCAAACCAAATACGCCGAACAATACCTCTATTAGAGGAGTGGCTAACAAAATGGCGCGTAGAAATAAACACTGACAAATGTCAAGCAGTGCTATTCACTAAGAAATGGTCACAACTCAGAATCCTACCTCCTGAATTAAAAATAACCGGAAAAAGCCATCCCATGGAAGACAGAAGCCAAGTACTTGGGAGTAATATTGGATCAAAAGTTACTATTCAGGAAACATATAGACTCCTTGCGAGCTAAGGCGTATGCCCAATTAAGGAATCTATTCCCATTGTTGAACAACACTTCCAAACTAAACATTCGTACATCCTTAACGATCTATAAAGCATTGGTTAGGAGCATCATAACATATGCTAGCCCAGTGTGGGGCCACGCCAGCAAAACTCATATGAGTAAACTGCAAAAACTACAAAACAGAGTATTATACACTATCACTAAACTTCCGCGAGTCACTCCAATCTGGACCCTCCATAAGGAAACTAACATGGACACCATCCAAGAATATATAGCGACTAGCGCGGCGACATTCTACGAAAGTTGCAACGGGCACGAAAATCCCCAAATCGCGGAGCTGGGCCGTTATGACATAACACACGATAAACACAAGAGGCCGAAGTCACTCCTTCCACAGGAGATGATTGAAGCACTAGGACTCTAACGGAACACACAAGACCTTATATAAGGCGGATAACTGGTAATTCGGACTGGCAATACTCTGAACACGAGCCAAATAGCAGGGGAAAATTTTTAATTTGGTTCCCCGAGTAGAAATTAATAAGCATTTTGTGTGATTTCAGGAAATGGATCTCCAGACTAGAAGTCACCATGCATTAAGCCTACACTAAATAAAATCTGGTCCTATTGCTAAATCACTAAAGTCAAGCTATTCTGCCAAGGTTTTTTGCGGTTTTCCAAGGCCTCGCAACGAATGTTGGAATAGTTCCCTTGCAAAAGACGGGCCGCAGCCCGCATAATAACACCTCCCCAAATTTCAAAATTGTTAAATAAAAGGACCCTTTGACCGCGTAAGATAACATTTTAGAGTAAGAAATTGGATATACAAAATTACAATAGACTGTCTTTTCGGCAACAACAATAGAATGGAACATGCTAGCCACCCCTACTTTACTGCTATGACACCACCTCCAAATCATATTCAAATTATGGGGCAAATGGGCTTTGCCTAGGTACCCATTGCCTACTACATAGTAGTGGGCATAAAAGAGGAAGGAGCCACGTATCAAAAGTACGTTGCAGATATTCTCAATTCGATTCCGATTCCGATTTTGAGCGTGACACTAATTTCATGACGATTTTGAGCGTTACACAAGCTCCCGATTTACCCCTACCGCGGCTAAAGAAGTTTCACTTCAAAAATTAACTAGATTTTATATAATATCAAAACTTGAAAATAATTACAAATGTTAACAGTATAAAATGTGTACACAATTCATCATATTTATGAATATCAGTAGTTTTATTTTAGCTGGCAGTGTTAAGGCCATTTGGAATACAGAATAGGCCTACATAAGTGTCTGATGTGAAAAGCAGGCTTTCTCTGCCCAAATAAAAGATTTGCCTATTAGCAAAGACCTAATACTGTATATATTTTTGAGGGGAATTCTCTTAAAGTAAATCGCATCCCCGAAGGATACACAACCCAAA
This sequence comes from Ectobius pallidus, assembly GCA_964059195.1. Lineage (NCBI taxonomy): Eukaryota > Metazoa > Arthropoda > Insecta > Blattodea > Ectobiidae > Ectobius > Ectobius pallidus. The sequence continues at coordinate 29,224,902 of CAXKWD010000004.1, read as the reverse complement.
TAATATCTGTTTAATGCACTCATGTAACTTTCTCTACCCCAAAGCATGGGCAATATACCATTTTCAGTTCAAATTCTCATATAGAATAAGAGGCTGTATTGCAAAGAGCGCGTATTCAGTTGTTTCAACCTGATGGGAACCTTTGCTGTTCGCCAGGAAAGACTGAGTTTCTAAAAACAGGACATTTTCTATAAAAATAAAAAAAAATAAAAAAAAAATAAAAAAAGTTCAAGTAGAGGTTTGAGCTCGTAGCCTACAAAATAAAAAAAAAATCGTTAGAGCCGTTTTCGAGAAAATTGCGAAAAACAAAATTTTGTCCGGAAATCAGTTACTGAGCCAGCCATTCCGAATACTCTCCTCTGTATAAGGCAACAAGTCCTGCTGACCAGGCTGCGGATTGGCCACTTCAACCTTAGCTATGGCTATCTTATGAAGAAATCTATTAAGGATCCATGCCCGAAATGTAATGGGGATGTAACTTCCTCCCATCATATTCTGGAATGTCCACGGTTATTGCATGTAAGACGTCTGTTAAATATCAAAGGAGACTTATACAATACATTTCAAAATGATGAAGGATGCCTTAAGGTTATCTCACTTTTGGAACTATCACAGTTAAAATCATTCATATAATGTCAATTCAATTCATAATTTGTTAATAGTTGCTAAATTACTTCAAGTCGTTTTCATGTTTAATACGTTCTTCTTAATAAATTTCAAGTTTCATATATGTTTTTCTTCATAGTTCACTTCTTGTAGTGCTTGTTCTATATAAATGTATTAATTATTGTGGTCGCTGGTGACTCTAGCTGTTAAAAAGTCACCTTAAATAAATAAATTTTTTAAAAATGTTTTATGAAAGTGGCAATAAAAGTAAGAAAAAGTCTTACTCAAGTTCTTGTTCAAGAACTTTGGCAGTGCACTATCGGCCTTAATGATAAGATGACTGTGGCACTGGAGTAAAGTGACACGATCTTGGTGACAATAAAAACAACGAATAAATTTATAGCGACTGCTCGATATGCCATAAAGGGCAGGGCCGGCACACCTTGTAATATAAACAGAATAAATAATGTTCTGGCAGAGGGAAGAGCCTTTACGGGCGGGAAGGTAAGCAGGCGGTCGAATAGAGTTAATTCGTAATAACTGACGACGTCTCAATAACTGACGTAATATTCAGTGAAGAGGGAGAGAGGGAGAGAGACAATCGCTCCGGAAACCCGATCATCCGGTCATCAGTCACACTCCGCTGGAGCTCTCTCAGGATAATTCCTTTCCCCGCCCCACTGTCCACTGTCCCATGGACAATATCCCATTATGACGTAGGTCATGCAAAACATACCCAGAAATGAGATTACAATGGGAAAAAAATCCCTTTAAGCAGGCCTACAGGCTGAACTAGATTTCGAAGTGTTTTCGGTTTAATTTATTGTCGCTGCGCAGCAATCTTCTTCTTTAGCCTTGGCATGACAAACCCGCAATAATAACTGCAAAAAAGAGTAAAGAGCACTTTTTCAAACATTCAAATCTAGCCTTATATGAGAGCTATCGAGAAACTGGTTATTGATTTGTAGAGTACTCATCAAGAGCTTTTCAACGATACCCCACAAGACGTGGTTTCAAAATTTTCGAATTTCCATCCCCCCACCCCCAATCATACACCCTAAACCCCCGAATCGTTGATGTCACTGTGAACTCCATAGGAAGTACTCTAATTTATTCAAACAAAGTTTCCCTCTATACTTCTTAGGGGCAGAGATATAATTTTTTTCAAAATTTCAACCCCCTCCCCCGATCCCCCTTTGGGCCAATTTCGCTCATTAACGAACTTGTCTGAACTATTGAGAATAGAAATAACATCATAAAATTTGGTTCAAATATCTTCAAAATTACGGCCGCTAGCATGTAAAGATATATACATAAATATTACAAAACATATTTTAACGGGCTGTGGTTTCGTACCTAGGGAGGCATGAAACTTAAAGATATGAAAGATATGAAATAATTTTTTGAAAGTCATGACATGGTATCGATTGCAATAGGTAGATTTTTCTTCGAAATCTACCTAAAAATGTAGTCCTACAGGAACTACATCCTATGATCTCTCTGTTTTCGAGTTTTCGCCAGAAACATATCCTAGTTAGGCCTATGTTTTATTTCTTTTGAGATCATAAATACCAATCAGAAATTAGAATGTCTGCCTTTAATAAAAGAATATATCGTTTATGATGCTGAGTGTTGAGTCCTTTCTCTTCCTGGATTCCAGATGTGTATCGTGTTAAAGAGATAAATTTCGGCACACAAGGTGTGCCATCTTCAGTTCTTATTGAGGGATTAACAGGATGATCCTCTGCCACAACAGACAGATAAACACTTCCTCTAATATAGGCCTAGTTGTTTATGATCTGGACCCAGAAACATTTTAATAAGGGTGTAAGGTTGTGTATATATTTTATCAAGTTTTAATTCAATAAATAAACTATGGGCATAATCATTACGTTAGCTGTTTTCTTTGCAGTTCGGCACTAGTTTATATATTAGGCCTGTGTGAAAAATTAAATTAAATTAAAAATTCAATTGGTATGTAGTATTATCCGCACACTTTATCTTGAGCTTCACACTCCATAATGCTGAAAACCGTCCATATAAAGAAGGCCTCGCTCGAAAAAATGAAGATCGCGACCCGTTCCCAGTATTGCCATACCCAAAAACTTCCCGTTGAGGCATTCTTGAGCTACCGTCAATTTTTTTTATTTGTTTACATCATATTATTCTGAAAATGACAGAATAAATCCAGGGATATTAGAAGAACAGTACTGGTGTTGTGGAAATGGTCAATATAAGTGACAACGAAGTTAAAAATAAAGATTCTTTAAACCAAGAAGTATCTGAAATCAGCGAAATAATGAACCAAATAAATGAAATGGAAGGAAAAGCAAATTAATGTGTTTCAAGCTGAATCTGTCGTTGGAGAAAAGAACAAGTCAAGTTTTATTATTTCGTTGTATGAATTGTGTTGTATTAATTACCTACATACTTTCTCGAAAGGCATTTAGTTAAATTACATCAATTCAGGCATGTGAAAGTGCGTATTCAAGTAGGCCTACATGTACAATGCTACGACTTTTAAACGATTTTCTATATTCTGAAGACCGGGAGAGAAATTGTCTAAATAGGCCTAAATATATTACTTTATTCATTTCTCCAGCGATATATTCTACTATAATATCTGAATCAATATAAAATCTTTAGTTTGGTAGCGAGAGTTGGAAGTGCTACAGATTACAGTTAGTTCCATTGTGACCCAGCATAAAACTACACACGTTATATTTTCTGGTAATTGGCAACCCTTTAGAAACAACGTCAATTTCAACTCACCGCCTTCTGCAATAGTCAATCTTTTATACTGCATGCAATATCAGCTCCCCTCACCCCCGCATTTTTTTGGCTCAAGATCAAGTGTGAGCATAATATCGGGGAATTAGAAGCCACAGCTTTGAAAAATAACCTTCTAGAAATGAGAATCTATGAAGTTGTCCATAAGCCTTGCATAATGATAATACTCGTCTACGAATAGCGAGAAAAGGTAATCTGCGCCACTTCTACCTTTTCCCCCAAACTACACGATGTAAACTGCGCCACCGACATATGTAAACTGCGCCACCGACATTTAAATGGCGTCACCGTCATACTAACGCACTAACATTTTCCTTCCCACTTCTCCAGACTTAGGACTGGCTATGAAATTGCATAGGTGTGGTAGCTTTGTCATTTAAAAAAAAAAATGTTAAAAACATTACCCTAATTTCTTTTGCATGAACGCTTCGTCAATTATAAAATTGTTAAAAACACTACCCAGATTTTTTTGCATGATCACTTTGTTCTCATATGATGCATTCTTAATAAAATCAAAACGGGATATTTCATTGTTTATATATTGTTCTCTCCACTTGAGTAGACGAGAATACTTGTCATTTATTTTAGCTGCTCTTCTTACAGGTATCCCTTGTTCAATACTTCTCAGTTTTATGTTGGCACTTGTTTGGAACTGGAGAAGTGCATCTACATATCTTCGTGGCGCAGTTTACATATCTGTGTGCCGCAGTTTACATATCCCATTTTTATTCTATTTCAAATTCGGTGTCAACCGTGGCGCAGATTACATACACCCTGAATAACTTAGGCACTAGCAACTACTGGTTAGCTTAAATTGGAACTTCAAGTTTTCCTTTAGTCATAATTTAACAATAACTAAGTATGAAAATAAATAATATTTGTACGGAAGAATTATTTTAATTTTATTTTCAAATATACGTCCACTAGTGTCTAAGCTGTAGGCAATAACAGCAGGTGAACAGCCAGTTAAATCACATCTGCTAGTACATTTCACTTCATTAAAATACCTTAAATATTATAACTGCCTCTTAAAAGCTAGGCAGATATTTTAATGGTATGTGAACTCATATAATTTTAATGCTGTTTGGTTTTCCGGGTGCCATTGAATTAACCTCCTGAAAAACAAACAAGAGCCGTTTAAATGCGAGTAATTCATGTCTGTGCCGCAATTAACTTATCAAATCTCACATAAACAGAGTATTAGTGTTAAGTAATAACAGGCTAATAAATCACTGAGTTCCTGACATGCTCTGGATTTTCATTCCTACAAGCTGCCCCGGGTATCTAGGCTATGCTCCTTTCACCATCACATTCGGAGAATTTTTGCATAAACCTTGGACCGGTACGCACTGAACCTCATCCACCTGGGGTCAAGGGTTCGAGCCTCGGACACTTTCACATTAAGGAATTTCAATTTTAATTAAAATACTAACTAGTTTGTGGTGTGGTGTGCCCTCCACATAAGAATCGCTGTTGTGTCGTGTGAGTTGATTGAGGTAGCCTCTTTGGTGGCTACTTCAATGTGATTTTTTGCGAATTTTGTCATTTGAAAGCAAGGACGTATTTTAGGGGGGATCCTGGGGTCCTAAGAGTTTTAAGGCATTATTTTAAAATAGATCAATGTTTTATGTCACTTAGGAAGGGAAGATGTCAGTAATTTATGGTCAAGCAGTATAGGGCACCCTCAAAATAATAAGCAAGTACATGTTTGTTTGCTGGGGTAGATTCTGCATTAAAATTTACTTAAATGTCTCTCGAATATATCTATTTATGTGTTGCTGTAAATGACAATTACATGTACAGGTAGGGAGGAAAAGCGGATTTGTTTTTAATTTTTCGATTTTTCCATTTTGGATTATTGGATTTTTTCAATTTTGGATTCTTGGACTTCTTTAGTTTTGGGTTTATGGACTTTTTAATTTTGGATTCTTGGATTTTTTTTGGATCTTGGAATTTTTAATTATGGAATTTTGGATTTTTTAAATTTTGGATCTTCGAATTTTTAATTTTGGATTTTTAGATTTTTTAAAATCGGGATTTTCGTTTTTTTAATTTTGGATTTTTTGATTTTTTCAATTTTCGTTTTTGGATTTTTTAATTTTAGTTTTTATTTTTTAAATTTTGGATTTTTGAATTTTTTAAATTTTGGATCTTTGATTTTTAATTTAGGAATTTTGGATTTTTAAATGTTTTATTTATTACATTTTAGATGTTTTAATTTTTATTTTTTGGGATTTTTTAATTTTGGATTTTAAATTTTTAAATTTAGGATTTTTAGATTTTTAAAATTTTGGATTTAAGTTTTCAATTTTGGAATTTTTTATTTTGGATTTTGGATTTTTGGATTTTTTAATTTTGGAGTTTTAATTTTTTTTAATTCAATGAGTTAATTGTTTTCTGTGCAGTCCGTCACAACCCCGCTAATTTCGTGACTATTTTCTTCGTAACCAACTTTGGGTTAGCTCACGATTTACTCCTAGGGCGCCTAAAGAAGTTTCACTTCAAAAGGAATTGTACATTTCAGGTGGCTGAGTATTTTAAGTTTTTTCAGTGATAAAAGTTAATAATTTTTGTCTTCAAAACGCATAACAGAGAGGATGCAAGATTTACGAGGCTAAAATAGGCTATTGTAATGCAGATCGCATGCATCTAGGAATGCAAGAGGAGCTCCATGGCTTCAATATTAACACAATTATTCATCGTCACCTAACACTAAACCACGCGACTTTTCATTGTTCAAATTTTCAATGTGTTAGATCGGTACTCTGCAATTACGAGTCACCGCCTTCTTAATAACTACCTACCGAAGTTTCCAAACACTGTCGCCATATTCAGTTCATTACTCAGTTATCGGCACGTTAGCAGACATAAAAACACTTTATACGTGTTTACACTGCATACAACTATTTTTATTTAGATAATATCTCTCTCGTATGTAGTGTACAATATTAACATGATAATTATCTTTGGCCTGCTTTCGTGTTTCCCTTTTGTCTCCATTTTGTTGTTACAATAGTTGTGCTTTTTTATATCCCTCGTGTCACAATTCATACTTCCTAAGCCGTTGTTCTGTCTGTATTAAAATTGGACGGCTGTCCACTTTTATTACAGAAGTTATAAAACCACGTTTACCGAGGGAAGGTGGACTCGCATTCGGGAGGTCCCTGGTTCAAGTCCCATGGCCGGCAAATTTGACATGGGCCGTTTTCATGGTTTCCTCAGTTGTAAAGGCAAATGCCGAATTGGATATTTACATACCATGAATCATCCTCAATATTTAATTCTTTAATATCAGTTGAAATTTACTCCATAAAATACACCATTAATGTGAATTATGATAGTTGAGGACAAAGAAAGGTCGTAGAAATTTACCGTTCGTATCGTTCAATTTTTTTTCCTATTTAGGCCTACATTCATTATCCCTCTTCCGTCTACTTATGTGAAAAATCAGATCTCTGCATAGCTAAAAAAGCCACCTGCAATTGATTTTACAATTGAAATGTTATAGCGAAAACTGATGCTTGGATGGCGCAAACAAATTCACGTTTTCTGCCAGGTTTTCACTCATAACTCGCAAACAAAAGCGAAAATAAAAAATCCGGCCTCGGGTGCATTCGGCCATCCTTCAATCCATCTATGTTTAAAAGTTCAGGTCTCTTCATGCATTAGATTTGGCTAGGCATTGCGCACAGACACCAACATAGACAAACACTTCCTCTAATATAGCCTGGATTGTGACAACCATTGTTTGAATGTGTTTACGTGCTAATTGTTTGTGATCTGGACCTAGAAAAAATTAAGTAAGGGTATAAGGTTGTGTAGGCCTATCTAATATTTAACACATCTTACTGGAAATGAAATTCATTAATACCATTTATTATACTTTATTCTGGAATTTTACATGAAATTTAAACCTTTCTTCTAATTCTTTTCCAACACTTTAGTACTAAGCTAAGAGAAACTACTGTACCGCATAAGATGCTATTAATTTAAGGATAATTAACTGTTTTCATATATTAAAAGTGTAGAATCTTTATGATTATCATACAAACTATTATTTATTAATTATTAATTGTGTTGAGAATATAACGGCTCATTACCCAATTACAATATTCTGTTGTACCTACTAATTACACCAGTTTTACAACACTAATAATATATATTTAATGTAATATTAAAAATATTTAAAGTAATATAATGAAAAAATACACAAAACAGAAACAAGAAACACATACAATATGAAAATTACACAATGAAGGGAACAGATCAAAACAAGTAATAGGCCTATAACAGTTTTGGAGGAGGCGAATAACTTAAATAAAGAGAATGACATGGAGCATTTTTAACTACCATACAGGTATTAAGCAAAAAGATCCTTCAAGAATTATTTACTCGGTGTTTATCAAATTCCAATACATCAAGTTTCTTCAACATCGTGTATTCACCGGCAGATTTTATTCAGCAAGACAAGACTGGAATCATCAACGTTGAGTATATTATAGGCCTACTGAAGTGAACATCTGTGTTTTTTTATGATATTTATTAGTGCATTATTAATAAGGCACATCTTATTTCTGACAGATCTCAAAGGATTTTTATTTTTTATTCTGAGATTTAATGTTTTATTTTTTTTAAGTCACTTTGGGCTTAGTAAGCCGATGATCTTTTTTTAACATTTTAATTAAACAATACATTTTATGTCAAAACTCTGGGTTTCTACACTGAGGGTATAAGGTGGACATTTTTTTTACTAACTTATTAATTATTGCTATTTTAAAGTTTTCATATTTTTATCACAGATATTTTTAAACTTAGACTTAGTTAACAAGTCCTAAGATAACGTGACCCTATATCCCTGGACCAAGGTGTTTATAATATTTATTAGTGAATTATTAATAAGATACATTTCTGACAGATCTCAAAGTATTTTTAATTTATTATTTTTATTTTGAGATTTAATGTTTTAATGTTTTTTTAAGTCACTTTGGGCTTAGTAAACCGATGATCTATTTTTAACATTTTAATTAAACAATACATTTTATGACAAAACTCTGGGTTTCTACACTGAGGATATAAGGTGGACATTTTTTTTTACTAACTTATTAATTATTACTATTTTAAAGAAATTTTTATCACAGATATTTTTAAACTTAGACTTAGTTATCAAGTACTAAGATAATGTGACCCTGTATCCCCGGACCAAGGTGTTTGTGTCTTGCAGAGCTCTCGTGTGACTCCCCTTCACAACCCGATCCCCCCGAGGGGGGTTCGCAATGCTCCAATTACCCTACTCATTAGAGAAAGGCCGAGCTACTGCTTGCTGGCTGGATACTTCGCTACAGGCAGTTTCAACGCTTTGTTCTCTTACGTAATCAGCTGACATGTCCACACCAAGCCACTAATCCTAATCAACTAGACTATCTGCATGATGCTGATACCATCATTATGTTTTCATAAATGCAAATTAATATAAAACAGTGAGTTATTTCAGAATATTTAAAAACATTATTTATTTATTTATCTATTTGGAGAACAGGTACTTAGCCAAATTACAACGCTTTCTCATACATTATACAATTGTAATAATAACATAGTTGTTGTTTATACTAAAACAAAATGCATGCACAATATAGGCATAAGAAGTTCTTAATAAAAGGAACAGTTCTTTGTATAGAAGAACATGTAAAAAATTTAATAAAAATTACATATTATTTAATTATTTATTGCATTCACTGATTATGTAAACTCAAATGGTAATTGAAGTCTCTCTTTGTCAGTTTTTAAAAATTAAATTCTTTTTTTTTTTTTTACACGTTCTTCCATAACTATTGTACTATTCCTCTTGTATGCGTGTACATAGTTCGCAAATGAAAAATTGTATCAAAGTTAAATTTTCTTCACTAGTTAGATATCTTCAAGAAACTTGGGGGAGGGGGGGTATCGAAAATGGCTTTAACTATTTCGCTTAACTGCTTGTATTGAGAACAACAACTCTTTTAATAAGAATTTATTTCTATAAAATGAATGTAGAAAAGATATAAGCTTTCGGTCTTTTTTTTACAAAAGAAAAAAAACTAGATTAAGCCATTTCATAAACATCTCTGTTCATTAGACTTGAATCAAAAAGCGGCTTCTTATTAAGAGAGGAAATATTATTCATAATATGTCAGAGAAAGTCTGCGAATTTCAAGCATTACATTTAATATTTCCTTAAATGTTGGGAAATCATTTCCTTCAAATTTTTAAAGTTATAGGCCATATAGCCTTAACTGTCGGAAACTTCTCTATTTATAAATACCTAATAATTCCTCTAGTATAAAAGCACTCGTGCTCAAAGCCTTACCACTTAAATACTTTTAGCAGTCTTGAACTAACGTACAAAGATGGACGATAGCCAGGCTGCCATAAATTCACAAGTGGCTATAGAGATGCCATGTTCCTTGTCCTTCACCAGCTAACAACAGAGCGTTTTATCAGTAGCATAATTCAGTGGTTGTCTCTACGAGTGATAAATTGCAAATGAGATGAGTCGAGCCAACTGGTTTCATGGAAAGCATCATATTGTGACGTCATATTAATGTATATCATGTACAGAGTGAATCAGAAATCTGCCGACAAACTTTCACTAGTTTCTCAGGGACGTTTTCTGAGTGTTTTTCATATAAGGAACCCATGGTCTTTAGTGGCTCCGTACCGAGTAATCGCATTGCTTTCATTTCTGACCTAACTACCTTTGTACAACCCAAAATATACGCTGTTTAAAGTAATTTTTCAAAGTGTCGACACCCCCCTCCCCATGATCACGACAGGCTTCACAACGACGCCTCATGGACTGTCGCACACGCTCTAGCATCCCAGGAGCCTGGCACACATCGTCAGCGGCTGTTGCAATCCCAGCAACCAGATCCATATTAGTTTTGACAGAAATCTCGTACACTGGCCTCTTCATGTGACCTCAGAAGAAACTAACAGAGAAGATGTCAACAAGCAACGCAGGGCTCACAACAAAGGACTATTTTCCATATGTTACTTGCCGGATAAAGATGACTTGGAACCGTCCGAATTTCTCAACTACTCAATTCCTTACAGGACATGGATTTTTGGAGTGAACCTGAGGACTCCACTTGACGCTGCGAAGACAGTGAGGAAGAGACGATGTACTACTTTATACTTGTGCCAGACACAGAGAGATTAGAAAGATCTTAAAGGAAGCGGCTGAAATGGCAGGTGAACTCGCTTTCTGGACTCGGAGAGACCCCTACAAGGCTTTCGCGAAGAAAACCCAGAGAGAAAACAGCAAGATTAAGACATCAGTGGCGGTTTCCATGGAAATATATACGAGAACAAGACACCCTGATTATGAAAGGATGATAGTAAACCTAATCCTGAAATAGTAAGAAGCGAAGGATTGTGTTAATGAATGAAGATTAATGTAAATTTCAATGTCTGACCAAGGATATAGCCACTGGTCCAAGTACATACTTGGGTTAACTGCATCAAAATAGGGTTGAAAATGGTGCCTTCGAGTGCGAATATATTCATTATATATCCGGAAAATATTTCCGTTCACTCGCAAAACTTCATGTTGTCCGATTGCCTGTATTTCTATCGTGATATTGTTCTTCGTGATATTTCTTTCGGATTAGTCTATGACCAGTGATAGGCCTAGTGTAATGACTATATACAGATAAGTTAAATTTCAATGAGTAACAAAGAACAAAAGAGAGTCGCCAGTTAACGAGGTGTTGAAGCATAGTAGTCAATGCTCCCCACAATTAATTATATTTATAAGCGGCTAACATAACACTGGAGCTAGCAATTTGTTCGGCAACCGGTAACTCTACTTTATGCACCATTATCACGCACACATTCTCAGTATTATTATATTGTTATTAGAATTACTTTCGCTAATAATGCAGCACACATTGGGAAGCAGCTGGTTATCATACCGTGAAACATAACAGAATTATCATGATGAAAATTGTTGGGTCATTCTCTAGGTTTATTATTATTATTATTATTATTATTATTATTATTATTAGGGTACGCCGTAGTGTAGTGGTTGAGGCGCTGCGCTACAAACCAGAAGGTCGCGGGTTCGATCCCCGATGAGGTCGATGGAGTTTTTCAATTGGCCTAATCCTTCTGGTGGCACTATGGCCCTGGGGTCGACTCAGCCTCTAACAGAAATGAGTACTAGGAGCAATCCTGGGGGTTCAGGCGGCCGTTGTCTAAAAATATGGGAGCCTCAAACTCCTGGAACCTTCTGGGCATCCATGGCTTACTTTTGTTATTATTATTATGGTTCGGATGTTTATGACACTTCATATTTTTGTCCTGACCTCCATTCTTGCCGTAAACCTAAATTAAACATAAATTGCATCCTTTTTATCCTAATCGGACCATTTTTAGTTTGCATATGTCATATATTGGTCATGGTGGTGGTCATATTTTGGTCATATTTGTAATTTAACGTCATATTTCGGTTATAAATTCCGTAAAGGAGCACAACTATACAGTAACGTATATTCTCTAAATGGTCGAGTTAAATTTGAAATTTATTTCATTCATTTAATGTTATGCCTTATTAGGTAACTTAATTTTAAAATTAACGCAATTAATCATATTTTATAAAAGCAAGCATGGTCTACAAAATATTATTTGCAGCTGATGAAGCGAGCAAACAGGAACAAATTCTTTAAAACTAGAAGTTCAGTACATATAGAACTTTAAATCACCTGTAAAGGTGTTAAAAATGGTTATCTAATAATTGAATTCATGTGATTTAATAATTAAGTGTCATTAAACGTTTTAAATTGAAACATTTAATTTTAGAAAACACGTTCTTCTATATGGTCATATTTAGGATTTTTGGATCATATTTAGTCATTCTTAAGGGCATATTTGCTGTCATATTTTCCACTTTTTCAGGTCATAAACATCTGAACCCTAATTATTATTATTATTATTATTATTATTATTATTATTATTATTGTTATTATTATTATTGACTTTCATTTTCGTAAAGAACTAACGGTTCCCGTTTTTAAACCCTCTATCTCGGAAAAATCCAAGGAGGTACCAGGCTTTTATTTTTAATTTAATTATCTGCACCATGCTCCATTATACTGAGTAACAATAGGCTATATGATTTACATACAGCTTCTAGATCATAAATAAAAGTAAAGTGTTCCTTACATAGGCCATGGAGGCCTTAAGGGTTCTACAGGTTGATTCTCCCACATTTTAGAAATTCAACACGTGAAGGTGGTAAGGTTTTCAACCTTGCGCATCGGCCCCCATTACCCCTAGGACAACTCTAGTACTCATTTCTGTTAGAGGCTGAGTCGACCCTAGGGCCACATTACCACGAGAAGGACAATTCACAATGACCTTATCGGGGATGGAACCCGCGACCTTCAGGTTTGTAGCGCAGCGCCTCAACCACTATGCTACGGCAAACCCCTCTACAACAATTTTCGAAAAAAAATATTTCAGGCTGAGAATATGACTTTTAAAAATGCGTAAGTTATTATGCTTTTGAAAGCCTCAGAATAAATAATTATACCATAATAAACTAAAAACTAAAACTAAACTAAACTCCGTGGCGCTACATCCCTGGCGGGACTTGGCCTTCCACCCGACCGCTGCGTCATCTACCAAAGGCAGACGGCAGGATTGGGGGGCACGTGGTCAGCATGCCGACACCCATGGCCATTAATGGTGGTTTTCATGACCGGAGCCGCTACTTCTCTATCAAGTAGCTCCTCAATTTGAATCACGAGGTTGAGTGCATCCCTGCCAGACCTCCCTACCTCAGGAAAATCCGAGGAGGTACCGGGAATCGATCCCGGGCCGACGGATCTGTAGCCAGCGACGCTAACCAGAAGACCACGCCGGCGGTCTAATTAGCCTATACCACAATGGGGAATTGAAACATAGTAAGACAGTGCAAGAACCGTAATAATTGATGAATAAAATATCAGTAATGTGCTGGCTTGAGGAAACAACACTTGCTTAATTAAATAATCCATGGCAATGTATCTACAGTCGATTTGTGGGACATTCATCATGGCCGTCAGCAGAGCTTTGACACTGCGTTCGTAATGACTCCATGAGGCCTGTAAATGAAACCAGAGCACAAGAGTGGCATAACTCAATGTTATTAACTACTAAGTTAGTTATGTATAAATACAGTACATACAATAACTGCTCACAATAGGTTTAGAAGTAGCCTATCATCCGACATTAATCGCGTCATTTTTTTAAAACGTTCTCCTGCACTATTATTGATTATTGATTACTATCATGTGCCCGCAGCTTCCCCCGCGAAAATTATTTAAAAAATTAAAAATTAAGAACATAATAGTTAAATCATTATATTTATTAACACTAAATCACGTGGACTACATACCACGATTAGATTGCGTCGCCTGGTAAAAGCGACCTCAGATTCGAGTTCCTTGGACCAGAAAACCCCTGTATAGTGAGTTTCGTCCAATTCGAACAATGTTTGACCATATTTAGGCCTATATTGATTATCCCTCTTCCGTGTAGGTTGAAAATTTCATATGTCTACGGGCCTTGACATTATAAACAAATGAATCGACCAGCATGAGCTTACAACATTCAAGCGATCGCGGTGCATTTATTTCAAAGGTATGATGAAAATAGCCAAAGCCAACTGTAATTGATTTGACACTGAAATGTATTACTCAAAACGGATGCTTAGAAAACGAAAAAAATGCATGTTTTCTGCCTGTTATTCACTCATAACTCACGAACGAAAGCGAAAATTAAAATTCCGGCTTCGAGGTGCATTTTCCCACCCTTCAGTCCACCTATGTTTAAAATTTCAGATCTCTGCGTTGAGTAGATTTTGCTGGGCATCGCCTACAGACAGACAGACAGACAGAGACTTTCTTTTATTAATATAGATTCCACATTTACTCATTAGAAAATTACATGTTTACAGTTTAAAAAAAATAGCTTTATTTATATGGCCTTTAACTGCACAAAATGGGCCAAATCATGTGTTTAGTATAGTTTAGTATAATTTTGTATAATGAGCAGGTCATGTACCTATTGAAGGCATCTGTTTCTATTGTTGTTATGCGTGACTTCAGTTCTTTTGTACTCGTTTGCAATTTAAAGATTATGAATATTATTGTAATTATTTACTGCTATTATAGAATATAAAAACTATAGAATATTACTAGACTAGAGCAGTAAAGAGTCATGATTCTTATTTAAGTACATAGTTGTTTTTATATTAGTTAATTTTGTTTATATTTGATTTTCCTTATTCGTCCGTATTGCAAGGTATAGTAGCCTGCATACTTTTACAAATTTTAGAAAAAGCTCGCATATATACATACATAATCCAAGGTTTAGTCTAAATATGTTCCATATTTTATGGTTTCAAAGTTATTTTTATAAGATAATTGTTTAATCTAAAATTGATAAAGTATCCTACAGGATGCAGTCGTTTGTCTTAAATTTGTATTAAAAGGACTGAAAATAAATAGGAAGACAAATTTAATTTAATCTAAATTACAGAGTAAGGAAAATCGAAATAAACTACGAGGCCTAATCATTGTGTTAAATGTTTTCCTTGGAGTCCGCCACGGGTTTATATATTGTGAAAGAAATTGATCTTGCCAAATGAAAGGTTTCAAAGTGTTTGATGAGCTTAGCCTATATGTTCCAAAGCTTTAATTTATATGAAATGCTGAAAACCAGATCTAGAACTAGATTTCTGGATTTAGATTCTGAAGATGTTGCAAAATTTAAGGTGGTCCTTTTTACTTTTTGTTATGTCGAGCGAAGTTTTACTGAGTATAAAGCAAATTTCAGAAACAATAAATGTAGGCCTAATTTCAGTTTTGAAAATTTAAGCCATAGCTTCAAAATAAGCAATTCTTTGAGATATTAAGAAGTGCCCCCCAAATTGTAGCAAGAACTAAAATAAACAACTACAGGCCTATTTATGTAAAACATCATGTTAAACTCAGGTTTTTTGTGACTCCTTTAAATTGTTGTGTGGCATGTATTTTATTCTTTTCTGTGGCTTTCGTATCCAGAAGTTCTACAGAACTATTACGCCAGTCTTGCTCTGGACTATCAGCACACAGTTTTACACAGGGAATATTGCCAGTCAATTTGCTGGCGGCTGATTCTCAATGCAGATACCGCCCGCGTAAGGGTTGCGGAGGGTAAGTGAGAACTGCTTGTAATAGAGCATAATGAAGTTGTGTGTAATGCGAATAAACCAGACAACCAATTTAACACGTGTCGCAACCATCAGTTTCCTTGACAACCAATAGCCAAAGAACCCGCTGTGAAAAATAACAGAAGGGCGTTGGTAACTAAGTTACTATGGAATAATGTTATGAACTTTCAGTTGTTTGTATTAAGCTTTACTGAAACAATATCCTGATTTAGAATTGTGCTCGGTGAATCTATTGGACAATCTAATTATTTTATAATGTCAAGGAACTTTACAGAAAAGTCTCGTTAATATATATTTTTTAATATAGCCTATATTTAAGCTGTGTTTATACTCCTTTTAGCTGCGAGGCCACATCAGGAGTTCGGAATGTGTGTCTGTACAGTAGGGTAGGCCATGGAACTATTGCTTGTCAATTGTTTCTATTATTGGTGTATTTTATGGAGCAAATTTCAACTGATATTAATTTAAATGGTTATGATACATGATGGAATGGTAACGGTGATTCATGGTATGTAAATATCCAATTCGGCATTTGCCTTTACGACTGGGGAACTATGAAAAAACCCATGTCAAATAGGCCAGCCACGGGATTTGAACCTGGGACCTCTCGAATGTGAGTCCAAGACATTACCAAATCGGACACCTCGCTCGGTTATTTATTTTTGTAGTGAATGTTGGGGGTTTTAACAAAATCATATACAGTATTTCTTAACAAATCCTTTCTGGGAGAAGAGATCTGGGTTAAAACAAATGTTAACTGAATAAATTAAGAATTAAATAAGTAACATATCAATACAAATTATTTTTGTTTGCTACAGTTTTACCTCCCTTTGTAGGCAAAGTTAGGCGGCCTACGCTGCCCGGGCCTTACAGGATCGCAAAGATCGGGGAGGGAGTTTATATAAATTACATATATACTTTTTGACCAGACAAGGACATGGAGGGCTTCTCCCGATGAGTATTCAGCCCAATGCCGGGGCCACCTCCAAGACAACATGAACACATAAGACGATACACACCAGTCACACACACACACACACAGATCACTCTGAACAAGGCGAGGATGGATGAAGGTGACAATGATGGCCAGATGATATTAGGTACCAGGAGGGCCTAAAGTTTCCGAACATTCGTCTCACAGGTGAGGAAAAAACCTGGAAAAACCGCACCTAGAAAACTTATCCCGACCAGGAATCGAACCTGGGCCCACTGCGTGAGAAGAGCGAACGCATCCCCTACGGTCCAGCAATAATTACAAATTACATAACAAAATTATTATAAATAACTTTCTAAAAGCACTGTCATTAAAAAAATTATACATAAGTAGGCCTATAGAGCTATTTAAATTTTCACGCTGTTTGCCACCTAGTAAGAAAGAATGACGATCGGGGGCTCAGAAAACCGTGAAATTGTTACAAGTTAAAATGCCATATTGTAATTTAAAAATACCGTTCTTTATAACAAATTAACTTTATTTCACTCACCCCAACATACTTCAGTAGTTTCTCCATTATTTAATTTTTACCTGTAACAAGCAGAGAAAAAATCCGTTAGTTCAAATGATTCAACTCAACAAGATCATTTTCTACAAAACTAAGTAGGCCTACTACAAAAATCTTAATAGGCCTGTTTTGTGAAGATATGTTGAAAGAAGGCTTGCTTATGTATAAGTCAATGTTTACTCCTCAGCTTTGTTGCGATGCTATAAAAACCTATGATTATTTCAACAACAGAAGTCTCCTAAAACAGAGATTGAAATGCCTCCTGTAATTTTCTGGTGTATATTTTAGATGTTTTCTTCTTCGAGGGGCAATACTTTATCCTGTGCACTAAAATTGTCCACTCTTTCTTTCCATGACTCATATTTATTATGAATATAAGGAGAACATGAGGAGGATGTGTAAGAGACAGACGCTTCCTTATAGTTAGGCCTACTACCATTACTGATTGCGAAACACATTTAGGGACACACCTAATGCGAACAAAGTAAAAGCTCTCTTAGAAGAATGCAGGAACTTGCGATATGTACCATCTTAAAAAAAAAAGGAAAAAAAAAACTCAGGTAAACTGATAAAGGCCAGATGGAAGTGATATACATTTTTTAATCAAACTAGACCGTTAAACCGAGCGACGTTAACGTCTTGGACTCGGATTCTACAGGTCCCTGGTTCAAATCCCGTAGCCGGCCAATTTGACAGTTTATTTTTATTTTTATGTGAGTGTGCGATTTTCAAGATATCACAAATCTGTATAGTTCTGCTGATGCTGGACGATGTTAAACTGATTTTTTTTTAAACTGGACCTTTGTTCTTCCATAAGTCCTGCTAATGAAGCAACTCAATTAACTCGGGAATCGATTTTTAAAAGATCTTAATTTTCTGCATATCATAATTGGAACTATAACTAATTAAGCAAAAATCATTCTGGCACTTTATTACATCACTTTACTTGATTTTATTATTATTATTATTATTATTATTATTATTATTATTATTATTATTACTATTATTATATCAATTCCACTCTGAAAGGATCTTGAAGCATACTTTTTTATTTGCATTTATTTGTTTGCTTATTTAGGCCTATTTTTTTAACAGGCTGATTCCACTCATCCGGGGAGGCCCTCCATGTCCTTGCCTGGTCAAAAAAGTATTTATGTGATCCAAAGATAATCCCTCTCCCGACAGGTCGCGGCCCTGTAAGGCCCGGGCGGCTTGGGTCGCTTAAATCCTAAACGGGAGAGGTGAAACTAAGGTAAGAGAGAGAGAGAGAGAGAGAGAGAGAGAGAGAGAGAGAGAGAGAGAGACTGATTCCATTTCCTATTACATAATCATAAGAAATTCCTCAAATCTTTTGTAAATTTCTAAATTAATGTCATGTGTTCTAAAGTCCGTCCATTCTAAGAACCAACCCTAAAGTAAACAAAAACCAATATGCCCGTCTTATTCTTTGCTAATAATGTGCTAGAGTGAGACAGACATCTGATTTTTGTTTACACTAGGTTTGGTTCTTAGAGCTGACACGAGGACCGACCCGACGCCCGCGCCGCGTTGTGAGCACAGGGTCCGTCGTATTGCATGTGAGGACTATAAAAATGCTTGAATTATTCATTATACTTTATGCCGTGACAGACTGGCACGGAGCCTCTACAGGAATTCCGTTGACGAAGCTAGAAATGTTGAAAAATATATATTTAAAAAACACTTTGATGTTAAAAAAGACCACCCTATATTTTATTAACGGGTAGTATACTTTTTATTAATATCGATATAAAATATAGATAAAAAAGAGGATATTTTTTATCCTCGCATGATCTCCTGAATCAATGTTTTAAATACCGGAATTTCCTGCACGATTTACCTAGTGTATAAATTTGTATCCATTTAGATGACCCATAAGGATACACATACAATATCACCTGCTTTTTATTCTCCTACAAACTGTTTTAAAAAGTGATGTAAATTTGTATGGTATATAATTAATCTATTATCCATTTGGTAATTATCCGTTGGTAATTTTATCCTTAGTCGGTCCTCACACATTTCTTTCGGCAGGCCTTCAGGCTGAGATAGCCTATACTTTTAATTGTTATTGTTTTTCAAACATTCAAATATCACCTTATATGAGAACTATCGAGAAACTAGTTATTGATTTGTAGAGTACTCATCACGAGCTTTTCAACGATACCCCACAAGACGTGGTTTCAAAAATTTCGAATTTCAATCCCCCACCCCCACCACTCGTACCCCCAAAACCCCCGAATCGTTGGTATCACTGTGAACTCCATAGGGAGTACTCTAATTTATTCAAACAAAGTTTCCCGCTATACTTCATAGGAGCCGAGATGTAAATTTTTCAAAATTTCAACCCCCTCTCCGACCCTCCCCTTGGGCCAATTTTGCTCATTAACGAACTTGTCCGAACAATTGGGCCTAGAAATAACAGAATAAAATTTGGTTCAAATATCTTCAAAATTACGGCCGCTAGCATGTAAAGATATATATGTATATATATACTTTTGAACGGGCGGTAGTTTCGTACTTAGAGAGGCATGAAACGTAAAGATATGAAAGAATTTTTCGAAAATCCTGACATGGTTCCGATCCCAATAGGTAGATTTTTGTTCGAAATGTACCTAAAAAATCTAAGTTACTAATTCCAAACCGTTGTGCTCCCCCTAAGACTGTTAATCGCCCCCAGATTGGGAAGCACTGGCTTAGATCAAAGAAGCTAAACAGATAATTAAGTACGCTCTCACGAATTCAAATAAAAAAAACAATTCAACGTACAAGCGATTAAAGTAAAAAATAGGCCGCGGTGATTCATTTAAATATAACATATCCTTCCACAGGATTGGTCACTAAGTCATGAGCTAAATAGCCATTAACCAGAAAACATGCAATACAAGCCCCTTGCAAAAATATTGTCGA
The DNA here is from genome assembly GCA_964059195.1 of Ectobius pallidus. Taxonomy (NCBI): domain Eukaryota; kingdom Metazoa; phylum Arthropoda; class Insecta; order Blattodea; family Ectobiidae; genus Ectobius; species Ectobius pallidus. Next base: position 29,204,844 of record CAXKWD010000004.1, on the reverse strand, counting down.
AAGGACAAGAAGCCCCTGCAGTTATTGACTAGTCAACACGTAGTACACGTCTGTTGGAGAAATTGTCTAAGATGCTAGGCGAGCGAGGAGCCCCTGCAGTTGATGACTAGTCAACACGCAGTACACATCTGCTACAGAAGTTGCCTAACGTATTAGGCGGGCAATAAACCCCTGCAGTTACTGACTAGAAAACACGCAGTACACGACTGCTGCAGAAGTTGTTTGACACTCTAGGCGAGCAGTAAGATATTTAAGTATTTCCTTACTCTTTTTCATGCCGTCTTCCATCAGAAAAACATGTAGGATAGTTTCTAATGGAAGACATCATGAACATGAGAAAGGAAAATAAGCTAGGCATACATGAAAATTCGGAAGAATAATTAAACGGGCAGGATACCGGTATGAAATTCCTTAAAATGTGCCGGTGTGTAATTAGCTGAAGTAGAGAAGTCCCGCATACCGACGTGTACTATACTATACCACTCCAGCAATAATCACTATATAGTCTTATACTCTCGATCTAGTAAAAATTAATTATACAATACATTTACATAAATTAATAAATTTCATTTTTACCAATGAGGGGATGTTATATAGTAAGTAGGGCCAGGCATTTGATGATTTTGCGTCTTTTATATGAAGGTTAAAAGGTAGCTCGAATATATAAAAATGTTTCAGGAAATAAATGATTAAATAAGGGCAATTTGTTTTTGCATTTTTTGCTTTATTTTGCATTTTTCGTCATTTTTAAGAGATCGGTCATTTTATGGCAGTTTTTAGGTCATTTTCGGCATTCTTAGATCTTTTTCGGCATTTTAGGTCATGTTTCTCTGGTGGTAGGGAGGAGCTTTTCAATGTACAAATCGTTACTTTCAGACAACAGACAATCGTTTTTATTTGAGATTCCGCACCAAGTGTTCTTAGTTCATTTTAATTCAAATTTATTGTAAACACCATAGCAGTTCCATCAGATATTTTAAAAATTACGACCGCTAGCTTGTAAAGATATATATATATATATTACAATTTTTTTTTTTTTTTGAACGGGCGGTGGTTTCGTACTTACGGAGGCATGAAACGTAAAGATATGAAATAATGTTTCGAAATTCATGACATGGTATCGATTGCTATAGGTAGATTTTTTAGAAATCTACCTAATAAATAAAATTGATATTGATTATTTTAAATAGGCCTACTGATGAACAGGCTACTTTTTCGTTTGTGAAAACATGCGTAATTATCTAGTAACTAAGCTATTGCCAAATACCACAATATATTTTAATTTAATTTAAATCTATACAGATATCGTAATGATAACATAAAAATCATTTGTAACAATAGAGCCTGAAGTAGAATTCATTCGGCAAATGCCATAAACCTACTTAAAAAAAGGTTTTTATTTATTTATTTATTTAACGAACGGTCCCAATGAGCCAATTGCTCACATTAAGGGACAGTATTACAAAGGATGACATATTTATCATAATAAAATCGTTACAATAGTTTACACAAATACTGTAATTACAATAGAAATATTGTTCACTTAATCATTTAATAGAAAAATCTTAAACTTTTTTTTTAAATTATTTAAGTTTTTGCATATCTTATTTCCTGTGGAATTTCATTGAAATGATTTGCAAGACAATTTTTCAATCCCCTTAGGCTTAGTCCATAATTAACAAATACTGTAGCCTAAGTAAGTAGCCTACTAAGCAGTACTGGACTACCTAAATTACAACACTTCGGCCTACACTTGGAACAACTATTAATTTAAGTATTTTAAAATGAGTTCTATTTCGTTCAAAATAAGTCACTATAAACGAAAATTTACTAAAAGAATTAGAGTTAGCTTACAAGCGAAAACGTTCTTGTAATTGATTTTACATTGAACATGATTCCCCACATAATGGATGAGAAGTGACACATTTAGCTAGGTGATATGTAATTATTCAAGTCGTCCAATGAATAATGGCGCGCATTTGTAGCGATGCATTTGTTAATAACACCGTACATCGCACTTCACTTGTCAGGTAGGGCGGGCAGGCTATATTTCAGGAGTCGCACCTTCACACAATGTTAGAGTACTTGCTATTGTGCGTGACATTTTATACATTACTTACATTCTATAGGAACATTTCAAATAGATCTCCTTCAATAAACACGTGATTCATGACTCTCTATAGGGAATTCGGATTTCTTATTATATGTATTTTAATCTTTGTTACAATTTATAGGAACACACATATCAATAGGACGAAATTATAAATAATTTCCTACTCACTGTTTCTAGAAACTCAGTATTGCCTGGTGAACAATTAAGTTTTGCATCAGGTTTGAAACAACTGAATACGCACTCTTTGCAATTCCGCCTCTTATACGGCGTATATGAGAATATGAATTGAGAAAGTTGTTTGCCCATCCTTAGGGTAAAGAAAGTTACGTGAGTGTATTAATTAGATTTTCTGAGTGGTTAGACCACTCGCCCTCCACCGCTAGGACCCGTGATCGAATCTGGTGGATACATGTGGAATTTGTGGTGGACAAAATGGGGTCGGGGCAGGTTTTCTTAGGGTGCTCCTGTTTCCCCTGCCATATAGCCTATAACAACCCACCGGTGCTCCATTCATCATAGTATGACCATTTGGTTGCAATAAAGAATTATTATTATTAATCAGAATTATTTTGGTTGTGTATCCTTCGGGGAAGCGATACAATGTAATGACATTCTCATCATTTTTACAATCAATTTGAACGAAGAGAATATCATAGATTATATTATACTATGAGGCAATTCTTTTATTTGGGAAGAGGGAGTTATGTGTTTCAGCTAATTTTTTCCCTTGAATATTTCACAACTATAACCTAAAAGGGCTAATTTTGGTCATACGGTAATCTAGTCATATCATCATCAGTGTCTAGTCTCATATAATAATAAATATTAATAATAATGTTTTATTCTACCTGGCAGAGGGCCGTAACGCCTTATCTTCCACTATCTTCCACTAAAATTAACCAGGAAAAAAAAAAGAAAGAAAGAAAGAAAAAAAAAAGAACTAGAAATAACTTTCAAAATAATTGATTATACAATACAGTAAGTGATCTTATAAGTAATATTGCATAAAATAAATAATATAAGTTTTAAGATACAGTACTTCAGAAATAGACACCTTAGTAATAATTCTTACGATGTAATTAATTACAAGGATATAAGGATATACGAATTGACATCACTATTTTAAAGTAAAGTAACATAATTATATATATATATAAATAAGTAAATAATTTTTAAGGCACTCGCCCATTAAAAAAATTAATTAATCAAATTAAAATTTTCAGCTGGGATTTATGGGAAGCTTTTATGTAACTCATAATACGTAAAATGGGCCACTAACAAGGAAGATTTACAACGTGGCACAAAAAGCATTAATGTCGAACCCAAGTCACCTCTCGTGATGACATTATTGTAATTAGCTAATAACACGTTACCAGGGTTAATGCTGGGAACGCGGACTGAGGGTTAAGACTCTCAAATTAGCAGTGTGATTTAATTGTACGTGTTTCGTTTTTCTATAACAAGTACTGTGTTCGTTACCACCAGATGCATGCGTATTCTTCTCCATATCAAACACATATAATTAGCATTAAAATAAACCCGTCTATCAGATATAGAATTCACACACATGTGACATAATGAGGGTAAATAACCCCTGAGATAAATATTTCTGGGGCACTAATTACTTCAACACCTGTCATCATCATCTGGTGTTAATTAAATAATCCATTACTCCGCTAGGTGGCACTGGTTATCACATTGTAATAGAGCTATTTTCTAAAAGGGGGAGGTGCCTTTTTCTCTCCCTGATACCCATCTTGCTTCTCAGAAATATAAACCAGAGTAATTAGTATTCAAAGCGACTGACTTAGTTACTTCTTACTTGCTTACTTGTTAAGGTTTCAAGTAATTTATCGATTTGTTTAGGTGACTACTTTGTATATTTATGTTGTCGTTTATGAAGACATTAATGTAAATTGGTTTCCTTGTGTTAAACAAGGTACTAATAGATATATTTTTTTACAGTTACTATGGTAGCGCCGAATGAGTATAAGTAACTAATGCATAACAATCCATCGTCCAAAAGGTAGGCGTATTTTACAGCAGATACTCGAGTGACGAAATTCATAATCTCCATTAATATTTACTAGGGGTGTTTCATTGAAGAATGAACGACCAATCCAGTTTTAAAATACTCCTTCTGCTTAATGGGTTGTCTGAGGCTTTAAAATTGCTGACTCACATTTGGAAGGCCGCGGGTTCAAATCCTGTAGGAGGTTTTCAGGGGGTATTCTCACTGATAGAAAGGAATGTAGGATTCATATTTACTTATTCTTTGGAATAGATAACAAATAATTGACCCAGCAAAGTCGAGAGGCTTTCTAAGCTTGATTACATTATTAAAAATTAATCTATTTTCGGTCTATCACTGACAGTATCGCAGATAAAATTTATTAAAAAAAACTAACACTGTTACAGAATAATTTTATTGTTATCCATATCCATAGAGCATTCAACAGCCAGTCAGAATTAAATCAATAGGCCTGTGTCATTCTCAGCATGTTATTTTATTTATTTATTTAATTTTCGACAGCACATCGCTGAGATTCCTTATGTAAATGATACCTATACGAATGAACATACAGAGTACGTTGACATAAATGGAAGAATTCGGACCAACAACAATTTTATTTCCTGTCTGAAAAAAATAATGCTGTTTGTTCTGAAAATCTTTAGCCCTTAGGAAAGATTCTTGTATAGATGCCATGAATATTAACCACTAGACTACAGAGTAATTTTGTTACATCTACCTGCTACTCTACTGTGTACAACATATCAACCGTTCTGGGATTTTCCTTAGCATTTGTGAAGAAAATATAGTTTCATTTACCTGTAATTAAATTTATTTTCTGTGAAATTTGGTTATAATTTACACCTATTATTATGGGTACACTTTGTACGAAAGATTAAAAACGCCGTAACAGCTCCTACAGGTATTATTTGATACTTACTTACTCAATGGCAATAGACAATTCCTAAGTAAGCTAAATAAATGATCTATTTCATGAAACCGAAGGTTCATTGCCGCGCTTACATGAGACCGCCATTCAACCCTATTCTGTGCTAATTCTATCCAACCATCCCTGACAGATCCAATTTCCCTTAAATCTATTCTACCTAGGTAATATTGTCCTCCCACCAGCGTCTTGGTCTTCCAGGTGGTCTTTTCCCTTCGGGTCTCCCAGTCAATATTCTTGAGAAATGTCTTTCCTCCCCCATGCGCGCAACATGTCCAGTCCATTTCCTACAGGTATTATTACAAAGCATAACTGTTTCAAAAAAGTATTTCGATATTATATAAATTTTTATAAGATTTCAAGTAAGGTTATGAACAGTATGTGTATTACAGACAGCAGTAAAATCATGTATGACATAATATATGTTGCAGCATAGCACGTCTTGTAAATCTCATGATAATGTACAGCATTTCCATAGTCTACTAAAATTGTTACATGTTGAACATGTAAGTTTTGGTTTGAATTTCCGTTTAGATCGTTGAACCGCAAGGTCTTGGTAGGCGGAGGGAACGAGGTAGGGTGCCCATTAGTGTGATACGCTTCCCAAGAATTAAATTATTAAGCAATTATACATTAATTATTATGGTGTCTATATGTGTGCATATCATTATGCTTGAGAACGCACTCACATGCTGACCCAACTTACTTTTGCGTGTATTATTTTTATTGTTACTATTATTATTTAACAGCTTAGACTTTCACGGTCGGCGTTCAAATCAAGAGAGAAGTCTTCAGACCTACAAAATCTCTCTTAATTTATTATTATTATTATTATTATTATTATTATTATTATTATTATTATTATCATCATCATCATTATTACCATTATAATTAAAGACCTAGGAATGTCCCAGGCCGTATAGAAAATAATGTAAACTGTGTAAAGGCTTTATTGACGTAATGCATGATGGTAGGCTACTGATCACAAGTAGGGCACTGATAGATTCAATAATCTAGCACAAATGGTTTGCTCTACTGTGGTTGAAATTCTTAATTTTAAATAAAATATAGTTCTTAGAATTGTTTTGATATGATTGTGTCTAATTGGCACCCTTAATTTAAAGCAGCTATCCTCATAGGATTTTCCTCCTAGACTACCTAAAGACCCAATTATCATATTGCTTAGACCGTGGGAATTCCAAGTTATGTACTGCAAGTATGTTGTAATGTACTGCAAAAGAAGCCAATTCATTTAATGATACTCTATGATAGAAGCTATAAGTGCTCCATATTTGTTTTCCACCTGACTATACCAGTGAAGAAGCGCGCTATCTGGAGTGCAAACCTCACTCTTACAAACAGGTTGGACATACCGTACTGTACTGAACCTGGGATCATCCTGGTACTACCCTCGCCCTTTGATTACTATCATTATTATAATTAATACTAATGTTATTACCATTATTACTACCGATATTATTACTTTCAAAATTTTGAGATTCACAGCGTTGAGGCTGGATTTAAGATTCTGCTCCAGGTTGCCTCCATCCCCCTCAGGAGCAGATTATTCATGGGTCTGGTCCTTATAGCACCTTCCTCAAAATGTGAGCAGTTCCGAGCAGGGCGATCTCTTGAATTTTAGAAACCTGTGCTTCTCCCATTGTCTGTGATAGATTGTTTTCCAGGTTTTTGGTATCGTACCCAGTGCTCCAACTATAATAGGTATTATTATTATTATTATTATTATTATTATTATTATTATTGTTATTATTATTATTATTATTTCTGTTACAGGGCTCGTGGATGCAAACCGCAGAAATGCAGTTGTAAAGTGCAGCTGTCTGTGCCCCGCACATCTGTGAGCCCCCCAGACATGGATGTGAGTTGTGTGCCCCCGGGCCTCTGCAAGCTGTCACTTGATTCCTCCTGGGGGCACTCGTGACCCAGTACAACTTTATTCCTGCAAATAATCTTGAAAAAGGTAAAAATACTAATCTTAAGTTACTGCATGAACTCATTTGTAAACCAGTTAGCGTTTAAGATAGCAAACGTTGTTCCCTTGTTTTATTTTCTCTTCTTCATGAGCCCGTGGGAGGAAACTACACGTGGAAATGTGGGCAGTGCTGTCAACCTGTTACACTACATTTGTATCATAACTTTACAGCCGTAAAAGAAATTCAACAGGTCGGTTTTTCCGCAAACCTAAGAGGAATGGAACTTCAATAATGTAAACACGTCCGTAAGTTCACGGCGAGTTACTGGAACTTCAATTGCTTTTGTTAGAGGTTGGTTTGATGTCGAGCGTACTTCAGAGGAAATTGGAGCCCTTTATCACTTTTGACGTCTTCGAAGTTCCTGGAAGAAAATGAGGTGGCCCCATCAGCCGCCCTAAAATGGTTATTAGAATTTCAATTATTTATTTCAATTATTTTTATTATCCAATTGAGCAGATTCCATTGTTTCCAATATACTCAATATTCCACCCGTGCTCAATTAATATAATAATAAAATTATTCCGTTGTTATTAACTTATATAAGTTATTTAAAAATCATCATGGGAATAAAGTCTTATACATAAAATCAAATATATGTACAGGTAGGGGGATAAAAGCGGACCGACCCTTGTAGCTGATTGCAGATTATATTATACATCTGTTATCTGTGCATTTTTCTGTCTGAAAACACACAGACAAATTAATGGCTTATTTTCTAATGGGTTTCGAAAACGGCGAAGTCAACAGTCGACACTAGAACAAATTTCAATACATTCCCTGCTATCCTGTGAATGCCACTAGGCATGCGCAGTGGCTCATATCGGCAACTTAGACATTTTAGTCGGTCCGCTTTTTTTTTCCCCTACCTGTAGATTACTTGTCTAAAAACATTAACTTATATATGTAGGGTACATTATAAGGGTCAAAATGATAACAATTAAACTAACCACGAATTGTGCAAAGTATTAGTACAGAGTCCACAAAATACTGTCTTGCATCCCAAGTCAATATGTGTCTCTAACCACGTTTGTATTGTAAAACCTGGATGCCTTTTCGTATTTCCCCTCTTCGTAAATTTACTAAATCCTCCTAATTCAATTTTGTTTTATTATTTTTAAATGATGCTAGCTTTTGATTTTCCCTCTTATAAGAACGTCATATTTTTAAAAGTGAAAAACTTTGAATTTTGTCAACTGGAACTGAATCTTTTGCTATTAGGCTGCTATCTTGTACCCGACAGTGACAGTGAATGCTAAATTTGGCAGGCCTACCTGATGATTTTCTTTATTGTTATGTAAATTCTTTCTCCTCTTCATCACAGCTACTTTTAAAAATTAAACAACACAATCATCAGTTTTCCTATCATTTATTACGAAATCACACACTCCCATATAAATATTGTTAAATATGTTTAAAAAAAAGACAATCGATTGTTTCGAAACGCGAACGTAAATTTTTTTCAAGGTTGTAATTTTACTGCATAGGTAGGCTAAATCAGAAAACGTATACAGTCTATTTCAGTTGCATTCCAACTCTAGCATGTTTTCTGTAAAAGATGACATACACACGGTATTTTGTCATATGTCATCCTTGGAAGGGGACACCACTAACTCATTTGGCGGCGACAACTCTGTGGGATGAAATCATACGATGCTCATCTGTCTTCTCAATGACTTATGTTTGTATCACGACCATTGTGTAAACATGGCAAAAACAATTACCTTCTCCATTGCGCAACAAAACTGCTTACGTCATATTGCAGTGAGATTACATTTTAAATTAGAAGCTGCATAAACAGAATTTTATTTAAAAAAATAATCATGAAAACATCACGTATTCAGGATACCATTTTACGGATGGTGAGAGTGTTTTATTATACGGTACATAAGAGATTCTGTGTTTAATCAAGAGGTGGCAGGCTATTAGAGTTACACAACATGGCTGACACAGATTGCGAACATCTGACTTTACTATGCAAGTAAACTGTGAAAGAAAGCGTTATTCACCTTTAAAGAAGTGATAATAGAGCTGAAACGCATTGGAGTGAATGTTGTTGAATGACTTCATGAAATATTAAGATTACTGTGCAAAACTACTCTAACAAGGAAGATTATAAATAATTTATGTTTTTTATCTAACTATAGCAGTTCAATTTACTATGAAACCGAAGCAGTGATTGGTATGCAATAATTAAAGTAATTATTTACTTCTATCCATGAAATCAGATAATTACAACTCTATTTAGTAATAATTGAAGTTTCCGATACTGAAAAGTTCCTTCTAGATATAAACTCAACCATTTCAGAAAACATGCAGTGATTATGCAAAAAAAAAAATCATGTTGCATTATTTCGATTGTTTTTGCTTTACCTTCATCGACTGGTTAATTTGGTTGCGAATGATATAATTGCTCTGTTTAATTGCCAAGTGGCATGCTTATGACAGGATGAAATATTCTGTAGATAAATTCATTTGACCAGTCCCTCAGAAAATATAAGGCCTATACAAGATGTAGAAATAAATTTAATTATATACCGTATCTGCACAGCAAAATTCACGGAAAAATACTGAACTTCGAATGTGATGGGCTAAAGGCTTTTGTTCAGATAATTTCGATTTCCCTTCATTAAGACCAACCAAATTTAAATAAAATTCCTGTTTGCTTAACTTTTTTTAATTTGTTCATTGACCTATTAGCGTTGATAGCATCATATCCAAAGCATATTTACTTAGTTACTTACTCACTCAAAAGCAATAGACAATTTCTACGCTAGCTAAAGGAATATTATCTACTTTTTGGAACCCGAAGGTTCACTGCCCGCCATTCAAACCTATTCTGTGCTTTCTCCATCCAACCATCCCTCGCAAATCCTACTTCCCTCAAATCTATCCTAATATTGTCCCCCCACCTACATGTTAGTCCTCCATGAAACTCCCTTCGAGTCTCCCAGTTAATATTTCTGAGATGTCTTTCTTCCCCCATGCGCGCAACATGTCCAGCCCATTTCATCGTCCGTAATTGAATTACCTTCGCTACAACATTTGTTGAAGAATACAATTTAAAAAGCTCATCACTATGCACTTTTCTCCAGTCCCCGTTTTCATCTATCTTAGGCCCAAATATTTTCCTAAGCTCCCTGTTTTCAATTACTCTCAGATTGTTCTTCCCAAAGAGTTAGCCTATATTAGTAAAAAAAAAATAAATAAGTCTGAAAGATTACATTTGTAATATGTTTTTAAGTAACATTAGGCTTTGTAAAATTTGGTATGAAGAGTAAGCGACCTTGTCTAGTATCCATATAATATAGGCTTAACCAGCAGGATAATTTGCTCATCACTGGCTATTAATTTAACCCTTAAATGCATGAGAATCAGTTTCTGAAAAATATACAAACCCGTGCCGGACTGCATAGAAAACAGATAACACAATAATTAGGCCCTTAGGTTATTTATTCTGGTTATTATGTAATTTTAAATCAAATTAAAATGTTCCTCCTATATGCTTTCCTTAATTTTATTAACACACAGGATACATTATGAATTAAAGGACTAAAAGGAAAACAAAAACGCCAAAGCTGTGCCCTCATTGTGGAAACAAGGTTGTTTGATACTTTACTGTTTAACAATTAGCCTGTTTATCAATGCATTAACATTCCAATTCGATTTCACTTTTATAGTTGTGACCCTCTGATAACCATCTTATCGTGAGTTTGTCTTTATGACTTCATTGACTGCGAGACAGACATTTCTAAGTTATAATTATTGTTCGGGACAGAGATCAAGCAACACGAGGGGGAATGAAGATGTATGAAAGGGTAATTAGGGGGAGCTCGGATCACAACCCCCGCTAATTAGAAGCGGTGGCGCTCGGGTTGCAAAGGGAGGGGGTGGTGATCCGTTTCACTTCACTACGTTAATCATGTTATTCACTGAACTCGGCGATATATTCCTCTTCACTTACAATATCAACGAGTTATGGCTATTGTTCACATTGTATTAAGCTCGGATTATCCGGATAAAAGTTAACTGGTTATCTGGGCAAATAATCTACTTTTTTTAATATAAGAAAATTTTTTATTATACAAATGCATATTTCAATTGTGCTCATAAATATAGTGATTTGTTAACATTAGTGGAACATGAGGAGAGGTCGCAATCCAATGATTGTCCTCAAGTAAAGTAGGTTTAGGCTGGAATTAACATAAACAATCGCTGTGACGTTTCCTCTTAAGTCGACGTAAGTGGCGGTCAGGTGGTAGATGATGAGGGATCTCATTAATTAGTTCATTTGGATGATTAGTGAATGTTTTATAAAGTCTTTTGTAGCAGGACTGGACTGTAGCTTTCACTGTGGATAAATGCAGATCGGCATGAAGGTTAGCATTGCGGACATACCAAGGTGCATCCGCGACGAGTCGCAAAACCCGGTTCTGTAGAGTCTGAATTCTGTTGATTTGTGTTTTGGAGGCAGATCCCCCATAGAGCACACCCAAAGGACCATAAGTAAAGGGTCCTGTGAGACAACTGGTAATCAAATTCAGGAATTTGTAAATCGGATTGATGATTGGTGTGTTAAATGGAAAGTTAAAATGAACCCAAGAAAATCCAAAACTGTTCTCTTCACTTATAAACGGAATGTACATCATCACCCAATTTACTTACAAAATGAAGAAATACCCCAGGCTGATAAAGTAAGATACCTTGGTTTAATTTTAGACAAAAAAACTTACATGGAATTCCCACATTACTCAACTAATGCAGAAACTCAGATACAGAATTCATCGGGTTAAACATCTCATCAAAGGATCTTCTTCATTGCAACTTCAATTCAAAAGACTTATTTATATATCTTTAAATAATCTACTCTTATACAATTCAACGGCCCTAAATAGCGTGCTCACTCGCTCGCCCGCTTCGTGAAACATCGGGTATACTCGGCGATGTTCGTCTCTGGCAGTGTAAACTTTCACGAAGAGTACAAAATTAGGAAACCCGTTTCTTTATTATATAAAGCCTAAGTGAAATTAACACAATGAACAAATATTCTAATTTTATTTTTACTTACAATTTTCATAACTCTGAACCACAAACAATTTTTAATAAACTACCAGTGTAAATTTCTTAAAAATCCTGGAGTCAATTAATAAAGGCGGGCGAAGCCGGGAGCACCAGCTCTAAAATTTGATGGTTTAACTTTTGAAATATCGCTGATAATAAAAATCCAAACAAACCATTCCTTCCCTTGAAATATTATATAATTTCTGAAAATTACACTGAATTGATCAAATAAAATTCACATCATATTCATCAGTCAACAAACAGTTGAGAAACAATACGTATTATGTGTTCACAGTTAGCTTTGGATCTGCATAATCGAATCTGAGATCTTTTTTTCAGGCGACGCTTTCTAATCGTGGAATGTACTCTGAAGCCGGAATTTTAGCTGTTTCATTAATTATTAATGGCTTAGTTTATGAATGATTCGCGTGCAAGTGTTAATAAATATAATGCTTTAATAGTTATTATACTCTTAATTGTTAATTTTTAAATTAATTATCATGGGCGAAGCCACGGGCACCTACTAGTACTGTACAACATGAAAAATATCCTTTAGATGAAAATATGTTTCTTGTATTTTATCGGCCGAGCTTCTGTAACTATTGTCCTAATGTAAACAACTAGGAGGTGCCCGTGGCTTCGCCACGATAATTCTTTTAAAAATTAAAAATTAAGAGTATAATAATTATTAAAGCATTATATTTGTTAACACTTGCACGCGAATCATTCATAAACTAAGCCATTAATAATTAATGAAACAGCTAAAATTCCTCCTTTAGAGTACATTCCACGACATGAAAGCGCCCCCTGAGAAAACTATATCAGAATCGATTATGCAGTTCCAAAGAACCTGTGGGCACATAATAACGTATTGTTTCTCAGCTGTTTATTGACATGAATATGATGTGAATTTTATTTGATCAATTCAGTGTAATTTTCAGAAATTATATAATGTTTCAACGGAAGGAATGGTTTGTTTGGATTATTATTATCAGCGACATTTCAATAGTTAAACTATCAATATTTTACAGCTGTTACCCCCGGCTTCGCCCGCCATTATTCATTGACTCCAGGATTTTTATGAAAATTACACTGGTAGAATATTAAAAATGTTTGTGGTTCAGAGCTATGAAAATTGTAAGTAAAAATAAAATTAGAATATTTGTTCATTGTGTTCATTGTGTTCATTTCACTTAGGCCTTATATAATAAAGAAACGGTTTTCCTTCCTAATTTTGTAGTCGTCATGAAAGTTTAGACTGCGAGAGACGAACATCGCCGAGTATACCCGATGTCTCACGAAGCGGGCGAGCAAGCACGCTATTTAGGGCCGTTGAATTGTATAAGAGTAGATTATGTAAACTGAAATAATAGGCCAAATTACTTATTAAAGAGCGTGGTTTCATTTCCAATTTAATTTCTTTTTTCTTTACCTGGCTTTTACCTATCCCTTTTAGGTACATTTAAGCGACCCAAGCCGCCGGGCCTTACAGGGCCGCGACCTGTCTTGAGAGGGATTATCTTTGGATCACATACATACTTTTTTGACCAGACAAGGACATAGAGGGCATCCCCGAACGAGTGATCAGCCCAGTGCCGGGGCCACCTCCGAGAAAACACGAACACATAGGACGAGACACACCATTCACACACACACACTCACTCCGAACAAGGCGAGGATGGGATGACAATGGTGGCCAGATGATATCCGAGACCACAAGGGCCTAAAGTTACAAGGCATTTGTCTAACAGGTGAGGGAAAACCCCCCACCTAGGTAACTTGTCCCAACCAGGATTCGAAAATCATCTAATAAATATTATTAAAATCATAAAATTAATAAAATACATCGCTATTTGTGTCATTGTACGAGGGATAACCTATGGCTTCTGATGACTGTATAGTTAATACTAAGATATAAACTAACATAGAACTTTTAACGAGCAGATACAGATACAGAAATGTGTTTTGATCCTATTTGTCGCTCGCTTGAATTAAACTAACACAGGTATAGTGCACAACTCTTGGACGCAACTTACTAGTACTCGATAAAGACTAAAACAAGCCGTTTTTTACCTTAGTACGACATGTATTCTCTGATAATATTGACACAAAATTCCATGTTAACATAGCAACATGAAGACATTAAAAACATGTGGCCATATACAAAAATAATATTAATAATTAAAATGGGTAATCATGCAGGGGGTATAATTAGCAATTAGTCGATTCTCTTATTTATTCATGCGCTGGGTGTGATGTAGGTCGATAGAATACCACGTGGTCTGTGTGTCACACTTTCCTATACTTGCTAGACCCGCTACTGCGTTAGGGACTACAGTACAGGTACTTGGTACGCGTTTAAAAGCCTTAGGAGGCCTTACAACCAACATCGTGGTTAATGGGGCAAGGCAATTAATGACCAAAAATAGAGAAAAAACATAAAAATGCAATTATGGGCTAAAAGTAGTCAAAATTAAACAGAAATAAAAAAACAACTGCCAATAAATTGTCCACTATTTCATAAATTCGTTTTTTACAAGTAATAAGTTGATTTTCAAGAGCAATTAAATGGATGATAGTGTTATATCTAAATTTCCAATATCTACACTCTTATTTTGATGCTCACGAAGCAAGTTAATGAATGCTACTTGTTCAAAAATTGCTCTTATTTAATCAATTAATTCATGAAACACATTTGTATATATTCCAGTTATCTTTCAACTTTCACACAAAGCAGATTCAAAAGCAACAAATACCTTGCCCTAGTGATTAAGATGCTCATATGAAAGTTTCGGATGACCATAACTTTATCATTGATCCTTACCACATCTACGTTCTTCGTTTCCAGTAGCTACTCTTCAGCGTCGTGGTAGAGAGCAAACATTATAACCAGATGAATCCACGTTTCATTGACGTTATGTGAAGGTAGTCAGCCATAATTTTAGAACATGTAGTGCGAATACTGGATCATTACTTATCACACGCTTTTATTTTTGTACAGGTGTTTTGAGAGGAACTTTAAAAGTCTTGTCACGAAAGTATTTAGATCTGAAATATTTAGAACCTTCAGAGTTGAAAGTGTTTTAACACGGAGATAATTAAAATTTGTCCACGCCATGCATTAATAAGACTGTACGCTATCAAATAAAAACGAGGTTTTAATTGCAGGGAATGACCCCAGAATGCCTTTCTTTTTCACGATAAACGCACACTTTTCAACAACACATTGAATGGAATATGAATTCTTGAAATGTTGAAAAGAGTTACCTGGAAATGATCAATACAGGGAATTCCTTGTTATCCTATATCAGTGTTCAGGGTTTTAGACAATTGCTTAACACCTTAAGTTTCTCATTTTCCGCTTCTTGTTTAGGCTAAGTAACACGTGTTTACCACTTATGAAAGGCTTCTTGATAAGTTATATTTCTCAGTTCCGATAATTGTTTGTTTGCCTGCTTGGTAAGTTCTTCCATGACGCTAAAGTCTAGAAAGATACATGTGATCAGAGGTAGGCTAGCCTATAGTATTGAGGACTCGCATTTGATAAATTATAAGTTTAGAAATTGATGGCAGCCAATGTGAGTGAAATTATCGTGTTTTTATCTGCTTGCAGAAGCGAATAGCCTATATAGGGTGTTAATGAATAACACCGAAATATTTTACCTGTGTATAGAGGAGACGTAGACAAGCAACTTTTATTAGAAGACTTTTGCTCTATGGATTCAACACTTCCTGTTAAAGCATAAAATCTCCCAAGGCATGGCCGCCACTGATTTCTAACATTTGAAAAAAATTCAAAACAAAGGAACTTCGTTGATAACACTGGAGTTATGAATAAAAAACTAATGATGTGGTGGCCAGTCATGTGATTAGTCTGTAAATTTTGCAGATTATGGAAACACTAAATTATGATGTAGCTTTTGATAAATGATTTATAATCAGGTTTTTATCACTAAGAAGGCGTGAAATCAATTTAATGAAAATTTCAATCCTATTTCGCTTCATTATTGACAAATGAGCACCAAATTTTAAATGGCTTTAATGCCCTGTAGCATACACATTTTACGTCATAGAGCAGAATTCTTCTAATAAAAGTTGCTTGTCTATGTCCCATCTATACACAGGTAAAATAGGCTAGTTCGGTATTATTCATTAACATTCTGTAGGCCTATAGTCGAGAAAATAGGCTAGAAAGACTTATCAATGTCATGAGCTTTGTTAACGATAATAAAACTACTTTGGTCAAGGTTACATTGTTTAATTCTCTAAATATTCCTAATAAACGGCATTTCAAAGAACTAAACTCTAGGGAAAAAGAGTCACTCTCCTCGAAATTAAACTTATTGTTTTTTTTTCCCCTGGAGTTGATACTCAAGGTTCACAGACGTGGACATAAGATGCCGTAAAATTTCTGTCATATTTACGTTATTCGTTTCCATAGAAACCAAGCTATAGTAGCTACTCTTCAGTGTCGTGGTAGAGGGCTTACATTATAACCAGATGAATCCAGGTTTCATTGAAGTTATTTGAAGGTAGTTCAGCCATAATTTTAGAACATGTAGTGCGAATACAATAGGTATAATCTAGTTCCTTAATTAACTTTATAAAGGTAGGGCGATAGGAAAAATCCGAGGACAATGATTATAGATGAACACTTCTCGCAGTTACTGATTTTCGTACCAAAAGGGCTAGTAAAAAAAAATATGAAGTTTTCTATCGCAGAACAGAAATAAGTTATCTTTAAAGAGTCCTAGTAAAAAAATCTCCTTCTACGATTAGGCTATATAAAAATTTAACGTTTTGCAAACTTGAAATAGGAAAATAGGAAAGTTAGGAGCAGACTTAACTCTCTCAGAGATTGGCTCACTCTGGGAGAAAATATGATGTGGACCTATCCAAATAGACGTCTCTTGCCATACCTGGGATGTGACGGGTTGGTTTTATGGTTATATAACGACGGACATGCACTGCAACTTAGGCCTGCAACTGTCACCGGTGTGCCGGTATTCAGTCCCGCAGGAGTTCTTTACATGCCTGTAAATCTACAGACATAAGCTGTCACGAACATGTGCTGATTCGAGTGGTGACTTAATGTAAAAATAACTGTATTTTATTAACATTATAGAAAATTAAATACTTAAAACTTGATAACCTACTTAACCGCTTGCGAAGGACTATTCGACAATTATGAATAGGGGCGGATTTCTATGACATGTCATATTTTTCCCCTTTGCATTATTTCAGGTTTCTGGCTAATTTAAACCCGATTCCAAGCATCCTGGTGAAAATGCTTTTTTTGTGCATATAACTGCATATTTAGGAAATTTCCAACTATTGTAGCATATTTAGTATGAATATGCATATTTAGGTCATATTTTTGGCATATTTGTGTGCATATTAAAGAAATTTTGAAGTTTCATATCATATTTTGTAAATTATGCATTATAATGATACTTTTTGAGAATTTACAGATATTTTAAATAATTGACATTATATTTTAATAAAATGAATTGTAATGAAAGTTTAAAAAAATATACACAATGTGTAAGTGGTAAAGTCATATTTTAAATTTTATTGGTCATGTTTTAATTTTTTCTAGGTCATAAATGCATGCATATATCCTATTTTTTAGGGCATAGAAATCCGCCCCCTAATTATGAAGTTTAAAGTCCATATTTAAATTCGGTAAACAGAAGTTAAATGTAATCATATAAGCAAACAAATATAGATTTGCTGATATGAAAGAAAATGCCACATAGGTAAGCTTGAACAAGCGAGCGATGAAGAATATAAAGAATGGGGAGTTATTTAGTTAAATTGATTCTAACGTGATAAACATAGGTAGGGACAAGAATGCTACGTTTACTCTACATATGAAATATATCTAGTACAATTAATAACCACTGCCCGAGCTCCAATTTGTGCCACTACAAATTAACCCATCATTTTTTATATCCACTACCATGAAAGAAATTAGCTTTCTCAATGTTTCACCACGTGGCGTGACGGTCGATCTAGGAGAGTGCGACACTATTTCCATATGAATGTTTGTAATCGTTATCCATACGTACCAGCAGTGCAATACAAATATTCGGGTCGTATAGTAGACAGAGAAATGGATGTCAGCGAATATTTCTAATTATCTCAACGAGTTTACAGCAATATACAGGGTGTTAATGAATAACACCGAAATATTTTACCTGTGTATAGAGGGGACATAGACAAGCAACTTTTATTAGGAAATTTTTACTCTATGACGTAAAATGTGTATGCTACAGGGCATTAAAGTCCTTAAAATTTTGTGCTCATAACTCAATAATTGAGCAAAATAGGGTTAAAATTTTCATTAAATTGACTTCATACCTTCTTAGCGATCGATAAAAACCTGATTCTTAATAATTTATCAACAGCTATACCATAATTTAGAATTTTCATAATCTGCAAAATTTACTGACAAATCACATGATTGCCCGCCACTGCATTATGTTTTTATTCCTAATTCCAGACCTAACAAAAATATTTCGTTTGTCTTTTTTTCCCTCAGAGTTGTAAGATATCGATCGTCATTTTTTACAATTTTCCCGACCACTACACAATATTCACTGTTCCTTTGTTTCCTATCATTTAAAGTGTTAGAAGTCAGTGGCGTGCATATCTTTGGGAGATTTTATGTTTTAACAGGAAGAATTGAATCCATAGAGCAAAAATCTCCTAATAAAAGTTGCTTGTCTATGTCCCCTCTATACACAGGTAAAATATTTCGGTGTTATTCATTAACACCCTGTATAACTTACAATTATTTTACTTTATTACAAGGTGTCAATGACAACACCGAAATATTTTACCTGTGTATAAAGGGGACATACACAAGCAACCTTTATTAGGAAATGACGTAAAATGTGTATGCTACAGGGAAAATACAAGAAGAAACGCCATCTTTCGTTTCGCTGAATCAAAATGTAAGACGACCAAGGGGCAATTACATGGTCAAAACTATGGTGTGAAATTGTATAACAATTTTATTGCTGAACACCCTGAATATGTAAATTACAATCTTAAACATTTTAAGAGGAAAATAAAAAAAATATTATATAATATTAATAGCACAGCTTTAATTTTGTTTGGTCTTTCAATGTTTTCAATCTAATTTATTCCATTTTTTGTTGTTGTAAATGCTATTTTAAACCACTAGTTAATGCTGAAAAATTATTTTTATATATATTTTACTCATAAATTTACAATTTCTCGTTCGTAGTATACGGTGTATTGATATGTAATTATATTTATATTAATCTACTATACCCCCTAATCACGAGCTCTGCTCATATACGGGCATGTTTGGTTTTATTTGTTTTTACTTGTATTAAATGTGTAATAATAATAATAATAATAATAATAATACTGTAATGTAAGTAAGTAATGTACAAAAAAATACAATTAAATTCATTACATATTTAATATTTCCCGGAGGAGTTAAATTTCAATTTTTATCTTAAAAAATCAATTGAACTAATTAATATCTCAGAAACAAATTGAGATAATAAACTGAAAATTCAAACTACAATTTCTGTTCAGATTTTATTTAAGTATGTTCAATTTCAAGTTTATAGCACAATTAATTTAAAAAGTAACTCTCAACACTTTAGTCATCCCTTAAATCTCTTAGAAAGATTAAAATTAATTTTAAAGCCATGAAACACTTGATACAATAAATTCCAATTTCTCAGGAAACACTTAAAATTAATCAAACGAACTACAAGATGCAGAAAGGGCATATCCAACAAAAATGAAAAATTTCAGTAGATACACAAACATGTGTTAAAAACCCTCATTCCGAATGTTTCTCGCATTAAAAAAAAGGTATATAAATGACCTTAAAATAATAATTTAACAAAATAGATATATTGTTCAAATATCGTATGACTAATGTTAATTTCAAAATTCTTGCGTTCGAACCACACCATGAATATTATATTAATGACCATAAATAATAAAAACGTCAAATATTTTGGGTCGCCCGGTGCCGAGGCGCCGCCACAGTCTGACATACCGCCCCGCGTGCTTGTGTTCGAGAGATCGATATCAAATTCTATTACACGTCCACAATATTACGATACTTGTAGAAATAACGACCTTATATTAATATTTACATTACAGGATCATCTGTCTTTGTAACGGATCCTTTGTACACAGGAGTTACCACCTTTTCTGTTTATTACACCATGTACTCTGCTACAGTCATTTATTATATTGGAACTACTATAACATTATATTATGAAGATAAGTTCCAATTCCATCAATTATCAGTTAGATATGCATATAGTATTGCAGAAGACATATTTGTGATACAGATTCAATGTATGGGTCTAAATGATTATTCCACCAATATAGATCTTCCATTAACTAAATTCATAGCTTTTTTTTGTTTCCAGATTCTTACTGAATACGAAATAGCCTTTTCTATCTAATTATTAGGGCAAAGCATTTGATGATTTTGCATCTTTTTTATATGATAGCTCGAATATAGGCCTATATAAATGTGCATCCTGAAATAATTGATCAAATAAGGGCAATTTGTTTTTGTATTATTTTGCTTTATTTGCATTTTTCGTCATTTTCTAGAGAATGGTCATTTTTTGACAATTTATAGGTCATTTTCGGCATTTTTAGGTAATTTTTGGCATTTTTAGGTCATGTTTCAGTGGAGGTAGAGAGGAGCTTTTCCATGTACAAATCATTACTTTCAGACAATAGACAATCGTTTTTATTTTAGAATCTCCGCCAAATGTTCATAGTTAATTTTAATTCAGATTTATTGTAAACACCACAGCAGTTTGTATTATAGCAATAAACAATTATTATTTTTTCTTTCTTTTTAAATGGCACATATTTGCTACGGGAAATTTGATGGGCATGTCAGTTCAGGAAGTTGCAATATAGGTAGCTTTGAGAAATAACTACCCACATATTCCTTCACATATGCTTGTCAAAGTAGACTTTTGTTCTTCCGCAATCCTTGCTTAATGAATCGATCTGGATCTTAACTCGGAAATCTATTAAAAAAAATAACGTAGCCTATTTTATGCATATCATAATTTCAATTATCACTGATTAAACAAAAGCGATCTGGCACTTTGTTACATCAGTTTAGGCCGACCTGATTTTATTCTCTTTTTAATTTCTACCAATTTTGGCACTTTTCTGCAACAACAGTCGTGTTTTAATTTGATTTTTTCGTTTCCAAAGCGTTACTTTTGTTACTAGTGTACTAATGATGTTAATGACTTCAATTTCTGTTAATTTTATTATGTTTTTAATGTATTTGTTTTTTAAGACTATTGTCTATTTCAACTTGTGTTGACAAATGACAAATAAAGAAAATTCAATTCAATTCAATTTGGGAAATAACAGAAAGTAAGTTATTATCTACTTGTAGCCTATATAGAAAAGTGTTCTAAAATGTGTAGACAAAAAATCAAGCGACGATCCAAGTAGCAGTGTTTCTAGTACCGTTTTGGAGTGTCGGGAAGTTTGTACAATGGATACTTTATGTGAGGTGTTTCCCCGCACATAGAAAGGAGGCGTGGCCAGGGAAATGATAGATACATTTCATGCGTTATGTATGAGCCCAGGGAGTCACCCTCTATTTGTATTTTACAACATTATTTACCTTTTCAAAAATATTGTCATGGTATTTTACTCACATGTCTTTGGAAGTGATAAATATTCTTTTATACTGAACACATGTTTGTGGCTTCACTTTTTCCTCGCTACCTCGAAATAAAGGGAAAAGATAGGAAGAAAAGACTGATGTAATCTCATCTTAAGAAAACCTGCAAGTTTACAATTGTGTAAGATATGCCTTCTCTAAACTTATCAATAGTTTAATTTCTGCCTTATACTACGAATATTTTATATTTCACATACTTCTCAGGCTTCAGAATATAAATTTTGTTTTCACGATTTCTTCAAAAAGTCTTAAACTTTTTTAAAAATTGTGTGTACCTACTAAATGGCTGCATTGAAACCAACCCCTTGTAATTGAAAAAAATTATTCTCATAATTTTTTTCTGATTAGTAGTAGGCCCAATAACCTATTTAGGCCTTACTTACTCAATGACAGTAGACATTTCCTATCTATCTATCTTTACCTTAGTTTTTACTTCTCCCTTTGGAGGGACATTTAATCGAGCCAAGTCGCCCGAGCCTTACAGGGCCGCGAAATAGACATTTCCTCAGCAAGTTAAAGGAATATTATCTATTTTATGGAACCCGAAGGTTCATTGCCCCACTTGCTTGACCCCGCCATTCAAACCTATCCTGTGCTACAATATTAGGATAGATTTAAGGGAAGTAGGATTTGCGAGGGATGGTTCGATGGAGTTAGCACGGAATAGGGTTGAATGGCGGGCTCAGATAAGCGCGGCAATGAACCTTCGGGTTCCATAAAATTTATAATATTCCTTTAGCTTGCTAAGGAATTGTCTATTGTCATTGAGTAAGTAAGTAGACAGCTTGGATTGGAAGTAACCCAAGGCACACGAAGTAATAGTTGCACATAAAATCTTTATGACACTTCATTGTCACAAACTATCATTTCAGTCACATGAAAAATATTATTTTTGTTAAGATAAATGCAATGATTATTTTTTTTAAAAATAGACTCAGTTTGATAAAAATTGAAAATGTTAAAATTTATAATAATTTTTATAAAATAAATTTCTCTCTTTGATCGCATAAATTGTCATACTTGATGGCTGAATAGCGTTGTTCACTCCGTCGCTTATGTTGGCAGCCATGTACGACAAAATCAATAATGCTTGTCTGCGCATGTGCATACTAGATGGCAAGGCAGTTCGAAAACTCCCAAAATGGCTGCGCCTTTAGTAATAAAATTATTTGACAAAATATTAAAGGCTGTCTAAAAAACAGTGCATGATCCACATGATAAAATGATTTAATTTTGCTCACAAAATAAAACCTCCTTTTTACCACTATTTTCCACCAATTAATCGAATGCTTTCATCACTCGCATCATTATTACAGAGCCTTGATATAAGTGATACAGACTTCTTGAGTTACGCGCCCAAATTAGTAGGTTAACATACAACCTTAGTTGCCTCGGGTAAGTCGGGTTTATGTTCGGTTAATTCTGTTTTTGTGAGGCACTTGCATCGGTCTTCCATTTTGTTGAATTTAAAAAAAATGAACTGCCCCGGCCCCGTGCGAGTCAAGGCCCCTCAATTTCCGATTTCACGCCATCATGGTCTCTTCTGTCTTCTTGCAGTCGCAGCTTCTGTTGCATTCATTAGCGACTCAGTGCAACAACGACATATCAAACATATTGTGACTACTTTTCTCCCCATTCCTGCTAAAATTAATGCTATCAGATCCTATTTTAACAACACCAGCAATAATTTTGTAAATATAATATAGTTTTACTGTGTGCAAGAAATCCTACACTATTTCCTTGGGCGGTAGGGCTTCGAATATGCCTATTTTTTAAATTTATTTTATTGTATGATTTTGACGATTGCCATACATTGTATAAATGACTGTGGTAATAAAGATATTATTATTATTATTATTATTATTATTATTATTATTATTATTAATTTATCTATTTTGTGTTAGAACAGAGCAATGCTCCAATTACATTAGCAACATATAAGTTAAATTTTACAAATGAAAATTTTCCATAACTAGACTAAAATAACAAACAAAACAAACACTAAAGTAAAACTAAGACTAAAACTAAAAACACAAGATGTTTTAGGTTTCCCACATTGAAGTAAATGACGTAGGCCTACTCTGAAATTTGTATTATGATTATTATTATTATTATTATTGCACACCATAGTGGTAGATATTGTTTCTTTGTTTTTTTTTACGGTTGTGAACCGTCACTGTGACTGTCGCCTAATTGCAAGAATTTTGTCCCATAGGAGCTTCTTTACGTTCGAGATGGGCCGGGATCTAACCCAAGGACTTGAGAACAGAAAGCAACTGCTCCACCCAGCCGACTAAGTGGTAAGTAAATAAAATATGTACCATAAGCTATACAACGAATAAGACTCACTCCTGTAGTCCTTTATGTATTTTTCGATCAGCGGAGCTGAAAGGAAAACCAATTATGCAGAACTGCGATAGGCCTATCAACTAAAGGTAGTTAAACCTACTTTTAACCCTTTATTAGGCGAGATTATCTCCCACAATATATAACCCCATGCCGGACTTCATAGAAAACAACTGATCCCATGAGTTACGTATACTAACACTTAAAGATACTGTCTGCAGCACGACACAATGACAAACTATCAAATTATAGCTGATTGATAATTCGTGCTGAGTGTACTGCACAGTGCAATTACTTACATCACTGTGGAGAAAAACTCGACACCGGCAGAGTTATTTGCCCTGCGTTATATATGATTGCATTAAGCACAACAAATAACCTTAGCCAAAATTAAAAATTAAATTTAGACCTAACCGAATGTGCAATCAGGATGAAATTTGAAGTAGACACTCCACAAGTCACTGCGAACGTGGGATAAAAATGTCAGACCTCTAGCTCAAATGGTCTCAGAAAAGTAAACAAGCAAAAAACGTACACACATCTAAGGGCGCATTTAATATGTGACGATAGGTTCAAGTATTGTCTCATGACTAGGGGGCGGATTTCTATGACCTAAAAATAGGATATATGCATGCATTTATGACCTAAAACCATTAAAATATCACCAATAAAATTTAAAATATGACTGTACCACTTACACATTGTGTACATTTTTTAAAAGTTGTATTACAATTCATTTTATTAAAATATAATATCAATTATTTAAAATACCTGTAAATTCTTAAAAAGTATCATTATAATGCAAAATTTACAAAATATGATATGAAGCCTCAAAATTTCTTTAATATGCACAGAAATATGCCAAAAATATGACCTAAATATGCATATTCGTACTAAATATGCTACAATAGTTGAAAATTTCCTAAATATGCAGTTATATGCACAATAAAAGTAGTTCCATTTTCACCAGGATGCTTGGAATCGGGTTTAAATTAGTCGTAAACCTGAAATAATGCAAAGGGGGAAAAATATGACATGTCATAGAAATCCGCCCCTACTCATGACATATCAGCTCTGAATATGACATAGCCCTACAAACGATATTTTGTGGCAAAATTTGCTGATGAATGGTCAGCCGTGATTGAGTTTTATTAGCAATAGAACTACTTGGATTCGCTATTACAAACGTTAATTATGTAACATTTAGAAGTGACTGTAATGAGGGACCTTGACATTTACTTGTATAACTTCCGGCAAGGCGTTTGTGCCACTCTTACTTTACAAAATTCCAGTAGCAGCGAGGCGTGGGTTCGGATTGGTTCCGAATTTGCTCCGGTGTCACGTGAAAGTCATCTCCTTCTCTGATCACGAGAACAAAATGGCTACGTTGTCTCATCTTTATTCTAATTCAGACATTGAAAAATTAAACTACATTTAAATCTGGGTTGGTTTTAGATTATACGAACATCAGAACAATCAGAGATGCTGTTTTTTACCTCGAAAAATCAGATCGTAATAACTTATACCAAATCTGATCAGGTTATTTTGCTTGATTTTTCTTCTTTACCTGAGTTTTACCTCCCCTATCGTAGGGAAATTTATGCGGCCCACGCTGCCCGGGCTTTCTAGGACCTCGACCCGTCGGGGAGATGGTTCCTGTGAATCACATACCGTATTTTACGGACTATAAAGCGCTCCGGACCATAAGACGCACCTTGATTCTAGGATGGAAATTTAATGTGATTCTAAACGAAACATTTTAAAGGGAATAATATACTTCATTGCATAAACAAGTATACAATGTACAATGGAATTAGTGTAAATCTCTTCTAACTTAAAACCTGCGTTGTACGAAAATCTCTACTGTACATGACACAACGCGTAAATTTTAGCAGCTGAACTGATTTCTCATGAAAGACTGGAAATACTTTTACACCCTCTAACCCTCAATTCAGCATAAATAAGTGTAACGGGACAAGGCTGTTTAGAGGTCACGGCCTTCATTAAAACCACCCGGCGAAGACAACTCCTTTCGTATAAAAGAACTCAACATTCCTTTCTTTTCGCATTGTACACCTGGTTTTCAGCTACCCTTATTTTGCGATTGCGATAAGTGCACTGATGTGCAATCTGTGTGTCAAGGTGTTTGTATAACTATGGTATTCCGGCAATATTTACCAAAGATTAATTGTTTTAGTGTACTTCGGACAATACGACGCACCCAACTTTCAAGGCTCTGTTTTCAAAGTAAAAAAGTGCGTCTTATGGTCCGTAAAATACGGTACATACTTTTTGAACAGACAAGAACATGAAGGGCCTTTCCATATGAACGATCAGCCCAATGCCGGGGCCATCATCGAGACAACCTGAACACATAGAACGATTCACACCTCCCGAAAGATCCCCCGAAGTCCAGATCCGGGAAAGAACCGTGAGACCTTCAAGACAATGTGTGCAGTACCGTTACTAGGTATACGCACCAGAACTGCAATTATTTCTTCGAGTTGACAATTAAATGTAAGGACTTGAGATGTAGAGAGAAGGTTGCTTGCGAAATGGGGGCGGGGTTTTCCTGGAAGTGCAGAATAGTCCGCACGCAAACACGCACACGAGCGTGCGCCTGCCTGCCTGTCTGGATTCACGGCCATGGACTCAGACTGGAGTCGATCCAGGATCCAGCTCATATGCTGCGTATCTGAAGATATTTTAGCGCTCTTCCAAGGATTAGAAAAGAATAAGTAGATCTGTTTAGTAATGTAGTATAAGTATACTGATTAGTAGACACGCCCAGTTTTAGTGATGACGGATTCACGAATTACTGTTGTTACCATTAATAGAGTGATTTTTTTTTTTTATTGAAACACTTTTAGGCCGAAATATTATCGCAAAAAAGGAGGCTTTGTGTTTTGCGAAATTTTCGATTTAGGGCAATACAGTCAACTCCCTATTATCCGGGTGCGGATCAACCGGTTTGCGGATTAACCGTTGAGCTATTCCTTACAAAATCTTAATATATATGTATATTACTTACAGTACGTAAGGAAAATGCTGTCAAAAAACAAAAAGTGTTAACAGACTATTTCAGCAAAGTGTAAAAATTCCAAACTGTTAATACAATAGTCTTCGTGTTTTATTGTTGTGCTGAAACAGTTTGTGACCTCTGATGGTGAATGATTCTAGCACTGCAAGACGTTTCCACACAGGCCTATGTCAGTTTTAAATAATTTTTCAAATACAGTACAGTATGTTTAGGTATAATTTTGTTTTAACCGTGTTTTCGTTTATCCGTGAGGTGGCTACCACCCATTATCCCGGATAATCGGGAGTTGACTGTATTCTATTTTTCATGGGAAATACTTTTCTTATAAAACGACTTGAGTGATGTGTTTGTTTATAGTCGAATAAATATAAATGAGCATGTTAAAAAAAAATAGTTGTCTCAGTAGGCATGAAAATGGTATAATGTAGGCCTACTGGTAGTGTACGGCGGATTTGTGTCCGGGGTGCGCCAGTCGCCTACCTATCACTTAAATCTATGGACAACACAAAAGCCCAGTCCTCAACCAGGCCGGGAATCGAACCCGGGCCGCTGGAAGGGAAGGCAGGCGTGCTACCGACTCACCCACAGCGGTAGACAGATTTATATTCATCAAATCATAGAATACTGTGACTGTGGAATAACACCGTGTAATTAACTGCATACTAAATTGTTGTTGGAACTAATACTGACCTGAGTCTGAGTGAGTCCTAGGCTGGCCGCGAGCTCGGCCCGCTCTGGGAGAGCCAGGTACTGCGTTCTCTGGAACCGCCGGTTTAGCTGCTGAAGCTGGAGACTCGAGTATATGGTGCGGGGTTTCCGCATCTTTTTCCCCTTCCCATTCACCCGCAACGTACCGTCGTCCACACATTTGTCTGCAAAAATATAAATTTAAACATAAGCATGTATAACAAATAAATATTAAATAAATAAATCACACTGTCACAAGTGACATTAAGTTCAAATAAACTGCCTGATATATTTGGCCTAAAAGAAGTCGCCAAATAAGTACCCTGGTTCAGATCCTGTAATGTACTACATTGAAAATAAAATAAGTTAGTTAAAGAATAAATTTACTCCACAGTCCTCTGAAAATAACTTAACTGTTAAGAAATGTGACAAAAAATATTTTTTTGGATTTCCAAGTCCTATCCTCTGAATTAAACAATAGTTGCTGTTAATAGGCCTAATATAAGCAGAAGTAGCCAAAACTTCCAAGAATTAAACAAGAATATTAATTTATAACACACATATGGATAACAAAGGAAAATAGAGGCAAGGACCTACCGAGGGGAAAAATTAAGAAAGAAAATACACAAGAAATAAGGGTCGGAGGAAACAAATAAATATCTAATAAAGGAAGAAAAAATAGAACTAATTAAGAAAAAAGAAAAAAATAAATAGAAATTAATATCACATAAGAAAGACATTTTAAAAAAAGGTGGGGACATACTGAGGAAAAAGAACTAAAAAGTTTTATATACTTAAGAAATATGGCTAGGAGGAAATAAATAAATAAATAAATAAACATATCTAACCAAGGAGGAATAAAAGATAGAAGTGATTTATTAAAAACAATAAGATGGAAATAGATATAATTAATATGTAGGCCTATAAAGAAAGACACAAAAACAGAGATGAAAATAGAAAGAAGGAAAGAAAGGTAAAAAGAATACAAGAATATTTAAACAGTTAAAATATGGAATAATTACTTAATAAAAGGGAATAATTAAAAAACAAACAAACCAGAGAAAGATATAAGTGTATCAGAAAGGATAGAAAAAGAAATAAGGTAACAAAGAAAAAAGAAGGCAAGAACGAACGAACGAAAGAGAGAAGGGACAGTGAATGAAATAAATAAATAAGTAAATAAATAGGCTAAAGAAATAAACAATGAATGGCTAAATTAAAGATAGAAAAATAGAACATACAATGAAAATGATGAAAGAAGAAATATTGAAATAGCAAGAAAACCGATGTAACTCCAAAAATATCAGAAACTAAATGAAAGGAACAGAGGGAGGGTGAACGGAATTAAAGTAAACTGAATTAATTAATAAAAGAAAAATGGCAAATCAGAATAAATTAATCCGTGAATAATCGCTTAAAGGAAAGCAGAAAGATGCACATTAGAAAAGAGACGGATGAAGGTAAAGAAAGGAAGATAGCAGGGAAAAAAAACCCAGAAGAAAAATAAGCTAGAATAATAAAAAAAACAATAGAAAGACAACATCTAATCTGAGAGAGGGTATAACTACGTCATAATTAGGTCACATAATTTACCTGAGGCTGTATTGTACATATGAAATGCAAGATACACGCATTTTCTTCACTGGTATACACGTGTGTGCTTTTGCACTACATGACATTGTATGTTGGTGGTAGAGGAAAAAGTGCGCGTTAAACTGCAGGGGTCCAGGAAGTAAGCATTCACATCTAGTGGCTCTAAATGCCATGTCTCTTTGCAATTAATATGTAACTAGTGCTGTAAATCAAATAGCTTACGCTTAAACACCTTACAGGAAATAAAACCGAACAGCTTTGCCAATGTGAGTTTATTCGGTGCATTCCCCATTTGCAAAGGATAATACCGAAATAAATTTACTTACAACCTACTTGCATTTTTTTTCTTTACATTTGTTATGCATGTTTATGAGCCCTTCAGGAGGCCATATGCTCTGCTTATCCCACACCGGGAAGTCCATACCTGTACCGTTTATATGTTTGTAATCCATAGGTCACTATGGGAATTAACCTATACGTGCCATAAAAGTTGGATTAAATAGAGGAAATATAATCATTATAATTGTTACCTTTGAGATTTTGGTATAATTTTAAATAATGTGATCAATT
The DNA here is from genome assembly GCA_964059195.1 of Ectobius pallidus. Classification (NCBI taxonomy): domain Eukaryota; kingdom Metazoa; phylum Arthropoda; class Insecta; order Blattodea; family Ectobiidae; genus Ectobius; species Ectobius pallidus. Next base: position 29,174,756 of record CAXKWD010000004.1, on the reverse strand, counting down.
ACGAACAAGTTGGATTACAATTACAGGATTGTATTATTTATTACATGTTATTTATTGTTTATATATTTATTTATGTAAGTAATAGTGTAGTAAGAGTAATTAAACCACGGATGAAATGGGCTGTACATATTGCGCGCATGGGGGAGAAAAGACATATCTCAAAAGTACTTACTGGGAGACCCAAAGGGAAAAAACCACTTGGAAGACCTAGACGCAGGTTAGAGGATAATATTAGGATAGATTTAAGGAAAGTAGGATTTGTGAGGGATGGTTGGATGGTGTTAGTACAGAATTGGGTTGAATGGCGGGCTCAGGTAGGTGCGGCAATGAACCTTGGGGTTCCATAAAGTAGGTAATATTCCTTTAACTTGCTAAGTAATTGTCTATTGCCATTGAGTAAACGGTAAGTATATTTATTTACGGCCGAACGAAGTGGGGTTCTGTTTTAACTCGACTGTTCGTCATTTCGACTTTTATCTGTATATAAAAAAAAAAAAAAAAAACTAATTTGTAATTGAAAGAAGACGTTAAAATGAAATTTAATGGCTTAATTTTACAAAATAAAAAATAAATAGAACGGGGGAGTAATTATCCCCAGATCACCCGGTGGACCCTTCTCGAAATAAAATCCTGGCTGCGTCCCTAGTTGTAGTCCAAGTTTATGCACGGGACATAGTCCACCTCATGGAACAAACAATTCATTTCAATCCAAACTTTGCCTTTCGTTATATCTTTAAATATGTTAAATTGAAGGGTAATGTACAAATGGGCAAACCTCTGTACAGAATGCCACGAATTTTTCAGAGAGAGGTATGAAAACATAAAACTACCAACACAATACAAAAATACTGTATAAGTTATATCCCTCTCTATTTATTCTTTATTCCGTTGGCCCGAACTGAAAGAGGGCCATCCATTGTGCGAAGATAACTGAAAACATTAATTGTATTCCGAGTTCTGCACTGTTTATTATTTTATTTTTAAAAAAATGAGACACAGGAATGCAATGTAAAGCAAAACGTTGCCACCTAAGTGACCTAACCTGGTTGTTATCAAATTCACAAAGCATTATCATGTGTCACCGCCTTCGTGCATTCAGAGTCTGCCGGAAGTGTTCAGATGCGTTCTGATAACATAAACTGTAAATGGAGCCATACTTTGGCATCGGTGCTTTTTATATGAGATGTCACGCGCTTCAAAAGGTCGGGCCTATTATTAAAGCAAAACGATCTTTATCGCTTTAATACAATAATTTGCAAATGCGTAACATGTTAATATAATTATATATACAAATCAGGGCAGACGTCTCTTTGTCATGTAACACTTTATCAGGACGACAAAGTGTGTTCATTTCACTAAGCTGCAGTTTAAATGGCGTATTCCGAAAGTGAAAGCATGGTAAAGGAAAGCCAAAACTACGATGGGAGGAAGGAATTGAAGCAGCAAGGGCAGGATATAGGAATTGAAGAAGATTAAATAGAGGAAAAATAATGATTATAAATGTTACCTTTGAGCTTATGAGTGTAATTTTAAATATTATACTCAATTTTTTTATAAATAAAAATTAAAAAATTGAGAAAGTCGCTAAAAATAGAGAAAAGTGGCAGAAACTCTTGAAGGAGGCCAAGGCTCACCCCGGGCTGTAAAGCAGAAGAAGAAGAAGAAGAAGAAGAAGAAGAAGAAGAAAATATTCAAAAAGTAGCGTATCTCAAATTTTAAAACTTTTTAATGGGGGACAGACAGCTTTGGGTGAAATTCATAGGTGAGAATTAGGTGAAATTCATTATTTTTTTTCCCTCAGCAATTGCTCTACAATTTTCCAATCTGATATAGGCCTACTCTTTATTGACTACTTCTAGAATTGCATACTATTTTCAAAATTTATCAGATTGTTACATTATGGGTAATTATCTTTACGAAATGGCAGCCACGTTTCGTGCGCTAAAATGCAGTTTCCGTGATATTTTCCACAAATACCAATATTTGTGAGTGATTTTTGTTTCTGTGTATTTGCAAACATCATATGAACATCATCTACGATCTTAGGAATATCTACAGTATAATTATATTTTTAAAAACTTTTTTACTTTTTTTTTCATTAAAATATATATTAAAAAAAATCCCTTTAGGCAGGCCTACAGGCGGAGGTAGATTTCGAAGTGCTTTTGGTTTAATTTATTGTCGCTGCATAGCACTCTTCTTCTTTAGCCTTGGCATGGTTAACCTGCAGTAATAAGAACTGAATTCGGTAAAGAGGAAGAGCCTACAATCATTTGTTTTGACAACAAGAATCGGATATAATATTCTGGGAGGCCGTGCGCAAGATCAGCAATGAATAAAATTAGCAAAGCCGCTAAACAAGACAAAATTATGATATTATAATAATTCTTTTAAGTGTTATTATTTTCAAACATTAAAATCTCGCGTAATATGAGAGCTATCAAGAAACTATTTATTGATTTGTAGAGTACTCATCAAGAGCTTTTCAACGATACCCCACAAGACGTGGTTTCAAAAGTTTCGAATTTTCATCCCCCACCCCCACCTCCACCCCCACCCTCACTCGAACCCCCGAATCGTTGGTGTCACTGTGAACTCCATAGGGAGTACTCTAATTTATTCAAACAAAGTTTCCCTCTATACTTCATAGGGGCCGAGATATACATTTTTAAAAATTTCAACCCCCTCCCCCGACCACCCCCTTGGGCCAATTTTGCCCATTAACGAACTTGTCCGAACTATTGGGCCTAGAAATAACATAATAAAATTTGGTTCAAATATCTTCAAAATTACGGCCGCTATCGTGTAAAGATATATATAAATATATATATATATAAATATATATATATATAAATATCACAAAATTTTTTTTTGAACGGACGGTGGTTTCGTACTTAGGGGAGCATGAAACGTAAAGATATGAAAGAATTTTTCGAAAATCATAAAGTGGTATCCATTGCAATAGGTAGATTTTTCTTCGAAAATCTACCTAAAAACTATTAATGTTAAACCAATGATTGTAGATGGTATTGTTTATATGATGTTAACAAATAGTGTACTTCCTTCAAATGTTGGTTGATTCTTGTTGTTGTACTTGTAAGTAAATAATTTATTAATCATTAATGATTTTTTATTTAGTGCAAAAATTTCACATTGGAAGGAAGCCCTTCAGTTTTGTACAACAATTTCTTTACCAGTAACTTATACATATTTTGATACACATACTTGGTCCGTTTTAATCGTTTCGTAGCTACTGACTATAAATGCGTCCCTTTAAAATTTGAATGAAATATGTAATATGATACATGTAATAGCACAATGTTTTATATAAAATATGAGGATTTTTATCCACGTATTAGGATAGTCATTTATGAAAAAAAGAAGGTGCACTGAAATTATGAAAATCGATTTAAAACTTAGTGCCCCCTGATGATTTCAGTTGACAAATGCCTTATTACCAGGGAATATATTTTGCTCCGGCAAGGGATAAAACTACATATTAATGCATTTCATATAGTAAGTTGCTTACCAGTTTGATGTGATCAAAGAATACCAAATTTGATTTCAACTTTATATTTAAGAAGATTTTTCACTTCAATATCATACGAACATTTGTGCTGGAAAGACACGAACAAAATAAAAAAAACTAGCTCATTTTGTCGAAGTGTTAAAAACAGTTTCCATAGGATTACTATGAACATTACTACTATAATTATTAACTTATATGCCTTTCTTTTTGCCATCCACCGTCTCCGGAGCCTTCGACCATAGACCATACTCCGGTCGCAATAACTTATCGGAGCTTGTGTTCTATTGCTCTATTTTTCGCTCTTGTATGCTTTAAGCTTGTGGGTTTTGAGCCAGTTGTTTCATTCAGCACTAATATAACCGTGTATAGTGGAGGCTAGACCTATGTAGACAGTCGGGATGCTTTGAGGATTAAGCCATTGTCTGGCACTTAAGGAGTGATATGGTAATGACTGAGCGGCAATCGTCTGGTGCCCCACGTGGAGTCATAGCTAAAATGTCAAAAATTCAGAAATGAGCACTGATTGGTTGCACACGAAATTCTATTGGCTGTCAGGCAAATTCAACGCCCAAGAAAACACGCTGAAAATCCAGAATATACAACTCTATTGTCCAAGACACCCTCATTTCAAGTTATTTACTGCGGATTATAAGGGTCTGTCGGCATTGCTTTGAAGAAAGTTGTATATGTAGAAGTAGTCTCCACTATAACTCCGTTTGTATTTTGTCATCTGTCTGTCGGGGGTCGTCTCTCCGATCCGCTATTCACCTAATGAGTGAGGGAAAACCCCCGAAAAACCGACTCTAATCGGCTACTGCCAGAGTTCCCCGCAGCAACCCTGACACTTGGTCGTTGCCCATATGTGTGCTCGGTTTAATCTCAGGTTCTGAGTTTTCTCCTGAGATACTTCCCACGATTAGGTTGTCTCAAATGGTAAGTTTAGACATCGTCAAACTCCTGTTTTTTCTAATTCATATTACATACGTTGCAAAGTCTTTGAATACTGTGTTTGCTGCTTAGTTGTCCAGAAGTTGAGTTCTGGGGGCCATCGATCTCCTGTTTGTGTTGCTACCTGAATAAGGTTTCGGCGGACCTATCTATATCTCGCGCACGTATAGGCGTATGTATCCTGATTTCTTAGGCAGAATCCTAAATGACAGCAATTTGTTAACAGCAAGTCTTTTTTCTGTTTTTCTTTTTTGTTCTTTTTCCATGTTTTTCCCCCCTTTTTTCTTGTTCTTTTTCCTTGTATTTCTTTTTTCCTTTTTCCATGTTTTCCCCCTTTTTTCTTGTTCTATTTCCTTATATTTCTTTTTCCTTTTTCCATGTTTTCCCCCTTTTTTCTTGTTCTATTTCCTTGTATTTCTTTTTTCATTTTTCTATGTTTTTCCCCCTTTTTTCTTGTTCTTTTTCCTTGTATTTCTTTTTTCCTTTTTCCATGTTTTCCCCCTTTTTTCTTGTTCTTTTTCCTTGTATTCCTTTTTTCCTTTTTCCATGTTTTCCCCCTTTTTTCTTGTTCTATTTCCTTGTATTTCTTTTTTCCTTTTTCAATGTTTTCCCCCTTTTTTCTTGTTCTATTTCCTTGTATTTCTTTTTTCATTTTTCTATGTTTTTCCCCCTTTTTTCTTGTTCTTTTTCTTTGTATTTCTTTTTTCCTTATTACCCACAAACACCCATGCCCGAGGCGGGACTCGAACCCACAGCCTCCTTACCCACGGCTCCAAGGCACGCCTTAGTACCACGACTAAGGATACCGGCTCTATTCATACTTCGCTTCTGTTTAATAATAGGCCTACCATACCAAACTATCTGTCTTAATAATACTATCAAAATTCTTATCGATTGTTATTCTCATAATCTACTCTTATATAATTCAACGTCCCTAAATAGCGTGCTCGCTCGCTCGCCCGCTTCGTGTAACATCGGGTATACTCGGCGATGTTCGTCTCTCGCAGTCTAAACTTTCACGACGAGAACAAAATTAGGAAAACCATTTCTTTATTTTATAAGGCCTAAGTGAAATGAACACAATGAACAAATATTCTAATTTTATTTTTACTTACAATTTTCATAGCTCTGAACCACAAACAGTTTTAATAAACTACCAGTGTAAATTTCTTAAAAATCCTGGATCAATTAATAATGGCGGGCGAAGCCGGGGGCAACAGCTGTAAAATATTGATGGTTTAACTCTTGAAATATCGCTGATAATAAAAATCCAAACAAACCATTCCTTCCCTTGAAACATTATATAATTTCTGAAAATTGCACTGAAATGATCAAATAAAATTCACATCATATTCATCTGTCAACAAACAGTTTAGAAACAATACGTATTATGTGTTCACAGTTAGCTTTGGAACTGCATAATCGAATCTGAGATCGTTTTTTCAGGCGGCGCTTTCTATTCGTGGAATATACTCTGAAGCCGGAATTTTAGCTGTTTCATTAATTATTAATGGCTTAGTTTATGAATGATTTGCGTGCAAGTATTAATAAATATAATGCTTTAATAGTTATTATACTCTTAATTTTTAATTTTTTTAATTAATTATCGTGGGCGAAGCCACGGGCACCTGCTAGTTTAATACATAAATTTCGGTAAAATTGAGGCTTCCTCCTGCTGCTGACCTCTAGTGAAAATTACCAGAAGGTGTCCGTCAGCAGCTGCTATCTAATCTTCAGCAGCGTTTGATACTAAAAGGAATTGGTAGTGACGAAATTTTTTGAAGTACACGCAACAAGAGTCACGATACTTGATAAGTAATCAATAAGCGAACGTCTCCCACTGAGACTCACCACATGTCCACTGGCATTAAACAAATTAACTGTTTACATTTTAAAAAAATTCCACATAAATTATTCATTCCGTTATATTTGTTAGTAAAAGCTAGCTAACTGGAATTTTTATGAACTTATATTAGCAAATACCCTCCTCGGACCCAAGATCAAATTGTGGTTGAAGAGTTTCTATGGGTCGAAATTAAAATAATAATAATAATAATAAAAAGAAAATAATAACAAATAAATAAATAAAAAATAAAAAATGGGAGTGGGGGGCTGGTCTAAAATGAGATTTAGAAAGCTATAAATTTGTATCCTGTTGATCGATGTGTGTTGTTATTGACTAAAACAACACGGATATTCAGTAGATCAAATATTGATTTTTAAGGGGTTCTATGGGGGTTTGTGGGGTGGTATGTATGATACCTTGGGTCTACATATAGTTTTTACGGGTTTTTAAAATTCAGCCATCGATACGTAGCAGACAGAGATAGAAAAAAATATGAGCAATGCAGAATGTATCACATATGATACCATCGACCGACATTGTTTTGACTCGTTCACAGAGTGAGAGAAAATCTGAAACCCGAGGTATCATTATGATACACGGGGCCGAGAAGTCTACAATACAGCTGTCAGTTTTGATCAGTCGAAATTATGCAACATATTGTAATAGAAGTAGGCTCCTACACTTAAAATAAATATTGCACTTACTGGAACCGACATCGATTATTCAAATTTTGTAAAATAAAGTAAAAATACTCTATAAAATTTGAAGCTTTTACCACGCTGATTAACTATTTAAGACAGCTTCCCGGGTTATCAGCCATGTCAAAGTTATTAGGCTGGAGCTTTCGGCCATCTTCTCCCTGTGGGGTTCCTCAGGAGTGAAGGTGGCCAAGTGAAGGAAGGTTATAGAGTGAGCATGGCCGAAAGCTCAAGCCTAATAACTTTGACACGGCTGATAACCCGAGAAGCCATCTTAAGTAAAAATACCCCTGATTCTTTCGTTTTATGATGAACTACAATTTAGCGAATGTTCTGCATAGGTTTCTCTACAGTACTACCTGTATGTTACCTGTACATTCCTTGTGCATGATTAGACAGGCATTTTTCAAAGTCATTATTCCTCATTAAATCTGTGCTGCCTTCATTAAACCAGCAATTCTCTTCCTTAAAACTGACTGAAACGTGATGCAAATGACATTGGAAGAAACGTGCTCTTAAAATTGATTCTGGAGTGAGGAAACTGACGATGTGAATTCACGAAGGCCTACTAGAGGAAATTAATAATAATGATAATAATAATAAAAGTATATTCATGCTACCGTGTTGAAGAGTTATAGGCTAATTTGTCAACTAGACTTTGAGTAAAGTAAGCCTAAAACATCGTAGTTGCTCTTTTAAATTTGTGGACAGTAAGTTACTACAAGAGCAAATACGTGTATCCTGATTAAAGCAAACTACTTTGCTTTGTTAACTTGTGGGGAAAGAATATATTAATTAGTGAAATCGATATTGAAGTTAAAGTGTGTATTAAGGATAACATGTTAACAAGATATCGCTGAATTCAATATTAAAAAAAGACAGAATAATTATAGTGAACGAAAATTTACATTTCTAATGCATTAGTCATCCTTTATCAGACCAAAATGGCATTTCTAATAATATTTCCAAACTTCAAGTTAGTCAAATATCTCTGAAAAATTGACTTAGCTATAAACAGGCCTACTTTTCAAAACATCTCCATTGCGTATATATTACATTGAAATTAAAAACAATTCAGTTTTTCGTCATATTTCCACTGCTTTTAGGTCACAGGAACTTATATGTTTGATATATGATAGAGTGTTTGTTGCACAAAGGAGAATCTTAAATCTTATTTTTAACTTGGCACCAAGGGAGTCTTTAAGAATGGTTTTCAAAAATAACAAGATTTTAACAGTAACTGCAATTTTAGTATACAAGGCTGCTTTATTTTATTTTAACAACAGAGATAAGTTCATCTTTAATTCAGAATTATATGAGCACAACACAAGGTGCAAAGACGTTATACACATTTTTAAATATCGAACTTTTAGATACACTAAATCGCCAGTTTACATTGTTAGTCAAGAATAACTTACCAGCTAGTATTTTAAATGTGAAAAATTAAATTTAAACTGAAAGAGTATTTGTATGAGAAGGCATTTTATTCTTTTAAGGATTTTTTTCCGTAAATGATTGCAGTTACTGTAACCTTTATTTGTTCTAAATATTATTGACAATGTCTACCTATACAATGTAGGCCTATACCTACATATCAATAAATAATAATAATTATTATAATTATTATGTAAAATATTTTTGACTCGTAACTATGTAGTTCCTAGTAATAAAGATAGAATGCTATCAATCATACGGATATGAAGAATGCTAAAATATATTAATAGACCAAATCAATATTTGAACCTAAGCAATTTGAATTACGCAAACTGTTAAACTTAGAGAGAGTCATGCATAATTTTCTTAACACGGAATCGTTCATAATTACCGCCAAATTTCTTATCGAGGGCAAGCTGTACCCAGGAGGGGGTCTTCCCGTGCCACGCCTTTACCTGTAACACGTACTGTTATTCCTGCAGGCTGCAGTTGCTCCACATGGAGGATGTCAGCCTGGAGGTATGCAGCCCGCACGTGCCAATTCTTCCAGTACGTCCCCATGGGCCACCCGTATGCAAGTCTTCAAACTCATATTCAAATTATCTTCAGAGAGCAATGTTACTTACTCTCTAGGCAACTGCTAAGTGTGCGCTATTCGACCAGCTTTATCGTGTTAGAAGTTAGTTAATATCTTCATTAAAATTAAATTTCTGGAGATTCTGGGACTAAACCTAAATATGTCAAAAGTTACCAGTTCCGAGATAAGTGGACAACATTGTTATCACTTATTAACAATCACCTAATCATCTCAATAATAAATAATCACTCAATAATCAATAGTAAATTACTTATCACTATGACTCGGAATATTAGGTTTTTTATAAACCCTATTTTAGTTTTTTAAACATATTAAAATAGTTATATTTTACTTTTTGAAGTGAAACTTCTTTAGCCGCGGTAGGGGTAAATCGAGAGCTTGTGTAACGCTCAAAATCGTCACGAAATTAGTGAGGTGTGACGGAACGGACTGCACAAAAAAAAAAAAATCAAATCAATGATTCGGCTTATCCAAAATTTAAAACATAAAAAAATCAAAATACAAAATTTAAAAATCCAAAATAAAAAATAAAAAATCCAAAATTTAAAAACCAAAAATAAAAAATTCAAAGATTCAAAATTTAAAAAATCCAAAATGAAAAAATCCAGTATTCCAAAATTTAAAAATTAATCGATCAAAAATTTAAAAAAATCCAAAATTAAAAAAGTCTAACAATCCAAAATTGAAAAATCCAGTAATAAAAAATTGAAAAATCCAATAATCCAAAATTGAAAAAAATCCAAAAATTAAAAAAAGTTTCACTTCTGTCGCGTGGCGTTCCACACACACTTTTTTTTCCATTTTCGGACGATTTTTAGTGTCACTTTAATAAGTACGATAAACACATTGAAAAATATATTAATTAATTTTATTTTTACTTACTGAACCACAAAACTTTAGGAATACTTTTTGGTTGCTTTCAGAACTGCCGGTACCTCTGTCATTTCCAACTCCACCACAAACTCAACAAGAACGTTTTTCAATAATTAATAAATTAACTTTTAGAATACTTTACTTTAGGCATCTTGCTGGAGCAAACACTGTGAAAGACAGCTGCAATGTTTATCTTCAACAGACATAAATAGGCTATGAATAATGCATTTTAATGGTCTCTTTAAAGATGTGGAAATGTATTTATTTGTGAAATGCACATGATTTTTTGTTTTTATCATAAAACAACATTTCGGTAATTCTTTTCATGTTGGGGTTTAAAAAAAGAGTAGGCTATGTACGTGTGAATTATAGGAAATAGAAAAAGCGTATATGATCATCTATTTCATTGCCAGGCCCCTTTTGTTTTCCTCTTGCTTTTAGGAAAAATAAATAGGCTAACTCTCGCCACCCCTATATATTCAAAGGTGTTTACCATAGGTAATCCCACGAGAGTTTACGAGATAATCTTATGAGATGAATAAAAGCACGCGAAATGGCTTGCACCGAACTGAAATCGTGTTTTTAATCGATGTACATTTATATTGTTTCAATTTCCAAACATGTTATGTTGTATAAAATACTCTGTTTTCGTGCTGCTTAATGGCAACATGTGATGTATTAATCACGGCACATCGATGCTTTAGTGTCCAGTAACGAGCTGACGTTTTATCAGGTAAAATGCCTTCCTCAAATAAATAGCTATCATTATAAAATAAACTATCGTGATTGGTCTATATCCGAGGAACTGCTAAACTTTATTGGTCAATATCAAACATGTGGCATATGAGTGGAATAGTCACATCGAATGTACCTATGGAAAGTCACCGTTAATGAAGTGAAAACTGGCATGTTAAAAATATATATTTAGATCTACTGGAAACTGACCGTCTGACAAATGGAAAATTTTAGAATGTATGGGACATGTCCCTTGCAACAATGGCGGTTGCTATGACGAGTTGGGTCGCGCGCCCCACCCCATCGCGTGGTGGACGGACGTGGAACTAGCTGATGGGTATCCACCTGGAAACTACAGCAGCGGCGGTTTGTGTCTCTCTTAGAAACAGCTTTTTGCGCCTTCAATATCAAATTCCACCACGAAATGAGATCCGTATCGAAAAGTAAGAATTCCTTGTATGTATTGCACCACGTCCCTTATAGATACGTTACTGTCCCGTTCTGAGGTTTTTTTCTGCCGCGACTTCAAAACACGTACTGCTCATATCCTGATATTAAGCTGGCCGCTCCTCCTATAATTGACATCTAACTCTTTCAAGCAGCGGTCACTTCCCAACAGAGAAAAATCTTAGTATTCTTACCATATAGGTAAGGACTAGGGATGATGATTTTCACAATTGCGATAAAATGCGAAATCAAATAAAAACTTTTTTAGACATATTTCTTTACCATAGCTAATTATTAAGGCAAGGCATTTAATGATCATAAAATAGTGAAATGTGCAAAATAAAAAATCATTTATGACTTAAAAATAGTGAAAAAATACAAAATAAAAAGGCATTTAAAAGTAGTAAAAATTACACGAAATTTTAAAAAATGGCCAACAAATGTTACCACTATTACTTATAATTAGTTTGTTTATAGTAATGAACTGCTAAAAGGAATTTAATGAATGCCAGTGCGTTACATATGAATTAAGAATTATAAATTACACTTATTTTGTTACTAAAGAAGTAAGTAAATTTATACTACTATGTTATTTACAATAAACCTGAATTAAAATGAAGTAACAACCCTAGGCAAATATTCTAAAAATAAAAACAATCGTCTGTTATCTGAAAGTAGCGATTTGTACATGGAAAAGCTCCTCTCTATCTTCACTGAAAATAACCGAAAAATGACAAAAATGACCTAAAAATTGCTAAAAATTACCTATCTCTCGAAAGGTATGAAAAATGCAAAATAAAGCAAAAGAATGCAAAAAAAAATGTTCATATTTAATCAATCATTTCACGATACACATTTATATAGGCCTATATTCGAGCTATCTTTTAACCTTCGTATAAAAAAGATGCAAAATCATCAAATGCCTTGCCCTACTAATTATGTTAATTCCGGTGGGGTTTCAGTTCAGTACAAAATTAACAATATAGGCATACATAATTGGGAATTTTTAGCTGCTGCTGCAATCTTGAGGAAATTCACATCTTAGACTAACATTTTAATAAGAATTGCCTATTTTGAAGCAGTGTGTTAAACTGAAACTACGTATATTGTCTCTAAAAATTACTTCGTACTCAGTAAAACTCCGCTCAACATCACAAGAAGTAATAAGGACCATTCTATACCTTGCATCATCTTCAGGAGCTAAATCTAGACCTAGTTCTACATCTGGTTTTTATCATTTCATAGAAATTCAATTATCCAACTTTTTTGTAAATGATTTATTATTAGTCGCTTTGACTCGTGACTAATCAGTTATGAATATAGAAATATTTATTTTATTTTATTATTTTATTTATTTATTTTATCATATTTATACAAATACAAATATAAATATATATTTATACAAATAAAATCAAACAATTTTCAAATTTCAAAAGTAACTACAACTACTATTTAAAAAGTGGAAAAGAAATATAGGCTATATCTTGACAAAAAGTATTAACATTTAGTAATACACCCGAATGAGCAAGACTGCTCGTGCTCGGGCGCAGTTTAAAAAATATCAAAGTGAAGAAAGAGAAGAGAGAAAGAAATATGAGTGTATAATGTGATTAACTAAAACAGAAAGTAAAAAATATTAAACATAAATACATAAAAGGAGTGAAAGAATCCAACTTCGAAATTCAGTAAAATTTAAACAACTAACTGAGATAACTATGAAACCATAAAATATTTAACATATTAAAAATAAAGGGTTTCAATTATGTAAAGATATTATGCGAATTTTTCTAAAATACATAAAAATATGTACTAGAGGCCAAAAATATGTACTATGTATTTGTCTGTGGACAAATATGGAAAATCAAATGTGTCTTAAACCACTCTAAATGTCCCAATTCGTAAACATGTATCGAAATTTTAACTTTAACTAACAAATATATTTTTACATAGAAATCCTAACCTCGATCATTACTTTATTCATTCTTATTATAGACTACTGTGATTTCATAAAGACTAATTGTAGACCTACGATGTTTTAAAACTGACCGGAATATATAAAATCAACGTACGCGTACGCCAAAGTACATTAATTATCTCGCACACAAATGACAGTTCTCGGAGTTTCGTAACAGTGTTAAGAATAACAGCAAGGTGAGAACGAGACACGTGTTTGTGGAATTATTTATGCGCCGGAGCCGCTTCTGACACGAAATGACTGTGATGGCATAATCAACAAATTTGATAATTCACCCCATCCGTCATTTTCACTATCCTCCACTTGGAAGTGCTTTGTCTATTGGAATTATTTCTCATGCGGTCAATGATTTCTCACAATATAGGTCATCATACCACTTATTTAAATAAGCTTTAAAATAAGTCTGGTATGGTAAAAATATTGGTGAACTGCCTCTTCACCTCTACCTCTGGATAGCCGCCCCTGTTTTGAATTCTACAGTAACCTACGTAAATTGACTAAGAGTTAATTTATTAAGACTTTAATTCCATGTAGGCCTAACTCACTTTTATCTTTCAAAGTAGAAAAGTTCATCATTATCATCATCATCATTATTATCGCCGCTGTCATCCCTATCCATATCATCTTCATTTTAATGTAGGTCTACTTGTATTTTAAAATTGCGTTTACCTTTAAAAACTGCTTATTTCTTCAGTATTCTCGTCTCCTTTGTTTGATCTTGTTTTACTTTAGTTTATTTTTCCGAAGAGAGACTACAGAAGACCTAATTGGTCTGCAAAACAATTATTATTATAGACCTGATTAATTTTATTTATGAAGGCCTATTGCTATAACATTGATATCCATGAATTATAGTCTACTAGCTAGTGTCCGCGGCTTCGCCCACGACAATTAATTCGAAGAATAAAAATTAAGAGCAAAATAGTTTAAACATTATATTTATTAACACTTACACGCCAATCATAATTAAACTAAACGATTAATTTGTAGTGAAACAGCTAAAAATCCGGCTTTGGAGCAAATGACACGATTAGAAAGTGCCTCTATTTCGACATTATAATAAACAAACGAATCGACCAGGGGGAGGTCACAGAAACAAAACGATAGAGAATTCCATGCGATAGCCTATATTGAAAAAATCACGATGCTTTTATTTCCATATTATGGCAAAAAAGGGCAAAGTCACCTGCAATTGATTTGACAGTTAAAATGATTACCGAAAACTGATGCTTCGATAGCTCAAAAAATCACATCTCCTCCCAGTTTTTTACTCATAACTCGCAAACCAAAGCGAAAATTAAAACTCCAGCTTCGAGGCGCATTGGGCCACCCTTCAAGTCCATCTATGTCTAAAATTTCAGATCTCTGCGTGCAGAAGATTTAGGTGGGCATCGCGCACAGACAGACAAACACTTCCTCTTATGATTATAGATTACATAAAAATGTATGCAAGACCTATTGGCCTATGGCGAATTCCCATAAAAGCTAATAGGCCTAATAGCCCTAGGTGTAATTTAAAAAGGCCTAATTTCCTAACGACAGTCTATATTTTTAAATACTACAAGTAGGCCTATATTTTGCGACGGATAGGGTAATCTTTTCCAGTGCTTTTCCATTCTCCCGTGCGAAGAATGGAGGTAAGTTATCATACAGTTATAGGCTACTATATTTTACCAAGCAAATTTACAACATAATTCATCTATTCTAGAGGTCTGACAAGAAAATAGCTTTAACTTGAAACAACTGCATTGCCTCCACTTGTCGACTAAAAGTTGTATGTTTGTTATCTTGACAATCAGCGCCGGTTTTCCGTTGTAAAGTACCAGGATCGATTCTCAGTGACTGGAATAGCATACAGAAACCCCATTTGAAATATCGTCAACATTTCACAAAAGAATGTTAACGGTTGTGTGGAATTCTGTTACTTATTTACTGTCTAGCTTTCAAAATACTAAGGAATCCGAAGGGGTTCTGAGTTTGTGTAGATGTAGTTGAACTAGGAAAACATTAAATAATTACAAAGCAGTAATGTATTTCCTATAGGCTGCAGAATGTGAAGACCTAAGGGTTCCAGAAGATTGAGGCTTCAAGATTTTTAGATATTCGGAAATGAAGCTAGTAAGGTTGTCAACATTATTCACCGACCGCCTTTACCCCAGGATTGTTCCTGGTATTCATTTAGGGTAGAGGCTGAGTCGAACTCAGGGGTGTAGTGCTACAAGAATGATTAGGCTAATTGAAAAATTCCAAAAATCCCATCGGGAATCGAATCCGCAACTTTTCAGGTTGTACCGCAGTGTCTCAACGAACTAGCCACGGCGTAAAATAATTTTAAAATATACGTTAATAGCCTTCCCGTAAGTAATTTAGTATATTGTTTTTTCGATTAAGAGGAAAAAATATATGTAGGATTTCTCATATGGTCAAAAAGAAAAGTCATCCGCTGTGAAATCAGTAAGACTATCAACTATATACTACATAGGGCTACTATATTCTATATACTATATACTATATACTTTAAGTGTCATACTGAACACGTTTCTTACATGAACGACGACGAAATATTAATTATCATTATTTGCAATACTTAAATCTATCATTTATTCTGTAGGATACAATTATAAATTAAATATGTAAGTTAACAAAAAAAACTGAAAATTACCAGAAATAACATTTAAAATACAGTAGAAACTCACAAAATATTAGGCTATGCACTAAATCATAAGTTACCTGTTTTCCTAGCAGTCCGTCTAAGATTTATAACTTACATGTGAAACCTAGTATTGGCACATTTAAGGGTTAAAATTTCTTTTCAATTTTGTGTGGTTTAAAAATGAATGCTGTTAGGAAGTTAATTCAGTAACGGTAATTTATCGAAATACTTATTTCTGAATGTTATTCACAGAAGTATAGGCCTATCTAACATGTTGAATGAAGTTTAATATGATACAAAATGCAATAATCTAATTATAATTAATATTACTTTCTGTTGCCACTAGATTCTTCTCGGTAATTCTATTGCTATTATTATTATTATTATTATTATTATTATTATTATTATTATTATTATTATTATTAGTCTATTATTATTACTAGCCTAATATTATTGGGCCTATTATTATTTTTATGATTAATATTACTTTTATGATGATGTGTATTATTATTATTATTATTATTATTATTATTATTATTATTATTATTGACATAAGCCTAATATTGCTTTCAGCTTTTGTTTTTTTCTTCCTTTTTTATAGTAATTGGTAGGCCTATATAAATAATTCTTATCTACTTGTTTGTCTACCTCGTAGTCTTAACATTGATGTATAGTCGTAATATATTTTAAGTCAACATTACAGATAAACAAATTTAATTTGTAAAACATGTTAAAATGTAAAATTGGAAATGCCTCCCGAGCACAAGTTTCTACTCTTCTGTGGTAACAAGACAAACTTATGTACATCTCTAGTGTTGAATATATTTAGATAAGTGGAAAAATTATATAAAATTCAGGGAATTTTGAAGTTAATAATTACAGGAAGTAAGTTATATATGATTTGCGTTTTAAATGGTTGAGGTGAGTGACTAATTAGTAGGGCCCGGATTTTTTTTGTTTTCATAAGCCCTGTTTTAGTCTTTTAAACACATTAAAATAGTTTTATTTTGGTTTTTTAACATTTTCAGGCTTTTTTTAAAGTTTCACTTTAATAAGTAGGCTACAATAAACGCATTGAAAAAATATGTTCATTCATTTTATTTTTACTTAAATTTCCATGTCTATGAACCACAAAACTTTATTCATATTTTCTGCTTAGTTTTAGAACTGCCCCTGTCATTTCCAACTCCACCACAAACTCAACAAGAACTTTTTCAATTAATCAATTAACTTTTAGAATACTTCACTTTCGGCATCTTGCTGGAGCAAAAACTGTGAAAGACAGCTGCAGGGGTAAATTTCTTAAGAATATCTTTAATTTATTTCTAAAGAAACCGGGGATTTCGGTTCACTTAAGATTTCCTTTACTGGGACAATGGGGTACAAAATTACAAAAAGCAATGCTATATTTTGCGACAATGAGCAAGATGTAAAATGTAAGCAGATATTTAAAAAGTAATTTCAGTAGAAGAATAATAATTAGATTAATTATTAATTATTATAATTATTATTGTTGTTGTATCGTGTTTTACTTGAAAAGGTCGTTTTTAGTCATGTTTAGATTCTAACATCTTATTTGGCCATTTTCAGGTTTTATAAGAATAGACTAAGTGACTCCTATGACCACGAAATGGATAATTATTATGTTAAAATATCACAATTAGCTAGCAGGGAACAAAATAGTGTAAAACCTAAGAATCCGTGCCCTAGTTATTTACATAATTTCTAATATACTCAATAATGTGTAAGTTCATTTAACGTTGAACTAATAAGCCTAAGTGATAGCAGAAAGTGCTGTGTGCTGAACACATCTTCAGTAAGTGCTGTTTTATACACACTACGTGCTGTTTCAACTGTGCGTCCACGTAATACATTAGACAATACTTAACACACGACAAAAATATCTTACGATTGAAAGGAGCAGGATGAATTTTTGAAACAATTGCACTGTGCAAAATGATTTAGACATGGGGATCTCAATGTTAAGACGAAACTTAATGGCGAATGATGGGGAAATGGAATCAAGGGGTCTGAGGGTTTTATTCCCCATCTATCGGTGTAACACAAACACAAATGTAGTAAAGAATAAACAGGTACTTGCTTTTGTTGTAGAAACTCAGGTCTTTCCAGCCTGGCGAAGAGTACGGAACCGGAAGGCCGTGGATCGAAGCCTTGCTCTCTTCCTCTCCCCAATCTGCGGGGGGAAAGTTCGAAAGCTTCAAAACGCAATCCAAAAATGTCCGTAATTGAGAAGGAATTCGGCTTTCTCCTAATTTATCGCGCAAATGAAAATGATTGCGTTCTTCGATTAATTAATAAAATGTTTTTCAACTAGTTGCCTATTTTTAAGCAGAGATCCCTTTTTTAAATTGATAACTTAGAGCACAGTTGTAAAATGTCATTGCAAGACCTTACCTGCTGTAGAAAATATTTGTTTTCACTAACAGTAAGAACTTGACATGTCTAACTTATTCATAACTTCTAAGAATAATAATAAGGGAATATATTTTAACCACATACTAGCCCTATATAACACCCAAATATTGTTCTATATTTGGGCCGATTTCCTTCTCCATAAAACATTAAATTAAGACATTAATCCTAGATTGTAGATGTAATTGCGCTAGGTTCATCAATCTCTTTACTTTTACATAATTTAAGAAATAAGTTAAGAGAAATGGCAAGCACAAAATACTACAGAAAATTCTACATTCTACTTTGTCATGTATCAGATTTTTCAGTATGTACAATTAGGCTTTTAAATTTTCATCATACATAGGCTTAACTTACATCTGTATGCTGTAATAGGCTACTCATAAATAATAAACTTTTGTTTTGGGTAGTATGGGTCTAAAAAAGATACAATCAGTGAAAACTGGAAACTTCAAGTCTATTATAATTCTAGGTAATTATTTCCAAGCCTTTATGTATAGTAGATAATCAGAAGTAAGACACAAATGAGTTAACGCAAGTTATAGCATTATGTATTTATTTCATACTATTAAACAGTAAATCTTTTGAATTTTAGAAGCAGTTAATAGACTACGGTTCAGACTTTTTTACGTAAGCTATTAGTAGGATATTTACTTGGTTTAAGCTTTGGAAATATTTAATTCGTGAAGTTCACCTTATGCAGTGTTTATTTCTGTTAGGGTTAAGTCGACTTAAAGGCAACACGGTTGCCACCTTTTGGTAAGGCTAAGGAGGGACACTTATCGAATATAGGCTATGCATATCGCCGATCTTCATACCTAAATTTGTACATGGAACAATTTATTAATACGAGAAAGATTGTATATATTCGTTACAAAGCCAAAACTGAATAGGCTATGTAACAGTAACACTAACATTAGAAAAGAAAGGGCTAGCAAAATAATAAAAAACATATATAATGCGTCCCTCTTAGGCATAATTCGGGACGCTGAAAATGTTCTTAAAATGCGGGATGTCCCGCCAAATTCGGGACAGGTGGCAACGCTAGGCAACAGTTACATTAAGATTAGGCAAATTATTAGGACTATAAGTTTGAACACCTAAGAATTCTACACTGGAATGATGTATTCGCTTGTATTGTCAAGCTCCTAAGATGGAATACTTGGACAGGGGGAAAAGCTTGTTATTGGTTAATGCGTTCTGATTGGGTTGTTTTACTCAGTTTAAAGTAACGGCCTACTATTTGCGAGCAGTTGTAATTCAGATGCAATAACTTACTTTACAAGATTCCCCTTTTTACTGGATACATACAATTTCTACAAGAATCGGACGACAAAATTTATCTAAGGGAGCTCGAACCTGTAGCCCTCAGCTTACCGTGCTCATGATCTTACCAACTGAAATAGCCAGAGTTCGAGACAGGGTGACAAATGGAATCTTTCTCTCTTAGATTATTATCGTTAATATTTTTACTCCACTGATCTCACTTGAAAGAATTTAAGTCATCTACATTCTTTTCTGTTCCAAATTAAAATTATAACAAGGTTTATTTATTTATGCTTGTTTAGAGTTCCTATAATATTCAATGTAAGTAAATGCACTACAATTCTATACAATCAAGAAACAACATTACAAAATAATGATTTTGGAAATTAATAAAGATATGAAATGTAGAAATGTACACTGACCAAAAAATGACCAAATAATGACATTAAATTCTAAAAATTACCTAAAAATTAAAAAATTAAAAAGAAATTACAAAAAATTATCCTGAAAATTATTAATTTTGTAACCTACGAGTACGATCACAATGTCTGTACTAATGGGCAACGTCCATGATGTGCCAGTTAAAAGATGACATGTCATCAAAGTCCGGGCCCTGTTAAAAAGTTATTAGGTGTGAAGGTAAATGTACTGTATTACTCATTTCTTTGTAAAATAACCCCTACGGAGTCTAATAAAACGCGGCAATTAGTACATAGGGAACTTTATGGTCCGTAATATACGGTAAGTAGGTTAAATGCGGCAAGTTCAAGAGTGGCTATTGGAACAATACGAGATCAGAGAAGGAAATGCAAGTAAAGACTTCTTGGAACGAGCGTGTGGACCCGTGGCATGACAAACAATGTTCCCACACTACGAAAAGCCAATGCACGGACACCAACACTTGTTCTCGAAACATAGGCCTACACTCTTTTTCCAAGTACCAACTTACACATGAAAATCCATGAGGCTTATTCTACCTTAAGGACTGTTTACAAAGAGTTTAAAAATTGAAACGCTTAATTAAAAATCGGCTTCTAGAAAGGCTAATTGATAATAATAAGTGTTGAAATATAGTGATATGGAAAGACCTAAAATGTATCAATATGAGAGTTCTACAGTTCTAATTACATTTTATTGTACAAATAAATGCAGTTTCTTATTTATTTTTACAAACTTTAAAATTACTTTATAAATTTTAGCGATATCCAGTAAATCAATAGTACTCTAATTTATTCTTTTATTATATATTTTAATCATTTATGGTGTTATAAAGATGTTTGTAACTAAAAACTTATTAGGCTGAAAGGAAATCACAATGTGTAAGGCAGGCTAATGTGTTTAAAAAAGGATTTAAAGCTTCAATTTTGTAAATTAATAAATAAAAGAATAAATAAATAAATAAATAAAATAAATTTTAAAAGTTGTTGCCTCAGGAAAGTAATTTTTAGTAGGAAAACTTATTTTGTACATGGAGGTAGTCCGTAAGTTTGACTAGTATAGGCCTATTTAAACATTACTGGTCAATGTTTTCAATATTTTTCTTACTTTTTGTTTAAAAAAACGAGAGTTCTTGTTATCATGAATTTTAAAATGCTGCTATTAGCTAATAAAGAACTTAAGTAAGCTATGTAATGCAAATTATTCAGGCATGGGAGTCCGGAGAAATCTTGTCAAGGTGGACAAATATTCTGTCGCCCCCACCACCATTACTATGCTACTATTACTACAGTCACTTTATTATTATTATTATTATTATTATTGTGGTTATTATTAATATTATTATTATTATCATTACTATTACAAACACATCCTTCATTTACTGTAGCTGAATCTGTGACTATGGATACAAGAAAAAAATATGATATGGCACATTCACATGACTTTTCCTACCCCTTAAAGTTTCACAAGTACTATTTATATAAAATGCGATATTTCCATTGCCTTATCTTCATTACAATAAAATGTTTGGCTAGAAATGTTTTCAAGTTTATTGGAAGTAATTATTCCTACATGCTCACATCTAAGGTAGTCGGCTATAACAACGCTAACTTCAGTAACTTAAGTTTCTCTTCATATTAGATGCCCATGCATTCAGTTAAAATGTCGAACTAATATAAATGTATCGGTATTAATGGACATGAAGAAACTCTGGAGCCCATTGCTGCCTCAAGACCTACCAACAATAATACCGGTACTCCCTCATCATATTGGCCTACATTTCCCTAGATTTCACCCATCGTTAGTCATAGACTTAAAGTTATGGGATATAAGAAAATGAAAAAGTATTGAAAGAAGAATGAACAATAACATGAAGAGCGAACTACATACAAAACTTTCATGAATGGAGGTACTTAAGAAGGCCGATAAGAAAGGAATGAGACAAAGCACAGAAATAGAGAGTGGCAAGGAAAGATTAAAATGGATAGTAATAATTGTTTCTAGGACATCATGCCAAAAAAATTAACCAAAAACAAAATATAGAAAGCAAGAAAGTAATTAAAATCTTCCACTAAAAGGATCTTTCAAACCGTGAAAGTAAAAAAAAAAAGTCTAAAAACAAATTAAATAAGAAGAATATGTTTAGTAGAAAATAAGAGATGGAAATGGAATGCGATGATTTAAAAAAGGAAGAAAGGAAGATAAATATAGGCATAGAGGTAGACAGCGAGTCATTTGGATGGATAGGTAGATAGAATTTACGAAACTTTGACGTAAATACAAGGAAAAGTCAAAGAATTATATTGAGATACGAAGAAGCATGTTATAAGAGATGGTTAATAAAGACCAATAAAAGAAAAAATAAATAAATTGAAGGAGAAACTTAGAAAAAATATAAATAAAAACATCCAGACGCTAAAATAGATTATATGTCAAGAAATAAAGATGAAGCGAAAACATATGTCGATAGTACAAAATAAGAAAAGGAGAAAGTAAAGAGAATGGAATGAAGCAAGTTCTTATGACTACCCTGAGCACGTATGAAATAAAAATAATCCCGACATATGCTCTTGTGTAAGAGTATTTTTGAGAACTAAGACAAATGCTTCGGTATTGAGAACAAATATTGAAACAATGATGTATGGTCCGTGGGAACGGAAACACCATTCAACAACAAAAATACTGACGACTTGGAAAACAATTGCGAGTACTTTTACATTTCTACTGACATGGAGTGGGTGGGGGAAGCTAAAGAACAATTTAAAAATGAATACTCCTTTTTTTTTTAACTTGTATATTTTGTCATGTGGGGGGAAGAAGTACAACATTCCAAACAAATTATACGTTTTATTACATAAGTGACAGCAGCGCGCGGAGCGGCACGGAATGGAACTAGTGTGATGACATACAAGGCACCCCCGAGGCTTGGTTAGCAATGACAATTCCACTCTTTTTCTTTTATTCCAGGATCCCAATGGGAAAAACTCGAATGTTCGTGGCACAGACCGACAGAAGTCCACCCGTGATGGTGCTTCGTGTTCACAATTCCTTGCAACAACGGACTATATGTGCATCACGCGTTATAGCTTCTGCAGTTAAATCTCATTTTCTCTACGTATGCAGTAGAGTCTATGAACCTATTATCGTTATACCGTTATAGTTCTATACCTCAGAAGCAGAAAGAAAGAAATATGAAATTA
This sequence comes from Ectobius pallidus, assembly GCA_964059195.1. Taxonomy (NCBI): domain Eukaryota; kingdom Metazoa; phylum Arthropoda; class Insecta; order Blattodea; family Ectobiidae; genus Ectobius; species Ectobius pallidus. The sequence goes on along the minus strand of CAXKWD010000004.1, from coordinate 29,151,683 downwards.
TTGATTTTGATACAATAGAACTCAAGTTTTTTAATCCGGAAAAGTTTTCCGGATTATTAAATTACATACCAGTTGCTTAACTATAATACATCCCAACAAAAAATAACTTTTTGTTTGGTGTCTCAGATGTTTTACCGAATTTTGGCTATACAGTACTTAGTGTACTTATTCCAAATATGTAAACAGTTTTTTTCTACCAGCTCTATTTTTATATAGAGTGCCATTAACTTATAACCTCTTTCGCGAAACAAAATCTTGGTTGATAATATAGCTAGTGAAGGTTCTTGACCATACTTTGAACCCGTAGGACAAAACTGTACGAAGTACAGAATAACTAAAAGCAGGATTATTTTTGACCCTCAAATTGACAGCTCATAAGTCATAAACGACCGTACAATATGTGATAATATCAATTTTTTGAAAGACCCCGTATTATATTGTTATTGTAATGTTTATGTAATGTTAGTGTGTTGCTTTTTTCTTCACATGATTTAGAAGCTACAAATAGGCACTGTTTTTCATTTATATCAAACGTAAAATGGGATAATATACATAATGGTAATACCATATCTCACAAAACTAAAGCTGATAGGGAAAAACTAATGGCACATTTGGCATCAGCGACCTAAACATACTCAAGAATATGTATAAATTCTAAGGCACCAAAATGGCTGTAGGTATGTGTAATTTTGTTACAAAATTCGCAGCCTAGACCTTTCGGTGCGATTGTACCATCTTCAGGGCAACCATTTGCTGGCTTGGGGTTCCAACAATTAAAATTAAAAAGCTGCATTTTGTCGCATTTGTAAAATCAGAATCGTGATCACCGGACACGCGTCGAGGAGGCCACAGAAGATAATTAAGTGACAATGCTTTTGTGAGCTTTGCACATTTTATCTTCTTTTATAAATGTGACAAAATGCAGTTTTGATTTTAATTGTTGGAACTCCAAGCCAGCAAAAAGATGCCCTGAAGATGGTGCAAGCGCACCGAAAGGCCTATAGGCAACGAATTTTATAATAAATTATAGTTGAGCAACTGGTATCACGTTTATTTTATTCCACTTGTCCGGATTAATGGGACCGGACCCGATCCGGAAAATCAACTTTACGTGTAAAATACTTAGACTATAGGAAAATTACTCGCCGAACACAGACTTTTACAGAACCTTACCACAAAAACAAGAAGAAGGATTACAGCCTATGAACTAAAAATTGAGGCCCTTTGTATGGTGAAATGCTACCAGCATTGTACTTCCACCACACGCTAAAAGTATCACAGACTGAACAGACATTTTTACAGAAGTTACGACTGTAGTTTGAGGCCCTCTCGGGAGGGGGCGTGGCATTTCTGGGAAACACGAGAAATCTGAAAATATTCCAAGCAGTTATTAATGATGCGTTGGGCTTGCACATGGCACATTCTTGCTCTCAAAACACATGAGTTCGCGTGAGTACTGCATGTTTTATTTGTGTGGTTGCAAGGGCGCCCACAGGCACCGCAATCTCATGTGCCACTCATGCACTCACTAGCCTTGTGGAGTGAAATTAACTGTAGGCCTAACATGCGGCAACATAGTAAGTTACTTCAAACTCCTCGTATGTGTGAAATCTAACTTCGAGGTTAAGCCAATAGATATCCGCATTTTTTGTTTAATCTTTTGTAGGTTGGCTGTACCGCTTTTTGCTCACGCACGTCGACATGGTTTTGAGATGTTAGAGTATTCTGCATACAGTTCCGATCTTGCTCCGTCAGATTTCCACATTTTTTGCCCACTCAAAGATGTCTTAAGGGGCCGTCGATTCACAAAAGACCAAAAACTGAAGGAAGCGGTGCATAATTAGCTTGCTGCTCACCCGAAATTTTTTCTGGGGGCATCAGGAAGCTTGTATAACGATGGATCAAGTGCATTGAGAAGCAAGGGGACTATGTTGAAAAATTATGTAATTGAAAGTGATTTATTTTGTAACTTATATGAAATGAAAATATTTCTTCCGATTTCATTAACGTCCTTATTATATAAATCTAAGACAAACGACTGTATCCTACAAGATACATTACCAGTTTTAGGGTTAAAATACTTATTAAACCTTATTTGTATATCCCTTTGGCTACATAATTTTATCTTATAATTTTGTAATAAAGCGAAGGATTAATAAACATTTTATGTTTATTGTAAAAAATGTACAATGGAAAGAATAAGTCGGGGGATGGCTTCCTTAATCAGGAATTACCATAAACGTGTAGTCTACCAAACTGTCCAAAAACATATGTTAATTAGTAGCCTATACATTTACGTATATAAAATCATACATTTAAATTATATATTTAGGCCTATGTCAAACCATTATTTATATTATTTTCTTTGCAGTTCATCACGGTTTTGTAATTTGTATGAGAAATTGAGTCTCGCGAAATAAGGGGAGACTACAAAATGAAGAAATTAAAAACAAGTAAAGAGAAAAATTATATAAGCTTTATTATAAAATTATTTAAATATTGTATAAATACGGAAATGTAAAGTAAACGAGCAATGTTTATAGATTAATTTTTTTCTGTTCAGAGCTTAATATTTGCAATTTTAAGGTATGATAACGGACTTCAACGAAAATTAAATTAGCATTAGGCCTATGGCTACATCCATAAGCTGTGTTAGGCCTACTTCTCGGTTCAACAAAATATTTAATTAACTATTCCCTATGAATGGCTGTAGGCTAAACTAAAACTAAACTAAACTAAACTCCGTGGCGCTACATTCCTGAAGGGACAAGGCCTACTGCGTCATCTACCATAGGCAGATGGCAGGATTGGGGGCATGTGGTCATCATCCCGACACCCACGGCCGTTAATGATGGTTTCCATGATGGTTTCTACTTAACTAGCTCCTCAATTTGAATCACGAGGCTGAATTAACCCCTACCAGACCTCCCTACCTCAGAAAATACGTGGAGGTACCGGGGATCGAACCCGGGCCGACGGATCTGTAGTCAGGACGCTAACCACAAGAGTACGCCGTCGGTCTGCCGGCTAAACACTTCGTCGAAAACCAATTATTACTGGTCCTATTATAGGCCTATGTATTGAGAAAAGTTTGACAAGGATCGTTCGCCGAAATAACTGCTCCGTACTGTGGTATTCGAACCCGAGGCCTCCATGACGTCATAGGAGAGGGGAATGAAACCGTGAGGTTTCTTTTCGTGGTGGCACAAGGACTTAGAAACATGCAATCGTACAAACGGAACCGAACACGCAAAAAAAGTGGTGTTTGCATATATAGTGTTTGGATATCATGATCAGTTCCCTACTGAAACAAACTTTCTTTCCTTCTCTGCCGCCATCTTGTCATATAATATTCTCTTTCTTTTACCCTCTCATTACCCACAATAGAAACAAAGAAATTTGTTCCCTTGCTCTCTCCCTATCGACTTCTGATCGACTCCTTTATATTATATGACGTCATAATCGTGTTTGATCAGCCTGTCCAAACGATGGGCAATTGCTTGATGTGATTACATTTGTAGAGTAATTTAATAGACACAAATCCTAAGCAAGCATATCATAACGAATTCCAATAACAATTCCAATGGTTATAAAATAACAATAGCTATTCCGGTAGCTTTCAGAGCATTCTAGATTATTCATACTTCTGAGTACATAGGCCTACAATGACTTAAGAGGAATGTAAATGCGAACCAAAATTAAACATAGCTTAATCTTTGTCTTCTACCAGAAGGAACGTAATATTTAGGGCAAAGCATTCCATGATTTATCAACAAGAAGTTCCACGAGCCGTCTGGAACCTGCATATGTGTTTTATGTGATAAAAAGTGCGGGAAATACCACATCGTAGAGTGCAAGAAAAGAACGAAAACAATAACAGACTACAGCAAAGACTAATCTATATCTAATGCTCAACTCGAGCGCACCTTTCCACTATTATTATTCCATGATTTATATTGTCTAATTTGACGACATATGGAAAATTAAAAAGTAATAAATTCCCAAAAACAGTATAAAAATTACTAAACCTTTAAAAAAATTAATACAAATGTTTGACATTTTGTATTACAAACACTGTTCTTTTATATAAGTAATCTACTTTAATGAGTAGACAATATTATTGTATTTTTTTATTGTTAAAATTTAACCGATTATAATCTGAAATATTTCGTAAAATAGCTGTAATTTAATGTATACGTAAATGGAGGCTTTTATTAAGAATCTCTAATGATTTTATGTTAATACAAATATGAATTGAATTTATAATGAAGATTTTTAAAAGAAAATGACTGTTTGTTGTCTGATATAGAAATAGAATGTGAAGAATCGATTGAAGGTTCAATTTCTACTGCAAAACTCCCTCTTACTCATTATACAATGAGTGATGATAATAATAAGAGTAGTAATAATAATAATAAATTAATACTGTATAACCATTATATAACATGCAATCATAAAATCAGAAAGAAATGTAATTATTGTTCTTCTATTTGTTAACTTGATTCATTTGTAATTCTTGTAATTGAGTGTGTATTGTTTTAATTGATTTGTTTTAGTGTTCTTTTGTTGTTCTTCTTAATCTTGTTTTCTTTATTTGATTGTCAATAGAGTCAACTATCTAATTTTTTAGTTTAGTAGACTTAAAATAAAATAAATAAACATACGTAAGCCTTTTTATAGAATATGGGAGGAAAAGTTAAGTTCTATATAGAAGGAATATAATGCTATCATGCAAGAATATACAGTAAAGTTGGCAATTTATATAAATAAAAGAGGAAATTTTTCTTTGATGAGTCTAATAAAACACGTATCAAGCATACTTTAGGCTTATTGCCATCATTTCGAGGTACCTTTCACGGTTGAAAAAATATCTATAATGGAAGGAAGTGATACGGATCTTAATAATGTGATATCGCAAATTAGCAGGTAATCTATCAATATCACATACACATACACACTCCCGGTGAGATCGCTATCTGCTTTCGTTAAACAAACAATTACCCTGACAGCTAGACACAATGGAGAAGCATTCAATTTCCATCCGCTGGCATCCATAAATCACTCAAATGGCAGAGTTAAAGAGTACAGGAAAAACTTTTAATACCAATGCTCCATAGAAAAAAGCATAATATTTATATAATAAATCTAATACATAATTAAAGAATTGGTGGGCAGTTTTTCGCCTTATACCCTCAAAAGTGAGATCGATAAACCAAGGTAATTTTTATCTGCAATAGCCTCAAATATTTATCTATTTATTTATATTAATAAAAGGAAGTGTCTGTCCTCCGTCTGTCTGTCTGTCTGTCCGCGATGCCCAGCGAAATCTACTGAACGCAGAGATCTGAAATTTTAAACATAGATGGACTAAAGGGTCGGAAAGTGCACCTCGAAGCCGTAATTTTTATTTTAGCTTTCCTTCGAGAGTTATGAGTGAAAAACGGGCAGAAAACGTGTATTTTTTGCGTTTTCGAAGCATGAGTTTTCAGTAATACAAATCAATTACACTAGGCTTTGGCTATTTTTGTCATACCTTCGACATAAAAGCATCGCGATCTCTTGAATGTTGTAGCTCACGCTGGTCGATTCATTTGTTTTTAATGTCAAGGCACGCAAACATAATATGAAATTTTCAACCTACACCGAAGAGGATTATTATTATTATTATTATTATTATTATTATTATTATTATAGGGATAATCAATATTAGCCTAAATATGGTCAAACGTTGTTCGATTTGGACGAAAATCACTATACAGGGGTTTTCTGGACCAAGGAACTCGAATCTGAGGTCGCTTTTACCAGGCGACGCATCTAATCGTGGTATGTAGTCCACGTGATTTAGGTGTTAATAAATATAATAATTTAACTATTATGCTCTTAATTTTTAATTTTTGAAATAATTATCGCGGGCGAAGCCGCGGGCACATGCTAGTTAATAATATAGCAGAAACAATTTTGAGTTGTGATTCATCTAAAATATTTTAGTTCAATATTCTTAAAATTCTAATGACAAGATTAAATTACTAAAAAATACATAATTATATTTGCATATTCGTTAAAATACCTATTTACATTGTCTTCAGAGTCCTCTGGCAGAGTTAATTTCTACTGCCAAGTCCTGAATTTTTGCGGTGCTGTAACCTGAATTTTTAACCTGAATGTAACAGTATCCCACGGGCAGTTTTGCGCAAATGGCATGCACCCAGTATACCCGAATTTTGTTACGCTTATTTTACGAGAGAGGGCAGAGGGACAGGTGGTAAGCCCATCGCCTCTTGGATGTGAAAGGGCCGAGAAATTTTGTCAAGAGGCTCTAATTTAGGCTTGGAGTTCTTTTACTTGCCGTAAATCTACGACACGGGCCCCCCAGCTTGAAGTCCCTCCCGGAGGACTCCGTGCCCAGGATCTTTACGTCCTGAAAAACCCATCGTCCTGGTTTGATCCCGCGGCCTTCAGATCTAGAGGCGGGCACGCTACCTCTATACCACCGCGGCCGACATTGAGTAAGTAAGTTTAATTAACATATTTATATTCTCAATTGCGACCAACTGCCACATTTTATGTGCCAAAAATAATATTTTTTATGTCAAGAAGGTATTAAAACAGTAGCTTATTAAGATAGCAGGAAGATTATTAATAGGGCAATAGTAAAATATAATGTTCTTGTGTAGTGTAACGTTAACAATTAATTTGAATTTCAGAAGCTGCATAAGGATAATAAAACTGACAATTAGTCGGCCATGTTTTGAAATTAATGGGCCCTGAAAGCATGTGCACCCGCATCCAGTGTACTCTACCCATGGAATCTTGCGCTTTTTACTTTATTATGTTGGTAATAGAATGCTAGCGTCGTAAATTTGTCAACATAGTGCAGTAGCAGTTACCTGTCCACTTCATGCTTTAATGTAAGTTACAATAATTGGATGATTTGTTCTCTATATTTACAATAACCTTACTATGAAATTATAGCCTCAGAACCCAAGTACAGTAGATTAAATGGAAAGACTTTAATTCCTTATTAATAATGTCCGCTAAAAAGGTAAAGTAATCCCTATCAAGGCCATGGAGCCCCAGAGGGTTCCAGGAGGATGAGGCTCCCAGATTTTGGACATTCGGCCCATGAAGGTGGTAAGGTTGTCAACCTTACGCACCGGCCGCCTTTACCTCCAGGATTGCTCCTAATACTCATTTCTGTTAGAGGCTGAGTCTGGTGGCCCACCAGAAGGATTAGGCCAATTGAAAAATCTCAGCGACCTCATCGTGAAACGAACCCGCGACGTTCCGGTTTGTAGCGCAGCGCCTCAACCACTACGCTACGGCGTACCCCTAATAATGCAATTAGATAACCATCTTTTGTCACCGACGACATTTTGAGAGATCCGTTCATCGTAGTTACAGTTCAGTGCTTCTTTTCCTTATTTAACAATGGTTGTACACTGCTACTGCAACCGTTGACGGTATGCCGGAATTTTGTCAGGAGGAATTCAATTTTATGCTTCCAAGTCTATAGCCATGAGAGTATTAGGCCTACATTTAGCCATACCGTACAAAAAATGACATCGACCTGGGCCGTATTGAACCCACGATTGCTCCAACCGATAGACCAACAAAATAAATATATAAATAAGGAAATAAAGGTAGGAGTAATATTATTTTAACAAAATAATATATAGCCTACGTCAGTGCTACAAAATATGATGTCATATGGGGCGGACAATGGACATTAAACCTTAGCCATGTATTATTATATTAACATGGACGTGAGGTCTGAGTGACCGCTCATAATTAAGGGGCTTTTAACAATTTGTGAATTTTAATTATTATTCAAACAAATTAATTTCTAAACGTTTAATTAAGGAAGCATTTTTCTTACAATAATTTTATGGGGGTTTTCAGGGCACATATCTTAGTTATTGCATAACAGACCCTATATGTTAATATTTTTCAAATGAATAGCTAATATAGGCTATACAAAAGCTTATTTAGTAGGCCTATAGTCATTCACATCACTCCCAACCAGATACATGATTGTGTTGAAAATTGCTGTAGGTTAACTTACAACATTTCCCCTCAGAAATGAAGGTATTTTGACCCTCCAAAGGTAGCATAATCATTAGTTTTTTAACTGGAAGTTGGAATGATGGGTTGAACGAGATATAGGCATATTCTATATTATAGCTATTGATTTTGAAATTAAATATTAAGTTAGATTTTTTATTATTTTTTTTATATAGACGAAAAGAGCTTTATATACAGTTATTCTTTCAAAACATTCACTGAAAAATTGAAATAATTCACCATAGTTACTAGTCTTAAATCTCTTGGTCTAACAGTTTTTATGATTCCGGCCGTTTACTCATAATTTACGAAATACTGCACACAAAAAGTATGTAAGCATAGACGTGAGGTCTCACAGACCGATACAAAAATCAACTGTTTTCTAGCAAGGCTTCACTAACACACATGTGGGAAGGGAAGGTAGGGTAAATAGCCCACCTAGGAAGACGATATCCAGACAGTAGCACCAGTTTGTGTTTTCACTGCGGTCATACAGACCTCAAGTCCATGGTTAAGGCTTAAGAAGACAAGAAGTAACTTCTCGATAATATCAAGATGGGGGAAATTAGAAATTCCAGAATTAATTAAATAATGTGTGTGAAAAAAAGTAGAAATAAAAGAAAATGAAGGTAGGCTGGTATTTTAGAAGGATGAAGGATAATAGATGATGATGATGGACTGCAGAGGGTACGAAGACAAGAGATAAACCCCCTGAACAATGGTACCAGAAGAAATATGAGAGCAAAGAAGATCCTGAGGATAGAAGTTGGAAAAGTATTATTTCAAAGTAGAAAATTCCTAGAGACACTAGACTATATGAAAAACCTTATACACTCCTGTGAGAACTCACATCATTTTGTGAATATTAAGACCCGAAGGAAGAAGACTACTTGGAAGGCCTAGACGTAGGTGGGAGGATAATATTAGGATGGATTTAAGATAAGTAGGATATGAGAGGGATGGTTGGATGGAGATAGTACAGAATAGGGTTGAATGGCGGGCTCAGGTAAGCGCGACAATGAACCTTTGGGTTCCATAAAATAGAAAAACATTCCTTTAGCTTACTTAGGAATTGTCTATTGCCATTGATTAAGTAAGTAATATTGTAGGCTTAATCCTGCACAGTGGCTTGACATTTCAGCAGACCCGTATTATGCTTCAAAGAAAGAGTGAAATGTCTTTTAAAATTTCAGGATAAAAATTGGAATCAATGCCCGCATAAGAGATTATGCCGACATTAAAGAGACAAAAAATACAAACATTATCACCTGCAATAGCGAAGTGTATTAATGTAACAGCATCACGCTCTTTGATAAGTTATATGTACTGTAAGTTAACCACAGCGACGAAACACATGCAAATCCTTTGTGGAGGCCGTTGTTATCTATTCAGTTAAGCCGTTGCTTAGCTTGACAAGTGCACATATTCTATCGTCCAATTATAATAGATAATAATTTGTAATGTTTATGTAGTAAAGACAAGTAATTATGTCTTCTAGGATATAACTGGACAACCAGAACTGACAAAATGCTTTTAATGAATATTTAATATCATATACAGAGTGTTTCAAAAATACTTTTACAAACTTCGGGCATGGGTTCCTTACACCAAAAGAAGGAAAATAGTTCATATGAACATATCGATGGCTAAAAGCACAATCATTGTATGTCCATTTTTGTAAACTCTGAGAAATCGCGAAAAGAATATTTTAAACTTGGGGGAAAAACTTCTCAAAGTCCCAAAAATACTCAACAGGTCACATTGAGTATTTTTGGGACTTTGGGAAGTTTTCCCCCAAGTTTAAAATCCTCTTTTCGCGATTTCTCAGAGTTTACAAAAATGGACATACAATGATTGTGCTTTTAACCATCGATATGTCCCATAATCCTTGTTTTCTCGTTATTCATTTATTTATGAAAGTTTGCGTTCAACGACCCTCGAGGTCCGACCTCGCAACTTTATTTTTCACTGAACTCATTCATAGAAGGCTTTGACTCATTGTACCTTTTGTACTGTACAGTATATGGCGAAGTGTAGCCATGGAAACTTTCCATCGTCGTGTCATGGAAGCCTGCGAAACCATTCGACACCATCCCGGAGTATTTGAAAGGGTGCGACAGTTTATGATTCGACGAGTGCATGCATGTCTAGAAGCAAGAGGAGGACATTTCGAGTATTTGTTATGAGTTTTGTGTGTTGACGTGTTATGAGTGTACCAATGTGTTGAACAGTTCCTAACGAGAAAACAAGGATTATGGGACATATATTCATATGAAGTTTTATTCCTTCTTTTGGTGTAAGGAATCCATGCCCGAAGTTTGTAAAAGTATTTTTGAAACACCCTGTATATGACGATGGATCAAGTTCCGTAAAATATATTTGTATTCAAGAATTAATTTATGTATCGAATATTATTTTCAAACACTACAGAAAGTATGAAAGAAAGAATTACTCATATTGTTACAATATGTAGAGGTAATAAAAAAAATTAACCCAAATTTCCTCCTAAATTTTCGCAGAAGACTTCTAGAACGTCTGCGGTGAAATCGTTATTTCTGCTAATGTTCATATCCGTTCAGTCAGTCCTCTGTAACGATGCTACGAAGATAGCCTAAGTTTTTATTCGTCGCAGTACTGAAAATATCTCTCTGATAGGCAGAATCATTTAGTGATCTAGTTCAGAACCATGAACTGAACAATTATTACTTTTACTAATTGTAGGGCAAAGCATTTGATGATTTTGCATCTTTTTTATATGAAGGCTAAAAGATAGCTCCAATGTATATAAATGTATATCATTAAATAATTAATTAAATAAGGGCAATTTGTTTTTGCATTATTTTGCTTTATTTTGCATATTTCGTCATTTTTCAAGAGATAGGTCATTTTTTGGCAAGTTTTAGGTCATTTTCGCCATTTTAGGTCATTTTTGGCATTTAGGTCATTTTCGGCATTTTAGCAATAAATATTTTTTTCTTTCTTTTAAATGGCACATATTTGCTAGGGGCAATTTGATGTACTGTAGTACTGTAGTATAAATTTACTGACTTCTTTAGTAACAAAATAAGTGTGTTTCATATTGTAAATTCATATATAAATCAACGTCATGAACTGTATTTAGCAATTCATTACTTAAGAAAAAATTATAAGTAATAATGGTAAATTTAATGGTCATTATTTTAAGATTTCGGGTCATTTTTTCACTATTTTAGGTCATAAATGCATTTTTTATTTTGCATTTTTTCACTATTTTATGCTCATTAAATGCCTTGCCCTACTAATTAGTTATCCCGTCTGGGGGGGGGAGGGCACGGCCCCCCGTGCTAGATCCACCAGTGCTAATAATATTAAATATATTTGACTTGAAATTTTATATCATTTAAAATATTGAATATGCACTTAATAAAAACCTTATCAAGAGGGAAGAAGCAGACAACTCGGGTCTGTGAGGTCATTTGGAAACAAAAGAAGCCGGGACTGATGGCCTTGCTGGCGATAAGCCTTGGTGTAGGAGGCATCATGTCTTTGCATATCTCAATAACCTGTTTTATTGCAATCCACAAAGGAAAAATATACACGCGCAGGAATACAATATAATAATATAAACCTAACAAACACACGAATTTGAAGAACCCAGTACAGCACAAAGTTAGAGAAGAAAATATAATTTTAGACAGTCGAAGGTAAAAGAAGCGCTTTTAACGGTAGATGATGATAATTAAAAAAGGGAAATTATGCCACTGAATGGTATAAAATTATAACCGTCCACGAATACAACTTTGGTATCCGTCACATGGAAAACATTATTTTAGTTAAAATTATTTGTAGGCTATATGGCTATTAAATATACTCAGTTTGATAGAGATTGAAAATTTTAAAATTTGATAAGTCTTCTTAAATGTGAAATTTCTCACGATGATTGCAAAAGCCGTCATACTTGGTGGGAGAAAACCCTTGTCATTATGTTGACAACCATGCACCAGAAAATGAATAACACTTGTATCTGCGCGTTGCAATATGGCTGGTTCTACGGTGGTAATTCGTTACAACAATAGTCCCACTTAAAGAAGACTATATCAATCAAATTAAGATTAAATTTCATTATGATAGACTCAAGGCATTTAAGCACTTTGTCTCGCGGTAATTAAACACTTTAATCGCGTTTATCTTAAACAATTATTGAATTATTGTACAAAGTCACTTATCTTTCCAGACAATTACAGCAATAATTGAATAAATGTTCCTACCTTAATTGTAAATTATCAGTTTATCGCATTATTCACATATTTTTCCACACTAATTTGGCCAACGCTTGACTTGTTTTACAAAATAACCGAAGTTTTAAACCGGTTATCATTTTATGAACTTTTTCCTTCTATTCTACTATTCGTTTCTGTGGTTTCTGCAGCAACCGGGAAGGGAATTATTTCGGAGTTATGGTGAACTGTGTGAAATGCGAGAGATATTATTATTATTACTTTATTATTATTTTATTATTATTAATAGATTGTAAGTAATGAAACAAGAAAAGTCATTTTAAACGCATTCTATAGGCCTAATGCAATATTAACTGCCTTTTGGGCTTGAATGAATGTTATTTCTAATTTTTATTTACTTATTCGTTTCCTTTATTTATTACTTATTAGTTTTGTTTATTTGGGCGATTATTAGTTAAATTACAGAATTTATTTATGTGGTCAAATCAGTAAGGCAACCGACCATGGATTGAGTTTGATTCCAGTCAGCGTAAGAGGATACTTCTTCCCCTGCCGTTTTCAAAACCGGAAAGGGTAGATTCAGTTCTCTATGCCAGGGGTATACAACTGGCGGCCCACGGGCCGCATGCGGGTTCCCATTTCATTCTGTGCGGCCCGTGACAAATCCAAATAAAAAAATTCACATTTATAGTTTTATATTATGGATAGTTTTGGCCGTGGATATCCTGATGCTTCTATATTCCCAACTACGTTCTTTGAGTAAAGGATAACAGTTAAATATAAAATCTACACTATCTTACACAGTGTATCCCATTTATGCAAGAATGACCTTGATGCAATTTGTAAATTAGCGGGATAAAGGCATGCCAATCGCGATTACCCATGCGCATCCAGTATCGCGCATCGGTTGAATCACGTTCATTCATGTCTTCAGAATTTTAATAAATAATAATTTTACTGCATCCAAAAAGTACTCTCAATAATGTCTTCACTGTAAATTTTTATAAACAAAAATGCAATCTTACTTATATCAGTGTGACGGGTTTAATTATAGGGGCCCCAGAACCATTCCTCATATAATGACCGGTGTCTGCTAAAAATTTAGCCTTCCTTAACATATTCTGGCAGCATTGAAAGGATCTTTGGCCATATTTCGAAACCATGCGTATGGACCAAATATTTATTTTTAGTTTTTCTTGTGTTTGCTTTATGTGTTCAAGTGCTACATTATTATGCTATATAGTCGGATTCATTGGGATTAAATTTATACTTGTTTGTTTCCTTCTATATTTCAACGTATGGTACTCTTTGTCGTAAGGCAGCCTGTAAGTCTTACAGTAAGAAATTAAAGTAAAAATAAAATAAATAATAATTGTACCGCAACCAAAAAAGTGCTCTCAATAAACTGTTCAGAATTTTAATATATAATAATTTTACTGCAACCAAAAAAGTACTCTCAATAATGTGTTTAGAATTTTAATAAATAATAATTTTAATATAAGCAAAAATGTATTCTCAATAATGTGTTCTGAATTTAATAAATGATTATTTTAATTTTTAATAATAATTTCATTGCATTAAAATAATGTGCGGCCCGTGACACAATCATATAGTGGTCTTCATAAGTAAAGAAGCTAGCCATCCCTGCTCTATGCAAATGAGTACAATTCGATTCAACTAAAATTTCCGTCGGAGTGTGAGGTATTTGTGTTATGCTTACTGTATGTGGCCATTCTCAGATACGGGAGAGGAAGTTTGGCATCTTGTCTAAATCGCATAAATGAAATTTGGATTTGAATAACTTTATAATTTTTTTCAATTTCATGATTGCACGAGCTTTGCTCATCTAGGGGTATACCTTACATTTTAAATGCTAAAATGTAAATAGTTATTTTATGTTTGTATTTGTTTTTACTTGTATTAAATGTGAAATAATGTAAATAATGAAATGTAATAATGTATGTAACAATAAACTTCAAACATAAGAAAAAAGCCGAGAAAATCTGAGGGAAAGGACTTGGTGAATTTTTGTTCTGCATTTGTGTTTGTGATACGATAAATTTGACTATCAGACAACTTATACATTACTTTCTAATTTTGAAAATATAATTACATTACCATACTTAACAGCAGTTTGAAAGAAGAAGCACTCAGGTGTCAAAATGTCAGGTGTAAAGACATTCATTTAAGCAGGCTAAAATAGTAGCTATATTAATTATTATGGTGCAAAACGTCTGAAATTCAAATTAGGCAGTCTGTTATCATTCAGAGAAACATAAATACTTACACTCTACTTTATCGCACGTTGGACACATAAGCAATTCATTAGTTACCTTGCAAATCTTGTAAATGTCACTACACACTTGATATTATTATATTTATTACTTCATCTCTCCGTGTTCATTGTTTTCATCATTTGCTCAATGCAGAAAGGAGTTTAATACTGAAGAGCAAAAACATATAACTAGGGTAAAAAAATCACATCAATTCCACATTTTTTTGTCGCAAAAACTTGTTCAGTACGTAGGCCTAATGAATTGAAAAATAAAATAAGCTAAACTGGCATAACAAAGTGCCAGAATGCTTTTGTTTAATCAGTAATAACTGCAATTATGATATGCAGAAAATAAGTTACGTTTTAATCGATTTCCGAGTTAAGCTCCAGATCGATTCATTAACCAGGGCTTACAGAAGAACAAAGGTCTAGAGTGATAAGCATATGTGAAGGAATATGTTGGTAGTGTTATTTGTCAAAGCTGTCTGTATTGCAACTTCCAAAGCCGTATATGAACACTGTAAAACAATATGTTGTCATGAGAACTGATTTGCATTTGATAAATTCTGTCTAATAACCTATATTACCATAAAATAGGCACTAAATGGGATTACTCCGGTGCCGGTTAACCGATTTGGTCCAATATCAATAGGTTTCTTCCCATGGAATTTATAAATGCCTATCCAAGTTTCATGAAAATCTGATAAAGCGTATTTGAGTTATCGCGCGCATAGACACACGGACAGGCGGATAGACATTTTGCCGTCCTCCACCCATTCTCAGAAAGTACCATTCTGGCACTTAATAACAATTCTAATTTTTTTTCTCTCGTGTTTACTCATTTTCAAAACCAAATGAAGCACAGTTATAATACAGTGGCCTAAATGTTGTTTCAAAGCTTACTCTGCACATCTGCTATGTCTTAATAATGAAACACACTGACAGACGTCATAGATGACATTATTTTAGAAATCTCCAGTAACTTGAGGAGTGGGCAGCCACGATAAAATCGCTGACAAGCTTGTCTCGTTTTCACACAACTAATGTAGGATGGCGACACGGGGGTCCTATTGGCCTTAATTCGCTTGATATTACTTAAATCCGGTTGTTGGGCAAATTCATGTTTTTGTACCCACGTCCTATTCAGCTACTGAATTTCATGTCGATTTTATCAGCTTCCTAACGATTTCTGTGATTTTATGTTCCATTGCACACAGCAAACTCTATAGCCAGGGGCCATTCGCTTAAGATTGATATCTAATAGTTACAGAGAATACTAATGTTCCCATGCACATGAGGCCGTAGCTAATGCTATGAAATTTTAAATTACACTGATCATGTTGCTGTAGACCCTTATATGTTTTAGGAGTGGATAAACTGAAAAGAAATCCAGGAGCTGGGGTACGTTTACGTGTACTCGGTAAATTAATAATAATAATAATAACAACAATAATAAGTTTTCCTGCGACCATTAGAATACTACACTTTTTAACAACACAAACTAAAAAGAATTTATATGAGTTGAATTTTTATTTCGACTCACCTGACAAACCGCAAAAAAGTCACCAATTAAAAAAATATATAATTCTTGCAAATAAAAAATAAAAGTTTGTATACAAATTTTAATTTTAATAAGCTTACCCTTAAGTAATAAGAAGCTTAACGAACTTATATATATATATACACATGCATACCGTGTGTCCGTGAAGTCATGGTGCACTTACTGTTTGTACAGTACTTAAGTGCACCATGACTTTACGGACACACGGTAGGTACATATACTTACATACATTTATATATATAATATACGCCATATATACAAATATATAATATAAAGTATATTTAATATATATATATATATATTACCACTAGAGTTTCTAAAATTTAAAATATTACCACTCGAATTGACTATTGTTTTAAATCATACAACAAAACTAATTAAATTAGTGGAAGTAATGTCTTACCATATTTACTTGTAGAAAGTTACTTGTAATTTATTTAAGATTCTTGTGGATAAAATAATTAAAAAGGTTTATAATTTACCTTTTACACCGAACTACGTAGTTCAGTCAAAAAATTAATAAAATTAAGAGTCCATTGCAACATTGCCTGCTTTACTACAAACTTATCCCGACCGGAATTCCATATGTTATTTATTCAATAAGCAGGTGTAGTAGACTACATAATATCTGAAAATTCTCTCTGTTGACTACATTAACTTTGAAATATAAATGCTTTCTGTTAAAATTTAATCCGCGGATTTGCTTCTCTCGATAACTTTCACTGCTTCATTGAACATAAAATAGATGTTGACCATCATACTAAGAGATTTGGTGAGAAGGATATCGACTTTTAAAACTATTTTTTTTTTATTATCTTATAACGCCTGATTTATCGAGTGTAATTCAGTTTGTATCCTCTAGCCAATTTATATTAATATTTTGGAAACAATTGATAGAGATACTGAATTCACAGCCATCTTCTGTTAACAGAAGTCATCAAGTAACCTCTTAATTTCCTAAGGACGACTTTGTCAGCAGTGACTTTTCTTGACCAGCTATACCCTTAGCAACCAGGGAAGGCGGTTGAGGCCAGGTAGGTTCCTTCACCCGCTAGCACCCTCACATTTACAAGCAGAGGGAATTAGGACCAACCGTAATTTCCTCCCCATGAGTCACCTAGTCTACTTCAATCAATCAATCTTAGATTTTTTAATATGTCATTTTATTGAACATTTCTAACAAATTCATAAATAAAAGTTACGAGAAAACTGCTTTCAAGTCCTATGTTCCTATTAAAGTAAATTATACATGGTTTGGTGTCATTTTTCTTGTAATTATGTGTAGAATTGATATATAACAAGCATTTTAAGATAAAATGACATATTAAAAAATCTAAGATTGATTGATTGAAGTAGACTAGGTGACTCATGGGGAGGAAATTACGGTTGGTCCTAATTCCCTCTGCTTGTAAATGTGAGGGTGCTAGCGGGTGAAGGAACCTACCTGGCCTCAACCGCCTTCCCTGGTTGCTAAGGGTATAGATGTCCACGTTTCAATATTGCAACAATAATTGTGTTGAATTTTTACATGAAAAAATGTCTTGGAAGGATGTAAACTAAGACGATTCTAAAAGTAAATAGTCATGAACTTTGATTATATCAAAACCACGCGCACTTAAAATATAATAACATTATTATTAATAATTAGGGTTCAGATGTTTATGACCTAAAAAAGTGGAAAATACGACTGCAACTATGCCCTTAAAATGAATAAATATGACTAAAATATCCTAAATATGACCTAATAAAAGACATAGCCTAGTTTCTAAAAATAAATGTTCCAATTTAAAATGTTTAATTGCACTACAATTAATTAAAATTTTGCAGGTGATTTACGGTTTTACCTGTAATTAACGTCTAGTTTTAAATAATTTTCTCCTATTTACTCGCTTTATTAGCTCTAAATATTTTGTACATCTTGCGTGTCCCTATAAAATATGAACAAATTATATTAATTTTAAAATTAAGTTACCTATTAATTTGGCAAAACATTAAATTAATTAAATAACTTTCAGATTTAACTCGACCGTTTAGTGCATGTACTTTATAAATGTGGTCCTTTACAAAATTTATAATTGAAATATTACATTAAATTACAAATATGACCAAAATGTGACCAATACCATAAAAATGGCCAAAACAGACTTTATATGCAAAAGAAAAACGGTCCGAAAAGGGTAACAACAGTGTAATTCGTGTTTAATTTGTGTTTGCGGCGAGAATGGCGGTGAAGATAAAAATATGACATGTCATGAACATCCGAACCCTATTAATAATCGACAATTATTATTTTATTTTATTATTAATCAATAAGGAATCAACAATTCCATTTAACTAAATATTATATTATTTTTTATGTTTCAGTATAAATTCAACTACATCTGAAAGACTACATCAGTTTAGTACTGATACTATGTTAATTTGATTTTACTTTACCAGGAAACGGTGTAATGCTAGACAGGGCATTCTGATGTAGCAACATTAACTTACCTGCAATAAGAGAGAGAACAAATCATTAGTATTCATATCTTGACATACAAAAGAAAGCGATTAAATTGTTCTAAAAGTAATAAAGTAAA
This sequence comes from Ectobius pallidus, assembly GCA_964059195.1. Taxonomy (NCBI): domain Eukaryota; kingdom Metazoa; phylum Arthropoda; class Insecta; order Blattodea; family Ectobiidae; genus Ectobius; species Ectobius pallidus. The sequence continues at coordinate 29,132,990 of CAXKWD010000004.1, read as the reverse complement.
TAACCATAGACACTAAAGTTTAGAATATTTTGTCATTTAACAAAAACCCGTACTCATGACTGATAATTTGAATTACTTTTAAGTAAGTAAGTTATTAAGTTATGAAATAATTTTTCTCACATATTATTTATGTACATCTTTTTAACTTATTTACTTAGCCTATAACTTGTCTATTTCTTTTTCTTTTCTGTTTTATTTAAGCTTACTAAGATATGTTTTGTGATAGTTTTAACTACAGCGATAACAGACATATATCAGGTATACTTTTTAATTAACAGTATAAGTTAACTTATAAATTTTCAGTGTCATGAACTTTGGCAATATTTTAAAGTGTAATACTTTAAAATAAACTACTAATTTCGTTAAAAAACGCTAAATTGAAAAGGATGTAAACCTTTTAACGTAATTGTGGTTTATACATACTAATTGTGTTTATTATAGTTTTCATGTTAATTATATTAAACTATTTTTAGTTTCGAAAAGTTTAACTGAAACAAAAATATCATCATTTTATTTCAGGTTTCCTAAAATCTCAATATTTTGTGACATAGTACCCTTTATTCCCGATCTAAAGATTGCTTCAACATACCACTTCGGGAAGTCCCAGGTTCAAATCCCGTGGCCGGCTAACTTGACATGGGTGTTTTCATGGTTTTCCCAGTCGTAAAAACAAATGCCGAGTTGAATATTTACATACCATGAATCGTCCTCACCATTTCATCTTGTATCATATCCATTTAAATTAATATCAGTTGAAATTTACTCCATAAAAATACACCAATAATAGAATCAATAGTTCCATTGTACAAAAACTTTATATTATTTCTAAAGGACACTAACATTTCTAGTAAAATTTAAAAGTTATACCATCATTTGTAAATCACTTTTATTAATATTGTCCAAATATCCACAACTGGTTATTAGCCTATATGTAAATGTACAGTCGCTATTAGACTCTCAGGAGTCAAAGCGACTAAAAATAAATCATATTAAAAGAAATAGTTACATGGCCTACCCTACTGTAAAGACACACATCCCGAACTCGTGATGTGGCCTCGCAGCTAAAAGGAGTATAAACACAGCTGAATTAATATAGCCTATATATATATATATATATATATATATATATATATATATATGCCACTGACGTTATTTCTAGTTAATAAACATCTACTTATGTTTCTAAGGTTGAAATTGAAATTTATATTAAATTCTAACGCATATTACGGGGTGAATAATAAAGTAATATAGGTAGGTCTATGAATCTATATATCTCAATATCGCTTAGCTTCCGCATTTATTTCCGTTGCCAAACTTAACACCGCCGATGTGAATAAAGACAAAAGAACGGTTGTTAGTTTCCGAAGTTTGTTTATCATCAAGCTTTTCTGCTCTTCACATTTAAATTAATATCAGTTGAAATTTACTCCATAAAAATACATTAATAATAGAAACAATTGACAATCAATAGTTCCATGGCCTGCCCTACTATACAGACACACATCTTGAACTTCTGATATGGCCTCGCAGCTAAAAGGAGTATAAACACAGCTATATTATATATAAAAAGAAAAAAAAACACTGACGTTATTCCTAGTTAATAAACACCTGCTTATGTTTCTAAGGCTGAAATTGAAAATTACAATAAATTTTAACGCATATTACGGGGTAAATAATAAAGTAATACAGGTATGAATCTAAATCTCTCAATTTAGTTTAGTTTCCTAATTTATTTGCGTTGCCAAACTTAACACCGCCGATGTGAATAAAGACAAAAGACCGGTTGTTAGTTTCCGAAGCTTGTTTATCATCAAGCTTTTCTGCTCTTCACATACTGTAAATAACGAGCTGTTTAACACCATGGTTACCTTAAGTGAAGTTAATTCCTACTTAGCTTCCGTATTACCCAGGAGTACAACAGCTACTGTACTTTTTGCATAAGAAGTAATTATTTCAAGCGAAGCAGCCAGTGTTTTAATGAAGACGTCACAAGAATAACATAGGCTACATATTAGATGGTCATTGTCATCACTCCCCATACACATACACACGTCAATTAAGTGTAATTTTCTATTCATATCAGTTATCACATTGGGAACTGTGGATCTCGGGAGTAATGATGCATTGTTTTATCCCTGGTTTCAGAAGTCACACTTCGTGTCACGAAATAGCCTCGTATCTCTCTGTGAACTCAATCGCTGTGTAGATCCCGTGCACTAAAACAATTTACATACCACTAGGAATATCCTAGTGTCACGAGTAATGGAGCATTGTCGGTCCTGTGTTAGCTAGCTAACACTTCCAACACGGATATGATTTTTTGTTGTTTTTTGTCTCCCTTTTCCTCGGAATGTTTAAATAGTTTAGCTTAATAGAGCATTGTTTCGTGTTTTTTTTTTTTTCTTGAGTAGAGCAAACGACTTGTCTTTCGGTACATAAAGAGCAGTTCTTCCTCATTTTCCTTTTTACAGGAATTCATTCTCTTCAACGATTATGGCTAAACATTATGCAGTTTAATTGTATAGCTGTACAAATGAAACATTATTACATACTTGTCATTTCATTTTCAGGTCCGAAAGAGTATTTTCCGTTGCCAAACCGACGAGGGATAACATGCAATTAATGGTAAGCCCAGAAATCTATAATAGTTAGAGGAAGTGTTTGTATTTCTGTCTGTCTGTCTGTCTGTCTATGCGCGATGCCCAGCAAATCCTACTGAACGCAGAGATGTGAAATTTTAAACATAGTTAGAATGAGGGGTGTCCGAATGCACCACGAACCCGGATTTTAGATTTTCGCTTTCGTTCACGAGTTTTGAGTGAAAAACTGTCAGAAAACGTGATTATTATTTTGTTATCAAAGCATCATATATATATAGGGTGTCCCAATAAGAACGCCGGATTTAATAATGCACAAAATACATTTTGTTTTCAAGAAATGACATCTCTATATATATAAAAGGCTTTGTCCTGACTGACTGACTGACAGGAATCAACATACAGCCTAAACTATAACATGTAGAGACTTGGAATTTTGACAGTACCTTCGTTTCATAATGTAGGTGCTCACTAAGAAAGGATTTTGAAAAATTTCAATTGTAAATGCCAAAAATCAAATGTTTTTGAGTATACTTAATCCCTTCTTACACAGAATTATAGAATCCGAATCACATTTGACATTAAAACATATTGTTGCCAGTGGGTTTGGAATTAAATGAAATGGAAGTTTGACAATTACAGTTGGCTTTGTCTACGTTTGTCATACCTTGGAAATTAAACTTTCGCGATCGCTTGAATGTTGTAAGCCCTAATATGGTCAAACATTGTTTATTTGGACGAAACTCACTATACAGGGGTTTTCTGGACCAAGGAACTCGAATCTGAGGTCGCTTTTACCAGTCAATGCTATCTAATCGTGGTATGTAGTCCACGCGAATTAGGTGTTAATAAATACAATGATTTAACTATTATGCTCTTAATTTTTAATTTTTGAAATAATTATCGCGGGCGAAGCCGCGGGCACATGCTAGTATATTTATATATGAATACAAAGGGCACATGTTCCGATTTATGTATGAAAAATTATATCTGACATATGTTCACCACGTCCTGCTCTGCAGCTAGTGGCTCTGTCCATGAAATTTGTGATAATTCTTGCACAGTCTTGCGTCTGGATTTGGGCGATGACACGTCAAATTATCTGCTTCAGGTCATATATGGTTCGGGGATTGTGTTCATAAACCTGCGATTTAAGAAACCCCCAAAGAAAGAAGCCTACGAACATTGATTCATTAGGCGCATTATTCCGGCCTAAAAGCGCACGAAGTTTTCGAACAGTTTGAACATAACACTCACCATCCTTGTAATGAATTTTGACAGTTGAAACTCGTTGTTCAGCAGTGTAACGCTCCATACCAAGTAATTGCAACAAAAACAGGAAACAGAGAAGCTAACTACAGTGTTGCCAATCCCACAGCATAAAAATGGCGGCCAATTCAAATCCGGCGTTCTTATTGGGACATCCTTTATATATATATACATATATATATATATATATCCTACAACATGGTATACTAATGCATTGCAGACATACAGACACTATACCTTGTCTAAATTACGCCGCGCCCAAACTGTAGCATCGCTGTAAAATTTATTGCATATCTGTATAAATTTCCTATTCCTGTATAAATTTCCTATGCCGTTAGTTTCTGGAAAATTGGTTAAGAAGGGGAAAATATTAGCGTATAATTCTTCCAACTGGAATTAAATTCTAGATATTCGAAGATAAATGAGTCAGGAAGATGAGGTATTTTTCTGCTGTGGGAATCTGAAGCCCTTCCGATGAGGCGGATTTGGCTGCCGGTAGCGACAGTTCGTGGAACCTCACTGCATATAACTCATATTGGAATTAATTGCGGGCACCAAGAAAGGCTCCTTAAGTGGATAATGCAGCCGTGTGGGAAGCGAGGGGTCTGCTCTGCATGTCACCTTAATGCAAGTCATATCCAGGATGGCGCCCTAGCTATGTCTCCATTATCCCCATCAGTGCTATGAGCAAGATCTTAAAAGAAGTCTCGATATATACCAGGATTCATGGACAGCCAAGTATACAGTGTGTTGGGGTTTCAATGCTATTCAAGTTGTATGGGGGGGGGGGAAAGAAAGAAGAAAAAAAAAACTAAATATCTCCAGGATATTCTCTTAGTCGCCTGATCTCCTTGAATGTTGTCTTATATTATTGCTTTGAAGTTATAGATGCTATGAACGATTAAAGTAGGATATATGCATGCATTTATGACCTAAAAAACATTAAAATACGACCAATAAAATTTTAAATATGACTTTACTACTTACATATTATGTACATTTTTTTTAAATTTCATTACAATTCATTTAATTAAAATATAATGTTAATTATTTAAAATGTCTGTAAATTCTCAAAAAGTATCAGTATAATGCAAAATTTACAAAATATGATATGAAACTTCAAAATTTATTTAATATGCACACAAATATGCCGAAAATATGACCTAAATATGCATGTTCATCCTAAATACGCTACAATAGTTGAAAATTTCCTAAATATGCAGTTATATGCACAATAAAAGCCGTTCCATTTTCACCAGGAAGCTTGGAATCGGGTTTAAATTAGTCGGAAACCTGAAATAATGCAAAGGGGGAAAATATGACATGTCATAGAAATCCGCCCCCTAGTAATTACTAAATAATGTACCCTATTTAACAGTTTCATTATTTTATGGGATGGGATGTGATTGGCAGTTCTGTTTGCTACTGACTATGTAGACCAATTATTTATAGTTTTACAAGATTTTCCATCATTAGGGAGCTGCCCCCCAAATGAAGCAATATAAACAATAGAACTTAGGTTAATACAATAAGCTGAAATATCGAAGATATCGTATAATGATAAAAAAAATTATTTACTACTTTTACTAAATTGAAGGTTTAATTTACTGTTTCCAGGCAACAAAAGTTAATCTTTATATTAATCAAAACATAAAATGTAGCCTACCTTAAAAACGTAAAACACACCTGTTGCCTAGGAAACAATTCTCAATCATATAAAGATTAAAGTAGGCTTTGGCCGATTCAGATATATTTTTTATAAATTTTTAAATTTAGAAGTCATTTTTGGTCATCTCGGACTAGGCCTACCATAATTTCTTAAATATCTTAATTTCACTTTTCATTTCTTGCATTACATATCTGTAACAGCCAAGGTCATGCATTATAAGCAACATAATTCTGTACCTCAGATCCAAAGGAACGTAATTCCAAATTTCATACTTTTTAGTTTTTTCATATTCTTTACTAACTTCTTGACCTCTATAGAACCAATTAATATTAAATCCATAATTTCATTAGAAACCAAGATATTGAGAGCCAAATAGTAGTAACTCCATTCCCCTTTATTGTTCATAATTTTGTTTTTCGCTCCTCCTGTAAAATTTAGTTTTTGGCAGTTACGCTCGTTTGGCTCTGAGGTACAGTATTATTATAGGCTACTATCAATGGCAAGCAAGAACTAATAAATAAATTCACACACACGTTAAAGCACACACGTGAAAGCATAAGTGAAGCCAGAATAATAAGAATGAAGCTATTCTCACTACCCTAACTGTGCCCCTATCTCTTACCAAAACTCCGTCTAGCTTTCGTGTGTTACTCGTAAGTTCTTTCCCAATGTCAAAGCTAAAATACGACTTAAACTGTTTCTCTTATAAGTGCATTACCTTAGATAACCATTAGGGATAAAAATATGATTTATAACCCCACTTAATCGTTACATTTCCCATAAAATTTATTTTTTCAAAGATAGGTAATTCTACGTAAAAGAAGGTCTTTCACCTAAACATGCAACTTAACGGAATAACTGACCCACAAAAGAAAAATTTAAGTGTCCACTTTTATCTTTATATTACTTTATGACTAACTGAATCAGGCGGTGTATTCAAATCACCGCCGACTAGACTCACTCATAAAGCCATTAAAATACAAAAATACAACTTACTATTGCTTCCAACACTACCATGTAAACATACGCCCATTTCTAAGAAACGAACAGTTAATTAAATTAAAATACTCGCTTGTCAGAAAGAAGATGTAGACTAATTTTAATTGAAAGTGAAAAATCTATAACAGTTTATTAATACGAGGGTGAATCAAAAAGTAACGGTGATCTCAAAAGTCATCGTACTTGGTGATTGAAAACCGTTGTCAACTCCATTCCTTATGTTAGCAGCTGTGCACCAAAAAACCAATAACCTCTGTCTACGAATGTGCATTTGTGGACTATATGTGACGGTAAGAGGCAGGGTAGCTTGACGATCCAACTTGCTCCACGGTACGTACTTCATTAGAATTTAATATTAACGGTCTCTGTGTATAATACACATGATAAGTTACTTTATTTTGATCTTAGGATACCTACAGTATATACAAAATAAGATCTCTCTTTTACCTCTTGTATCATAAATGAAATCAGGTAAACTGATATAACAAAGTGCCAGAATACTTTTGTTTAGCCTAATCAGTGATAATTGCAATTATGATATTGCAGAAAATAAGTTATTTTTGTTACCGACTTCCGAGTTAAGCTCCAGGTAGATTCATTAAGCAAGGCTTACAGAAGAACAAAGGTCTAGTTTGATAAGCATTATGTGCTTAGTGTTATTTGTCAAAGCTAACTATATTTCAACTTCCAAAACCGTATATGAACACTGCAAAACAATACGTTGTCACGAGAACTGATTTGCATTTGATAAATTCCAATACATCACCATAAAATTGGCGCTAAATTGGGCATTACTCCTTTACCGGTCAACCTATTTTGTCCAATATTAATTGGCCTCATCCCATGGACGTTATGAACGCGTATACCAAGTTTCATGAAATTCTGATAAAGCGTATTTGAGTTTTCGCGTTTACAGACAGACGAACAGACATTTTCCCATCTACCACACTATTTCAGAAAGTACCATTCTGGCACTTAATTACTTTTCTGATTCATACAGGCCTAACTATCCTCGTCTATAAAAATATAACATTCATATGTTTTAGGAGGCTGCTGTATCCAGTAAAAATTCATGGGCTATCACTAACGTAGGAATAGCTTTAATGCAAACACTACTTTCAAGAAGCTGAGAATGTAGAATAGCATCTGTTGCAATGCCTCTTAACTCTTGGAAGTGAGTGTTCTGCGCACGCGCTAGGGCGGGCCAATCTCAAGCTGGTATTATGATTACGATACATTTATATAATATTTATATACCTTAAATATATACCTCACAATTTATAGCGAAACCCGACAAATTGATTCGTGTGCTTTCGTAACTGCGTGCAAATTGTAGGCCACACTATCTGATCACCTATCATCTCTTCATTTACTTCTCTCATGTTTCCGCCTTGTCCATGTTCATTCATAACCTTCTGCACATGGAAGATATTGTGAGTTTTCCTTTAATTAGAGCAAAACAAAAAAACTCGAATTTCTCGTAAAGTCTGTGAATTGTCTCAAGAATATAGGTAGACAAAATAAGCCTCTCGACCTGTCATTCAGTGAATAGAAATGTAATTAGGCATATTCACACTTGTCTGGAGTCCAGTACAATGTTTCCAAATACGTACCACAGCACGTTTACTTCACTTGAGGATTGTGAATGGCAGTGGCAACACTGGGGAAATCCACGCGATTACAAGAGCACCTTTTCTTTGTCGGTGGTCAGTGCAGATTTTCGGATAAACGACAGATTTTCGGATTAACGAATAACGCTATTTATTATTTTGTAAAAAGACGATGGTTTGGGACGAGGTCTTCTTAAAATGGCACGAACAGTATAGGACCTTCTCTACTTGAAGGTCTATTTTTCCCCTTCATAACTGAGAAAAATCAGTAGGCGTACTGTTTTACACACAGCCACCATATAGGCATCAATAACCTTCCTTACGTCCTGAACATATAGCCTATGGAACAAACTATCACTTCTTATTTTTTGTTCTTAAAAATTACAAATTCGTTAAAGAATAAGCTGACCTACCAGTAATTCAGTTAAATTTTCAGAACCGTCATTCTGAAGGGAAAACTTGTGAATCGCGTGTTTTGAGAGTAAACTTTCTCATACGCGGGGTTTCCATGCGTCACACTGAATTCGTTTTTGTTATTTTGCTTAGTAACAGTGACAAAAGATTTCAAAGCGTATTTGTATTTCGTCTCGCTATTTATAAACACATCTTTGATAATAACAGCATTACAGAAGTCGCAATCCCCTTCCTATGAGGTAAGAGTATAATCAACATCCGTTATGCTTAATTTAATAGCCTATTACTATAGGCCTACGAACCTACGAACCTACAACATTTCATCAAGAAGCACCTGTCTCATGATCACAATATGTCGTTTGCTATGTTAATAACTACTAAATAACGATGCCAGAGACAAAGATGCAGTCTATAGACTTTTACTGATTAAATTTTTCAAATCACGAATATAATTTAATTTAGGCCATAAATAATAGTCTTTGTTGTGGTGTCTATATTCAGTGGCTGTGTGTGAGCAATAATATTATACTAAAAATTTATTTAGTAGTTACGAATTTCCTTGGGATTCGGGTATGGTAGGGTTAGGGTACGCTAATATGTACATCGAATCGCATCAGACGCACTTAGCACCTACCATAATCCATTAACCTGAAAATGATCGTAATGGATCTATAATTTGAAAATTTAAGCTACGACATGAAGAGATCTGAACTAAGCATATTACAGCTAAGAATGTAAACATTCTAGGATTTTAATTCAATGAAGAACAAAGAGTAATAATCAACCAAGGCCGCAACTAATACGTAGGCTAATCTAAAAAAGGTACGGCCGCAACTAATCTGTCTCAGACGGGTAAATTATTAATTCGGCCGGAATTCGTATCTTTCCATAATTTCATACATCTTCGCAAATATGTTCTGCATAACCATTTGTAGGTTAACCAAAGTCCTCTTGATCGGAATTTGATACTGGGAAATTGCAATAACTGCCTAGTCAAACTCAGATTTTGTTTACATCCTTTCGTGTGTATTAGAACGTAAATTTACTAAATATTTTTTTCTTAACCTTAGTTTACCTCTCCCTTTTAGGGACATTGAAACCCGGGTCTCACAAGGTCGCAACCTGTCGGGAGAGGGATTATCTATGGATCACATACATACTTTTTTGACCAGACAAGGACATGGAAGGCCTACCGGTATGAGTGATCAGCCCAATGCCGGGGCCACCTCCGAGACAACACGAGCACATAGGACGAGACACACCATTCACACATACATTTACTCTGAACGAGGCGAGGATGGGAATAAGATGATAATGACGGTCAGATGATATCCGGGGGCCACAAGGGCCTAAAGTTACCCGACAATTGTCTTACAGGATTCGAACCCGGGCCCGCTGCGTCAGAGAAGCGAGCGCATCCCCAAAGCCACAGCGGTGGACAGTTTACTAAATCTACGTTTCTAAAAAAAAAATAATTGAAAATACTTAAATACATTTAAAACGCTACCACATACCCTTTCTAATGTTGTAACGTGTTAGACTCATCAGTGAATGGCGCAATGCTCTGTCGCAACTTATCACAGCTGTTCTCATCTCTCGCATTTATGTCAATTCATTTCTCACGAAGATGAAGAAAAAAAAAACTGTCGCAACACTTTATGTTATCTTATTTCTTGAACATGAGGCGGTGCTAGCTCATAGTAGCCCGTTTCATCTTCTTTTATGTGTAGACTCTACTTTTATGAGGAATGCAGCCTAAGTTTTAAACTCTTGTGTAGCCATAAAACGAAAAGCTATAACTTGTTACGGTCCATAGTCAAAAGAATACATGCTCTGAAGTACGTATGTAACATCATTCATGCATTAATCATAAGCCGATACTCACTAGATCCTACAATGTAATGTAATAGATGTCAGTAAAATTCTATAGTTTCTAAAATATACATAATTATTATGTTTATGAATGCACGTTCTAAGCATAATATTACATTTCCCGTATTTATATGTGATATAGCCTAAATAATTAAATAGGCCGTTCTGTACTTTAAATCACTACATCAAATCGGAATTTCTCGTAGCATTGTGTGAGAAGTAGGCCTATCTTCCGTTTTATAATCCAGTAATAGACCTCCTGTGAAACTCAAATTCAATTTAATATAGGCCTAATAGTAAAATTAATATGAACATAATTTGATTTATAAATTTCATTGCTACTAATGGTTGAGTTATAATTCATTGACTGATGAAGGTATAAGTATCGTATGTACCGAAATGCATCTCACCGATTAATAGGCTCAAGTTTATGCTGAAAATGAATATGTAATATAAAAGAATGGCAGTACATAAGCCTACCAATGAACTATATACATATACATAGGCCTATCATCGTTCGTGAAGCTTTTATAAATACATCTGTAGACATTGGCATTTTAATTTCATGCAACACTATTTTACAAACTGTGTAGGCCTACATTTTATATTTTAACCATTAAGACGCCTGTAACAGAAGACTTTTTTGTAGATCTCATAATAGGCAAAGATCTTAAGCTTATGTGGTTAAAGTATGACTTTTAAATAGTCCGCATGTCCCTTCAACATGTAGGCCTAATTTATAACATATTTGTATACAATTTAAAAGTTTTTAATGTAAATTATGAATGACGAATATGTGAGTATATGAATGGTTTGATAGGCGTATGTAATGCAATAAATGTTCATGAATGAAATAGATATAAACAGCATTTCGTTTTCAACAAGAAATCCATAATAAAAAAGTCAATAAACTAAGTTATTGGTAAATTGGTGGACTAGTGAATTATACATTGCATTACGAACATAACTGATTTTATTTTAAATACAGGTTGTTTATTACGCAATTTTATTTGCTACTCTCAAGGTATCAAGATCGTTCCGTGTTCGATAATAATCGACATAACGAAAATCTGTACTTTAATTGGTGTCATTAAGACAGTTACGTCACATACAGGGTGTTAATGATTAACACCGAAATGTTTACCTATATAGGCTATAGAGGGGACATAGGTTAGTAAGTTTTATTAGGAGATTTTTGCCTGTGGCGTAAAATGTGTATCTTACAGGCCATTAAAGTCATTATAATTTGGTGCTCATAAGTCAATAATTACGCGAAATAGGGTTAAAATTTTCATTAAATTGACTTCATGCCATCCTAGAGATCGATAAAAATCTGATTCTTTATCATTCATGTAGAGCTATATCATAATTTATTGTTTTCATAATGTGCAAAATTTACAGACTAATCACATGACTGGCCACCACTACGTTAGTCTTTTTTTTTTATTCATAACTACTGATTACAGTGTTAACAACGAAGTTCCTTTGTTTTGCATTTTGTTAAATGTTAGAAGCAGTGGCGGCCATGCCTTGGGAGATTTTATGCTGTAACAGGAAAAATTGAATCCATAGAGCAAAAATCTTCTAATAAAAGTTGTTTGACTATGTACCTTCTATACACAGGTAAAATATTTCGGCGTTATTCATTAACACACTGTATTAACAAGCAAAGTAAGCCTATTGTATGGTGGAACAAGGAACTACAACCTAAATAAGTTTTCTTTGAATACCGATCACACTTCTTATTAGACTGTGTTGTTGTCGGCACGGGTTAAGTTCCCAGGAATCGGAACACTTTCTAGTCAAGTTATCACAAGTTGCGTGTTTCAGCAGATAGCAGCTCACTGACAGATTCTGGTAAAAGTAAGCGGGTCACTCCATTTGAAAACACGTCTCTACTGTCGATCGGTTTAACAACCAAACAAAAACCATAACCGCTGATAAATTTGCACTGGCGATAACGTAAAATCATCTGAATTATCTAATGTCATGTCGGAATATTAATCTAAACGAGCTGGCACAGCCACTAGCGCCTGAGACCAGTGGCGTAGCCAGAAAATAATGTTGAGGAGGGTCGAAAGTGCCGGGGGTTGGGGGTTGGAATCCCCCCAAGAAAAGGGGGTCCGAGGTTCACCCCCGGAAATTTTTTAAATATTAAACTAATGAAAATCACATTTTACAATATTTTAGCACTGAAAAACTAGTTCGAAAATTTGTTTTCTATACTCTAAGACAAGAAATCGTTACGTAAGTTATAATACTTATAACTATTTGTAAGAAAAGTTAAATAACACACGGAACAGTGGAAATAATAGGCCTACATTTACAAATTCAGTATTTTATTATTGAATAAAACAATTAAATATTTGACAAAATGGAGCTTACATAACTACAGCACTAATCAAATACAAAAGTAGAATTTTAAGTTTTGCATTTTAGTGTACGAAACGTGGCTGCCATTTTGTAGCGATAATTACCCATAACTGTAACAGTTTGATTAATTTTGAAAATAGTAGCCTATGGAATTGTAGAAGTGGTCAATAAACAAAATGTCAGATTGTAAGATTGTAGAGCAATTCATAGCTGAGGAAAAAATAATGACATTTTTCACCTATGGTTTTCACCGAAAGCTGTTTGTCCCCCTTAATTAACCTTCTTCATCGCTATACGTCTTAACGTTCTGCTAATTTTATAGTGGTATTAGCCAATAATAAAACTGAATATGCACTATAGACACACAATAGAATGTTCCATTTTTAAATAAAACTTATTCGCAAGAGGGAGCCTGCAAATTGGGTGCTTCATACCAGAAAAGAATAGCTGAGGTGGCACGGTGGTTGGATCGCAAACATCTTGACATGTCCTATGATTTCCTCTCTGCATTGTAAAGGCGCCTGGAGTCCAGGAGCGGTGATTTTTGCGAACAGGGGCGCATTTGGGGGGCTGCAGAGTGAGGCTTTGTGACAGTGAGTAGCGGAGCGTGCACCCATTGTGTTTCCACAGAATGTAAATACAATAACATCCCCGAATCCCTGTCATGCCGCACATCTCCATCAGATATCGACACCTCCTTTATTCGTTCCGGCATCCTTCAAACATCAATTGAACAATGTTGTGCCGGAACATCGGTGAAATTTCGCGGTTATTGAAAAGACTTACAAACGTCACATGAAATATTGCTTAAACTGTTGTGTTATCCTTGATGGTAACTACAGTGCATGCCGCTTATTGTGAGCACTTCGGGACGCAGCTAATCTGATAATAAGGATTCTGATGTTTATATGTCATATTTTTATCTTGACCTCCGTTCTCGCCGCAAACACAAATTAAACATGAATTACACAATTGTTATCCTAATTGGACCGTTTTTATCTTGCATATAAAGTCATTTATTGGTCGCATTCATGGATTTGGGCACATTTTGGTGATATTTGTAATTTAACGTCATATTTCAGTTATAAATTCGGCAAAAGAGCACAATTATGCAGTATGTGCATTAAATTGTAGAAAGAGTCACGAATATTTTGGTTTTACTGTAACTGAAATGTGAAGGGACAATAACAATTAACAAGTAATAGCACAGAATTGCATTGTTGTTTTAATAAATATCTCAACTTTGCTATTGAGGACAATCTTCAACGTTGCAAGAAATAAAAATAATTAAAAATGAACCGTCGCCGGTAAATATTTTTACTAAGAGGTGCCAATTTATTAAAATACTATTTCCTGTTGCCCCACTGGCTATGGACGGCGAGTAATAATGTTTTAAAATCAGATCTGTGCACAGAGTGCACGTTAACTTAACACTTAAATCTAAATAACCAGTCCTGAACCTGGAGAGGGATTTTTTTTTTACCTCTGAAAAATCCCCAACCCGACGGAGAATAGAAACCGGACCGCCAGAGTGATAGGCGCGCTACCGACTCACCCATGGCGGTGGGGTGAGTAATACTTTTCACATTAATACAATCGTATATTCACTGTAACAGAGTTCTGTAGAAGAGAAATCGACGCTTGCATATTCATGTGGGCCACTCTTGATAATTACACGGCTATTTGTAGAATTTGAATTTCCAAAATAGAATATTCTGTTTCACTATTCATGTGATGTTTGCGTTTGTTCTCTGTCCAGATTCAATGATGCATTATTCAATTCAGGCATCTGAACCATTTCGAAAGTCATCCTCAGATAGGCCCTACAGAAGCTCCAGCAGATAATCTCATGTGGTTCATTTTTATTCTGTAATTTATAGTTTCGTATGATCTCTTTTTGTCTAGGTTTTAAGACTATAATGATAATTGCGGTGGGTCTGCACACCCTCGAAATGGGCTTCTTTGGCTTAAGAATGGTATCTTTACGAGTGAGGCTTTAGCGTCCGCCCATCTGTCGAAGAAAGTTTTCTTCGATGTTTTTTTTTCTGCATCCATTCTTTGGGTTAGGTGAATTCCTACAAAACTGCGGTTTGTAGGATTTTGATATATGATTTCCTACAATTTGGTAAGTGAATTCCTACAAAGACAAGTTATGTGAATTACTACAATGACAAAATTTTCCATTCCACTTAAAACAAACTTATGACTACTATTTTCAATAGTAGCCTAATTTCTTTCTATAGTAGAAAGGCCTATGCGTTTTGATTATGGGAATGGGTTCTTCCAGACCCAGAAGTCGCTGCAGCGGGGATTGAACCCTATACTTTGACCCTTGCTTATTATGGCACCATATGTATATGCTATTAGTTAATGTGCCTACCATGTTTCATAGAAATTGTTTCACAGTGTAATTGTAGAGATGCCGTTATTGAATTGGTCTAATGAATTTTGCTAATTCAAGACAGGCTATTAATACAAAATTGCTGGTTACACCTTAATGGAATATGCAGGGCTATTGACAATAATTTAAAAATATGGAATGGTATACAAATGCCCAGACTAGTAAAATTTTGAGTTAAATAATGTAAATGGTTATGGTAAGGAACTCTACGAAGAAAACGAATTCATTGAAACCGTTCTCCAAATATAGGCTAGGCCTACAATTTTTCGTTTGAACGAGACTTTATTTAAGTAATTTAAATCAAGTAGCCATTATTTCACTAACTTGACAAGGAACTGTGGTATCTCTTATAGAAGTTAGAAGTGAATTTCTTTTTATAGAAATTATAGTACGAAATCAAATATATTATGAAAATTGAAGGACGGCCGCTGTCGACTTCTGAGTTGTTTATAAGTATGAAAAGTGTAATACGTATCAAATTATACTGCAGATGTCTCCAACTTTGAAACTTTCCTATAACAGCATGAAAAAACTTTAGAAATAGGCTTATTTTCCTCAGAGAAGTAAACTTAAAAGTGTGAGGTTGCGCTTTCATGAGAAGTGCACAGCCTATATGAATATTCTATTCCTCTAGACGGCGTGCTTGACATAGACTTATTGATTTATAAGTAAGTAAAGCTTACATGCGTTTTGTTCTTTCCGGTCTTTGAAACAAAGAAACTACACTTAGGCCTAGTGTATGTGTAAAAGTTTGTACGTCCACTAACTTGCCACTATAAGACAACATCCGTCGTACATTTGAACACATATGAACGGTAAAAATCGTATAGGCCTAGTTTAGGCCTATAGGTTTAAAGCTTAAAAATTGTCATGGATCCCTTAAGAGAAAATCATTCAGAAATCTAAACTGAAACAAACTCTATTACAAAAATGCTCCAAGGCTATTGGATGATATATATTTTAGTATTGAACAAGTGAACAAAGATTCCCAGTGTGTTTGGAACAACTTTGTACTAACATAGCATGCGAAATAACCAGTACAGAATAAAACAAAAGAATATTCCGTAGCTTAGTCGGAATATTTAGAAGTTAATCTAAAGAACTTTAACAGATCGGTGGGAAGAAAATTTACTCAATACGTTTAGCACTTTTACTACAGAACTTCAACATATCCTATTTATCAAGAATTTTTTGAGGTTTCTATCTATAGGCCCTAGTAACCCTGCTCTGTTAGAAATTCGGTAGAAAAGTTATGTCATGAAGTCTATGACGCAGACTAATTTAAATTCAGTAGGTCTATTTTTACAAATCTCCGGCGTTTTTACAAAATGCCGGCAAATTATTGATGAAACATACATTTTGCAATTTGACTGATTACTCTTCTTGCATTTAAAGCCTGAATTGAGTCAGTCTGTTTGTAAAAAAAATTACTTTCCGGCACTTTGTAAAAAATCTGGGCTGTTTGTAAAAAGATTGAATTCACAATATGACTGAGACATTTTTACATTTCTATGTAGTTTTCGTTGATAACCACCCCAATTATGAGTAGACCTAATAATATAAATACTGCACTTAATACTTAGACCATTCGAAGACAACTTAGCCCAATGATGACGTTTGTGAAGGAAGTGCACGACAAGTCACTGTGTGACGTCAAGCAAGAGTGCTCCCCTGCCGCAATACTAATGCCCCTCTCTTCCCATCTGTTCAATGGTACCTACATATCACAAACTCCTCGCAGAAGTCTTACCTTGCGAAGGAAGAACAAACTACAATGACGTCAATTTTAAGATAAAATGTATTGTTATTGTTATCATCCTTCTTAACATCATTATCATCATCATTGAACTCTTAGCCACCCGGTAAATAATAAGCAAGGCTAGCCACTGGACCCCCGAGGTGATGCACATGAATTAATAAGAAATTACTTTCAACACGTATAAGGACTTATCCTATTCTGCGAAAAATTGCAATTTTTTTATGATTCAGGTTAACATTTTATTTTACTTTATATACACCCTACTGCAAAGTACAGGGACTGGCAAAATAACCTGACGATTTTGAAATGCATATAAAAATAATAAACATCAATGTAATGCAAAGTTTAATGATCACATTTGTTAGAGAAATAATTGCCATTTACAGTTCTTCCATTAGTTTTGGTTTGAATTGAAAATTGGGTCCGATAAATGACGACCACCATTTTGTAGACATTCATGTAGCGTTGCCTTGAAGTTTTCCGTCGCTCTCATGAACATGTTCAGTATTGCCGCTATTTCGTTCTGAATTGGTTAGACGTGGAATTAATGCTCCAGACATTTGGTTTCAACAAGATGGTGCAAAACACTCAATGGGCATGGTCCGGGATCCGGGAAATGTTTCCTGGATTTGTTCTGTCAAGAAATGGTAATCTCCCCTGGCCTGCTCACTCCCCGGAGTTGACGATGTGTGATTATTTCCTCTGGGGCTATCTCAAATCAAAAGTGTAGGCTATGTTGGAAGACCTCATAAACTGGATGATTTTAAGTTACTTATTCACAACGAATAGCGGCAATAACGAACGACATGCTCATGAGAGGGACGGAAAACTTCAAGGCAACGCTACATGAATGTCCATAAAATGGTGGTCGTCATTTATCGGACACAATTTTAATTTCAAACAAAAACTAATGGAGGAACTGTAAATGGCAATTATTGCTCTAACAAAATGTGATCCTCAGAATAACAGCCTACTTTCAATTCCACGCCATCAGACATCTTTGTACTCTGCCTCGTTCACTATAGCCATGACCCGCACCTGGAACTCCCTTCCGCCGGACATCAGGGGTAGTCGGAGTCTACAGATTTTTAAGTCTAAGTTACTGAGGTATCTTCGTTACACAACCTAGGTTAATTTACATTGTACAATATTTTATATCACTTAGCATATATTGCCTAAATTTGTTAATTTCTTAGTTTTAGGTTCCAGTTTTAGTGTATATTATATTATTATATTAGGATTATATACACACACCCAATTACGAGTATATGTAATTCTTAATTCACTTTGTTTTCTCTTTTCATTATTGGACTCATTATTTTCTTATATTTTAATATTCTATTGCTAGCATTTCGTTACTATTATATATGGTATCTAGTGTATTTGTTTTTTGTAGGTATTACTTTAATGTATTTTGTATTTATCCTGGTTGAGTGGAAGATAAGGCCCTATGGCCTTAACTCTGCCAGGCAAAATAAAACCTTATTATTATTATTATTATTATTATTATTATTATTATTAAACTTTGCATGGCAGTGATTTTTATTACTTTTATATACATTTCAAAATCGTCAGATTATTCTGCCGGTCCCTGTAGAACAGAACTAGACGATAACGGTGGGCTGTAAATAAATAACCTTAACTTACAGGGAAAATTGACGGCTTCAAGTAGGGGTAGGCCTACTGCTTTAAGTAAGTTTTTCTTGCAAGAAGAATTGTACGTTGTGGGTAATAAATAGCTATGAATAATATACTTTATTCTTCAAAAGAATACAACAAAAAGATGAATAATGAATGCAGCAGAAGTCGGCTGCTTTACTTATTGAAAGCTATCGATCTCTCTAACCTATCGGGAACTCAGTTGCAATGAATACGTACGATGTAAAACAAAATCCAAAGCCAACTATTAACGCTGCATAGGCTACATTATATGTGCGTTTTATATTTGTTTTAAATTTGATTCGTCACTGAATAACTTGTTTAAAGAGATTTTAAAAGAAGCAAAAATACATACAGATTTTAGTTTATTTTTAGCTCATCCTCCAGAACACAATATTGGCCCTCGTTCTTCTTGAAGTTAGAAACCCCTGGGTTCAGGGCCTTGGAGAGAAAGCATGGGCCCCAGGGACAAATTTTCCCCGGCCCCCGTCAAATATTAAATTCACCATTGAAACCCAACCTCGTCCTTTATAATGTATGCAAAAAAAAATATATATATTATGTAAAAATATTACATTATTATTATATATGTAATGTTATGTAAGTGACCTATTACTTGAAGACATATATTTTTGTTAGTCGTTTAAAAAGTTAGTAATATTTTACAAAAAAATAAAACCATATAAGTTTAAAAGCTTTTCAGTTGTGCTCATAAGAGGTAATAATAATATATGAATTGGAAAAATGTTATCAATAAGCATAAAAACTAATCACTGTAGGGCCTACAACTTGTGTCAATGACTTTTCAACTAAAAATAAAAACAATTTAATTATAGACCCAACTATGTAAAAATAGCAAAACAAAAAGAATCCCGGGGATAACTTTGCACAGGTATGTACAGTCGGCAAATAAAAAACGTCGGGACTCGTATGCAGTTAAAATCAAAGTTTTAACGCTTTAGTTCACAAGTTTCCTATAAAAAAACATAAAATACAGGTCATTTTCGGAACATATGAGGTCATGCGACAGGAGGGAAAAAATAAACAACGAGGGAAAAATTAAAAACGCGGAAAGCGCAGCACACGATATTCAACTTAATGTATTGTCATAATTGATTTTGCTTTGTGTCTTCGCACCACATACAAATGCTAGCTTGGGAGAAAGTGTAGTTAGGGCTGTAATTAAACTGCATTTTTCGGCCTCTGAAGCAGCGAGAAGGCTCCATATTTCTTAAAGAGGTGGGTACTTCACTATAATGCGACCGGAAGTTTTCATAGGAAACGTGGATCTGATTTCGATGCTAGATTGGTTGCAGAAGTTGAACGTAAGTTATTGATTTTGCACTACAAGTAGGCTACCCGTATTATAAAATAAAATCTTTAAAAAATGCTCCTTGAATAAACATATTCCTTGCGAATTTATTAATTATTAATATTATAAGAATTTGCAACCAAGAATATGGCGGATTTGAGGCATATAGCCACAGCCTTCTATACATGTTCGTTTTGGAACAAAACTGACTAAATAATCAAGAAAATACATGGAGAGACAAGAGGCAGGTGTGAACCTAACCTTAAGTCTTCCTGTACATGCGCATATGCTCGTTCGTGATACTTAATCAAATACCGCCCAACGTTTTTTATTTGACCGACTGTACCTATTTTATCTCTATGTACCAGTTTAATCTGTGTGTACCAAAATTAATCATTTGAAATTTATTATTTTAAATGCCGAACGTTAGTGAGGCCTACTGTTCAGTCCAAAAGGATTTCTGTTTCTACTTTTCAAAAATATCAATTTCTCTTCAAGAATAGGTGCCCCCCCACCCCAGTCTCGTCGGGCCTGCCTGGGTTAACACTACAAAATGCAGTATGAGAGATTCAGTTATCTGAATGTAAATGCATGAACTCCAAGTGTCAGGAGTGTACTTACTGCATATTGATTTATTACAATTAAAAATTCAAACTGTGTACCATTGCAGGCAGTTGTTTTTATCAACATCAACACATCTGCATTCATCCAAACGGAATATTAAATGTGCATTGTTGAATACAAACTGATATTAAATTAAAACCAAAAGGTGTGGTGGGACATTCGGGGAGTATGCACAGCTGATTTAAAATAATTCCCAGGCTAATCACAAGAGGTCGGGGAGGTCGCATAAACAAATGAAGGAACATGGGCGTTACAAATGTTTGTTTCCTTTTAACATCCTTCTTGAAAGTGTAAAAAGCAAAGTTTCTTGAAAGTTTTCTCTTTTTTGAAGCCACGTGTGTGATCAAGTTTAATGTCAAAACTTTTGCTGGAATATCTGTCAGATTGACTCTGATTGAAGGGTCATGAAATTGTAAACAGTTGTTACGGCATCAAAGTAACTTAAAGAAACAGCATATCCTATAGGTAAAAGCATAGGCTATCGTTTCTAAGTAATAGAGCTATATTTTAGTTCGTAAGTGCGAACAAAGATCGTCGGTGACAAAACCGACTGAAAGCAAACTTTCCTCTACTAATCACTAATTCTTTAGATGAAGCTCTACACAACTATGTTCGATAAGTTAAAATCAGGAAACTTCGCAAAAACGAGGAATGCATTTTCTTCGGCAGAGAAAAATATATGCAGTTTCAACTTGCCTTACATGAAAAGAAATTAAATACAAATAGCTGTTCGAGACTGTGGTCAAGATACAATGGTATCGAACCTTAAAAAATTGGTGACTATTTTGATCTTGGTGGCGATTGATAAATCGATTTATGTACACAATCGCAGCTAGTCGCGTCATATTTAACAAATATGAATTAAATTGTAAATGAATATTCAGAAATAAATGGAAATAAAGACACAGGTAAACTAAGACTGAAACCATACTATAACACGCTTATTACATAATGCTGCAACAGTATCATAATGATATACAATCAAGTACATAATTTCATTATAACACAGTTGTTCAACCATCGGTTAACAATCTTCAGGCCTTGAAAGAAGCAACAACCTGCATAAAAAATAAAATAAAATATTTTCATTTTAATTTTAATATTATAGTAACTTGAGTTCAATTCCTGTGTTTTAATGTGCATCGCTTTAAGGTTAAAAAGCATTATCATCTGTTATCTATCGCAAAAGACGAGAACTTACTAATAGCCGAGAAAGAATCGTTTTGTTTTATAAATTACGAGGTATTTAAAAACTCAAAACTTAGAAATTTAGTTATGGTGCAACAAAACATACGTATGCAATTTGCCTATAAAGCAATTAAGATACCCATATGAAGTTTATGAAAGTCACATCTTAATTAATGCCACTCTACTTTCAATGACTCTCTAATTTAAATACCAATCCATACAACATCCATATAGGCCTATTCCCGGTATTTTACTGTAACATCTGCACGTTCCTGGAATCTTCTTCCCTCTAGCATCAGGGTCTGTTGTATGCTGACAACATTTAAAATTAGGCTAAACGAATATCTATTCAAAAAACGCTAATCTTTTAGGTATAAAACAATTGTATTTTTATTTTTGCTTGTATATTTCTAAATTAAATTATTTCTTTTCCTAGTGTAGCCTAACACATTTCGCTAAAATAGGCCTAGTTTAATTTTATGTAACATAGACCCAATTAACTACTTTAAATGTATATGACTAGTGTATTCTTTCTAGTTATAGATATGTGTTAGTATATTTGTTTGTTCCTTTTTTCTGTCTCTGGTTGAGTGTAAGAGAAGGCTTTAAGGCCTTAACTCTGCCAGATTAATTTCTTCTTCTTCTTCTTTCTCGTAGTTTTACCTCTCCCTTTTTTAGGATTTAAGCGACCCACGCCGCCCGGGCCTTACAGGGCCGCGACCTGTCGGGAGAGGGATTATCTTTGGATCACATACATACTTTTTTGACCAGACAAGGACATGGAGGGCCTCCCCGGATGAGTGATCAGCCCAATGCCGGGGCCACCTCCGAGACAACACGAACACATAGGACGATACACACCATTCACACACACATTCACTCAGAACAAGGCGAGGATGGGGATGAAGATGATAATGACGGCCAGATGATATCCGGGGACCACAAGGGCCTAAAGTTACCCGACATTTATCTCAAAGGTGAGGGAAAACCCCGGAAAAAACCTCACCTAGGTAACTTGTCCCGACCAGGAATCGAACCCGGGCCCGCTGCGTGAGAGGATTGAACGCATCCCCTGAGCCACAGCGGTGGACTCCAGATTAATTTAAGATTTATTATTATTATTATTATTATTATTATTATTATTATTATTATTATTATTATTATTATTATTATTATTAATATTATTATTATCACAGACCCTTTGCACAATATACTAACATTCCATGTCTGCAATCATAATATAACTTATAAAAAGTTTGAGCTTCGTTACAATAACGCATAACTTATACGTGCTGCAAAGAAGCAAAAGTCGCAAGTAGGCCTACGTTTCGTTACCGATACTGAGTGCATATAGTAGAAGCCCCGTGATAGCATGAACGCGAAACAGAAGAAAAACACTATCATAGAATAAGTTATGGGCACTATTTTTATAATGTATTACTCTTATTATATTCTTGGAGGAACGACTTACGCATTCCCCAGTAATAGGTAGCGATGTATTCACATAAACAAATAAGATAGCTTTGTAAACAGCCATCAAATTTTACAACAGAGCTACTTGAAGACGAGATATTTTATACGAGTTTTGTCTTCCACGGATGTCTGCCCCTGTCGACTTTAGGAAAGTCAATCTTCCAGTGAAGGGAAACAAAACAAAGAAAGACACACATAATTTAATCTGACAAAAACATTTTGTGTGACGTGTTTGGCTACAGCTCGTCCCAACACAAGTTTTTCCTATCATAAATATCGCATGTTACCAACTCTGCAAATGCAAGGAAGACAAAAAAAAACTGCAATCATTTTTGCTTTTTCGACTAATGAGCGAATTCTTGCTTTATGGCTACACCTATCGCCATTAAGGTCATAAAATACTCATTTAAGCCACCGCTGATGTTAGGAAAGGAGTGAACTTCATTGGAATCATCTAAAACTCTCGAAAACCTATTGTTTTTGGGTCATGTTATTTGCTTCCGATCGCGAAATTACACCTTTTCAACCTCAATTTCGGAAAAAGTAATTTCAATTTCGGAAAAAGTAATTCCAATTTCGGAAAAATTAATTCCAATTTCGGAAAAAGTAATTTCAATTTCGGAAAAAGTAACTTCAATTTCGGAAATACAAATGCTATGAAAAGGTTATAGTAAAGTTGTTACCACGCTAGGACAAATGACTCAATCGGAGCGAGATTACGTAGAGAAGTAGGCCTAGCTAGAAGGTGTACCTAAATGATCCAAATAAAACAGTTTTGATTTTCACTGTGGTTTTCATTTTATGTCTCATCGGATGTTTTAAAAAAATAGCCCTAGTATTTCCGAAATTGAAGTTACTATTTCCGAAATTGAAATTACTTTTTCCGAAATTGAAATTACTTTTCCGAAATTGAAATTACTTTTTCTGAAATTGAAATTACTTTTTCCGAAATTGAAATTACCTTTTCCGAAATTGAGGTTGAAAAGGTGTAGTGGTTATCGTGATGAAATTACTCTGTATCCATGGAACTGAAGTTGACGTCGGATTATTTCAAATAATGCAAAGTCTACCCACAATTCCTTGCATTCAAATTCTCAATAATTTTTATGCCATTTGATCCTTTCTTTCTTTCTTTCTTTCTTTGATGTAACGTCAAATATATTTTTAATTAGGTTATATTATGTTTATCAAACAATAAAGGTTGCAATAAATCTTAATACAAAACAGATGATTTTGCTAAACTTTTTCTAAGTCCTTTCGGTGTTTAAAATACATAGGCCTAATTGTCAGGGAAATCATTTTAGTTGAAAAAGATTTTAACTAAAATCCACTAAACGCTTCTAAATTTCATTAAAAAAATTGACATTCATATAAATTTTGTTGGTGTGTGCAGAAAACTGGAAATTTTTACTAAAACTATAAAAGATACATCAGTGTTAGCCCTCAACGGCTCTCTCAGTTTTTTTTAATGTTACAATGTTTGTTATCGCCAACCTTAAAAATCTCGTTTATAAAAAAATTTAATAATATCTCCTAAGTTTGTAAAAAATTAATATTAATTGAATTTATTAACAAAAGCGTCAATAAATTTCATAAAAATTTTTAAAATAGTTTAGTACAAATATTCGACTTTTATCATTTTGGCTTACTTTTTTTGTATCTTAATTTATTTCAACTTATTTTGTATTATAAATTACTAGGCCTAATATTAACGTAGGCCTATACGTATTTGTAATATACATTTCTGATTTCTGTATTGTTGAACTATTTTACTTTTCTTTGCAAAAAAGTTTTTGAACTCAATTTTAGTTTAAAAGTTAACTTTTCTACATAGCCTGTGTAGACTATATATTTTTTCTTTTCTCTCTTATTAACAAATTGTTTATGCAGTCGTAAAAGCAAATGCCGAATTGGATATTTACATACCATGAATAGTTCCATGGCCTACCCTATTGTACAGACACAGATCCCGAACTCCTTATATAGCCTCGAAGCTAAAAGGAGTATAAATACAGATGAAAAATAAATTATTTATTGCATACAGTCTTAATCATCGGGTTCATATTAAGATTTATGAAGTTTGCAGTACGTAATAAATAAGATATGTATTTTTATATAATGTGTAAATTGGGTAAATAAATGAAAATTAAAAAACAGCTACTTAAGCTGAGTAATGATGACAGAATAGAATGAACCTGGAATCATCTCAGATAAACAACCTATTGTTTTCGGATCGTGTCATTTGTTCTGAGTAGCCTTAATCGCGAAATTAGCGCCTCTCGTGGTAAAAGGAGCGAAAGAACAAAGGTGTTCATATGATTTGTACGACTATAAATTATAAAAGAAAATGGTAATTATAAGAGGGCCAAGAAATAAATTAACCTCTGTATAAGGTAATTGCTATATGGGGCTTCCGAATAAATGTTTTGTTTTCAGTCACTTTACACTTCAGATGAAGTTTCAGACAATTTTTATGGAGGATGAAAGGTTGAAATAAATTTGGAGTTAATTTAATTTAGGTGCGAGTTATCTTTGTGAAAAATCATTTCGCAGCGAGCAGAAATAAAGCGAACTGGGCTCATTAAGCCGAAGTCAAAACATTTACAGGTTAGCTAATACTTCATTTTTTATTCTGGTTCGTAATTTCTTCTTAATACAGACACCTTAATTGCAATGGCTACCGACTACTTCTTCTTGCTTACTAATGTCTCTACTATTTATTTATTAAAGTCATCATTATGGAACTTTACGATGGAGAAACCACAAACACTAAACTTACTCGTGCAAGAATATTTATGTTTCTTATTCATTTGACGTTTCTGACTTTGAGTGAGACTTTTTTTTTTTTAATTTATTTATTTAAGGTCGCTTCTTAGCAATCAGTGAGACTTTATAAGCATTAAAACACTCGTTTTAAACACTAGTCGTCACTGTATCTATAAGAATTAAGATTTTATTTCCTACAAGGAACATTATAATATCCTACCGAATAAAACAATATGGAGGCCTATATTAAGCCTAATAACAGGCTACATTCTACAACGATTAGGCTAAAATATGCCTTAAATGCGTACTTGCGATTTATTTCCTTACAGTCTACGCTGTTTTAGCCCCTTCAGTGCTGAATTTCACCTCACATGAAAATTCTCAAATTTTATTAATGCCAGAGTGGTACTTTCTGAGAATAAGTTGTGGACGGGAAAATGTCTGACCGTGTGCCTGTATGCGCGATATCTCAAATACGCTTTATTAGATTTATATTAAACTTTGTATACGCATTTATAACGTCTATGGGAAGAAGCCTACTGATATTGGACCAAATAGGTTGACCGGTACCGGAGTAATGCCCAATTTAGTGCCTATTTTATGGTAATATATTAGAAAGGATTTATAAAATGCAAATCAGTTCTCATGACAATATATTGTTTTACAGTGTTCATATACGGCTTTCGAAGTTGCAATACAGTTAGCTTTGACAAATAACACCACCCACATATTCCTTCATATTTGCTTATCAAACTAGACCTTTGTTCTTCCGTAAGCCCTGTTTAATGAATCGATCTGGATCTTAACTCTGAAATTGATTACAAAAATGACTTATTTTCTGCATAGGCTATCATAATTGCAATTATCACTGATTAAACAAAACATTTTGACACTTTGTTACATCAGTTTAATTTTTTATTATTTGGTAAATTACGTAGCCTGTTAGTAACTTTTTCTTTTTTATGTGTAGACTTTTCTAAAATTAGTTTTATGGAAGCGGTAACTTCCTAAAACCGCCTGTAACGGAAATAATGTAACGAAAATTGGCCTACATAAAATCTTGACAAATGAATGTAGAAACCACGGCATCAGTATGCTTATTCCATTCTTGAAACTAAATAAAGAAGGCCTTGGCTTAAATGCAGTCAGATGTTTGTAAATTTAAGCCTTGCTTTAGATGTACAAAATTAACAAGGAATATAGACTATGTTAATTTATAGGTAGGCCTACATTAATCTTAAAATATTAACTAAATAGGTGCCTATAACATAGGCTATGAGAATAGAGTAGGCTATACACTAAGCCTCTATAAATTTAACAGAAAAACAGTAGGCTATATTGAGCTAGCACTACGAATTTTAAAATATAATTAACTTCTTGACAAATAGGTTCCAAGAACATGCTAGCATTTTATAGACCTATATGAAATTGTGATGAAAATTAAAAAGCCGAAAATTTCTTTCCATCTAGCTACATTTGTATATTGTTAAATAATTTATTTAGTGATACCTCAAAGAAAGTGTCGGCGAAATGCACAGTCTGCGATAAACCCTTAAATCTTATAATTAGCCTAAAATTTTAATTCAAATTCTATTCTTATCGTATATTCTACACCGGATTCTAGGAAGAAGGAGATTGTGACATGAGCTAAAACAGACCAACCAAATCCCAGACAAATATTGTATGTCAGGGTAGGTTGAAAATAAAATTGTTATCGAATCGGTTCATACTTTGCAATACATTATTATTATTGTTATTGTTATTGTTATTATTAGCAGTCTGTAGAGCATAATAGGCCTAATCCCACAGACGAAGTCAAATATAAGATGGGCCTATCGTTTTAAAAATTGCCTGTACAAAGCAATACAAAGTTAAGATACTTTTTGTGTCGCACATAAAAATTAGTTTCAATTATAAAAGGCATTGCCTAGTAACCGATTTCTAATTCTTTTTGTAAAAGTGGTTCCGACAATTTCAAAACCAACTCTTTGATATTTGGTGTAGACTTCAAAATTCCTTAATGATGCATAGCCTTAACTAGCCTGCATTTAGGTATGTGTGCAATAATAATTTATTACATAATAATTTATAGACCATTTCTTCTTGAGAATTCAGAAATATTAACTTTTAGAAATATTAACAATTTAAACAGACATAAACTAGACAGTGTCATGATTCTTTAGTTTATGAATACGGGCCTAAATTGAGCTCTATAAAACTATAAATTGGTATAAACTGAGAACAGACTGAAAGCTATCAATTAGGCCTATTCTTAAATACAGCAAGTGGAATAGGTACTTCAGTAGACTAAGCCATCTGAAGGTAATATTAAAGTTTTCGCAAAATATTTCACTAGTCGTGTGAATCTGCTACATAGCACTAAATCATACGAGAGAAGTGATGAAATCATACCCACATGAGCTGAGTGATGAAGTGATAATAACAGTGGAGACATCATTAGGCCCTGCTATATGGGTCGCCCGCAATGGGTGGTGCAGCGACTATATTCACAGCGGAGGCACCTTCTCTAAATTCTAGTAAATAAATTAAAATTTATAAACATATTAAGATAGATATCAGATATAAATTTCTACAGGAGCATTAATCCCTCAAATTATCATCCTGATATAAAGGTAGCTTGACTTACTCATTCGTCAGTCTTTATCGTTAGGCAAAATAATTTTTAAAAGAAGTTTAATCGGCCTATTTATTTTACTGCTAAATAAGAAAATTGTAGTAGTTATACTTCGGAAATGTTGCCAAGAGGGAAAGTATTTATTGTTTCCTTTAAAACTACTGACACAGATTCATTAAATCCATTCTTGTAAAAAAAAATTCATTACTTTTTTTTCAGCGATTTCGAAAACTTTGCCTTGTGCCATCTGGGACATGTAACGAAAGATGTGGATTGCAATGTTCTTGCATATCAATTGAAGTGCTTTGTCAAATGTAAGTAAATTATAGTAGGCTATATAGTCTAAGTTACTGGCAGCTCAAAAATCATTGTAGCCTATTATATCTCTCAAATACGCTAATATATAATTAAATGGGCTACAATAATTCGTTTTAACCTTTGAAAATCCGCTATTGCGTACACTAATTAGATTCTTTCACCACAAATCATATTTTATTGATATTCAAAACTGACAAAACATCACACAACATAAACTATGGGTCTATTGCCGCTATCGGGGAGGGTAAATGTAAGTCCAATGACAACGTTCTCTATTTCTGAATCATATAACTTGTTCCTTTAACTTCTTAGGTTCTTTAAATTTTATGCACTTTTGACTTAAAACCGACAGTCTCGTTGTTTGTTGCATTAATTATTTTATTAGATCTTGCATTCTGTAATACCGCTAAATCAGAGTGCTTGGATTAAAGTACAATTTCAATTTATTAGATACTAGCTTACAAGGCGTCGCCCGGATTTTTATTTTGTAATTTGAAATTAACTTATGAAGGACTTTCGATTTCAAACTCTATAGCCTTGTATGATATGTAGGCCTAACTTTAAATGAGGAAGAACGACTTATCACACGTAAACTATTCCCTCAGAAAACGACACAGCGGTGGACATTTTTGAAAATAAAATATTTTAATGTATTCTATTGTAACCCTATTTACCAGACTATCCCGTATGCATTTAGAAATGCTTAAGTACGCAAATAGTTGCACAATACGTTATTTTAACATGCAGAAAAATTGTATCACATTTCAAAATACATTGACAATATCTTGACAATTTTATCTTCGGAAATTTTGTCAGAAAATATTTTACCACTGCAACCACACAAACTGTGAATTCCATGCTGTTTTGCATGACTGCTCATTAGGAGCTCGACTGCAATTGAGAAGTTTAAAGCGACGCGACATCGGCAGAAGTTAATTTGAAGCGTATATCGTAGTAATCAGTAATCACAGACATATTGATAACAGTAATAAGTTGACAAAGTGCCGCATGATAGTCCATGATTTTTCATAATCATTTTCTCGCACAATAGAGATGTGTTTAACCTGCCTTGATGATTTGATTGCGTGTCTCGCTATTTTTATTATAAATGCTCCAATTGTCCCGTTTATACGATTCCGTGCAGTAGACCTACTCCAGATTAATTCCTGTCGTACGACTGCGAGCATTGTTCTGTTTTACAAACCAAGCTTATTTCAGAATTTCAAAGTGATCGTGACTTTTGGTAACTTAAATAGACAGATGTCCCTTTTTTTATGAAGTTACACGTAAACTACCATGCATTATAAGCTAGCAAGTACATTATTCTTTCTTTAAAAGATCTAAATGGGTCTACAGATGAAAGATAACGCCGTTTATGAATTTCAGCTGCCCTTATGAGAAGACAGATGTAGCTTTATAGTGATTCCCTACTTCATTCAACCCTTACCCTGCAACAAAATAAATATGCAACGTTTAGGCACTCTGCTAACGAAGCACGGAGAAATACAGCAAATAGGATTCTCTATTCTTGTATCAATTCTTTAGTCATACAACACAATGTACATTTAGCAAGCATTTCCTGGAGAAATACAGCAAATAGGATTCTCTTTTCTTGTATCAATTCTTCAGTCATACAACACGATGTACATATAGGAAGCATTTTCCGGAGAAACACAGCAAATAGGATTCTATTTTCTTGTATCAATTTTTTAGTCATACAACACGATATACATTTAGGAAGCATTTTCCGGAGAAATAAAGCAAATAGGATTACATTTTCTTCTGTAAATTTTTTAGTCATACAACACGATGTACATTTAGGAAGCATTTTCCGGAGAAATACAGTAAATAGAATTCTATTTTCTTTTATCAATTCTATTAGTCATACAACATGCATGATATACATTTAGGAAGCATTTTCCGGAGAAACACAGCAAATAGGATTCTATTTTCTTGTATCAATTTTTTAGTCATACAACACGATGTACATTTAGGAAGCATTTTCCGGAGAACCACAGCGAATAGGATTCTATTTTCTTGTATCAATTCTTTAGTCATAGGCTACAACACGATATTTATTTAGGAAGTATTCTCCGAAGAAACCCAGCAAATAGGATTCTCTATTCCTGTATACTCTTATAACAAGATTTTAATTTAGCCTATTTGATCGATAACAGTTTTTAACTGTTTGCACTTGAAGTAAAATAGGTTTAATCGTATCTAAATAGCAGAATTTAAATTAGAAGCGCAGGAAAATATTTAACCCTTTATTTGATAGAATCGGAGACGAAATGAGATAATATCTTCAACGTACTTTTGGTACGTGGCTCCTTCCTCTTTTATGCCCACTATTATATAGTAGGCAATGGGTACCTAGGCAAATCCCATTTGCCTCATAATTTTGAGTACAATCTACAAAAAATGAATGTATCCTAGGAAAAATTAAATAAGGGTTAATATTCAATAGTTACGTAGCTGTCAGTCGGCCTGGAGAGAACAGTTAGGCCTACTTGGTACTGACTTTATATTCCCCAGTTCGAAGTTTCATCCCGGCTTATGTCGAAGGCATTTATGTGTGCATGTAAAAAAAGAAAAATTATTCTTGATTCAAAAATCAAACATAACAACAATTTCCCATTTTTTGAGGTAAAAGTCATATCGGCGACGTCTTAGGTTTTAGTCTTCGGTAAATAAACAAAACGAATACTGTCGTCGGCATATTATGATCTTAATATGGAATAGCCTTAGACTATATGCAGCCACATGACTATAACAAACTATTTATTTTCTGAAACTGGACATAGGCTATTTCGCTTATAATAATAATAATAATAATAATAATTATTATTATTATTAGGTCAAAAATGTTAAAAGAAACCTTGTAGGTTATCTACAGCAAAAATATCCTCGTGATCATTATCATCAGGACGTAAATTTGATACGGAAAAAAAAAATTATGCTCTCTTTATATGATTTTAGAATAACAATGACCTCTGAAGAGGAAGAACCTATATCGCAGACAACTGACAAATTGCAATTTATTCACAACGTCAACCACATATTTCACTGTCGTACTCATATAGTCTTCACTTCACTTTTGTTGTTACTCATATAGTCTAATATTCTGATATCAAATAGGTAATAATGCATCGCCGTTTCCATAGTTTTAAAATGTTATTAGGATTTCATTTAGTACTGATAGCCTACGCCTTTATGTAAAAAAAAAAGTCCGTACACTTGGATGTAATATTTAGAGAGATATTACTAAAGAATTCAAGAAGATTGAGGATATATTTAGCAGCCTGTTAATGAAGTAAGTAAAACCATTTGAAGTTTCTGAATGCAATCTGTATTTTCAAGTAATGAGTACAAAACAGTGAAGAACTTCAAACATTATAATCAAATCCGTGACGTCTTGCTGATGATTTCTCGAATGTTTTACAATAACGAGAATAGGCTACTTTTACCGCACGTACGGTGAAAAATCATAAACCTTAACATTCATTGGTCACATAAACTATTAATTAAGCCATGAATTGACAAATTAGTTAACTTTTTAGTTATTAGCAATCGGGTAATCGTGAGTTTATCACCGCAGCAACAAAAAATCTCTACCTTTTTTCTGTCTCTCGTTTCTTCAGTCGTAGCTCCTCGTCTGACTTCAAATACCGACATTGTCGTTCGTCGTATTGAACTTTTCACCATTTCTTTATGAGCTCACCGCACCCAAGTACAAACGCATTTCTGTACAGGCCTACAGTACTTCGTTCTCGAACGTTCTAGATTTTAATCGATAAAATCAAATATTCAGGTAATACAATGATTTATAAACATTTAGGATGGTAATGCTATAGGGCAAAAACTCCTCCGACACTGGGATTTGAACCCAGGACCTTTCGCTATCCCTGCCACTGCTCTACCAACTGAGCTTAGCCAGAGTTCACTTCACAGCGCCCGGATAGCACAATAAATACTAAGGATCTGTTATTTAGGTCTCTATAGGCCTAACTCTATACTATTTGTAAAGAGATGGCACAAAGAAGACTGCTACATCACCTTAACATTTAGTTACCCAATAACAAACCGCAGATGGAGTTACAGAACATAAATGTTATCCTCACTATTATTTACTTAATATAATCGTGACGCTGGTTTCAACAGCCTTGTGCAGTGGTTAACGCAACAATATCCTACATAAATGCTCTGGGTGCGAATTTTGTCGTGGAAAAAAATATTAATTCCAATAGCGTATTTAAAAATCATTTAAAGGATTTGAAATTTTTTTCCTCACTGAAAATTACAGAAAAAGATTTGACATTTATTTTCCACAACTTTAACGAGAAATTCAGTCGCATAAGTTATAAAACCTTTCAAATACTTATCTTTTGTACGGAGAATTAATTAAATCTCCAATTTAGTTACTATAGTGTATGTGAAATATATTTCTGATTAAACTATTGTAGTCTACTACAATATTAATGAATATTTAAGTTTAATACCAATATGACCAAGCGATTTGACTGAGATTGTAACGTCTTGGACTCGCATTCGGGAGACGATAAGTTCAATCCCTTGGCCTGTCAATTTGACATGGTTTTTTTTTCATGGTTTCCCCTGTCGTAAAGGCAAATGCCGAATTTTATGTTTACATACCATGAATCATCCTCAACATTTCATCCTGTATCATAAATATCAGTTTAAATTTACTCTATAAAATACTGCAACAATAGAAACAATTGACAAGCAACAGTTCCTTGGCCTACCCTACTGAATAGACACAGATCCCGAACTCCTGATATGGCCTCGTAGCTAAAAGGAGTAGCCTATAAACACAGCTGAAGTAAAAAAATAAAAAAATACTACATGCCATCCTGTGCAACTAGGTGGTGAATGTAACATAATTCCATTATTCAGATGGCCTACCGGTATGTCCCTGTTGGACCAAAGAAAATCTGTCAGCTTAATATAACCGTGCCGCAGTAACACCACTGCACTGAATTTATTATGGAGTTGACAATTTTCGATTTGTAGTTCGGCTTAAGCTATACTTATCAATCAGATTCATTTTCTGGAAATGAAATATGAAAATTGAGGGGTAATATAACTTAGTTCTTTTTCAAAACTGTGCTTTAAGCAATTATGTCATTATAAGACTAGCTTAAACCTTCAGCGCGACCGCCTATAAAATTGTTTCGGAACAGCTGATGTAGATAACTTCAGGTTAATGTAACGTGAAATATCACTCAATGGATATGTCAGCCCAGATGTATTAAGTTAAAATATCAACAGAAAGTTACATGACACAGGGATGTGGTGGCACCACCAGCATGCTGGTATAGATGTTATATGAGCAGCTCCTTGTTTGGAGTAACCGGCATTGCGCTCGGTATTGACCGCGGAGTAGCACTGGCCACAGCGGCCGAAGACTGGGCTGGAACGCCGCGCACTGGCCTCTTAAATCCACAGTTTTGCAAGTTCTGATTAATAACTTCTCATTACGAATACTTGCCTTATTACTAGGGCAAGGCATTTGATGATTTTGCATCTTTTTTATATGAAGGTTAAAAGATAGCTCGAATATAAATAAATGTGTATCATGAAATTATTGATTAAAGAAGGGCTATTTGTTTTTGCATTTTTTGGCTTTATTTTGCATTTCTCGTCATTTTCAAGAGATGGTCATTTTCTGCATTTTTTGGTCATTTTCGGCGTTTTTCTTTCTCGGCATTTTAGGTCATGTTTCAGTGGAGGTAGAGAGGAGCTTTTCTTATGCACGAATCGTTACTTTCAGACAATAGACAAACGCTTTTATTTGAGAATATCCGCCAAGTAAATTATAGTTCATTTTAATTCAGGTTTAATGCAAACTTTTCGCTAAGGGTGTTCAAGTAGTATAGATTTACTTTTTTTTTTAGCAATGAAATAAGGGTGTTTTATATTGTAAATTCATATATAACGCATTGTGATCTGTTAAATTGCTTTTAGCTATTTATTACTTTAAAAACACTAAATATAAGTAATGATGGAAAATTTATTGGTCTTTATTTAAATTTCGTGTCATTTTTTTCACTATTTTTAGGTCATAAATGCATTTTTTATTTTGCATTATTTCACTATTTTATGGTCATTAAATGCCTGTCCCTACTTATTACTAATAAGTGAATTTGCTGTCTTTTGTATTACATTATGATCTTGGTCGACTTTCTTATAAGTAAAGTAAATATTTATTATCGATAAAGTTTCTTTCAGCTTTGAGCGTAGTGGAACGGAAAACTTCGCGTAGTGCAGGGCCCTGTTTCATAAAACTTTTACACTCATAATATTAGTTATTATTATTAGTCTTCTGTTTCATAAGAATATTTTATATTAATATTAGTTATGAGTTCATGGCTTTAAATCATGAGTAAATATTGCTAATATTATTAGTAAACTGTTTCATAGACTCCGGAACTAATAAAATTTACTGATAATATTAGGTGTTTTTCTATAAGTGTTTTTGAATCCATAACTTATTCTCAAACCCATGTAATTCAGATTTTGTGATCTTAAATTTGTGGAAAATGAATCACTCTGATTTAATTATCAATTTAGAAAAAACTTACATACACTATCAAAGGGATTTTTGTTATAACAAGTTTTTAGGAATTGAGGTTAGGTTTTAGTACATAAGCCTACTGCTATCTTGAATAAGTGCCTGGCAGATTTCTTCATTTCTTAGAGCTAGTTACTATTTACTACATTTATGAATATATATGTAGGGTATGCTGCTGTGAAATGGTACTGACAAAAAGACTAAGAAGGGAAAAAACACAAACAATCCAGACTTAACCTAGAAATCAGTCAGCTAACTAATGAACTAATAATATTAATGAAGAGATTTTATGAGTAGTGTTTATATCTCTATGAAACAAGACTTTGTTAACTAATCAACAATATTATGAGTTCTAATATTATTAACAAGTTCTATGAAACAGGGCACAAGTGTGACAAACATGCGGCCTCCTAAAGTTTTATGTGAAATTAATAAATATGTACGCTACACCAATAAATTAATATAAAATAAAGTTTGCTAAAATATGATTTGCTATTAGTACAGCAGTGTCTGCATCTGTGAAGATTGGTATGCTTAGGTGCGATCTCCCATTCATCATCATTCATCATCAGAAATCCACAAAAATCCCGGATTTGACACTTACTGTAGCCTAGTTAATGTAACTTAGTTAGTTTATTATTAAGTTATCAATGTTTTTGTTTTCTCTTTCTTCTTAAATAGTTAAACTTTTTCTCTTCTTTCTTTATTCTTTAGATTAAGTTATAAATAGATCAGATGACCCATGCAATTATATAGTAATAAGTACAAATTGTATAGTGCATATAGAGGCCTCTGATAGGAATCCAGGACATGGGGCCAATAAGAATTAATCATTAATGTATTAAATTTAATTAAATTAGTACAGTGTCTCATAAAATACTGATAGGCCTATATAGGCCTAGTGCACTGCCTGTGCAATGCATAGTTCACCAATCACTGTGCTCATAACAATGAAAATAATACCATATTTTTAAATTCGTAAAGGAAACAATAGACTGAATCAACATCAGTTTTGTACTTTGATTAGTGATATTTGTAGTGAATTTGAGGGCTTTCCATGCTATTAATAGTTATTAGACTTTCTTGTCATCAAGTTTGAAAACACTTTTGGTCCCTTCAAGTAGAATTAGGTTTCTTGGACATGAAAGCGAATCACCCGATAAGCTATGTGACGATAGTAATTGACTTTAAGATTCGATATTCATTATAGATTTTCAGGTCATTTAAATAACTTAAATTTAAAATTACAATTTGTAATTTCGTTGTATGATAATATTAATGCTTATAAATTTAACTTTGAATTTTTAAAAATTACCTTAAAACATTAAATGGAAGGAAAAGGCCGTATAGTGGCCACAAAATGACCGAATAATTACATTAATTTTTGAAACATTGATCTAAAAATAAAAATGGGGAAAGATGACCAAAAATGACCCTAAAAATTACCAGTTTTATAATCTAGGAGACCTGATCAGAGTATCTGCACTATTGGGCAACGTTCATGATGTACCGGCTATAAGATAAGTCATCAAAATACGGGCCCTGCTAAAGACACAATGCCTATCAGAAAATTCCGAAATAGGAGGATTTTTCTCTAAAATGGAGATATAGGCCTAACTCATATGTTACTACTTTTTCAACTTCTGGCTTAACTCAAAATTATTAAAGTACAATAAATAGTATAATTAAAACCATCAGCTCAACAAGCAAGCTAAGACAAGCATAAACTAAGATGAATGGTCGGTATTGGCTTCATATGAATAGAACAGCTACATCAAATAATGGTTAATATCACTGGTGAACGAGTATAGTAAATGTCACGCTTATGTAGGCCTATATCATAATATAGTTTATTTTCTACCTGTAAAGTATCAAGTTATTTCTCATATGCATCGAGTGAAATGTGATTTTAAAAATGTCTTGATTAAAAACCGTAAAGAAATACGGTACGTTCTTTCTTGAAATATGAGAACCTAATTTAGTTATGAAAGATAGGGATATAAGTATGAATGGGAACACGTATTGTTAAAGTATACTAAATGCAAATGATGTATGATTAGCTGAGATCCTTTTCTCGTGTGTGAGTGTATAATACATAGGGTGGTAATTACTCTAGCCTCATTTTCTTTACATTCACCAACGCTACCGCCGTTGCCCGGAAAGAATTACCCGCTAATTTGAACCCATGAATCTGCACTATTTTTGTAATGCTGGAAACCCTCAGAATGTTGGGTAGGGTCAGTGTTTTTGACACTTGAATGTGCCTGATAAACCTGATAATGTGCCCGGACAGTAAATGTCCGTGGTTTTGTCATAGTAGGTAATCCCACGAGGGATTACGAGTTTATCGATATATTTGGTATAGCAAACATGCCTAATTTCGCAGTACCCCTAATTTCGGAGTATCTTTTTATTTTATTTATTGCAAAATTGGGAACAGTAGTGGAAATATATCATCCTATTCATCAAAGAGGGCGTCTTCTCTTATATTTTTGTAACATTTAAGAGGAAGGTCAGGTCAGTATTAGTAAACAATCCCATGTGTAACATTGAGGAATTTAATAACGTTATTGTATGAATTTATTTTATTTGACGATGCCATACATTAACAATATGTGAAAGGCTGAAATTATTATCTATCTATCTATCTATCTATCTATACATTTTTTTTTATTTTTCCATTACTGTTCCTGATTTTGCAGTAAATAAAATAAAAAGATACTGCGAAATTAGGCATATCTATTGGATAGAAAGTCGGCCGCGGTGGTCTAGGGGTAGCGTGCCCGCCTCTGGATCCGCAGGTCGCGGGATCAAACCCGGCCGCGGTCGATGGATTTTTCCGGACATAAAAATCCGGGCACGGAGACTTTAAGCTGGGGGGCCCGTGTCGTAGATTTACGGCACGTTAAAGAACTCCAAGCCTAAATTAGAGCCTCTGGACAAAATTTCTCGGCCCTTTCACGTCCAAGTAATATCTTAGTTTCCGGAGAGGGTTGGGCTTACCACCTGTCCCTCTGCCCTCTCTCGGAAAATAAGCGTAACAAAATTCAAATAGGTATCAGAAACCTCCAATTGGAGGCCCTTCGCCCCGACACTGGGGATATAGGACAGAGAGAGAGAGAGAGAGAGAGAGAGAGAGAGATTGGATAGAATGTCTCATTGATAACAATTTATCTGATAAGTTTATAGCTCTTTTTGGTAAGCAGTTTTATCACAGATGACTATAATCTCAAGTAACTTGCAATTGTGTTAATTCAAAAAATTGGTGGATAACTTCCTTTATTTAAGTAATTTCAACTGCGGACTTGCGACGAGATTCTCTTGCTTAGGCTATAATAAATGCAGATCAATTATAACAGTACTTACAGGAACTAAAAAGTGTTCAGCCCACTGTTGCATAAATATTGGACGTGGATTAAATTTTAACAGACGAAGGGAGAATATCCATCTGTTAATCAGAGGGAGGATAATCGAACATTAATATCATTGCAGCGAACTTCTACTAAAAGTTCAACTAATTACAACAATGTTCATGGCATAATTATTTAGTCACAATCTTCAATATGTTATTAAGTGCCAGAATTGTACTTTATGAGATTGTGTGGGGACGGGAAAATGTCTGTCCGTCTGTTTGTCTGTCTGTCTTGTCAGTCCGTGTGTCTGTACGCGCGATAACCCAAATACGTTTTATCGGATTTTCATGAAACTTAGTATACGCATTTATAACGTACATGGGAAGAAGCCTATTGATATTGGACCAAATCGGTTGACCAGAGTAATGACTAATTTAATGCCTGTTTTATGGTAATATATTAGAAAGAATTTATCAAATGCAAATTCGTTCTCATGACAACATATTGTTTTACAGTGTTCATATACGGCTTTGCATGTTGCAATACAGTTAGCTATGACAAATGACACTACTTCAGACCTTTGGTTTTCGTAAGTCCTGCTTAATAAATCGGTGTGGAGCTGAACTCGGAAATCGATTACAAAAATAACTTATTTTCTGCATATCATAATTAAAATTATCCCTGATTAAACAAAAGCATTCTGGCACTTGGTTACATCAATTTATCTTATGTTTATTTTAATCTATAGACCTATCTTCTCGTGCACAGGCAAGAAATCCAGAATCGGAAAAGAAATCACAATGTGCACTTTTAAATTAGTTACTTTTATAGAATATGGCGTTTAGGCCTATGCATTTTAATAATATTTAACTAGTATGCGGCTGTATACTTGTATGGCCATTTTAGACTTTCAAAATGATAATTCATAAACAACT
The DNA here is from genome assembly GCA_964059195.1 of Ectobius pallidus. NCBI lineage: Eukaryota > Metazoa > Arthropoda > Insecta > Blattodea > Ectobiidae > Ectobius > Ectobius pallidus. Next base: position 29,093,172 of record CAXKWD010000004.1, on the reverse strand, counting down.
CTGTTCTTATAGGTTAAGGTTGCTTTGGCTACCTTCGAAGATTCGGTTGTAGATTCACATTATCTAACTTATGTTAATGGGCTGTAAATCTAGTAGTTTCTGAGAGCTTACTCTTTCAGAATAAAACTACTCAATTGATGGAGCTGAAATTCTGCATGAATATAGTTTTTAAACGTAAAAAGAACAAAGGACTATAGCCATTTCGAAATGTTTTACAGTTTCAAGATTATGGCGTCCGCTTTAAACAACCGGACTATGTTCCCTGACGATAATTGATTAAACTTTACTGTGCTATATACGTTATTTTTATGTTGCAGTGCATAATGTCATCCAAAATAATTAATTTGGTTCGAATCATTATAATCTCTTCTCTATATAAATAAACGGCTTTGTCCTGACTGACTGACAGGAATCAACGTAGAGCCTAAACTATAACAGGTAGAGACTTGGAATTTTGACAGTACCTTCGTTTTATAAAGTGCTCACTAAGAAAGGATTTTGAAAATTTTTTATTTCAAATGCAAAAAATTAAATGTTTTTGAGAATACTTAATCCCATTTTACACAGAATTATCAAATCCAAATCACAGTTCATTTGACAACAGTATTGTTGGCAGTCTTCACGTAAGGCTTTGGATATAAATGAAACGTGTCTCTGACAAATTAGAGAATGTATCAATATAATTCATATTATAAATAAATAATAAAGAATGAAATCCACGAAAATAATGCAGTCACATAACTTTCTCTAGCCTGGAAATAGAGAAAACAATACGAGGTAAGGTAATAGGCTATGTTTTGGGAAGAGAAGTATGAAAATGATATTGCATTTCTGTTTAATTTCATCACCAAAACGGTTTTATGGTAACATTAGAGTGAGAAATAAATTTTTCTGCCACGATAATACAATTTTATGTTAACGGAATTTCTGTTTCTTCTTATTTGAACCCCTACCAGGCTTGCTGTGTACTGTACAAGCGATGGGATGCAAAATTCTACATCCTCTATAAGCCATAAAAAGCTATATCAAGCGTTTTCTGAGGGAATAGTATGAGCGTGATAAGTCGTTCTTCCTATTTCAAATTATAAATACCTATATAAGGCCCTAGAATTTAAAAATCTAAAGTCCTTCATAAGTTAATTTCCAATTACAAAATAAAAAGCCCGGGTCACACCGGGCCTTTAAGCTAGTAGCCTATATAAGACATAGGGTTACTAGACAAATTAAGTATGGAGAATGAAAAGGAAATGTCTGTACCGTACATAGTTCGTTCCATTTCGTACAAATAAGAAGATTTTCTCCATAAGTTACATCAAAACAGTATTTGCACTGGAAAGAAAAAAATTGTTGCTTGAGTAAAGTTCAATTCGAATAACACAAAAGAAAAGGGTTAAAAATAAATTTCAATTACGTTATATAACAGTATGTGCGAAAATTATTTGCACTTCACTTTAGCAGGAAGAGATACGATTGTATTTATATTAATTACAAATTCTCATGTTGTTTGGTCTGCCGGAATTGAGAAGAGTGTGAGTGGAACGTTACACCATCATAGAACGCAACATTGTAAGCACCACGTTTTATTTTAATACTAAAAGTTGATTACCTTGAAAGTACAAGCAAATTTGAGAAGTGGAAATTAACTTTAGCCGCTGAAAAATAATAACAAAAAAAATAAACATGTACCTTATGAATGACTCAACTAGGAACTGTGGGCAGAATTAATTTCCCTCGGCAGTAGCGTATCAGCCACAGTGAAGTTTGCATTCCATCACAAACACAATCAAAACGTTTTGATTAAGTAATTAATGTTACGTAACTCGGAGATTGTCTTCCCGTATGAAATACACACTTTCATATCTGCGTTGCTGAGATAATTAATCTTAGTCCATCCAACTGAATCGATTCTTTAAAAATTAGATGCTGTGGCCATCACACCAATTTCTTTTACGTGACAGTGTAGTCTATATCTGTGTTGTCAAATCTTCCACCTTTGCTCAATTACACAGCTTATATCGGGTTATATTTCCACCTAAGCACTAGTATGAGATGAAAAGAATAGAGAAAGGTTGAAAAGGAATCAAAAATGCTGTAGAATATCAATTGTATAATATTGAGTATAATTCTAAAAGAACAGTTTATAAATTATGAAAGAATTGAGATTTTTAGGTTAAGTACAGTTTTGGTTTGTATAAGCGTTACACATAGTCAATGCTTATACAAACCAAAACTGTACTTAACCTAAAATATCTCAATTCTTTCATAATTTATAAACTGTTCTTTTAGAATTATACTCAATATTATACAATTGATATTCTACAGCATTTTTGATTCCTTTTCAACCTTTCTCTATTCTTTTCATCTCATACTAGTGCTTATGTGGAAATATAACCCGATATAGACATTCATTAGCACTAGCTGAAAAAATTAAATTTATTAATATATATAGGTAATCAATTACACAGACCAACAGCCATTTTGGTGCCTTCGAATGTAGGCTATACGTATTCTTGGGTATATTTATGTCGCTGATGCCAAATGTGCCATTAGTTTTGTCCTATCAGCTTTAGTTTTTGATATGATATTACCATTATGCATATTATCCCATTTTACGTTTGATATAAACCAAAAACAGTGCCTATTTGTAGCTTCTAAATCATGTGAAGAAAAAAGCAACACACTAACTTTACATTAACATTACAATAACAATATAACATGGGGTCTTTAAAAAAAATGGTATTATCACATGCTGTACGGTCGTTTATGACTTATGAGCTGCCAATTTGAGGGCCAAAAAATAATCCAGCTTTTAGTTTTTCTGTACTTCGTACAGTTTTCGTCCTACGTGTCCAAAGTATGGTCAAGAACCTTCACTAGTTATATTATCAAGCAAGATTTTGTTTCGCTAAATTAAGAGCTAACGAATAAAATCTCTATAAAAGTAGAGCTGGTAGAGAAAAACTGTTTACATGTTTGGAATAAGCACACTAAGTATATCCAAAATCCGGTAGAACATCTGAGACACCAAACAAAAGTTATTTTTTGTTGGGCAGTGTTAAAATATATTAACTGCACACACTAATCTATAACATGTCTTATTATATCATTTTGAATGTAACAAATTTATCTTATGAAACTCGAAATCTGGTGTAGTATTTATTAATACTATTCTATGAATAAAATGTAACGGATTTTGTAAATGAGAATTATTTTCTTACTTTTTTTTAATATTCTGTCCGCTGTGAGATCACGGCCTACTAAATGAATGAACGGCCCATGCATCGATTCGATGAATCGGTTCGAGTTACCAGTGTTACCAGTGTTGCCAATAGTGCGTGTCACAAGATGGCGATCGTCGTGGTAGATTATTAACACCAGAACGCAATAAAAGCAAATGATCTGACTTGCACTGAATCAAAATTGTGTTTTTAATCCGTGCACATTTACATTATTTCAATATCTATCAGTGTCGCTGATTCAATTCTGCTCAGAATAGATATTCCCGGAGATTAACATGTACCTATAATGCACATTGTGCGCAATACTACTTATTATTATTATTATTTCAATATCTAAACAAGTTACAATGTATTAAAAATGTGTTCTCATTTTGTTAAAAAATGTGTTATCATTTTGTTCACTGACGTATGTGAAGTACTAAATAAATAAATAATACAGCTAATAGTAGTCTATTTATTTAAAAAAAAAATCTCGTAACTGCATTATTTGAGAATCAAGGACGAGTTTGAAAATATGAGTCGACAAAACATTGTACCCTATAGGATTCATAATACATTGTAATGTTTAATGTAAATGTTTAGTTTCATTATTTCAGAAATGAGAATATACGTTTGATGCCTTATGTGTAGATTAACGAGCTTACGTTTTATCAGATAAAAGTGCATCGTCAAACGTTCGTGATAGGTCTGTATCCGAGGAATTGCTAAACTTTATTGATCAATATCAAAGACACGGCATATGAATGGAATAGTCTCCTGAAAACAATTTTGTCGACAGAAGTTTCTAAACGTACGGCATAGAAAAAATTGCGACAAGCCAACAAATAAAAGTGGTACGAGTTTTTTCAGAAGAAAATGTATTTCATTTCAATTCTTAAAAAATAATGACATTTATTTGCTATACTGCATTTCTTCGCAATGAACTCGATCTGGAACTTTGGAAAGGCAAAAGCGAAAAGTTCAAACAATTAAATCATTGTAACAAGTAACAAAAAACTTTCAGTTCTGGTTTTAAAAAAACTAGATACTAGGCTCTTTTTGTTTCTTTTTGTTTAATGAACATTGGCAAGCATTTATGAAATGTTTCGTTTCAATTTCTTAACATTGAGTGAAATAGCTAGACTAATTAGTGAATAAGCTTTGCTCAAACAATTATACTTGCAGGCTAAATAGCTTGCAAAAGACTCTACCAAAGTCAATAACGATAAGCCTAAGACGTGAATCTTGGAATATTAGCTCGTATGTAGCCTATGGTAACCACTGACGCTGATCTGTGTTTATGAGCAAATAATAGCCATGTTGTTTGTAAGAAAGATCGGCAGACTGTGAACAGCGATAAAAATATAGAATTAATTACATAATTAAAGTAATTAAAAGTAAAAAAAAAAAAACTGTGATGGAGAAGCTCATTTATTCGATACTCACACACACCAAGAATTCCTCGGTGCTCTAGCTAAGCCCAAAGGAATATTTCTCATTGCAGCCGCATAAGCGTACAATAATTATTATAAATAGGCATCAGTATTTTCATACAGATCTGCCGCGGTGGGGTAGAGGTGGCCGCCTCTAGATCCGATGGTCGCGGGATCAAACCCGGCCGCATTTTTCAGTAAGTAAAAATCCTGGGCATGGAGTCCTCCGGGAGGGACTTTAAACTTGGGGCACGTGTCGTAAATTTACGGCACGTAAAATAACTCCAAGGCTAAATTAGAGCCTCTGGACAAAATTTCTCGGCCATTTCACGCCCAAGTAATACCTTAGTTTCTGGAGGTGAGTTAAGAGGTGATAGGCTTACCACCTGTGCCTCTGCCCTCGGAAAATAAGTGTAACAAAATTCACACAGGTAACAGAAACCTCCACTTGGAGGCCTTTCGCCCGAACATAGTAATACTTTAAGAAATTTCATTTTCTCCAGTTAAGGGTTATAATATTTAATATTTTAATAAAGTTCCGCATCAACATACAACTTATCTGGATCCACATTATAACAGAGGAATGTGGGGTTGAATACAACTCGACAGAACTGAAGATGGCGCATCAAATACGCCGAAATGCATATTCTTTTTAAGTAGTTACGTATCTTGGTTCCACTCAGAAGAAATCAGCTTTAATCTAGCCTACATATTATGACATTTATATGTGACGGCAATATTTTATTTGTGTCTGTCTTATAAATGCTGTTTTTGAGTGGATCCAGTTAAGTTGTATGTTAAGGGTTAAGGTGGAACTTTATTAAAATATTAAATAGTAATACTTTGATTTCCTGAGGGAGCTGGGAAGCGATGAGAGCTGTCCATCTCGCGGAAAACAAGCGTAACAAAATTTGCATCGGTAGCAGTTACCTCCACTTGGAGGCCCTAACGCCCCGACACTCTGGGGATATAGGTTACAGAAATACATATAGATATTCCTGCAGCCTATTTCAAGTAGATTCAGCTCACGTTTGATGAAGTTATGGTGTATGTTAAATTATTCTAAGCAATTGATGTATTTTAGTGTGAGATGAGATTCATTTCATTTTCTTTTCTTGACAGTTTTGCATGTGTGACGAAGAAAACTGCGAGCATGACGTAACAATACAAAGATGTTACTGTGGAAATCGTGTTCGACATAGGCAAGAGTCTCATGTTTCCATTTATTCTGCCGCGTGTTGCTGCTTGGCTAATCACTGCGTTATCAACTGCATTCAAAAGGTAAGCTAAGAAATTATGTAACTTATTCTTTGTTGGAATTACCACTTTTACATGAAGGATTCAGATCGACCAGAAGTCCTTTCCCGTATCGAGATCGTCAAGTAAACGATGACTTGGTTCGGAATGAATTTTCGATCCGGTCCATTAATGGAGGGACGAATTCACTAGCATGGCCTTTCGTCATTTGTTATGTACCTAATTGTCAATTTTTTAACTTATACCACTATAATATAAATAGGCCTATTATTAACCATTAACCATTTATTAACATTACTTACTTACATTACATTATTATTAACTTATTATTACACATTTAGTACAAGTAAAAACAAATAAAACCAAACATCCCCTATATGAGCAAATCTCCTGTTTATGGAGTATAGTAGATTAATATAAATCTAATTATATATCAATGCACAGTATACTACAAACGAAAACGTATAGGCCTAAATGCATGAGTACAATGTGTACAAACATAATTTTGCAGCATTAACCAGTCAGTGGTTTATATAGAATTTACAACAATAAAAAATATAATAAATTGGATTGAAACATTGAAAGACCAAACAAAATTAAAGCTGTGCTATTAATATTATATAATTTTTTCCCCCCTCTTAAAATGTTTAAGATTGTAATTTACAAATCCAGGGTGCTCAGCAATAAAATTGTTATACAATTTGAAACCATAGTTTTGACCATGTAATTGCCCCTTGGTCGTCTTACATTTTGATTCAGCGAAACGAAAGATGGCGTTCCTTCTTGTATATTGACAATGACTGTATGAAATAAATTTAGATCTGTTTTTATGGTAATATATTAATAATTTTAACTTATAAAGCTGTTCGATTTTCATAACATTGAATTCAACAAATAGTACTTTTGATGGGTAATCAATAGGTATATTTAAACAAATTTTTATTATTCTCTTTTGAAGTAAAATTAAATTTGTACAAATGGTCTTAGAAACGCTACCCCAGCCAATAATTCCGTATTGGATTAACGATTCAACTAGTGCTAGTATTACCGTACTCTTTTATGCCATCATTTGTTTATAGTGACTAGAAATTAATTATAATAACACATACCTTTTAATCGCGGAAAAATATTACGATTGTTTACACAGGTTAGCCACCCAAATAGCCATACATAGGCTTAACCAATTTAGCCAACAGTACAAAAATATCAACCCACTCTCAGAACCTTCCCTGTAAATAGGAAACGTATTGAGTTGAAATCAGATTCATATCGGTTTCAATCCCGCATGTAAAAGTGGTAAGTTATATTCATTTGCTCTAGCCTACTGCTGGAAACAATTGTGGTACTTAACAGACAAACCCCGAAAAATCGTATGTTTGACATTCGCACTACTTTCTTTAACGTAAATATTAATCTTACTGTCTAAAGAGCGTAAAATAATTAAAATTTTGTGTCATAGGCTTATAACTGAGGCTGGTAGTTTAAACATGGAATTTCTTTCTACTTAGTTGATCTGAAGCTAATACTTCTGGCAAAAAATATATAACGACTATAGAGTTTTCGGAATAAAAATATGGTTCTCATAATTCAGGAGTGAAAAATCAGAATCTAATTCACTATAACGATAAAGTGAAGGTAAAGTGATCCCTATACAGGCTGTGGAGGATTCCAGGAGGTCGAGGCACCCAGATGTTGGACATTCGGCACATGAAGGTGGTAAGGTTGTCAGCCTTACGCACCGGCCGCCTTTACCCCCAGGATTGCTCCTGGTACTCATTTCTGTTCGAGGCTGAGTCGACCCCAGGGCCATAGTGCCACCAGAGGGATTAGGCCAATTGAAAAATCTCAACGACCGTGCAGATCATAATCATGACTATGCTGAATATGCTATTTTACAAATAGCCTTTCGTCTGGCTCATTTATTTTTCATATATATTTAATTGTTTTTTATTGCAAATAATGTCGGAAGACACTTATGTTAGAATTGATTAAAATTAATCTTATGACTAACATAAATTTTGTAAGTAACGCAGTGTTGCAATAATGTGCTTAACCGACATTTAGGGTTCGTATATTAAGTGCAAATAGAAAAAATTATGTAACTGCCCTTTTAAATATTTTAAATTATTTTAAATTATCATATGTTTTTTTCATTAATTCGTGCAACTATTACGGAGTTCTCACATATAAAACTTCAATTATCCATAGTTTCAAATATATTATTTCATTAGAAATCATAGGGGACAGCGAAAAAATCATGTCAGAAATAAATGTTTAACCCACTATCTGTAATTTAATAAATATAATTGAATAAGCAATAAAACAATATACACTTTTAAATTAATTATTTACTAAGACGATGCATTGGTTTGGTGTTAGTTTCATTAAACGGAATTAATCAAATAAAACGAAACTATCACTAGGTTGATAAATACGGTAATTAAAAAGGTGGAAAAAAAGAACGAGAAATGAATAAATAAATAAATAAATAAATAAATATAAATAAACGAACCAGGCTGAAATAGGTATATATATAAAAGTAGAATTCTTCCTTCTATAAACGAATTTCTTTTAATTAAAAAAGGGAAATAGTAATAAACAATCTTTCATATAAGAAGTAAGATAAACTTGAAAATTAATTTCTCATTTTTGAAAAGGATGAAGCACGGGATCTATGATAATTCTATGTTCGGAATACGCTTTTCCTAAGTGCCTGGGTAGCTGTCAACCCGCAGAACAGGATCTTACCTCCCTTTAACCTAGGACGAACTGCAATGTGTGGTAAGGGACAGACCCTTTAACTACAATAAAGAATGGGGTCTCTATATGAGGTAGCCTATCTTTATTTAACGTATAGCATGATCCATCAGAATGCCTAATCACTGTTTAGAACTCTTGACCTTCCTGAACAGGAGCCCCGGGATTTACTGCTTCACTGCACCCTCTCACTCCCAAGTGTAAACAAAGGGAGGGTAATTAAACGTAATTAAAACACAATTACTGGTCATTAGGCTGGGCCAAATACGGGTCAAGGAATACCTCTGAGGTCATTCTTGTTAGGCCTATTGTATTGGCGATTGCTGAGAACCTGTCATATTATATTCCATAATAGACTATGGAATAATATAGCCTAGTTGTATTTTGTTCAGGAGTCTATTGACGGGCCGCATTATAAAATTAGACAAATTAAAAACAATGAACTAAAAATATAGGCCTATAACTTTACTTCTTTTAAGTCTTTTTAATTTTTTTTAATAATCTTTTGTTGTTAGCCTATTTCATGAAGCCTACAATTTCAAAAAAATGTGAGTTGCATAATTTAACTTCACTGAATTTTTAAAATTAGTCTAATATAATATTTGAGGTAGTGTTTCTGCATGGACCCAACGCCACCTACAGTATTAACAGGACCTTAATCAACTGTGAAAATAATTGAAGGTGGCCTTTTTCGGTTGCCAAGCAAACTTGCGTGTAAAGTTAAGGTTCATTAATCTATGGTTAATTTTAATAGTTTCATTTGAAATCTGCATGTCCATATGACAACATGTGATTCGTATAGTCGCTTTAATTAATTATTACAGCTTCTAATACTGTAATAGTATAATATTATATATAAAATTATGTGCCGGTAATTCATTATATTTATGTATTTTTAAGTATTATTAATCGTTAATGAATTGAATTAGTTTCCTGTTAAATTAATTATTTAAAAAAATATAGCGAATGAATTAATTAACGCAGGCGAAGACGCGGGTACCTGCTAGTGGAATTTCAAACTGACTTTGTTGGCGTCAGACCTTTTCGATTTAATTACAAAATTATTTTTGAGTGCACACCTATCGCATATCACATAAAATAATGAAAACTATGGAACGATTAAATTTATGTTTATTAGATTTATTTCAAAGCGAAATAGCTAGGTAATTTTCTTAGATTTCTTCTGTAATAACTTACAGATTAACCTAGCTACCCAATAACACTTAAAATTCACCAAGTTAGGTAAGTTACAGTTACCGTTAAGCCCATAAATGTACTTCTGAGCTTCCTTCTATATCCCTTCTACCGTCGTTATTACAAATGATGGTAGATCTAGGCTATATAGGCGGAAAACTATAGGCTATTCAAACTTAGGCCTAATTAAAAATATACTTAAAAGTTCATAATTCTGTAGGGATTTTTTAATGAGGCGTAAGATCTACACCTTTTCAACCTCAATTTCGGAAAAAGTAATTCCAATTTCGGAAAAAATAATTTCAATTTCGGAAAAGGTAATTTCAATTTCGGAAAAAGTAACTTCAATTTCGGAAATACGAGGGCTATGAAGAGGGTATAGTAAAGTTGGTACCACGCTAGGACAAATGACTCAATCGGAGCGAGATTATGTAGAGAAGTAGCTAGAAGGTGTACCTAAATGTTCCAAATAAAACAGTTTTGATTTTCACTGTGGTTTTCATTTTATGCCCCATCGGAGGTTTAAAAAAAATAGCCCTCGTATTTCCGAAATTGAAGTTACTTTTTCCGAAATTGAAATTACTTTTTCCGAAATTGAAATTACCTTTTCCGAAATTGAAATTACTTTTTCCGAAATTGAAATTACTTTTTCCGAAATTGAGGTTGAAAAGGTGTAGATTAATGAAAATTAGCATAGTATTGAACTCTAAATTCTTGCAATAAATCAAGCGCATCGTGCTTATAGCTTTAGGCTGTCATATCGTGATTTTTAATATTAGACTAGCACAATAAGAGTATCCCCTATATTTTGTATAACTTAATGTATTTAGACAGCCTAGACTTCTGTAGACCTGTACAGTGTTTTTTTGTTTCACTTAACTAATTTAGGTCTACCGAACTTCAGGTTTATTTAAATTGAAAGTTACAAATGATTGCGTAAGGGAATTAATACATTAATATTAATGTAAAGGCAATGTAATGTAAGACAAGTCACTCATCTTTTTGTAACTCATAGCGAATCCACTACGTATAGCCTAATAATGGAATATTACCTCATGCTATAAAATTGTATAACATGTTACCTGAAAGTGTGTCCAGTTCCATTAGGAATTTTAAACCAAAAGCATTATCATATTTTTTAGATGTGTACTTTAGTCAGTAGGATAGTTATAATATATTTCTGTGAAGTCGTATATAAAATGCATATTTCAAAATTGTTTAGTATATTTCAATTTTTTTTTTTGTGGTTTGTAGTATGTTTGTCACAGTGAATTTGTTATAGCCTTAAGATAATTGTAGTACGTGTTGTAATTTCTTTTTTCCTTTGAACCAATGTATTTATGTCACCCCTCGCACGAGCTTTGCTCTTTGGGGTTGTATTATATTATATATATTAAATTAAATTAAATTAAATATTGTCATGTTTATAAAATAACTCACTTTCCATTGAATTAAATGACAGTCTAATATTTATGAACTATTGAGTTCGTCGGTTACAACCCTGTATTTATTTTTATTTTTGTAATAAGAAGTTGGTCCGCATTTCGAGCGGGAAAAATAATTCTTAAGCTTTAAATATTTTTTCACTCTGTATTTTACTTTCCTGAAAAATTATGTTGTGCTTTATCTTAATATAAAAATTAGTTTCAAGTGTAAAGATTATAATTTCTGTTACAAGATTAATCGGATTTTCGTGTTAGTGATTTTCAAGTAAGTTACCAATACCCTTCCACTTATCCCAATAAAATAATTTCAACTTGCATCTTAGTTGGATGTTTAAACACCTCCGGAAGAACACCATCTTTTTCACCTTCACCAACGTTACTAAAATTCTGCATAACGAAATAGGTCCCTATATGCTACAATATTTACAATACAATGTGTGCGGTAGCTTGTAGCTATAAATTTATTTTAGCTTACCTCACTTTTGAAAGTAAATGCCAGTAAGACTAGCGAAATGATCTATATTTTGTATAAATTAATGTATCCTAAAACTTTGAAATGTATCCTATTTAGACAACCTAGATAGGCCTATATTGGCTGTTACTATATAACTAAAATTATTTTCGAGCACGTTGTTATATTCTCACATTACTAGAACTCAAGATAAATTACAAGTACCGTTTGTTAGGCTGGAAAAAGCAAAAAACAGCCATGTAATAAACAGCATCGTGCTCTATAACAGTTTGCCAGCAGAAATAAGAAATTTTAATTTCATTGCTTTTAAATCCAGATTGAAGTATTTTTTTTAACTAATAATCCATTTTATAGTAGCCTATGATAGAATGTATCAGTTGCGATTTTAAGCTTTAATTTGTTGTTCTATTTAATTATTTGTAAATATTTTAGGCCAAGTAGGGCCTATTTTAATAAGACTTAGTATATTCTTTAAACTGAAATTTCACTGGCAATGCCTATTGTTTTATTACTTAATGGCTTAGTAAAATTATTATTATTATTCCTCACATTTTCTTAGACCGTTTTTTTTAAATAACTCAGTTACACTGAATACAATAAATAAAATACGGAAGCCATAATGATTAAGTAGTACAATAATTATGTAATTTTTCAGTAATGCATAATACTTTATTACTTTCTTACAAAAATATTGATGTTGGTATCTAAGTTATAATTTAAATTAAGTTAAAAATCAAATAATGATAAAAACATTAAATACAGGTCAATAACTAAGAATTTAACGGGGAACTAAACAGCAACAACAATTTACGAATAAAGGGGAAAACTAAGACTAAGATATTATGGGCTTCTACGTAGTTTCTAAGATTATCGTCCTCATTATAAACTTCATTTCAGGGATGGGTGAACTCTAAGTGGGAGTTGAACCCCAGACGGGTGACCCCATTGGTGCTATGTATGATATTTTGATAGAAATACGAACTTTGAACGATTATTTTCAGTTTCACTGGTTCACTACTATAGGCCTACAGCTTGTACGCCAATATCTGCTACTGTACATTATCTTCAGCAAGTCCAACAACCATTTCTGTCAGAATATGAGTAATGGCTGATGAGTTTACAATTACTAGGTGGGTTGACCCGTAGAAAATTTACCAACAGAGTCTAGTTGCTGAACAACCGGAAAATTAAATTTACTACTTAGAAAATAAAGCGCAAGCCCATTACAATGTTCAGAGCTTGTCAAAATATTACTGAGAAATTAACTGCAATCTCCAGACTTTGCTGTACGAAGCAGAGGAAAGGTAAGGGGTTGAGGGGGCTGACGAAGGTGAGCTACACACAAGGGGGAGTTGCACAATGCAGAGGAGATGGTGAAGATCAGATAGCAATGGCTCAACGGACGTAACAGTTTCTGTGACACAGATACTTCCCTCATACCATTTACAAATTATTATTCATCTGCCACCATGGCTGACTGCCATCACCCCTTAGCTTTAAAAATTATAGGGTTTTTTCTCACTGCGATTCAAAATCGTGTAATTTTATCATGACTTACATAGATATGAGTACATTACTAAGACCACAGAACAAACAATAACATTTTCCCTTTTTTTGTTTATGGAAGGAAGTGCTAGCCAATTCGTTAAGGTCCTTTAAATACATAAAGTATCTTACAGGGTACAATAGTCTAGCTTATTTTTAAAAAATGGAAGGAAAATTATAGAAAATTTAAAATCCATATAAAAATTGCAGAATAGCGTATACAAGAAAATAATAAACCATGAGTTCAATCATTATATTAAATGTTTTCTTTGCAGTCCGTCACGGGTTTATATTTTGCCTGAAAAATTGTATCATATTGTAAGCGTTAATTTTTATCACATGTTTGTGCATAATATTTTTAAAATTATTCGTTGAGAAAATATATAAATAGTTAATTAAAAATTAATTAATGAGAGTTTTAATTAAAATAGGGGTATTAAATATGCGTATTAGGCCTAGGCCTACTTATGAGCCAAATGCTAATGCATCTTTCATTATGACTTGCATCTGTAATTATTGAGTAATTTATTTGTCATTGGTCATTAATTCTCACCATTAGTATAAAAATATTATTAGAGTATTAACTATTAGGTTACAACACCATAATAATCATCACTGATAACTGTGTGAGCATTAGTAATAATATATCCTATATCCTATTTATAAATATATATACTACAGTCTTATATTTCTTGAAGAATTGGGCTTTTAAAACAAATTTCATAGGTCTTTGCATTTATAATACTCTATAAGTTAATAATAATAATAATAATAATAATAATAATAATAATAATAATAAATACCACATTACATTAGTTAAAAGTACCATATTACATGGTCTTTCGAAAATTTTCTTGATTTAGAATTTAAAACCTGGCTGATGTTGTAGGCTATATAACATTTTTATAAAAGAAAAAACTGAAGTTTGCATACTGTTTCTTCGTTCTGCTATTAAGACAATGATGATTAGTAGGTCTATCACTACGCAGAAAACTATAGCCTACCGCAGTTACTTTTATAGCCTAAGTTACTAAATCTGCAAATTAACCATTGGGTGCCATGTGATCCTAAAGAACATTAATACCTAGGCTATTACAGAACTATAGGGCTATGATATTCATTAAATGTACGATCCTTAATGATATTGATCATTTTAAAAGATAATTAAAGAAATCATTAGATAGAACTCTCATTTTTTTGCCCATTAAGTTTAACCCAGGGTCCCTGGGCCAGTGGCCATACCCCTGGTCAAACATTGGAATTTACAAATTACATTAATTAACAATTCCCTTCCCTTCTTACGAATTAGATAGGACTACCTAATATTTGCTGTGGTTACGTATAAAATAATGAATTTTAAATATTTCATAAACCGCCTATATTTGTAATGAATAAAATTAAATAAGTACCTAAGTTAAACACGAGAAGAGCTATATTTGGCCAATAAAATATAAGCAAGGGCTGTAAAAAGTAGAGTGTGTAAGACAAAGCCTCGATATAGGGTTATACAGTATTATATCTAAGAAATTATCATTTGCAATTAATAAACGTTCCTTTAAATCACCAGTAGGCTATACATATATACATATATATATATATATATATATATATATATAGAGTTAAATACTGGTACACTGAACTGCTGAATCTACAGAAAGACAATAAGCCTACGTAATTTATAAATTAGGCTATATTTATAATGTGCATCGTTCACATTAATTTGTAAAAGTCCTATTATTTACCAAACGCAAACTGAAAGCGTCACACTTCATAGCCTAATATTAATCGTGTCTAGGCCTGTTGAAAATAGAATAAAATATATTCAAACGGAGCTATGTCAAGCAGGAAACTAATTAAAAATTTATCAAACGCGACAAATAACGTTGCTTGCGTTAAAAATGCAATCTGAAAAGTATTTTAATGTACTTTGTGTTGTAAGTTGGTAATAAGTTTAGTAGAGGAAAGAAACTACAGCCAAATTAAGATGGTTTATTTAATTAATGCAGTAGAATGAAATTGGAACAATAATCGATAGGACCTATGAACAAGATTCCTGTTTACGATGAGTGATACGTTCTTACTCTAGCATCGAGGTCTCCACAACCGGATTTATTTTAATATTGAGAAAGCAAAATGCTGATTCTTTCTTTAATATCGCAGTAATAGCCCCATTATGTAGAAAACAATTAAAATTGTCTTGCACTAATTTTCTAAGCAAGTAAATACAGTATAAGTGGATGATTCCTTTTAGGCTTCACTATAAATTTAATAAATATAGACTTAGGCTGTTTATTTATTTGAGGAACATACGGCTATGACAGTAAATCCATAGCAATAGTGGAATAATAGTAAGCCTATAGAATTAAAATGAACTGGCAAGCAGATGGCAATACAAAATAGCGCACCTTAACAATGACTATTTTCACAGAGGTTAATTAACTGTGGCCAATTATCGTGGACCATTAGGCTAATAACATAATTATCGCAATTTAACACCATGCAATATAGTAAGCTAGCCTCAACGCAAACTTGGATATAAAATACCTCTCCTGGATGTAATAAGTCAGAATTTATTTGAACAAATACAAATATCACACTGATAGTCAGAGAATAACTGCGCATTTGATGAAATCTGTGGAATATTCCTATTGTATAAATTAGTCTTTATAGGTCCAAACTCATAGGGAAGTGTGTAGGCCTACATATTCACAACTAATAAATCACTTGCGTTGTAGAAACATCTTATTAAAGCGAACTATGCTGCTAATAGGCCTAAATGCAATTATTTTAGTTGGAATGACCACGTACATTAGTAGAATGTTATCACTGATTAACTGAATTATATTCCATTACGTGATATTGTTATCCTGTCGTTGGTACGGTAGCTTGTAATACACTTCGGGGAATATTTTCGTCACATTTGTTTCATCAGAACGATCACAGCTGAGACGTTATCGATGATCTGTATTGAACCAACAAAGGGAATCGTATTGTGGAAGTTTTCACAAGAGTGCACAGGGGAGAGAGCTATCTTAATGCGATCTAACACATGCGAAAGCGATACTCACCGTCTTTGGGAGGCGACGGGCACTGTGGCGCATAGGATCCAAGGTGATAGCCGGTGTAAGTGTTCTGATGCATCGGCGGGAACGGGTAAGCTCCCAGCGCGGTGCGAGGACTCCCGAAACCCGCGGGATCCACGGCGGAATGGTGATGACTCGGAGGCCCACCCCCGGGTTGAGGTCCTCCCTGGTTGAAGTGATGGGGGTGGTGGTACGCCGCCGCTCGGATGGGGTTATACGTCACCCCCGCATGCTGCTGGAGCTCGATGAACGCGGACTTGCTGCCACCCCCGGCACCCGAATTGGAGCCGGCAGCCGTCGTGCTGTTGCTAGACGCCGTTTCTTGATGCGACGTCGGGGGTAAACCTCCGCCGCTATTCAAGTGGTGGTGATGGTTATGGTGGTTGTCCAAGGCGTCCCCGGCTGCCATACTCCCTGTCGGCGTCGGAGTGTTGCTGCCGCCGCCGGAGCCTCCTCCACTTCCGCTGCCGCCTCCGCCGGCACCGCCCCCCGATCCGAAGGGGCTGCCGAGATCCGTGAAATTCAGCGTTGTGGCTGTTGAAGTTTGCACGGTAGGAATAATAGTGAGCGAGGATTTCCAGCAACCTCCTGGTGACTGGGGGGTTGCCGGGTTGAAGCCGAACCCTGCCGTGTTGCGGGAACAAGTCCGAAGAGTTGAGGACACTACCTCATCCCTTACGTGAGAAAACACAAAACACCGCTAGTCACTAGCCACTGCATCACAATATACACACACAGTAATCCGGTCAATCACACTCTACAGGGTGAGAGAAAAAAAAAACAAGCTCGCACTGCGCTTAAGGTAATTACTAGTGATGATGGTGATTATCAACCACGAGGCAGCAATTGTTTCCAAATTACTTCCGACTATGTGTTTCCGGAAACATACCAACACCAAAAGCACGTGTTCTTGTTCCTTGTCTTCAAATCACAAATCCAATCGAATATTCGTGCGTGGGATCTTATTATGTAATTACATTTTTGGCAACACTTATTCCAATCACAGATATAAAAAGCAAGCAGGGACGTGTGTTCTGTCTGCCACGCACTATGCCAGTGCCCTCCACGGCTGTCTAGATCGCACTACTGCCAGCTCGCGGTCACTCCGCGAACCCCCGCCTAGGCAGCGCCACCGTACAGAGGGGGCGGGGCATATTCCTCCTGCACAGGATTGGCCGCGCAGTTTCAATCCCATTGGCTCGTTCGCCCGCCTACTGTGGTTGAGGCCAGGTAGTGGACGGCCACGGCCTTCCATAGACTTGTTGGCTGCTAAGGCGTGAACCGCCTCGGAATATTTATGTGTGGTAACAGGACTCCCAAGGCTTATTTATGATGCATCTATAAACATGACTCCATCTGCATATTCCAGTTTGACATGGTCACATGTGTTTTAAAACATCTAAATTACCCTATACAGCCCACAAATGTATTCCCTTATCTGCTTTATGTGTTTTTTGTTTTTATTATCTTCAAGCATAACTTCCATATTACTTCACCTTTCAATAAAATCCCATGTATTTTAAGTATAAGTCATTCCTTTGAACATATTCTTGCGAAATAGTGCTAATAAAAATAATGATATAGTACCAGTACTTTAGTTTTAATAGGCTATACGTATCAATAGGCCTATTAGTGTTAGAAATATTTATCAGAGAATCACTTGTGGGCCTACCATAAATATATAGATATTATTTGCAAGTTTGCAGCCAGGCGAGAAGTTTGGCATTTTCCAGCGTTTCAGAGGAAGACGTAGCCTCCATCCTCAGGAACCCTGAAGTGTCTAGTGTAACATCATAGACGAGGAATATATTATATACCAACACGTGAAAACCCAAATTTCTACCTGACTGCAAACCCAAGTAGAATTTCCACGGGAAAATCTCAAGTCACACACTGCTAAAGTCAAAATATGCCTATAGCCTATTCACAATTACTGGAATTCTTCATTTGATAGTAGGGACTTTGTGTTAAATAATAATTAGGTAGGCCTACTGTAATTAGGCTAGTCAGTAATTAATTACATAATTTTTTACTTAGGATAATTAGGCTGTGATAGTTATGATTTTCCACTTTGATTGTAATGAATATTTAAGATCTGATCTGCACCGAGTGTTAGACAATTTTTATAATGAGGCCTATCGATTATATTTAGTAATTCCTAAAATTGTAGTGGCAAGCAATGCTTGGAAGTAGTCATACTAGGACGATCAATAGGCTTGTGGCCTACCGAGTTACATTCACAGAGGCCTGTGTTCATCGCTCCAGACGTTAATGATCTGGACCATCTCACCCCATGTGGCTATTTCACCCGAATTACCCTATTCAAATATTTCCTTTAGCTTTATTAAATAGCTGACATTTAGACTATAATTCAGTAACAATCATGAATGTATCCTGATGTTCACATACCCTTCGTCATATCTTAGGCTATAGATCAAGTGAACCACATTATTACGCAGGCTAAATTAAAATGCAGGCTTTCACAGTAGTCTACCTAAGGAGAAAATGAACAGAGATATCAATGAAGTTCGAACGTAGGCTAATGTCTTCATCTCATTTTACTTTCTCGCATATACGTAGTATAGAGAAAGTATTGTGATCGTGACAAAAAATCGAAGTCGAGATAACACCGGGAGAGCACGTTTCATGAAGCCTAGAAACCGAAAAAAATATTTTTGGAATGACGTCTGTCCGTCTGTCCGTCTGTCCGTGGTCAAGCACAGCGGATAAACGGTTCATTGTATTTACTTAATTTTTTAATTAAAGACTTTTTCGAAATTTTGTCGAATCGCCCAGAAATTTAGTTTTACAACTGAAATATTAAGGGGACTTTTCATGAAAACTTTTTTTTTAATTTGTTTTTTGAAAAAATGGCTCTAACGATTTTAATAAAAATTTAAAATTGTAAACTCTTATCTATGACTAATAAAATGGCTATATCCGTATTTCTACAAAAATGACTTAAGGGGTACTTTACTCTCATCCATTTTCAATTTTTCTAGATTATATCCATTACAGTAGGCGATACATGAAAACCTATCACAGTAAAGTTGTAGACAAATTTAAAATGAACATTTTTTGTTTAACACATTTCTTTGTACATTTAATAGATATCAAGATAAAAACGAAATAAGGACAGCTTAAATGCGAATTTCAGAACATAAATGTCAATTAAAATATGAATGACATTTTGTTGCCCCTAGTAACAAGAAAACTATAGGCCTAATGTACTTATTGTTGTGAAATGCAATCAGTTTAGCTCAGTCGCAATGAACACACTAAAACCAATTACAGCGAGGTGGTAGGCCTATGGGCTAACCGGGAAGAGATCCTCAGTTCAAATCAAACCTCGTGGCCGCCCAAATTGACTTGGGTTTTTCATGGTTCCGTCGTTCGCAAAGGCAAACGCCGGGTTTGTAGGACTTGCTTATTTTCCATAACTCATCGCCGCTATGTCACTGGATATTATAATCGTTTAAACTGAATATCACATAAGAAGACATCACTAAACAATAGAAACATGACGCGAATGAGTTTTTAAAATAGACCAGCGTTTCTCAACCTATGGTCCGCGAACACGGTGCAGATGGTCCGCAGACATAATTAATTAAAAAATATCATAAAGCAAGTGGGAAGTAAAGAAGTAGAAATTTTTCACATAAAATGGACACTAGATGTCAAAGTTTTTTAAATCTTCGAAAATACAGGTCATATCGACTAAATTTGACCAGGAACTCTGCAACCGTCTCATTAAAAGTGAGTAATAACATAATTCCTAATTATATTATCAAATTGGTAATACATATTAAAGTCTGTTCAAAATATAATTTTACTGTCAATAGTTTCATTCCAATTCAATAACTGTGTTTCCGTCGGAGTAAAAAAAAATGTATTTCGTTATAACGACCTATAATTTAATACCCCAAATATTAAGAATATAGGCCTACATATAGCCTACTTTGAAAAATGGGATGTAAAATTAGGGGTCCGTAAAGTTTTTCACTAATTTTAGAGGTCCTCGGGTTCAAAAAGTTTAAGAAACGCTGATATAGACTAATGTTTCACGCAAACATACTAAACACGTGGTATGACCTACATGCAGTTAAACAGGGGTGCCCACAGGGGGGGTTAAGACGCAGACTGCGTCATTGAAATTTCTGGGGGGGGGGCAAAATATTAGCGTTTTATGAATTTGCTGGGGGGGGGGTTGAAAATTGTTGCAAAATTAGCGTTTTATATGCTAAAATTAAAAACTGCCTAGCTAACTACTTTTTGAGTGCTAACTTAAATAGCGTAAAATGTGATTTTCATTAGTTCCATATTTAAAAATTTCGCGGGGGTGGACACCCAACTTAAGTAACAATTTATTGTTTACATTGGTATGTCTTAGAGTATGGTAAACAAATTTCCTAATTAGTTTTTGAGTGCTAAAATAGCGTAAAATGTGATTTTCATTAGTTCAGCATTTAAAACTTTTAGACAGGCCTAATGATTTCTTATTTACATTGGCATGTCTTAGAGTAGCCTATGGTAAACAAATTTCCTAACTAGTTTTTCTGTGCTAAAATAGCATAAAATGTGATTTTCATTATAATTATTTAAAAATTTTCTGGGGATGGACCCCCGACCCCCCGGCACTTTCGACCCTCTACTCAATTATTTTCTGGTTACGTCATTGTTGCACTTATTATATTATTAATATAATGTTACAAAGTGGCCCAAGTAGTTAAAGAGAAAAAAAAAATAATTAAAAAAATTACCCCACTAGAAAATATCATATGGGCGCCCTTGTCGACAGCCAATCAGGTTGGGGGGTGAGCAATGAAATTGGGGGGGGTGAGTCATGCAGTTTGGGGGTGGGCACCCCTGAGTTAAAGCGTGCAATATAACCTAAGTAGTAGTAGTAGTGGTGGCGAAATTCAAATATAAGTCGCCCCTTAAGCTTCCCCATTCGATATTCACATTTGCACGGACTGTGTGATGTATTTTGTTTCTGAGCGAAGCAGAGTGACCAACTGCCCTTGTATACTGTTGCATATAGCTAAATAATGCATAACACTAACCACATAGTTAAGTGCGCGAAGCGGAGGCGGCAGCCGTGGCGAAGCGCCCTTGCATTTTCGAATAATGTACGATACACTGTTTGTAGGTTTCGAAAATGTGGCATAATATATCTCCCGCAAGGTTTGTCAGCCTGTCACCTCTCGTCTAGCGGTGTGACGTCATACCTCCAACGTCTAATCACGAGTTTCTTCATAATACTAGGACAGAAGAATTCGCTAGATCGTGGTATAAAAGAAACTGCATCGGTGAAGATAGGTTGGGTGGGACCGATTTATCCCAAGGTGCGACTTATATTTGAATTTTCCCGTAGTAGTAGCAGTACTAATAATATGCAGTTTTACTGTCATTGATTATTATTATTATTGTTATTATTCTTATTATTATTTCACGGTAAAAGCATTGAACATAAAGATCGATGCTGATGCTTTCCGTTCTAGATACTTGTTAGTTTTATGAAAATCTAATAAGTAAAATTTAATTGTCTCTTTGATTAAAGTTTTTCAGTGCTAGCCTTTAACACGTATATACGAGAAAGTTTGTGCAACGTATTTTTGCACCATTTATTTCTTTAAACATTTATACAAAGGGTGTGAAATGTATGATAAGGCTGTAATTCTTTAACAATACCACGTGAAGAGGCTTCCGCAACTGTTTTTACTTTTTGATAGGCCTAAGCCTTCTGCATCAATTCGAAAACCCAAATATTACAAATATCTTTCCCCTATTTGATACATAGCTTTCACACAGTGTTTATCCAGAATTCTCCAATATCTTTAATACTTTTTCCACTCCTTCCTTAATATCCTGAATATCCTTTGATCTTATAAGAGAATAGTCTAACATGATTGCTGTATCATCTAAATCTTCAAATAATGTGATCATAATCTTTTAATTTTGATTGACCAGAAGCAATCCCATATAGGCTAGAAGGCTCCTAGGTTAGGCTATTTTATCCAAACAACCCCTTATTTAAACCACACCTTACTATTTTCATCTCCTTATATTTGTTGGTAAGAACTTGACAAATCCAAAAAAATAAATAAAAATAAAAATAAAAAAAAATAAAAAATAAAATAAAAGCTCGGCAGAGGATGCTGATTGATTTTTAAAATTGGATTAAGACTAATTGAAAGCTTGTTATCGCTATGAATAGGAATCGCATCAGCTTTCGTCAACACAGAAAAATAGGCCTATGCGGGCCATAAGTTTAGGACTGCAGCCTGTAGGCTCCAGAATATCATTTTTTTCATTATTTCGTTTATTTCATCTTATGACAGTGATAGACTTATCTCACCGGAACCCAAATCACGATTGAATAATGGTATGAATCAATTACCAAGCTTACGATTGTGGTCCGATACCTAGCACTAGGGAGATCAATAAGGCATCGTTCTCAATAAACATCTTAAAATCAAACAAAAGTAAGAATGTGTAGGGCCTACCTTCCTTCATTGAAAACACGTCATACAGGGCCTAGGTCAAAGTGAAAGTGGTTTTATTTTTAGGGGAAATTCGTTTTAAATGTCAAATATTTTGGTGTTATTAACTATATGCCGGTATTTTTATTTTTACTTCCTCTGCCCGTACCATAGGTACTATAGGTAGAGGAAGTATTGTTTTCGACCCTAAAATTCGAAGTTGAGTTTTTAGCATATATACACGTTTCAAGGCCCCCTGAATCCAAAAATACTATTTTTGGAAACATGTCTGTGTGTGTGTCTGTGTGTCTGTCTGTCTGTGTGGAAGTTTGTGAACAGGCTAGCTCCGAAACGGAGAATCGTATGAAAACAAAATTTCGTATTTGGGTCAGGTACCTTCTGAAGATGTGATTCGAAGATTGGCGACAAATTTCTCTTATTTTTAAGGGGACTTTACATGAAGAAATTTTCGTTTTTCGCGATTTTCTCGAAAACGGCTCTAACGATTTTCTTTAAAATTTGCACATGTGTTCCTTTTGCTGAGAGCTAAAACTTTTATTTGAAACTTTTTTTCGAAAAAATTCTCTGAGGGTAGTTACAAGCCACCCACTGTTCACCCACTGTTTGTAGAAATTTTGTCTTGCGTGATGAACAACTGAATACTCGCTCTTTCACGGCCTCTTATTCGATATAAGAATGTGAAGTGAGAAAGATGTATTGTTGGCCATGCATAGAGTAAAGAAGTATCTGAGGGAAATATTCGATAAATTTCGGAAATTATATTTTACGGCGGAAAGTTCAATAAACGTCTGCAGTCACTTGTTCTTTTTTTTTTAAGTTTGTTATATAGCATGCGCTTTTAGTCGCATCATTGAAAGAAGAGGTATTTATAGAACAATTAGCGTAAAATTGTGTCTTGCGATTCTGTAAAAGGATGTGTGAATACTGCTAACTTTTATTTGGGCAGAGGAAGTTATGTAACTTTCACATCAGATTTTTTTTATTTTTTGCAAGTATTATAATATTCATACATTAACTCATAGCCTATTATGAATTAGCCTAATAAATCCAGTTGTTTCTATTCACACTGCAGTTTAATTCAAGCTTCCCGTCTCTCGTATTTTAGTTTAATGTATGAAAATTATATAATATCTGCAGGGATTTAGGAAACAAAAAATTAGACCCACTTAAATGTTCAATGTTATTGTTGTTAGGCCCTATTGTAACTGTTATTTTGGCAGGCAAATTGCTTACAACTTTTGGAGCAACTGTGTTAATTATTGCATTATGAATGTTCCAGTCTAATTTATTTTGCATCATAGGTTGATAGTCTATTAAGTTTCTTCCTCTTTAGCTTCCTCGGTGAGCTTTTCGTTTTGAAGCGAGAAATTGATTTATTTATTTAATCAAGAGCACATGTTGAATATTTTAAATATCTAGGATCTATTATACAAAAAGATGCAACAGAAAATTTAGAGATCCAAAGAAGAATAACGGATGGGAAGAGAATTATAGGAATGCTAAATTCAATCTCATGGAGTAAAAATATTTTACATAGAACTACAAAATTAATATATCAGGCATTATTCCAAAGTACAACATTAGCCTATATGACGCTGAAACTTGGACCGTAAGTAGACAACAAACAAACAAATTATTGTTATTAGAAATGGATTTTTGGAGGCGTTCAGCAAGGAAATCCAGGAAAGAAAAGGTTCGGAATACTTAATAGAATAAGGGAAATAATGCAAGTTGAAAAGAATATTTTGGAAAATATAGAAGAAAGACACTTGAAATGGTATGGACATGTACTCAGAATGACAGAGGATAGAATACCCAAGAAAATTTTGGATTGGAAAATAGAAGGAAAAAGAAGAAGAGGGAAGCCCAAAGAGTGCTGGATAGATGGGGTGGAACGGAGTATGGAGAGAAGAGGGTTAAGTGAAGAAGATGCTATGGATGGGGACTTATGGAGGCAGAAGATTATTGTGAGATGAAGGAAACCCACTGTATTGTGGAATATTCCTTAATAAAAAAAAATTTACCAAGAATGAACATTACAGGTAATACACCCAATTACAATGCTCATGACTACGCTAGCAATAGGTTAAATCGTGTACCTACAATCACAAAAATATGAAATAGGTGAATAAAAAGTAGGAAAATTAGGATAATTACCTAGGCCAGCGTTTCTCAACCTTTTTGAACCCGAGGACCTCTAAAATGTCCAAAAAAAATTTCGGACCCCTAATTTTACATCCCATTTTTAAAAGAAGGCCTATATTCTTAATATTTTGGGTATTAATTATAGGTCATTATAACGAAATATGTGAAAAAATTTTTACTTCTTTACTTTCCACTTGCTTTATGATACTTTTTCATTATGTCTGCGGACCATCTGCACCATCTTCGCCGCGCCGCGGACCACTGGTTGAGAAACGCTGACCTAGGCTATGTAAAAGTAAGAAGTAAAGAGAATAGGAGAGAGTAAAGTCGTCCAATTAAACAATTCTGTTCAGATTCGCCTAAAAACTACGATTATGTTTAATTTTCTCGTTTTAAGTTAACCTAAGTTATATGAATTTCAATTATTTCGCGATTCAAAAGTGCTGCTTGGGGTTATTGGGAGGGGGGGGGCAGACAAATAAAATTCCCCGCATATTTGTCAAACTGAGAACAATTCGCGAATTTCACGAGTCTCTGCCTATAAATTAGCATTTTCTCCTAAGTGAGAACTCCTACATTTCCAAGAGTAAGAAGTCTATTATTGGATTTAACTAGATTTCAAAAGGATTGGTTGCGTTCTTCACCACAAACTCCTCTTGTTAGATTAATGCCCGGTTTCTATAAAGTCGCAAAATAACTATGGGTAAAT
Organism: Ectobius pallidus; assembly: GCA_964059195.1. Lineage (NCBI taxonomy): Eukaryota > Metazoa > Arthropoda > Insecta > Blattodea > Ectobiidae > Ectobius > Ectobius pallidus. The sequence goes on along the minus strand of CAXKWD010000004.1, from coordinate 29,067,411 downwards.
TATCCAATGGACAGAATTTACACAAGAATAACACCATACAAACACAAATAATTTAAAGATATCAATCACATACACTTGTGGCGAGTTTCTAGATAAATTTTATCTGGGTAAATATGAAAATGAAAGAAAAAAGTGTTCCTACAAACTCGGGCTAGATCTTTCCAAGGGTAAGTCGTCGGGTTAATTTATCCTTTCATGGATGGCTGCATAAAATTTAACCTCTTGTAGGATCAATAATAATTTAAACAATGAGAATCAAAGCCTTCTGAATTAAATTAACTGTACAACTCCAAGGCCTTGCTCATTATATCATTGTGGGTGAAATGGAACTAATTTGTCCATGGATAATTTACCCATAGGTAATTCACGAGTTTATAGAAACCGGGCATTAGTGATAAATATGTTGGCCTAATAACTAATAGGCTTTACGTCTTCTCTATCCTTTAGGCCAGTGATGGGGATCCGTAAGCATATGCAACCCTTAAAGCATACAGCGTGACTTGAGTCAAAGAGTGGAGGAGGTGAATTTTTTAACTAGTAACTGTATAGAGGAGAGAATTACGACAGAGTTGGGGGGGGGGGGTGTATGTAAATGCAATTAATGTCATGATTGAGACTACAATCACAACACGTATTGTGAGCAGCGCTGCTCTAGATGAAAGTCTAACGACTAGGCCTACCACCAAGAGTATCCTTGGAAATTAAAACCGTGAGCAAACAGTGGCGATAAGAAATATACTAGTCTAAGCAGGCATAATAGAGGTCTAAACGTCTATCTTATTAATTCGAAAATAGACTAGACTAAGTCAAAAAATTAACAACAAGCCTATTCAATGTAAAAAAATAGTTAGGACACGATATATATATAGGCCAGGAATCCCTTTTGACTTTTTATTATTAAATTTTGTAGGGTCAGTTAAATACACAAAAGTCTGGCAGAACATAAAAGTCATGAAGATCAGGAAGGCGCCTAAAATCCCATCGCATAGAATCAAAACACAAAATAGATTTTTATTTGTGTAGGTCTGCCTACTCGAGCTTCTTAGGGAAATGTGGTGTGGGGTTAGTTAGCTAGTTAGTGATGGTCTGCGTGATAAACCCTCTCAGCATTAATCAGGCAGGATAATAAAGACATTTACTACCGACTCAGTAACGAGGATCACTGCGCTAGGGATATAAAACCCAATTCCCTGCTCTCCAGTATCCCTTTGTCCATTCAGTCAATCACTCATTAATTCCTTCATTCGTCCCTCACATACTCACCTGACATCCATCCTCTCACCCGTCTTTTAATCATAAGTTATATTGATATTGTTGAATTTCACGCAAACACTTCGACAAGACTTAACAATTTTTCGATTACTTCATAGGTAAAGATATAAAGATCATTTCAATCTATAGGCAAAAATAAGGAAGACTGCCACAAATGTTCGCTTGTTGAATGTGTAGTGCAAAAAAGTCATGTTTCCTGCCAGTTTTTCGCTCAAAATGGGCCCCCTAAATGATCAATAATAGCCTATTGTCAATATTCTTTCTATATTGACGCTCTATATTGAAGCGCGCATCAATATGCTTCAAAACGCATCAATATTCTCACCAATATTTATTCTGGCAAAAATATTCGTTCTGCATGATCGAGGCTTTTTTTTATTTATTTATTTATTTATTTTTTTTAATTAAATTCGAAATTATTATCAGTTTGGATTTGGATTTTCTAGCATTGACTCTTACACTGTGCGAAAAAGAAAATTCAAAGAGAGAAATAGACGCTGGTCCAAAGAGTGGTTCAAGCTGAGTACAGCTTTACACGAACGTTTTCTTAATTTTTTTGCGTTCTACAGAAGCGGATGACTTCAAAAAATCACTTCGCAGTCTCACAAACAACTGATATTGAAGAAAATATTGACAATAAACCTCCTAGACGTTCAAACGGTTCTTCAATATTGACAGAAAATATAATTTTTTATCAATATCCGTCAATATTGATTGATATATAATCCTCCATCAATATTGAAGCGAATATTGACAATATTATTGCTCGTCTAGGGGCTACTTAACTCTCGAACGTGCCTCACAGACATAATACTTCCTTTTATTGTATAGATTGCTTCTCTTTTTTTATTCTCATTTATTCTTTTGTTTAATTTTTTTTCTTTTAAGAGTGTTTTTATGTAAAAAAATATTTCGATTAACTTACTAAATTTCTTAATTTTGCTGTGTAGACTATATTACTTTAATTAGCAGTAATAAATTATGTTACTTACTATAAACTCCCGTGCTGGCATACTTCATTTGGAAATGTCTATTTTAATACTAATACAAATATCTATTATTTTAGTTCATTTACTGTTTTCGTTGTATGATCGATTATTCTTTCTTTTTGCTATTATTTTTTACTAATAGATGAATGATCTGCCCCAAGACAGGTTCAGAATCGGAACGAAGCCACTGGACTCGTCCAAGGCTCTTTCAGCACATTCGGGAAGTCCCAGGTTCAAATCCCGTGGGCGGCTATTTTGACAGGGGATTTTTTTCATGGTTTCCCCAGTCTTAAAGGCAAATCTCAAATTTGATATATACATATCTAGAATCATCCTCATCATTTCATCCTGTATCATATCCATTTAAATTAATTTCAGTTGAAATTTAGGCCTACTCCATAAAATACACTGACAATAGAAGATAATTTGCAATTAAGAGTTCCATGGCCTACCCTATTGTACAGACACAGATCCCGATCTCCTCGTGGCTAAAAGGTGAATAAATGGACTACGGCTGAATTTTAAAAAAAATTTAAAAATGTTAAAAAAGATAAAATAAAATAAAAAATAAAAAAACTTAGAGATTTTGCATTGCATCTTGCTGGCTGGGGATGAAGGGGCAACAATCAGGAAGGAAATTATTTTCCACTACTGAAAATTTTCCTACCCGGCCGGTAATCGAACCCGGGCCACCAGTGCGTATGGCAGCCAAGGCAGCAAACATGGATTTTAAGATTCAAGATAAGTTATATAAAACTCCAAGCAACTCACTGAAGAACCAACTAAAAACGAATTGCTTAGTGTGACTGGAAAGTTTGGCTGCGTGAAGTGATTCGGGTGAACATCCGTGTGCTACACAGTTCCTGGAAATGTCGTGCAGGCTCTGTACCCGCGGGTCACTTCACCTCGTGGGGCCACTGGGTGAGAACCTATGCTCCTACTTCAATATTGTACACAAATGTGAGACATTATACGATACTTACACTTTACTATCCATATTATTGCTGACGATATGTACAGGTAGGGGGACAAAAAGCAGACCTACTCTTGTAGCTGATTACAGAGCCTTGTGATACGTAAATAAATGTAAGAGATGTAACGGAAACGTTTGTTTTCACAAGTAATGCAAATTACGTGAAATTATCTCAATTGATTGTCTACTCGTATATTGTCTAGAACAAATTTCAATACATTCCCTGCTATCTTGTGAATGCCAGTAGGCTTTTGTGGTTATGTTTCGGTAAATAAGGCTTTGACTAATTGTTTATAGCATGCATAACAACCGTTTATTGTGTAGAATCACCAGGGTCCGGATTTTGACTTGTAACTGGAACATCATGTAGGCCTGTGTTACCCAAAATAATAATTTTAAAACCAATTTTTTTAATTTTCCACTATTTTAGGTCCTTTTTTAGAATTCAATGTCATTATTTGGTCATTTTTTACCATTTTTCGGTCTTTTTTCCCACATTTCATATTTTTACGTGATTTTAAAAATGTAGTCATTGTTTTTTCATTTTGTGTTGTTTCTAGCATTAGCCTATTTGTGAATTTACTTACATTCAAAAGCCTAACATCGGAGCTCTAAATAAGCACAATTAAATGTATCTTCTTTCTAATTAGCCTAAAATTTGGATACAGAATGATGGTGTTGTTTGCATTTAACCGTGTATACCAATTAAGTAATTACAAGCCTATAATTGAACAACAACATTAATCTAGAATAGAAAATTTACCACTTTCATACAAATTTTGGGTCTTTCTTTTTTAGTTTCTGACTTTTTTGTATTGTTGCGGTCATATTATAGCTCATTTCTTAAGTATTTTTAGGTCATCAAAATCACATATCATAGAACGCTTGAGAACTATAGGCCTAAATGTATGATTCAGTTTTACTGGAAAATTAACTTTTTATTTTATTTCTTTCTTTATTATTTATTAATTTCCTTATTTATGATTAAAGCCGGATTTATGAGAAAAATAAAACACTAAAATAAGGAAGCAAATAAACACCAAAATAAGCAAAATCAAACTACATGAAAATCAAATGAATTATTAGTTTTATTCATATTATTAGTGGTCTACTTTTTCGCTTCTAGATGTCAAATTCCCCGTTTTCCTTTCTTTTATCGGCTAATAGAATTACTGAAAAATCCTTTGTCAAATTTCTAAAATGCTTTTTCCTGGGACATCAACTAGTTTTTTTCCTCTACAATGTTGCTCTCTAGAATAGCCTAGCCTGAATTGTTCAAAGGAGCGTTATGCGTTTTGTCGTTTATTAAAATAAAACGTCATCATGCGATTTTGTTTCCACCCAACAAAGCCTCTAGTCTTTCTTAAGGCCTACTTGTTTTCCAAGTTTCGCTCCATGTAGAAGCCAGATGAGTAAGGATGTCCCAGGTTTTGTTAGGCCTACACTAATTTTTTTCTCAATTACGGCACAATACACGTATTAATGAATTTAACTGAAAGTGAGACATCCACTGTAGACTATATGTATAATCAGGTAAACTTACTAATGTAACAAAGTGACAGAATGCTTTTCTTTAATCAGTGATAATTGCAATCATTATGATATACAGAAAATAAATTATTTTTGTCATCTATTCATTAAGCAGGGCCTACGGAAAAACAAAGGTCTAGTTTGATATGCGAAGGAATACGTGGGTAGTGTTATTTGTCAAAGCTAACTGTATTGCAACTTCGAAAACCGTACATGAACACTGTAAAACAATATGTTGTCAAGAGAACTGATTTGCATTTGATAAATTTGATAAATTATTTCTAATATATCACCATAAAATAGGCATTAAATTGGGCTTTACTCCGGTACCAGTCAACTGATTCGGTCCAATATCAATAGGCTTCTTCTCCATGGACGTATAACAAGTTTCATGGAAATCTGATAAAACATATTTGAGTTATCGCGCGTACTGACGCACGGACAGACACACGGACATTTTCCCGTCCCCACACAATCTCATAAAGTACATTCTGGTACTTAAAAAAGATCAACAATTCCAACCAAATTCTTATCACTTTAGGCTGATCAAGAATATAAACTATTCAGTCTATTTTTTAGCAACAGACTAATGATTAAAGACCCTTTTAGAAGGAAACAGTATAAATGTGCATGATGTTACTTTCTTCATCTGGACGAGTGTCACGAATTCCCCAAACATCACGATTTCGCACGTACTTTATGTAACATAAATTACGACTAACAGTGGCGTAGAATGTAGATATTCTTCAGAAAATATACATAGTGACTGATTTTATTTTCTAGAAATCATAAAAAGATCAGTAATTAATAATCAAATTTTATTAAGTTATTTAAACAAAACATGTTTTGAGTATGCCTAACTCAGTAAATATACAATGGTGAACACACAAGAAGAAGCAGGAAGCTGTGAGGTGTGTCGGTATTAGTGTTAATGTTTTAACAAAACTTTTTGAAACTTTCAATTGTGATGTTTTGAATATAAAATAATTATTGTAAAATGAAATATTTAATTTTTATGTATCTTTATTAATATAGTTGTGAAGGTATGAAATGTTAAATTTAAACTAGGAATACATACCCTATTATTTAAAAATATCACAATAATAGACTAGAACAACGCTGTTTTCATTCTTAATTATTAATACATCTGCTTCTGCATAACAAGATTCCCTGAAGGTGATACAAAAATATCGAAAGGCTTAGGTACAAAGTAAAGGTTTTTGATTGGATGGTATTAATTACCTATTTTATTTTATTGATCGGGCTCGACCGTACAATAATATATTGGCCTACTTGAACACTTTTGTACACCTAAAAACTAAGAAAATTAAACTCCGTGGCGTTACAACCCTGAAGGGACAAGACCTACCACCCGACCGCTGCGTCATCTACCATAGGCAGATGGCAAGATTGGGGGACATGTGGTCAGCATGCCGACACCCACGGCCGTTAATGGTGGTTTCCATGACCGAAACCGCTACTTCTCTATCAAATAACTCCTCAATTTGAATCACGAGGCTGACTGCACCCCGTTTCTAACCTCCCTACCTCAGGAAAATTCGAGGACGTACCGGAGTTTGAACCCGGGCCGACGGACCTGTAGGCAGCGACGTTAACCACAAGACCACTTTGTAGATCTAAAGCATAGATGGGCAACGCCCGGCCCGCGGGCCGGATGTGGCCCGCGGGCCGGATGTGGCCCGCCCCGACTTTTGATCCGGCCCGCGGAACATTTTAAAATCGCGCTCGAAAAAGTAAATATTTTCGGTTCTCGCCAACAAGAGAGTGAGAGGGGGGAACAAAAGCCTGAGCTAAGAGGGTGTTCCTTCCGGTCAGCGCTAGAAAAATGCTGCAATAGGCCTAAATCAAAGTATCGAACCAGACTTACAGATGAAAATTTTGAAAACACTCTGCGCTTGTGTATTAGTGGGATTGATGCCAACATTGATTATCTTGTTTCTCAAGTTCAAGCTCAAGCTTCTCATTAATTTCTGCTGATTGTAAGTAAACACCTAATCAGTTCGATATTGTTCTCATTCATGTAACTTTAACATTATACTTTATAAATACAAAAAACCGTATCATGATTATTTTTTCACAACTACCTATTATCTACGGCCCGCGACTTCATAAATATCGTAAAGTTTAGCCCGCATCTTCCCAAAGGTTGCCCATACCTGATCTAAAGTAAGGCGCAAATTTACAAATAATTATCTGACTTCATTGCAATCAATGTCATCTACAGTAGCCTATATTCAGTATTAAGAATGGATTAAGCCTACTGAGGTAGTGGATTCTACATTTATTTGTCCGTCATATTTATTTCTGTTACAGGCGGTATAAGCAAGTCACCCCCCCCCCTCCAATAAGACCATTGTTAAAAACGATTAGACGTAAAAAATCAGAAATGATATGTTTTCTTCGTTCGAAGAACTCTCCGGTTGTAAGCCTAGTATCAATTCAATATATCTAATGGACAAGCGTAAATGGATTTTATTCTTCTTTTTCATTTTTCTTTCACTGATTAATTTTCCTTTTCGTGAACTCACAAGACAACATGTTCACAGGAGACGGGTAAACTATAGGCATCTACAGGACATGGAAAAACTCTCTGGTGTGCGATTGGTTTGACGTAAGGACTCTTCTCAAAACATCACAAAATAATAAGTTATGTTCAGACAACGAACAGAGAAAGTTCAAATCCAGCATTCGCTTTTGCAAGACGAGAAATGAAAATATCACGCACAAGATAGCGGGAAAGCTTTCATGAAAAATTTAACTTGAATTTTTGATCACATATCTTTTACATTAGACCCTTTACATTACAGAAAACTGTCTACTTATTACCTCTGTGTCTCTAAAATTGAATTAGAATTGACAAAATGGTATTGAAGATCAGTCAGAGAACCCTGCTTCTTCATAGAGTACATCGGTAACCTTATCTCAGCAGTTGAACATTTCATACTGTGCGGTATACGATATTGTGCATGATACATTAAAGTTTCGTCAAGTTAGTGCTTGCTGGGTGTCTAAGAACCTAACAGACGACCACAAGGGCCAGCGAATGATGACAAACTTGAATCACATATCGCGTTACGCTTTCATTTGTTTGGTCCCATGAAGAAATTCCTGGCCGGTAAACGCTTTGCATCAGATGCAGAAGTCAAAACAGCAGTCCGCACATGGCTATACTCCAACCGAACGGACTTCTGTGAACAGGGTATTTTGAAATTGGTATCACGATGGGAGAAATGTGTTGAGAAACTTGGCGAATATATAGAAAAATAGGCAAAAGATGTCCCTTCAATTGTGCATTTGTCTGTAATTGTACACATTAAACTTTTTGTAAAAAACTTATTGTGCGTTACTTTTCGATCCACCCTCGTATCTATCATCCAGTATATTATTTAATATTGCACAATATTAGCCTAATTAACTAAAACATTGACATAAATTTCAAGTCTCCAAAATTATACAGTAGCCTATAGTTAGTTCGTTTCACTAGGCTAGCTCTACATTTTACTAACAGACAAGAAGACCCCTCCGAAGTCTAAAGTAGAACAGTTTTATTATTATTAAGTGCCAGTATGGTACTTTATGAGATTGTGTGTGGGGACGAAAAATGTCCGTCTGTCTGTCCGTCCGTCTGTCTGTACGCGCCATAACTCGAATACGCTTTTTCGGATTTTCATGAAACTTGGAAAACACATTTATAATGTCAATGGGAAGAACCCTATTGATATTGAACCAAATCGGTTCACCGGTACCGGAGTAATGCCCAATTTAGTCCTATTTTAATAGATTATATCGGATTTCCATGAAACTTGGTATACCCATTTATGACGTCCATGAGAAGTGCCCTATTGAATTTGAACCTAATCTGTTGACCGGTACCGGAGTAAAACCCAATTTAGTGTCTTCTTTAAAGGCGCAATAACTCAAATACGCTTTATCGGATATTTATGAAACTTCGTATACGCATTTATAATGTCCATGGGAAGACGTTTATTGATATTGGACCAAATCGGTTGGCCAGTACCGGAATAATGCCCAATTTAGTGTTTTTATGTTAATATATAAGAAGTCGCGATAACACAAATATGCTTTATTGGATATTCATGAAATTTTGTATACCCATTTATAATGTACGTGGAAAGACGTCTACTGATATTGGACCAAATCGGTAGACCGGTACCGGAGTAAAACCCAATTTAGTGTATATTTTAAAGACGCGGTAACTCAAATACGCTTTACCGGATTTTTATGAAACTTGGTAGGCTATACACATTTATAATGTCCATGGGAAGACGTCTATTCATAATGGATAAAATCGGTTGACCTGTTTCGGAGTAATGCTCAATTTAGTGCCTATTTTATGGTAATATACGTATTCGAAAGAATTTATAAAAAAAATGAAAATCAGTTATCTTGACAACATAGACTATTGTTTTACTGTGATCTTATAAGGCCTTGGAAATTAAAATACAGGTAACTTTGACAAAAAACACTATTGATTTACATGCGCTTATCCAACTAGACCGTTAAAAGGACCCAGGTGGCCGAGATGGTAGACCTTTCTTCTTCGGTAAGCCCTGCTTAATGAATAAATCTGGAGCTTAACTTGGAAATCAATTTAAAAAAAAAAACATATTCTGCATATCATAATTGCAGTCATAACTGATTAAACAAAAACATACTGGCACTTTGTTAAATCAGTTTACCTGATTTTATTTTAAGTGAAGACAATGTCATACATAATATATTACACTAAGAGGCTAACTTTCATTTGGGCAGAGAAAGTTATGTGAGTTTCACGTAAGACATTTTACTAATAGCCACTTAAAGGAAGCATTGTCTAGAACAGGTATGGGCAACCTTTGGAAATATGGGGCTGAACTTTACGATATTTATGAAGTCGCGGGCCGTAGATAATAGGTAGTTGAGAAAAATAATAAAATCAGGTAAACTGATGTAAAAAAGTGCCACTATGTTTTTGTTTAATCAGTTATGACTGCAATTATGATATGCAGAATATGTTTTTTTTTTTTTTAAATTGATTTCCAAGTTAAGCTCCAGATTTATTCATTAAGCAGGACTTACGGAAGAAGAAAGGTCTACCATCTCGGCCACCTGGGTCATTTTAACGGTCTAGTGTTTTTTGTCATAGCTACCTGTATTTTAATTTCCAAGGCCTTATAAGATCACAGTAAAATAATAGGCTATGTTGTCAAGATAACTGATTTTCATTTTTTTTATAAATTCTTTCGAATACGTATATTGCCATAAAATAGGCACTAAATTGAGCATTACTCCGAAACAGATCAACCGATTTTATCCATTATGAATAGACGTCTTCCCACGGACATTGTAAATGTGTATACCAAGTTTCAGAAAAATCCGGTAAAGCGTATTTGAGTTACCGCGTCTTTAAAATATACACTAAATTGGGTTTTACTCCGGTACCGGTCAACAGATTAGGTTCAAATTCAATAGGTCACTTCTCATGGACGTCATAAATTGGTATACCAAGTTTCATGGAAATCCGTTACAGCGTATTTGAGTGATGGCGCCTTTCTATGAGAAAGGCGCCATAAGCTATTAAAATAGGCACTAAATTGGGCATTACTCCGGTACCAGTGAACCGATTTGGTTCAATATCAATAGGGTTCTTCCCATCGACATTATGAATGTTTATACCAAGTTTCATGAAAATCCGAAAAAGCGTACTTGAGTTATGGTGCGTACAGACGCACGGACAGACAGACAGACAGACGGACAGACATTTTTTCGTCCCCCACATAATCTCATAAAGTACCATACTGGCACTTAATAATGATACGGTTTTTTATATTAATAAAGTATAAAGATAAAGTTACATGAATGAGAACTGATTAGGTATTTACTTACAATCAGCAGAAATTAATGAGAAGCTTGAGCTTGAAATTGAGAAACAAGATAATCAATGTTGGCATCAATCCCACTAATACACAAGCGCAGAGTGGTTTTCCAAATTTGCATCTGTAAGCCTTGTTCGATACATTGATTTAGGCTATTGCCGCATTTTTCTAGCGCTGACCGGAAAGAACACCCTCGAAGTTCAGGCTTTTGTTCCCCTCCCCCCCCCCTCTCACTCTCTTGTTGCCGAGAACCGAAAATATTTTACTTTTTCGAGCGCGATTTTAAAATGTTCCGCGGGCCGGACCAAAAGTCGGGGCGGGCCACATCAGGCCCGCGGGCCGGGCGTTGCCCATATATGGTCTAGAAACAAGAGAGTTAAAGTTCCTGGTTCCTTTAAATTCTCATTTTCTGTAAGCGACATAGTCTACTGACCCACATAAATGTCAGGGCCAATGTGTTCTGCTATTAAGGGTTTTCAAAGAAAAAGCAAAAAATGCATATGAATTCACTCAAATTAATATATTTTAACAGAAAGCAATAAAAAATGTTCATATTATTCAACGAATAAATGTGCAAATATATATTTCATGATTAAAATCCGTAGATTAAGTGCCACGTTGTTTTCTTATAATATCATCAGTCGTTTAATCAGCAAGTATCTAGAACAGAAATCATGATTTTATATTATTTTTGTAATCGATCTCAGAGTTTAACTCCAGATCGTTTCTATAAGGGGAGGTGGTACAGAGGCTAGGGTAAAAAAAAAGTGTGCGTTGAACGCCACGCGACAGAAGTAAAACTTGTTTTAATTTTTATTTTTTTCAATTTTGGATTTTGGATTTTTTCAATTTTGTATTATTGGAATTTTTAATATTGGGTTTTTGAACTTTTAAAATTTTGGATTTTTAAATTTTGGGTCTTTAATTTTTTTATTGTTTGGATTTTTTAAGCGCGGTAACGAAATTCCGGGTTCCATAAAATAGATAATATACCTTTAGATTGCTTAGGAATTGTCTATTGCCATTGAGCAAGTAAGTATTATTATTATTATTATTATTATTATTATTATTATTATTATTATTATTATTATTATTTTTATTATTATTATTACTACTACTACTACTACTACTACTACTACTACTACTACTACTACTACTACTATTATTCCCAATTGCAGGTCTTCGTACGAGGTCTGAAAAATTTCCTTTGATTACTCCTAATCATTGAGTTGATTGTTTTCTGTGCAGTCCGCTCCGAAACACTCTAGTAATTTCGTGACGGTTTTAGTGTGACACTTATTTCGTGACGGTTTTAGCGTGACACAAGTTCCCGATTTACCCCTATCACCGCTAAAGAAGTTTTACTTCAAAAAACTATACATTTTGCTTCTGTACTGGTTAAGGTAGTTAAATATGTACTTTACAATATTTCATAAGTTAGTTTCATTAAAATGGCCTTTGAATATCACGTAACAGTAGGCCTACAAAATATAAAGAGAAGCTTGGGCTATATTCTTCCACAACCAAAGGAAAATCCACAAGCATAGGCTTTGTCCTAAAGTAGTATCTTGGTGTAAGTACAATATATTAGGCCTTATATTGCAAAGCCACCTGTGTAGTCTGGAAAAAAAAATGTTGTCATGGTGATTGTGTGCATGCAATGTGAACTTCTTTTGATGAATTCATAAATTACATAATTTTACAACCCCATTTAGGCCCTTAGAAGCCAAAGATTTCAAAATTTCTTAGTGCTCCTCTAGAGCCCTTGAGCAATATGTGTACCAAGTTTCACGTTCTTAGGTTGTATAGTTTCTGAGATACTGTGATAGCGTGATAGTCAGTGGGTTTTGGATTTTATAAATATATATAGAGAGCGAGAGAGAGAGAGAGAGAGAGAGAGAGAGAGAGAGAGAGAGAGAGATAGAGAGAGAGAGAGAGAGAGAGAGAGAGAGAGAGAGAGAGAGAGAGAGAGAGAGAGAGAGAGAGAGAGACTGAATTTAACAAATGCAAATCAGTTCTCATGACAATATATTGTTTTACAGTGTTCATATACCGCTTTGGAAGTTGCAATACTGTTAGCTTTGACAAATAACACTACCCACATATTCCTTCACATATGCTTATGAAGCTAGACCTTTGTTCTTCCGAAAGTCCTGCTTAAAGAGTCGATCTGGAGCTTAACTCGGAAATCGATTAAAAAATAACTTATTTTCGGCTTATCGATTTCCGAGTGAAGCTCCAGGTACTGGAATAATGCCCAATTTAGTGCCTATTTTATGGTAATAATTATATTAGAAAGAATTTATCAAATGCAAATCAGTTCTCATGACAACATACCGTTTTACAGTGTTCATATGCGGCTTTGGAAGTTGCAATACTGTTAGCTTTGACAAATAACACTACCCACATATTCCTTTACATATGCTTATCAAACTAGACCTTTGTTCTTCCGTAAGCCCTGCTTAGTGAATCGATCTGCAGCTTAATTCGGAGATAGATTACAAAAATAAACTTATTTTCTGCATATCATAATTGCAATTATCACTGATTAAACAAAAGCATTCTGGCACTTTGTTATATCAGTTTACCTGATTTTATTATTTTATTTTATTTATTTTTTTGCTTGGAAGTATTTTCAAATGTTAGTCTTTTTGTATTAGGCCCCAACGTCATTTGAATGAAAAATAAAGCAGAATATTCACTAAAAACACGGAAAAGTTAATTTCTAAATCTCGTTTCATTAAGGGAGAATATAGATATAGTCCTACAGACTTTTAAAACCATAAGGCCTAGTATTTCAATTTTTTAGGGGCTGATTCATGATATCAATTTCATAGGCTAAAAGCAGATCTGGATAACCGTTGTCAATGAATATAAGTTACTCCATAATTCTGTTCATGCCATCTTTGACTCAGACTCACTCTCTGATGAAGGCAGCAGATTTGGCAGCAACCAAAACTTCGTATTTTCTCATCGAACTCCGAGGCCCCGTGAAAGTATTAATACAAGAAACATCGCCTTAATAAGTGTGTCACAGCCTCTAGATAACATTATACTGGACTGCAGACAAATGTGAATAAGCCCTATTAGGCCTACCTTTCTATTCACTGTTTGACAAGTCGAAGAGGACTAGGGTGGCAGCATATAGGGGAAGTTCTTGGAAAAAAGAGCCTTTAAAAGGTGGCACCCACTTTACTCAGCTCAGGAAATAAACTAACGATCGTGAATCCGCCACTGTGCACGCAGTGACGTGACTTCACTACAGAGGCGTGATTTCAAACTTCACAAATTCCTAGAAACTCGGACCAGGATGTGAGAGAGAGCATTTTAAATGAAATAAGTTAGAATTACCTTATTTACCGTATACCACCAAGGCCATGCAGATATGTTGCTCAGGAATCCTATTTCACACAAGCTTTTCCTTTGCACTGAGAAAAATATTAACACAAGAAAAGTAATATCACTAAATAATATGAAGAACTGTTGCTGGCAACGCGTTAACAATTAGCGATAACAAATGTCGAACATAAACAATAGCCTACTTTATTTTGAAACGTATGGGATAATACGAGGCGCGTCCATAAAGTAAGTTACCCTAGGGCCGTTTACACAAACAACACAAAATTTCATGGAAATATTTATTGCAACAGATATAGCAAGTGTTCAGCTATTTTTCAACATATTCACCAACGGAATTGAGACATTTGTCGTACCATGGGACCAACTTTTGAACACTTGTGTCGTAGAAGTTTTTCACCTGGGATTCTAACCATTGTGCTATAACCTTCTCCGTTTCTCCGTTAATCTCTACTCTGTCATTTTTTGAAGAGCAGGAAAAGATTAAAATCTCTGGGTGCGCGGTCCGAGCTGTAGGGTGGAGACTTCAACACCTCCCTGCAAGTCTCCTGCAAAGGTTCGGCTAGGAGATGTTTCAACATCCACCCTACAGCCCGGACCTCGCTCCCAGTGATTTCCATCTTTTCTTACATTTCAATAAATGGCAGAGAATGATAGATACTCGAAGATGGTTGTCACATATTGGTTCAAATCCCAGGCGGCACACTTCTACGACACAAGTGTTTAAAAGTTGGTCCTACGGTTGACTGATGTCTCAATTCCTGTGGCGAATATGTTGAAAAATAGCTGAAAACCTGCTGTATCTGTTGCAATAAATATTTCTATGCAATTTTGTTTTGTTCGTGTAAACGGGCCTAGAGAAACTTCCTTTATGGACGCGCCTTGTATGAACTCAGGAACGGGGATAGGGTATGGATTTTTATAATACGAGGTGAGAGTGCAATAGTAATGTTAGAGTTCTGTCATAATAATACATTATGCAACGAACATATAATGGCATATATTATTTACGAGTAGCCTACGATTACGAATATGTTTCATACGAGTATCTTAATTACCATTATATGCAAGTTGCATACCACTGTTCTTGTTTGTCACTATTAAAGAGGAAAAAAGAAAAGAGGACTAGAAAGTAGTCTGATCTTATAATCTACTTAAGTTATATAGGCTAAACAAGAAGGAATGACAGAAAGAAGGTGGAAGTTACAAGGAAAAACTTGAAAACAATTAATGAAAAAAGAAATAAAAGGGCAATAAGCAACTAAAAGAGACGAATAAAGAAATGAAAGCAATATTGTAACAATTAAGAAAGAAATAAAGAAAGAAAGAAAGAACGAACGAAAGAAAAATAGAGGACAGGTGCTACTGCACATTTTTAGTAGGGCCTAAGCCTAATATTCCTACCAAAATTCTGCACGCTGAGATTTGACCAGGTCCGCAATGCTGTGGTCAGAAAGCCGCAATGATGAGATGAGGGTTTGTGGGGTAGGGGGGTAAATGAGCCCGGGGCCGCACAACTCGGCGCCTGCACCCTCTTCGTGTCCTCAGCGAGTCTGACTGATTGTGAGATGATTCCAACTTCCTCTTCATTCTGAATGCCTGGAGCAATATTTCAGGGAAGGGGAACAGAGAAAAAGTTACATTGTATTTCTTCTCCTAATGTCACAACGGTCTAATAATTATTTCATGAGATCTGAATTCCAGGCCCAAGATTTTTTTATTTTGGGGAGAAAAAAAACTAAGTCTGAGGACAAATAATATACAGCTTTAAGTGCCTAGGCTATCTCTTATATATATAAGAGGATTTGTCCTGACTTACTTAATGAATGACTGACTGACAGAGAATCAACGTAGAGCCTAAACTATAATAGGCTACGCAGAGATTTGGAATTTTGACACTAACTTCGTGTCTTACATTAAGCGCTCTGGAACGGGGTGCACTCAGCCTTGTGATTCAAAAGAGGAGCTTCTTGATAGAGATTTAGATGCTCGGTCATGGAAACCACCGTTAACGACCGGGAGTGTCGTCATCCTGGCCAGATGTCCCCCAATCCTGCCATCTGCCTGTGGTAGATGACGCAGCGGTCAGGTGGTAGGCCTAGTCCCTTCAGGAATGTAGCGCCCCGGAGTTTAATTTAGTTTTAATTATCGCTGCATTTAGACCAATAGTTGCCTCACATGCATAGAACTGTTGTGGATCAATTTAAATAGACAACAAACAATAACTATATATGAAAAAATAATTCGTATACTGTAATATATTAAGTATCGTGCCGGTAAAGGTTTTTTGCACGACGTAACTAATTGGTGGTACTTACGAATATTGTTGCCGTTGGATCGTAACTTTACATTCCCGCATGCAATCTGGTTGCTATGAAAACAAAAGAAATCTCCGTGCGGTAAAAATTACAAAAAGCACAAGTGCCGTAAGTAAAACCATCATAATACAAGCCTTTATGGAAGACCGGAACCAAGCCCCCCCAGTTTGTGGCGACTTTAACAGGACAAATGTTCAGTCCCCATAACAACCGACATATGCGAATCACTTTCTGAAATATAACATCCATCTTCAATAGTGTATATACATAATATTTTCAGCTAATATCTCAATTAATATAAATAAATTGATATAAATAATCATCGTGCAAAAAGTAGCATGCAATACTCGTGCCTTAAGCGCATAACGGATCTCGAAAATTGAAAAAACTCTTTCCACGATCCGTATGCACCGCTTACGGCACTTGTATCACAATATACTATTACGACATTCTTTGACGTAGAAATGTGATAGTGTAATATAGGCTTAAAAGAGAAGTTTTATAGCACCTAAACCGTACGTAGCGGGAATGGGACGAACAGAAGACGAGAAGAGCTTGAAGAGCAGGGGCTGAATGGACAGACTTTCAACCTCACCTGGCCTGGCGCCTGCTGATCCGCCCCCAGTGGCGCACGAGTCCAGGTAACCCGCGCTATGTCAACCTCCGCACAGGGCTTTCCCCAACACTGCATCCTTCCGCAGCTCTGCCATTCTTAGAATTAACTCAGCTAAGTGCGAATGTGCGTACCAATTACACAACCTAATAAATTCACGTTTAAATTTTGTTCATGATATGTGACTCTGCCAAGGAAACTCGACCGAAAGTAAGAAAAATAAAATCAGGTAAACTGTTGTTTAATCAGTTATAATTTCAATTACGATATGCAGAAAATAAGTTATTTTTGTAATCAATTTCCGAGTTAAGCTCCAGATAGATTCATTAAGCAGGGCTTACGGAAGAACAAAGGTCTAGTTTGATAAGCATATGTGAAGGAATATGTGGAAAGTGCTATTTGTCAAAGCCGAGTGTATTCCAACTTCCAAAGCCGTAAATGAACATTGTAAAACAATATGCTGCCATGAAAACTGACTTGCATTTGACAAATTCTTTCTAATATATTACCATAAAATAGGCACTAAATTGGGCTTTACTCCGGTACCGGTCAACCGATTTGGTCCAATATCAATAGACGTCTTCCCATGACGTTAAAAATGCGTATACCAAGTTTCATGAAAATCCGATAAAGCGTATTTGAGTTATCGCGCGTACAGACACATGGATAGAGAGACAGATAGACGGACAGACATTTTCCCTTCCCCCACACCATGACATAAAGTACCATTCTGGCACTTAATTAATTTTCTAATTTGAATGGATTCAACTTCAATATAAAATTCTGCGCATTCTAAACAATAAATTATACCTGTAGCTGAAAAATTGATCTGTTTATGACGTTTCAAACTTCATTGTTCAAAAAGTAAAATTTATCTACAAAGATAAGCAACTTTACCAAGTTGTAAACATTAGATATATGCTTAATATGCATTCATGATTATTATAATATTATCATGCAATGTCAATATAGGCAATAATCTGTGGTTCATGAATGCATATGCATATTTTGAATGTTAGGCTTACTGTACAATAACAGTGGAAGCCCGGTCACAAAAATCACTAATTAGTGTGCCTCACAGTACTGCATATGACATAACTTGCCTGTCAGTGAGGTAGACCATTAAGGGCAATCAGTCGTAGGAGAGAGATTCCATCTGGCGCTGTGAAGTGAACTCTGGCTTAGCTCATTTGGTAGAGGAATGGCACCGATAGCCAAAAGTCCTGGGTGCAAATCCCAGTGTCAGAGGAATTTTTATCCTATAATATTGTCACAAAGCCCAGAAAAGCCTAGAAACTGATAGAAGAAGGACTCGGCCTTGTTACAATATTATCTTGTAAACATTAGTTTCACATTACTGTAATATTATGTTCAAATTTTGTCATACACTAACAGAATGTTCAACTACATTACTTTTTTCACAATTTTCACGTCAACTAACGCTTTTTGATTGTAGTTGTGGTTAAGATGGAACGGTTTAACCCCTGACTCACAGACGTTGGCCAATAAAAACAATTTTTTGGCCAATAAAAACAATACACTAATTTTAAATTGCATATTTTGCTAAAAATTATCCTGTAATTCTGAGGATTTCCACAGATTTCTTCCAATAGTCTACCGTATCCTCTCCTAGTCTGTCAAGACGTGTTATTAACCTTCCAGGTGTTCATGTCAGTTTCTGAGACTTCCTTACGACAAGAACACAAACAGGGTCGCCATCGTTGACCTTTGTGGATACCTGACCGACCGTATGAATGCGGGTGGACATTAGGATATCCGAATTTTTGGAAACAAAGAGTTCCGGGCGGAACTGTGGCGCCTTGCTTCTTAGAAACACGACTGCAATAGCAACATTTCTGCAAATCCTACTGCTTCAGTAAGTTTCTTGGAATGACAAATTCCGAGGCTCAGCTCGGTTCCTCTGTGACATAGGCCTACAGTGCTTTATCTACTATGCTCACCATGTGCTAATCTAAATATAAAATAAACTAATTACTAAACTAAAATCTAAACTCCCTGGCGCTACATTCCTGAAGGGACAAGGCCTGCCACCCACCCGCTGCATCATCTACCATAGGCAGATGGCAGGAATAGGGGCATGTGGTCAGCATGCCGACACCCACGGTCGTTAATGGTGGTTTCCATGACCGGAGTCGCTGCTTCTTTATCAAGTAGCTCCTCAATTTGAATCACGAGGCTGAGTGCACCCCGTTCCAGACCCCCCTACCTCAGAAAAATCCAAGGTGGTACCGGGGATTGAACCCGGGCCAACAGGTCTGTAGTGAGCGATGCTATCCACAAGACCATGTCGGCGGTCGAAGCTACATACTGCCTTTCTAAAAAAGTGGTCTAATTTTGTTAGAATTACAATGTAGAAGAAAATTTCCCCAAGTAAGATGGCAAGAAAATTTGACTTGCATTTTGTGATGCTTAGCTTAATCAGTCAAGGCAAATGCTGGATTGGATATTACTTGCAATGAGTAAACACCGTTATTTCATCTGACATCATAATCATGAAAAACTGAATAGGTATATATCAGTTGCAATAAATGAACAGGACTCATAACACATCAACAATAGGAAACAGATTAACATCGATAGTAACATGGCCTACTGGTATATCCACAGAACCCAACACACGTGTGATATATATAGGCTACTCTGAGGTAGAATGTGTAAGAACAAAGTTGAAATTTAAAAAAGTATTTAACAATTCCTTGTAACTCTAATAATCACGTAGGCTTTGCGATTTCGTAAGTCCGGCGAAAACTCGCAGTTCAAGACACAGGTGTCACAGAGAGTTCTCCAGACAGTCTTGGGGTTAGCTAAGCCTCACACCTAGGTGGTAGATATTACTTCGAAACGCCCATATGACCTTGTTGTTCCTTGTAAATCTTTCAGCAGACATTAGACTTTCTGCATGAATGGCACATATAGCGAATTGCACATTTCTCTTTCAACAATAGTTTCTTTTAATGAGTTTTCATCCCGTGCGTCCGTGCAATATTCCCCTGACTTTTTTGGGATGGACTTTTTGTGTATTAAAATTTTACAAATATATTTGTCATGCTCAGTGCAGTTATTGCCATCTTCATCAGAAAAGGCTTCACTTTGAAGTCAGGAATTAAGAAGAAGAAAATATTTTAAATAAAATGTTGTAAGTTACAATTTATTTATTCCTTCTCTCTCCACCCCTTCTCACTCTATCTCTCTCTCTCTCTCTCTCTCTCTCTTTTCTCTCTCTCTGAAAATTGTGGCCAGGAGATATATCAAATTCTCTCACAATTAAAAATATTTAGGTCAATAACTCCAGTATTTGTTATAATTATAATATTTTTATAGTTGATTTTTATAGCCCTATTTTTCTTTAAATTGTTATTATTTATTATTATTAAATTTTCCGTAAGTTACACACGGAGTTTTAATAATCAATTTTCACATATAACACTGTTATGGAAGTATTGATAAACTTCATTTTTCCTTTTGAGATAAATGTTATTTAATGAGAATAAAATTGTCCACCTAAACCACAAAAATAAATTCAGTCCACAAGTTCGATGTATGTAACGTTTACTTTAATATGAAGATGAGATTTTACCTGATAAAATCGTGAGCTCGTTACTGGACACGTAAGCATCAATGGGCCGTGATTAATATGTCACATGCTGCCATTAGGCAGAATGAAAACAGATTATTTTATACAACATAACTTGTTTGGAAATCGAAATAATAGAAATGTGCATTGATTAAAAACACAATTTCGATTCAGTGCAAGCCAGTTCGTGTGCTTTTAATCTTATTTGCTGTTACTTTACCTGAATTATGTCTAATATGCACAATTGGTAGCACTGGTCACGACATGGTAACTCGAATAGGTTCATGGATGGTTGATTCATAATGTGCCGTGATCTCGCAGCTGTTAATTTTTTTTTACATAACAAAGTACGAAAGTAATTATTATTAATTGTATAATCCGTTACATTTTTATTCATGGAATAGTCTTAATAAATCCAACTCAAGTTGACGAGTTTCATCAGATAAATTAGCTCCTGCTGCGCAGTCGCAAATCTATCGATAAACTCGTAAACTCTCGTGGGATTACCTATGATAAATTCTTTTATGACTGGAGGAAGTCTTGCCTACATCAATCCAATAATCGAAAGAATAAGTGCGGAGAAGTTACTCGATAAAATGCTACACCCCAGTCAGCCCCGTAAAGGGTTATATTTAGAGTCACGTATTGCCACTACCCAGTCTCAGGCTCATGGCATTAACATCTCGTCGATTCAAGTGGTGTGGAGAAAGGCCACTGTTGCATAGCTTTCCTACACAGCGGCTCTTCAAACAAACTCAAGATTGACATTTACAGCAGTTTGTGGAACTTGTAATGAGGGATGGGCGGACGGGGGTTGCGAAGGGAGAGATTTTTTTGCAATTGTTTTGGAACATCGATATACCTGTCAATGGACGCAATATCATCTGCAGAGAACAAGCGGAACATCCGAATGGTTTGTTGTAATGGCCTTAGCTAACGTGCCGTTTAAATTTACGACGGGACAGAAGATGAAATTTGTGAAAATAGTCTCCGTTCTATAGGGCATCCTCTAAATATTCCGATGGGTTACTTGCAAATAAATTCAGCTGCAGATTTTTATGTGCGTAGTCTTTTGGCTCTGCGCTACAAACCGGAAGGTCGCGGGTTCGATTCCCGATGAGGTCGTTGAGATTTTTCAATTAGCCTAATCCTTCTGGTGGCACTATGACTCTGGGGTCGACTCAGCCTCTTACAGAAATGAGTACCAGGAGTATTTCTGGGGGCAAAGACGGCCGGTGCGTAGGGTTGACAACCTTCATGTGCCGTATATCACAATCTGGGAGCCTTAACCTCCTGGTAACCCTACTGGTCTCCATGGCCCATACAGGGATCACAGTCTTTTGGCTGCAAAGGGCTTGAATTTACAGTAGGCTATAGCTTGACTTCGATCCAAGCATTTTGAAATAAATCACAATTGAATACATTCCTTCGATAATGCGTAGGACTTCTCTAAATATAACTTACTTACTTACTTACTGAATGCCAGTAGACAATTCCTCAGCAACCTAAAACAATATTATATATTTTATGGAACCCGAAGGTTCATTGCCGCGCTTACCTGAGCCCGCCATTCAATCCTATTCTCTGCTAACTCCATCCAACCATCCCTCGAAAAATCATACTTCTCTTAAATCTATCCTAATATTTTCCTCCCACCTACGTCTAGATCTTCCCTTCGGGCCTCCCAGTCAATATTTTTTAGATAGGTCTTTCCTCCCCCATACGCGCTACATGTCCAGCCCATTTCATCCTCCGTGATTTAAATACTTTTACTATATCCGGTGAAGAGTGCAGGTTATGAAGCTCGTCGTTATGCAGTTTTCTCCAGTCCCCATTTTCATCTCTCTTAGACCCAAATATTTTTCTAAGCACCCTGCTTTCGAATAAGCTCAGATTATGTTCTTCCCGAAGAGTAAGCGACTATGTCTGAGACTTATCTCAGATGAGATATCTAAGGATGAAGATTTATTAGATTTCTGGAGTATCTGAACTGCATAAACACGAGGATTTTCTGATTCGAGTCTACTATTAACTTCTGCCTTAATATTATTTGTGTTTATAATAATTAAACTAAACTAAACTCCGTGGCGCTACATCCCTGGAGGGACTTGGCCTACCACCCGACCGCTGCGTCATCTCCCGTAGGCAGATGGCAGGATTGGGGGGCATGTGGTCAGCATGCCGACACCCACGGCCGTTAATGGTGGTTTTCTTGACCGGAGCCGCTACTTCTCTATCAAGTAGCTCCTCAATTTGGAACACGAGGCTGAGTGCACCCCTACCAGACCTCCCTACCTCAGAAAAATCCAAGGAGGTACCGGGAATCGAACCCGGGCCGACGGATCTGTAGTCAGCGACGCTAACCGGCGGACGTTTATAATAATTACTCCCAGATATTCTGATGTTCTCTTTTAAGTAACTTAATTTAACTCAAAAGAGCCATTATTTCCTCCAAGATGTAACATAAATTTTTACATATGAAATTGTACAGTCAGGGGTTTTTGATCCGACACTAAGTTAATCTTCTTTGGCGTATATAAAAAAACTGTTTCCAGTTACTGAAAGAAGAATAATCTTGCAACTACAGAGCCCATAGATAAACTAGAGAAAGTTAAGTGGCAATGAATTTCACATACGATTTTTTTAATGCGTTATCGCCTCCTACAAACAATGTGCTTCGCAAACTGACTCTGTCTGTTGCAGGTACCGGCCATTCGCAGTTTTAATTACCTGAGACCTCACACGGCAAAGCGCCGGCCTTTACACTGACAGGTGTTTTTATGTTCTTCACTCCTTAGTATGTTTATTTATTTCAGCAGGTTCCTGGAAATGCGATTTCGCTGCAGATTTTAATTAAACACGGCATTCACTTAACACATTACATCGCCAATCTTCACATTAAGTTATATATATTACCAAACACTGCCTTATATGACTCTTCTTCTTCGTCTCAGTTCTATTTTTCTTGGCTGTGCTATACAGAATGTCGGCTTGTAAACTTTAATACTGACGTTCCTAAGCAGTTTTAGGATTTATAGGCTATTAGCAAATAGAATGGACTAAAATAAGATGAATTATGGACTAAAATGGTTTAAGAATGAGTAAAATGTCCAAAACTATGCAATTCGTGCAACAATTTGATAGTAATATTCCTCATTTCTACATGAACATGCCTTCATTTTAAACGAAGCCACCTGACGGGAAGCTTCAATTATTGCTTACTGCTGCCAAACGAAGCCGTAATGAAGGCTTCAGAACAGTGGCGAAGGGAAGGGTGGGTCCAGGGGTCCGGACCCTCCCCTTCCGAAATCAAAACCTAAAATTTTATTTCAGTTATTTAAGCTCCATTTTGGAAAAAAAAAATTAACAATAAAATACTGAACTTGTATATGTAGGCCTATTATTTCCACTGTTCCATGTGTTATTCAACTTTTCTTATACATAGTAATAAGTGTTATAACTTATATAACGACTTCTTATTAAAGTTGGCATGTCTTAGAGCAGGTATGGGCAACCTTTGGAAGTCGCGGGCCGTAGAAAATAGGTAGTTGTGAAAAAATAATCATGATAGGCTACGGTTTTTTTATATTTACAAAGTATAATGCTAAAGTTACATGAATGAGAACAATATCGAACTGATAAGATATTTACTTACAATCAGCAGAAATTAATGAGAAGCTTGAGCTTGAATTTGAGAAACAAGATAATCAAAATTGGCATCAATCCCACTAATACACAAGCGCCGAGTGTTTTACAAATTTGCGTCTGTAAGTCTGGTTCGATACTTTGATTTAGGCCTATAGCAGCAATTTTCTAGCGCTGACCAGAAGGAACACCGTCGTAGTTCAGGCTTTTGTTCCCCCCCCCC
Source organism: Ectobius pallidus (assembly GCA_964059195.1). Taxonomy (NCBI): domain Eukaryota; kingdom Metazoa; phylum Arthropoda; class Insecta; order Blattodea; family Ectobiidae; genus Ectobius; species Ectobius pallidus. The sequence goes on along the minus strand of CAXKWD010000004.1, from coordinate 29,042,999 downwards.
TCTCACTCTCTTGTTGGCGAGAACCGAAAATATTTTACTTTTTCGAGCGCGATTTTAAAATGTTCCACGGGCCGGATCAAGAGTTGGGGCGGGCCACATCCGGCCCATGGTCCGGGCGTTGCCCATATATGTCTTAGAGTATAGTAAAAAATGTGATAACTAGTTTTTCAATGCTAAAATAGAGTAAAATGTGATTTTCATTAGTTCAATATTTCAAAATTTTCTGGGGCGCACCCCCGTACCCTTCCTTTTTTGGGGGTATGAACCCTCCCCGAAATTATTTTGTGGCTACGTCATTGATTCAGAAACTTATTTTTGGACTTTCTAACATAATTCCAGAGCATTCTAGAGTCTAAAAGATACTAAAAATTATTGGGAATTTTAGCCTATGCCTCACCGGTCACGAAAGGGGCAGTGAATATGAAATCCATCTTTACACAGTTCCTGTAAAAACACGTGCAGGAGTTGAAGACTGAAATGCTAAGGACGCCACATAATGTCTGCCTTTGAAACAATGTACAGCCTAAATGATAAAGTTGGTCCATGAACGTGATTTTTTTTCTCTCCTTGAAAATGTCTTAGATCTAAATCACTAAATCTAAATCTAGATCTTTTATCACTTCGGTACGGCTGGTTTTTCAACCATCGAATAAGTCATCGTCTTTTTCAAACTAACGAGATGTTTCTCACTACAGGGAAATTGTCTCCTCATATAAGTTAATAGGGCATCCAGTTAATAGGGCATTGTTGCCTAATTTAAATTGATCTCATTTGCCCCCATTATCGCTCCTGGTAGGCCTACTTATTTCTGTCCAGTCCAGCTGAGTCCAGCCTAGCACCAAAGTACCACGAGAAGGATTAGGCCTATTAAAAACTCCAACGACTTCACTGGGGGTCGAATCCGCGACCTTCCGGTATGGGCAGTGCCTTAACAAACTCTATACGCCACAGTATACCTCAGTCATAAATGTACTTTCAAAAACTGGTTATAAAGATCTCCAAGTAAAAAAAAATCATGAAGTAGGCTATCTTACTTTCTATTAAGTGTGGCCTTAAAGAATTACTGTTTCCCAGGAATCTACCGTAGATATTCATTAGCATAATTTCTGTTAGACCAAAGTATAACATTACATTAACTTTAGCTTACTTGCAATATCGTAAAAGAAACTGAATATATTTCTTACCTTTGTATTGTAATCATAGTTTGCCTTCGGGTCTGCTAAGGACACGAACAGATCTCTGGGTTGAGCTATAGGTCATCAAGCCTAGAACAAGCGAAAGAAATGTAAGTTAGATACTATTTAACGAAACGCTATTTCCATTTAATCTTTTGAAATGACCTAGGGGCAACATTGTTAGCCTGTGTTCTCAAGTTAGTTTATTAGGCTACTAGGCGTAGCCTACCTATCGTACGACTTACTGTTAAACTGGAATGTTAATGAGATTAATGACTTTTGTATTTATCCCATTCCTATATTCAAATTTCCTACCTTACCTGAATTTTTTAGCATAGCCTATGTTCAGGAAATGATACCTGATACCATTTCCATGGAAATGTTTTATACAAAGCGATCTCTATCTGATGTTTGACTTTGAAGATGCGAATCATTTGAACAGGGTGCAGTCTGTTTGAGCCATGTATTGTCTAATATCTCTCATGTAGCATAATTTCCATGTAAAATGTTGATAAGTCTAATTCCTTAAATATAATTTGTCTACCCTCTATGCATAAAAAATAATAGGAACGTGTCAGATTGTGCTTAAAAATGAGATAGCCTTCTTATAGTGTAAAAAAGTAATTACACTATCTATATTAATTGTTATTATGTTTTAAAAACTTCAGAATGTTCCTCCTGAAAAATTATAATTCGGACTTAATAATTTCTGACTCTCACTGCTTCAATCGCAAAATTTGTGTACACTATTCTAACAGAAAATTTGATTAAAATTCACCCAGGAGCTTTTAGTAGAAAGACATAAACTAAACTACCTTAGCCAATTATTAATTTTAAGTTACCGTTGTCGTTCGTATATAAAATGGTAATAGGCCCTAAGCGAAAATTAGGTAGATCTGGTATCGGTATACAATTTGTAGACTACTGTAGACTAGTATATAATCGATGCAATAGATAATTCATGGTGTTAATAATGATTGATTCGTTCTATTAGTTCTTTAAACACAATAAAAGCAGAGTGGATACGAAATTGTGCAGAAAAATGACACAGGCTACTGCAGGTGAGCAAAGCAAATAGGTCGGCCAAGTTATTACTGGCCAGAGAGACTCGGCGCCGGTCGACAGCGGCAACACAAAGAGCAAAACAAAAGAAACTCACGGGGCGTGAACTGGATTTGGCAGGTAAAAAGAATATCCCCGCACAAAGTGCCGATACCCGGGGTGACTTTAGAGAAGGCGTACATCCTAAGCTCATCATTTCTGCTGCCAGAAGTTTACAAGGTTAAATCTATGTGTAAATAGCGAATCAAATAGCTATTTGTTATGTCATATCAAGTACTGAGAGAAAATTCTTACAGGATAGCTGCCTTAATTTCAGGATGCCGATTAAACACAGCCTGCTATCATAAATAATTCTAAAAGATGTTATTTACGATCCAAGTGCTAAAAAACAGCTTTTATTTTGCGAGTAGGTTATCCTATGAGCGAAATAAAATAATTTATCATGTGTATCATACACTATTTTTTAGACAACCGATAAAATTTGTAAAATAATAATAATGTTAGATTTATTATAATGAATTACGCACCTTGAGCCTGACATACTGTTCGTGCCATTTTAAAAAGACCTCGTCCCAAACCATCGTCTATCTACAAAAGAATATAGTAGTATTGTTCCCTAACCCAAAAGTCTACGCCGACACCTACAAAGAACAGGTGGTATTGTAATCGCGTGATTTTGCCCAGTGTTACCGCTGTCATTCACCACTTCTCAAGTGAAGTAAACGTGCTGTGGTACATATTTGTCAACACTGTACTAGACTGTAGTCAAGCGTGAATACGCCTAGTTACCTTTCTATTCACTGATTGACAGGTCGAAATCGAAGAGCATTAGGGTGGCAGCAGGTAGAGGCAGTTCTTGGAAAAAAAGTCTTTAAGACGTAGTACCCACAATATTGGAGCACACAGAAGCTGTTATTGAATTTATGGTAGAGGGCTACCAACTTAAGGATAATGCTTATTGTACAAAGTATGACGATTTTTGCAATTGCCGTGAGAAATTTCACAAATTTCACAAAAGAAAGTGGTGAATAATAAATTTGTGAATTTTTATCAAACTTAGTTTATTTAATAATAATTTGCAAATATTTTAAACTAAAAGAGTAGCCTATTTTCCATGTGAAGCAGTTAAAGTTGATTACCCTGGAGTGTTATAACTTTACACCACTCAGAGGCATAATTTTATCCTTTTAATTAAAATCATGTGCCGCTAAAAGTGCATATTTTACCTTCGGCTGCCTAAAAACTGTATTTTCTATCTTGGTTCTATTTGCAGGACTGTGGTCAAGGTGTTTGAGTATACAATACACTGCGATACAAGAGTGGTAGGCCTAAGTGCATCATTGGAGAATCCAGGAAGAGTTTGGAAGACGAGTCGAAGGTGAGTCTTTCTTAACCCTTAAATGCATAGGGCTAATGTAGGCTATAAGAAATTATCTGTGAGCCTAATCATTGTGTTAACTGTTCTCTCTCGCCAAGAAGAATTTAGAAAGTTCGGAAAGAATTTATAATTTGCATCAGAAACATGTAGGGGTACGCCGTAGCGTAGTGGTTGAGGCGCTGCGCTACAAACCGGAAGGTCGCGGGTTCGATTCCCGATGAGGTCGTTGAGATTTTTCAATTGGCCTAATCCTTCTGGTGGCACTATGGCCCTGGGGTCGACTCAGCCTCTAACAGAAATGAGTACCAGGAGCAATCCTGGGGGTAAAGGCGGCCGGTGCGTAAGGCTGACAACCTTACCACCTTCATGTGCCGAATGTCCAAAATCTGGGAGCCTCAACCTCCTGGAACCCTCTGGGCCTCCATGGCCTGTATAGGGATCACTTTACCGTTACCTATCAGAAACATGTAATAGTTAATTTAATATTATTCTCGATGCACTTAACGCATGCGTATTGCACACTGTTTTTCGACGACAGTGCTAACAGCTGTTCAAGATATTTAAGTTGCAAGAATAACAATCTTAAAAAGTAGCGACTATTTTAATCTTGGTGGCGAATGATAGATGAATTACTTTAGCGCAGGGGCAACTAGTGTCATCTTACTTAGCTGCTGGATGAATTACAGCGTAAGTAAATACAGATAAATAAAAACTGGCATAGGAAACATTGAAATTGTAAAATTCAACTAGCAAATAAGACTATTCCATGCCATCACTAATAAATACATGTGAAACCCGCTAGTAGGCCTACGAACTAACAGGGACCAGAGGCAAAAATTCGGATTAATTGTGTATCTTTCTTTCTTCTTTCTTCTTTCTTCTTTTTTCTTTCTTTCTTTCTTTCTCTCTTTCTTTCTTTCTTTATCTTACTTTTACCTCTCCCTTTTAGGATTTAAGCTACCCAGGCCGCCCGGGCCATTAAATGTGTTAATTTATAATTATATAATTAAGTATATATAGGCTATATAGGTTTTAAGCACTCGATCCGTTTACTTTGTTCTGAGTTCAGTTTAACTACAGACAATTTTTTGGGTTTAGATTTGCGGACTAACGAAGCACTAGCGGGGTGCTGCTGTAGGCCTACATCACATCACAAGTTAGAGGGTTTGATATGATGATGCATATGACCTGCAAAGAAAGCATGTTAGTTAGGTTACCAGTACTGGGTGCAGGAAATCCAGATTTCCACTATGAGAACATGAACGGGAAATGGATGGGGAAGAAAGAAAAGAAAAAAAAAAGAAAAGAAAAAAAACACTATCGTCGAAAAAATAATTTCCTCAAATTTCTCGTCTTAATTCCTGAACTGATAGCAACATTAAAGAACGGCATCGGAACTGCATAACAGATTGCTTATGTGCTTTACGAAAGTGGTACACTGCATTGTCTTACATTTCCTGAGAGTGTTATTAAGTTTCCAGGGCATACAGGCTTGTGATAGCTGTTACTGTGAATAGAGTGGCGTAACTCAGTAGTGAGCTGAGCTGTCAGCCATTGTGTTTTGAGAGGACCATTCTCATCACATGTTTGTTATAAACTCCTTCACACTTCTCCTTCATGCATTGATTCCTAGAAGTTCAGAGCAGAGGCTAACAACCTCACTCACACTTAAGTTGGATAGAAAATTCTTGTAAAATATTAAGACATGAATAGGCCCGTATATCCTTTTGCAATACCCTGTATAATCAAGCTACAGTTCACAATACCTGATAGAACCACCGTGGGTTTGGTTCTTATGGTTTAAAAGTGCTTAATAGCTGGATCAAATTGACTGTTTGAATTGGTGATATCAATGCGTGTATAGAAAAATAACTTTGTGTATCTAATTAATAATAATTATTTATCTATGAGCTATCTATGTCTTTGACATTATTATGTTTATTATTATTCATTTCATGTGTGCTTTCATATTCATATATACGAAAGATGAAGAAAATGTCATGACAACTATTTTTGCTTTCGAAAATGTGAGAAAATTTTAAAATGTTGAAACATGCAAATGAAAGGGCAGGGTATGGTATGTATAATGCAGATTATGGGTACTAGATTTAGGATAGTGAAGGAAACAGGCACGCATAAACATCCATACGCGACTGCATCGTGCCACTCTAATATATTGCGGTAGTTGGAAGCATGAAAGAACAAGGTACAAGAGTTAAAATAAGGTAAAGGGACCAACGATTGCCTACAATTAATTTCTAACTATGAACGCATAACGTTTAAGCTATTACATACCGTACAACACAATGCAGACCCTGTGATATCAAAATACTGGTTCATAGTAAGTTCTTTTACTTAATTTAGTGAAATCTATAACGACTTCTAAGCAACGAAAACAAGTCCTCATCCAACAATATTTTATTTTAAACAACTTCTGAGTTAATCCTATAAAGTAAGACCCTGGATGATAGATGAAGTGATTGAGATGAGGTGTTGTGTTTTTGAAGAGGGCTTGTTGTAATGACGTGGTAGTGCTGACAAATTGGTACAAATTGCGCTGTGAAACGATGGCCCGGAATATGCAAGTCATCGGCAGGCCTGGGAAACTCTGCATCTCTGGCTACTGTTGCTACAATTTCCATCCATTATTGCAAACCTTCCTCATCCCCTTCACCGCAGAGAACACAGATTTGACACGTAAACTTCTGTCTTCAGATAATGAAATTACAGCCCCCGAATTAAATGAAAATTGCACATAAATGTTGTCAGACATTCTTAAAGTTTTCGGAAATTTTTATGTTGTAAATTTTTTAGAACTCTATATTAAAAACTTAATTTTAAGGGATAGCTCAGTTTTCTTTTACTTAAACCAAAATCTGATTTAATTCAAACGATAGTCTACGTGGTCGCTTACTCTTCGGGAAGAACATAATCTGAGAGTGTTCGAAAACAGGGTGCTTAGGAAAATATTTGGGCCTAAGAGAGATAAAAATGGGGACTGGAGAAAACTGCATAACGACGAGCTTCATAACCTGTACTCGTCACCAGATATAGTAAGGGTAATTAGATCACGGAGGATGAAATGGGCTGGACATGTTGCGCGCATGGGGGAGGAAAGACATGTCTCAAAAATATTGATTGGGAGACCCGAAGGAAAAAAAAAACACTTGGAAGACCAAGACGTAGGTGGGAGGACAATATTAGGATAGATTTATTATTAGGATAGATTAGGATAGATTTTAAAGTCTAATAAGAACCAGGTAACGGAGCACGGACTGGAGGTTGATAAAACATCAACATTGCAAGAGAACCATACAATAGTCATTTGTGTTACAAGGGCTAAAAAGAAGGAATTCATTTTGCGATTTGGTATGTTTGTGGAACTGGCCCGTGAGGCCGAGGAAAGCAATCCTACGAGCAAAATAAAATGAATTTACTACAAGTATCATACACTATTTTTTAGAAAGTCGTCAATATTTATAGACAAATTGTAGATTATTAATAAAAACATAACATTTTACTTACTTCGTATAATATCTGTGATGCTGAGAACTGCTGTGATGGTCATTTGTTTGTTCCTAGCAACAGTAAGATTTGTTATATTGTTTGGATTTGCAACAATTGACTGTGTAGGGATAATTTGCGAAGCAGGAAAACAAAGTTGGGCTATAATTTTATAACATTCAGTGGCATGATTTTCTCCTTTTAATTTTATCAACTACCGTTAAAAGTGCTTCTTTTACCATTGACTGTCTAAAAGTTCATTATCTAGATTGCACTAATTTTTTAGACTACTTCATGTATAAAATGAAATTCAAAGTAATGCGTTTTATTTGATGCAGTGTACACATACTTGACGTTACCTCAAATAAGTCTACGAGAAATATTTATATTAATACAAAATGTATATTTATAAGTTACTTTATTTTTGTTACCATGAAACAATCCAAATAAATATTTATATTCATCGTGACAATAATACTTAGTTAAGTAGCCTATTAAGTTTTCAACTGTTTAAGAAAATAACATTTATTTTGACTCACAGTACCTACAGAAACGTTTTGTATTTTGATGGATTCAGGGGAGAGCACCGCCGTCTCGAGAATTACACTGCCTGTCCTATGCTTTATTTTAACATGGAGTTCAGAGTATTGTTAAATTGCCTAATTTATCCAGTAGAGGCGACACACTTCACACCCAGATTGCAGCAATCACTAATCAAAATAAGCATTAAACAGACACAGATACTTGTGTTATTTGTTTAGAACGTAATATTATTCCAGTATATGACACTTACCTTGAAATGGAATTTTGGAGCAATAATTAAAATAAATGTAAATTAATTAGACGCATTGATAGACTATATTATGAGCACCGCCGTCTCGAGGAGTAATACAGTTTAGAAGGCAGTGATTATGGGACGGCGGTGACAGCACTACATAATCAACAATGTCGTAGCCAAAAACAAGAAGCAGTCTGGGTGTGAAAGGTGCTGCCATCTGTAATGTCGCCGAGTACGCAAAATTAGCCGTATAGGACAGGCAGTGTATACACGATTAATACAGTTTAGAAGGCAGTGGTATTTTGATGGATTCAGGGGAGAGACTATTCGATCACGGAAACTTTGTAAAGTTTATGTTAAAATTAATTAGCAGTGCGTTATAGTAGGCCTATAAGATAGTCTGAAGTACAGCTTAAGGAGACTTCTAGTGCTTTTAATTGAAGTACTCTCCAGTACCTACATGAGTGCCACAGAACAAACTACCTACAATTAACATTATTTGTGCATAGTACCTTGCAGTTAATGATTTTTATTCCACATCAGGGCCCTGTTTCATAGAACTTTTACACTCATATTATTAGCAAGTACATAATAATATTAGTTATTATTATTAGTCTTCTGTTTCATAAGAATATTTTCTAATAATATTTGTTATGAGTTCATGGCTCTAAATTATTAGTATATATTGCTAATATTATTAGTAAACTGTTTCACAGACTGCAGAACTAATAAAATTTACTGATAATATTAGGTGTTTTTCTATAAGTGTTTTTGGACCCATAACTTATTCTCAAATCCATGTAATTCAGATTTCGTGATCTTAAATTTGTGGAAAATGAATCACTCTGATTTAATGATCAATTTAGAAAAAGCTCACGTACGGTGTCAAAGGAATTTTTGTCATAACAAGTTTCTAGGATTTGAGGTTAGAGTTTAGTGCATAAGCCTATTGCTATCTTGTTTAAGTGCCTGGCATATTTATTCATTTCTTAGCGTTAGTTATTATTTGTTACATTTATGAAGATATATGTAGGTCATGCTGCTTTGAAATAGTATTGATAAAAATACTAAGAAGGGAAAAAACACGAACAACAATCCAGACATAACCTCCAAATCAATCAGCTGACTAATGAACTAATAATATTAGTGAAGAGATTTTATGAGTAGTGTTCATATCTCTATGAAACAAGATTTTGTTAACTAATACATAATATTATGAGTTCTAATATTATTAACTGATATTATTAGCAAGTTCTATGAAACAGGGCCCAGGCCCAAAATCAACATTGTTCCATAACTTAACCCCATCCCCCCCCCCGAGAAACATTCTCCCTACCCTGATTTTAAATTATTTTAAGTACGGGCCTGAATAAGTAGTAGTAGTAGTATATCTGATCTGGGCCCTGTTTCATAGAACTTGCTAATAATATTAGTTAATAATATTAGAATTCATAATGTTATTTATTAGGCCCTAGTTAACAAAATCTTGTTTCATAGAGATATGAACACTACTCATAAAATCTCTTCATTAATATTATTAGTCCATTAGTCAACTGATTGATTTGGAGGTTATGTCTGGATTATTGTTTGAGTTTTTTTACTTGTTAGTTTTTTTGTCAAGACTATTTCAAAGCAGCACGACCTACATATAAGTTATCTTCATAAATGTAACAAATAATAACTAGCTCTAAGAAATTAAAAAACCTGCCAGACACTTATTCAAGCAGTAGGCTTATGTACAAAAATCTAACCTCAAATCCTAAAAACTTGTTATGACAAACAAAAAACAAACAAACAAAAATAATAGCGTATGTAAGCTTTTTCTGAATGACAATTAAATCAGAGTGATTCATTTTCCGCAATTTTGAGATCTCGAAATCTGAATTACATGGGTTTAAGAATAAGTTATTGGTCCAAAAACACTTATACAAAAACACCTAATATCATCAGTAAACTGTATTAGTTCTGCCGTCTGTGAAACAGTTTAGTAATAATATTAGCAATATTTAATAATAATTTAGAGTCATGAACTCATAACTAATATTATTAGAAAATATTCTTATGAATCATATGACTAATAATAACCAATATTATTATGTATTTGCTAATAATAAGTGTAAAAGTCCTATGAAACAGGGCCCTGAAGGGGATAACTTAAGTGAAAGAAGGTGATATTTGTAGCCAGCCAGAAAAAGGGAAGAGAGCGATCGTGCCATCTAGCGACAACCTCAGCAATTTATCATAACGGGCTAGCACCTTATGGCCAGTTGCAGAAAAGCAAATCAATTTTGATCAGAGATTGATGGGAGTTTGACCAGAGTTAGATCGGCGATCAGTTACAATCGGGTTGCACAAACGACAATCAGTGCTAATCGGCGATCAGATCTCTGGTCAGAATTGATCACCCATATTTTGCTGGTCAAATAATGATTCTCCAATCAACTCTGCTGGTATTGTGTTTGTAAACAGAGATAGGCCTATGAAATCTGTTTATATGTGAGGTTAGAGGTCAATGCTTATGTTTAATTGAATAGAAAAATACGCCTACGGTATATAATATTCCTTTCGCCTAAAGATCGTGTTATACACGCGATTCTTACAGAATTCATGTGCAAGGGGAATAAGTTACACACAGCACTGTAAGCAAAGACTCCTTACCTAAACATGGTATGCAATACGTAAGTAAAGATAAAAACCACAATAGCCTACTTTTCCATCATAATTTCAGTTGTGCATAACAACTCTGTATGTTATCCAAATCTCTCTAGGCATATACTTCTTAGGTTCTAGGCCTTTCTGGACTGCATCTACTGAAATCTGAAGCAATGTTTTGCCAGGCATTATCTTTCTGCTTTGCCCAAACTGCATCGGTCTTTTATTTTCATTGATGCTCGTGTAACCTTCTTAAATATTCAGCAACAATGCTTTCTCATTCCAGCTCAAATTTGGGCCCCTTGATATCCTTATTGGTCAGACATTTTCACATACGCAAGGAAAGTAAAATAATTAAAGCACTGAATGTCAATACCACTGCCTTCTAAACTATATTACTCGTGTATAATTCTCGAGACGGCGGTGGTCAATACGTATAATTATGCGCAACACAGGGAAAATGGCCGCTGAAACAACTGAATGGTGCACTGCGACCTGGTTTAGCGTTGTTGCCACATATGTTTTTCCGTCAAATCGAGAATCAGTTGACCGTAGTGCCTTGATCGAAGATTAGCCATTCTGCAACTCAACACTGAAATGATTGACAATCAAACTAATCATAGATCAACTGATTGGCGATCAAGAAGAGATTTTCTGCAACCGGCCAAGACTCAAAATATCATAAACTTAACATTTACACTCACGTGCACCATTTTACCGAGACAAGTCTTGCTTGCTTACAATATTTTCGTCTTGAATGCTTCATAATATGCAATTTGCATGTGCGCAGCTAATGTATAAATAGTAATTAAATTGCATTACACAAGGTCTCTGATATTATGCACAAGTAGAGCGGATGTAACAAGCCAGGTAATTACAGCTTTATATTAGGCCTGCATATGGGAATAAAGAATATAATAATAATCTTACTGCAATGCAGACCCAGTACTTAGTGCCCAGCACAGTAGTCCTGTTACGTATCTTAATTACTGGTCACACTGCACACAGTTTGTCACAAAAAACATCAAAACAGCTGAAGCCTCGTATGATCATCACATGTTTTGCATTGCTGAATAAGGGGGGAATACAGCTTTCGGTGAAATTCATAGGTGAGATATAGGTGATTTCATTACTTCTTTCCTCAGCAATGAATTGTTCTACAATCTTGCAATCTGACACTCTCTTTCTTGACTACTTCTACATTATTAATCAATTTCATATTTCCAGTGGTATAAATTATAATATTAGAATGTATTTAAGTATCTGTTGCTTCCTCCTGTTAGTGGTATATAGGCGGATACTTCTATACATTCTAATATTACTTCTACATTGCATACTGTTTTCAAAATTAATCAAACTGTTACAGGTATGAGTAATTATCGTTACAAAATGGCAGCCAAACTTCGTGCATTAAAATGCCGTTTCCGTGATCATTTCTACAAACAGGCCCGACGAGAGGGAGGGGCAGCCGGGGCTGCAGCCCCGGGGCCCGTGCCCCAAAAGGGGGCCCGGCCGATCAGGTTTTATTTTTTATTTTCTAAATTTACTCTAAAATAAAATTGGTTATAACTTTTGAGTCAATAAACAGCTTAAGTTATGTTTTATGTGTTTATTTTATCTGCATTGTCCTGTTGTATAACAGTGAAAGGGAATTTATCAGTTAATCTGAAACGGATTATTCTTGAAAAAAAAAATTGTTATTTTTTAAAAGTAGAAGCAGAAATCCTTTTGGACTCAACAGTAGGCCTCAATAACGTTCAGCATTTAAAATCATAATTTTCAAAAATTACACTGATACATACAGATAAAATTGTTCCCAATTAGGACATTTTAATGTATTTTTCCGTTTCGTGGCCGGCATCAGTTAACCGATTTGGTCCAATATCAATAGCCTTCGTCACATAGGCGTTATAAATGGTATTCCAAGTTTTATTACAATCCGATAAAGCGTATTTGAGTTATTGCGCTTAAAGACACACAGTCAGACAGTCCTGTCTACCAGACAATCTCATAAAGTACCGGTACCATTCTGGCACTTAACAATTATGTAATATCTGTTGCATACATTATAAAGGGTGAATTGGGTAGTGAATTTAATATTTGACGCGGGCCCCGGAAAATTTGTCCCTGGGGCCCTTGCTTTCTTTCCACGGCCCTGTCTACAAATGGCAATATCTTTGAGTGATTCTTTTTTCTTTCTATTTGCAAACATCATATGAACAACATCATCTACAATCTTTGGAATATCAACAGTATAAGTATTTTTTAAAAACCAATATTTTAAAATTTTATTTTTCATTAAAAAATATATATTTCTAGAAATAAACTATTAATGTTAAATGATTGTGGATAGTGTTGTTCATATATTAACAAATACACAGAAAAATATACACTCAGAAATATTTATATTTGTGGACGTTATCAAGAAAACGACATTTCAGTGCATGAAATGTGGCTACCTTTTTGAAACGATAATTACCCGTTACTATAACAGTTTGATTAATTTAATATGCAATTGTAGAAGTAGTCAATAAAGAGTATGTCAGATTGCAAAAATATATAGCAATTCTTTGCTGAGGGAAAAAATAATGCAATTCATCTATTTCTCACCGAAAGCTGTATGTTCCCCTTAATCCATGAAGATCAACAAGGTGCAACAGAATAAATTATTCCTAAATTTCAAGTGATAGAGGGTATGAGCAATAGATTTTCTTAATAAAATAATTTCCTGAAATATTTTTCTTTTTCATAATAATCTATAAGTTAGTGGTGTGAAGAAAAAAGTGCTCCGTTTTCATGTTGTAGTGGTAGGCCTATGAAGGAAGAATTTAAAGATTCCCAACTTGAAAAGTTACTCTATTTACGTTCTAGGCCTAAGTTTAAACAGTACCTTTTTTAACCAGATAATAAGAAAATGATATTGACAAACTTTAGGAATGTTGCATTTTAAAGTCCAAAAACTTTTCGTTTCGATATCTCAATCATTCAGTGAAAAGTAAAGAATAAAACTAAAGATAAATACCATCGATTAAGGTCAACTCTGTAGCTAAAATTAATGTGAGGACCCTTATTTCACTTTAAAAATGCCTATAATTCATTTTATATTTGTGCCAGTATAAATGTATTCGTTGACGGATTTTTTTACAACTTGAAGGTGGCTTTAGTAAATAATTTTACAAATATCATTAATTGCCAATGGTATTCTGTGAAATCGGCATATATTTTTAAAGCATTTCTTATGCGATTATAAACAACTTAGCTAAAGTCCTGACTTCCTGGATTTTGTCAAGAAGAGGGAAAGTGCGCAAGTGCCTAATGTAAATTAAATTTTAGGCCAACAAAATGCATAATCATTCGTGTCATATTTTTTTTGTGTGTAGGCAATTATGGCTGAGTAGACGCACTGGAAAATATTTTTAAAAATAATCATACCAACAATATAAATCTAGCTAAATTTTATCTATCATGGATTGCTAGTCTCATGTAAGTTCTCTCTCGAATCCTATGTCCCAATGTTGGGGCGAAGGGCCTCCAAGTGGAGGTTTCTGTTTACCTTTGTGAATTTTGTTACGCTTATTCTCCTAGAGAGGGCAGAGGGACAGGTGGTAAGCCCATCGCCCCTTAACCATCCTCCGGAAATTAAGCTTTTACTTGGACGTGAAAGGGCCGAGAAATTTTGTCCACAGGCTCTAATTTAGGCTTGGAGTAAATCCCCCCCCCCCAGCTTAAAGGCCCTCCCGAAGGACTTCCTGCCCAGTATTTTTACGTCCATCGACTGCGGCCGGGTTTGATTCCGCGACCTTCGGATCCAGAGGCGGGCACGCAGACCACCGCAGCCGACTCACATACGTTAGGCTACATTAATTGATTGTTTAATCTTTATCTTTCTTAAAATCTTGACACAAAGTAGGCTCCAAGACAAATAATAATAATAATAATAATAATAATAATAATAATTTTATTATTGACTACGTACCATACAATATAGTTTCAGACAATGTCCCATGTTAAGATGAAATAATAACATAAAATTACATAATAAAAAATCAGCATGATTAAACAATGAATACAAGACTTATAATATCAATATTCATCAAACGAGCACAGGCATTTATTTATCAAGAAATGTTTGAGACTTTTCTTAAATTGTAAATTTATTTTTTTCTTTTATTTCTAAAGGTAATTTATTATACCAGTATATTCCACTATTGAGAGGAGAATTTTGTTTAATTTTCAGCTGAACATGACTTCTAGGCCTATGCATATTGTTACAAGTCCTGGTTTGATGCGTATGAATTTCACTGTTGAATTTCATTTTATTTTCATTATTTCTAGCCAAAAGAATTACACTAAATATATATAAACCAAATACAGTTAATCGGGAAGATACAGGTTTGAAACAGCGGAATACTACAACGGGACTTCACACACAATCCTAAATGCTATCCTAAACAAGGAGCCTCAAGTGGTCTTATTATACCGACAATTACCTTGATTCTTCATGAGGTAATAAGATGACACTTTCCTCTGTAAAAACTGTTAACACCTGTTATGCCAAAGTCTACTATAACGATAGCAAATCATTCCGTGAAACTCATCAAGAGCTAACATGTTTATTTTAACAGATTAGGCGCCTCGAGTAATACTATAATATTTAATATTCATTTCGTTTGCAATTTGACAAGAAATAAAAGAAGAAATTTGCTGTTCGTGTGCTACCGCGCATTGAATCTCCATGCATTATTCATACCGGAGACACAAATTGAGGTTATTACTGACACTGAAGACATATCGACCATTAATCATGGCTAGTTATAGACTGCAGGACACGAATTGTCAGCACTTCCAACAGTTTAATAGATGTATTAGTGTCATGAATCAGCCTTCTACTCTTAATTATAATGGCATCCATTTTAAAACTGGGATGAGATTCGTATAACCAGTGATAGTGATATCCTCAAATTATGGGTTGCATCCTTGACGAAAGCAATTGTCTATCAGAATAAATGCTACTTTTTACTATCATATTCACGGTACACGGTACACGGTACAGCTTTGGCGACTAAAAAATTAGTGATATTGAATACTTTTCTCAGTATATTTAAATTATATAAAATTAATATTGAAACAGTTAAAAATGTTATGTTCCTTAAATGTAATGAGTCAAATTTCAACTTCCTAAAATGAAAATAAATGGTTAATTTAAAATTATTCAAAATGGCGGCTACTCGCTATGCTTGAGTCATAACTATCAGTCATAACTAGACTAATTTTCAAGATATTGAAATTCTGTTTTTTTATATATATTTTGAAGGTTAAAGTTAATTGTAAGGAAATAACCATAATCAGATTTCTAGCTGAATAAATAATATTTTTAATTTATTTTTTTAAATTGACGTAAGATTTTTCCTAGCAATTTTGATTTTTTTTTTTATCAGACAATATATCAAACAGATGTACACAGTTCTGGTCATTTCCCTAGGTAATGTACATGTTAGCATGTACAAAAAATTCATTAGAATCTGCTCAGTAGTTTCTGAATTATTTGAAATCAAGTTTTGAAAAATTTACTTTACGGGAAAGGAGCTTTAAAATGCATCATCAAATTTGGTACCTTTCCATCCTTTGTGACTGCCTAAAATCAGGAGCTTGGTATTAAAACCATAACTTTTAAACCAATGTAGATGTTTAAATAATTTTTCTACCAAATGAACTTCAATAACTGTAGTAGGCTATTAAATAAAACATATTTTGAAAAATAGATTTTTTGAAGGTGTTAAGCTGTAAGTTACCTACCCCTTAATGTAAAAGATATTTATCTATTTAGTTTATTACTGTCTTGTTGAGCCCTAGAGCAGTATGACAACTTATGATACTGGACATTCTGAGGTAAGAATAATGCAATTAAAACTGTAGGGTCATGACTTTATTTTAACAAAAATATTTCAACATTCCTTTTAAAAGTTTGTTCATGTATATTATAATAATTATTATGCCTACACTAAATTGATCCCATTTCATGTGCTTTAATTTGCGTTGCTTTGAGGTTAAAATGCCAAAAGAGGTTCTGAGATGACTGCGCGTCATCACCTGCCATCTATTGCAATAAAGGAGAACTTACTAACAGCTGATCACTTATGTCACGCAGTGTCATTTGTTTGATCAATTATAGGTATTCTAGAAACTCAAAACCTAGACATTTAACTATGGTTGAACAAAAACAGAAATACTGTGAAATTTGCACTTCCAATTTGTAAGTTTATGGGTTGTCAAATTAAAATAATATTCCATCCAATGTACTCATGCGTGTATTCCCATAAGCCTATCAGATCATTTCCTAACCTCATCGATCCATGCAGACTGCACAAGAACTCAGAACTTCTAATGAATGTATGCTAGGTAGTATCATCGCGAGGTCCAAGGGGCAATTACTATTTGTTGCTTTACATTTTCATCGTTTATCTCTAAAAGCAAACGTTCCTATATAAAGACATTGGGGGGGGGGGATCAATACCGGTAAATAAAAACTTAAAATTAACAATTATTGTACACTGTCGCTGGACTGACATCCAAAATAAAATCAAGTAACCTGATGTAAGAAAGTGCCAGAATGCTTTTGTTTAATCAGTGATAATTGCAATTATGATATGCAGAAAATAACTTATTTTTAATCTATTTCCGAGTTGAGCGATTGATTCATTAAGCAGGATTTACGGAAGAACAAAGGTCTATTTTTTTATCAGTTTAAAGTCGTCCAGCATCAGCAGAACTATACAGATTTGTGATATCTTGACAATCGCACACTCACATAAAAATACAACAACAAAAACATGTCAGTTTGGCCGGTTACAGGATTTGAACCACGAACCTTCAGAAAGTGAATCCAAAACGTTACTCTCTCGGCCATCTCGCTCGGTTTAATGGTCTAGTTTGATAAGAATATGTGAAGAATATGCGGGTAGTGTTATTTGTCAAAGCTACCTATATTGCAGCTTCCAAAGCTGTATATGAACACTGTAAAACAATAAATTGCCATGAGAACTGATTTGCATTTGGTATATTCTTTCTAATATATTACCATAATATATGCACTAAATTTGGCATTACTCCCGTACCGGTCAACCGATTTGGTCCAATTTACACACATTTGCATAAACATGGGAAATGCCTATTTTCAAATGTTAATTTAGCTTTCCCTGATATCACCTGAAAAAGTATTGACTGACTGACTTTTTTCTTAACCGTGCGGTGGGGCATAGGCTCTCCAATTGGAGGTTTCAGTACCTTGATTAATTTTGTTACGCTTATTTTCTGAGAGGACAGTTAACAAGTGGTAAGCCTCACAATCCCCTCTCCTGAAACTAAGGTGAACCACGTGAAAGGGCCGAAGGGCCTTGGACGTGAAAGGGCCGAAGAATTTTTCCCAGAGGTTTTAATATAGGCTTGGCGTTCTTTTACGTGCCATAAATCTACGACTTGGCCCCCCAGCTTAAAGTCTCTCCTGGTGGACTCCTTGCCCAGGATTTTTACGTCCTGAAAAATCTATCGACCGCTGATCTAGAGGCGGGTACAGTACCTATACACTGAAAAAGTAGGCTACTAATGATAGCAAAATTAAATTCACATTAGACTTATGACATAGACTACAACCGTCACCAGACTTACGCTAGGCTTAGCCTATAGGAAGATTCCCAAACTAGAAAGATCGTTGCCGATAGACATCTTTCGAACCTATAAGGAGCTAATTTCTTAATGCCTAAATTCGACAATATGGGGTCAGAAAATGAATTAACTTTTAAAACTGAAATAACGTTTCCTGAAATTGATAAACCATTTCTGAATGGGAATGAGCTATTTTCGAATTTTAAGTTTGCTTTCCTATTATTACCTGAAAATGAACTAGTGATAGCGAAATTAAATTCACATTCTATCGTAGAATTAGAATTAGGGTATAGGAAGATTCCCAAACTACAGAGGTCGTTGTCGAGGATCGTAGTTCCGGAATGCAAGAACCTCAGCTTCACCTGTAATGTTTACGAGAATTCCGCGTCTCCGAGTCTGAAAATTGGTTCACGCATCGAATGTCACAAATTTCAATAAACGGATGCCCTAATGCAAATTGTGTTTCAGAAAATTACCAATACGGTAATTTGATATACCAGCAGGCCTTGCCGAAGTCAACACGCGAGCGAAACATTTTCTTTCACATGGCCAACTATGATTGCTAAATCAGCGTACTAACAACGCAATTTGGAGTCATCAGAGGGCTTTGTGACCGCAATGTCGCATTGTTGGGGTGGGGCCTCATTGTTAACTTGTAAACCGAAGCATTCATATGGGACAAAGTTTTGTTTAGCTTGAATTCAACAGACCATGAACACACATGCAATACATAGGAAATATCGTCTTTTGACTTTTTTTTAATGACCTCAAGTATCCCCTTTGGGGAAATTTGAAGTAAAAATTATAATATATATTTCCTGAAGAATATAACTTTGTTTGTTAAATACCCGTCGTGGAGTGAATGGGTTTGAAATAATTAACTAAGGACGAAGCTCCATTGAGAGCTGCTATCAAAGATAATTTTTCTAATTGGTCTTAATATACATGCGTGACGCTCAATCTGGTGTCCATGACAATTTCTCGACTAATTTCTTGCGACAGCTGCATTCCGATGCTGTGTGGTCCTTGAATTTACCTCTCCTAACACTCTTAGCTTATAGTCTGCAAGGAAGTTGTTAGATAGTGGTGTAGTTGTTAGATAGTGGTGTAGTTGTTAGATAGTGGTGTAGTCCCTCAGTTGTTGGGAGCGGAGTATGACCTATGGTCGTGGATCTCCGTGGGTGGTGGCGGGCCAAAAAAAAAAAAAAAAAGTGGTGTAGTCCCAACTTTTAACCCATGTCATACTTTAACTTTTGACCTAAACAGAAATGGTTCATATGAGACATTTATTAATAAAATTAAACATAGAGGTTAAAGTATGAGGGGATTCTTAATGGATAGTGCTAGACTTATAGACAAGATAATATATAAAGTGGATGTAGCCTAGATTAAATCCTCTGGGAAAAATTCCTCGGCCCTTTCACGTCCAAGTAATACCTTAGTTTCAGGAGAGGGGTTTGTGAGGCGATGGACTTACCATTTGTTCCTCTGTCCTCTCAGAAAATAAGCTTTAAAAAAATTAATATAGGTACTGAAACCTCCAATTGGAAGGCCTATGCCCCACCGCAGGATTACAGAAAAGTCAGTCAGTCAATACTTTTTCAGGTGATATCAGGGAAAGCTAAATTAACATTTGCAAATAGGCATTTCCCCATTCAGAAATGGTTTATTATAAGTTTCACTAAAATTTAAATAAGTTACTGATTACCAGGGCCCGGATTCTAATGACATGTCATCTTTTTATTGATGCTGCATAGACATTGCCAACTTGTAGATAAATCCTAATCATGGCCTTTAGATTATAGAAATGCATTTTTATTAGGTCATTTTTTGTCATTTTTTGCCATTTTAAATTTTTAGGGCATTTATTTCAATTTTAGGTCATTATTTTGTCATTTTCGTGTCTTTTTCTTCCTTATTTAGTCATTTTCATGTATTTACATTGAGTGTATTAACTTTTTTCGTCGCTAGAGGTGCTGTCTTTGAAGTGTTGTTTGTTTAATGCAAGAAGGAAAAATTCTGTTTTAAAGTGTTGACATGTCTCAGTCGGAAATGAGAATCAAAGAAACGCCAAAATTTTGTATTATATTACTATTGTTATTAGATTGACTTGGCACCAGTGTCTGCCACCTGCTTGGATTTGAGAGTGCAAACTACTGTTTACCCTCAATAAACAACAATATAATCCGGCAGACCATAAAAGGAAATGCCGAATTTTGACTCGCCAGTGCCTCAGTGCCAGTATAAATCTCCGTAAGAAAAGAACATTTACAACATTACAGTTATTTACAGTTTTTATAATTATATACAAATTAGTCTATAACTTCGTGTGTAGAATAATAATTTTTATGAAGAAAATGTCAGTTTTTAGGTCATTTTTTATGATTATTAAGTCATTTTCTTTAAAATGTGGGGTCATTTTATAGGTCATTTTTCAAAAAAATTTAGGTCATCAGAATCCGGGCCCTGCTGATTACCTATAGTAAATTACTGCCAGCTAGGGGAAGGATTTTGCAGCCTTGTCGCAACTGCTTAGATACACCGTAGTGGCCAATACAATAGGAAAAAAGTTTTTATAAATTTGCAGTAGTTGTATTTTCTTTCTTGTTAATTATGAGGAACTCTAGGGGACTTTAGTATGACCATGTTAAGTGTTACTATTGTGTGTCCAGCTTTATAATAATAAGCTAAGCAAAATAACATTATTCAAAATGGAAGTTGGCAATAGTGTTATGGCGAAATATCTTCTGCTAGAAAGCATGAACCCTTAGATCATCTTTGGCGAAAATTCTAAGAAACACCTCATGTTTATGTGGCCTGCAGGAATCGGAATAAAAAATTAGGGTTTTCCACGACATACTGCTGACTCGCCTGCCTATTCATAGATGGCAGTGCGGAGTACCGTCACATGTCTTCCTTCTTCCCCCGGCCTATAAG
Organism: Ectobius pallidus; assembly: GCA_964059195.1. NCBI lineage: Eukaryota > Metazoa > Arthropoda > Insecta > Blattodea > Ectobiidae > Ectobius > Ectobius pallidus. The sequence goes on along the minus strand of CAXKWD010000004.1, from coordinate 29,021,851 downwards.
TTATAAATAGGGACCGGATTCTTAGGTTTTTACCTATTTTTTCCTTGCTTCCAAAACAAAAAGCGCTCATGCACTTTTTCGAATCATGTCCATAGGATTCACCCACATTAATTCTGTGGCACCTAAAAATACCTAAATGGGGTATAAAAACCTAAATATACCTAAACGGGGTATAAAACCTAAAATATCTAATTTAGGCTACTTTTTTGTTTGTCAGTTGCGGAATCGATATTTTGTGGAGACAATAATTTTTGTCGGGTTGAAATTAATACCACCAGCGTTTCGTTCAACGCATTGTCGTCAGGATGGACAGTATCAAGAGAGGAAGTGTAGAGTACCAGCGTATTCCTTTTAAAATATTCGTACGAACAACCATTGTTGCCGTGTATGAACAAGAATATAGATTTCTGTGTTTTAAAGCGTTTGTTTTCCTTAAAGCCTTTAGTACTGTCTTGTTATTCACACTGAGTGGTCACACTGTGTTTTAAGAAGGCGTGTTAATTATGTATTGAATCCTATGTAGCACATTCAAATTCATTAAACCAATTATTCTACCCGAAAACGATATTTTGGACAAAAAAAACCTAAAAAAACTATTTCACCTAATGGAAAACCTTAAACATTGTTTTTAAAAACCTAAAAATCCGGTCCCTAGTTATAAACTATAAGTTTCAATGATGTGGCACACGCAAAGCTGGTATAACTTTTAGCAGCTATCTGGGATTATTAGTGTTGAACTTGGACACAAGGGTGCCCATATCATATTTTTAGGGGGGTCAATTTTTTTAATTAATTTATATTTATCGCTTTACTTCTTGGGGCACTTTGTAATAATATAATAAGTGCAACAATGACGTAGCCAGAAAACAATTTCAGGGAGAATCGAAAGTGCCGGTGGGATTTTGATATGGATAACCCCCCCCCCCCAGAAAGGCGGATCGGGAGTCCACCCCCGGAAAATTTTGAATATTGAACTAATGAAAATCACATTTTACGCTATTTTAGCACTGAAAAACTAGTTAGCAAATTTGTTTACCATACTCTAAGACATGCCAACGTAAACAAGAAACCGTTACCTAAGCTATAATACTTATTACTATTTATAAGAATAGTTAAATAACACATGGAGCAATGGGAATAATAGCTACTCATTATGTTAAGAAAACAAAATATCTGCTATGGGCTATCATATTTGACACACCAACAAAACTTGTTTAATTTAATATTTTTTAAAAATACAACAATATAATTTTAGGTTTTGATTTTTAGGGGTCCGGACCCCCTGGATTAACCTTTCCTAATCCACTGTGGACTTCTGCTTCCATGTTGTCGATTTGGTAAAACATCTGCAAACTTTTTATGTTTCTACTGACTTTTAAATAATTGTCCTAAAACAAAAACACCTGACTATACTTAATATACTTTTTTCCTTTTTCTGAGAGCTGGGGGGGGGGGGCGGACTCTTTTGCCCCCGGGTATGGGCTTGGACACATCTTGTTATAGAACTTTCGTAGTGTTCAAACAAACAACTGTTCAGCGCCAATATAAGCAATTTTCGTCAGAAGTGCATCCTATCTATACCTATCAATCTAGGCCTACGTTGTTTGTAACTGATGCTATGGAAAGCAACGCATATACTGTACTAATTACTACCATTAACAGTTCACACAAGAATAACTGACGGTCGGTCACGTGCACAGGGGCCTTCTCTAATGATTTCCAGAAGAGAAAACTCGGATTTATGGAACGAGCAGGTAAAAACACACATTACAATAAAATTTTATGTTACAATAACATTTTACGACAGGGACAAGTCGTTTGGAGCAATGTCAACAAATAGTCCGGCTACCTGTGCCCCTCATTTGTTTAATGGTGCACTGACTGTCAGCCAAATGAGCAAGATCATTTCTCACAACAAATGAGGGTTTCCAAACCTGTCTGCTCTCGACTCTGTTAACAAATTACAAAATGCCTAGTTAGACGCAGGATTTCTACCTCACAGATTGTTTGCTTTACCTAAAAGAATATAATTTCAGTTCATGTTAAAGGAACTACAGTGAACGCCGCTTAATGTAATCGCGGATAAAGATATCAGACGGGTAATGTTATCACTTTTATGAAGTCCCGTACGGATTATTACTCATACGTTGAAAACATAATGTTTACTGCGATCAAAGATTCGGTTTATCTTATCACATATTCCTTTTTGCGGCTTTATTTCCAAGTACTCTACGTTATTCAAAATTTTGTTTCTAGGTTTGTTTGTAACTCAACTGTTCCCAGCTCACAGGATCACCTGTTCGAGGGGGCCGGGTGGTGTTCCCTGACTTTCTCTTTTAAAAAATAAAACATGTTTCACTCCCCAGTTTAACTGCTGCTTTTGATTTGTGAAGATCACAGTGTTGACATGCAGTGATGGTTAGTTTAAAATAAAAGTCTTGAGCTGCTAGGCGTTAGATTTTTTGCTAAGTGGTATTCACCACAAGTCAGTAAAAGTCCAGAAATATTATGAGTATGAAATATTGGTTAATGAACTTCGAAGGGAAAATAGAAAAAAAGTTAAAAACTTTGATATTGATTGCAAAAATAGTTACTTGCACTCTACTACAGAATTATGAGCGGTTCAATGATTCACAATCTCGTATTATCTTGTATGTATGAAGAAATAGCTTTTAATTATGTTTGTATAGTGTATTACCTTATGTATGAATATATAACCTTCAATTAAATATTTCGGCCACTGTTATCAACCGGTTAATATTATCAGATAAGCTGTGTCCCAAAGTGATCACTAAAAGCGGCGTGCACTGTAATACGTTTACTTGAGCTTATGCCATGAATTTTTCTATCTGCAGTTTATTGCATTTCAAGTAGCCTAAGCTATTAATCAAGAAAACCGTATCCCCCAAAACCCGTAAAACTGATGTGATACACTCACATAACTTTCTGTACCCTAAACATGGGAAATGCAACTGTTTTACTTTTAATTCTGTTATTGGGAAGAACATAATCTGAGTGTTCGAAAACAGGGTACTTAGGAAAATTTTTGGGCCTAAGAGAAATGAAAATGAGGATTGTAGAAAACTGCACAACGACGAGCTTCATGATCTGTAGTCTTCACCAGATATAGTAAGGGTAATTAAATCACGGAGGATGAAATGGGCTGGACATGTTGCGCGCATGAGGGAGGAAAGATATCTAAAAAATATTGACTGGGAGACCCGAAGGGAATAGACCACTATGAACACTTGGCTGAGATTTTCAAAATAAACGATTGTCTGTTGTCTGAAAGTAACGATTTGTACATGGAAAAGCTACTCTCTACCTGCACTGAAACAAGATCTAAAAATGCCGAAAATGACATAAAAATGCCGAAAATGATTTTAAAATTTCCAAAAAATGACCTCTCTCTTGAAAATGACGAAAAATGCAAAACCGAATCGCATTTGTTTAATCAATTTTTTCATGATACACATTTATATATATATTAGAGCCATATTTTATCCTTCACGTAAAAAAATATGCAATATCATAAATGCCTTGCCTTATGGTAATAAAGTTTATTATAACCGTTATATTTATTCTTCGTGATTGTTTCTTTTATACTTCCTTTATAATTGCAAATTGTTGTATTTATTATATTTTTGTGTTCATGTATTTATATCTGAATTGCCCTCCCTCGATTGCGATCATGCGTCCATTTAGGTCTCGCCTAAAAATAATTGTAGGCCTATTTGTTTAAATTATAGACAAAAAATTAAATAACATTAAAATTAAATTATGAAATTTTTTTTAACCTTAGTCAGACCATCCCTCCACTCTCTTATAGTGTAATGGAAATTTTTAAGAGCTACGTCTACTGATTTCCCATTAGCTTTCTTAATTCTTAGGAGTTCATTAAAACAATTTCTACATTCTATCGTATCAATAAAAACCAATAAGATATCCTGTTCCACATAAACCCGCAAGCATGATGTTGGAGATGGGCTATGGTAAATATTATAGTCTTCGAATTGATATTGGGTGAGAGAGAAAGAAGTCAGCGAATTGGAGAAGTAATTGGACCATGTCTGATTAGACTCATCTTCCGTTTACCCACATCTCTGAGCAGAGAGAAAGCGACACACCCGCGCTGCCTAGCGAATGCTCGCTGAACTACGTGAGGGTTGTAAACTAGACCACAAGTTTAAAAACGTGTCCTGCCTGCCTAAGAATAATATAACTTATATATTTTTTAAGCATATTTAAAACCTCTCTTAAATCGGAGCGCTGAAATATTTGTATTTGTAAAGAAGACACAGGTTTTGGTAGATCTATTTCAACACGTAGCAAGAAATAGATTAGCCTACATCTACAGGCCACAATTGGGAAAATAGTTTGGGGAGGGGTACTCATCATTACTGTAGGACTTTTATCAGGAATTATAATGACAGGCGCTTTTTTGTGAGTCTCTTTCTTCTGGCGAAATAAAAATGAATCTGTAGTGTAGCCCAAAATTGTTCATTGTTCGTTTTAAAACATTTTTAAAGCCGAAACAATATAAAATAAATTAAAATAATATTTTATGAGAAAATTCATCTAACACTGGGATTATAACCCATGACCTATCTGACCTAATAATAATAATAATAATAAAACTTAAGTTACTTTCTTACTCAATGGCAATAGACAATTCCTCAGTAAGCTAAAGGAAGAGTATCTATTTTATAGAACCCGCGCTTATCTGAGCCCGCCATTCAACCCTATTCTATGCTGACTCCATCCAATCATCCCTCGCAAATCCTACTTCCCTTAAATCTCTCCTAATATTGTCCTCCCACCTACGTCTAGGTCTTCCTGGTTGTCTTTTCCCTTCGGGTCTCCCAGGCAATACTTTTTAGATATGTCTTTTCTCCCCCATGCGCGCAACATGTCCAGCCCTTTTCATCCTTCGTGATTTAATTACCCTTACTATATCCAGTGACGAGTATAGGTTATGAAGCTCGTTGTTATGTAGTTTTCTCCATTTCCCATTTTCATCTCTCTTAGGCCCAAATATTTTCCTAAGCACCCTGTTTTCGAACACTCTCAGATTATGTCCTTCCTGATCAGGAAGCGGCCATGTCTCATATCCATATAATACAACCGGCAGGATAATAGTATAATAATAATAATAATAATAATAATAATAATAATAATAATAGAGTTCTTGTTTAGGCCTATAAAGATTTTTTTTTAAATTCATGACTGGTTGGCCTATTTTAAATGTTGTAATAAAAATTTCTCTTTTTAGGATATTTCTCATGCTAAATAATAAACCTCTGATGCCCGGTTTCTATAAACTCGCGAAATACCTATGGGTAAATTATCCAATGGACAGAATTTACACAAGAATAACTTTTACAAACTCAAATAATTTAAAGGTAACAATCACATACACTTGTGGCGAGTTTCTAGATAAATGTCCTCTGGGTAAATATGAAAATGACAGAAAAAATGTTCCTACAAACTCGGGCTAGATCTTTCCAAGGGTAAATCGTCGGGTTAATTTATCCTTTCATGGATGGCTGGATAAAATTTAACCTCTCATGGAATCAATAATAATTTAAACAATGAGAATCAAAGCCTTCTGAATTGAATTAACTGTACAACTCCAAGGCCTTGCTCATTATATAATTCGGGGTGATTCTGGAACTAATTTGCCCATGGATAATTTACCCATAGGTATTTCACGAGTTTATAGAAACCGGGCATGAGTCAGATAGGCTACATGAGATACGCCCTTAGCAGGAGTTGTGGTGTTGTTGCACTTGAATACGCTGTAATGTTTTGAAGACGACTTTACATACAAGACGGACGGTTTTGAAATTTAAAGAAGGTGCTATCAATAGTGTGTTTTTTGTGGTCATAATGAGGAGAATTTGAATGCCTCGAGGACAACCAGCTACCGGTGCTACGCCGTAACTGCCTCTTCTACTCATGCTCTTGTGTGCTCATTTAAATAATGCCACGTTATGCTTGTCTCGACTCACTCTTGTTATTCTTATTATTATTATTATCATCATCATCATCATCATCATCATCATCATCATCATCATCATCAGAGCAATCCAATAGCATATTAAGCATAAAAAGCACGACAGGGCTTTACACATGTGGTTGCTACCAGTATCTAAATTTGGATGTCTTAGGGCCGATCTGTCATTTATTGAGGTGTAGGATGGAAATCACTGGGAGCGAGCTCCGAGCTGTAGGGTGGGTGAAATATTGATTTTTAATTTGAATGCTCGTAATTTGGGTTTATATCTGTAAGCTTTTAGAAAATGACTCTTAAAACTGAACTGAAATTAATTTCGCCGTACTAGAAAAAAATGGAAGACATAGACCTACAACTTAGAATTTATAAAGTAAACAATGATACAAGGGCCGTCCGCAAAGAAAGTTTCCCTGGGGCTGTTTACAGAAACAAAACGCAATTTAGAGGAAATATTCATTACAACAGATACAGCAGGTTTTCAGCTGTTTTTCAACATATTCGCCACCGGAATTGAGAGATTTGTCACACCGTGGGACCAACTTTTGAACACTTGTGTCGTAGAAGTCTGCCGCCTGGGATTTGAACCACTGTGTGATAATCATCTTTGCTTCTCTGTCATTCTCTATTATTTATTGAGGCGTAGGAAAATATGGAAATCACTGGGAGCGAGCTTCGGGCTGTATGGTGGATGTTGGAACACCTCCTAGCCGAATTTTTGCAGGAGACTTGCAGGGAGGTGTTGAAGTCTCCACCCTACAGCTCAGACCGCGCACCCAGAGATTTCCATCTTTTCCTACCCCTCAAGAAATGACAGTGAAATGACAGAGAATGGTAGAGATTGACAGAGAAACGGAAAAGGTTCAAATCCCCGGCGGCAGACTTCTACGACACAAGTGTTTAAATGTTGGTCCCACGGTAGGGCAAATGCGATTATCTTGAAAAATAGCTGAACATTGAAAATGCCAAAAATGACCTAAAATTTTCCAAAAAAATTGACCCATTTCTTGAAAATGAAAAATGCAAAATAATGCCAAGAAAAATGAAAAAACATATTATCCTTATTTAATCAATTATTTCATTATATATATATATATATATATATATATATACGAGCTATCTTTTAATCTTCATATAAAAAAGATGCAAGTTCATCTAATGAATTGCCCTAGACATCATTAAGCCTGTAGGTTAAGATAATCTAGCAGTATTTTTTTAAAAATTAAGTCCATTTCATAATCTCTAATAAAACTTTTTCTTTTAATCTTAAATCCGAATAATCTTCCCATTCTTTACAATCGCGAAGAGAGGTAAAGAAGGAATCGATAGTGACCCCTGAAAAGGCGCCACAAAGTGGAGATCACGACCGCAAATAAAGAAATAATGGACAATGCAAAGAGAATTGACAAACAGGGTTAGTCTGATCATCGCGTGCATCATGCCATCAGTTGAACCCTATTCTAGCCCTGCTTAACATGTTAGCTGCTTCTAAACGAATTAACCACTTTTTCAGTTGAGGATTCAGATTAAAAACTTTTCTATGAATATTAAAGTAATAAAATTAAAATGAGATCCCATATGCTCAACAGGATGCATTTTGTGTCGCCTAGGCCTTTCGGTGTTAAACCTTTATTCATATCTGAGAGAATTTTACCAGCCATAAATTTGTATATTTATGATGTAGGCCTACTGATGTTCATAAAGAAAAATGAAGTAAATTCTCCTATCATAAATACCAAACTCGTCATGGAAAAAATTTTGACATACCATATCACTGACTCCATATAACTTCAAAATTTTATAAAATTGAGGGACTCAGCTTTTACAATCTGCTGCCTATGGCCTTTACTAATCTTCCTTTAAGGATTTTTAAAACTAGACTTCATAAATGGTTATTGTTGAATCCTTTTTATTCAATTCAAGAATTTATAGAAGCTCAACGAGAAGATATTTAAATTACTCCTCAATGAATCATGTTTTACACTTTTATATATTGATGAGTTCTATTACATAATATGTATTATGTTTAGGGAACAAATTTATTATTATTATTTTCTTTATTAACTTTATTATTATTATTATTATTATTATTATTATCATCATCATCATCGTCGTCATCATCATCACACCATCTTCAGGGCATCTTTGGCTGGCTTGGAGCTCCAATAATTAAAATAATAAAATAAAAAATGCATTTCGTCACCCTCATGAAATCACTTTTACGAAACTATCTTCTGTGGCCTCCTCGCCGCGTGCCCTGAAGATGGTGCGGTAACACCGAAAGGCCTAGGCGACACAAATATATCCTGTTGAACATCTGGTATCTTATTTATTTTATTACATTGATCAAGCTCAACGGTATTAAGCATCTATTTTAATATGGATATTAAGATTAACAGCTCTAATTCTATACATAGTAAGCAGCTTTTCTTAGGCCGGTATTTATAAACAAGACTTTGGATTATAGTTGACTTCGCAAAGAACCAAGTCATCATTTTCCTATTCATAGTTGAGACTTTGATGAAAGTAAAGTTTGGTTGTGACTTTACTTGGAAGTCGCCAGCTATCTCGAAATTTACTTTGGTATATTCACATAATGTAAATATGGCTGACAATCTGGGAGTTGAATTTACTGAGAATATTGATGACATCCAGAAAATTATTGAAGGAAATTACCAGTTCCTTGGCGTACAGTCGGTCAAATAAAAAACGTCGGGACTCGTATGCTGTTAAAATTAAAGTTTTGACGCATTAGTTCACAAGTTTCCTATAAAAAACACAAAATACAGGTCATTTTCGGAACATATGAGGCCATGCGGCAGGAGGGAAAATATGAACAAGGAGGGAAAAAATGAACAACGCGGAAAGCGCAACACACGATATTCAACTTAATGCATTGTCATAATTCATTTTGCTTTGTGTCATCGCCACATACAAATGCTAACGTGAGAGGAAGTGTAGTTAGGGCTGTAATTGACCTGCATTTTTCGGTCTCTGAAGCAGCGAGAAGGTTCCATATTTATGAAAAACAGCTCAGAGGTGGGAATTTTACTATAATGCGACCGGAAGTTTTCATAGCAAACGTTGATCTGGCCGGACGCGTATTTCGATGCTAAGATTGGTTGCAGATGCTGAGCGTAGTTATTGATTTTGCACTACAAGTACCGGTATTATAAAATAAAATCTTAAAAAAATGCTCCTTGAATAAACATATTCCTCGCGAATCTATTAATTATTAACATTATAAAAATTTGCAACCAATAAAAAGGCGGATTTGAGGCATATAGCCACAGCCTTCTATACATGTTTGTTTTGGAACAAAACTGACTAAATAATCAAGAAAATACATGGATAGACAAGAGGCGTGTGTGAACCTAACCTTAAGTCTTCCTGTACATGCGCATATGCTCGTTCGTGATACTTAATCAAATACCGCCCGACGTTTTTTATTTGACCGACTGTACTGTTTGACATGCGCCAAACCCTAAAGAATTTTATAGGGATTATAATTCAAATCAAGATACAGATTTTATAACTAGACAGTATTGAATAACTTGGCGAAATCCAAGCTCCGCCCACTCGATATTCACATTTGCACGGACTGTGTAATGTATTTTGTTTCTTAGCGAAGAAGAATGACCAACTGTCCTTGTATATTGTCGCAAGTGCCTTGTACCCATTGACCTTGTATAGGCTACTGTCGCAAGTGCCTTGTACCCACCTCATTATATTTCCCGCGAGGTTTGTCAGTCACAAGCCCTAAGGGATTTAAAAGAATTAAATCCTATATCTGCTTTAATAGGTACTTCTCGTAGGTTTCCCTTATCTACACTCTACACATTTCTAAGCAAGGCTGCGTAAGAAATTGTTCCAGCTTCCTCCCTAACACAGTTCGAAATGATTTTGATTAATTGGACAGGAATAGTAGCCTAAGCGTAAGACTTGGTTAAGACCTGATATGGTAAACGATTTCCACCTTATAGCCTACCACAAATGGAAAAATCATTTGATACGAGGGTAACTACTGCCTTAAAAATAGAAGAGAAAGAATAAAACATCCAAAATGTAAATTACCTCGCATTATAATATGTATCAAATATATCAAACCTGCAAACTTAAGGATATAACTTACTTATCCATTTAACTCCACCCCTTGACAATACACCCAACAATGGTGGCAATGATACTCATAATTGGGTAATAGTAGGCTATATTGCGATACAAGTGCCGTAAGCGTTGCATATGGATCGAGGAAAGAGTTCTTTTCAATTTCCGAGATCCGTTATGCGCTTACGGCACGAGTATTGAGTATGCTATTTTTTGCACGATGATTATTTATATCAATTTAATTATATTAACTGTGATATTACCTGAAAATATTATGTAGATGCATTCTTGAAGATAGATGTTTATTTCAGAAAGTGATTCGCATGTGTTTGTTGTTATGCGAACCGAATATTTGTCCTGGGGGGGCTTGTCCATAAGGCTTGTATTATGATGTGCTGTAAGTGAATTCATAACCGCACGGAAACACTTACCGCACGGAAACACTTACCGCACATAGCAAAAAGATTGCGTGTGCTATGTCAACTTACGATCCACGGCAACAACATTCGTAAGTACCACTAATTAGTTAGGCTAAGTCGTGCAAAAAATACTTTTTATATAATTTACTCATAACATTACCAGGACTTAACACCTTAGGTGAATTTTAATGTAACAATTATTGTATTTGACTATTGATACATTTGATACATATTATAATACGAGGTAATTTACATTTTGGATGTTTTATTATCTCTCTTCTATTTTTAAAATAGTAGTTACCCTCGTATCAAACAATTTCTGCATTTTAACATACTTGTGGTATAAGGTGGAAATCGTTTACCATATCATACTCCACCACAAACGGTGTGAAATTTATTAATTGGTTAAGACATCCTACAGTTTTATATGATGAGAATGTTTGGTATTTGAATATAGATGCCCCTTGGAATTTTGGCAATTTAAACTGTTAAAATAACTCCCAATTCGTGACTGAAATGACACGAGTTATGAGTAGGCATGACTATCGAGTTGTGTATGATAATTTCCAGTAATTGTAGGGACATTCAGCGGTTAGATTCAAGGTATCTGAATTGACGTGACTACTGGCATTTTCAAAGTTAGATATTAGGCACGGAATGTAAATGACACCCATTCTTCACCTTCGCAATTCCGATAATTTAAAAACCCGCACTCACACAATTACATGTTTATAACACCGGCAGTGCCTCTTGAGACTCACGTGTAAATTACTCCTCTGTTTTAAAGTGCTCGTGTTTTCCTATCGGGTATGAACCCGTACAATGAAAATAAATGAAATTGTATTATTTAAATTATATCACCTAGCTATCGTATGAAAGGGCTCAGAGGAAGCTTTAGGCCCCATGATCAACAAAGACTAGAATTCAAATGCAAATCATTTGCTGGTCAATTTCCTTTAAAAAAAAAAAGTGATCGCTTTCGGATTGGCCAACGGGTGCAAGTAGATTTGGAACTTATTATTTCTGTAACATTTTGGTAATATGTAGACTAGATGTAGGCCTATTTCTTTACTTTGTAACAAAAAGGCCTATTTTTTGTAACCACTATACGCTAAGCATATAAAAATATTGTTCGCCCGTGCGCTATGGGCTGAAGTTATATAACTGTTTCACACAAAAGATTTTGGTAATATTTAAAGTTAATAGGAACTTTTTTAACATCAACATGTTCCCTTACAATAGTAATACGAAGTTATATATTTTGGTGTACTCCCTTTTTTTTTGTTACAATTTGATCTTGATTTAATTTATAATTTTTGTCTACATAATCTATAGCAATTTACAAAGTGACAGTTATTAAAGGCATATTCTATTAGGTTGTTGATTATTTGATCTATTCCCTATTTTCTCTACCCGAGTCAATATAGCCTTAACTATTTGTTTATTTTAATTCTATTGCTTTGACAAATGTATTGAAGTCTTTCAGGTAAAGTTAATAGGCTCGATATTGCGTCTTCTAAGGGAATATTAATATTTTGTTTTGCGACCACATTTTTGCCACCCCTTGCAGTAGACTTAGGCTAAGGATTGACCTTATAAAAAAATTCTTCCAAAGAAAACTTTTAGATTATATTTAGAAAGCTTACAATACGCTAAACTCTGAATGGATTTGATACTAATAATAAGAGAGTTACGATTCTTTTTGTCCCTCAGTCTTCTTTTCTTCCACCCCTTGAACTAATATAGGCTATAGTGTTATCAAGATGTCTTTCAGGAAAACATTTCTGGTACTACTTTTAAGAGGTACAATAACTTTAAAAGAAAGCAATGCTTTTTCATATATTAAGGGAAACATAGTGATTTTTCGGTATTTAAAAACCTTCCCCATTTATACCCACTTGGTCCTTATTTGCCCACTAACGACGCGATCGAGATTTTCCATCTCTATTCTATGTATTAGACCTATATTGTATCTGGCTGGAAATAATTTGTGCAAAATTAGGGCAGTAATTATGTCCAAAACTAAGTAGAAATTTATAACAGAATAGCGGGCGGGAGGAGGCCTTGTCCCGCCACGGATGTTGCGCCAAGATTTTAGTAAGGACCATGGGTATATGTAGCCTTTGTAGGTAGGCCTATGTTGGTTACCTTATAACCTGGGAATGAATGAATCACAGTGTGTCCAACTGAAAAGTTTTAAAATAAAGGACAGACAAACCGATTGAAAAGGGGGGTGTGGGGGGGGGGCGAAGCTAAATACAACACATTATACTACGAGTAATATACCGTTAATAACAATATGGTACAGTTTGGAGATTGTTTTTATGACTGCTTTCATCTGTAGCAACTGAAAATGGACCTTGAATAAGAGTCTGAACAATCTGAAAACTTGCAGAGTTCTTTGGAGAAAAATTTCAGCTTAAATTTAAGTTCTTTAACGCAATTATCTATTAAATAAAGGAAATAGTATATTCTTTTATCAAAAGTGTCTCCTCTTCACTCCTCATAGCCTCCCACAGTTTTAATTCTTTACTTTTTATTTTTATAAGTTTATTTTCTACATCTATAATTGATTGTACACGTTATACAATAACATAAGAATACAAAACTCTGCAGAAACTCTCTGAAAAAAGGATAGCACTAAAAAAAATTACAATGAAAGGACTTTTTTAATAGTCACCATTTTAAAGGACAAAAAAAGGACTGTTGGACACACTGGAATCAAATCATTGAAAACTGGATTTGGTAGACAGGACATCTTAATAATGTTACTATCTTATGGTTATTGACACGATACCACAGAAACTGTGACGATACTGACAATGACAGTTATTAGAGTATAGAAAACTGGAAAGTGCAAACAAAATGAAACCCTATTATTTTGCCAATTTCACTGTTATCACCAGGGCCCGGATTCTAATGACATGTCATCTTTTTATTGATACTCCCTAGATATTGCCAACTTGTAGATAAACCTATTGCGGTTTTCTTAACTCCTCACTGTTGAGCCTCATTTCGTAGCAGTTCTATTGGGGTTAAGCTTTATCTGGGCGCCAGCCATGCAATTACATAGCGAATTTATTTGTCTTACCGCTATCCCAAGCTGCCAGCCGGTCATCGAACACAGGACATCCTTCTCTCAGAGCAGACAGACGACACTTGGCTTGGATAAGGTTCTAACATGAATTAATACACAGGTTTTATATTTTACCATAACCAAAATATTCGTGGTTTATTTGTTCACCAGATAAAATTACACTGAGTCACAATACACTGTTAAATCCATCCTGGAAATCGCTCCCATGGTGACCCCAAGTTACGATGTAAATGACGATTAGTTTACTGGATCAGGTATCTAGCTAAACTTAGGCCACATCGAGCCTACCACACTGTATACCTTGTGATATACTTCTATATTCTACATATACTTTACTGGCATGCTACACGGGGCAGTCATATGCTCCCGTTTCCTAGACAACACTTAATTTCTTTACGTTAATACTATCCTAACCTTTGATCCTTCTCGTGTCGAAATCAAGTAAGCGAGTCTACATCCCTCTCGATCGAAATCGAGTAACAGAGTCCACATCCCTCTCGATCTAAGTCGAGTATCAGAGTCTACATCCCTCTCGATCTAAGTCGAGTATCAGAGTGATATCTTCACTCCATGAAAATCAAAACTATCTGAGTATTTTTGACATGAAAATACACGCCCTTACTGAACTGTGATTGGTTACTTATATATTAAACGATATTAGTGGCTATTGTCATAATCATGGCTTAGCCAATAATATCGCTGTCCTTTGAACTAGCAAAATACCGACAGTTCACACATAAATTACTTTTCTCTCGCTAAAGCCTTCCTGATGTCATGCTCGTGCATTTAATTCGTAATTTAGAGATTACGTGAAATTACTTCATTGCTTCCTCTCATAACAAGTAAGCGTGCTTTATCTTACATCTATAAGCTTAAACTACACTTTCGCAAACTTAGGTTTTACGACCAAATACTAAAGTATCATTTTATTTTATTGATGCTCTTTTGTGTTCTAAAATCTTCTTTCAAAGAGCTGAGTCCTGTGTTATGACAGGCTCCGAATTCATTAGCCCAGGTACAAGCCTCTTTCCGTGGGAAAGGAGTCTTTACCTGCACCTTGAAAAATCTCCCTACAGTACTATTGCGAATCCAGTTTTGAATAAGCAATGAATGCATATTAATTATATTCGTTACTATATTCTACATAACATATTATTTAAGCCCTAATTAAAAACTACCACAAGTGCCCCGAGGAATACAAATTTAATAGTCTGAGTGTATACTCTGATTACTTAAGATGGTATTTCTCGCATCTCCCGAAACTTACTAGAAAAGTATCAATGACCCTCTTCATTCACAGTTGTAAAAACAGCTGGGTCTACACAGTGTTTACAAAACAAACCCGTGTTTACTCCTGTCATCTGCAACATTCTACCTGCATGTTCACCCTTCTCCTTACCCTTGAAAAAGGTTCATCACCTATTACGTTAACATTATGACAGTAAATACTCTTACACCAATAACATGCAAACATTTCTTCACTCATACAAACACAGCATTTTACTCACGCGAATGTTTCATTTAAACCTCCTTTTTATTTCGTGTACGACACACACGACTCATTTATTCATATATATATGCATTCTTTCGTCCTTCTTACACTCATCACAGCGCCTGTGAGATGCTACGTTTATTCACACCTTCCACTAATAAGATAATATGAAAACTTTGCATTGGAATTTGATCGACCAGCTGTCCCGTTTCCACATCACTTACACAACTCACACACATGCCACCATTATTTCAGCAAACATGTTTACCTTACACAAAAACATGACAGTTGCAATAATATCTACAATTTAACTTGGAATGATTGCATTTAGGTTTTTAACAAGACTCACATGGTGCATTCCCATTCTTTACACTTCTTCAAAAGTTAAAGATTGAATCGACCTACAAATCGGTTCTTTTTTTACGATCGAAAGCCTCTATCGTAATATCATATTCTTCATGAATAATTATTCTATCATGAATACTCTTTTCATAACAATCAATCATCTATTAATTGACCTGGAATCTCCCTCTATCGTAATATCATATTCTGACTATCACTTGAAACTTCCTCTTTTATCGCTTCCTTCTCGACGCATATCTAATCAATTTATTCTTACAAACTTCCTGTAATGTCACGTGTGACCCACTAACCACCATGAAAAAGCATATGCCGTAAATTTATTACTTTAATTTAATATCTTCCTCTAAAACATTTATTTCTCACAAAATATTCTTCCTTCAAACACCGCCGTGCATAACAATCAATACTTCTTATCTTATTCTTCCACAATGACTTGCAGCTTTGTATCTTTGTTTTTATCTCAATTCTATAAAATTCTTCAAAATACTTTATCCTCACGTCTCTTACTGTTTAATACTTTATTTTTTTTTTTATATAAGTATGCTAATTATTCATATCTTGAATGTACCATCCTGCATTTACTTAATGCATTTCGCGTCTGATTTGTATACTGATTGATGAACCAACTTGCTTATTTAAAAATCTCCTTCTTTGATAACAATCTATATAAATTCCTCTGACCAGCTATTTAATGTAATGTCTGACACGCGATTTCATAAGACTTCCTCAATATTTATTTCCAACTTGTCACATTTATTCCCTCTAAATTCAATATTTCTACGGTACCTTGTTTAATTCAAAGATGCATTCATCTAAAAGTCGCTCATTTGTCTGTTACTTTTTCCTCCATTATCCCCGGGATTATCTATCTCCCCTACTTCTTCAAAAACGACTAGCGAGTTCTATGACTTCACTGTCTAAATAAACTTCATCTTATCTTGGCTAGCGCGTTCTTTGACTCCGCTGCCTGAATAAACCTTCGCGTGGGCGCATTCCGCTGCCTCTACGCACACAATAATAACTTCATCATAACACGGTAACTTCTTTCTCAGAGCTTCTATCATCTTTGACTGCATAATTCTCCCTCACAAACGGTACGCGTATCATAATTCCTTCTTTGTTCAGCAATGTGACATTATTTCTTTAAACTTAATTCTGCTTTCAGACTAGCAAAAATCGTATTCTGGTATCAGATTTTATACTGGAATTTAACTGGTAGAAAACATACATTGCCATTTTTTTTCTATGTCCATATTTAGCATTCTTTGGTTATCAATCGTATAAAGTACATTTACGCCTTCCTACTTTTGCTCACTATTAATATTATTATTTTTGTTTAAATATTCTTTGCATTTAAATGTTTAATTTCTTTTCTTTTCTGTTATGCATTTATTTTGTTTAGCATCCTCGTCTCCCTTATTCCTACGGCAAATGTATTCATCTGGCTTTATGTTTTACAGGGTATATTTGTAACATATTTACTGTTATTGGGTTAACTCCTCCTCACCCCTCCTGTACTGACCGCTTTCATCCGTGTTTACGCTCCTCGAGTTGTGTACCGTTGCCTGCGGGTTTAAATCCGCCTCGTCCAACTGGTTATTTTCAGACAATGCGTTTTCTTGGCCATGCTGGCTCGCATTTCTGTTGTTTCCACGAAATCCTCCCCCTCTTCCACGAAAACTTCCATTATTCCTCCTGACATAGGGTACGCCGTCTGAAAACTCAATATTATTCACTTGCCTTTCCCTAGTGTTATTGTTATTGTTTTCATTCTGTCCACGATTCGGCCCCCTGAACTGGTTACCGTGATTCACCCCTCGGTTCCTGTCCATATTTCGTGAAGGGTAATACGGACCATTATTCCTACCGTCTCCATCCGTCCTGTTCCTAGGTCCTGAGTTCGTATCCCTCGGCCTGTTAAATCTATTCTCCCCACTGTCACGCCTTGCACTCGCATCGAAACTAGACAAGACTTCAATGGCACGACTATATGTCGTTAAATTAGCTACAGCGAGGACATTGTGAACCTCCGGCTCAAAATGCCTTTGAATTAACTGTATAATCGATTTCTCGTTTAAACAAGGCTCGAGCAATCTCGCCCGTCCGACCATGGTTACAAAGTAATCTACTAATGAAGTATTCCCCGCATGCTTATAACGTCCATTATACAGTTCAATCCTGACTTCTGCTTTCTTGTTCTCTCCCCAATACCGGTCTAAAAACAATTCCTTGAATCTTTCGTACGTGCAGCTTGGGCCTATTGTCAAGTCGAACCAATCTTTCGCCTTGTGACGTAATGCCCGCGAAATCATAAGCATTTTATATTGCTCTGGTACGTGTTTTAGGAAAAAATACTCGTCCATACTCCTCAAAAATGCTTGTGGTGTCTGACTAGCATTTTCCGCGTAGAAAGGTAAAGTGACTTCGTTGAACAATACACTATTTACGTGAGTCTTATCAATGCCGCCTGCAACCATCCCTAAACTCTCATCTGGTCCAGCAGTAACCTGCATGACGTCAGAACTTGGGCCTGCCATAAACATGTTCCCGTTGGTCATATTTTCATTTGACCCTCTCGTGACGTTATTTTCCTCACTCTGAATTACAGCATGATCACCCGATATGACGTCATTCTGGACACTACTTTCCCTTGACCTTACACTACACGCCTCCCTCGATATACATGATATCTCCTTACTTATTCCTGCAACATCCTTATTCAATTTATCCTCAATCTGCTTGACTTTTATCATTACTTCTGCCTGAATTTCTTGTCTAGACCCTTTTATGGCCTTTTCTGCCTCTAGTACCTTTTTAGATAGCTCAGCTGTTTTATCCTTGACCTTCTCGATGCCTGAACCTACCTCACATAATTTATTCATGATCTCTCCCTTAAGGTTATCTACTTTCGTTTCTACATTTTTATTCACCCTGGCCTCAGTTTTATTTATCTCTTCCTCAACTATTTTAATTTCATGTCTGACTCTCTCTTTGCATTTCTTGTCTTGAACGCCTATTTTTTCATCTAATTTCTCTAACATTCTCTGAAATTTCTCATCTGTTTCCCTACTAGCCTGCATAATTTTCTGCTCTGTCTCCCTACTAGCCTGCGTAATTTTCTGCTCTGTTTCCCTACTAGCCTGCGTAATTTTCCGCTCTAGTTTCTCATAATTACTCTTAGCCTGTTCACTACTCGCTTCAATTTTATTATTTGTCTCCTTAGATTGTTGGCTTACAGCTTCGATTTTATTATTTGCATTTTTCATTTCCGTGGACTGAGCCCTCATTTCCCCTAACAGGTGAGCAAACATAGACTTTACATCTGTTGGCATGATATCATTAGTATTTATTACAGGGTCTCCAGAATCTCTTTCTAGGTCATTGCTAGCACTAATCTCGCTTTCAATAACTTCCCCAGCTGTCCTAATTGCCTGTTCAACAAACTCACCCCCGTCAGGTGTCCTACTTTCTGAAGAATCGGTTCCTGGAACCCTATCCATATTTTCAATATCACTATCCAGCTCCTGGCTGAAAAAATTCTGCCCTCTCCCGAGATCTGAATCCTGCTCCATATTCACTTGTGTACAATGCCCGCTTCTAAGTTTCATATACCTGTACTTACTCAGCCTTGTTTATAACAAACAACACAACACAAAAAATCATGCAACACAACATACAAATACAATCTTTACAATTTTCCCTATAATGTTCTCGCCAAATAATTTTGAGTGTTGATATCTACAGAGCTGTCTTAAATTTTCAGCCTGTCTAAATTTATTCTAATTTAATGTACTTTGATTTTAAATTTCAATAACTGATTCTTTATTGAATAACTTTATCTGCAAAAAAAAACTTTCTAAAAACGTTAAAAGACTGTTATTATTATTATTTTTTTTTTTAATTGCTATTGATTTTAAGAGATATCAACACACATATGTATTTAGGATCTTATCTTTGATTTGTGTCATCCCTCGGTGCATCCATTTGTACCACGTTCCTCTTCATTCTTCGTCAATTTCCCTGGTATTTTGTTCTTATCCGCCGCTGTCGCTGTCCTCTGGGTCTTTCTTCTTTGCTGTGAAGATTGTTTCTCAACTGTGGTTCACTTCAAGCATGGTGCTTAAATTTCGTCGATCCTCTTCCATTTTTTTCGTTCCAGTTGGTCAATCGGTTATAACTGATTTCTTTATTCCTAGTAGTTTGTCGTCTCCTCACTGTTGAATTATTTTATAGCAAGTCGAGCCCCAGGCCTTGGGAAACCATTTTATATCTGGTGCTCGTATTATCCTCGTTGTCGTGCGATTTTATAGTAGTTATTTCGGCCCCACGTTGGGCGCCATTTTATTGCGGTTTTCTTAACTCCTCACTGTTGAGCCTCATTTCGTAGCAGTTCTATTGGGGTTAAGCTTTATCTGGGCGCCAGCCATGCAATTACATAGCGAATTTATTTGTCTTACCGCTATCCCAAGCTGCCAGCCGGTCATCGAACACAGGACATCCTTCTCTCAGAGCAGACAGACGACACTTGGCTTGGATAAGGTTCTAACATGAATTAATACACAGGTTTTATATTTTACCATAACCAAAATATTCGTGGTTTATTTGTTCACCAGATAAAATTACACTGAGTCACAATACACTGTTAAATCCATCCTGGAAATCGCTCCCATGGTGACCCCAAGTTACGATGTAAATGACGATTAGTTTACTGGATCAGGTATCTAGCTAAACTTAGGCCACATCGAGCCTACCACACTGTATACCTTGTGATATACTTCTATATTCTACATATACTTTACTGGCATGCTACACGGGGCAGTCATATGCTCCCGTTTCCTAGACAACACTTAATTTCTTTACGTTAATACTATCCTAACCTTTGATCCTTCTCGTGTCGAAATCAAGTAAGCGAGTCTACATCCCTCTCGATCGAAATCGAGTAACAGAGTCCACATCCCTCTCGATCTAAGTCGAGTATCAGAGTCTACATCCCTCTCGATCTAAGTCGAGTATCAGAGTGATATCTTCACTCCATGAAAATCAAAACTATCTGAGTATTTTTGACATGAAAATACACGCCCTTACTGAACTGTGATTGGTTACTTATATATTAAACGATATTAGTGGCTATTGTCATAATCATGGCTTAGCCAATAATATCGCTGTCCTTTGAACTAGCAAAATACCGACAGTTCACACATAAATTACTTTTCTCTCGCTAAAGCCTTCCTGATGTCATGCTCGTGCATTTAATTCGTAATTTAGAGATTACGTGAAATTACTTCATTGCTTCCTCTCATAACAAGTAAGCGTGCTTTATCTTACATCTATAAGCTTAAACTACACTTTCGCAAACTTAGGTTTTACGACCAAATACTAAAGTATCATTTTATTTTATTGATGCTCTTTTGTGTTCTAAAATCTTCTTTCAAAGAGCTGAGTCCTGTGTTATGACAGGCTCCGAATTCATTAGCCCAGGTACAAGCCTCTTTCCGTGGGAAAGGAGTCTTTACCTGCACCTTGAAAAATCTCCCTACAGTACTATTGCGAATCCAGTTTTGAATAAGCAATGAATGCATATTAATTATATTCGTTACTATATTCTACATAACATATTATTTAAGCCCTAATTAAAAACTACCACAAACCCTAGTCATGGCCTATAGATTATAGAAATGCATTTTTATTAGGTCATTTTTTGTCATTTTATGCATTTTATATTTTTAGGGCATTTATTTCAATTTTACGTCATTATTTTGTCATTTTCGAGTCATTTGCTTCGTTATTTTGTCATTTTCATGCATTTATTTTAAATAAATGACTAGGTTACTTTAATGCAACATTTTTGAAGAATCTACTTTAAAATCAATTTTCTTATTTTTCTTCTCAAATATTCCAATCAAGAACAAAGTTTTTAGACCTACAATATCCTTTCTACATTTACAGCTTTTAGAATTATGTATAAATTAGTCTATAACTTTGTGTGTAGAATAATAATTTTTATGAAGAAAATGTTTGTTTTTAGGTCATTATTTATGTTTATTAAGTCATTTTCTTTAAAATTTAGGGTCATTTTATAGGTCATTTTTCAAACAATTTTAGGTCATCAGAATCCGGGCCCTGGTTATCACAAATCTAGTTTCACTGGAGAATCAGAAGTCAACAGAATTATGATTCGCTTTTAAAAACAACCGGCACAAACTTAATAATTACATAGGCTTACGCGTAAATAGGGGCACGCCTTAGCGTAGTGGTTGAGGCGCTGCGATACAAACCGGAAGGTCGCGGGTTCGATTCCCGATGAGATCGTTGGAGTTTTTCAATTGGTCTAATCCTTCTGGTGACACTATGGCCCTGGTGTCGGCTCAGCCTCCAACAGAATTGAGTACCAGGAGCAATCCTGGGGGTAAAGGCGGCCGGTGTATAAGGCTGACAACCTTACCACCTTCAAGAGTCAAATGTCCAAAATCTGGGAGCCTCAATCTCCTGGAACCCTCTGGGCCTGTATAGGGATCGCTTTACTTTACGCGTAATTAGTCTAAAGATAACATCAAGATGTGGGATAAGCGATAGGAAAGTCGAATAGTAAAATATAGAATTGCCTAAAAATGGTAGCCAATGAATTAAAAAAAAAAATCGACAAATCTAAACTCAGGATTGGCCACAAAAGTGGTCTTGGGAGACATCTTGTAAGCACTACCAGATTGTTTCTTCACTTAAAGGTAAAGCTTAATTTTTTTGCAATATTACATTAACTGATCAAGAAATGTACCAGCACTTCAAGAAATGTTTACCACCATAGATAAATTTAAGGATATCTATATTAATAAAAGGAAGTGTCTGTCCTCCGTCTGTCTTCCGTCTGTCCTCCGTCTGTCCTTCGTCTGTCCTCCGTCTGTCCTCCGTCTGTCCGCGATGCCCAGCGAAATCTACTCAACGCTGAGATCTGAAATTTTAAACATAGGTGGACTGAAGGGTCGGAAAATGCACCTCGAAGCCGGAATTTTAATTTTCGCTTTCGTTCGTGAGTTATGAGTGAAAAACGGGCAGAAAACGTGTATTTTTTTTTCCGATTTCGAAGCATCAGTTTCAGTAAAGTAATATATTTCAATGTTAAATCAATTACAGTTGGCTTTGGCTATTTTTGTCATCATACCTCATAGCCTACCTTGGAAATAAAAGCATCGCGATCGCTTGATTTTGTAAGTCCTTCGTGGACGATTCATTTGTTTAGAGTGTCAAGGCCCGCAGATATATGAAATTTTCAACCTTCACGTAAGAAGGATATCAACATAGGCTTAATTATGGTCAAACATTGTTCGATTTGAACGAAACTCACTATACAGGGGTTTCCTGAGCCAAGGAACTGGAACCTGAGGTCGCTTTTTCTACCAGGGGACGCTACCTAATCGTGGAATACACTCCACGTGATTTAGGTGTTAATAAATATAATGATTTAACTATTATGCACTTAAGTTTTGAAATAATTATCGTGGGGGAAGCCGCGGGCACATGCTATCTTTATATAATAATAAAAGGACGTGTTTGTCTGTCTGTCCGCGATGCCCAGCGAAATCTACTGAACGCAGAGATCTGAAATTTTAAACATAGATGGACTGAAAGGTGGGCGAATGCACCTCGAAGCCGGATTTTTAATTTTAGCTTTCGTTCGCGAGTTATGAGTGAAAAACTGGCAGAAAACGTGATTTTAGCGCTGTCGAAGCATCAGATTTCAGTAATACATTTCAATGTCAAATCAATTGCATTTGACTTTGGCTATTTTTGTCATACCGTGGAAATAAAAGCATCGCGATCGCTTGAATGTTGTAAGCCCACGCTGGTTCATTTGTTTAGAATGTCAAATATAATGTTTTAACTATTATGCTCTTATTTTTTTATTTTTGAAATAATTATTGCGGGCGAAGCCGCGGGCACATGCTAGTATGAAAATAAGACCAAATATCTGTGGCTTTGTTCTAAAAGGGACAATGTCATTTTTTTTTTTTTCAAAAAAGAGATTCGTGCATTATTGAGCTCGGCTAGTCTTTATCTTTTGTATAACTTACTAAAAGTGCCAATGTCTGTTGCTATTAATAGACATAATGCAGAAACCTTAGAGGCCAATGTCGGAAGTTCTTAGCAAAAAATGTTACTTCTATAAAGGCTTGAAAGTCAGTTATCTCAAAAGCAAGTTTTATGACATTGGCCCTTTTAGAATCAAGTTACAGATATATGAAGATGGAAATTAATTATCAAACTGGTAATAGGCCTATGTTGCAAAACATACGAATTGGAACATATAGCCTACATTTGAGACAGTAACAAACTACACATAGGCCTATTTTGGCAGCACGAAAAAGACACTTGACGCACCCTCCAGCAGAGTCTCCGATATAACCTACCCGATTGTTTTCTAGACTTAAATAATATGT
This sequence comes from Ectobius pallidus, assembly GCA_964059195.1. Taxonomy (NCBI): domain Eukaryota; kingdom Metazoa; phylum Arthropoda; class Insecta; order Blattodea; family Ectobiidae; genus Ectobius; species Ectobius pallidus. The sequence goes on along the minus strand of CAXKWD010000004.1, from coordinate 28,997,928 downwards.
AATATTGAACGAATTGTTTAATTCCGGTTATGGTAATTTATAGGCCTAACTATTTTAAAATGTATGTTTGGTATGCTTTGTCAAAGTGGTAGCCCATAATTTTGGTGAGGAATTAAAATATGATAATTGAATATGGTAAAACTTGGAAAACGGCAAGGTATGAGTAGGCTAACTGGAAAAAGTGCTGTCAGATGCTACCTATTTAACTCGAACCTTGCAGGCAACAATTTGAACCAATACATTTTTGCACAGAAGTTCAATATGAATTCACACTTCACTAACTATATCTCCTGTCCATAAATCTAAAAATAAAAATTTATAAGACTATTATCCTGCCGGTTGTATTATATGGATGTGAGACATGGTCGGGTACTCTTCGGAAAGAACATAATCTGAGAGTGTTTCAAAACAGGGTAGGCCTACTTAGGAAAATATTTGGGCTTAAGAGAGATGAAAATGGAGACTGGAGAAAACTACATAACGACGAGCTTCATAACCTGTACTCAGTCACCGGATATAGTAAGGGTAATTAAATCACGGAGGATGAATTGGGCTGGACACGTTGCGGGCATGGGGGAGGAAAGACATTGGAAGACCCAGATGTAGGTGGGAGGACAATATTAGGATAGGTTTAAGGGAAGTAGGATTTGCGAGGGGTTATTGGATGGAGTTAGCACAGAATAGGGTTGAATAGCAGGCTCAGGTAAGCGCGATAATGAACCTCCGGGTTCAATAAAATAGATAATATTCCTTTAGCTTGCTTAGGAATTATCCATTGCCATCGAGTAAGTAAGTACACTAGCTATTTGAAATGGGAATAATAAGAAACGAATACTTAAATTACAAAGTGGAATATCTACTAATATGATGTATTTTAGAAGCACTTGAATTGGAACTGGAAATTATACATCATGGTGATGGGCTATCATACGGGAATTAAGTTAACGTCTGATATTTAGGAAATGGTATGGGAGTGAAGTAAAATGATACATGTTTGAAATGACATGACGAGGTGCTGAATGAGCAGTTCATTTCCATATGAGCATCACAATCACTATGATCCCACTGAATCCCAGACTGGTGTAATTCCAGTGCTGCTGTTAAAGTCACCGCCCACAATTCTTTACCATTCCTATGCAACTCATGCAACTCAAAAACCATTCCTAATGTAAAAAGCAGTCCACTTCCTACACGAAATATTATTGTATAACCAATACGAATAAAATAAAATCAGGTAAACTGATATGACAAAGTGTCAGAATGCTTTTGTTTAATCAGTGATAATTGCAATATTATGATATGCAGAAAATAAATTATTTTTGTAATCGATTTCTGAATTAACCTCCAGAACGATTCATTAAGAAATTAAGAAAAGCCGTATTTGAACACTGTAAAATCATAAATATATGGGGTAAGGTGGTACATTTTCGAACACTTAACAAATATTCTTATTTTATGAACACAATAAACATAAGACAAGTTCAACTGTATTGTATTCACAAAGTTGGCAATGTAGTTGACCCTTCACAAAAATATCAAAGTCATACAGCTGCAATATTGGTCATGGCAATCGATCTTTCATTTCCAGAATATCGTTCGAAAATGTACCGCAGTAGGTACAATTCTAAACACCAGTGGGTACTATTTCGAACAGTGGCATTTTCAACGAACAAAGTGCTTTCTTCCAAATATTATTTTCTGTTATTATTATTTATCAGTAATATGAGCGTAATAATGATGTGTCACGTTTTAAATAGGCAGATGGCCGGATTGGGGCATGTGGTCAGCATGCCGACTCCTACGACAGTTATTGATGGCTTACTGAACCGGAGCCGCTACTTCTTTATGAATTAGCTCTTTTGTTGGTGTCAAGAGGCTGAATGCACCCCGTTCCAGATCACCCTACCTCAGAAAAATCCGAGGAGGTACCGGTGATCGAACCCAGACTTGAGGGTCCGTAGTCAGGAACCACTAGACCATTAAGACGGTCTGTTATAACATCAAGAGCAATAATAAAAATACTTAACAGCTGCATGCTATTGTGTATTGCATAAATGCTGAGATGAAATAACATTACAGAGGAAGTCCTCTTCGTTGAAATAATACCACTGTTGAGAGATATATGAATACCACCCTTTTATATTTGACTTGCACAGTTAATAATAATAAACATGCAGAATGCTGTGACAGCAAAACAGCTTTTCCATGCAAGTCTTAAGCAAGCAATAGCGGGTTAAAGTACTGTTCGAAATTGTACCTAAAATTTGTTCGAATTTGTACCTCGAGCTAGTTTTTGTAAATTACTACATTGTTGAAATTCCGCTCACGAATGCCCATTGTTGTGCCAATGACTTACGTATTAAAGACTACGCTATTTGTTGGTATGAGTTAAAAATTGGTCCTCAAAAATATATTCCAGTAACACAACGTGGAATTATAAGCAATTTTATAACGTGCCATTTTTCAAGCATGGCGTTCTTACCTTCGGTTGGAAAATAATTTTTTATGGCCGAATGAGACAACTCGGAACATCATTCTCGCGGATACAGATCAACAAAACAATCAGTATGGACGCTATATTTTTAAAAAGAGGTTGGCTAACATTTGAAACCCCAAAATGGATAAAAATCTTAGTCCGTTCAGAATTGTACCATGTTCGAAAATGTACCACCTTACCCTGCCTATTGTTATGATAACTGATTTTGCATTTGATAAACTCTTTCTAATATATTATCATGAAATAGCCGCCCAATTGGGTATTACTCCGGTACCAAAAACAATAGGCTTCTTCCTATGGACGCCATAAATGCGTATACCAAGTTCCATAAAAATCCGACAAAGCGTATTTGAGTTATCGCGTGGACAGACGGACTGACATTTTCCCGTTCACTACACAATCTCATAAAGTATTATTCGGGCATTCAATAAAGCACCTGGACTATCCACTATGATTGGCCTATGGATATTTTTGCTACATTATTTCTTGTTTTATTTATATTTTTACATTTTGCCACAACATTTCAAAATAACTTATTAGAGGCTAGTAGGGGCCAAGGCTTGTAAACTACAGATCTTGAGTAGGGGCAGCCCTAAACCTACTTTTTAATTTCCGTATTATTCTCTGAGTAACGGAAAGTTTGTTTTTTACGATAGTGTTTTTTTACATCCTTTTCTGTTCATGCTATAATGGGGAAACTCGAACTTCCTGTAGCCAGTGCCGGTAATGTAACTTATCTACGCCTTTTTTTTGTTACTTTCTTAAATGGATATGAGGTACCTACCGGTAGGCCTACTCAGAATACAAGTGGTCTGAGTACAGGAATTGCAATAGGCCTATTGTTAAAGAGAGTTTACCTTTTTCATCAGAGGAGACCAAGGCCTAAGTTGTTTTCACAAAAGGAGTGCAATAGACCAAATATCTCAGAACCAATTTCTATGGATTTACACCACTTGTATTCTAAGTGATTCATAAGTGTATCATTTACACCACATTTTCTAACCTTTAATGCTGACACAGAATAAGTTATGGGATAATCATATTTCCATCGTATCCTGACATTGTTTTGTAATCCAAACAAAAGTTTAATTAATAATTGCTTACCATTTTATTATCTATTAACCTAATTATATTTAATATTGAACGGCACTCACCCCGTTTGGGTGATAAACTTAAATTCTGTATTTTATGTTGTTAGGCTTATCTTGTATTTGATTTTAATAAATTTGAACTAGAATTTAATAAGCAGGGCCCGGATTTTGATGACATCCTACATCAAGAACGTTAACTACTAATGCAGATATTCTGATCATGACTCCTAGATTCTAAAAATTGTAATTTTTAGGGCCATTTTTTTTGTAACTTCCCCTTCTTTTTTTAAAGTGATTTTTAAAATTTAATGCCATAATCTGGTCATTTTTAGGTCATTTTACGGTATTTTTTCCACATTTCATATTTTTAGGCATTTTTTTTTATATAAAGTCATTATTTTCATATTTTGTGTTGTTTCTTGCATTAGGCTATATAGAGTTTTTGGGCATTTACTTACACTGAATATTATTGGAACTCTAAATAAACATAAATAAATAAATCTTGTTATAATTTTAATTTGGATATAGAAAGACGGTGTTTGCTGTTTGTATTTAATTGTATGCAATTAACCTTTTAAGTGGGCCAATAACATAAATGTAGATCAGGCACAATTCTGATGAATAAACTAGTATTTTCATACGTTTTTTTTTGTTTTTAGTTTTTTTAGTTTTTCGGGTTATTATTTTATTTTGTATTTTTATGTTCGTTTTGTAGCCCATTCTTAAATCATTTTAGGTCATCAAAATCCGGGCCCTGTTAATAAGCTACAAGTTCCAAAAACCCTGTTTTGTCCTCTGCTTTTCCTGAAAGAAATTGTGTTTGCGTAGCCTATATTTAAAGTGTATGAGCACCCATACTGAACCCCTGCATGGAGAGTGAAGCAATACCTTTGTTTCGTGTTGCCTGGTTGTTCACCCCTGCACTTATGCACGAAGCACAAAGTTCACGAGTGCTTCCTACTTTCGCTCCGTGATCTGGGCCTACTGGCAACTAGCACTTTTAATAAACTCTATAGACCTATCATTTACATGGAAGTGTTCGGTCTGGCAGTAGTGCAACGAGATTAGAGCCTTAGAATGCTGTTCAAAAATTATAGGCACTTATGAAGTGGCATTTTTAGTACAATCAATATCTCCCAATGGCTTCGACCTTTGACCGACGAGTTCAGACGCAGCTAAAGTAAAAGGATAGTATTATTATTAAGTTATTAATATTTATAATTAATAATATATAGGCATAGAGATGATCGATACCATTTTTTTTCGATACGCGATACTATTAAAACTTAGGCCTATATGTTTTTGTCTCGAAACTCTTTACTCCGATAGGCTTACTTTTATTATGTCAGTGTGGTACTTTATAAGAGTCTAGCTTAAAAAGGCCCGGCGTTGCCTGGGTTTTGTATTTTGTAATTCGAAATTAACTTATGAAGGACTTTCGATTTTCAAATTCTAGATCCTCATAATAGGTATTTAGAATATGAAATGAGGAAGAACGACTTATCACACTCAAACTATTCCTTCAGAAAACGCTTGATACAGATTTTCATAGGTCATAGAGGATGTAGAATTTGCATCATATCGCTTCTACACACCAAGCCTAGTAGGTAGTAGAAGAAACAAATTCCGGTAACATAAAATTGTATTGTCTTTGCGGAATAATTTATTTCTCACTCTCATGTTACCCTACAACCGTTTCGGGGATGAAATTAAAAATAAATTTAATATCACTTTCATTGTCCAGGGTAGATAAAGTAATGAGACTGCATCACATTGCGCATTACTTTCGTGGACTTCATTATTTATTTACACCAATGACTTATATCTATAGCTTCTCTAATTTGTCAAAGTCCCGTACCATTTATTTCCAAGGCTACCTGTGACCACTGCCAACAATTCACTGTTGTTATGAGAACTGTACATGTAATGTGATTTGGATTTGATAATTCTGTGTAAAAAGGTATTAATAATCCTCGAAAACATTTTATTTTTGGTATTTAAATTTTTTTTTTTTTTTCAAAATCCATTCTTAGTGAGCACCTACATTATGAAAAGAAGGTACTGTCAAAATTCCAAGTCTCTACCTATTATCGTTTAGGCTCTACGTTGATTCTCTGTCAGTCATTAAGTCAGGACAGAGCCTCTTATATAAGCTTATACCGTTAAAACAAAATTTTAAAACTTGTTCACATCATAGGCCTACACAGAATCATTGGGAAGCCATGGTTTCAATTTGTATTTAAAATAGGCTACATTATCGAGTAAAGCTATACGACGTTGAGGCAAATTCTTATAAAGCTTGCAGCCCACATACATAGAATTCTGCAAAGGCCCTGGTCTATGCAGCCTAACCTGAGCTATCTGTAGCAAATTGGTATTTCTTGTTTTGGGCCTATAAGAGTGTATAACATATCTTTCATCATACAAATTATGTTATGTCTGATGCCCTCTGTGTGATATTAACTAAAAAGGTATAGTTAATTACTCTCGTGATTTATACGTTCTTAAATGGAGTCTACACTATCAAATTTGTTTTTAACTTGTCGTTAAGACTTTTTCGTAAAATTAAAACCTTGGTCACATGGCAAAAGTTCCCCTTCCAAATAATAATTTACTATAGGCCTTTAAATTCTTAAAGCAGGCAAAATAAGTGGTTCACAAGTAGAGGATACTCTTGTATAGGCCTAGTAGAATAGCATTTAGGCCTACGAGTTTGTAAGTCGCCACTGGGTTGGTATTATCTCATAATGAGAACGCCTGGTGGTATAGGCCTACCGGGATATGCGAGTCAGTTGGAGATGTAATGTTGTACCGGCATGAAGTCATAATAGCTCGATTGGTAAGAGCAGCGGCACGAAGAGCCTTAGATCCTAGTTCAAATCCCGGCTACGGCATCGAATTTTTCAATCTGACTTCACCTTTCCACCTTAGTCATAAATAGGCTTCCTTAAGATTTATTAACAATATACTGTCGTGCTGATTCTCCTAGGAATAGGCCTACATAATTATAGGTAGGCCTAAGTTTCATGCTTATCTGAGGTTAGCTTGCTATCAAGATAACCTCTTAACAACCTAGGCCTATCATTATGCTACTGGTCAAAGCACTGTCAACAGTGGACTGAAAAGAAGGTAGGCCTAAATGCTGAGCAGAGGAGCCTGGGCTTCCACAGCCTATTTTTTTGCGCTCGCAGAATAGATAGGCTATACGGAAGTAGGCCTAAAGGTTTGTGGGATTGCCTATTCCACCCAGAATTTCTATGTCAGGTTTTTAGCTAGTTCTAAGCTCTTTTGAATCAAAACCTAGGCCTACCATTTTCAGAAAAAAAAAAAAAAATCTTTCCTACGTGTGTAAGTTATGCGTGTTTATGAAAACAGAAGAGCTCGAATAGGGTACTTTGGATATCAATCAGAGGCGTAACGAGGGGGGGGGTTGGGGTTTGAACCCCCCCCCCCCATTGATTAAAAAAAGGAAAACTGTACAATTTTTTAAAGTCTGCTTATAAATTACTTAATACGAGTATAAAGCGTGGTAAGCTTAAAACTCGTATTGTGCATCTTAATTTTTTTAATTTCCCGGGGAGGACCCCCGAACCCCCCTCTCCATGGGGGGTATTCCAACCCCCAGACGTTATAACCCCCCCCCCATATGGTCGGCCTGGTTACGCCTATGATATCGATTAATTCTATTGGCTGTAAAGCAAGTTAAAGACCAAAATATACAATCCTATTATCCTAAGTAGGCTACTCCCGGTTCAAACATATTTATGCCGGTCTGCCTGCCGGCCTTTAATGTTAGTACTACAAAATAAATAAAACTAACTAAATTCACGAGGCTGAATAGGGTCGTAAGATCCAGCTGTACAAATCTCAATCCGTTAACGCTTTCTGTAGTTATAACATATGTCACATATGTCAAGGAATTGCAGCACTTTGAATGGAGGGAAAAGTGCGTAAAATAGCAAATGATTAGTCTAACCAAGCTCCCTCAGTCCGTGAGGGTTTGCCAATTCGAAATAAAATTCACAAGATATTTCTACATGTCTAGCTCACATACATTCTCATTGGCGTAATTAATTAGGTCATAATATTATTTATTCTCTCCCACAATGCGTAAAGGTCACACACATTTCATACGCACTTCCGTTTAGGAGAGCAGTATGACAGAGCAGGCGAGGAGGTGGCAACATGGAACCCGGTGACCCTGGATCATGCAAACACACAGTCTAGGGTCCGCCTATAACACGCCTATCTCACTTGCGTTACCACGGCAACCGCTGGCATACGATGCGCTGACTCGACAGTCTTACCCCCTCCCAGCTCATGCTACGCCCACGTGATCTGCGCCTGCGATGTTGCCGGGTGGGACAAAAAAATTGCACTAATTGAATAGATGACTAGGAAACTAAATACCGGTGAACCTGGTTTGAGTATGGTTATGTTTTGCCATGAAATCTTGATCACTTAATTAGTACTTGTTGACAGTGCAACAGGAAGCATTAAATTGCTATCTTACCTCATTCTGCAAGTGCAGCTCCGTGCAATTTCTTTCCCTTGAGAATCTGGAACGAGGAAATGAAAAAAATTAAACAGGTAGTTCGTCCATGAGAGAAGTCCTCACAAATTAAGTAAACGAAATAAAATAAAATAAAATAAATAAATAGCCTATAAAAATACATAGCCTAAAATAAATAAATTTGTCACTTAGGCTAACTTAGGCATAGGCCTACTCTTATTCCAATATAACAGTTTTTTTGAAATGTCCCCATGCGAGAATGAAACTTCGAATGATGCTGAGACAATTGAATGTGCACTTCTACCATTCAGTAGTGTACTCTAATGGAATAGGCCTACAAGCTTAGGCCTAATAATTCAAATTGGTTAGGCTACTTAGTTAGCCTATTATGCCGTCTGTTAATTTCAACTTACATTAAATTTGTTTGAATGATCGTGGTACAGAACGATATAGCAGCGATGAGTCTTGATAAGGAAGTATCCAATTGGCATTTGCCTTTACGACTGGGGAAACCATGAAATAACCTCCAGTCAGATTGGCCGTCCACGAGGTTTGAACCCGGGACCTTCCGAATGCGAGTCCAAGGCACTATGACTGCGTATTATTAACGAGCAATTAGGTTATAGCAACATTTTTTATGAGGGTTAGGCCCTATGGCAAAATATGTATAGGTCTATCTGAATTCAGATAGGCCTATAAGCTATAAAAAATAACAAATAGGGTAAGGTGGTACATTTTCGAACATGGTACAATTCTGAACGGACTAAGATTTTTATCCATTTTGGGGTTTCAAATGTTAGCCAACCTCTTTTTAAAAATATAGCGTCCATACTGATTGTTTTGTTGATCTGTATCCGCTAGAATGATGTTCCGAGTTGTCTCATTCGGCCATAAAAAATTATTTTCCAACCGAAGGTAAGAACGCCATGCTTGAAAAATGGCACGTTATAAAATTGCTTATAATTCCACGTTGTGTTACTGGAATATATTTTTGAGGACCAATTTTTAACTCATACCAACAAATAGCGTAGTCTTTAATACGTAAGTCATTGGCACAACAATGGGCATTCGTGAGCGGAATTTCAACAATGTAGTAATTTACAAAAACTAGCTCGAGGTACAAATTCGAACAAATTTTAGGTACAATTTCGAACAGTACTTTAACCCGCGATTGCTTGCTTAAGACTTGCATGGAAAAGCTGTTTTGCTGTCACAGCATTCTGCATGTTTATTATTATTAACTGTGCAAGTCAAATATAAAAGGGTGGTATTCATATATCTCTCAACAGTGGTATTATTTCAACGAAGAGTTGTAAACTAAGACTTCCTCTGTAATGTTATTTCATCTCAGCATTTATGCAATACACAATAGCATGCAGCTGTTAAGTATTTTTATTATTGCTCTTGATGTTATAACAGACCGTCTTAATGGTCTAGTGGTTCCTGACTACGGACCCTCAAGTCTGGGTTCGATCACCGGTACCTCCTCGGATTTTTCTGAGGTAGGGTGATCTGGAACGGGGTGCATTCAGCCTCTTGACACCAACAAAAGAGCTAATTCATAAAGAAGTAGCGGCTCCGGTTCAGTAAGCCGAAGAGTAAGCGACCATGTCTCACATCCATATAATACAACCGGAAGGATAATTGTCTTATACATTTTTATTTTCCTCCGGAACATTTTACACTGACAGGATCCATAAATCAGGTAAGCGTTTCTTAACACTATTTTTTTTACTGTGAGAGGTTCTAACCTCATGCCAAACCCCCTACTGTACTTGGTTAGGCTACTTATGTAATCTAATCCATTTTATTCCAAAAAAAATTAACTAATTTATTAAATAAATACTTCGTAATGATTTCTAGAGAGAGAAGGGTAGAAACATTCACCTTCTCTTTTGTTTAGGGACTTGACGGCAAATGGAAAATACCTTCCCATGTTTTCAGCAGAAAGTTGCAGTTAGGCCTATCAGAAAAAATACCTGGTTAGGCCCAAGTATAGCCTAAGAATAAAGAAAACTCACACCTGAAATTTATACGGATAACGTCGTGTAAGTGCAGTTAAAATGACACCTTGTTTACATATAGGCTTGTGACTTTCATTTCTATTTAAGTAATTTCATTATTTTTATTTTTTTTTTTTAATTTCAGTTGTGTCTATACTCCTTTTACCTACGAGGTCATATCAGGAGTGGGGGATCTGTGTTTATGCACTAGGGACTATTCTACTGATTGTCAATTGTTCCTATTATTACTGTAGTGTAATTTTATGGAGTAAATTTCTACTGATAGCTTATTAATTTAAACTGATATGATACAAGATGAAATGGTGAGAATGATTCATAGTAACTTATATAAGTTAAATGTGCAATTCATCATTTGCCTTTTACGACTGGCAAACCATGAAAAAAAACAACATGTCAAATTGGTCAGCAACGGGATTTAAACCTGGGACCTCCCGGATGCGAGTTCATTATCCTGTGGCATTGTTTAACCATAAAATGGACACTATTTTAATAATGAAAAACAGCATTTTTAACAACACATAAGACATGAAATAAAAGTCATGCTAAAATGCAGAAGAAGATAACATCTGCATTTTAGTATAGGCTAAGACTTTTATTTTATGGACATTAAATACATTTTTAATAGTTTTAAGAACTTTTAATAATAGGCCTACTTATGACTAATTTAATGTAGCCTATGTACACAAGTTTTTTAAATATATTTCTAGACTAGTAGCTTAGGTTACTTATATATGTTGAGTATAATAAGATAAGTTATATATTTTAAAATAGATTAGATTTCTAATGTGTTAAAACACTGAGCATAAACTTAGGTGGAAATTGTGCTCCAAAGTAAACTGTGTTAACTTTCTTTTTTTAAATTACAAAGTCTTGTAAGACATTAATCTAATTTGGAACTATTAAATGTAAATTCTTAAAAGATTCGCAGTAGTATCCAACTTTCGAGACGGACTCTGACATGTTTTTAATTTTCCAAAATAAATTTTACTAGGTCGGCTTCTGTGTACAATTAGTGCCCTGGGACATGAGAATTAGGTTTACTTAAGCTAATTTCTCTGCTGTCTTGCACACTTGAATCTACGCTTGGTTCCAACCCCTAGATCTAGCGGATGCCTCGAAACCTCTCATTTCAAATAATTATAACTCTTAGCTAATACTTGTGAAATCTGCACCTGAACGTGAAGTCTCTCGAAAATGGTCAAAGTATCTCACAATTAAAGGTTTCTGTAGGAAAAGGAAACGGTCAACTTAACCAAATAACAGTTTAGGAATTTTTAAACTCGCCTTTAATAATATGTCTTAGGCCTTTAGGCTGTATAGGAGAGTTATTTTCCTTTGGTGTCAAGATTTCTTCTTATCCTTTACTAGGCCTAACTTAGTTTAATCTATGGAGGCCTATAGCCTGCTAGTTTAAGAAACTTGCTTCTGTATCTACGGCTTTGTATTTTTTCTTTTTATTATTCTAATTTCAGCCTGCCATAGACCAATAACTTTCCTGAATCAGTTTTATTGCTATGCCTATATACATTCTACATTTTCACTGTGATTATCTTTAACATACACAACCACCCATGCGCGAGGCGGGACTCGAACACGCAATCTCCATCACTATGGCTAAGAAGACCGGTATAGGCTATTGAATAACGGAAAATCTGCCTCGACAATTTATCGAATCGGGGCTTTTCGTACATGAAAATTCGTGAATGGGGCAATTTATTTTATTCCTTAAAATAAAAATTAGCCGGCCATGGGCCAAATTTCCTGAATTGTTTGTCATTTTTACGGTTTTGGTCTTGTTTTCCTTCCCCCCTTCCTTATCACATACAAATACCCATGCCCGAGGAGGGACTCGAACCCACAGCCTCCTTCACCACGGCTCCAAGGCTGAATGCCTCAGTTACCGCGGCTGAAGGAGACCGGCTAATAAATTTCAACTGATTTCAATTTAAATTAATATGACACAAGATGAAATAGTGAGGATGAGTCATTGTAAGTAAATATCCAATTCGGCATATTATGCCTTTACGACTTAGGAAACCATGGAAACAACTATGTCAAATTGGCCGGCCACGGGATTTGAACCTGGGACCTCCCGAATACGAGTCCAAGACGTTCTTTTGACAATGTTGTAATTCTAATCAGTGAACAAGGCCAACCACACCAGCCTGTATAAAAGTTTGTCCGTCCCAAGCGTGTATTAAGTGGGACGGAAAGTTTTGTCTTTGATATAAATTGTCTTTGTAGGGGCTGCAGCCCCGGTGCCCGGGCCCCAAAAGGGGAGCCGGCCGACCAGGTTTTATTTTTTACTTTCTAAATTTACTCAAAAATAAAATTGGTTATAAGTCAATAAACAGCTTAAGTTATGTTTTAACTTAACTTATGTGTTTATTTTATCTGCATTGACCTGTCATATAACGGTGACACGGAATTAATCAGTTAATCTGAAACGGATTCTTCTTCTTCTACTTCTTCTTCTTCTTCTTCTTCTTCGTAGTTTTACCTCTCCCTTTTACGATTTAAGCTACCCAAGCCGCCCGGGCCTTACAGGGCCGCGACCTGTCGGGAGAGGGATTACCTTTGGATCACATACATACTATTTTGACCAGACAAGGACATGGAGGGCCTCCCCGGATGAGTGATCAGCTCAATGCCGGAGCCACCTCCGAGACAACACGAACACATAGGACGATACACACCATTTACACACATACTCATTCCAATCAAGGCGAGGATGAGGATAAGATGATAATGACGGCCAGATGATATCCGGGGACCACAAGGGCCTAAAGTTACCTGACATTTGTCTCATAGGTGAGGGAAAACCCCGGAAAAAACCTCACCTAGGTAACTTGTCCCGACCAGGAATCGAACCCGGGCCCCCTGCGTGAGAGGATTGGACGCATCCCCTGAGCCACAGCGGAAACGGATTATTCTTGAAGAAAAATTCCTATTTTTGAAAAGTAGAAGCAGAAATCTTTTTGGGCTCAACAGTAGGCCTCACTAATGTTCGGCATTTAAAATCATAATTTTCAAAAGTTTAAACTGCCTACAGATAAAATTGTTCCTAATTAGAACATTTTATTGTATTTTTCCATTTCGTGCACGGTATCAGTTAACCGATTCGATCCAAAATCAATAGGCTTCGTCCCATGGGCGTTGTGAGTGGTATACCAAGTTTTATGAAAATCCGATGGAGCGTATTTGAGTTATCGCGCTTACAGACACACGGACAGACAGATAGTCAGACGGACATATACGGTATTTTCCTGTCTACCAGACAATCTCATAAAGCACCGGTACCATTCTGACACTTAATAGGCCTAATTATGTAATATGCCTATCATTACACAATCTTTTTGTTGCATATATTATAAAGGGCGAGTTGGGTAGTGAATTTAGTATTTGATTGGGGCCCTTCCTTTCTTTCCACGGCCCTGTGTAGAAATTGACATTCAACTTTGTAGGAATTCACCTAAGTCAGAGGAAAAGATAGCCTTCAAAATCAGGCTGTAGTGTTGATACACACGAGCTCAGCGAAGATAATTACAGTTGACGTCATGACTAATTAGTATTCACACTGGCCACTAATAACACCAGTCTCAGGCGAAACATCAGGACCTACCTCACAAAAAAAAATACACGTGGCAGAAAATTGGAACACCTCACGTTTTTGCCTGTTCGGTCAATTGTGATTTCACATTTTCTGAATCCTTAGGCTCTGTGAATAATCCCAAGTTATTTTTTTTTAACAAATTACGTAAGATATCTGTTTACTTGTAATGTGAGAAACAACTTGCTTTACCTAACGTGGAATATCTAAGTAGGCTTATGTCTTTTGTTATGTAGATGAACTAAACAAACTTAAATGCAAATGCGACTATAATATGGTCATGAACAATATAAACCTAAGCTTGATGAAAAGATCGACCTTCGTACATTATTTATGCTTACAAAATGAGAAATAACAGGCTACTACTTGTAAAGCTTTTGGCCTGACTTACTTTAGCCCACTAATGGCCGGTTTCTATAAACTCGCGAATTACCTATGGGTAAATTATCCAATGGACAGAATTTACACAAGAATAACACCACACAAACACAAATAATTTAAAGATAGCAATCACTTACACTTGTGGCGAGTTTCTAGATAAATGTCCTCTGGGTAAATATAAAAATTACAGGAAAAAAATGTTCCTACAAACTCGGGCTAGATCTTTCCAAAGGTAAATCGTCGGGTTAATTTATCTTTTCATGGATGGCTGGATAAAATTTAACCTCTTTGTAGGATCAATAATAATTTAAACAAAGAGAATCAAAGCCTTCTGAATAAAATTAACTGTACAACTCCAAGGCCTGCTCATTATATAATTGTGGGTGAAATGGAACTAATTTGTCCATGGATAATTTACCCATAGGTAATTCAAAGGTTTGTAGAAACCGGGCATTATGAAAGCAAATGTTATTTTGAAGGTAGATTTAAACTCCAGTAAATGGACTGAAATACAATGAAGGGTTTAGTTTTATAAGGGTCTAATTGTGTAGAAAATAAGAAATACAGTACACAAACAAAAAGACATGCTGACTATAGACCCAGCGCTATAGGCCTATTTTGGAATTTATTGCTACTGACGTATCTTTCCCTGGACCTTGGAACCTTCTGAAATGCATTGGTCTGGGCACATAGATCTATTTAAAATTTATCAGCTGAAAAATCATGATTTTGCCACTTAGGCCTAGACCCTTATAAAACTAAACGCTTCCTAAGTCAATAAGCTAATGCTCCGCGAGAGGCAATGGCAAATTTCCAAGGTATCACTCTTGCCTGATAGAGCCTTTGAAGAGTAATGGTCATCATCCCGTGGCTTCGTTCCCTGATCTGGATCTGCCTTCGGGAAGAATACTCATCACCATCATCATCATAATCATCATCATTAAGCTAATGCCGATACAATCATCGCTCATAGGTAAACCTCACAACATTCCTTTCTACAAACTTTTAGGCCGTACTTTCTCATTGTAGGCTAATTGATGTGTAAATTCGTCACGGCAAAAATGCATAAAAGAGTATACATAGAATTAATGCATAATGCTTGCTCTATGTTAAAACGTAAGGATTTTTATCCACAAGTTAAACATTGTCATTCATGGGGCGTCAACTGCTTTACTGAAATATTTCAAATAGATTTTAAGCTTATAATTTAATGTTTAATGTTACATTTTTTTAAAAATTTTAATGTTATAACATTTCAATTTAAAAAATGCAGGTTAAAAATGTTCTATTATGGAAAAGAGGTAGATAAAACACAAAAAAATACAATTTTTATTCATAATATAACATAAACTCATAATTGTCTGAAGATATCACTTGATGAATGCTAATTCATTGGTTACTTACTGGTATTTAATCCATTCTTTTCGATTTTCATATTATTGACAAATAATTTATAGCATTCATAGTCTCATACTCCGAAAAAAAAGTCAAAAGATATAGGCCTATCTGCATAAGTAATGGGCGCCCAGAAATATTATTTAAAAATTCCACATAACGTGTAAAATATTCGATAAAAACCTAAAATACACAGCCGCAAACTATATAGAAAGAAAGATTACACATGGGCCTATAGGTAATTAATAAAAATCCTATATCTTACAAATAAGGATACAATTTTCCATTTGAAATTTGAAATTTCATTTGTCTTCATAAGTTAGTCTGTATTTATAGTACCTATGGTAACTATGGTCAAGAGGAAGAGTCTGCCTCGTATAATAAACAAATAATTAATTAAAAAGTATAGAAATAAGTAATAAAACATTCTTCAACGCCCGTATTTTTTATAAACTAGCTTTATTAGGCTATTAGATATCCATAGGCTAAGCAAAAATATTTTAAAAATTCCAGTATTTCGGTGTTATCACTAATTTGATGGTGTTATTTCTAAAATATGGTTATAGATGAAATCCACTCACAATCATTATTGTGAACTACTAAAAATAAACTGATTTAATTCAAATATCCGCCGCTGGTATTTTCGTTTTTGTAGAAATATTGATTTTGAATTTATCTTAAGTTCATAGTGAATGCTCATAATTTGGGTTTATATCTGTAAGTTTTTAAAATTTTTTCTTAAAACTGAACTGAAATTAATTTCGCCATACAAAAAAAAAAGGTAGAGAATTTATGAAGTAAAGAATGATAAAGAGGGATAAAAGCTATCCACAATAAAATCGACAGTACAAGTACTTTGTGTTTGAATTTTTGTCTCTGTTTTTAAAGTACGTTTCTTGAATTCAGGTACCGGTATATCATTTCTAGTTTCTTATTTATTTTTATTATTATTATGTATTTCATGTTTTCGCCCTGGCTGAGTGGTAGAGAAGGCCTTATGGCCTTTACTTCGCCAGGTTAAATAAATAAATAAAACTTATTTTTGAAACACAAGGCAATCCTACCAAGGATTTTAACTTCGACAGGATCCACAACAGAAAACGTCTTCCTGTTAGGTTTATGTAAAATAGGCCCGCAGGAGATGAAGGCCAGGGGGTCTTGGACCACTAATTTTCATAACAGTTGTAGGGCGTTGCTACTCATTGCCACTGCCGGCACCTCAACGCTAATTGTTGGGTTGCACATACTTGTCCGTGTTGAAACAAAAAGCAGGCCAGTGTTTACAGCTAATGCCCTCAAATTCGTATGCGTAACGCATGCTTATGTTAAGGGAGTTTAAGTCCTGGCTACATTACATTAGAGAACATTAATATATCGGAATGTAGCGACCAATGATCTAGATAACCTTACAAGAGGAGCCATTATTCCCATGAGCCATTACCCAGAAACAATCCACCTTTACGAGTGGGGAAAACCACGAAGAAACCAAAGCCAAATTTACTAGCCAGTGGGATTTGAATCTGGGACCTCCTGAAGTAGCGGGAATGAGTCATGGTTAATAAAAATCCAATTTGGCATTTGCCTTTACGAGCGGGGAAAACCATGAAAAAAAAAAGACAAATTTACTGGCCATGGGATTTGAATCCGGGACCTCCTGAAATAGCGGGAATGAGTCATGGTAAGTGAAAATCCAATTTTGTATTTGCCTTTACGAGCGGGGAAAACCATTAAAAAACCAAAGCCAAATTTACTGGCCATGGGATTTGAATCCGGGACCTCCTGAAATAGCGGGAATGAGTCATGGTAAGTGAAAATCCAATTTGGTATTTTCCTTTACGAGCGGGGAAAACCATTAAAAAACCAGGGCCAAATTTACTGGGCATGGGATTTGAATCCGGAACCTCCTAAATGCGAGGTAATGCAGACATTACATTAGAGAACATTAATATATCGGAATCTAACGACCAATGATCTAGAAAACCTTACAAGAGGGTCATTTCATAAAATCATAAAGCATAGGCCTTAAAGACTTCAGTAGCCATTATTCCCATGAGCCATACCCAGGAAAAAATCCAAGTTTATTCCACTATGAAAACCTGTGAGACATTAATTCCAGGGTGTCCACAGAAATTTCAAAATAAATTTCCCTGATTTTCCAAGACCACAAACTTCATTTCCCTGACCACAAGGTTCAACGTTTTCAAGGGTTTTTGTAAACAAAATATATAAAAAATCCAGCTTCCTCCATCCCCATTCACACCTTCTATTCTTTTGTTTTTAACCCTGCAGTGGTCGCGCGGGACTTCGTTACATTGTAGGTCGCGGGGAGTCTCACAGACGCCAATAGCGTTCTTGGATTTAACAATGTAGGCCTATATTTAGCTCAGTCAGTTTAAATTTATCAACAAAAACGTACTACCTAAGTAAAATAAAAGAGAAGCATGCAATCTGACAAATTGATATATTTTATAACATGAGTTTTTGTTATAAATGTATTCTGCAAAATTACTGTTTGCTATATATTTTTCAATCAGCACAAACTAAAGGTTCAAAACCATTATCACACAGTTTAAAAAATAAATAAATAAAAAAAATACTGTCTTCATTTGAAAGTGTTCTTATTGTAGTCTATAAACGAAATATCTGATTTTGTGAGCAGTTCAATTAGCAATCAGCGCATACTTGCTGGGCGTGTTCTAAACACAGATATTTCTTACAACTCCGACATTTGTACCCAGTGCATCGGTTCTTTGCACGACTACATTCATAGCACCTCTGTTTCTTTGTGACTTGGTCCACTTCGATAAGTTGAACAGCTTCTTCATCTGGAAAAAGACTCTGAATATCTCGTTTTAGGTTTCTTGGCAATGATGAAGACTGAGAAGGTCGACGCAAGTGATCATCTGCTAGATTACTCGCTAGAAGTTCTAGAAATTGACATTATTATGTTACATAGTCGGGTTCATTGGTATTAAGTTTTTTAAATACTTTTTTATTTCCTTCTAACTTATATTTCAATGTTTGGTACTCTTTGTCACAAGGCAGGAAGTGTTACAGGAAGAAATGAAAAATAAAATAGATTATTTGTACATTTATAGCTGCGATGTTCATCATGCAATACGCCATCTGTTAGTTTTTCTAGATACATTGTACGTGCTGCACAGTTGACAGACAGTATCGACTCCCAATTTAGTTTCATTGTAAAAGGTTATCATCTCCGGCTTTTTCTTTTCACCAGATGTTGCATCAATTGCATTATCATGATGCATTGTAGACAGAGCCAGAACCACTTCGTTTTTCATAGGGACATAAGATAGTTGAGTTGAGTTTTCTGAAACCAGACAGACATTTTCTCGTCCCCCACACAATCTCATAAAGTACCATACTGGCACTTAATAAAGTAGCAAGAAATAAACTTTATTGTGTTAACCGTTTTCTATGCAGTCCGGCATGGGTTTGTATATTGTGCGAGAAATTCACTCTCTCCAAATAATGGGTTCTTGGTAACTTCGCTGGTTTTTTTCTGTCTCTCTCTCTTCTTTATTACCAAAAAGGGCATTCTTCGTACGGGCTCTTAGGCCTTATATTTTACATAAGAATTTAGTACTGGTAGGTATTTTTCAAATATCATTTTCGCATTGTGCAGGCGTTTGCGGGGATCGGTCTTCAAATAAATAGCCTAATTACAGTATAATGTTTTCTATTAAAAAAAATTAGGCTTCTTGTAATTTATTTACCCATGGCAACATCACATTAAAGACAACAATATAGCAAAAAAACAAGACTTGTAAATTATTTATGTTTCTAAACTTATGCAGGCTCGGTAAATACGTTTATACAGGTGTTAATGAATAACACCGAAATATTTGACCAGTGTATAGAGGGAACATAGACAAGCAACTTTTATTAGGAGATTTTTGCTCTATGGATTCAATTTTTCCTGTTACAGCTTAAAATCTCCCAGGGCATGGCCGCCACTGACTTCTAACATTAGAAAAAAATTCAAAACAAAGGAACTTCGTTGTTAACTCTGTAGTGAGTAGTTATGAATAAAAAAAGACAAATGCAGTGACGACCAGTCATGTGATTAGTCTGTAAATTTTGCATATTATGTAAACACTGAATTATGATATAGCTGTTGACGATTGATTAAAAGTCAGGTTTTTATCGATCACTAGGAAGGTATGAAGTCAATTTAATGAACATTTTAACCCTGTTTCGCGTAATTATTGATTTATGAGCACCAAATTATAATGACTTTAATGCCCTGTAGCATACACATTTTACTTCATAGAGCAAAAATCTCCTAATAAAAGTTACTTGTCTAAGTCACCTCTATATACAGGTAGAATATTTCGGTGTTATTTATTAACACTCTGTATTTGTAAACTTTATAATTAATACTTTAAAAAATATGAAAACTTGCTTTCAGAATTAATTATGACAATACAGTTCCCTGAAGGACGCACTGTTTTCTGTTTATTAAAGATAGAGCAAGAAGCTTCAGAAAGGGAAATGCTAGGAAACATTTAAGGACATACATCTTAACAACAACGTGTCAGCGTTCACAGGCAATTTTGTTCTATGATTGTTAATGCAGGTTTTGAATCAATAGAGGATTGTAACCTATTATAGCAAGTAGGCCTACAATTGCGTGTGCCGATCAAAATGACACTAATCGAAACTAAGCTACCGGGAAATTCTGTTTCGTTCCACTGCTGTTATTATCAAACTCTTCTCTTTTCAGTATTACAGGTTTGGTAATTATACATTATGTACTATATCGGAGAAATTACTATTCCTGCACGACATGGAGCCGGAAGTTTACTCTTTGCATAGACAAGAAAGTGATTCCATCTGAAGGGGAGAGAAATGTCGCAGATACAGGTGTTTTCTGGAAGGGTTGTGATGGATGATACGCTGAATTATTAGTCAGCTCTCAATTACAAGTGGATTGCATGTTTTGGTTTCATAATCATTGATATGTAACCCAGTGACACACGTTGTTTGGACTCTCTGAGACTTGATTGGCCAATTAGGAGACTGACAAGGCACGCCAAGTTATGTAAACAATAGAACTGAAGAACAAATAGCCGAATAATTGATGCTCAATTGAATCGGTTTCAACATGACCATCGTCTTAAGAACAGACAACCTAATTAGATTTGCTTGAATCATTGATGTCCAGACGGCTGCTGTTCTGATTTTTCACATATCAGTCAAACACTTGTTAGGATAGAAACTGATAACAAAATCACGAGTTAGGCACAAAATAATGTAAGACTATAGTTTCTTGTGTTTTAAATTAGGATGAAACCCGTACTACGTACCCTGTAATATCACAAGTGCTGATAGTTTTACTGATTAATTACAAATGTTTATAATAAGAAACATGAGTTCAAAAACGATTTTAAACTACCCAAGTAGACTCAACACAAAGGTATCGGATAGTTAATTCCATAAGGAAATAAAGTGAAATTAGATATGATCTTTCAAAGTAAATATCTATCTACGAGGGTAATTCAATAGGCTAATTAAAGAGACAAATTGGTCTGGGGAAAAGACGGTTGGCAGTACAAGTTTAATACATTTAGGATTTTAAGTTGGCATCACTGGGATGAGTTCTAATCAGCTGATGAATCAACATTGCTCTGTTTATAACCTCAAAATTAAGATTAACGATGTCGGGTCTTCTTGAAAATTCCACATTGGTTGAACAAACGTTCTGTGATTCGTTTTTTGATTGCTGAAGGTGAAAAACCAGCTAATATATACTCTAGAATGACTAAAGTGTATGAACCGTGAAAATTTTTACAAGTGGGTAGAACAGTTCAAAAGGGGTCGAGAATCAGTGACTGACGAACACCGTTCTGGCCGTCCTGTTGAAGTTGCAAATTCCTCACTTGAGACTCGAATTGATGACATTTGTTTGGTCCACTGAAGGAGGCATTACGTAGGAAGAAGTTCCAGGATAACGAGGATGTCTAGAAATTTGTGGGAAATTGGCTCCGACACCAAGACAAAGAGTTCTTTGCAGCCGGTATAAAAAAGCTAGTAACCGTTGGGACAAGTGCATAAATGTTTATGGGAATTATGTTGAAAACTAGGAAAAGTTTTGTTTTGTAAAAATAAACTGTTTTGTCTCCAGTTCAGTTTGTCTCTTTAATTATCGAATGGCCCTCGTACCTAGCTTCTTCTAAGAGGAAGTGTTTGTCTGTTTGTCTGTCTGTCTGTCTGCCTGTCTGTGCGCGATGCGAAATCTACTGAACGCAGAGATCGGAAATTTTAAACATAGATGGACTGAATGGTGATCGAATGCACCTCGAAGCCGAATTTTTAGTTTTAGCTTTCGTTCGTGAGTTGTGAGTGAAACATTGACAGAAAATGTTAATTTTTGCGCTATCGAAGAATCATTTTTCGGTAATAGGCTACATTTCAATTGGCAAATCAAATGCAGGTGGCTTATCAAACTAGATCTTAGTTATTCCCTGCTTAATGAATCGATCTGGAGCTTAACTCGGGAATCGATTAAAAAAGTAACTTATTTTCTGCATATCATAATTGCAATTAGGCCTATCACTGATTAAACAAAAGCGTACTAGCATTTTGTTACATCAGTTTACCTGATTTTATCTTTTCTTGGGATGTGTTAATTTTAAATTGTTTAAAATGTTTCATTTTATCAGACTATTTTTTGATAATGAGGAAGATTTCTTTTCTAACCAAATATATAATTTTAGAGATCCAAGTCAATTAGAATTTAGCAGAATTATCTAATATATTACTTCCTAAATATGCCATAAGTGATTACTCAAGTAAGACATTAGGCCTACATCCCATTCACTGGGTAGAATGCGATTTAAAATGTAATGCTATTGTTAGTGGGTCAAAGGTAGTCTTCAATGCAGTCACACAAAACGCACGGAAACTATTTTTATGAACACATTCAATACAGCAATTTGTAAAATTTCGCACAGTTAAATCATGATTTTATGCCATGAAGGTAACTGTGATCAACGAACACAATGATAATTTCAATTCTGAACCTTGACGGATGAAGTTTCGACATTCGAATGCAAAATTAAGGTGCAGCCTATAGTCAATATGAGTAGGTTTTATGAGAAAAAGGAACTAGTGACAACGTTACAAGGACATGAAAATCTAATTAAAAAAAAGTATGTAGGCCTACTTATCCAGTAACACCCGAAAACAAATATAAACAGACGAAATGCGAACGGTCAAGTTAAAAGTGTTTTTTTTTTCATATATATAATAATTCAGTTGTGTTTATACTCCTTTTAGCTGCAGGCCTTAAGGAGTTCGGGATCTGTGTCTGTACAATAGGGTAGGCCATGGAACTATTGCTTGTCAATTAATCCTATTATTGGTGTATCTTATGGATAAAATTTCAACTGATATTAATTTAAATGGATATGATACAAGATGAAAGGGTGAGGATGATTCAGGATGTAAATATCCAATTCGGCATTTGCCTTTACGACTGGGGAAACCATGAAAAAACCCATGTCAAATTGGCCGGCCACGGGATTTGAACCTGGGACCTCCCGAATGCGAGTCCAATATGTTACCATCTCGGCCACCTCGCTCGGTTAAGACTTATGAGTTTAATAGTCGCAGTGAACTTTTATGGCATCAATAAAATCCTTAAATCCAAAAATACAAATTTTTAGAAAAGTCTTTTTCGCTTTATTAAGTGCCAGTATGGTACTTTATGAGATTGTGTGGGGGACGAAAAATGTCTGTCCGTCTGTCTGTCTGTCCGTCCGTGTGTCTGTACGCGCTCTAACTCAAATACGCTTTTTCGGATTTTCATGAAACTTGGAAAACACATTTATAATGTCAATGGGAAGAACCCTATTGATATTGAACCAAATCGGTTCACCGGTACCGGAGTAATGCCCAATTTAGTGCCTATTTTAATAGATTATGGCGCCTTTCTAATAGAAAGGCGCCATAATTCAAATACGCTGTATCGGATTTCCATTAAACTTGGTATACGCATTTATGACGTCCATGAAAAGTACTCTGTTAAATTTGAACCTAATCTGTTGACCGGTACCGGAGTAAAACCCAATTTAGTGTATATTTTAAAGGCGCAATAGCTCAAATACGCCTTATCGGATATTTATGAAACTTCGTAAAACGCATTTATACTATCCATGGAAAGACGTCTGTTGATGTTCAACCAAATCGGTTGGCCAGTACCGGAATAATGCCCAATTTATTGCCTTTTATGTTAATATATGAGAAGTCGCGATAACTCAAATATGCTTTATTGGATTTTCCTGAAACTTTGTATACCCATTTATAATGTACATGGGAATACGTTTACCGATATTGGACCAAATCGGTTGACCGGTACCGGAGTAAAACCCAATTTAGTGTCTATTTTAAAAACGCGGTAACTCAAATACGCTTTACCGGATTTTTATGGAATTTGGTATACACATTTATAGTGTTCATGGGAAGACGTCTACTGATACTGGATGAAATCGGTTCACCTGTTCCGGAGTAATGCTCAATTTGGTGCCTATTTTATGATAATATACGTATTCGAAAGAATTTGTATAAAAAAAAAAGCAAATCATTTATCATGACAACATAGTCAATTGTTTTACTGTTATATTATACGGCTTTGGAAATTAAAAAAGAGATAGCTATGACCAAAAACACTATTGTTTTACATGCGCTTTTCCAACTAGACCGTTAAACTGACCCAGGTGACCGAGATGGTAACGTTTTGGCCTCACGTTATGGAGTTCCATGGTTCAAATCCCGAACCCAGCCAATTTCACTTTCTTTTTCGTATTTCTATGTGAGTGTGCGATTGTCAAGATATCAAAAATCTGTACAGTTCAGCTGATGCTGGAAGATTTTAATCTGATTAAAAAGAAAACTAGACCTTTGTTCTTCCCTAAGCCCTGCTTAATGAATAAATCTGGAGCTTAACTTGTAAATCAATTAAAAAAACATATTCTACATATCATAATTGCAGTCATAACTGATTAAAAAAAAAACATACTGGCACTTTTTTACATCAGTTTACCTGATTTTATTTATACTCCTTTTAGCTACGAGGCCATATCAAGCGTTCTGGATCTGTGTCTATACAACATAGGGTAGACCATGGAACTATTGATTGTCAATTATTTTCTATTGTTAGTGTATTTTATGGACTAAGTTTCAACTGATAATAATTTAAATGAATATGATAGAGGATGGAATGGTGAGGATGTAAATATCCAATTTGGCATTTGCCTTCACGTCTGGGAAACCATGAAAACGTCCATGTCAAATTAGCCGGCCACGGGATTTGAACCTGGGACCTCCCGAATGCGAGTCCAAGATGTTACCATCTCGGCCACCTCGCCCGGTGGCAATTCTTCTTGTTTGTCTATAAATATGTTTGTTAAACAGTTACGACCAAATACTTTGTTCGATTTTCTTCCAATTTGACATCAATGTTCCTTGAAGGCATTAAAATTTACGTAGGTCTATATTTAAGGATTTAACTTTTTTTTCATTCCGCTTGAAGATGGATGCCGATTTAACTGATAAGGAGCAGATCTTAGCTATTTTCTGTAAACGAAATGTTAAGTTTCCTTTTAACCCACCAGTAGTTCTGTGAGCAGCAGAAACTTAACATAATAATATGTTGGGTTCGGAAGTTTATGACACGTCATATTTTTATCCTGACCTCCATTCTCACCGCATACACAAATTGAACATGTATTGCACATTTGTTATCCTAATCGGACCGTTTTTATTTTGCATATAAAGTCTTTTTTGTCAATTTTGTGGTCTTGGACATATTTTGGGCATATTTGTAATTTAAAGTCATATTTAAGTCATAAATTCGGTAAAGTAGCACAATTTTACAGTGTATGTACTACATGGTCGAGTTAAATTTGAAATGTATTTCATTAATTTAATGTTTATGCCAAATTAATAGGTAACCTAAAATGTAAAATTAATGCAACTGGTCATATAGGGACACGCAAGGTCTACAAAATATTATGAGTAAGTTATTTGGAGCTGATGAAACGAGCAAACAGGAGCAAATTCTTTAAAAATAGAAGTTCATTAGAAGTGAAACTGTAAATCACAAAATTGTTAAAAAGTGGTTATCCAATTGAATTCATGTGATGTAAGAGTTTAGTGTTTTTAAACATTTTAAAATAGAAAATTTATTTTTTTGAAAATACATTATTTTATTAGGTCATATTTAGGATTTTTGGGTCATATTAAGTCATTTTTAAGGGCATGTCTGCAGTCATGTTTTCCACTTTTTTAGGTCATAAACATCCGATCCCTAGTAATAATATTTTACATATTAATACAAACCTAAGTGATTTCTTTTCTGGTTCATTTAAGCAAGACAGAAGTAATATAAATTTTCCGACAGATGCTCAGGGAAAGCAAACATTGTTAGACAGGGCTGTGAAACATTTTCATTGAGAAGTATTTAGCAAATAAACTAAACTATCATTATCTTGTGAAATAATATTGACAATGTAATTAGGCCTACTGTACTACTCTCAAGACGTGTTCAGGTCGGATTACAGGGAAGTGACTTCCCTGAGACACGATATCTCAATTATGAAAGTAGAGTTGTGCCTGTCAAACTGACAGCTAATTTCCCTCGCTCTTGAATCAACATGTGCGATATTGTATCCTTCATTAGTAAATTATTATTCTTCGAGTGACGGGGTTTTCTATGAGCAGTGGGAGCAACGAACTGAAAAAAAAAGCAAATATATTCCATTGTAATGAGTAGACCTGGGATTTTAAGGCAAATGCCTATTTTGTTCCTTATGACATAACATGAAAATTTTTAAATATTTTGACATTTCATTATATATCACTTATATTTATAGAGTTTTATAGTGCCCTAAAATGCCTATTTGGACCTTTGGAGCCTATTTTTACAATTTTAGTGCCTAATATACCTATTTTGAACATTTAAAATAAAATCCAACTTCTGTAACTTTTACAATCATTTAATGGACATCCTTGAATGAAGAGCAGAACAGCAGAGGGTGGATTTTTCGCAGAAACTTGATTTTCCCAACTGACACATATTTAGAGCTTATTTTAAATGCCTATTTTCTCTTTTAAAAGCCTATTTACTTGTTTTAAAAGCCTATTTTAGGTGCCTAAAACTTTTTTTAGAGCCTAAAATCCTAGGTCTAGTAATGAGAGAAGGTTTTACTCGAAATAGTACTTCTCTGACTTATTGCCGTTTCATTCTTAAGCGATTGGTAAAACAGTTAGGCCCTAAAAGCACAGGGCTGGGTATACAGGTTGTTTCAAAAATACTTTTACAAGCTTCGGACATGGGATCCTTACACCAAAAGAAGGAAAAAAGTTCATAAGAACATATGTCCCATAATCCTTGTTTTCTCGCTAGGAACTGTTCAAAACATTGGTACACTCTAGAAGCAAGAGGCGGATATTTCCAGCATTTGTTGTGAGTTTTGTGTGTTGACGTGTTATGAGTGTACCAATGTGTTGAACAGTTAATAACGAATAAACAAGGATTATGGGACATATGTTCATATGCACTTTTTTTTTTAAGGAACCCATGCCCGAAGTTTGTAAAAGTATTTTTGAAACACCCTGTATAGCTAGAGCATTTATTCCAGAGCAGTTCTCATGTCATCTACTTTGTAAACAACTAAAGATAGGTTCCAAGATTCAGCTGAAAATGAAAATGTAACAAAAGAAGACAAAAACAACAGCATGATTATACAGGATGTTAATGAATAACACCGAAATATTTTGCCCGTGGGACATAAACAAGCAACTTTTATTAGGAGACTTTTGCTCTATGGATTCAATTTTTCCTGTTACAGCATAAAATATCCCAAGGCATGGCCGCCACTGCCATATAACATTTGGAAAAAAAAAATGCAAAACAAAGGAACTTCGTTTTTAACACTGTAGTTATTAATAATAAAAAAAAGAGTGCATTGGCGGCCAATCATATGATTAGTCTGTACATTTTGCAGATTATGGAAACACTAAATTCTGATCTAGTTGTTGATGAATGATAAGAATCAGGCTTTTGTCGAACACTAAGAAGGAATGAAGCCAATTTAATGAAAATTTTAACCCTATTTCGCTTCATTATTGACTTATGAGCACCAAATTGCAATGACTTTAATGCGCTGCAGCATACATATTTTACATCATAGAGCAACAATTTCCTAATAAAAGTTGCTTGTCTATGTCCCCACTATACACAGGTAAAATATTTCGGTGTTATTCATTAACACCTTGTATATGAAATACTGAAACATATATAGATTATCATTGTGAAAGTAGGCCTATTACAAATGAATCGGCACATGCTAAAAGGGCCTCAGTCACAAAAAATGGCAAACTGAGTTAAGCATGAAAATGGCATTTTATACGCTAAAAGGTTCTCATGTAAAAGTGTGAATATAGTGAAAAAGGGTAACATTGAGATAAGAAATACCTTCCAGCAAAGTTAATTAGTTAAAAAAAAAATTAGGGTTTCGTTTTTCTCCAAACTGGGTTGCTTGGACTGAGGCCCTTTTAGCATGTGCCGATTCAAATACGATTTTAGGCATTATACAGACGTTTACTACTGCCGATTAAAAGGCTTGGCGTATAGGCCTATATTACATTATAAACTTATTCGAAGTAGGTTACTCTATACCTGAACACGAAATATATGAAATCACAAATCAGTATCCTCGCACAGTAGATATATATTTACAAAGACACCAATCATGTAGGTTAATAAGATGGTAAAGTCTTAATTAAGGATTGTGTGATGGGAGATCACGTTACAGGCGTTAGCCCGTGACATCAGATGTACTAAATGATATCTCCATGAAGAAGCTAGCCGAGGAAGATGATAATTAAAGGATTTTATAACGCCAATTATTATTTATAAGTTAAAGTTTTAGTAGCAAGGCGCTTTAAAATTCTGACATTTAGGCTACATCAGCTAATTAGTTGTGGCGATTAGTCGACTTTGTTCCTTCTAAAAAGCCTAATACTGTATTTGTATGGCCCACACTAAGAAAACTTCAAACGATCTAGTTCACATAACAATAGAGTTTTTGCAATAACGTCTCATAATATTAGCCTCGTGATAGGCTACTGTGGTTTCATGAATACATAGGCTAATTATCTACATCTTAAATGCTATAAATTCTCTCCCGACAGGTCGCGGTCCTGTAGCCCGGGCGGCTAGTATATGGTTATTTAACGATGGGGATTTACTGCAACTTAGGCCTGTAACCGTCACCGGTGTGCCGGAATTATGTCCCGCAGGAGTTCTTTTACATGCCAGTAAATCTACTGACATGGGCCTGCCACATTTATGCACACATAAATGCCATTGACCTGGGCCGGGATCGAACCCACAATCTTGGGCAAAGAAAACCAGCGCGATACTGACTGCGCCACCCAGGCCGACCCCGGACAGCGCGGGTCGCTTAAATGTCCCTAAAAGGGAGAGGTAAAACTAAGGTAATGGTAGATAGATTAAATGTTACGGGTACAATAACAGAAGAAGCCCGGTAATAAAGTCACTAAATTAATGTACGGTATCTCTCAATTATCGATGGGAGTTTTACAATGGAAAATCGGAACTATTCGATTCATGAAATTTCTCGAGATATCAAGAACCGTAAAAAAAAAGTAGTCTAATGATTTATTGCTTGGAGAAGCTTGAAATATCACGACTTCTCGAGCAGACTAATTTCGCTGTATTGTAAACGTATAAAGCCACGATGGCTAAACCCTGGCTCGCGAGCCGCATGCAGCTCTTCTAAAATTCTCCTGTGGCTCTAAAAAAATTCTGAGGCTAAACTGAAAATTTTTCTGGCCTGGCGATGTAATTTTTTTTCTCAAAAACCTCTTTAAAGCGAACAATACTTCCCGCGGTACTTGCCAGATTTCTCGAAACAGTTTCGCTACTCGTCGCTAGATATCACCACCAGAACAAAAGAATCCAAATAGGTTATAAAACAGTATGCAAAAAGAGTAATTTCAATTTTTGCGACAACCTATTCACGCAAGTCAT
The DNA here is from genome assembly GCA_964059195.1 of Ectobius pallidus. NCBI lineage: Eukaryota > Metazoa > Arthropoda > Insecta > Blattodea > Ectobiidae > Ectobius > Ectobius pallidus. The sequence goes on along the minus strand of CAXKWD010000004.1, from coordinate 28,968,334 downwards.
TGCATTCACGATGTACTTCTTCAGATCTAAGCAACGAGCAGTTTTCACTGATGTAGGCTACATTTTACTGAAATTGTGAGAACCTCCCTAACTGGCCATCTATCAGATTTCAAGCAATTAGCAAGCAAAGTGGAAAGTATATAGTTAACAAAAAGTCTTGTAATTTATGGAAGTTACACAACAGCCATTTCATAATTACGGGTGGGACATTCTAGCATATTATGACAACTATTTTGGTTCATAAAATGTCGTAGTCTAAATAATGAATTAGAACTGGTTCTGCACATTCAGTAAAATCTACCATGCCTTCTCCTTCATACTAGGCCTACGTGGAAAGCATTAACTTATTTTAAATTTATTTTAAATTTTTTAATATGTTTTTCAAAATCTATTACGGGTCGGACAAAATTGGGGCAATGATTTTAGTGATGCAAAACAGAAGTTCATTTGCTGTTCTGCTATTAATGATAGAGTCTTAATGTTATTATTAATGAAGGTATGAGGGATTAAACGAAAATTATAAACTGTTTCAAGATTGTCAGGACATTTATTTAACTCTTACAATAATATTTAAAAAAACTATCACCATTACGGGTGGGACAAAAAGTCACTTTTTGCTACTTTACATAGTAATGAACCACACATAGTTTTCGAAGTCAATCTTATGTCAAATTGTACCTTAAGATATATATTTTCTCAAATCAAACAGGGCATAGCTGATTACTCTTGACTACTTAGTTTTAATGAGTGTTAAAATCATGCTAAGAATGCCAAAAAAAAAAAAAAAAAAAAAAAAAAAACTACAACACAATAAATAAGTAATCGACAAATTTTACTCATGAAACAACTTCAAATACACATAATTCCTGATTATTCATCGAACTCTAGGTTTTAGACTTTTATTTGACTTCCCAATTACCCTAGTTTTAGAGGGAAAAATTCCCATATTTTATGAAATGGTTGACAAATGTTTCTTAGTTTGTTACATCAATTGTGATGAAATATAAATTTTTGGATAAATCTAAGTTTTGCTGCTGTTTTTAAATACATCTCTATAATATTTTGACCTTCAAAAAATTCACATTTAACCTTAAAAATTATGTGCGGCTCTTTCTAAATTATTTCCTCAAAATGTGGCTCCCAACTCCCTGGTATACACATCTCTGCTATAAAGGGAAAATTTAATCATCCTCGAAACCGATTTTAGCATTAAAACCATAATAAAAAATTAATTTCAGGGATTCTATAATAAAGGGTTTGAGTTAAAAAGAAATCTATATTCTTTAATATTCACGGAAGCTATTGACAACCCCCGTCTTTTGTCAAATTACGAATTTTTAAAAAAGGGATCGTGAGATTATATAAATTAAAATACAGCAGTTTTACGTACAGCTAATTTTGTTTTATTAAAGCAGAATAATGATGGAGTGCAGTTCTTTCTTCTCTGCGGTGAGTTATAGGACATCCACTATTCAATTTTTTAAGAATCTCATTATACCAGAAGGGACAATGAAATATTCAAACAAAGAGGATTTTTCCTTTCAACTTTTACACAGAAATAATACAAGTAAACCTGTACTTTTATAAGGAAATTGAATGGAATCTTCACAGCTGAGCGAACATACGCCATTTTGTAAGTGTCCCCTCGTCTCCCCTGCATGGGAACATTTCCAGGGTCTTGTGGTACCAAATTAAAGAGTTTCCAGCAAATGGGAAACAGACAGCAGCAAATTACCCCCCGATTGGACACAGAAGAACATCCGTTGTCGTGCTATTGGCTGACATAGAACGCAATTAGTAGCTTCCTTTGTCCACGGTGGCCCTATGCATTCAATTCTTTATACCTTATACATTATACATTCACCGCAGCCTGTTCTCTTGCTCCATATGGCATACGACATGGAATTCTGTTTGATATCTGACCGGGCAAAGCATATACATCAAATAACGCAGATGTTCTTAAAAATGCATTTTAAAGAGGAATATATTCGCAAAATTTTAATTTGATTCTGAATAGAGAATATGTCACGGGATCAAACCCGGCCGCGGTCGATGGATTTTTCAGGACGTAAAAATCCTGGGCACGGAGTCTTCCGGAGGGACTTTAAGCTGGGGGGCCCGTGTCGTAGATTTACGGCACGTAAAAGAACTCCAAGCCTAAATTAGAGCCTCTGGACAAATTGTCGGCCCTTTCACGTCCATGTAATACGTAAGTTTCCGAAGGGGAGTTGCAAGGCGATGGGCTTACCACCTGTCCCTCTGCCCTATCTCAGAAAATAAGCGTAACAAAATTAGTATAGGTAAAGACGCCTCCACTTGACTGGCGGGGCGGAGTGAAATTATCCGCAAGAAGAAGAAGAAAAAGAAGAAGAATAGAGAATATCGCAAATAGGCCTAATGTATAGTGTCTTGTAGTAGCCAGTTTCCACTTTACAATTTTTGATAGGAAAGGGATTTGAAAGCAAAAATGACAAGAGAGTCTGGGTTTCTGTTAATGGTAGGCCTTTTTATGTATCTACGTAGGCCTACATCCGTTGAAATCTCGTTATGGAACTGCCTCTACATATAGAGAAAGATTTAACAGCCTCTGCCTTCTACTGAGGGTAACCACAACAAAAGGATCCAAAATTCAAGATGTGTGTTTTTTTAATTCTAAATTTCGAAAAAAGCAGGATATATAACGGAATAACTTATTGGCAATTTAAGTTTTGTATCATATGATATTGTGGTAGGCCTATGTTAATGGAATTTTTAAGAATCTTCAGTACTTCTTTAAAATTTCTTAAAATTTCGCATTGATGAAGGCCTAAATTCCTTAATTGATATATGTAAATTTTGGCAACGTGCCCGAGCAATAAACAGTAAATCTTGAACATTTCCATTTATCTGGAAGAACATTATATCCTCCATCCAGAAATTGTACACATGGTACTTAAGTTATATGACCTGTAGGTCTATTTCTATATTAACATTTTAAGTCTGGTAAATGTCCCTTTCGGAGAGAATGGTTAGACCTACAGAAACATCATACCACAGTTTCTCTCTCTATTGATGACTAAGATGTCAGCATGTCAGCCCTTCTGTTAAGAGATGTTTATTGGAAGACCATAATTTAACCCTTAGACCTATATGCGCGAGATTAAATTTTTCATACAAATTATAACTCCATACCGGACTGCGAAAAAAACAGTTAACACAGTAATTAGGTTTGTAGTTTATTTCTTGTGCCTTATTATGTAAAATATCAGATTTAAGGCAAACTATTGTAGCCTATAGAATGCATTATGCATTTAAGTGTTAAAAATGCAGGCCTATTAATATTTTATTAAACATTATCCACAGCACAATGAACCCAACAAAGAAAATTAATAATATATCCAATTAAGAAATTGTCGGCCGCGGTGGTCTAGAGGTAGCGTGCCTGCCTCTAGATCCGCAGGGCGCGGGATCAAACCCGGCCGCGGTCGATGGATTTTTCAGGACGTAAAAATCCTGGGCACGGAGGGACTTTAAGCTGGGGGTCCCGTGTCGTAGATTTACGGCACGTAAAAGAACTCCAAGCCTAAATTAGAGCCTCTGGACAAAATTTCTCGGCCCTTTCACGTCCAAGCAATACTTAGTTTCCAGAGGGGGGTTGCGAGGCGATGGGCTTACCACCTGTCCCTCTACCCTCTCTCGGAAAATAAGCTTATCAAAATTAGTATAGGTAATGAAACCTCCATTGGAGGCCCCTTCGCCCCACCTGGGGATCATAGGGTACCAGTCAGTCAATTAAGAAATTAAGTGTCAGAAAAGAAAATTGTGATACACTCACATATAACTTGTATCCTAAAGCATGGGCAGTACAAATTCCTCACTTCAAATAATTCTGGAGTAGAACACGAGGAAGTGAGTTATTGCAGGAAACGTATTCAGTTGTTTCGGCCTATTCCAAGAATGCACTATCCACTATGCAAGACAAAGTCTTCTTATAACTTACGAAAACATGTTTCAAATGAAAGTATTAGCCCTTACTATAAGGACACACATTTTGACAAGATCGTTGGGGTCCGAAATTGACAGCCTCTCCGTTTTACAGTGTTCACGAACTTTAATCAGTTTCAGGCCTGGTAGCCTAGTATTTTTATAAGATGATGTGCCTATGCATATAACATTGTCCCCAGCCAGAATTATTGTAAATAGACCCTATATATATATATAATGCATGTACATATACAGTATGTAGGGCAAATGTGTCTAATTTCGCGGTATCTTTTTATTTTATTTACTGCATAATCAGGCAACACAAAAAAGAAAATAAAAAAAAATGTATAAGATAGAAGAGAAGGTGCCCTCTTTGATGAATAAGATGAAATATTTCCACTACTGTTCCAAATTTTGCAATAAATAAAATAAAAAGACACTGCTAAATTTGGCATGTTTTCTATATACATATCTCTACAAATAATATATGATATTTTATTGCAATAACAATAATTCCACGTATCAATCTGATGAATCGATTCGAGTTCCCAGTCCTGCCAATAGTGCGCATCACAAAATGGAGGGCATCATGGTAGTTGCTTACATAAAAAAAAAAAACTATTAAAGCACACGAACTATGCACTATCCGCACCAAATCGAAATCGTGTTTTTAATCAATGGACATTTATATTATTTCAATTTCCAAACAAGTTATGTTGTATAAAATACAGTGTTTTCATTCTACTTACTGGCAGCATGTGACATATTAATCACCGCACGTTGACGCCTTACGTGTCCAGTAACGAGCTGACGTTTTATCAGATAAAATTGCATCCTTACGATTCAATGAATGATATTATAAGATATACATATATGCGAGGAATTGCTAAACGTTATTGTGGCGTATGAATAGTCGTGATAAAACAATTAAAAACATTAAAAAGTTAAATCAAAGCACTAACACTCGCACATCTTCCAGCTTTCTGCTTCTTCTTGTGTGTTCACTGTTATGTACCAATAGAAATCACAGGTGCAATTCGAGGTATAAAGAACATTCACTTCAACACGGCAGTGGAACGCATCCACCAAAACACAAACTGAATCTACATATTCTGATTATAAACCTGCACTAGAATCGCTTGGACCAGAAGCTCCAAGCATCGACACCCTCATACAGAGACAATACACCCACGAATAAACAGACGCCGACTTGATACAGGGTGCTGGGGCTTCATTACAACCAGATGACTACACACTAACTATCTTCAATTACTCCAACAAAAGACCTTAAATTGCGAACGTCCCGCAAGCCATGCTCTTATTTCACGGATATTGACCTTATAACGACCTCTCATTTTAAGGGGTTGAATGTGGAGTATTAACATTTAATGGACCTACTTCAATTATGATAATGTGGTTCCTATCCAAGCTCCCCCTGAACAGGTTAAAATAATTGTGCAATTGCGACAATTGGCTGGTTGTAAACATAGTGATGAACAGGTTTTAAATTTGTTCGCTCAATTTACTCGGCAACATTAGAGGTAATACAAGAGCAATAAAGCAGATTAAGCCTGAATTTCTTCATTACCCCAACAAGCCCGGGCGATTTATGTATTCACTGTGACACGAATGTAGGCTATAGCCTATCTCACGTAATGTAACCAGATTTTTGTAATGTAATTTTTTTTTCAATTTCAATTTTGACACTTTTACTAGAAAAGTCTATGCCAGTCTTTATCGATATTCCATTCCAGTGAAAGTTTTTTGTTTCGATATTCACTACACGGATATTTTTATATTTGAAATAAAAGAGTAAAATACAAATTCCTGAATACAATGTTATTTATTAAGTACGAATTTTTGTGGTAAATTTTTAATAATTCATTTTGGCAATAATTTACTTTCATTTTTTAACTAAGGGCTGACAGAAGTGTTGAGAATGATTTTCTAATCTACTTATTTAAGAAACGTAATTTTACACACTTGATTAAATTTTAAACTGAAATTAAAATTAAAATTTCATTGTAATATCGCAATTTGTTTTTGAGATAATAATTTTTTTTTTCAAAAATATAGTTAGGCCTCTAGTTAGGCCCATAAATATGGGCCTATAGTTTTACTGAAAAAAGTAGGGGAATGTCTGATGGCAGTACAAATAAATAATAATTAATACAACTGTATTGTTATAAATTAAATTAAATTAAAATATATTGTTGTATTGTGTTACAATATTTGGCTACTGTAGTAGTTAGTAAATAGGCTAATGCTACAAATTAAGCTAGTGCAAATGTTCCTCACATTAAAATTCAGAACGATTTTTTGCTCTTGACTTTTAAAGAAATTTGTTAAATTTTTGTTCCTTACTAACTATGGACAATTCCTGCAATACCTGCATAAAATTGGTAAAACAGAAATGCACAGAAGACAATCAAACAGCTATAATTACACTTACTATTCTACTGCAAACTACAAGACAAAATAAAGCAACAATATATGAAAAACTCCAACACAGTTCTACGAAAAGTGATCGCATCTCCACAAACAGTCAAGTTTATATATGAAATCTACAAGACACTACCTTAAAACCTTAAAACTTACTTTAATTTCCTGGAACACAAACTCAGCCACTGTGCTTTATGCTAAACAATTAAATACGGTAGTCGTATTATGTACGAGGCGCGTCCATAAAGTAAGTTTCCCTGAGGCCGTTTACAGAAACAAAACACAATTTAATGGAAACGTTATTGAAACAGATACAGCAAGTGTTCAGCTATTTTTCAACATATTCGCCACCAATCGAGACATTTTTCAGTCCTTGGGACCAACGTTTGAATACCTGCGCCGGAGAAATCTGCCGCCTGGGATTTTAACCATTGTGTGGCAAACATGTCCGCCTCTTTGTCATTCTCTGTCATTTCTTGAGGTTTAGGAAAAGGTGGAAATCAATGGGAGCGAGATCCGGGCTGTAGGGTGGATTTTTAAAAACCTCCCAACAAGCCTCCTGCAGACGTTCACCTTACGTTCACCTTACAGCCCGGACCTCACTCTCAGTGATTTCCATCTTTTCGTTCACCTCAAGAAATGACAGAAAATGACAGAAAGGTGGAGGTGGTTGTCACACAGTGACTCAAATCCCAGGCGGCAAAGTTCTACGACACAGGTATTCGAAAGTTGGTCCCACGGTAAGAAAAATGTCTCAATTCCTGTAGCGAATATTTTGAAAGATAGCTTAACATTTGCAGTATCTGTTGCAATAAACATTTCCATGATATTGTGCTTTGTTTCTGTATACGGCCCCAGGGAAACTTACTTTATGGACGGCCCTGGTATTTTAAAAATTCTAGGCTACATTAAGTAAGATATATAAGCTTTCATGAACCACAGATTATTGTCCCTGTTAGACATTACATGAGAATGTTATAGGAGAAAACTTCCTCCGACACTGGGACTTGAACCCAGGACCTTTGGCTATTCGCGCCAATGCTCTACCAACTGAGATAAGCCGGAGTTCAATTCACAGCGCCGGATGGAACCTCTCTCCCATGACTGATTGCCCTAATGGTCTACCTCACAGACAGACAAGTTATGCCATATGCAGTACTGTCTTGTACTAACTTGTCTGTCTGTGAGGTAGACCATTAGGGCAATCAGTCATGGGAGAGAGGTTCCATCCGGCGCTGTGAATTGAACTCCGGCTTATCTCAGTTGGTAGAGCATTGGCGCGAATAGCCAAAGGTCCTGGGTTCAAGTCCCAGTGTCGGAGGAATTTTTCTCCTATAACATTCTCATACATTAAGTAAGCTAAAGGAAGCGTCTGTGTGCTGAATAAGGTACCATGCAAAAGTGAAGAAATATCTAAAGTCTGACTTTTGGAAATCACGAAGAAGTGAAAACCACATAACGACGACGTTTAAAGGAAGTTATAAAATAACATAACAATCCATTCTTTCTTTCCTTTGTCTACTATTGCATGACATTCGATTCTTAAAGCAACAACAATCAAGATTTTTTTTTTTTTTTAGTCAAAAAGTGTCAAAGCGTACTGATTATTTTGATGGGCCAGAAAGCTATTTGACGCCCTGAGGTCATCTTCGATTGCCTGCAAGACAGATGCGTGACAATACAAACCTACAAGCACAATGGGCGGTCCATTACACCTCCGGGCCACGAAGTGCTGCTATGTGATAAAAACGTTTATATACAAAGTGGCAGTTTCTGATAAAAACATTTAATTCCTTAACGAGTCCTATCAATCGCTTATTTTGGAGGGCTAGCACGAACGTCTTCAGAAAATTGTGTGCACCTGTGTTTCCTCAGATACTAATTTACAATGTCACAAATGCCGAATCTGGATGCCAGCGAGTGGCTGTTGTTTTCAAACTAAATGAAGCCGAAGAAATATCTCCCCCGGGGACGAAGGAAGGGGTAGCCGCAGGGAAGGGATGGAGTGCAGGTTTAAGGTGAGTACGAATGGTCTATTCCACTAATGTTCACGATAATACAATTAGATACTTGGAGGATATTTATAGGCATATCTTCATCGTGTTACCATTAGTGATGGGCAGAATTAAATAAAATCAGGTAAACTGATGTAACGAAGTGCCAGTATGTTTTTGTTTAATCAGTTATGATTGCAATTATGATATGCAGAATACAAAAAAAAAGTCAAATTGGCCGGTTTCGGGATTTGAACTATGGAACTCCACAATGTGAGACCAAGACGTTACCATCTCAGTCACCTGGGTCAGTTTAACAGTCTAGTTGGATAAGCGCATGTAAAGCAATAGTGTTATTTGTCATAGCTAACTGTATTTTAATTGCCAAAGCCTTATAAGATCACAGTAAAACAATTGACTATGTTGTCATGATAACTGATTTGCATTTCATAAATTCTTTCGAATACGTATATTACCATAAAATAGGCACTAAATTGAGCATTACTCCGAAACAGGTCAACCGATTTTATCCAATATCAATAGACGTCTTCCCATGGACATTATAAATGCGTAAATCCAATAAAGCGTATTTGAGTTATTGCGCCTTAAAAATAGACACTAAAATGGGTTTTACTCGGTAACGGTCAACAGATTAGGTTCAAATTCAATAGGGTACTTTTCATGGACGTCATAAATGCGTATACCAAGTTTCATGGAAATCCGATACAGCGTATTTGAGTTATGGCAGAAAGGCGCCACAATCTATTAAAATAGGCACTAAATTGGGCATTACTCCGGTACCGGTGAACCGATTTGGTTCAATATCAATAAGGTTCTTCCCATGGACATTATAAATGTGTTTTCCAAGTTTAATGAAAATCCAAAAAAGCGTATTTGAGTTATGGTGCGTACAGACACACGGACAGACAGACAGACAGACGAACAGACATTTTTTCGTTCCCCACACAATCTCATAAAGTACCATACTGGCACTTAATAATTTTAAGAATCGAGTAATTTATTCTCAAGTAATATAAAGAATCGAATAATCATTTCAGAGTTCAGGTAAAGAAAAAAATTAAAGTGTACTCTTTTTATATTTTCGAAAATAAACATTTTTTGTACTTCCTGAAAAATTTACTTTTGGTCATGTAGGGTTTCTCAAATTCGTGATTCAACTTTGGAAACTACAGATTTCATGACATTGTTATAATGTTGGCAATCATATCCATTGCCCTCTAAACGAATTATGTTTGCAAACAGTTGAAATTGTTACATATGAAGTAACATAGAGCAAGTCATTAAGTTGACAAATTTTACAAGCCATTTCCCTATGTTGACAAAGCAAGCCAAATGCCAGGTGGCCTTGGCCAATAATGTATAAATAAGAAGGAAATGTTTTATTTTCTCTCTCTGTACATTGTTTTCAAAGTTTACTATTACTTTTTTATGTTTCATTACAGTGATTACTGCGCCTCCCATCTTACTTCTAATGATGGTTTTCACTTATAAAGGATTTCTCTACGTTTTCTCCTTCAAAGAGTACCAATTAATTAAAAAAAGTCTCATGTTAAAGTTGTTTGTTTTGTAAGGGCTCTGTGTTTGACCCACTCCCATTTGAAATTTTAAAATGATATTCTACTGACTCCTCTTCCTATTAGGAATGATTGATGAAAACAAGCTGAAAAAAGTTCATATTGGTTTCATTAAGTGCCAGTATGGTACTTTATGAGATTGTGTGGGGGAAGGGAAAATGTCTGTCCGTCTGTCTGTCCGTGTGTCTGTACGCGCCATAACTCAAATACGCTTTATCGGATTTTCATGAAACTTGGTATACGCATTTATAACGTCCATGGAAAGAACCCATGATATTGGACCAAATCGGTTGACCGGGACCGGATTAATGCCCAATTTACTGCTTATTTTAATAGTATTTTACCAGGTAGAAAGGCGCCATAACTCAAATAGGTTATTATAAATAAAATCAGGTCAACTGATGTAACAATGTGCCACAATGATTTTGTTTAATCAGTGATAATTGCAATTATGAACTCTGAGGTTTTAAGTCTTATTTGTATAGAAAACAATTTTTTCAAAATTGAAAGTCATTCACATATGGCATTTTTTTCAAATGCATGTTACAGATTTGGAAATCTGTTAAAGACATTCTCTCTTATTAAGGAATTACTATAAATTTCAATTTGATTCATTATTGAAAGAGTTTTGTAATATATATAATGTATACTGTATAGCCATTTTAAATACTAAATAAGAGGTTTTAAATGTGTGACTTAAGGCTTTCCCGGTGTTCAGAATGTATTATTGTTTCTCGAGCTTCCAGCCAGGTGAGATGGAGTTTGGTTCCAAGCTTTCGGCAGCTACCTCCGCTGCCATCTTCTGGGAGATGTTAGCTGGATGGGGAAAAGCTGTTATTATATATGAAAAGACTTGATATATTAAAATGGGTGGGGGCCAATAGGAAAATTTGAAAATGGAATAATTAAATGGAGAGTTCTGATTGCTCAGAAGATGTCAGCGAAAGCTTGGAACCAAACCTCCAACTCAAACAGTTGAAAACTCGAGAAATAATAATACGTACGGTAGGTTTTAAAGTCAACAACATGTGATATTTCTCAAATGCACAAACAGTTGAGCATCACAAACAGAATTGCTAACATCAAGTGATGTCTAGGACATGTGGGGTTTCTCAATTTCATTACCGGTACTACATTTTTTTCTCTACAAAGCTGAGAAATTAAAGGACATGTGAGTTTTCTCTTTGTATGGAAGGGACTATAGATGGTGATAAGTAGGGCAAGGCATTTGATGATTTTGCATCTTTTTTTATATGAAGGTTAAAAGATAGCTCAAACATAAATAAATGTGTATTATGAAATAATTGATTACATAAAATCAGGTAAACTGATGTAACAAAGTGCCAGTATGTTTTTGTTTAATCAGTTATATAAGCAGAATATGTTTTTTTAAAATTGATTTCCAAGTTAAGCTCCAGATTTATTCATTAAGCAGGGCTTACGGAAGAAGAAAGGTCTACCATCTCGGCCACCTGGGTCATTTTAACGGTCTAGTTGGATAAGCGCATGTAAATCAATAGTGTTTTTTGTCAAAGCTACCTGTATTTTAATTTCCAAGGCCTTATAAGATCACAGTAAAACAATAGGCTATGTTGTCAAGATAACTGATTTTAATTTTTTAAATAAATTCTTTCGAATACGTATATTACCATAAAATAGGCACTAAATTGAGCATTACTCCGAAACAGGTCAACCGATTTTATCCATTATGAATAGACGTCTTCCCATGGACATTATAAATGTGTATACCAAGTTTCATAAAAATCCGGTAAAGCGTATTTGAGTTACCGCGTCTTTAAAATATACACTAAATTGGGTTTTACTCCGGTACCGGTCTACCGATTTCGTCCAATATCAGTAGACGTCTTTCCACGTACATTATAAATGGGTATTCAAAATTTCAGGAATATCCAATAAAGCATATTTGAGTTATCGCGACTTCTTATATATTAACATAAAAACACTAAATTGGGCATTATTCCGGTACTGGCCAACCGATTTGGTTTAATATCAATAAACGTCTTCCCATGGACATTATAAATGCGTATACGAAATTTCATAAATATCCGATAAACCGTATTTGATTTATTGCGCCTTTAAAGTAGACACTAAATTGGGTTTTACTCCGGTACCGGTCAACAGATTAGGTTCAAATTCAAAAGGACACTTCTCATGGACGTCATAAATGCGTATACCAAGTTTCATGGAAATCCGATACAGCGTATTTGAGCTATGGCGCCTTTCTAATATAATCTATTAAAATAGGCACTAAATTGGGCATTACTCCGGTACCGGTGAACCGATTTGGTTAAATATCAATAGGGTTCTTCCCATGGACATTATAAATGTGTTTTCCAAGTTTCATGAAAATCCGAAAAAGCGTATTTGAGTTATGGTGCGTACAGACACACGGACAGACAGACGGACAGACAGACGGAAATTTTTTCGTCCACCACACAATCTCATAAAGTACCATACTGGCACTTAATAAGGGTTATTTGTTTTTGCATTTTTTTGCTTTATTTTGCATTTCTCGTCATTTTCAAGAGATAGGTCATTTTTTGGCAATTTTGAGAATAGCCGCCAAGTTAATTGTAGTTAATTTTAATTCACGTTTATTGCAAACTTTTCGCTAAGGGTGTCCAAGTAGGCCTATTATAAATTTACTCACTTCTTTAATAACAAAATAAGTGTGTTTTACACTGTAAATTCATATATAACGCACTGCCATCTGTTAAATTGGTTTTAGCTATTCATTACTTTAAAAACACTAAATATAAGTAATTTAGAAAATTTATTGGTCATTATTCTTTAAATTTTGTGTCATTTTTTCACAATTTTTAGGTCATAAACGCATTTTTTATTTTGCAATTTTTCACTATTTTATGGCCTTGCCCTAGTGATAAGTTTACGTTCTTATCCATAAAGTGGATTTGCCCAAAAAGTGGACATGTGGAGTTTCTTAATTTCGTGATTCAGCTTGTAGGACAGATAGAATCTTAAATTTTGGATGGAATATTGGCACATACAACAGCCATAAGCGTGCTAAATGTGGTGTTTCTAGCTGCCCCTTACATATGGAAAAACTGACTGGACAGAAGCAACGTCATTCACATCTACAACAGTCTAGACTCTAGATAATCCACTTATTAACATTGATGTTTGTTCACTTCCAGATGAGCTAGAAACTTGAAATTTCGCAGACTTATAGCTTTTAGCCAATAACCGATGGGAAAATTACAATAAGTTCAAATTTTACTTCTTCAAAAGAAACTTTGAAATTTGTTGACTATTTGTATGGCTACAGATGTTTTGACAACAATAAAATAATATGCCTATTGTTGACGTGATGAATTTGTTGTAAATTCGTTGTGTTAATATTCTAGTTATCCCAAATCCTTCACAAATGCTTAATAAAATTTCTCAAGAAACCGTGGTTTAAAACTCAATATATTCATAAATTTGACCTATTAATTCCATCTGGCACTTTGTTATATCAGTTTACCTAATTTTTGTAGTATACAAAGTATAGAAATCTTTTATGAAACAAGTCCAAGTCATCCACCATAATCCTCTGAAGGCGAAAACCTAAATAGTAATTAATAGGGCAAGGCATTTGATGATTTTGCATCTTTTTATATATGAAGGTTAAAATATATCTCGAATATATATAAATGTATATCATGAAATAATTGATGAAATAAGGGCAATTTGTTTTTGCATTTTTGCTTTATTTTGCATTTTTCGTTATTTTAAGAGATAGGTCATTTTTTGGCAATTTTTTTTGTCATTTTCGGCATTTTTAGGCCATGTTTCAGTGGAGGTAGAGAGGAGAATTTTCCATGTACAAATTAGACAACAGACAATCGTTTTTATTTGAGAATCTCCGCCAAGTGTTCATAGTTCATTTTAGTTCAGGTTTATTGTAAACCCCATAGCAGTTTGTCTTGTAGCAATAAAGATTTTTCTTTCTTTTTAAATTGCACATATTTCCTAGGGGCAATTTGATGGGCATGCCAGTTCAGAAAGAATTTCTTTTTCACTAAGGGTGTCCAAGTAGTATAAATTTACTTAGGCCTACTTCTTTAGTAACAAAATAAGTGTGATTTATATTGTAAATTCATATGTAACGCACTGTCATTACTTAAATTGCTTTTAGCAATTCCTTAACTTAGTTTAAAAACTAATTATAGCCCTAAGTAATAATTTTAAATTTATTGGTCATTTTTATGTTATTTTGCGTCATTTTTTCACTATTTTTATGTCATAAATGAATGTTTTATTCTGCATTTTTTCTCTATTTTATGGCCATTAAATGCCTTGCCTTAGTAATTATGATAATTATCGTGAGCTCTATTTGCTTGACAGCTATATGCAGCCAATGCCCTAAAGAAAACAGATTTCCATCTAAACATGAAGAGCAGACTTGAACATATTGGGAAATCTTAATTCACTGTTTCATTGTTTTCCATGAATACGTCTCACATTTTTATTTTAGCAAAAGTATTTGTTCACTAGAAGACAAGCAATTTCTTACATGTTTTGGTAAAATAAATGCTAGGTTTTATTCATGGACCCAGGGGCGTATCCAAGATTTCTTTTCGGGAGGGGCTGTGATAAGAGTAACACTATTATCACTAGTATCATAGGACTCAGAAGTTGATGATCTAAAAATGCTTGAAAATGACCTAGAATTTATGAAAATATGCCATTAGAAATTGAAAATATGACTTAATATTTCTAAATACATATTAAAAACGGAATATACAGTAGTATAATAACAAATAGAAAGTATTTAAGTATTTTATATTACTACTTTAATATTTTTTCTATTATTGTAATGTTCACTATATTTACTATAGCCAATATTTATTAATGAATCTCTCATAGCTAAGGAATTACGAGATTGCTTTGTTATCTTGGAAAAGTTCATTCTGAAGACAAAATAGGTAAAAATGCAACGAAAGAATGGAAATTTCCTAAAAAATGACTAGTAGAGAATAAAATTACGAACCTCTTATGAGTCAAGATGTGCAATTAAATTGTCTACTATCTGTGAAATTAAAGTGCCCTTATGTGCAACATATTAGCATTAGTTAACGTTTCGGGGGGGGGAGGCTGCAGCCCCCTCAGCCCCCCTCTGAATACGCCCCTGCATGGACCACAGTCCCCAGAGCTCTTCAATTGCAAAATATTCCCATGACATATGGCGTTTCTAAAGCTGGAAAAATCTTAAGACAGGATCATGCCTGTCAAACAAGAGAAGTAGTAGTAGTAAGTATTCTGCCTTCCGGCAGGTTTTCAAACTTGGTACGCGAATTTTGTTTTCCAAAACTGTCTATCCTCTGCTTCCTCCTTCAGCATCCAATATTTCCGCTTTTCCCTTAAATCGTCCAACAGCTGAATTCTTCTTCTTCCAAGTCTAGTTGTACCCTCCAATCTTCCTTCTACGACATCATGTAATAAGCAGTTCCTTCTGAGAATGTTCCCAACCAGTTTGCTTTCCTCTGACGAATTGTGTGTATGATTGACTTCTTCTCACCCACTCTACTCAGAACCTCTTCGTTTGTCACCATGTCCATCCACTATATATTTTCTATCTGTCTCCAGCACCACATTTCAAAACTTTCTAAATATTTATTCTCTAATTTCCTCCAAGTCCATGTCTCTGATCCATACAAAGCAATACTCCAAATATAACACTTCACCAGGTTTTTAAAAATATTGAAAATATTGGAGAAATGTTCAAGTTCCATGTGGAGTAATTTGTGCAGATTGGTGACCACATCCCTTAGCTACAGACCACATGGTTTGTAGCGTCGCATGAGAGCGTGCAATTTGTTTAAATGAGCTGTAATAGCAAACATACTTCATGCATTATTCATTTCCAGACAACCAGTAGCGATAGTGGCAGGGAAGACAACTTCCGAGGGTGGAAGATGAGAAGTACAGCACATTAAAAATGAAAGGGCTATCGCAAGATCAAACCTCTATCTTCTGCAGCTATATTTCCACAGATCGTACAAGTAGACAAGTAGAATGCTATTGTGATCAGTTTTTTTTTTTTTTTTTATATTTAGCTACATATTTACAACCTGCGTTTTACCCTGACGGTATATCGCAGGATATTTAGTCAAAAGAATACATAGTATTTACAAAATATTACATGTTGTCTGAGTTAGTGTTCTATGGAATTACATAAACTAATCATTTTAAATTTTTAAGGTAGTGTCTTGTCCACCGCTGTGGCTCAGGGGATGCGTTCAATCCTCTCACGCAGCGGGCCCGGGTTCGATTCCTGGTCGGGACAAGTTACCGAGGTGGGGTTTTTCTGGGGTTTTCCCTCACCTTTGAGACAAATGTCGGGTAACTTTAGGCCCTTGTGGTCCCCAGATATCATCTGGCCGTCATTATCATCTTCATCCCATCCTCGCCTTGTTTGGAGTGAGTGTGTGTGTGAATGGTGTGTCTCGTCCAATGTGTTTGTGTTGTCTCGGAGGTGGCCCCGGCATTGGGCTGATCACTCATCCGGGGAGGCCCTCCATGTCCTTGTCTGGTCAAAAAAGTATGTATGTGATCCAAAGATAATCCCTCTCCCGACTGGTCGCGGCCCTGTAAGGCCCGGGCGGCTTGGGTCGCTTAAATCCTAAAAGGGAGAGGTGAAACTACGGTAAAAGAAAGAAAGAAAGGTAGTGTCTTGTAGATTTCATATATAAGCTTATACTTGATTGTTCGTGGAGATGAGATCACTTTTTGCAGAACTATGTTGGAAACTTTCATATAAGGTGGTCTATGTTTATCCTGTAGTTTGCAGTGGAGTAGAAGATGTATGGCTGTTTGGTTGTCTTCAGAACATGGGCACTTCGGTGATGGTGTTTTCCCAATCCTATGCAGGTACTGTAGGAATTTTCCGTGGTTTGAAAGGAATTGATTGTGATCAGTTGGGCAAGGCATTTAATGACCATAAAATAGTGAAAAAAAAATGCATCTATGACGTAAAAAATAGTGAAAAAAAGACACGAAATTAAAAAAAAAAAACAATAAGTTAAATGTACCATTATTACTTATAATTATTTTCTTAAAGTAATGAATTACTAAAAGGAATTTAATGGATGAGAGTAAGTAAATTTATACTACTTGGGCAGCGTTAGCGAAAAAGAAATTCTTTCTGAACTGGCATGCCCATTAAATTGCCCCCAGCTAATATGTGCCATTTAAAAAGAAAGAAAAAAATTCTTTATTGCTATAAGACAAAGTGCTATGGTATTTCCAATAAACTTAAATTTAAATTGACTATGAACACTTGGCGTAGATCTCAAGTACCTATTGTCTTGTTGTCTAAAAGTAACTATTTGTAGGTGGAATAGCTTCTCTCTACCTCCACTCAAAAAGGACCTAAAAATGCCGAAAATGGCCTAAAAATTGCCAAAAAATGACCTATCCGTTGAAAATGACGAAAAATGTTAAATAATTTTTTTAAATGCAAAAACAAATTGCCCTTATTTAATCAATTATTTAATGAAACACATTTATGTAAGTTCGAGCTATCTTTTGACTTTCATATTAAAAAAAAGATGCAAAATCATCAAATGCCTTGCCCTAGTGATGAGACTTGGTCATACGACAATGAAAAATCTGAAGCGGAACCCTTCATGTGACTTTCTGCTAGAAAAGGGATTACCAGGATAGAAGTTAATTGGTCAACTGAACAAATAATTGCTCAAATATCCATTAAGGGTTGCACAGTAATTTCTTTTAAAAATCTAATACGCATCGTAACCGACTACAGATATCCTATTTCCGGACTTTTCAGATAAGTTAGGTATCTTGATTTTCTTAACTTTCGGCAGAAATTGAGCATCACAATTAGGTATTTGTAAATTCTACTGAAAGAAACAACATCCGTAAGCTAACATGCAACTATTTCAAAAGTGCAATGCAGGGGCAAGGTTTTGAATTTTTACGATATTTGTCCAGAAGTAGGAGACACGGAATCTATTTCCGGACAGTGATTTATTAACAACTAGTAGGTGCCCACGGCTTCTTCCGCGATTATTTACGCAACTGCTAGGTGTTTTGTTCAAATCATTTATATAACAGAAAAATAATTAAAACATATTTATTAACACTGACGTCGTTTTTACATAAATTGTAGGAATTACATAATTTTATTCTTAATTATAATTGTAATTAAACATATAAAAAATCAGGTAAACTGATGTAACAAAGTGCCAGAATTCTTTTGTTTAATCAGTTATGATTTCAATTATGATATGCAGAAAATTCTTTTTTTTAATCGATTTCCGAGTGAAGCTCCAGATTGACTTACGGAAGAACAAAGGTCTAATTTTAAAAAGAAATCAGAATAACATCGTCCAGCATCAGCAAGAACTATACATATTTTTGATATTTTGGCACTCGCACACTCACATAAAAATACAAAAAAAAAGTCAAATTTTCCAGCTACGAGATTTGAACCAGGGACCTCCAGAATGCGAGTTCAAGATATTACCATCTCGGCCACCTCGCTCAGTTTAACGATCAAGTTTGATAAGCATGAAATAATAGTGTTACTTGTCAAAGAAACTCCCAAAGCCTATATGAACACTATAAAACAATATGTTGTCATGATAACTAATTTGCATTTGATAAATTCTTTCTAATATATTACCATTAAAATAGGCACTAAATTGGGCATTACTCCTGTACCGGTCAACCGATTTAGTCCAATATCAATAGGCTTCTTCCTATGGACATTATAAATTCCTAGGCCTGTACCAAGTTTCACGGAAATCCAATGAAGCGTATTTGAGTTATCGGGCATAAAGGCACACGGACAGACGGACAGACATTTCCCCATTCCCCCATACAATCTTATAAAGTACCATACTGGCACTTAATAATTAAACGAACAAAACTAATCTTATGCTGCAATATAGAGCAGACTCCTCAATTCTCTGCTTACGATAGTCATAATAAAGTCTCAAATGCAATGTCTATGAATAGGACTGTATAAAAGTTAAACATTGTTAAGAAATGTCGTGTATAAAATATTTCCACCTATTCCCTCGAATAAAATGTTTGTTAAAAAATCAGCTCATAGCTTTGTCAACTCTAAAATTTATATTTGTCAATATTATAAAACATAGTTAAAAATTATGTCTGTCAATTTTATAAGATAATTTTCGTATACTGGACAATATATTTCGGCTATTCAGCCATCTTCAGGTCCTGAATAACATGAAATTTATCATTGATAAGAATGTCTACTTTATGAAGTCATCTTCCGAAGTCTTGTTCATGAATGTGACCCTTATGCAAGACATCCGCAGGGTCTGGGGGTATGGAATACCCCCCAGGGAGAGGAGGGTCCGGGGGTCCTCCCCCGGAAAATTTAAAAAATTAAGATGCACAATAACGAGTTTTAAGCTTCCGTTGGTCCTCCCCCAGAAAATTTTAAAAATTAAGATGTACAATAACGGGTTTTAAGCTTCCGGGGGTTCTCCCCCGGAAAATTTTAAAAATTAAGATGCACAATAACGAGTTTTAAGCTTCGGGGGGTCCTCCCCTAGAAAATTTTAAAAATTAAGATGTACAATAACGGGTTTTAAGCTTCCGGGGGTCCTCCCCCGGAAAATTTTAAAAATTAAGATGCACAATAACGAGTTTTAAGCTTCCCACGCTTTATACTCGTATTAAGTAATTTATAAGCAGACTTAAAAAAAATTATACAATTTTCCTTTTTTAATCAATGGAGGGGGGGGGGTTCAAACCCCCAAATCCCCCCCCCTCGTTACGCCTCTGTGCAAGACACTCGAACTGGAAAAGCGGGAGAACTGCGCTGTAGCCTATTACGCTGTATTACTTGTACTAGATCTTCAGTCAGCTGTTGAGCAGCACTCCAAATTGCAAACATCTCATACATCTTAAGAACAGACTTGGAAACATACCCTTTTACCAACTGTCACAAGTCGCAGGATGTTTAAATCAGACTTACTGTATAAAGCTTGCTTGCTTCGTGTCTTTTCATGCTTATATGCAAACCACACCATACTAAATACTGTGATTACTGCATTTAAAGAGAGTCTTATTACAGACCGAGGCTAGCAGAAATGCATGTAAGTTTTTTTTAGTTTTTGTGAGACTTTTCAGAGAAATGCAGCATGAATTTGCATTAGTAACAAAGCTTTGTATTGTAAAGTTAACGCATTGTTACTAAATCACACTAAATTAGCCAGCGTCATCCGTTCACGTGCCAGAAAAAGGCGAGCTTCAAGAAAGCATATTTTGTATAATTACTCCAAACATGAACCCCGCGGGTGCCAGAGTTTTTACAACTTAAGACCCATTTAGACTTAAACTACTCCAGAAGCAAAAAATATAGAAAGACATTGAAATTATTAACGATATTTAGATCAAAATTCTCGTACAAAGGGGATCTGTTATGTGCGATAATTAAGGTTACTACTGACCAATTACTGCGAGTTACTTCAGAAGCACAATGCTGCAGACCTACCCTCAGGCGGAATTAAATGTTACCACGCGATCTTGCTTGAAATGCTCATTTTTTCATTAATAAGGGTATTAAACAGTAGAAGAAAGAAACAATACTACGTCAACGAATCACAAGAACCTGCCTAGGGGTAACGACTTTTATTCAAAGTATAAAATACAGTATAAGTACCCAATAAGACTGATGTTGCTGACCAAAAAGCCATAGGACTCTGTTCTCTTTTCGAATACACAAACAGAGAGAGACCATTTTTAAATAATTTAGTGTAATCAAAATTCGAAATGAAGGGGAATTATAAGCTGACAAAGGCTAGGATGTCACATGGCAGATGCGGTCTATGTCCCCCATTCACTTAATTTGTCGTAATTTAAACACAGTTGGTCTTAGACCATGATTAGTAAAGTGGAGTGTCATTACAACATTTGTGTGGGGCGGAGAATTATATAAAAATACCTCCTTAATGTTCATTTCTTTGTGTACAATTTTAAAAGACCGCATGTTACTAAGACATTTTGAAATTTACTAGGAAAGATCTTCAGGCTTAGTCATGGTCTACATATCCTTAACTCATAGGCATATTGCAGAACCACCACAAAGCCATGGTCAAATGAAACATGGGCTCTGATAGGATGAATAAAACTAACTTTTAGTGACTGAAACTAAGCAAAAATCAACGGAAATATTTGGCCCCTTTAAAGAACTAAACGACAGCGTATCTTAAAGAATTATTTCAAATGCAAAATTCGAAAACTGATTAAAAAGCTAATAGCCTAAGTAATTGTCCTCATTAATTTTGTCACAACACAAAGTATAGCTTATACCAGAGAGGCAAAAGCGACAGGAAGGTCAGAATGATAGACAAAGCCTTTACGAGAGCCTAAACTTCAAACTTAAAGATGAACTATTATGTAAAGAATGTAAACATAATAGTTAGATGCGTGCTAAACAGTTTTACTGTGATCATTAACACGCTATAAAGAATATCCTACTTATAGCCTATAAGATTATGACGTGCCAGAAAACATTATTAGGGGTACGCCGGGGTTGAGGTGCTGTGCTACAAATTGGAAGGTCGCGGGTTTGATTCTCGATGAGGGTAGCTGGAGTTTTTCAATTCGCCTAATTCCTCTGGTGGCACTTTGGCGCTGGGGTCGACTCAGCCTCTAACAAAAACGAGTAGCCTACCAGGAGCATTCCAGGGGGTAAATGCGGCCGGTGCATAAGGATGACACCTTAAGACCTCCACTACCGAATGTCTAAAAATCTGGGAGCCTCAACCTCCTGGAACCTTCAGGGCCTCCATGGCCTGTATAGAGAACACTTTACTTTTTTTTTTACTTTTGGAAAACTATTTATTAAATCCTGGATTTTTTTAAATTTTAGTGATAGATTATATCCGGCTATAGCTAAAACATCTGGCAAACGTTGAACAAATGAAGTACAGTGAACCAACCCAGACTTGAACTTTGGAGACTTGTAGAGTCGAAAAATATTTTTAAAAACGTATATAATTTGATACAATCTAAGCTATTAAAACCTAAATACCCATCCCTTACCGCCACCATAACTGAGTAGTTGGACCACTCTCCTTCCATCTCTGGGGCGAATCTAGATAAATCTGTGTGGAATTTGTGGTGTACAAAATAGGCTATCTATTTGTGTATAACATATTTAATATCTATAATAAGTATCTAATAATTTTAATATCTATTAGTTTACAATCCGATATGCACAAAATTTGGCTGCCATTTTGTAAGAATAACTCTTTTTATTGGTGTATATTGATTTATATATAGTTGATCCTTTTTTAGTGATTATAAGAATAAGTTATAATTACCCATAACTGTAATAGTTAAATTAATTATGAAAATAGTATGCAATTGTAGAACTAGTCAATATAAAGCATGTCAGATTACAAGGCTACAGAACAATTGATTGCTGAGAAAGAAATAATGGACTTCACCTATTTTTCAGCATCGAAAGCTGTTTGTCCCTCCTTAAAGCCGTCGGGGGAGGGGGTCACTGAATACATCATTCAATGAAACAAAATTGACTCAACACCAGCAACTCAATACTTTATTTAAACACTTGCCTATGCCGTTCGGCGTATTTCCGAAATTTTTAGGGCATCTTCTTCTGCTGGTTAGGATGCCTCGTCAATTAAAACCAAAACTGCATTGTCTTACATCTTGTAACATTTATAAAATAAAAATTTCTAAAAGCTTTATAAACGAACGAAGAGGTCACAGGAAGGTGATAAAGCTGAGGACGATTCAGTGACAGTGTTTTTATAAAGCTTTTAGACATTTTAATTTTTATAAATGTGACAAGACGTAAGACAGTCCAGTTTTGGTTTTAATTAACGAGGCATCCAAACCAGCAAAAGAAGATGCCCTGAAGATGGCGAAAATACGCCGAAAGGCCTAGGCAAGTATTGAAATAAGGTATTGTTGAGTTGCTGGTATTAAGTCTATTTTCTTCTATTGATCGAGCTCAATGGTATACAACACATAGGCGTAACCACGCCGACCATATGGGGGGGGGGTTATAAAGGAATACCCCCCAGGGAGAGGGGGGTCCAGGGGTCCTCCCCCGGAAAATTTTAAAAATTAAGACGCAAAATAACGAGTTTTAAGCTTCCCACGCTTTATACTTGTATTAAGTAATTTATGGGCAGACTTAAAAAAATTATACAATTTTCCTTTTTTTAATCAATGGGGGGGGGGGGGGTTCAAACCCCCAAACCCCCCCCCCCCTCGGTACGCCTATGATACAGCATGTATATTAATATCATTCAATGAGTTCCAGACGAGGACAATAGACAAAAAGACGGAAAAATAAAATCATAATTGACTTATCATACAGAGATATCCACCGGCAAGGTACGAATAACAGTAAATTTTGTTGGGACCTCGTTCTAAATTGTAATAAAAAGATAGATAATGAAAGAGAGAAGGGAGAATATTTCATGATTTGATAAGAAGGGAAAGGGAGAAATGTCTAAGTCTTTACTTTAGTCATAATTGACGGTAATACGGGCAGAATTTTTTTTTAAATACCTCTTTTGCAATCGAGCCAAAGATGAATGGAGCAATTATACATTGCAGGGGAAACGGGAGGACCTCGAGAATATCTACTCCGACTCAATGTTCTTGTGTAGGTGTATTCCTTAGTATCGGTAGGCCTACATGGGAAACACAATAACTAATCTGTTAATAATAATAATAATTTCCAGATCCTTTAGATCTTCAAAACGAGTTCACTACATACATAGCCTATGTCTCAACTAATGCCAGTGAAATCTTTGTTTGCAGATTCTCAGAGGAAAAGAAATGGTAACGCAGACAAGATTTTGTAATTGATTACAAAGGAAGCGAAGATAATAATGTACTTTCATTCCACCTTGACCTCGATTTCACAATTTATTTCTGGATTACGATGCACAATGAAAAATAATCAACTACAAGAACCTGGAGGCTCTTGACCCACGCAAAATGTTACAAGGGAAATTAAAATGCTATTTCTTATTGATGTACAAATTTAAAGAAATATGCCAATGAAAAAATGCAATAAATAAATTGTTCTGTGTGACTGAATATGCTTGTTTTCTTGAAACCATAAAAAGCTGGCTTTTCTTAGAATTACTTATTACGAGGGTCATTCAATAATTAAAGAGACAAAACGCTTGATAGGCCTGTAGCTTTTATGGCTCATAGAAGATGTACAATTTTTCACCCCATTGCTTCTACACACCATGCCTGGTAGGGGTTCAAATAAGAAAAAAACAGAAATTCCGGTAATATAAAATTGTATTGTCTTTGCGGAATATTTTATTTCTCACTCATGTTACCAGACAACCGTTTCGGGGATGAAATTAAAAAGAAATTCAGTATCACTTTCATGCTTTCCTCCCCCCCCCCCAAAAAAAAACCTGTGATATAATAATATACATATTACCGTACCTCGTATAGTATTCTCTATGTCCAGGGTAGAGATACTTATGTGACTGCATCACATTGTGCATTAGATAAATTATATCGATAGCTTCTCTAATTTTTCAAAGTACCGTTTCATTTATTTCCAAACCTACCTTTGACCACTACCAACAATACACTGTTGTCATAGAATGTGATTTGGATTTGATAATTCTGTATAAAAAGGTATTATGTATCCACTAAAACATTTGATTTTTTGTATTTAAAATCAACATTTTTCAAAATTCTTAGTGAGCACTTACATTATGAAACGAAGGTACAGTCAAAATTCCAAGTCTCAATTTATTATAGTTTAGGCTCCACGTTGATTCTCTGTCAGTAAGTCAGGACAAAGCCTCTTATGTATATAAGAGACTAGCTTAAAAGGCCCGGCGTCGCCCGGGTTTTATATTTTGTAATTGGAAATTAACTTATGAAGGACTTTAGATTTATAAATTCTAAGTCCTTATATAGGTATTTATAATTTGAAGTAGAAAGAACGACTTATCACACTCAAACTATCCCCTAAGAAAATGTTTGAAATAGCTTTTATGGCTATACTATGTAGAATTTTGCATCCCATCGCTTGTACAGTACACAGTAAGCCCGGGAGGGGTTCTAATAAGAAGAAACCGAAATTCCGGTAACATAAAATTGTATTATCGTGGCTGAAAATTTTGTTTCTCACTATCATGTTACCATAAAACCGTTTTCGGAATGAAATTCAACAGAAATACAATATCACTTTCATACTTCTCTTCCCAAAACATATTACCTTACCTCGTATTGTTTTCTCTATGTCCAGGGTTAAGAAAGTTATGTGACTACATTATTTTCGTGGATATTGATAGTTCTCTCATTTGTTTCTCTCATTTGTCAAATTTATTCTACTTTCATTTTTTTTCCAAGGCCCGCTGGTAACAATATGTTTTAATGTCAAATGTGATTCGGATTCGATAATTCTGTGTAAGAAGGGATTAAGTATTCTCAAAAACATTTGATTTTTGGCATTTAGAATCTGAATTTTTCAAAATCCTTTCTTATTGAGCACCTACATTATGAAATGAAGGTACTGTCAAAATTCCAAGTCTCTACCTGTTATAGTTTAGGCTGTACGTTGATTCCTGTCATTCAGTCAGTCATTCAGTCAGTCAGGACAAAGCCTTTTATATATATAGAGATTGTGTAATAAATATAATGAATCTTATAAAACCCTAATATATATTCTCGGAACAGTTTCATTATAAACACAAAGAGACTGTAGTAATGCATTGACAAAGTTGAAACTTGCACCGCATGCGCCAAAAACTAGACCCTTAGATTGATTTTCCAAGTTTGCGGTGCACTTCAGAAACGTCCGATCTCACGAAGTTATTAAATTCGCTGCTGAAGCATGAAAAAAGTCCTGAAGCATGCAAATGACATAAGAATAAACTGGAAAGCAATAAACCTGCTCAAACTGGCGGAACAGTACCTGCTCAATTTACTCCTAAACAATATTTCCTGTTTAACAATTCTTATTTGAAGTAGTGCGATTGTATCGTTTACATGTCAGTCAAACATAGGGCATCATTTCTACTTAAGTTAAGGAGCTGCAATAACTGAGAAGTCAGCCTTTTCTTGTTTACCTCAGCGATTCTTTATCCATTACGATACTTCATTAAAACAGGACATAGAAATAATGTTTGCCATAAGAATGAACAGTGTTTTTTTTTTCAAAAAAATTATAAGCACGATCAATTTTACTTACATATTCTGTTAGGTTAACTACTACACAGTTGGCTCTGGCCATTTTAGTTAAGTCAAGATAATCTCATAGTGATTTGCTTTTAAGTTACAAATTACCACCAATGCTCAATATTCAAAACCTTAGAAATTTAACCTATTTTAAAAACATAACTTATCTTATTACAGTCAACATAGATAAGTAGCATAAGCTACTGGTCTAGAAATATAAAAACCTGTGTACATACATTAAATTAGTCATAAGTATTACTAAAACTTCTTAAAACTGTTAAAAAAGTATTTAAAGTTCATAAAATAGAAGTCTTATATTATATTATATTAATGTATGTACAAAAGTTTTTATATTTCTACTAGCAGATCCCCGCGGCTTCGCCCACGATAATTAATTTTAAGATTAAAAATTAAGAGTAAATAGTTAAAGCATTATATTTATTAACACATGCATGCGAAATATTCATAAGCCTAAACTAAACAATTAATAATTAATGAAACAGCTAAAAATCCGACTTTGAAGTGAATCCCTTGATTAGAAAGCACAGAATGGGAAAAACAACCTCAGATTCGAGTTCCCTGGCCCAGAAAGCCCATGCACAGTGATTTTCGTTCAAATCAAACAATGTTTGCCCATTTAGGCCTTGGCCTATAGGCTATTCATTATCCCTCTTCCGTCTATGTTGAAAATTTCAGATGTATGCGAGCCTTAACGTTATAAACAAATGAATCGACCAGGGCGGGCTTACAAAATTCAAGCGATCGCGGTGCTTTTATTTCCAAGGTATGTCAAAAATAGGCAAAGCCATCTGCAAATGATTTGACAAATGAAATGTATTGCAGAAAACTGATGCTAGGATAGCGAAAAAAGTACGTTTTCTGAGTTTTTTTTACTTATAACTCGCGAACGAAAGCGAAAATAAAAATTCCGGCTTCGGGGTGAGTTTGCCCACTCTTTAGACTATCTAAGTTACTTTTTAAATTTCAGATCTCTGCGTTCAGTAGATTTAGCTGGGAATCGCGGACAGACAGACAAACACTTTCTTTTATTATATACTATCATGTGCCCGCGGCTTCGCCCGCGATAATTACTTCAAAAATTAAAAATTAAGGGCATAATAGTTAAATCATTATATTTATTAACACCTAAATCACGTGGACTACATAACACAATTAGATAGTGTCGCCTGGTAAAAGCGACCTCAGGTTCGAGTTCTTTGGCCCAAGAAACCCCTGTAGGCCTATAGTGAGTTTCGTCCAAATCGAACAATGTTTGACCATATTTCAGCTGTCTGCGTGCCTTGATATTATAAACAAATGAATCGACCATGATGGGCTTATAAAATGACGCGATTCTTCTATTTCCAAATCATGACAAAAGTACGCAAGGCCACCTAAATTGATTTCATAAATCAAATGTATTACTGAGAACCGATGCTTCGAAAGCGCAAAAAAAAAAAAATGCACTTTTTCTGCTCGTCTTTTACTCATAACTCACGAACGAAAGCGAAAATTAAAATTCCGGCTTCGAGGCGCATTTTCCGACCCTTCAGTCCACCTATGTTTAAAATTTAATATCTCTACGTTCAGTAGATTTCGCTGGGCATCGCGGACAGACAGACAGACAAACACTTCCTTTTATTAATATACCGTAGATAAGATATGATTACCACACAGGAAACAAGACAATATAGGTCTAGTTTAGAAAGGGGTCATATAGGCATATGGATAATTTATATAGCTACTAACAAAAACTATTTGAACGTAACTGTTGTTTTCTAAGTGTGACTTAGGGCGGTGCAATAAATTGGAAGGAGATTGGATTATTGATACGGTGTTGATAAACTGTATCATCCGCAGGGTCGATTAAACCAATTGGTTGATTGATTTCTGCTGGGAGGCAGATCGGGACTCTCACAAATAACCGTAATCAAGTTAAATTATTTGCATTACTGGGCCAAGATCACGTTAAGTAAGAGCGCCCTTGCGGCTACTATGGGAACTATTCTGATTAAGACATTATTCAAACTAATAGACAGAAAATTCCGGCAAATTTGTGAGCAGTAAACTGCACGCCAGATCCTACAACCGGGCTTCTGTACGATTAACTTACATAACTTACCACTGCGGAAAATGATGGCAATACTGTCTCTATCTAATAGGCAGGGGGCGGATTTCTATGGAAGACCTAGACATAGGTTAGGACAATATTAGGATAGATTTAAGATAAGTAGGATTTGCTAGTGATGGTTGGAAGGAGATAGCTCAGAATAGGGTTGAATTGAATGGCGGGCTCCAGTAAGCGTGGCAATGAACCTTCGGGTTCCATAAAATAGATAATATCTCTTTAGTTTGCTTATTGTCTATTGACATTGAGTAAGTAGGCTAAATAATGTAGCTTCTCATGGAGCAAATAAGAACAGGAGAAGGCAAGATTTATACCGTATTTATAATGAACCCTTTCAGAACTGAATTTACACATTTATGATAAGCAATGAGCAAGTGAATCCATCAGTGGATTATTAGGTAGAAATCAATAAGAAAAATTCAGTGAAATAGCCTGTTTCCATTAATAACACCAATAATACTATATTAAAAATCTTCGCATTTTAATATAAATAATTTATTTATTAATTTAACAATCCAGCTTTCATGAGAATTTTGTGATGATGAATTTATTTAATAGCAGTGAATACGTTAAAAGTAAGTACCGTGGGTGAGTCGGTAGCGCGCCTGCCTTCCACTCCGGCGGCCCGGGTTCGATTCCCGGCCGGGTCGGGGATTTTTCAGTAGTGAAAAATCCCTTTCCCGGGTTCAGGACTGGGTAGGTTAAGTCTTAGGTTAAGATAATGCACATTGTGCGCGATTCCTTAATTATTATAAATGACAAAATAGAAGGGTTTTAACAGAAATGTAGTAAATAATGAAGTCATAGAGAAAAGACGTAATAATAATTAGGGGGCGAATTTCTATGACATGACATATTTTCTCCCGTTGCTTTATTTCAGGTTTCCGTCTAATTTAAACCCGATTCCAGGCATCCTGGTGAAAATGGAACGGCTTTTATTGTACATATAACTGCATATTTATGAAATTTTCAACTATTGTAGCATATTTAGTATGAATTTGCATATTTATGTCATTTTTTTTGCATATTTGTGTGCATATTAAAAAAAATTGAAGTTTCATTTCATATTTTGTAAATTTTGCATTATGATGATACTTTTTTGAGAATTTACAGACATTTTAAATAATTAACACTATATATTAATGAAATGTATTGTAATGAAACTTAAAAAAATATACATAATGTGTAAGTGGTAAAGTCATATTTTAAAAATTTATTGGTCATATTTTAATGTTTTTTAGGTCATAAATGCATGAATATATCCTATTTTTTAGGTCATAGAAATCCGCCCCACTAATAGGCTAATTCCAATTCCGTCATTATCATCTTCATAACAACCGCGCCTTTTTCAGAGTGAACGTATGTGCAAATGGTATGTTTCATTCTATGTGTTCAGGTTAACTTGGAGGTGGTCCGGCATTGGGATCACTCATCCGCTAGGCCCTCCATGTCCTTATCTGATCAAAAAGGTATGTATCTCATCCAGAGATAATTTATTCCTCTCCCGAAAGGTCGCGGTCCTGTAAGACCAGGGCCCTATTTCATAAAAGTTACAATTTTACAGGTGACAGGTGACATAAAATTGTCCTACAGGTTTACATTTTGACAATTGTGTTTTTCATAAAAGCTGACAACTTTACATAAATGTCATGACAATTTTGTAGATTTGTATGACAATTTTACATATTGTTGTTTCTCAAAACTTTTGAGTTTACAGGTAAAAGTCTGACAAATATGTCAAATCTTAGGATACCTATCATTTATGGAACATTAATTTTTGCTGACATATTTACAAATTTACAAAAAAATGTAGAATTGTCATTACAGAAGTGACAAGCAATCTTTCATATGTAGGTCAACAGAGTAGGTTATGTAAATGTATGGCATAACTTGGCAAACTTTCTTGTGATTTAAACTTTGTTAATAAACTTGCTAAACTGTCTTGTTAATAATGAACACTAGTAGTAGTAATATTGGCAGTAGTGAAAGTGGTGAAGAAATAGACATGAAACCACCCAGTGTTTTTAGGCAATGGATTAACCTAACTTTCAATTTCAGTGACTTTGTATTAAAAGAGAAATAAAATTCAATTATTTTCGATAGTAATAATCGATTGCTTAGGTATCATATTCGATGTTGAGACACGTATGTGAGAGCCATCTACAGTGTACTAAAGTAATCTTTAGGTTTGACATAAAATTGTCGCGTTTATGAAATGGGTTCTTTTAGTCTGACAATTTACATTAATTTGCCTGTAATGTAAGGAAAAGTTGTAATATTTATGAAAAATACAATTGTCGTGACATATTGACAAATTTGTCAGACTTGACATAATTGTCGTATTAGTCACACCTGTAGAGTTTTATGAAATAGGGCCCAGGAGGGAGTAAGTCGCATAGACGTCCCTACAAAGGGAGAGGCAAAACTAAAAAGAAACAAAACTAAAACAGTTGCTCCTTATATGGTGTTTTAATTGCACATTAATAAAGGTAGAGAATAAAAAGCGGACCGATTAAAATATCTAAGTTGTTGATATGAGCCACTGCGCATGCCTAGCGGCATTCACAGGATAGCAGGGAATGTACTGAAATGAACATTGCTTGAATTGAGAAATAATTTCACGTAATTTGCATTGCTTGTGAAAACAAACGTTTCCGTTACATCTCTTACATTTATTTATGTATCACAAGGCTCTGAAATCAGCTACAAGAGTCGGTCCGCTTTTTTTCCCCCCTACCTGTACGTTTTGAAATAACAACCTAACTCATGTTTCTTTTTCACATCCCCTAGGTAGGGATGATTTTGGCTTCGGTGATCCTATTTTCCACCCCTCATAAACCTTTCTTTTTTGGAATTTCTAAGAAATCTAATAGATATCAAGCATCCAGAAAACAATATTGGTGTCTGAGAAGGATACTGATCTGCTACCAGCTACCATCCATAGGGATAAGCTACTGGTTTGTAGTAACAATTCAACCTCCAAATATCGTTATTTTAAAATAATAATTATTAAACTTTGCTCCATGTCAGTTTCTTTATTTGAATCTTTCTGATATATATATATTTTCCTCCAAAACTATTATATTATTATTATTTGTTTTTTATATTATGTTCCCTTGTGTAATTGTCATATTGTTTGTGTTTGTGTTTTTCTTTTCTGTGTTTTTTTATTGTTATAGTATTAGTCTGGTAGGTCTGGATCGGGGTGCACTCAGCCTCGTGATTCAAAATTGAGGAGCTACTTGATAGAGAAGTAGCGGCTCCGGTCAAGAAAACCACCATTAACGGCCGTGGGTATCGGCATGCTGACCACATGCCCCCCAATCCTGCCATCTGCCTACGGGAGATGACGCAGCGGTCGGGTGGTAGGCCAAGTCCCTCCAGGGATGTAGCGCCACGGAGTTTAGTTTTAGTATTAGTTTAATTATTTTGAATATCACTTTAAACATTTAATATTAGAATCTGGTGTATTAATATATAAGCGAGAATATTGTAATTGGTCATTAGCCTGTAATATTCTTAGTACAATAAATAAACACATAAATAAATAAAAGGTTGTTTCTAAAAAAGCTTCATCGTTATAGTTAACATTATGAAGATAGGAAATTCGCTTGGACCTAACAAAAATATTGCTACATCGGGGTTTATCGATATATCGATATTTGTTATACAGAGGTTTGGCTGTATATAGGTCTACTTTATACCCCGTATTCATGAGACTAATTGAAGAGTGTAACCCAAATACAGTGATGGGAAAAGTACAAAAAGGAAGTAATTGGGCTGAATTACAATTACCTGAGACACATTTTACTTAATTACAATTAGCCTACAAATTACTTTTTCAAAAAGTAATCAGTAAAATTACAATTACATTTACAATTACTTTACTAAATGGCCGTACCTAAAAATTCATTGTTTTTGGCATGTTTTGGGCACAAGCCCAAATTATTAATGAACTAACAAAACAAAAAACACATCAATGAGAATATTTTCGGAAACATTGAGTAACTTTTTGTTAATATTAACTCTAATTTGGATATTAGTTGCAAAAACAGTAGTGATGACGATGTAGCAAGCAAGAATGATACTAATACTAATGACTACTAAATTGTAACAATTACAATTTTATTTCCAGAAGTAAATTACAAGTAGAAATTACATTTTTTTGAAAGTACTGATTACAAGTAAATGGGACCAAAAAAGGAATTGTTACTGTAATCCGATTACTTTTACTCCATTACTTCCCATCACAGCCCAAATAGCTGCTAAGTGCCATTTTTGTAAAAATAAACCCATCTATATGTCATTGCCAATTGACCCAAGACACGGCAATGTGCCACAGTATTTAGTTTAGTTCAAACATTGATCACAAGATGGAAGCTCTGCTATGTCCCTCATGAATTTAGGAATACATTTTTTTTACTGTAACTCCTAAACAACTTTTTGGCACTTTTAGCAGGTATTTGGGTTACACTCTTCAATTATTCCCTCTATAATTTCTGAACTTCTGGCACAAACAAGAAGGCTTTGTGCTGGAAAGGTTTTAAGGCCTATCAGTTGATGCGGCGGCGGTGATGTGACTTGTAATTAAGCATCACGTGCATAATGATATCAGAACGAGGTTTTTGCAGGCCACCATTACAGGGCACAAGCTCCAGTCTCACACGCATAAGAGAGACGAAAAACTGTACCTGCACCTGTCTCATGCTCTGTACGCTCTTGTACACGTGGGAACGAGTCATACACACGGCTTCCAGAGGAAATGCCTGAGGACTTACAGACCAGGGCTTCAAGTGTTAAAAAGCGTATTTAATATGACATGTTTCCCTACAAAACATATCATATTCAGGCTTGGACTGGTCATATACAAAGGTACTTAGTTTTCGTGAGTGACGGATTCGCGAATTGTGGTTATTACCAATAATAAAGTGAAAATCTTTTGTTTTACATACTTTAAGGTTGTGGTAATTAAACAAAACTCCGTAGCGCTACATCCCTGAAGGGACTTGGCCTACCACCCGTCCGCTGCGCCATCTACCATAGCCAGATGGCAGGATTGGGGGCATGTGGTCAGCATGCCGACACCCACGGCCGTTAATGGTGGTTTCCGAGACCGGAGCCGCTACTTCTCTATGAAGTAGCCCCTCAGTTTGCATCACTAGGCTGAGATTGTGGTTATTAGGCCTACTAGTAATAAAGTGAAAATTTTTTGTTTCATACACTTCAAGGTTGAAATATTTTAGGCCTACACTTGCGAAAAAGAAAGACAAATTTTAGTGTTTTTTGCGAAATTTTAGTTTTTAATGCGAATTTTTTAAAAATAAATTTCTTTTCAAAGGAAATATCGAGTTTTGGAAAGGTATCTTTTTATAGAAACACTTAAATGATATACTTCTTGAATGTGGAATAAATATACGTTATAGGCCTATGTGCACTTTAATAAAAATTAACATACAATGTACCAATTAAATACCAGTAGGCCTATTGAGTTAGTAGGCATGCCAGATGTGTAATAAGTATAAAGAACAAGAGAAATATACTTACCGGTATTTCAATTAAAAATTTCAATAACTTTATGTGTAGGCCTACATATGTTTCATAAGAATTGTTTTTACTACAGCGTATATTAATTTAGCGTCGCTGACTATGGATCTATCGGCCCGGGTTCGATCCCCGGTACCTCCTCGGATTTTTCTGGGGTAGGAAGGTCTGGAACGGAGTGAACTCAGCCACATGAGGAGCTACGTGATAGAGAAGTAGCGGCTCCGGTCATGGGAACCAGCATTAACGGCCGTGGGTGTCGGCATGCTGACCAAATGCTCCCCGAAATTGTCAACTGCCTGTTGTAGATGACGCAGTGGTCGGGTGGTAGGCCATGTCCTTTGAGGGATGTAGCGCCACGGAGTTGAGTTTAGTTTAGTTTAGTTTATATATTAATTTAGCATTAAACCCCGTTTCTAGTGAATGTTTTTTGTAGTATATTTTATTTTAAAATAGAAATAGGTATATTGTGGTGCCTAGTAGTTATATCCTCGAAGCATCTCGAAACGTACGTCACGGAAATTATAATAACAAGTTTATCTACACTGCAGCAATTTAGTGGTCAACTGGTAAGAATTGTGGAAATTTATAAAACAAAAGGCATAAAATTCCCTTGATGAAGTGTTTTCTGCAGAAATGTGTGATATTCTGTACCACACGAACCATAACGCAGAAATTTATTTTGTTATACAAAATAACATTGAATTTAAACCCAACATTTGCATCAAAATTTAACATTTTTACTCACGGTAAAATAGGATCCCTAGCCATATGTGATAGCGGAATTTTTCCTTTCGAACATTGACATTCTTTAAAAAGTCACAACGACCAAAACAGGCAAAAAGGCTTTAAACTTTAAAATAGGCATCACACACCATAACAGGCAAAAAAGGTCAAATGAAAACCGGTCCTACCGATCCTAAATGTAAAACCCTTAACACAGAACAACCTTGCAGTCGATATCCTTTACCATCACCACCACTCGACAATGGAACGGTCTTCCACACGATGTCAGAGCCTATGGGACCATATCATCGTTCAAAACTGAATTACTAAATTATTTACATATTCCTGAAAATGATTAGCTTAATATAAGGATATCCTTATATCCTTATATCCTTGTGTCTATTTCTGTAAATAATTCCGGGGTGCGCGGGCAAAGAGAGTTTAGTCCACCATCCTAAAAAACTGAGATGTGTCCATAGAGTTACAGATAAAAATGTTCTCTAGATTTGTGTTAAGTCCAGTAAGTCATATTCAAAATTGTACGGTAGTATTGGATGTGTGCCTCATAGGTTTATCCATCTCTAAAGCTATGTTGGGCTGGTATAGTGTGTTAAGTCACTCTATTTCTCAGTAACAAGAAAGTGGACTTAACTCTCTTTGCCCGCGCACCCCGGAATTATTAATGTGTCTCAAAACTTATATTATTTATTTTGTGTAATATTACTTATAAGATCACTTTTTGTATAATCAATTATTTTTTTAAGTCCTTTGTATTTATTTATTTTTTCTTCACCTTACGGCCTTAACTCTGCCAGGTAAAATAAAACATTATTATTATTATTATTATTATTATTATTATTATTATTATTATTATTATTATTATTATTATTATTATTATTATTATTATTAAATGTGCGAAAACACGTTTCGTAACTCTTCAATATATTCACCCAAATAGGAAAAGGCATTTTGACTAACTTTCGGGTCCTTAGTAATAAGTAATAACATTATAGGGGAAGTACACCTTTGAGTAGTGCAAAATGAAAACACTTTGCTATTCTGTATTTTAGGATTATGCAAGCTCATTGAATTCAAATTTGGAATACCTACGTTCGAAAGGAAAAGAATAAATTTATTGAAAGTCTATGTACCAGTAATTCTTGCAATTGATATAGCCTATAGTCTACTGTATATACCAATTAAAGTGTCACAGTCAAGTCGTACGTCGCATTTCTTGAACAATAGGCAAGAAACATAGCTAGTTCCTGGAATTAAATCATGTGATATCAAGGTAGCAATTCACGTGTTACCTTGAAAATCTTCTTACATAGATCATAACAGAAAGGAGAAACGCCATTCTCTACTACAAAGACGAAAGAGAACAAGTTTCAAAAAGAAATAAGATTCTTTCTCACAGATGTCACAGCTATGTACTCATTCCTGAAATATTTATCCTGTAAACAAACACCATTCATATACACCCCATAAAATAGTCAGGGTTATTTTGCTCAATGTTCTCGAAAAAAACTAACTTTTTTAAGTTTGTAAATAATGAGAATATTATAGGAGTAAATTCCTCCAACACTGTGATTTGAACCCAGGACCTTTGGCTATCCGTGTCACTGCTCTACCAACTGAGCTAAGCCAGAGTTCACTTCACAGCGCAAGATGGAACCTCTCTTCTATGACTGATTACCCTTAATGGTCTACCTCCGTGACAGAAAAGTTATGTCATATGCAGTACTGTGAGGCACATTAATTAGTGATTATTTATTGCACGGGTAGGGGGGGGGGGAAGCGGACCGACTCTTGTAGCTGATTTCAGAGCCTTGTGATACATAAATAAATGTAAGAGATGTAACGGAAACGTTTGTTTTCACAAGCAATGCAAATTACGTGAAATTATTTCTCAATTCAAGCAATGTTCATTTCAATACATTCCCTGCTATCCTGTGAATGCCGCTAGGCATGCGCAGTGGCTCATGTCGGCAACTTAGATATTTTAGTCGGTCCGCTTTTTTCCCCCTACCTGTACACTTAATCAGTAGCGGCTCGTGGCTTAAAATGAGGGTGTGCTGCAAATACTATTTAATACAGACAACTTTAAATATTAAAAAGTGATTAGAAGGCCTACAGTTATTACATTTATTATTATTATTATTATTATTATTATTATTATTATTATTAAGTTATTATTATTATTACTATTATTATTATTATTATTATATAACATACTGAACAATCCTGTTTTGTCTTTCATATCTGCTTTCAAATGCACTTTTTTGTCTAAACAGATGCAATATCTGTGTAACGTAACATTTTAAACAAATAATTATTATTGATAGGCCTACTTCATAAATAATATTCCACAGAATGTCGAATTTATTCATCTGTTTAATACTGAACATACCTAAATACGTTATGCCATTTCGATATTCAATGCGTGAGCACTATCTTGCATTAGATATAAGATAATAAACAACAGTAAAAAGAAGAGAAATGAATGTAGCTTGAACTTGCTTTGAAAAATGCTGCATTGATTTGACATTACGTGATGACGTAACATTCCCTGACGAAACGATAATCACCATTTCCAAGAAACGTAACTAGAAAAAAATGAATTTTTCAGACCGGTAATTTTCAAGTAAATGCTCGAGGTATGCTGTTTTCTTCAGCAGTAAACTGTCTCCTGGTTGAAAAGAATAAATAAAAACATAGTAGGCCTATTATGATTTATGGTACTAGGTATACTTGGAATGATAAGATAATCACGCTATCGATTGCCTACTTCAACGCAAAATTTGTTCGCTCACAGACATCTCTAGAATATAAAATAACAAAATAGCTTTATTGTTAATGACTTTCATAATGTTCTTCGAGGGTAATTTATATATCGATAATATATTATTCCACCTTATACCCTCAAATAATAAATTTAATAAAACCAGGTGTGTCACATGCTAGCTTACAGTAATTCTATTACAAAATTAAATAATGAATATGGAACAGTCTGATTTTTAAATTTACTCTACTAAAAAATTCAGAAATATTTTCTACACCCTTGTAAAATCAATTAATAATTAATAAAGTTTAGGTTAAAATATTGAAATGAGTGCTCGTTCTACAGTGTACTCTGTTAGTGTATATGGCTCATTATTATTAAAAATATAAAATCTTAGGTTCTTTTTATCTAGTAGTAAATATTTTTAAAAAAATTGTGGCTAATGTGCTCTTCTTCAGGTAGACTTTGTCACTTATTTGTCGTGTTCTTATAATAGATATTTGAGAAAAGTTTTTTAGTACACTGTCGATGAAACTGATAAATATTCTTGAAGATGCAGTAGAGAAGATCCTATGCTATTATGTAAACCCTGGAGTTATTGATATTATCTCTCGTGGATATGCATTTCGACAGTTAGTCTGTCTTCTTCAGTCCTTTGATCAGCACGTTATCCGTCGTTAGGATACACTATGCTCAACAGTGTACTAAAAAAGTCTGTTCTCAAATCTATTATAAGAACACGACACATAAGTGACAAAGATTTTATACTACATGAACAACAGCACACTAGCCACAAAGTTTTTTATTTTTTTATTTTTTTTATTTTAGCTACTAAATTAAAATACCTGGGATTTTATATTTTTAATAATAATCGTCCATTTACACCAACAGAGTACACTGTAGAACCAAACTCTCATATCATTTCAATTTTTTTAAAGATTTTAACCTAAATTTTAGAATGATTAATTAATTATTAATTGTTGTTACAAGAGTGTAGAAAATACCTCTTAAATGTTTTAGTAAAGTAAGTTTAAAAAATCATAGGCCTCATTTAAGATTTTCCACAAGACTGTAACATATTCATTATTTAATATTGTAATAAAATTACTGTAAACTATTACGTAACGCACCTGGTTTTATTTAATTTATTATTTGAGGGTATAAGGTGGGATAATATATTATCACTATAATAGCTTTATTTTACCTGGTGAAATTAAAGTCTTTAGGCTTTCTCTTTCATTCATCCATGAGAATTACTTCTTTTTAGACCATACTAAAATCTATAATAGGCTCAATCATTAAATGTGACGTAAAAAAATCTTAATGACATGCTCAAATAACTTAATAAAAAAATTACGTATTCACCAAGTTTTGGAGAAAAACTGGGAATGAAAAAAGTCTGTTCATTAACTATTAGTAGATTTTTAAAAAGATATCATTCAGTTAGGCGAGACAAATTGTAGTTCGTGATACCAAAAAGTTAGTTAGGCTGATCTAAATGTAACCTACAGCAGAGCTAGAGCAATATATCTAATAGGTTTTCCATTATTAATATTAATAATAATAATAATAATAATAATAATAATAATAATAATAATAATAATAATAATAATAATAATAATAATAATCGTCTGTTTGAGCATAAACCCATAAGACTTGTCACTATATCTAAGATTAAATATAAATTATACATTACCCACCTAATACTATATGGACACAATTGAATTAAAATCTTTCTGATACGTCTTTTAAAAACTTTCAGGTCACTAATGACTAATGCTAACAGGCAGATCATTGTACATCTTCAAACCATACACCATGATGGATTTGTTGAAACTGTTTAAATTATGTTGAGGAATGCTAAACTTATTTCTATCTCGAGCATTGTAAGAATGAAAATCACTATTGCATTAAAAGTCATTTGAAGCAAGTATATGCATTATCGCCTTTACTGTTTAATTTCGCTTTGGAATATGCTATTTGGAAAGTTCAGCATAACAAGGTAGGCCTAGAATTAAATCACAATCACCCGACTTTTTCTTATGCAGATGTATGTCTGTTGGACGATGATATAAATACAATCGAGAAAAATGCATAAAGTATTTTCGATGCCTGCAGGAATGTTGGATTAGAAATTATTACAGAAAAAAACTAAGTGTATCATCATGAAACGTCAAAATCATGCTCTATAAGATATTAGCATAGCCGGTAAAGCATTCGAGTAAGTGGAGAAATTCAAATATCTGGGAGCAGTAATTACAGATACAAATAATATTAATGTAGAAGTTAAGTGTTGATTAAAACCAGGAAATGCTAGTTTTTATGCAATTCAGAAACTTTTATCTTCTCGTCTTTTCTCCAGAAATAAAAAATAAAAATAAAAATTATAATACAGTTATGAATCTGTCTCTCAAAATATTGTATAAATTATATATATATTATGTATATTATATATATATATATGTATTATTATATATCAAGTATATATTTTTATTTTTGTCCCCAACAATGGATGGTTTATTAGATGAATTAAGCAACTATTCCGACAATTCAATAACGACAGTCTTGGAAAATGCCGATTCTTGCTCTAGTTTCATAAACAAAACAATTCATGATTTCAAAATTTTTCACTTAAATATTCGGAGCCTTAATAAACATTTTTTTAGAATTCTGCACTGTCTTGCAAAGCCTAAAACAAGATTTTGATTTCATTATACTAACGGAAGCCTGGTTAAGTCATGATATTGGGTTTGATTTACTCGGTTATACAAAAAACGTTAAAACGAATAAGTACAGCAAATGCGATAGTTTAGTGGTCTATTGCAAAAATAATATAGACTTCACTCTCACTGACATAGAAATTTCAGAATGTAATTCTTTGCATTTAAATTTTACGTTTGGCAACAATATATTTTCATTAACAGCTATTTATAGATCACCGAACACCTGTAAATATGATTTCCTTGATAATTTTGAACGCTTTTTAATAAATTCAA
The DNA here is from genome assembly GCA_964059195.1 of Ectobius pallidus. Taxonomy (NCBI): domain Eukaryota; kingdom Metazoa; phylum Arthropoda; class Insecta; order Blattodea; family Ectobiidae; genus Ectobius; species Ectobius pallidus. The sequence continues at coordinate 28,927,943 of CAXKWD010000004.1, read as the reverse complement.
AGCAAACAGATAACCATCTAATTGTTGGCGACATAAATATTCAGATTATGGAAAATATTTTAGATATTACTGGAAACAGGTATATGGATATGTTACATGCACATAATGGTTTTGTAATTTTTTTAAATGGCGTTACGAGACCAGGCTCTGAAACTTGCTTAGACCATATATTTTTTAAAACTATCAAGAAATTGGAAATTTATACCAGGAATTTTCTGTAGCGCCGTAACTGACCACTATGCCGTTTTTGCTCTACTAAAAAATCCTAATGGTCACATTTCGAAATCCCCAGGTTCTCAACAGTCTATGCCCATTTCAAATAACATTAACAATGAAAAATTAGTCTCGCTTATTGAAAGAGAAACCTGGGACTCTGTGTATAAATGTAAAGATCCAAATACTTCTTTCCAGTTATTTTATAATTTAATTAAGAAATATATAATAAGTAGTTCAACCAGCAATCAAAAGCTTTCTCATAAATTCAAAAAAATTAAGCCATGGATCACTGTAGGCATAATCAAATCTATTCGTACTAGAGACAAGATTGCGAGAAAAGTAATTCATGACCCAAACAATGAAAATTTGAAAAATTATTATAAAAATTATAGAAATATGCTGACTCTTGTTATAAGAAATATGAAGATTAGTTATTATAAATTAAAATTTGAAGAATATAAGAGCAACCCTAGGAAAGTTTGGCAAACTGTTAATGAAGCCACAGATATAGGTATTGAAAAAAATAAATAGGTTTCAGAATTAATAAATGAAAATGGTACTCACATAACAAACAAAGAGGATATCGCAAATGAATTTAATAAATACTTCTCAAAAATAGGGCACAGTGTAACCTCAAACGTTAATAAGACATCGTCAGACTCGGAGTACAATAAAACAGGCATGAATCCAATCACATCTATGTTTCTCAGTCCTGTTAATGAATGCGAAATTATTAACATTGTGAAGGCCTTAAATAATAATGTAGCTCCAGGCATTGATGGAATAAAAAACATTACATTGAAATCTATCATTAAATATATTGTAAAACATCTTGTCTATATTTTCAATCTTTGTTTCACAGAAGGTGTTTTCTCCAATACTCTAAAAAATGCTGTCATAATACCTATACATAAATCCGGGAAAATGAATGATTTAAACAATTATAGACCAATATCACTACTTCCGGCCTTTTCCAAGATACTAGAGAAATGCATAAAAGTTAGACTACTAAACTATTTACAAAAACATGAAATTATATCAAAAAATCAATTTGATTTCCAGAGCAACATATCTACTGACGATGCTTTTATTAACGTTACAGTTAACATTATTAAAGAATTAGATAAAGGTAATAATTGTTTAGGAATTTTCTTGGACTTACGCAAAGCTTTTGATACTGTTATTCACTCGATACTATTAGATAAACTGAATAAGATAGGAATTAGAGGAACAGTTTACAAATTATTTGAATCATATCTGAGCAATAGATGTATAATGACAAAAGTAGACAGCCATATAAGTGAAATATCAAATATTGATATTGGTGTGCCACAAGGAACGATATTAGGACCAATCTTATACTTAATATAAGTAAATGACTTGCTAAATTTAAACCTAGATCAAATGCTGTATCGTATCGTAGTTTCATCTCTCCCTTTTAGGATTTAAGCGACCCAAGCCACCCGGGCCTTACAGGGCCGCGACCTGTCGGGAGAGGGATTATCTTTGGATCACATACATACTTTTTTGACATCCGGCTCCCCGGATGAATGATCAGCCCAATGCCGGGGCCACCTCCGAGACAACACGAACACATAGGACGAGACACACCATTCACACACTCACTCCAAACAAGGCGAGGATGGGATGAAGATGATAATGACGGCCAGATGATATCTGGGGACCACAAGGGCCTAAAGTTACCCGACATTTGTCTCAAAGGTGAGGAAAAACCCCAGAAAAAACCCCACCTAGGTAACTTGTCCCGACCAGGAATCGAACCGGCCCGCTGCGTGAGAGGATTGAACGAATCTCCTGAGCCACAGCGGTGGACCTAGATCAAATAAATGGCTCCATATTTTCATATGCAGATGACACTGTTGTGATTTTCAGTGGTCATTCATGGGAAGTAGCATATAAATACGCTAATACAGGCATGGAAATTGTAAAAAATGGTTCGATTCTAACCTTCTGTCACTAAACGTGGATAAATCAACATTGGTTCCTTTCTCATTAACATCTACTGGTCAGATAACGCGGAAAAAATGTACAAATTTAAATTTAATAATACATAATTGTAAGTTTGATGTGAATTGTAAATGCTTACCACTGAAAGAAACAGCTGTTGTGAAATATTTGGGTATTTTTATTGATCAACACCTTAAATGGTCTCACCATGTTAACTACATCTGTAATAGACTACGCAGAACAATTCATAAATTTGTCATTTTACGACACTGTATGCCCATTGCTGTTTTACGTTCCGTTTATCTAGCACTTTTCCAGTCCATTATCCAATATGGCATTCTCGCCTGGGGAGGATTAGCGAAAACTACCCTTAAGCCCCTCTGCCTTTTACAAAAAAGAATAATAAAAATCTGTCTAAGAAAACACATTGATTACCCAACTAGCCTAATATTTTCGGAATTTAATGTTTTTAGTTTGGACCAAATTTACAAATTTTCTATATTAAAATATTTTCACAAACATCGTATAAAATACTCTTCCAGTGATCATATCTACAAAACTAGACGAAATACTAATTTACTCCTATTAGAACCCAAATGTCTCACATCGGCAGGATTAAAGCATAGCATTAATTTTGGACCGCGCTTCTATAACTCAATTATCAAAAAATATCCTGATCTCTCAGCATACTCCACTGTTAAATTTAATAGATATGTAAAGAATTTTTTGTAATTTTTTAGCTTTTAAGTAATTTTTGTTTCACTCCTTTTATGTATTTATGTTTAATATATTTTTTTTACTTTCTTTTTTAGTTAAGCACATTATAAACTCTATTTCTTTGTCTCTCCTCTTTCTTCACTTTGATATTTTTGAAACGGCACCCGAGCACGAGCAGTCTTGCTCATTCGGGTGTATTACTAAATTTAATACTTCTTGTGAAGATATAGCCTATATTTTTTCCCTCTTTTTAAATAGTAGTTGTAGTTAATTTTGAAATTTGAAAATTACTTTATTTTACTTGTATAAATATGTATTTGTATTTGTATTTGTATTTGTATTTGTATTTGCAATTCTATGTAATAATGTAAATAAATAATGTAAATAATGTAATATGTAAACAACTTTCGTAAGTAACACTTACTAGCTAAGGAGTGCAAAAAAATGTAAAAGAAACCTAAACGCAAAACAGATATTACATAAAATACATATTGTATTATAAATGACAGTAATATAGGCCTACTATGTTAGATTTTTGTTTATAAGCTAGAAGAATATTTTATGCTAATTCAAAATAAAAAAATTTAATTTCATCTTTCAGAATGAGTCAGAGAAGAATAAAGTTATCCTGCCATGGACGTGAGACATGATCGCTTACTCTTCGGGAATAGCATAACCTGAGGGTGTTCGAAAACAGAGTGCTTAGGAAAATATTTGGAACTAAGAGAGATGAAAATGGAGACTGGAAAAAACTGCATAACGACGAGCTTCATAACCTTTACTCGTCACTGGATATAGGCCTAGTAAGGGTAATTAAATCACTGAGGATAAAATGGGCTGGACATATTGCGCGGATGGGGGAGGAAAGACAACTCGAAATTACTGAATGAGAGACCCGAAGGGAAGAGACCTCTTGGGAGACCTAAACGTAGGTGGGAGGACAATATTAGAATAGATTTAAGGAATGTAGGATTTGCGAGGGATGACTGGATGGAGTTAGCACACAATATGGCTGAATAGCGGGCTCAGGTAAGCGCGGCAATGAACATTCGGGTTCCATGAAATAGATAATATTCCTTTAGCTTGATTAGGAATTGCGTATTGTCATTGAGAAAGTAAGTACTGTATATTAATGTCATGTTTGCCTTTAGTATTTCTGAATGTTTCTTCAGGAAGACTTCAGAAACTTCTTGCCTTACTGCCCTTTTTATTTTGAACACTTAATGTAGAAATATGTGAACTTTTGAATTACTCTAATTTTTTCACTCTACTTCATGAACAAAACAAATCCCGAAACTAATATTTATTTCTAGAAGAGAACACTAAAAAACTGTCAAGACCAATGATTTTGACCATACAAGAAAAATCTGAGACTGGTCTGCATGGGTATTGTGCTGTCATGCATGATTATCATCTAACCTGGAAATACAGATCATATATTACTGAATGCATGCGTGTTTTATGACGTGCCAACGCCATGTAATTTCCCGCGATTTATGGCAAGACGCCATCCTTATTTCACTGGACTGCATACATAATTACGCGTAGCCCCACGCATGAATATGTTTAAAACATACGTTCCGGCAATATTCAAAATACACATTGAAACTACGCAGTCAAAGTAACTAGCCTACATAACCATTATTTTATTCGTAATGGTCTAATGATTTTATTGAAAATATACCATTATACGATCCATAGGTTAAGAACTCGAATTTCTCTAATGTTTTTCCAGTATCAAAAGCTAATTTAGTATTGTAATATACAGTGCGTTTCACGTAACAGTTGGCCAATAATGCGGGTTTCTGCGTCGCGGCTGCCACAGCTCTAACTCCCGAGCGATCGGATGAAATATATACGCAAATAAAGCCGCTAACGGTGTAATGATTCAGGTTCTTACAATTAAAGTTAAAATTACAATGAAAATAACCACGTTCCTCTTCACAAAAGATGCAACCTCTTGCATCCACACTACACTGGCACCTTTTTAGTAAATTTTCTTTCACGAACATAAGTTCAACTTCCGAGGTGGAGTTAATTTCTCTTGTGGTTTTGTCTAAAGTTCTTCTAATGTATGGGGAATTGACCTATACACTTTATTTTTCAAGTTCCCACAAAAATAATACTCACATAGGCCTACTGTTAGAAGAACTTAAGACAATATCACAAGATAAATTAACTCTATCTCGGAAGCTGAACTTATGCGCATGAAAGAAAATGTCCTAAAATGGTGCCAGTATTGTGTGGATGCAAGAGGAGGACATTTCTAACATCTTAATGATAAAAAATAAAAATTGTTTACAGTACCGTTCAAAACAAGGAACAATAACAAAAATGAACAGATAACTTATTTTATTAAGTAATAGACTAAATAATATGGTTTTTAGTATTCTCTATTCCGGGAAAAATAAAGAGTTTTTCCGTGTTTTTAGGAAAGCACATGCAATTTTGGACTCCTGGAAAATTTCATAACAAACCGATTCATTTAGAGCAATTATTGGTTCTGAGAAAAAAAATCGCACAGGTACAATTTACTCTTTACAAGAATCCAGAGTTTAGCACCCACACCGTAATTTTAAAGAAATTAAATGTTTCTTTATTGTGAATAGTTCGTAGAAAATACTGGAGCTAATATCTAGGTGGATGAAAATTTCTTGGAATATTTTCAAATCTGACAATGGATTTATTAGCAATACATCAATTTGATATCTTTCGTGTGATGGTGGTAAATTATTTATTTTATGGGAACAGATCACATAATTAAGATTTCTTATAATCCCATGGTTAATATTAATATTAAGATCATTGTATGAGTTTTCATAGTTGACACAGCAAACGTTAAAGTAACGAACAGGTTTATGCCTTTCAGACAGGACGAACATAAAACTGTTGGAAATATTAAAATTTCGAGTGACGATATTGTTGTATTAATAATAGGCTTACAGCTCGTGCCATTTTAAGAAGGCCTCGTCCTAAACCATCGTCCATCTACAAAAGACCCCTAATTCGAAAATCTGCACCGACATCGACCTCGTCATCGACACCGACAAAGAACAGGTGCTCTTGTAGTCGCATGGGGTTTCCCAGTGTTGCAGTCGTCATTCACCACTTTTCAAGTGAAATAAACGTGATGTGGTACGTATTTGGCAACATTGTACTGGACTGCAGACAAATATGAATACGCCTAATTACCTTTCTAGTCACTGATTGACTGGTCGAAGGGGATTAGGGTGGCAGCAGGTAGAGGCAGTTCTTGGGAAAAAAATCTTTAAGAAGTGGCACCCACAATAGGCCTACCTACTCGCAAAATAAAATATCATTTTTACCATTTGCATAATAATAAATAGTTACTTAACGTTTATCATAACGTAAATAATTTCATACCCCATTTTTATAGTTATTCGTGGAATAGTCTAGAGCCGCATTTTCCCCTCTCAGAACCACTTATGAAAATCCAGCACATCACAGTTCTATGAAAAGTTACAGTCAATCGTGTAATGTTTCTAGGACAGATCTGTCATGTGATTCATGACATAGCTTGCTGTTGAGCATGGAAAGCCAGAAGGTATTTTATGAATCAAAGTTATACGTGTGGTGGCCGTGGTACGGTAATTTGCTTGTGATTTATTGTTACAAGAGCCTTCGTTCTTACTTGTAAGAGGCCAGCAATTTACGGAAACTAGCCTCTCTCTTTCCTTCTTCTTATACAAAGGTGCAGTTCACATATGGAAGTATCAAAATATCAGGATCTTCTCTAAAGGAGATTTTGAAGAGCATCTCTGCCTGGCTGTAGGCCTACACTGCAGAAGGCTAGTCTAATTCTGGATCTAGTTTATCTTTGTGAAACGCTATTAAGAGATAGGCCTACCTAGTTTTTGTGAGTTTTGGAATCACGAATTGTCGTTGTTTTGTTTGTTTCAAACACTACAAGGCCGAAATACTGTCGTTTTCGCTCACGAAAAGGTACGAAATGTTGTTTTTTCGATGTTGAAGCATTTTCCAGGCTGTGGGCCGTGGTCCAAAGGCAAAAATCGAAACGTCTGGCGAGACTTTTTATACTTTTTTTGCCTTTGGACCACGGCCCACAGCCCGGAAGATGATTCAACATCAAGATTCCGGCCGTGAAAGCCTCAGATTAACCAGTTGTATTTTTCGTTTTTACTGCGAAAGTTTTCTTTTTAAAACATTTTATTTTCCAAGATAAAATTTTGAGGTTTGAAAGGTAGCCTACTTTTTTTTTTATAGAAAGACTTAAACTATATATTTCTTGAAAGGCGAATACGTGAAGTTGCATACCTAAAGGAACTAGGCCTACCATCAGACCGTTTCGTCACCTACTCTAGACAGATGGCAGGATTGGAGGCATGTGGTTAGTTTGGGTTAGTTTGAAGTAGAGCCTATACATAAATATTTGTGATCTTGCTGAAACATGGGTTTATTTATTTATTTATTGTATCTCCAAGTCTTTATGAACCCTATTTTGCCAGAAAAGGCACGTTAGGGTTATAGCTTATACTGCAATATATACAGTAAAATACAGAATACTAATTACATATGGTTGTGAATATATGTTAGATACTGCATAAAACGATCATAATAACATTGCTTCGTGAACATTTTTTGACACATGGAAATTTCGTCACAATCTTCAAAAAGCAAATTTAGTTGGAGTCTTTTTGTTTCGAACATAGGACAGTCGAACAAAACATGTTTTACAGTTAGTATGGATTCCTGACACTTACAATTATAACCACTATCTAAAATAATGTGAAATCGTAAAAAAATAACTCCCAAATTTTCCATGGCCTGTCATAAATTGTGTTAAAATAAAATTTGGTGTAAATATTTTAACATTTAGCCGAAAGTGAACTGTAGGGAAGAAAAGTTCTTTAGTCAAGGCGCCATTTGTACTTTTTATCCAAATGTCATTCCAACAATTAAAGATGTATTGTAACATTTTGTTTTTAACGTAAGATATGGGGCTCTTGGAATATGAATAACGTAGACCGGAGGATGCTGCTGATTTAGCTAATGTGTCCGCACGTTCGTTACCAACATTTCCTTGGTGTCCACGTATCCAGCACAAACACAGATGTTTTGTGTGGTTTGTAATATTGTTTCTAATTTGAATGGAGTTAGGATTCAAATTAAATTTATCAGAGATAGATTGAAGAACAGCTTGAGAATCACAGCTTGTTGTGCATAGATTTAAGAATAGAATAAGATAAAAAGTATTTATAACCAGGGCTAGGATTTATATGTAATTACATATTTCTTAATTTCACATATAGACACATTTTTTTCACTTTTCTCCATCTATTATGTTGTCCTCTATTCAAATTAAACAAATTTATTTTACATATTTTTCCATATTTCTGACATTAGTACATATTTATATGTAAAATAAATATTTGTCCATATTTAGTGATTTTAATGCAATATTCGTACATATTTCATTCTTAAGAGTAAAACTATATAAAATTGTCGTTTTCAGTTACAGAAAATATGGCAGCACAGGATAAGTTTACAGTTATGTACAGAAATGAATTTGTGAAAAATGATTTGTGTTACATTGAATCAAATTTTCGTAATATAACAAAAATAATTCAGAAACTACAAAATAATAATCTCACATTACCTGGAAATATTGACATTGTGAAAAACATGATTCGTGAACTCAAATGTATACGTGGACATTTAACCGATCTCATCAAATGTAAAGTGGACAATGTGTCTTCAAGAAATCCAGGCTTTGAAGAAATGTGTAAAATCGTGCAATCTTAAGTGGCTCGTCAAATGTAAAACTCGAATCAGTGAATTTTAAACACGCGCCAATCACTTCATGTGCAGTAGAACGAAGCTTCAGCCAATACAAATTACTTTTGAAAATTTAAAACAACATTTTGTGGCATACTGTTATGGGAGCAGAAATAATCAATGATTGAATACAAATACAGTAAGAGATCTGAAAAGAAATTGAATAATTTAATTTATGAATCCAGTATTTGTAATGCATTTTTATAGGTTCTAAAAGTAACAAAATGTAGTGTCTAGTGGTTAAATTTGTTTTGATGTCCATATTTTACAAAATATATTTGCATATATACATGTACATATTTTGACATTTTTAGTACATATATATGTACATATTTCGACATTTTTAAGTACATATATATGTACATATTTTGACATTTTTTAGTACATATAAATCCTAGCCCTGTTTATAACATATTATATCCCAAAATAGTTTTTTTTTTTATTTTCTTCATGTAGGCCTACCTATTTTTAATGAAATCGCTAACAGTAAGAGTATTTATTTTTCTTGTGATTTTTGTTATTTTTTCTTCAGTTTTATGATGTTTGTGTGTGTGTGTGTGATTTTTCATTTAACTTTATTTTATGAAACTTAATTTTTTAGAACTGAAATGCCACCTCTGCTCTTTCGGGGTTCATTTTTCTGAAACTTGTAAATATTATCATAATTTATATTGTATTTTCTTTTGTATTATGCATTTATTATTTAATAATAACAATGTAATTATCGCCGGAGAAAAATCAGAAAAAAAATACATACTTTTACCTCGGGTTTAGCATTGTGAACCGCGCTTGAGTTGAAATGCGCTGGCGCACGCTTTCGAGATAATCACTGATCTGAACACAGTCCAATCCAATTCCAAACAGTTTTTCCTTCCATTTCGTGCTATCCGCACTCCAAGGCATCAACGTCATATCATCATAAAACTTATAGCTTAAGAAACTCTATCTGCCATCTTTCTTTTCATCTCCGTGCCAGTTATTATCAAGTGGTCGAGTTTCTTACACACATTACTGTTTTTGTACCAATTTTCAAAGCACGAAATACTCATTCCTCTTGGAGTGTGCAACTGTCGCTGTTCTATAGAAGCGAGTCTGTAAGCCTTCCTTGGAATTTCATAAATGAGGAGGCAATTACCAAATACAATAGCCTGGTCAAATCTTATTTCATTGTATGTGACACGAATGGAGCACCTTTGATTTTCATGAATAAAAAAAAACGGACTAGGTTAGGTTTAGTTTAACAAAGGTTCCTAACAAGGTTTCGCTGACATTGGAGACAAAGGTCGGTATTTTGAAATAGTAAAAAAACACAGGATCCCTACTATCTGAAATGATGGTCTGTTCATGACTGGAAGAGGAGTTGTTAGGGATATTCTTGACAGAAACCTGCCGAATTAGTTTTCAAAGCTCAATTATAATCATTGGCGTAGGTAGGGCATTCTATTTAAGTTGTTTAGGCTTAAGCTGTATTTTGTAAAATATTTTATTATTTTATTTATAATAAAATTTATATAAACAAATTTTATTTATAATATAAGTTAATGAAGCCCGCTAATTGATCAGGAAGAACATAGTCTGAGAGTGTTTGAAAATAGGGTGGTTAGGAAAATATTTGGACCCAAGAGGGATGAAAATGGAGACTGGAGAAAATTGCATAACGACGAGCTTCAGGACCTGTACGCTTCACCGGATATAGTAAGGGTAATTAAATCGCGAAGGAAGAAATGAAATTTTCTCCAGCTTCCATTTTCACCCTCTAGGGCCCAAATATTTTTCTAAGCTCCCTGTTTTCAAACACTCTTAGGCTATGTTCTTCCCAATCAGTAAGTGGCCACGTCTCACATGGAAATATAAAACCTTGTATAAACAATAAATTATTCATAAATATTACTAAAAATTATTTAAAATGTTAAATGTACTTATAAGTTAAATTAATTATAATAACATATGTTATGTTTTGTAAAGTATGTTGGGTTTCTAATGTTTTTAAATACTGAGCATAGGTGGAAATTATAAATTAAAAATAAATATAGCTCAGTAGGAAAAGGAAAATAATTGAAGTATCCTACTTTCCCCAATGAGTGAATCAGAAAATTAATGTTATTTAAAGTGTAACCAAACGACGTCAAATATTCGAAAAAAGAATGCAAAACCCAAATTACTTAACCAACTCTTACAGTTATAAGAGAGACATACGCAATTATTAATCGATGCAGCTGTCCAAGAGCTTTGTAAAAACAAATTGCTGTACTGATAACATAGATCGGCTAAACGTGGTATAAATACAACCGATGTTTAAACACAATTAAACGTCTTCTTACTAGTAGCGAGTCGCTGTAATTTTGGTTAGACTTCTTTTTTATACTCAGACAATCACGAAATTAAGCTCTCAGGCGAACAGGTTGCGTTTAATGATACAGATACCTTGTAATTGTGAATCTAAATGACGTTACTTTCTATAAGTAGAGTGCTAACATTATGAATTGGTAAATAACATACAAGTCGTGTTTATAGTGATGTCACGAGAGAGGCGCATTACTAACCAAACCTCACTCAAAAAAATACTTTCGTTGTGTTGCTCCTCCTTCATAACAACCAAAGTTGCTCCGTACATCTACTACCGGAGGAATTTCAAGGAATAGGACTAAGCAAGTTGCTTAAAAATAGAAATTAAAAGTAGTTTACTTGCTGTTACGTTCTAAACAAGCTTTCGGTTCTTTTATAAGAACTTTAAGTTAAGGTTGTGGCGTAAAGAACAGGAATACCAAGATATTAAGTCATACTTACTTATTCAATGGCAATAGACAATACCCAAGCAAGCTAAAGCAATATTATTTTATGGAATCCGGAGATTCATTGCCGCGCTTACCTGCGAACGCCATTCAACCCTATTCTGTGCTGATTCCATCCAATCATCCCTCGCAAATCCTACTTCCTTTAAATCTATTCTAATATTGTCCTCCCACCTACGTCTAGGCCTTCCAAGTGGTCTCATCCCTTCGGGTCTCCCAATCAATATTTCTGAGATATGTCTCTCCTCCCCCATGTGCGCAACATGTCCAGCCCATTTCAACCTCCGTGATTTAATTACATTTATTACATTTGGTGAAGAGTACAGGTTATGAAGCTCGTCATTATGCAGTTTTCTCAAGTCTCCTTATATCCAAATTTTTTTTCTGCACCCTGTTTTCGAAAACTTGCAGATTACGTTCTTCCCGAAGAGTAAGGGACAAAGTCTCACATCCATATAATATAATTGGCAGGGTAGTTACATAGGATTTAAGATTTTCGAGTGGAAATATTGTAGATACTAAATCTTATTGTAGTCAACATATATAAGTAGCCTAAGTTACTAGCTAGAAATATAAAAACTTCTATACATACAAAAAATTAAAAATAAATATTACTAAGAATTCTTAAAACTGCCAAAAGTGTATTTTAAAGTCCATAAATAAAAGTCTTATACTGAAATGCAGATGTTTTCTTCCTACTACGCGTTTCGACACTAATGTCATCTTCAGGTAAAATTCAACTTGAATTGTACAAAACTGTTATCCTGTGGGCTGGATGGATCCTTCTGTCGTTAGCATTTTACAATCCTCAGCTTGAAATAGGGCCAGTAAATAAATGTTTTATTTTGTTTTATATTTAAATTTGAATGTTTTTTTATCAGGTAATTATTTTCCACGAACAAGAAAAGTCAAATCAAGGTAACAGAATACCAAGGATTAGAGTCAAATAAAGCGATGAACCCTTAAATATTGGTTTTTTCGGTAATTGCTTAGGGACAAATATTTTGCTGGACAGATTTACAACTGATTAATTATAGGTAAACAGTACAATAATAAGAAACAACGTAGGCCATGCATTATATAATTAATCTCTAAATTCTTAAGTTATTCTACTGCCAACTCACTCAATACAAAATCTCACTTCAATATGCAATGCCCCCAAAGTGTGGGAAAATGTCGATTTTCATTTAATGTTTTTGCACTTATGTTAGTCTTGACGGTTAGGTTATTGGGTACTACTGCACAGCATGTTCAATAATGTTCGTATCCTCACTGCGAATACGATTCAGAGCTGAATTGTATAGATTTAGGCTGTATACGCAATCATCAAGAGTGATAATTTCAGTGGGCTCTAAGTCTAAAATCAATAGGGAAAATTTCAGTAGAACAACTGGTTTGTGAGAATGGCATTAAAATATATTACATATTCGCCGGAATTGAAACATTTGTCACACCATGGAACCACTTTTGAATACCTGTGTCGTACAAGTTTGCCGCCAGGGATTTGAACCATTGAGTGACAAACATCTCCTCTTCTTGTCATTCCCTGTTCATTTCTTGAGATGTAGGAAAAGATGGAAATCACTGGGAGCGAGGTCCGGGTTTTAGGGTGAACGTTTAAACACTTCCCAGTCGAAGTTCTGAAGGAAACTTGCTAGGAGGTGTTTAAACATCCACCCTACAGCCCGGACCTCGCTTCCAGTGATTTCCATCTTTTCCTACACCTCAAGAAATGAAAAATAATGGGAAGATGATTGTCACACAGTGGTTCAAATCCCAGGTGGCAGACTTTTACGACACTGGTATTCAAAAGTTGGTCCCACGGTATGACAAATGCCTCAATTCCGGTGGTGAATATGTTGAAAAGTAGCTGAACACTGGCTGTGTGTGTTGTAATAACTATTGACTTGAAATGTGTTTTGTTTTGTAAAGGGACCAAGGGAAACTTACTTTAGGGACGTACCTCGTATAAATCCCAGTCCTGAAAACGGGAAGGTAATGGTGAAGTTTACTTCAGTAGATTTTTAAATTCCAGATACGAGTAATACTAGCTGCTGCCTTTCCCACTATGTAAAGGGAACCCAGATTGTGAACCGGTAGCCAAACATACAAATTCCGTAGCTGAATGAAATAGCATTTAACCTTGAAACCAGCAGCGTCGCCAGGAATTTTAATAAGGGGGGGCAAAATCAATTTCGGACCTCAATTTCCAATGATTTGGATAAACACATTAATATTCATCTAGTTAACCGGATCGTTATTTTGAACCCCAGCTGAATTCGATGAGGCTACAAAGTTTTTTAAGTTAACAGAATACGCTCTTTTGAGCAATGGCCTTGGTAAAATATTATTATAAATATATATTATAGTTATAATTAGTTAATACCATAGGCTTAACCAGGCCGACCATATGGGGGGGGGGTTGTAACTCTGGAGAGGGGGGTTCCGGGGTCCTCCCCACGGAAAATTAAAAAAATTAAGATGCATAATAACGAGTTTTAAGCTTCCCACGCTTTAAACTCATATTAAGTAGGCTAATTTAGGCTATAAGCAGATTTTTAAAAAGGTGACATATCACAATAATGAAATAAATAGTACAATTTTCCATTTTTTAATCAATGGGGGGGGGGGTTCAAACCCCCAAACTCCCCCCCCTCGGTACGCCTATGGTTAATACTTGCTAAACCCATTGTAAAGTAATTCTATTTTTTTTATTCTCCATGCTACAACTGTAGGTTGACAAAGAGTACCACAAATAAATGAATCCTTAAGGCGATCCAGAGGGGGGCAGTTGCCCCCCCCCCCATGCCGACGGCCATGCTTGAAACCATTACGTGAACAGGTCAGCAAATGATTTAGGGATAAAGGTTGCACACAATTTATGTACCGGTAGCGAATACCTTTCAATAGCTGGTTAGTTTATTCAACAAATGGCACAGGAAGGACAACTGGAATTTCATTAACTTAAGCTACATGTGTAGACATAGCAGCATATCCATGTCTTCTTACAAACTAGTCAAGTAAATTACGCGCATTTGGTAGTTGATTTCCCATGGATTCTTTTGTATTAAGTTACCTGTGTCTTATAGGCTACTTTGCTGATATATACACCAAAACTGCCAGGAATTTCCATATACCTACACTGTAATGTTAAATTGTAACGACCCCTCTAACCTCAATTGCTGGTTAGGCTTTGCACTGCGTATAATGCTGCATTTACAGTATATTCTTTACGAAAGGTGCTTACCTTGAAATGTGTAACAGCATTCGGCCCATAATGATCAATATTACTCCTCTTGAAATCTCACTAACACAATAAATTAACGACTTTCACACGAGGCACAAAGCAAACACAATCTACGGGATTGGCAACTGCTGTCCGCTACAAGTCACGGTGATTCAGTGACGGTTGAAGATAGATTTTATCAGTGATAACGAAAAGCATCGAGGTAGCCATGGAATGGCGGAAAGTTTAAAATTACTCTCATATAAAGTTATATTCACTTTGACCTTATGTTACAACATAAAAGTGATCAATTAACTTTGTGGGGTAATTTTACTATGAAAGTTATCAATGGGCTTATTTTCAAGCGACAGGGAAACCAACTACCAATAAAGGCGCATTAAATATACCATTACGTGATATTTATAATAAATACATTAATAATATAAAATATTTATATATGGATAGATATGGTATACGTACAATATTTTCATCACCGGCAACAACAAAATCTGTCTTTTCAAGAGCTTTAATGTTAAACTTCGGGTTGAGATCGGGGTTCTTCAACTTCTTTATTCGTGTTGTACTGATTGGATGCCCTGCGTTCCAAGTGGGGCATTTCGAATTCATCTCTCAAAGGGAAGTTTTCGCTGCTCTTGCTCCAGATGTCAGGCTTCCACAGTTCCGGAGATTCCTCCATAGTCTTTTCTACGCTGTTCCATGATAAAGGTTGAGGTGCTAGACACAAGAAATAATGCTCTTTACTATTCTTCATTCTCATTAGCAACAGTTCGATCATTGAATCCTTATCCCCAAACATAAAGGAAAGTAGTATTCTAAGGAGGGACGTAGCCAGGATTTTGGTTATGGGGCACTCTTTTTTTTTTTTGTAAAGTTTCAAGTTAAGCTCAAAAAATTAATTTCATTTTTTTAGTTACAAATAAAATAGCTTTTTAAACACATAAGCTTACCACTCGTTTTACTGTTCCAAAATAATTACTTTAAAAAAGGCATTGCATTGAAATTTTACAACTGTTAATAAGGATTGTCAGTCTAATATAAAATATTATAAGGGTAATAAAACGCTTTATTTAAGAAAACTAAATGAGATATGCATTTTAATTTAGTTAGGTTTTCGAAAGTTTTCTTTTTTTCATTTCAAAGGAGGCTTGGTCCCCTCCGTGGCTATGTCCCTGAATCTAAGTAGCTTTAAATATGTGCTCTATCAATCCATTGACTACATTATCATACTCTTTCATAGTTTAGTCTATTTTTTTCTGCAGAATAGTGACTTGTACTAAATTTATTTATTATTATAAAAATAAATATTAAATGTATTATTATAAATTATTATTATAAATAATACATTTTCGTCATATTTTTTATAAACTTAAACACTGTAGGCTAATTGAGAAACTTCTATCTATAGTAATAAAGAAGACATTGTACCAATTTGAACTTTGATGAATAACTTTCTATATTTGTGGTATAGGTGGACCTTTAATTACACAAAAAGCAAAGTATCATCAAAGCTTAAGGTGACCTTATTATAGAACATCTTTCTTATGTTGGCAGCATTTAGAGTTTTTTCTAAAAAATATTTTGCATGAGAAGAGACAGTACATCTGATTTTCAAGCATGTTGAAATGTCCTCAAGTTCAACTCTTTTTTTAAGTGAACAATGAAACAAACGTGTATCCCTTATTAATCCTTTTACATCCCTTCTTTGTTGTTGTTTTGTGTGTCGATAAAATGGATTGGTTAGTTAATTAAAATTTATTAGTGGTTTATTACTGATTTATTAAAAAAAGTAAGGATTTAAAAAAATTGCATAAAAACGAATTGTGCTCTGTTTGATTTTGCTGCGGGCGAATCTGAATTGGTTTCTGGATTAAATGTGGAGTATACAAGAGAGGGATTTGCTTTAATTTTTTGGCTGAAGCTAATTTTTCATTTTTTTTTACTTTTTAGATTAAAAATTCTTCCTTTAAAATCTGGTTTCTGATGATGAGGTTCAGCTAATACCTGATCACTGAAATAACAACCTAGGCCTATAGGCCTACCGAAAAAATAACTACTAACCTTCTTCATGTACGAAATAGTCTGACCGCCTGGATGGTCCTGGGATGTTATCGGCAGTTCTGAACCAAGGCCATGACCCGTAATCACGTCCCTCAGTCTGAAAATAAGCACGTAAGTTACGGTACTAGAAGTGGTTAAAAATATATGTCATAGGTACATCGAGATCGATCAATAAAATAAAATAGACCATCAGCTCAAAAAAGTTTGTATTGTTTTATTAAGGCTTTAGGCTATAAGACTTTCATGACACTTGGTATATGCATTTATAACGTCCATGGAAAGAAGCCTATTGATTTTGGAGCAAATCGGTTGACCGGTACCAGAGTAAAGCCCAATTTAGTGCCTATTGTATGGTAATATATTAGAAAGAATTTATGAAATAGAAATCAGTTCTCATGACAACATATTTTTTTAGCCTACACTGTTCATATACGGCTTTGAAGTTGCATTACAGTTATCTTTTACAAATAACACAACCTACATATTCCTTCGCATATGTTTCTCAAACTAGACCTTTGTTCTTTCGCAAGCCCTGCTTAATGAATCGATCTGGAGCTTAATTCGGAAATCTACGACAAAAATAATTCATTTTCTGCATATCTTAATTGCAACTATCACTGATTAAACAAAAGCATTCTGGCACTATGTTACATCAGTTTAGGCCTACCTGATTTTATTTATATATGAAGGAGTATAAGATGAATGGAACTGCTGTGTACTTCCGATACGTTTTCTTAGTCAGGCTGCAACTGGAAGGAGATTAGCCTCAGGAGTGAAGTCAAAAGTCTGTCAGTCAGTTTCTGACACAACATTTTTCGAAGCTTCAAAGAAGAAAACGCTTGATCACGCATATATGAAGATGTGAACTTGGCGATAACTTTATGGGCACGAGAAATCAAAATTTGGAAACTTGATTTCTGTAAGAACTTGTAGTGAGACGTTAAGGTACAACAATTAATTGTTCAACAATTAATTGTTATGGCTGTTTTTTTAACTCAACTAGTTTGTATTAAATGCCCGTTTTTACAGTTTGCAGTCTACATTAAATTGAATAATTAAATTAATCAACGCTTGTTCATTGCTAGAGGTTTCGAAGTTCTGTTGAAATTTACTATGTAGTCAGTAGATGGAAAAGCAATCGAGTAAGAAATACATTTTTCTCCTCTTTTCCTGTCGCGGGCAGAACTCAATATGTCCGAGGACCGCATTGATGTGTCTGCAGCATCTTCAGGGCATCGGGTTTCGTAGATGTCTTTTATTAATACAAAGTCTACAAAGCAAATCGCCCTAAAGATTCTACATACACATCGAAAGGTCTATGCATTAATAGAATTATATATAAAATAACTTGCTAATTTTACATTACTGTAAAATAGGATAAAAAGGCAGACAGTTCCGTATGGTATACGTACACCTACCTAGGCCTGCAATAAATACTGCCTTAGTTTTTAAAGTCGTACTTAAGTCTATAAGGAATCGAATATTTCGGAATTATTTAATGTAACTGAATCAGGTTTGTTATGAGAAGGAACCTATTTGTAAAATTTACTTACAAGAGGTGCCATCTCTCGGCGTCTGCCGATCCTCGGGACGCTTTTCGAGGCTTTTAGGAAGAAATTGTCGTACTCGCTACGACGTCCAATTCTCGGGACGCTTTTGGACGCCTTCAGATAGAAGTTAGTGCCTGTCGACTCTTCCGCTGACACACCACCGATGACAGCTGACATCACTACCATGATGGCAGCTCCTATCAGCACCAGCATCCCTGCAAAAACCAAGGTTCAATTAATTTATCTACACTTGGTACATTCCATGCAATAACAATACTAATTATTAGCAAGTGTTCTGTCCATGGGCAGGTCTTTGGAGATGGTCGGAAATTTCGCTATCTCCTTCTGTCCTTGTCCTCTTTCAATAATAATCAGTGTTCTATTTCCTCCTTCAATTCACGTTGCAGCTGAATTCTTCCAAGACCTGGGGTTCCTTCAAACTTTCCTTCGATGACAGCAGGAGATAATTTCTTGTCATCCAATCTGCTTTCCTACGGGGGGGGGGGACTGTTCAAGATTGATCTATTCTCGTTCGGTCTTATCAGGACTTCATTTGTCACTTTGTCCTTCCATTTTATTTGTTTTCCATTCTTCCTCCAGCGTCACATATCAAAACTTAATAGGTTTGTCTCCATTCTTTTTAGTGTCCATATTTCCGATCCAAATAAATTCTCCATACGTAGCATTTTATCAAGTAGCCTACTTTTACTATTGAGCTCATGAATCAGTAACCAATGCAGTGTAATAATATGTAGAAGTTCAACCAATCAGAAATGTCTTTCGTCATAATTTTATCGTTTTATTTTGATCACTTACATTTTATCACACCTACATGCAATTTGTTTTCATCAAAATTCACAACGACAGAATATTAAAACACCTTCATTCCTGTACCTTCTTTTATAAAAAAAACAATCATTGAACACATCGATTGGGTGTTCAAGATAAATTCACTTCGTTTCTCGTTAATTTATCGATAAAGTTCCTAACTTTTCATTATATTAACTATGATAATATTGTATACAGTAATATACTAGGGACTTTAAACAACATAATATAATATTAAAAGACTTACCGAGGGAGAAACAGTCTTTTGTGATAAATCTGCACCTGATGCTATTTGTCTTCATGATGAAGCGTGTCGAATCTGAAAAAACGAACACAAAAAGGGTTTCAAATCATTCACCATTACTTAGCCTACTTACTCAATGGCAATAGACAATTCCTCAGCAAGCTAAAGGAGTATTATCTATTTTATGGATCCCGTAGGTTCATTGCCGCGCTTACCTGAGCCCGCCATTCAACCCTATTCTGTGCTAACTCCATCCATTCTTTTAAAATTATCCTAATATTGTCATCCCACCTATGTCTAGGTCTTCCATGTGGTATTTTCCCTTCGGGTCTCCCAAAGACTTCATGCATGCAACATGTCCAGCCCATTTAATCCCCCGTGATTTAATTACCCTTACTATATCCGGTGAAGAGTAGAGGTTATTGAAGCTCGTCGTTATGCAGTTTTCCCCAGTCCCCATTTTCATCTTCCTCAGGCCCAATCATTTACCATTAGATAATAAAAGTGTGAAAATTTAAAGCCCACAAGTTAACTTTTATATTGAAACAAGCATTTCGAAAAATGTATGAATAAGTAATAAGAGTGAAAAAAGGGCTGAGCACAGTTCCATAAATAAGTTGCTATTAGACGTAAAATAAGAGAGATTTAAATTTCATTCTTAGGCATATAATTAATTTGAATGGCAATTTGACTATTATTACTATTATTATACTAGGATATTATTCGTACGATTCCAGAATTTTTTGTTTGTATTGATACTATTGAGAAGAATTATCTTCACTCGAATTCCATCATCCTGAACGTTCTTTGATAATTGTATTGAGCCGACACATGTATAGCTGTATAACTATCGGAACATTTTTTACAGTTTGTAGTTCCCACATGTTTTTAATCTCCAAAACCAGATTTTAATTTATCTCGAAAGTCAGATTTTGGTATGTTAGGTACTATTACAAAATATTACTGTTCCAAAAGAGAACACGAAAAATACTGTTTAACCTTTTCATTGCTACTGAGGTGTAAACACGTCACATCCAACGATTGTTTAAAGCAGATATACGATGCTTATAACTAGACCTGGGATTTTAGGCTCTAAAAAAATTAGTTTTAGGCACCTAAAATAGGCTTTTAAAACAAGTAAATAGGCTTTTAAAAGATAAAATAGGCACTTAAAATATGCTTTAAAAATGTGTAGATAGACAGAAAATAGACTTTAAAATATTACAATATACACTTAAACTGTAACATGGTCTTTTTTACTGCAAGAAACGTGGTATACCTATTCTTAACAGAATTAACTGCAAAATTAGGCATCACGAACTATATTCACTTAAACATATGTTCTTTCACTGGTGACTTGACACAGTAGTCCTTCCCCCTTAATCCTCCCCCTCCCCGTCAGTCAGCATTCCTTTAGCGACAATTGTTTGGGAAAATAAATTTTCTGTGAAAAACCCACCTCTGCTGTTTTCCTTTTCATTGAGGGATGTCCATTATAAGATTGTGAAGTTGAATTTTATTTTAAATGTACAAACTAGGCATTTTTAGGCACTAAAATAGTAAAATAGGCTCTAAATGTCCAAATAGGCATTTTAGGGCACTATAAAACTCTATAAATATAAGTGATTTATCATGAAACGTCCACATATTTAAAAAATTTTATGTTATTTCATAAGGAACAAAATAGGCATTTGCCTTAAAATCCCAGGTCTACTTATAACTTTATGTAAAATGTGAGGATATCTATTCACGTAATACGATTATTAAGTGCCAGAATGGAACTTTACGATATAGTGTGGGGAACGGGAAAAAGTCTGCCCATCTGTCTGTCTATCCGTGTGTCTGTACACGCGATAACTCAAATACGCTTCATCGAATTTTCATGAAAATTGATATATACATTTATAACATCCATGGGAAGAAGCCTATTGATATTGGACTAAATCGGTTGACCGGGTACCGAAGTAATGTCCAATTTAGTGCCTATTTTATGGTAATGTATTAGAAAGAATTTATCGAATGCAAATCAGTTCTCATGACAACATATTGTTTTAGTGTTCATAGACGGCTTTGGAAGTTGCAATACAAATAGCTTTTACAAATAAGACCTCCCACATATTCCTTCACATATGCTTATCAAACTAGACCTTTGTTCTTCCGTAAGCCCTGCTTAATGAATCGATCTGGAGCTTAGCTCGGAAATAGATTACAAAAGTGACTTATTTTCTTCGTATCATAATTGCAACTATCACTGATTTAACAATAGCATTCTAGCACTTTGTTACATCAGTTTACCTGATTTTATTATTATTATTATTATTATTATTATTATTATTATTATTATTACTATTATTATTACAATTATTTTTACTACAATTATTACTATTACAATTATTAATATTATTACAATTATTATTATTACCATTATTATTAGCGAATGATAATAGTAGTAAAACAACTCACAATTTATGTATAACTGTATTAATATAAATTATATTAAACTTTTGCACAAATATAACAATCTGCGGATCGGATGGACAACAAAGTGTGAAATGTAAGAAATAACGCACGTATCCGAGTAACTCCTTCTTCCGACGCTTCACAAAACTAATTTCTTTATTCGATGTGCGACAATTTTCACCTCTGCAGCCTCTCTGGAGCCTCCTAACAGACTGATACTCTGCGCCTCTTGTAGCCTGTAATGGCGCTGATGGGCTCTTGAATCCCCCCACACGTTTTCAAAATAGAAATCTGTGTTACCAAGACGATGGACAAACAGTCTCTTCAAACCCTCTATAAACCTTCCACCTTCACAATTCTACTTCTTTTAAAACAAAATAATGAATTAGTTTTCCAAATTAAAGTCTGGTTCTGTTCATTCAAAGCGAAATAAATTTTCAGACCTGTGAAGCGTAGAATGACACGGTTCTATTAACAGGGAATATTTGAGTTATTTGTTTTTTTTAGTTAATATCTCCAGTTTTTTTTAATTTACATGAAAAACAGAAACTTTATCGTTAATAAAAAAAATCATATTTTTTCAACGGAAAAAATACAGAATATTCGACTCTTGAATCAGGATTTGGGTATAAAATGTTTCTTTGTAGTCCTACTAATTTTCATTACCTGTCAAATTTTGAAAAACATTTAACATGTTTTAATGTAACTGTATAAGCATACTCGAAGTTTTCACAATCAATAAAAACTAAAAGATATACGCATATGCATTCATGAACCACAGATATCCTGTGCTGGACATTACATGACAAAACATTATCAATAAAAACTCCAAGGCACTAAATTCCTTTGAGGGACTAGGCCTACCATCCTACCGCTGCATCATCTACCTCAGGCACATGGCAGGATTGAGGAGATGTGGTCAGCATGCTGAATCCCACGGGCATTACTGATTGCTTCCTGAACAGAGGCCGCTACTTCTTTATCCAGTAGCTCCTCAGTCTGTGTCATGAAGCTGAGTTCAGTCAAGTTCAGACCTCCCTACCCAGTGCTTTAGTTGGAAAATATTTTTTGGGGGTACTCATCTTACTTCAAAATTTTCCATATCGCCTCATACTGAATGTAATCCTTCGGTTGACATTTTCTGCATGCAGTTTCTTCTGCTGACCTATTGCCTCCTTGTAGTCATGACCTAACGTATGGAGCAGGATCAAAAACGTCTAGTGGTGGTCCCACACATTTTATGAAAACAAGGTGGCTAGCCAACATGTAATCTAAGGAGAAAGTAAATGTAGAAACGCGCACGAAGGTGAAGATTAGAACGCATATCTGTGGCGAATTTAATAGTGCTTGTCATTTTTGGTATTGAATTAGACATTTAATAAGTATTTTAGGACAATCTCGTTCCTGTACTGCCAGTACGACGTACCGGAGCACATATTTTTCCCGGTATGGTAGAAGGAATATAATTTTATACCGGTACGCAGTACCGGTGCGTACCGGCCCAACTAAAGCACTGTCCCTACCTCAGAAAAATCCAATGAGGTACCGGGGATCGAACCCAGATCACTAGACCACGCAGGCGATCTTTCACAACCAATAAGTACATGAAAATCTTTCTCCTTAGGAATATTTCTGGACATATCTTAATAAATTCAAATGAACAGCAAACTTTATTCATTAACAAACCGTAGCCTAGACTTTAATACGAGGGAGAATCAAATGAAAACCACAATTTTTTTCCCATTATTTTTCTGCAGGAAGAATGTTTGCTTGTACATTATTTTTCTACATAGACCCCTCTCAGTCCAATGCACTTACGCTATTGGATAGTAAAAGCTTCGATACCGCATGAGAAAAATTATTTTGGTTGACGCTATAGCCACTCCTGCACCATCGATTAGATGTCTTTCTTCAGATTTGAACTTCTGCCCTCCAAGGAGATCCTTTAACGGACCAAAGATTTGGAAATATGATGGTGACAAAGCGAAGGGGATTGCTGAGACCAGGTGTTTTGCTTCAACGTGATAACGCCCGTCTTCATGCTGCTCGTGCAACCATGAAAACCATCAGCGACATATGCTTCAAGTGCCTTCCACATCGCAGGTCTGACACCATCAGATTTCCACATCTTTAATCCATTAAAGGAGCTTGTTGGAGGGCAGAAGTTCAAGTTACATGTTACGTTGTTAAATATTTTATCGTACTTTAATTTAAAAATAGGATTGGCAATTACATGGATAATTATTTTAAAATATCACAGTTATTTAGCAAGCAACAAAATAGTTTAAAATCTAAGAATCCGACCCCTAGTAATGACTAAGGACCGGATTCTTAGGTTTTTACCTATTTTTTTCCTTACTTCCAAAACAAAAAGCGCTCATACACTTTTTCGAATCATGTCCATAGGATTCACCCACATTAATTCTGTGGCACCTAAAAATACCAAAATGGGGTATAAAAACCTAAATATACCTAAACGGGATATAAAACCTAAAATATCTAATTTAGGCTCCTTTTTTGTCGTTTTTCTTTGTCAGTTGAGAAATCGATATTTTGCGGGAAGAGAATAATTTTTGTCGGTTAGAAATTAATACCACCAGCGGTTCATTCAACCCATTGTCGTCTAGGATGGATAGTAGGCCTATCAAGAGAGGAAAAGAATACCGGCGTATTCCTTTTAAAATATTCGTACGAACAACCATTGTTGCCGTGTATGAACAAGGATATAGATTTCTGTGTTTTAAAGCGCTTGTTTTTTTGTTTGTCTTTAGTACTTCCCTGTTATTCATACTGAGTGGTCACGCTGTGAGTTTTAAGAAGACGTGTTAATTATGTCGAAACAAATGAAATCGAGTTTATTACGGCAGTGGGTTGGCGACGATCTAAATTTCACTACAGATGGCAAAGTAATGGCAAAGTAATATTTTGTCAAGCCTGCCAGAAATACATATTATTTACCTTTCTAGAAAAGGAAGAACTTGAAAGATATTTAGTGATATACTGTAACCAGGAAATGTGAGGCAATCTTATTTTCACTGCTTCTTTTGATTGTTTATGCTTTCTTTCTTCAATTGTATAATGTCTTAAAGCAGTTTTCACAAATTTAAGTCAATTTTGTTAAGTTAAACTTTACAAGTATTATGTACTCAATTCTATGTAGCACATTCAAATTCATTAAATCAGTTATTCTACTCGAAAACGATATTTTGGGCAAAAAACCTAAAAAAAACTATTTCACCTAATGGAAAACCTAAAACACTGTTTTTAGAAACCTAAAAATCCGTAATGACTATTGTGGGAGAGGACACGGAGCAAAACAGAACCCTACTGTAGTTCTGATTCAACCATGCAAGCAAAGTGCAAAAACCAAATACTTACCAGGAGGTGGAATAAGTCTAGCTCGCTGAAGCCAATTGGAGCGAATACTTGCAGTTGAGGTGCGAATCTCTCTTTATATCCACAGCTATGCCAGCTGGTAATGTCTGCATGCTGATTTGCGTCTCTTCAAACAGATTTACCGCTGTTACTGGATGACACCCATGCGGGCGCCCAAGTCTGGAGCCAACAAACTCGTACCAGCTGTCGAAAAAATCACATATTGAACTAGCTTGTATTGCAGTAACTTATTTATTTTAACCAGTGACTAAAATTCAGAGCAAGAAAGACAAGAAGTGCACGCATAGATTTATTAAAAAAAATATACGATATTTTTTTTTTGCTTTGGACACTGTCCAGAACTTTCTCATAATTAAGAGTATTAATATTGATAAATTTCACTTTCCTTCCTTTTGTGGTGAATATTAGGCAAAGTCGCAATGTAGGGGGCCCACTCGCGATTTGCACAGGTTTCCAGGGACGGGTGATGTTTCTTGTTTTCCAGCGTGCCACGTTGACCAACATGACGCTTCTTGTACATTGCTGAATTCTCCCGAAATTCTAGTTTAGTGGCAGTTAGGTTTGGAACGGTGTTACTAATTTATTAGTGACAGGTTCTGTTAGGTTGTGAACAGTCATTAATTTAGTAGGGCATTCTGAATTTTCCCGAAATTAGTAATTAGCGACAGGTTCTGTTAGGTTGGTGAACATACTTCCCAGAATTCTACTTGGTCTGCTGGTGAGACGTCACACCTGTAACGGCCAATCACGAGTTTCTATATACAAATATGGCGGCATTCACGGCACTTTTCGCTAGTTCGTGTTATAAAAGAAATTGTAACTTTTAGGGCGGGTGGGCTGGACACAAACACTCGTCGAGGCAACATCATCTCTCCAGAGAACAATCTATAACATAATACGTGTGATATTAGGTGTTTTATGACAAAAAAATTGGTTTTGAAAGTGGGCCCCCCTACACTACGACTTTACCACGTTTACTTTTACACTTTGTTTTGTAATTACAATTGTACAAAATGCAACCATATATATATCACCCCTACATAAGCTTCTTATGCTTCTATTGTACATTCATAAAATAGTTTGTCGTATCATAAAATATTAGTGTTATATTAAATATGTTACACATGTTTTTACATCAGAGTAACAAACTGATGAGAAATCCATTTTAAAAATATAAAACCATTAAATTATACTGATTATACGTTGTGTACCATAGTTAGTTAAAAAATCTGAACTAAGTATGTCTTTGTATGAGCTCATAAACATGCAAAATTTTTATGCCGAGATTGTTCAGCAATAGTCAATGATATAAATCAGTATATATATATATATATATATATATATATATATATATATATATATATATATTGTAGCAGGATAGTTCAGAATTATTTATAGCCTTATTAAGCAGTATACAATTTTTCGTGTTTTTCAGCAAAAGTCAATGTCTGATTGTATGTACTCGTAGATATACTGGAGTTGAAAGTTGTGAGCCGTCTTGGGGATCTAATTAGCTCTTGTTGGTTATGGCTTGCTGTAGTATCCGTTAGGGAAAAAATAGTTTTATGCCGCGCACTAGGCTCTTACTGCCTTCGCTCTAATGGGACCCGCCTGGGAAGGTGGGGTTTAGGGTTTGGTCGCAGAAGAGATTCAATGTGAGACATAATAAACCTCGTGCTATTCGGTATATTGCTCCTAAACTAACATAAACGTTCCTAACCTAACAAAACGGCGGAGCTTGGCTGGTGCGCGGCATGAATCTATCTTTTGCCCAAAGTGTAAAAGTAAACGTTACATTTATTGAACTTTTGGCTTGATTTATTTTGTGGTTTAGATGAAAAATTTATTTATACCAAATAAGAGTATTCATTTCATTTAACATACTACTTACATTTGCATCTGTGTGGCTGCTTTAAATCACTTTAGTAAACTACACCTCCATGAAATGTAATCACTAGCAAACACACGGAACTTTCTGGAATACAGTTCGCATTCGTTGCCTTCATTTGTTAGCGTTCTCATTAACGAACTCATTCTGAACAACTGACAACTTTGGGTAGGAAGATGTTAAATGTATGCATTCCTAGGCTCAATTGGAGGCACCTGACGTGTTCTGAGCTTGTCATTGGTGGGGTTTGGACAGCTTTCAGTAAGTCACTGAAAAATGCATGTTTATTTTCAGCCTCCTAAGCATAAGCAGAAATGTTATATTTTGTAATACACTCACCGACATGCAATTTTAACTTTATTTTAATACTTATTATTAGGGCAAGGAATTTAATGACCATAAAATTGTGAAAAAATGCAAAATAAAAATGCATTTATGACCTAAAAATACTGAAAAAATGACACAGAATTTTTAAAAATTACCAATAAATTTACCATTATTACTTACAATTAGTTTTTTTATAAGCAATGAATTGGTAAAAGCAATTTAATGGATGACAGTGCGTTATACCTGTATGTATAAACTACTGACCACTTACTGTACAGATGCAGCCAATTAAGCCAACAAAGAGGAAAATTAAGGATGGACATCACAAAAAAAGGAGGAGCATGGCCAGCCAGCAAAAAAGAATTAATATCAAGATTTACAAAAGAATATTGTACATTTGTAAATGCTATTGACTTACAAAGTATATAAGTACCCGAGTAAAAGCAATAATGATAAAAGAAAAGAAAGAAAAAATATATATATATATATATATAGCTTACAGTATAGAAAAAAAAGCATAAAAAGTCATAAACATGCATAATATATATAAACATAATTTAAATAATAGGCAATGTAAGACAATAGCATAAGTTAAAAGTAAACCAAAGCATGTAGTATTACCCAAAGTGATGGAACATGTGGCACAATAAAATTAAAAATAAATAAAATAAAAATACCTGTATGTATGTGTGTGTGTGTGTGTGTATATATATATATATATATATATATTACAATATAAAACATACTTATTTTGTTACTAAAGAAGTAAGTAAATTTATGCTAATTGGACACCCTTAGCAAAAAAGAAATACTTTCTGAACTCGCGTGCCCATCAAATTGCCCATAGCAAATACTGTATGTGCCATTTAAAAAAATAAAAATAAAAAATTATTGCTAGAAGACAAACTGCTATGGTGTTTATAGTAAACCTGAATCATTAAAATTAACTATGAATACTTGACGGAAGGGACGAGGATCCAAGTCAGACCCGAATAATTTTAGGGGGATATCACTGCTGCCAACACTAAGTAAAATTTACGTGGGCATGCTATCCAAGAGACTAAGAAAATGGGTAGAGAAATTTAATATAATTTCTGAATTCCAGACCGGATTCAAGGCTGGCAAAAGAACTAGCGACAATATTTTCCTAATTAAAACATTGATTGATAAATATATATGTAATAAAAGGGGCAAAATTTATTGGGGTTTTATCGATTTTGAGAAGGCTTTTGATACCATAAATAGAGATCATCTATGGTATAAGATGGAGAAACAGGGAATAAGTTCTAAATTTATAAGTTATGTGAAAGCGATTTACAGGAAGACAGCATTTAGCATAAAATTATCTAATGGTGAAGTGTCTAAATGCATTGTGAATAACAAAGGTGTAAGACAAGGCTGTAAATTAAGCCCTCTGTTATTTAATTTGTTTATTAATGATATAGTGAGTGTTTTAGGAAGGGAAGAGTTTCACTGCCCAATAATGCAAGGTAAGGAGATCGTAGCCATTCTATACGCTGATGACATTGCAATTGGATCAGTGACAGCTGTGGGACTACAAAGAGCATTAAATGAGGTGTTGAATTATAGCATTAAGTGGAATTTAAAAATAAACATAAAGAAAACAAAAATAATGGTCTTTAGAAAAGGAGGGGTAAGAAGCAAGAACGGGAATTGGTTTATGAAAGGAGAAAGGATAGAAGTGGTTGATAAATTTAAGTATTTGGGAGTTATACTAGGTAGTAAAGGAGATTGGAAAGAGCACATAAGATTAATGAAAAATCAAGGGAATGTGGCGTTATTTAACATAAATAATTGCCTAAACAAGTTAGCAAACATAAAAACTGGAAATTTAAATAATATTTTCAGGGCATTAGTGGAGTCAAAAATATTATATGCTGCTGAATTATGGGGAGAAATTGAAGCTTGGGAAAATCTAAATAGAGTTAGGGCTAGATATTGTAAAAAAGTGCTGGGTATACCGATCAATTCAGCAAATATTGCAGCTTTATTGGAATTGGGATTAGAAAGTAGTAGAGGCACATTTTTAGTAAAAAAAAAAAAATAAATTTATTCATAATATTTTGTCAAACCCAGAGGATAGTTTTGAGAAAGATTGTTTAAAATTTTTACAAAGTACAAAGGTTGTGAATAATTGGTGGAAAAGTTTAGAAGAGAATATAAACTGTATAGGATTAAATTGGATATGGAATAGAATGGGTTCATGGAATATACAGATTATATGCAAATTAATAAAAAAAAAGGTGTAATGATATTGCTAGGCAGGAAATGTTTCAGAAATGAGAAATTTTAAATCACTACAATGTTATGCAGAGATGAAATCGGAATGGGGTATGGAAGCTTATCTATTTTCATGTAATCGGGAAGAAAGATACAGTTTGGCCTGGTGGAGACTAGGAATCTGGAGACTGAAAAACTTGAGAGGATCGGTACCTAGGGGAATATGCCCATTATGTAACGAGGAAGAGGATGCAAAACATGTAATTTTGGAATGTAAGGAAACTGAGAGGTGGAGGGTAAATTTAATTGGTGACAAATTACTAAAAATTAATAAAGGGGTAGCATATAAGAAGCTTTGCATAACAAAAAATAGGGATTTATTGAAAAGAATGGGGAAATTTTTAATTGTAGCTAAAAGCAAATGGTTGAATAAAATAGAAGATAGTAGCAGTAGAAATTCAAGTGAAGTAGGAAATAATATATAGCATACTTGGGTGTTGTTTTAAGTAATAGGTAGAATTAGTTATAGAATGTTTGTTTAGTAATCAAGGGACTGATTGGTAAAACAGAAATGTAACCAAAGTCCCTGTTGTATGAAGATGAAATAAACCTATGTTATGTTACTTGACGGAGATTCTCAAATAAAAACGATTGTCTGTTGTCTGAAAGTAACGATTTGTACATGGAAAAGCTCCTCTCTACCTCCACTGAAATATAATCTAGAATGCCGAAAATGACCTAAAAATTGCCAAAAAATGACCTATCTCTTGAAATTGACGAAAAATGCAAAAACAAAATGTCCTTATTTAATCAATTATTTCATTGTACACATTTATATATATCCTAGCTATCTTTTAACCTTCATATCAAAAAGATGCAAAATCATCAGATGCCTTGCCCTACTTATTGTGCTTATTCTGAGAGAAAAACGATTTTACTCAAAACTGTTATTTTTATAAGTACTTATTTCAATCCAAGACTTTATTTGGTTACGTTCTATTGTCAGCTAATAGAAAAAGAACTGTGTTGCTTTTCACATGTGCCTGTGACGTCCTGCGACGATGAAAGAACATTTTCATTTTACAAATCGTTCTACACTGCCGGACTCAGGAGCTTCATACTACAAAATCTGCGGATGACCTTCCTTTTTAAAAAAAATTATTTGTGGTCGACCAGCAATACTACTTTACAGACCCTAACCCTTACAAATAGACATGTCGAGTTTGGCCAATTCGGCTCCTCTAATAGAAATTAATTTATATATTTATATGTCTTATATTCCTGAAAACTTATAGGCCAACAGTAACAGCGATTAATAATCTAGATTTCTACGAAGCTAATATAATTTATTTCATTTTCGTAGGCGTGGTCCTGTGGTTAGCGACGCTGACTACAGATCCACAGATCCGTCGGCCCGGGTTCGAATCCCCGGTACCTCCTCGGATTTTTCTAAGGTAGGGAGGTATGGTAGGGGTGCACTCAGCCTCGTGATTCAAATTGAGGAGCTACTTAATAGAGAAGTAGCGGCTCCAGTCATGGAAACCACCATTAACTGACCACATGCCCCCAATCCTGCCATCTGCCTATGGTAGATACGCAGGTATCGGGTGGTAGGCCTTGTCTCTTCAGGGATGTCGCGACACGAGTTTTTTTATTATTTGTTTTTGCTTATTTTAGTGCTCTTTTCTTAAATTTTTCGCCCTTGTTTACTTGTTTATTTTAGTGCTTAATTTCGCTTACAAATCCGGGAAATTGTCGTGAAGGCCCGAGCAACTCGGCTTTGCACTAGGATGGACTGCGCAATGCGCAGTCTTCGCAAGCATTTCCTCATTGCAAGCCGGAATGTGAAGTGTGAAAATCGTAAGTTCTGTGCTTGGAGTAGAAAGGCTATAGTCTGATTACCTCCCATCAGACTTGTTTAAATTGCGAGTTGTATGCCTGTTGCATGGATAATGTCGTAATAAGAAATGCAAGGTGTTGAGAGGGTAGTAGGGCAGGTGAAAATATCACACTTAGGCTAACTCAGTGCACGTTGTTTTGTCACTCTGTACATGAATACCATGCAAGAAGTTAAGGTCCTCATTGAAATGACATTACACTATATGTAAGTAAAGGAGGATCGCTCATTACATTAAGTTTGTAAGGTCTTTGACCACGTCTAACATTGCCCTCGTTTTTATCTATTTAATGTAGTGAGTCCACGTCATTTCTGACAGTCATTTAAGAAGGTAGTAATATTCCTCTTGACAACTTGCGTCATTTGCGTCAGTGCCATAATTCATTAAGTGCCAGAATGGTATTTTCTGAGATTGTGTGGTGGACGGGAAAATGTCTGTCCGTCTGTCCGTACGCGCGATAACTCAAATACTCGTTATCGGGTTTTCATGAAACTTGGTATACGCATTTATAACTTCCATGGACAAAAGCCTACTGATCTTGGACCAAAGCGGTTGACCGGTACCGGAGTAATGCCCAATTTAACGCCTATTTATGGTACTGTAATATATTAGAAAGAATTTATCAAATCCAAATCAGTTCTCATGACAATACACTATATTTTTTACAGTGTTCATATAGCCTACGGCTTGGGAAGTTTCAAAAGTTTGCATTGACAAATAGCATTACCTACATATTCCTTCACATATGCTTATCAAACTTTAGACGTTTGTTCTTCCATAAGCCCTGCTTAATGTATCGATCTACAGCTGAACTCGGATATCGATTACAAAAAGAAATTATTTTCTGCATATCGTAATTTTGCAATTATCACTGGCATTTTGTTACATCAGTTTACCTGATTTTATATTTATGTTATTTTGAATTGTAAGCAATGCTTATCTCCGTCTATGTTTCTGCTTTGTTCAACTGTTTTCATATGCGATTTTGATTCAAACAAATTGTTGCCAACAAAAAAAAAAGCCTGATTTTACCAACAAGTTTTCTGATTACTATTCTCAGCACAAAAGAACTTAAATTATTTTCCTTTTGAAATTTACTATTCAAAATAACATAACACGCTGCCCGTGGAGTACCTAGTAAATACCAGGGCATAGGCGTAACCAGGCCGACCATATGGGGGGGGGGTTATAAAGGAATACCCCCCAGGGAGAGGGAGGTCCGGGGGTCCTCCCCCGGTAAATTTTAAAAATTAAGATGCAAAATAACAAATTTTAAGCTTCCGGGGGTTTACCCCCGGAAAATTAAAAAAATTAAGACGCAAAATAACGAGTTTTAAGCTTCCGGGAATCCTCCCCCGGAAAATTAAAAAAATTAAGACGCAAAATAACGAGTTTTAAGCTTTTGGGTGTTTTCTCCCAGAAAATTTTAAAAATTAAGACGTAAAATAACGAGTTTTAAGCTTCCCACGCTTTATACTTGTATTAAGTAATTTATGGGCAGACTTAAAACAAATTATACAATTTTCCTTTTTTTAATCAATGGGGAGGGTTCAAACCCCCAAAACCCCCCCTCGGTACGCCTATGTACCAGGGTGAAAGGGAAAATTGGGTGTGATGAATTTTCTTGTAGTTTTGTAATATCCATGACATTGCGTGGGAGCTTAATATCGCTGGAGGATCTTAAAAACGATTAGAAATGAAAATGAACAGAGTAAACATTTCAGCTGTGAATCGAAGTCAACTATAATGAATTCGGATTTTTCAAAAACTCTTGACAGACATTTCCACTGTTTCCCCTTGGTAGTCATAACTGGGACGTAAGTTATAATGATGAATATGTTGTAATGTTCGCAAAGGGGACAGACAGGTGGAGTTGGGTTTGTTGACTTGTACGCTACAGCAGGTGATCCGGAGGCTGTCACGTATCACGCTACAGGCGCCAAACTGTGGCCAAATACAACACTCACCTGTTAACGGATGTGGTGTGAAGCTTCGCGACCTGCATAGAACGATAATATTTCGGCCAACAACTGTTTGAAATAAAAGATTTTCAGTTTATTAATCGTTAAATCCTGTATCCTATCTTAAATTTGTATTAAAAGAACTGAAAAGAAATTGGAAGAAAAATGTAAACTTTATAATATAAAACTCTTCTCTATATATATAAAAGGCTTTGTCCTGACTGACTGACTGACTGACTGACAGGAATCAACGTAGAGCCTAAACTATAACAGGTAAAAATTGGAATTTTGACAGTAGCCTACCTTCGTTTCATAATGTAGGTGCTCACTAAGAATGGATTTTGAAAAATCTTGATTTTAAATGACAAAAATCAAATGTTTTGAGAACTTAATCACTTTTTACACAGAATTATCGAATCAGAATCACAGAACATATTGTTGCCAGAGTGGTATCAGATGGGTTTGGAAAAAAAAATTAAATGCAAGTTTGACAAATAAGAGAAGTTATCAATATAATTCATGTTATAAATAAATATTACAGAATGAAATCCACGAAAATAATGCAGTCACATAACCTTCTCTACCCTGGACATAGAAAAAACAAAAGAGGTATGGTAATGTGTATATTATTATATCGCAGGTGTTTGGAGAGAGACAGTTTTATGGTAACATGAGAGTGAGAAATAAAATTTTCCGCCTCGATATTACAATTTTATGTTACAGGAATTTCTGTTTCTTCTAATTTGAACCCCCTACCAGGCTTGCTGGGTACAAGCGATGGGATGCAAAATTCTACATCCTCTATGAGCCATAAAAACTATATCAAGCGTTTTCTGTGGGAATAGTTTGAGTGTGATAAGTCGTTCTTCCTATTTAAAATTATAAATACCAATATTAGAACCTAGAATTTAAAAATCGAAAGTCCTTCATAAGTTAATTTCCAATTACAAAATAAAAACCCCGGGCGACGCCGGGCCTTTTAAGCTAGTTATAGAATAAGGGAGCAAAAAAATAAAAAAAATAAACTAAGAGCCTAATCATTGTGTTAACTGTTTTATTTTCAGTCCGGCACTGGTTTAAAAAAGTGTGAGAAGTTGAGTCTTGCCTCAAATTTTGAAATAAAAAAAATGGACTGTTTTCTTGTAATGGAAACGTTATCGCGATTATTCCCATAGAATATTCAAAGGATATAACGTATTGATGTTGTTTCCTAGCCATAGGTGATATGATTATGACATGTTGTGGTCACTTTACTGCCATGGGAAAATAAAATGAAATAACTAAAATAATTTCATTTGCGGTGACCACATCCGGCGGAGTTCAAGTTGACAGCCTGTCTCCGTGTTTCAAGTAATAATATAACAATTCATGTTATTGCCACAATACAAGGTGATGCAATGTAGCGAGCAGCATTGTAACAAACTTGTAAACCCGCACTTCTCCCCTTTAGCAAACTGTGGGTATTTAGCAAATAATTGAATACACTTTGAAATATCTTACACAATCATATTTCAGCCTACAGTCACAAACAAAATATTAAAAAAAAAACGCATGCAAATCCCTATAATATAAATCCACATGGCTGACTGACTGATGCCCGGTTTCTACAAACTTGTGAATTACCTATGGGTAAATTATCCATGGACAAATTAGTTCCATTTCACCCACAATGATATAATGAGCAAGGCCTTGGAGTTGTACAGTTAATTTAATTCAGAAGGCTTTGATTCTCATTGTTTAAATTATTATTGATCCTACAAAGAGGTTAAATTTTATCCAGTCATCCATGAAAGGATAAATTAACTCGACGATTACCCTTGGAAAGATCTAGCCCGAGTTTGTAGGAACATTTTTTCTGACATTTTCATATTTACCCAGAGGACATTTATCTAGAAACTCGCCACAAGTGTATGTGGTTGCTATCTTTAAATTACTTGTGTTTGTGTGGTGTTATTCTTGTGTAAATTCTGTCCATTGGATAATTTACCCATAGGTAATTCGCGAGTTTATAGAAACCGGCCATGACTCACTCACTGACACCTAATGTTTGCCCACTTCCAGATGAGCTAGAAACTTGAAATTTGGTACACATATAGCTTTTAGGCCTAAACCACAGGAAAAATTCCAAAAAGTTTATTTTTAAATTCTTATCCCTAAAATCCCCCGAAAAAGGGCTCGGTTTCCATGGCAACGGTATTATCAAACAGTGTTCACGTAAGGCTCTGAAAGTTTAGAAATAATAAATACAGGCACTTTATCTCCCACAGACCTTTTACAAAACCTTTCCCAAGAACCTCAGTGGGGAAGCGAGTCTATGTTATATTTTGCGATGATCAAAGCCCCAAGCATTTTGATTGGCTCTCGAGAACAGTCAATCAGAGAACGAGTTGACACAATTATTTATATACAGTGTGTTTCACGTACGAGTTGGCCAATCGTGCGGGTTTTTGCGTCGCGGCGGCTACAGCTCTAACTCCCGAGCGATCGGCTGGAATATCTACGCAAATAAAGCCGCTAACGGTGTAATGATTCAGGTTCTCATAATTACAGTTAAAACTACAATGAAAATAACCACGTACCACATCACGAGAGATGTTGGAAATGCCCTATTCTTGCATCCACACAACACTGGCACCATTTTAGGAAATTTTCTTTCATGCGCGTAAGTTCAGCCTCAGAGATAGAGTTGATTTATCTTGTGGTATTGTCTTTTAGTTCTTCTAACAGTATGTGACTATTATTTATACATTAGAAGAACTTAACGTCAATATCACAAGAGCAATGAACTCTTTCTCTGAAGCTGAGCTTATGAGCGTGAAAGAAAATTTACTAAAAATATTACAGTGTTGTGTGAATGCAAGAGGAGGACATTCCCAACATCTCTTGTGATGAGGTACATGGTTATTTTCATTGTAATTTTAACTGTAACCGTGAGAACCTGAATCATTACACCGTCAGCGGCTTTATTTGCGTAGATATTCCACCCGATCGCTCGGGAGTTAGAGCTGTGGCCGCCGCGACGCAGAAACCCGCATGATTGACCAACTCGTACGTGAAACGCACTGTATATACGTATGCGCCATCCCTCGTACGTATATATATATATATATATATAAAGTTAGCTTTGACAAATAACACTACTCACATATTCCTTCACATATGCTTATCATTTTATCAAACTTTAGACCTTTGTTCTTCCGTAAGCCCTGCTTAATGAATCGATTTGGAGCTTAACTCGGAAGTCGATTACAAAAATAACTTATTTTCTGCATATCAAAATTGCAATTATTACTGATTAAACAAAAGCATTCTGGCACTTTGTTATATCAGATTACCTGATTTTATTACATTGGCAAAGAGCTTATAATTTATGGAGCAGACTTTGATAGTGCCTGAGTGCACTTGGTGTGCTTTGCATGGTAGGTTGATCCTTAATTTGAGCCAAAACATTTCCCATGTAGAAATATTTTTAGCCATCATGGATTCGTCTGCTGTTAGGCCTAACGTCACGAGGAAAGCACAGAAATTACAAATATATAGTTCAAAAATGTATTAATTTGTCCAAATGAATTTTTGCCGAAATTTGTTTGAAACAAGGTTTATGTTTATTTTTCGCGTTATTTCGCGATTCAAAAGTTATAGGGGGTTATAGGGGATTATAGGAGGCAGTAAAATTTCTGCAAAAATTTGTTTATTTAGAACGATAAATGTGCTAATTTCTCGGACCTCTAGTAATAATCAAATGATCACGGTAGGAAAAGGAAATGTGTAATGACCAATGTTAGTAAGGTTCATGAAAGGTTTTCTTAAAATAGATTTTGACCAATACTGAGTGAGAAGTGTAATATACATAATAAAATATATTGTTAGTTACATTAGAATACAGAATCCCAGCCAAACTAAAGAAACTACACAGAATGAAGATGGCAATGTTAGTCCAACACCAGCAATCTACTGTAACATTTAGATAGCGTGATTACTTGGACATTCCTCCAGTTCTGGCAGCGCAGGTCGGTGAAAACTGTAGCCAACTGCAGGTGATGAAATCTGAAATGGAAAATAGTAATTACTGAGTATTCAAAATATTAAAGAGAACTACTTAAGGGGAGAGGACGGTATTTTAAATGTTTTTTCCCCTATTTTGTGCACTTGGGCTCCCCAGCAAAAATATGTTGGGCTCCCAGTTAGTTTTTGAATGCACATAGATAACCAATCTTATTCCTAAAATTAGTAGTAGTAGTAAGTAGTAGTAAGTATTCTGCCTTCCGGCAGGTTTTCAAACTTGGTACGCGAATTTTGTTTCCCAAAACTGTCTACCCTCTGCTTCCTCCTTCAGCATCCAATATTTCCGCTTTTCCCTTAAATCGTCCAATAGCTGAATTCTTCTTCTTCCAAGTCTAGTTGTACCCTCCAATCTTCCTTCTACG
Source organism: Ectobius pallidus (assembly GCA_964059195.1). Taxonomy (NCBI): domain Eukaryota; kingdom Metazoa; phylum Arthropoda; class Insecta; order Blattodea; family Ectobiidae; genus Ectobius; species Ectobius pallidus. Next base: position 28,889,908 of record CAXKWD010000004.1, on the reverse strand, counting down.
ACATCATGTAATAAGCAGTTCCTTCTGAGAATCTGCCCAACCCAGTTTGCTTTCCTCTGACGAATTGTGTGTATGATTGACTTCTTCTCACCCACTCTACTCAGAACCTCTTCGTTTGTCACCATGTCCATCCACTTTATATTTTCTATCTGTCTCCAGCACCACATTTCAAAACTTTCTAAATATTTCTTCTCTAATTTCCTCAAAGTCCATGTCTCTGATCCATACAAAGCAATACTCCAAATACTAAAATTAGGTTGTTATAAAAAGCTGATATTCATGTACCGGTACTTATTTTTATTCTGTCAACCACTGTATAGAGTAGAACTCCAATAGCCTAAAGAGGAACGCCAATTATCCGTATCACTTTAAAACAGCATTCAAGTGGATTTTGCAGCAGGGAGCATTGGGAAACCCTCTTTCAGTGCCAATTATTTGCGATATGTTCAATCCGGATATTCTCAATTGATTCGGATAATTAGAGTTCTGCTGTATTTTATTTTTCTTTAACTCATAACTAGAGACTGGACATTAGGCACTTAAAAAGTTGAAAACAGCCAGGCAAAAATGCATTTAAAATGCACGATAAGCTGGCAAAATAGACGCTAAGGCCGTGAGAGTAGGTGCCAAAACTTTTACAACTGCATGCAAAAGAAGATAATAGGTCGAGAAATATGAGCACATTTTGAATGTCTCTTGTTATCAGTTGAAATAAAACATTTAATACTTTACTTGAAACCTCATCTAAGAATTTATAAAGACATCTGACGGTGGGCAGGGGCGCCAAGTTTTGAAAAATATTGGGTGGGCTCAAAGATTTTAAATTTTTCACACTCCCGCCCCTTATTTCGTTCTTCCCTCTGGTTTATTGTCCCTTGCTGATTTAACGAATCTTTCTTAATTCATTCTTTCTATTTGTTCGTTTTACTTGGACTTTCTCCTTTTCCACTCGCCAATATGTTGCACTCTACACTCTTGCTTATATCACAATTCTTTATTTTGTCAATTAATAGTCTATCCTTCCTGTCATTTTTCTTAATCACAAGTATCATTTTAATTCTAAATCGATTTTTTCATTCTCTCCTTTCACATATTTAGAACAGCAACAATTTTTTGCCCTGAACGTAAATGTTTTTTTTTTTTCAAAGCGTAAAATATAATATTTCGGCAGTATCTTAGGAAATTGCATTTAACAGAGTAAGCCGTAAATAAATTAATGAACTTAGGAACGATTTCAAACGATCATGAGGGAATTTTAACAAAAGCCCTTAATATATATCTCAATAATAGCCCGATTTTCGCTTTAGAGTGATTCAACAATTAAACAAGATTTTTAGTATTAACAATAAATAGTTTTGGCAATGATACACAGCAAATTATTGGGTGGGCTCGAGCCCCACGGGCCCATATAAGTTGGCGCCACTGACGGTGGGTGTTTCATAAACATAGTGGAATGGAGAAAGAAATTCAAAATAAAAACTTTCAGGGCAGAAAAAGCTATATCCCTATTAAATGTTGTATTGTGGGACAGACACATCACGTGAAGGAAAAAACAGTATATTTTTACGATCCAATAGTTAAGAAAATAGTACAATACGGTTCAGAAATTTGGTCAATTAAAGAGTTAGAGGAAAGAAAATTATTAGCAACAGAAATGAATTTTTGGAAAAGAGCAAACAGAACTTCTAGGATGGAAAGAATTATAAATGAAGAAATTCGGAAACAAGTGGAAGTATAACACACTATAATAAAAGTAAAAGTAACTCGTATGGTATGGTCATGTGAGAAGGATGGGGGAGGAGAGATTACCAAAGAAGATCTTCAGATGGAATCCTCCGAGCAGAAAGAGGAAAGGCAGACCAAAGACGACATGATTTAATGGAATACAAGAAGACATTAAAGAGAAAAACATCCCTGAGAATCTATGGGAGGAAAGAGACGCTTGAAGATTGAGAGTATGGAAGATGTAGTCATACATATAAAAAAAACCGTGATGACGAAAAGTAATGTAAATGTAAGGACTCATACGTGCAAATTGCGTACCTTTCAACCATTTTTATCTAATTTTTAAATAAAATGAAGTTTTTCTGGGAACAGTTTTTCTTAAGTTTTTGTAGGAAATAGACATTTATAGGCATTGTATGTTGAAAATAGGCAGATTTAACTTTATGAAAAACAGCTCTACGGGTAGTGGATTGAACTTGTTTTAATTCATTTTTATGATACCTAAGGTAGGTGGTCCAGTTAAGGCCACGTTAATTTTCAAAATCAAAAACAAAGTATTTATAATTTCCAAATTTATAATTTTCACACTCAGCTATCAACAGATGACTATAATAAGTTGTTTCGGGCAAGAAACAATGATATTACTTAATTACATTGATAGCAAAAAATATATAATGAAATCAAGTGACAGTGGCCTTATGAGGAGCATGTAGTCATGATAAGGCCACTTGGGTACACTGTAATCATCTGACCAGCTCTGTACTCTTTGCCTCACTTTTTTATGCATCTGAAATAAATTGAACGTATAGGCACATCAATATGTATTAATTAGTGTAAAAATATAAAAAACTCAATTAATTAATTGATTGATTAATTAATTAATTATAAACAATTAAGCAAATTATGTATGTGTTCGCGGTCAAACCAGGTCAGTATGAAAAGTGTGAACATTATTGCTTAAATGTTATAAATTAAGTAGATATTCACAAACAGAACTTGAACATTATGACCGAGAAATAGCGTTCCTCATCGCATCGCATCGTATGTGGCCTTAACAGGTGCACTAGATTTTTTTATTTGCAATCTCGGTTATTAAACTTAGTATGTTAATGCAGATACAACAAAGAGATGCTTTAAAAGATCGCAATGTAAGCTATATTTCTACGTATAATTTTATGCTGATATGAATCTACTTAAATAGTTAGATGTATTTTAAGTCTTATCTTGTTTTTATTTCTGAAGCGCGTATTTCACAAAAGTTTCTGCCTTTCCTCGAGGAATGGAGAAGGAACCCTGAAATTCTGGTCAGTTGACCTTCGAAGGACGAGCTTCAAGTAGGTGCTGAAATCTGGGGCCAAAGTATGATACTTTTACGTTAAAGTATTAGTGGCCTTATCAGGAGCATGGCCTTAACTAGCGCACCTACCTTATAACAGTTAAGATTAGGCATTTTGCCTAATATCCGGTTACTACTTACAACCATGATCTAGCCTACAACTCAGCGGAATTAAAATTAAGTGACAGATATTTCTTTTCAGACAACTTGAAAACAGGAATGACTCATAACTGTATGACTGTTTTTATATCCTTTTTCAAATCAAATAGTTATGAGCGATCGCTTTTGTCTTCAGGTCTCTTTAGAGGCAAATAATTAAATTACTGTATGTAATTCAAGTTCTTTTGACCACCGGTGTGGTCTTGTAATTAGCGTCGCTGACTACAGATCCGTCGGACCGGGTTCGAATCTCCGGTACCTCCTCGGATTTCTCTGAGGTAGGGAGGTCTGGTAGGGGTGCACTCAGCCTCGTGATTCAAATTGAGGAGCTCCTTGATAGAGAAGTAGCGGCTCCGGTCATGGAAACCACCATTAACGGCCGTGGGTGTCGGCACGCTGACCATATGCCCCCCAATCCTGCCGTACGCAGCGGTCGGGTGGCAGGTCTTGTCCCTTCTGGGATGTTAGCGCCACGGAGTTAGTTAACTCAAGTTCTTTTGCACTGGGTACACTAACCTTTTGTTCACTTCTTAAATAATTTGAAATTAACTTCAACTGTTAAACGAATGTTTCAGCAGTAGATCCATTAACGGAAAGCGAGAGGAATAAAATAGATACAATGCATAGATCTGATAACCTTGATGCCAGATGCCAGATGCCCGCATTACGGGGGTGTAAGTTCAGCCCTCTAAATTTATGAAAATTAACTCTCTCGGTACGATGTCGGGTTGCGGCATACACGTAGCTAAACACTGCACAAAGAGAGGTACTTACTTTAAGTGTGTGTAGATGGCGGGCAAATGTGGGCGCTGTTAATTGTTGTCAGATGATGGGAACCACGCAGAGCAGGCTTCGCTGGCTATCTCGCACATAGCAGAGAGTGCCTTTCCCGCTCCGTCATATTCTGAAATAGAATAATTCCTTCATTTAAATTACAAATTTAACCTTTTTATCCGCACGAAGATAAAAACCAAATACAACTTCACCTAACAAGTGAACACATGACTTTCTCTACCCCAAGTATTCTCACTTCACATTCTGATTTAGAATAAGAGGCCGTATTGCAGGGAGTGTGTATTCAGTTGTATAAGCCTCTTTCATAAATATATTGTTCCCCACGCGTCTTGAAGACTGGTTTGTCCTAAGATGACTGTCTTATAACTGCCCTTCAGAAAATGTTTACGACAAAATGATTCAAAAAAAGTTTTAGCTCTCATGTACATTTATTTGTGTGCCCACCCTTACCCCCGGAGTGCCAAGCAATTAAGCCTAAACCTCCTGTCAAACCAAATTTTGGTAACCATGTGTGATGTGTGTATACCTATTGTGCCCTTATGTACATCCGTAGGGGATGTTGATGGTGTGACGTGTTTGGGCTGTGTACTTGTGTCTTTGTATTTTGGCGCAGGATTGACCTAAGTGCGGAAAGGACTTATGTGCTAAATAGTTACAGCCGTTTTCGAGAAAATCGCGAAACAAGGATTTTTTTTCATGAAAAGTGGAAGTAAAAGTAAGAGAAATTCGTCGCCAGTCTTCGGGTCGCATCCCGAGAAAATAATTATCTGCTCAAATATAAAATCTAGTTTTGGAACAATTTTATCTCCAGCTATGCTCTTCACAAACGCATAAAGTCAAGCACATTTGAAAATTGTAATTTTAGTTTGAGGGAACCTCAAAACGTGTATTTATGCTGAAAACTAGACAATGAGTTTCAGGGTTGAACACAATACTTCCTAAAGGTACGGATAGAGAAGGTACAAAATGCCTTCTTCTTATTTAAACGAACTCTTTGGTTACCTGACTTATTTACCTCAGAATTTTCAAAAGGAGACCTTTAGAAATCTTCCACCACATTCGGCAACTGATAAGCTTTTGTACTTAAACTTCTGGTTCCTAAAGACATTTGCCCGGCAATTAAAAAACTGTTGAAGATATCATACTCTGATACCTGATTTAAGAACATCTACAATACAAATCAATAAATGATAAATAGATCTTTACTTCTTAACTGATTTTTTAAATAAAATTGAACAAAAATGATTAGACAAATGATGGTCACAACTTACCGGCTACATTGCCACGTTTGCCAAAAATGCTGCCATTAAATGGAGGTTTTCTGTAGGTCGCTGTTGCCAATTCTGTCAACAGCAATACAGCTACAAGAAGCAGGAGAGTTGCAACGCCGCTTTTCTGCATTTTGTTTTGTTGGTTGAGCGATGAGTTCTGCAAACATTAATTACATCAAATTAGTTTGAAGTACCACTGATGAAATGTTGTACATATTGTATTTTATATACATAGGAGGCAAGAAGACTCCTGTTATTTTCCTAGAACAGTCTTTTAAGAGAAAAGTTTTCTTCATTGTCTGTACAAAATGGAAAAATAAATTGAACACGGTGAAATAAATGTTTGTTCGACCATACTATAATATGCTTATTACTAGAGACCGGATTTTAAAGGGAATTCCTTTTTTTATATTTCATCACAAAACGTGATAAAATTGAACAGGACATTACTGAGTAAGTTTCAACTGCAAATGACCTGGTTTTAACATCCCTTTTTTTCCCTTTTTTAGGCCCATTTCCCTTTTTTTAGGGACTTTCCCTTTCCAATACCTTTTTTGCTAATTTATTTAGAAAAATTCGTAAATTACCCAGTATTTGGCAATATGAAAACATTAAAAAATGTTTTCACTGATTCGCCATTGAAAAAATAATTCTTCCCAGCAGAATAGAGCGCTACAGGGAAATCACAGGCTTGCCATTGCCTAAGTTTCCCATTATGTCAAGGTGGGGAACATGGATTTCGTGTGCTATTTTCCTCTGTGAGAATTTCAAGAAAATCAAAAAATGTCTTCAGTCATTAGATGTTACAGAATCAACAGCTGTAGAGCAAGCAAAGGCTTTGCATAAAACAAACTTGTATTTCTCTATTGAATTTTTACACTCTTTTACGTTTATATCCCTTTTTTCCCCACTTTTTTGGCAATAATTTTCCCTTTTCCCCCACCTTTTCTTGGCAATAATTTTCCCTTTTTTCGTCCTTTTTTGGGTGAAAATTTTCCCTTTAAAATCCGGTCTCTACTTATTACATGTGACGTAACGATATCATAAGGATATCCGTTTCGATACAACAGCTTCTTATTGAAAGCTTGAGAGCAGCAAATGAAACTGTGTTATAAACAGCCTGTATCTAAAATAAAATGAATTCTGTTCGTGTTAATTTTAATATGATACTAAATTGAGTTCATTTCATCGTGTAAAAATCTGTTCGTTTCAAGAAAACGGCCCAAATCAAGCTTCGAATTGGCCGTATGCGAACAGCTAACAGTTGATTGCCGCGGTCGGCCGATTTCTTTTCTTTTCCTTTTTTTTTATGAATCTAAAATATCAAAACTTAAACATTTAATTATGGTCGAACAATTTCGTCCAACACTGGGTTTCGAACAAATGATCTTCGGCTTTCCGAGTCAGTGCTCTAACAACTGTGTTATCCACAGTCCGATTCACAGCGCCAGATGGAATCTCTCACCTATCCAGACGAAGTAGGAGAAAGATTTCATTAGGTGCTGTGAATCGAACACTGACTAGCTCAGTTAGTAGAGTATCGGCACGGAAAGCCGAAAATCATGGGCTCAAATCCCAGTGTTAAACGAATTCTTCTCCTGAAATATTATCTGGTAGAGAAAGTAACGTGAAATTACTTCAAAAATTACCTGGTATATCTACTGGATTTGCTAACGATTTTCGCAGGAAACAAAGAGCAAACAATCGACGATTGTGAGTGCACGGATTTGTAACTAGGCAACGCCACGATCACTTAATGTTTGCCGATACTTGAAAAATCTTGTGAGGATCTCAACAAGCGCCTAAATATACCATCACAAGGTGAGTAGTTCAACCTTTACCTCCTGTTCTAGTTCTCGTATTGTGCACTCAGCGTTCGTGTGTTTAGCATACTTCTCACACAACATAAGGAATCTTTGAATGTATGTAGGTAAGTCTATGTTACAATATTAAAAAGAATCTTATTCTGAAAAAGGGATTTCTTCACAATATTATGGGCTGTTTAACACCTATCTATCTCCTAGTATTCTTCCGTAGGGATGGGTAAACCTCTTATCAATACAGACCTTGAGGTATGAAGTTATACTGGATAAAATTCACAGATATAAGTATGCGAGGAACATTCATATAGGAACCTTTTCAAAATTAATTCAGATTATCATTCCTATAACACATGGAACAAAAGCTACTCTTTGAATCATCTCCTTACTCTGCTCCAAAATATTCAGAACTGTCCCACTTTATACACAAATAAAAAATGTCATTTAAAAGAACTAGGAACCACAGTAAAGGAGCTATAACTATATATTATAGTCTGAAACGATAGTTATATAACACACTTCATTCTTTCTTACAGGCGGGTTTCTTATGAAGGGACCATCAAAATATGTGTGAATTAGGCGTAATTTGTTCTAGAATTCTCCTATAGAGGAAATGTGAAATGTATAATCTAGGTTTTGTATTACATTTTCTTTAGCAAGGATATTCTACGGTTCCTCCTTTTTCCCTCTAGGGAAGAGTGCTCGGCTCTTCATCGACTAAGCAGGACAGTATATAAAAGATAGTTTGTTTTGAAAGACCTACAAATCGGCGCAAGAATTATTCGCTCACTAAAATATCAGCCTAAAGAGGTAATCAAATGCTACATTTTACTTCAGCATGGAAGAATACTGCCATTTTAGTTCTCTAAAAATCTGCCAATATCATCTGGGTTTGAACCACGTACCTCGGGTCGGGCAACAAACACATCTCATAGTACAACACTCGTGTTTGAAACGTAAATTATGTACACTCTGTTTGAAATAGCTCATACGACAGTTTAGCCTGATATTGTTAACGTGTAACCTAGCACTGGTAAAATGTACAACTCTAAAATAATTTTTTTTATAAATATTTGATAGATCTACAGCCGAGTGGAACGTCTTTGAAACACAAATATGTCTAAGCTTATTTAGTGATTCTGAATAATTTTCTTTCAAGAGTGGAGATACGAACACACGTTTTTAATGGAAATATCATACTACTGAAAGTTGGTGAGTTATAGGCTTAACAAATAAGGCAATAGAAGAAATCCCTATTTTAAATGCCAGTAACGCACACAAAAATCTAGACACGAAACACAGAAGCAGACAAACAAAGCAGACACAAATGTGAATACACTATTAAAATACCAATGTCGATCATAATACTTAAGAACTAAACAGATTTGTAATTGTAACACAGAATACGCGTTGCGATTACAGCCGTAATCATGACCTGCATTTCAGTTAACATGCACTCCTCTCCATATCTATCGCAACTCTTCTCTATACATTTATTTGTTAAAAACTTAACCTTCCACTCTCTGGTTCAAGTCTCGCTGTATGCTATACGGGTTGCATACATTTTACGTAACCGACGTATGACACTGCCTTAGATAATTTCGAAAGAACTGAATATTGTGGCAAAAATGAGATAGACGACATAAGCATAAAAGTACTTTTATAGGCGAGACTGTAAGAAGAATAGTTATTTATTCGAGTGAACTAGGCCTATATTAAGAGCATCTCTGTCAGCCTAGGTGGCGCAATCAGTATCGCACTGGCTTTCTGTGCCACAAGGTTGTGGGTTCGACCTCGGCCTAGGTCGATGGCATTTATGTGTGCGTAAAATAAAATCCCTTTCTGTAGATTCACAAGCATGTAAAAAACTCCTGTAGGACAATATTCCGGCCCATCGGCAACGGTCACAGGCTAAAGCTGCAGTACATCTCCGTCGTTAAATAACCATAGGCTATGACGTAACCTACTGGAGTATGTCTGATCGTTAGCATTGCTGACTACGGATCCGCAGGGAGGTCTAGAACGGGATGCCCTCAGCCTCGCGAGGATAACTGAGGAGCTACTTGCTAAAGAAGTAACGACTCCGGTAAAAAAAAACATCAATACTGGCTACAAGTATCGTCATCCTGACCACATCCCCCAATACTAATATCTGCCCGCGGTAGGCCCTATCCTTTGAGGGATGTAGCGCCACGGAGTTAGTTTAGTACTATTTTATATGGATGATGCCTCGAAATAATAATTTCTATACCGGTACGTGATATTGTGAACCATATATTCCTAATGGAATAATATTCTCAATAGAAGAGGCTATCAGAAGAATATATTTTCGGGCGTATCCCTCTAACGGTAAGTACACTTTCTGTGGATGACGTTACAGGCTTTCTTTTCCAACGTTAATGCTACCCGAAGAATACATTCTACAAAATGACGATATAGGAGAAAATAAATACGAGGCGCGATCAAAAATTAAGTTTCCCTGAGTCCGTTTACAGAAACAAAACATAATTTCATGGAAATATTTTTTTGCAACATATACAGCAAATATTAAGCAATTTTTAACAAATTCGCCACTGGAATTGACAATGTTTGTTATACCGTGGGACCAACTTTTCAATACGTGTGTCGTAGAAGTCTGCCGCTTGCGATTTGAACAACAGTGAGTCAACAATTTCTCCTTCTCTGTTATTCCCTGTCATTTCTTGATGGATATCACTGGGAGCGAGGCATCGACCGCGGCCGGGTTTGATTTTGCGACCTGAGGATCTAGAGGCGAGCACGCTACCTCCAGACCACGGCGGTGGACTAGGTGATAATAGCGGAAGATTTATTCCCGTTGTTGATGTTAAGCGGGAAGATATTAATTTCGTAAAGGTGATCTAAATCATTTCTATAGGAAATGTGACCGGAAGAATTCCTTCTAAAGTAGCTGACACTTACCTTGGCTGTCGATGTGTTCGAGACCAAAGACGTGGCAGAACTGATGACTACTGTGCTGGAGGGCTGTCTTTATATAGTAAATCCTGACTACCAGGGTTGGGGGGGTTGCAAATTTGGTTGTTGCCCGATCAACTAAGCTTTCAGCACTGCAGGGGAGGGAAGGGAGCGGAGGGCAAAGTTCAACAAAATGCTAATGAAAGTATCTCGGCGGTGAATCCCCGAGTCGCTTCAGATGCTGATTCGATTACCAGAGTCCATTTTCTGGTCTCCCACCACCCCAGTACACTCTCGTACAAACACTGCAGACCTGCCCCAATGCCACTAATTTTGTTTCCATTCTGCTATACAGTCAACTACATGCAATATACATATTATTGTATATAGGGATCCTACTTTACGGTGAATAAAAATGCTAAATTTCGGTGAAAAGAAAAAGTCATGTTAATTTCTGTGTTACTTAGAAAAAATAATGTAAATTCGGCGTTATTTTGGATTGAAGTCAGTTAAATTTATGGCTCATATGGGGCAAAATATTGAAAATATCTACAGAAACACTTCATCAAAGAATTTTTGGATTTTTGTTGTTGTAGATTTTAACAGTTGCATTATTTATATTCTCGCTGTTATTTCGGATAAAAGTCAGTTAGAATTATGGCTTACATGGGGCAAAATATTGCAAATTTCTACAGATACAGTTCCAAGAAATTTCGGATTTTTTTTTTTTTGTGGATTTTAACAGTTGTATCAGTTATCTTCTCCCTTATTTCGGATTAAAGTCAGCTAGAATTATGGATTATATGGGGGAAAATAAGCAAATTTCTGCAGATACACTTCATCAAAGAATTTTAGAATTTTATTTTTGTAGATTTTAACTGTTGTATCAGTTATCTTCTCCTTGCTACGAATCATATATGTATATAAGCCTATAGTCTATATATAATTTTTGGGCATCAAAATATAGCTATTAGTATAAGTTTCTTCCACCTTATATCATATAGGCCTATGTGGATGAAAGATATCCTACATTATAAAATTTGCCAATAACATTTACAAGTTGCTCCTTTTTAAATTCATTTTAATATATTCATTGCACCAACGTACTTTTTATTATACAAGTACTTAGAATTATCTGATGTTAGGAAAAATGTAGGCTACTCTTTTTTCACTTGTTTAACTTTTTATTCTGTGTAAACTATTGGTATTTGTCCATAGAGTTATTTTCGTATTAAAACTCCCGCTGCCTCATGGACATACGGCGTCGAAGTTGCTGCTGATGCTAAGTTGAGATCCGACAAGGAAAGGGACAAAACAAGCTCAAAAATATATTCAAAGGGACAAACAAATATAAGAGAGTTGTCCAAAGAAAATTGTTGGACCAAAAGAGTTCGGAGGTGATCCAAGCTCTGGGGCTGGCTAATTTTTATATTCCAACTTCAGAAGCTGTTTTCCGTAATTTGAGTTTTTAACGACTTAACGTTCCTTTTACCAAATTCTACTTCATACAGGGGCCTGAATTTTTCACGTTTACCAATACCTTATTTATATTTTGTACTGTACGCCTACCTAACCATGTGCTCCAGTGTGACAGTGTGATATGTAAGCATTTCTTGGCACACACGGTATTTATGCCATCTTCTTTTCCCTCATTTCTAGGAATGGGGTCTGGACTTTTGCGTCCCAAAACCACTAAACTAGGACTTTTGCGTCCATAGACCCTCAGATCCAATGATCCGTTTGCATCCTGGGTCTCTCTAGAGCAATGACCAAAATGCGCCCATGGAGTACAGGTAAAATTAATAATTGGTACTATGTAGTTCGTTTGGCATTACCCAGGGTGCACCGCGAGGAGGCGAACTGTACACACTCCAAAAATTTTAATCCTTCCATTACTGTCAGTATTAAATAAAACTGAAGCTGAGAATGAAGTTACTCTTCGCCTTTTGGCTACCAGTTTACTTTCTTGTGGTTGGTAGTAACTTAAATGATACTGTTCGCACAAATTCCAGTCTGCTGTGTGCTTCAGTTCTATATTCAACCTTGTTTTCTACCAAGAAGGCCTCTTTTTCATTTTTCTTCGCATTGACAACGGTTGTTGAGCATGTGTGAATATATGTTTCTGCTTGCATATTCTTCAAGGCTTCGTCAGATAGATGTATCGATCTTGTTCAAGATGGGACGCACGAGGGTTGTTTACGTCAAATTGCACCGGACGCACGAGGGTAGTTTTGATGAAGCGACCACTCGCTTTGGGACGCAAAAGTGTACGACCCTTACGCCTTTGACTTTCAAAGTTGAAACATACAGCGACCTCCGCTGCAACGGCAGTCATTCATGATACGGGGTATAGTTTCTCATTAAACATAGATTGGGATGAAGTATACAATACTACCATTTTAAAAGTTTATTAACCTAGTTTAAAATTCTTGTTCAGTATAAGGAAGTGTGCTCTATATGTATTTTTTCTTTCACACTCCCTACCTCTTGTTCACTCTCACACGTATGCAACATTTCCGCCCATATGTGTTTACCCCTAGGACAATATTCAGCTTTCAGCAAAGCGAACAGTTACATTGTAACTGCATTATTTTCATACGAATCCCATTTTCCAAAGTAATTAAATGTGTTGTTTGACCGAGCAAGAGTCACCCCTTCATTAAAAACAGAGCGTTCACATACTTAGGCCTATTAGATTATGACTTCAACGACGGGCATCACATTAGTTTGGTTTAGAAATTAAGCTATACGTAGGTCGGTAAATCAAATGGTATACAAATTGTACAGGAAATGAATAATGTTTTTTCCTTTTCGTGTTATTTCTCAACTTTAGATTGAACTGAAATATTGTTACAAAAAATAAGTAAAACACTGACACCATTTTTATGCCTTCATCATAGATCTTACTCTCTCACTCAATGGCAAAAGACAATTCCTAAGCAAGTTAAAGGAATATTATCTATTTTATGAAACCCGGATGTTCATTGCCGCGCTTACCTGATCCTGCCATTCAACCCTATTCTGTAGGAACCATCCTTCGCAAATCCTACTTCCCTTAAATCTATTCTAACATTGTCCTCCCGTCTAAGTCTAGGTCTTCCAAGTGGTCTTTTCCCTACGGTTCTGCAAGTCAATATTTTTTTAGATAGGCTGTCTTTACTCCCCCATGTGCGCAATATGTCCAGCCCATTTCAGCCTCCGCGATTTAATTACCCTTACAATATTCTATGAAGAGTAGGCCTACTGGTTATGGAGCTCGTCATTATGCAGTTTTTTTCAGTTTCCGTTTTCATTGCTTTTAGATTCGCATATTTTCCTAAGCACCTTGTTTTCGTACAGATTTTTAAAATTCAGTTCTAGTAAAATGTAAACTTAACTGGGGTTTCCGTAAAAAATATAAAAGCAAAAATGGGAGCTTAAATGCTATTTATATTTTTAGATTAGTTATTCTTTAAAAGTCTAATAGGCTAAATTTAAAACAGCAAGTGGTCTAGCCTACAAAATTGTTATACTCTAAATTAAAGTTTATGAAAATCGAACAACTTTATAAGATTGTATTAATATTTTACTATAAAAAAACGATCAAAATTTATTTCCTTCAAATATTGTCAAGTTACAAGAAGAGATACCATGTTCCGTTTTGCAGAAACAAAATGCAGAACTCCTACTGGGCAACAATATGATCTACATTAAGATACTTATACTAGAACTAGACTATCCTAATACAAAATTAGTTTCAAACAATTTAAGATAAAATTTAAATTTTTTTTAATATTAATGAAAAAATCTTATAACTGTTTGCCTTTCATTTGTTTCATCTTATTTTCTTCCAACTATTTCTAAATGACTAACGAATATAAACATAAGTTATTTAATAAAACCAGCGTAATTACAAATATACGTGTATTTCTAAAATAGAGTTCTGTTCTTTGTAATTTCGAACTGCCGATTTTAAATTTATTTTGTAAAAATGGTTTAATAGTTTTCAATTTATATATTATTTTGTTTATATACATTTGTAAATTGCTCTGACCTCTCTTATTAAATATATATTAAATAAATAAATATATATATATATCACACACACACATACACCAATGATTTGGATGAGCATTTTCATCAGTATTTCCCCCGATCAGAAGGTATTGTTTTACATGGGGAGGTCAGCTTTATATTGTACAGAGAAGCATCCTGACCTGTTGAAATGTGGCACAGACTGTCAGTTTCCCGCCACAGCCACCTGTGTTTTAGTTATATAAAAACTTTCATCCAACTAGCTCGAATAATTGACACAAATTGGGGTGGAATGGTTTTAAAAAAACTCTTCGTGGTCTTCAATTTAGAGTCCGGAGAGCGAATCCAGCTTTATTGAAGTGTTTACTACAGTGTGCAAAATGAGATCTCTGAAACTAATGCGAATATATTGCAGTGAATGCTGATACAGTACAAGCAGACATGAAGAAAAGGAGAAATTAACTAGCTAAGCTGCACTATAAATCCCAATATACAATGCAGATAGAATAGAAATGCTTTCTTTAACGTACATTTCCATGGTAAGGATCAATCCTCGGGATTGTTTACTGAATATGAAAGGTAAATTATGGCGAAATGCTATAATTGTAGTTAACTTCTGTAATAAAACAATAAGCATATACTGTATGCATTTATACAAAAATGTATATTTATACCCGCATCCCTATTTAATTAATTCTATATACAATTGTGCGTGCCATTTTAAGAAGACCTCGTCCCAAACCATCGTCTATCTACAAAAGAATATAATAAAATTGTTCCCTGATCCAAAATCTGCACCTACACCGACAAAGGACATGTGCTCTCGTGGTCGCGTGGGTTTCCCCAGTGTTGCCGCTGTCATTCACCACTTCTCAAGTGAAGTAACCGTGCTGTGGTACGTATGTGGCAACACTGTACTGGACTGCAGACAAATGTAAATATGCCTAATTACCTTTCTATTCATTGTTTGACAGGTCGAAGAGGATTGGCAGCAGGTAGGGGGAGTTCTTGGAAAAAAATATATTTGAAAAGTGGCACCCACAATATACATATAGGCCTACACACACGAGGAATGGGGCCTACGTCATGACAACTACTTTTTCTTTTGAAAATGTGGGACCGTTTTGAAGTTTTGAAATATACAAATGAAAAAGCAGGATATGCAATGTAGGCCTATATATAATGTAAATTATGGGTATTAAATGTAAGATAGTGAAGAGAACAGACACCCATAAACATTCATACACGACTGCTTCGTGCCACTCTAATGCATTTTGGAAGCATGAATGCACACACATCCACTTCGTGATCCCTTAAACTTCAGTACGATTGGACAATATTTCCCCAAGCTTCCATCAGCTCCTTCAGGTAGGCTATTCCCAGGCAGTTCTTCCTCGGACAGTTACTAATTTGACGTGAAAATTATGTTCACATCTTGGCACATCCAATCTGCACGGCGGTTGACTCACAACTAAATTACCGTCGCCTCTACTCGTATATGCTATCAAACTGTATACTCCTGAACGTGACAAAAATGTTATTTATTTAGTTATTTATTTATAGTTGTATCGTCAGTAAAATATTGCTATATTTGTTGTAAATGTACAATGAACATTTTAAATACTCTCTTCATTTCTTAAATGACAATTAATAGGGTTTTATAGTATGCTGTGTCTTTGTGTAACTTCTAGCCATATGTGTATCATATTCTAAATAAATAATTTTATATTTTTTTATTCATGTTTTCTTTTTTGTCATTTTATTAAAAATATAAGAAACTTATATGTCCTAAAGAATACAGAATGAATTTAAGGGTTACATTTTTATCTTATGTGGACGAAGGGGGATCCATATGCATCTCGAAGCAGGATTTTTAATTTTCGCTTTCGATTAGCGAGTTATGAGCGAAAAACTGACTGAAAACGTGATTTGTTTTGCGCTTTTGGGCCCACAGCTAATTAAAGCCTACATGTAGGCATTATGTTTCATTCTTGTGTTTCTAAAGTTAGAGATTGTTCAAGGTGAGTTATATTTCTTATGGTTGGACATATTTAGTCATAAATGAATTTCCTGGTTTTGTGCAATGAATATTAATAACTGTACCATTCTCACAACATTAAGTTGTAGTAATAATTTTATTTATTTTTTCTCCAGCTGTTCTCCTTTCAGCTTCGAGGCTACATCAGGAGTTCGGGATCTCTGTCTGTACAGTTGGGTAGGCCATGGAATTATTGCTTGTCAATTGTTACTATTGTCGGTGTATTTAATGGATAAATTTCAACTGATATTAATTTAAATGGATATGATACGGATGAAATGGTGAGGAAGATTCATGGTATGTAAATATCAAATTCGGCATTTGCCTTTACGACTGGGAAACCATGAAAAAAAAACCCATGTCAAATTGGCCGGTCCCGGGATTTGAACCTGGGACCTCCCGAAATAATTCTATTATTAACTCTGGTTGATGTTTAATTGTTTATCTCATTCGTGTCTTATGCTCAGTTTCTATAAACTCGTGAAATACCTATGGGTAAATTATCCATGGGCAAATTAGTTCCTAATCACCCACAATGATATAATGAGCAAGACCTTGGAGTTGTACAGTTAATTTAATTCAGAAGGCTTTGATTCGTATTGTTTAAATGATTATTAATCCTATGATAGGTTAAATTTAACCGACCATCCATGACAGGATAAATTAACCCGACGATTTACTCTTGGAAAGATCTAGCCCGAGTTTGTAGGAATATTTTTTTCTGTCATTTTCATATTTACCCAGAGGACATTTATCTAGAAACTCGCCACAAGTATGTAAATGTTACCTTTAAATTATTTGAGTTTGTAAAAGTTATTCTTGTGTAAATTCTGTTCATTGGATAATTTACCCATAGGTATTTCGCGAGTTTATAGAAACCGAGCATTAATCATTCTTCTAATAAGGTCATTTGTGGTTCTCCTTCGGGCGACTTCAATAACACGACTTTTACTCGAACTAAAATATCCCATCACTTGTTGAAACTACTGTACTCTACAGTTGAATAACAGAGACAATAGAATATTGACGAAGGCTGTACGTCCTCTTTGTGGAGGATGGGACTTAGGGAGTTGCCGGGTATTGGCAGGATATTGGAAAACATCGCAAGGGATTTGCAACAAAATTATTCTGAGATTGTATTAAGGTCAGAACCTTAATCTAGAAGACAAGCGTGACATTGAGAGGGAATACAGAGGCCAGCACAAAGAAAATCATCTTACAAACCCCAGAGCAGTTTAAGGTGCTCCCAGATTGTGTTTGCACTAGATAGAAGTATATTCATTTATACTGTTTATACGGATTTATATTTCATTATTTGCTGCTTTTTAATACTGATAATCGTTAAAACTTATTTTTAATAAAGCCTTAGCAAAAGCACTAATTTTTCGTGTAAGTATTAATCTTGTACAGATAGGGGGAAAATCGGTCTTACGGGTCACCTGCTAAAACAGCATGTGACGGAGATAGTCAAGGCAGGACAAATGAATGTAGAAACCATGGTATCGGTAAGCTTATCTACTCTTATACAATTCAACGGCCCTAAATAGCGTTCTTGCTCCCTCACTTCGTGAGACATCGGGTATACTCGGCGATGTTCGTCTCTCGCAGTTTAAACTTTCACGAAGAGTACAAAATTAGGAAAACCGTTTATTTATTATATAAGGCCTATTATATAAGGCCTTTTATTTTTACTTATAATTTTCATAGCTCTGAACCACAAACATTTTTAATAAACTGCCTGCGTAAATTTCTTAAAAATCCTGGAGTCAATTAATAATGGCGGGCGAAGCCACGGGCACCAGCTATTGATAGTTTAACCCTGGAAGTATCGCGGACAATAGAAATCCAAACAAACCACTCCTTCCCTTGAAAAATTATATAATTTCTGAAAATTGCACTGAATTTATCAAATAAAATTCACATCATATTCATCTGTGAACAAACAGTTGAGAAACGATAGGCCTACGTATTATCACTACTCACAGTTAGCTTTGTAACTGCATAATCGAATCGAAGATCGTTTTCCCAGGCGGCGCTTTCTAATCGTGGAATATACTCTAAACCCGGAATTTTAGCTGTTTCATTAATTATTAATGGTTTAGTTTATGAATGATTCGCGTGCAAGTGTTAATAAATATAACGCTTTAGTAATTATTATACTTTTAATTTTTAATTTTTCAATTAATTATCGTGCGCAAAGCCGCGGGCACCTGCTAGTTCCTTACTTGGTATCGTATAGAGAGAGCCTTGACTATAATTCTTGTTGAAATTTAACATGGGAGCAATACTTCACTGCATTAATAGATCACAGAGTACCCATTTCTTTAACGAGAAACTTCTTAGGGAGCCAGTGTGCTTTTTGTGTTCTCTATAGGCCTAATATGGGTAAAAATTCTAAATATGCCCATAGAATTTGATACATACAACAAAATATCGTAACCCTTTATTTGGCAAGGTGAATCGGAATCGGAATTGAATTGAGAATATCTGCAACGTACTTTTGATACGTGGCTCCTTCCTCTTTTATGCCCACTACTATGTAGTAGGCAATGGGTACCTAGGCAAGGCCCATTTGCCCCATAATTTTTAGTATGATTTTTGGCAAGGTTCTGTTTTTCAAACAATATAGAAGCCCATGCCGGACTGCAAAGAAAACGGTTAACACAATGATAGGCTAACAGTTCATTCTTCGCTGCTTTATTCTGAAAATGTCTAGGAAATTTGATTTGCTTCCAATCTCTTTTCCTTCATTTGGATATAAAAATTAATTTAAGTAAATCTAATGCATCCTGTAAAATACATTGTCATTTTAAGGGTTATCAAAATTCATTCATCAATATAAAATAATGAACAGAAAATATAAAAAATAAGCTAGTAAAAATGATAACTAATTGAAAAAATGCATTATGCTTTTCCTTCATTTGGATATAAAAATTAATTTAAGTAAATCTAATGCATCCTGTAAAATACATTGTCATTTTAAGGGTTATCAAAATTCATTCATCAATATAAAATAATGAACAGAAAATATAAAAAAATAAGCTAGTAAAAATGATAACTAATTGAAAAAATGCATTATGGCATAATGAACCTGCGTGTATTGTATAAAATCAAAATTGTTAAATATTTAGCCTACTACAAACAAAGTGTAGCCTACATCAAGTGCGTAAAATAGGCCTATAAACTTTTCTGTCAGAACTCACAAAATGGAGAACACCATCTCTCACTAAATCCATTTACTAAAGGGCTTGAAAATGCATATTTCCTCCCCTTAAATTTTCAGTTGATTGTCGCCTTAACTTAGCGAATTACTTCGTTTGCTCCGGTCTGGGAGACTTACCATCCCCCTACTTTTATCCCACGATCACAGAGTTTGTATTTGATTTTTTTTTTTAATTTCCACTTAAAAACTGGAAAGATTCCTCCCACATTGAGTACGAACTCCGTCAAACATTGTTTGTAACCTACTTAAAACACCTACACGCATGGAATTCGCCCAGTTTGGAATCCATTAGCTCATTAAGGGAAAATTGTGGAACAAGGACAAATGCTCCCACTCCAAATTGCCTTACTTCTGTAACAAGGTAAAATTCTTTGGCTGCCGTGCTATTAGCTTATGCTCTACTAAAATATTCGTAGTGGTACTTCACGTGCCTATTATAAATGGACTATTAACACTATAATGTCACAATAAAAAACAAAATAGAAAAGATAATAAGGAAAAGCAGAATATTGTGGGTGCCACTTCTTAAAGAACTGCCTCTCTGGAATCCTATGACCCCATGTTGGGGCGAAGGGCCTTCAAGTGAAGGTTTTTGTTTACTGATGTGAATTTTGTTACGCTTATTTTCCTAGAGAGGATAAGAGGGACAGGTGGTAAGCCCATCGCCCCTTAACCCCCCTCCGGAAACTAAGGTATTACTTGGACGTGAAAGGGCCGAGAAATTTTGTCCAGAGGCTCTAATTTAGGCTTGGAGTTCTTTTACATGCCATAAATCTACGACACGGGGACCCCCAGCTTAAAGTCTCTCCCGGAGGACACCGTGTCCAGGATTTTTACGTTCCTGAAACCCCCATCGACTGCGACCTTCGGATCTAGTGGCGGGCACGCTACCTTTAGACCACCGCAGCCGACTGTGTCTATCTACTGCCACCCTAATCCTACTCGACCTGTCAATCAGTGAATAGAAGGCGTTTTCACACTTGTCTGCAGTCCTGCACAATGTTGCCAAATACGTACCACAGCATGTTTTTAATTTACTTGAGAAGAAGTGAATGACAGCGGCAACATTGGGGAAACCACGCGACTACAAGAGCACCTGTTCTTTGTCGGTGCAGATTTTCGGAAGAAGGGAACAATGCTATTATATTATTTTGTAGATAGACGATGGTTTGGGACAAGGTCGTCTTGAAGTGGCACGAACAGTATAGATGTATGTATGTATGTATTTGGCCCCTGAAGGGGGAAGGCGGGTTGGGACTACCCTAAGCACTTCAGCCTTGTGGCTCATTGTGCCAACCTCCGGAATGGAATGATTTGCAAGCCCAACGGTCCCCCGACAATAGACCCCACCGCGAGCCCCCACGGAACTCCCCTACATCCAACAGATACCATTACCATGCCACGTGTGCCGCTGCCTCGGTACCTCTTATAGAGCCCCCAGGTTGGTAGCACACCAGCCAGCAACTTCAGGACCACAAGCCACGGGGAGGACGGGAGAGGCCCACAGCAGGAGCTGGGGGCGAGGGTAAACCGGAAACCGGGAAAGGAAACGGGATGATTATGAGGGGGAGTTTGAAGATGAAATGGAGAGTGTTGGTGGAATGAGAGGGGGAAACGGGATGATCCCCGAGAAATACCCCCCCACAAATGACACGCCCGCCAGGCCCGGGGATTGAACCCGGGACCGCTAGCATGCCAGGCCCACGTGCTAAGCATGAGCCACCGCGACGGCTTACAGTATAGATAGATGGCCTACGTTCCAAAAGCTGAGAGCAGAAGAGATATCAACATTCTACTAACTTAGTATGTTCGATACCAGTGGTATTAAGAGTGTAAAATATAAAAGCTTGCCAGCTAGGGAAAGAATTTTGTAGCGATATGGCAACTGCGTAGATACATGACGTGAAGCTCAACTGACTGTTGACTGTGTGCAGACCTACAAATTGGAAATAGGCATAGGCCTGCTTATAAAATAATAAGTTTGTGTCAAAATTGTGTTCATTCTCATTTACAAAGGCAGTTGCCGGATTGTAGACTATGTTTACTTTCCATAATATAATGCCGCTATGCCACTCAACATAATCATTTAGGCTAAACCGAATTTCACTCAAGAAAGCATCACAGCAATATTCACGTGCACACGGATAAATTATTACAGGAGCCTAGGCCTACTGTTAAACTCAAAGATCCTATATAATATTTTAGGAGAAAAATTCCTCTGAAACTGGGACTTGAACCAAGGACCTTTGGCTATCCGTGCCAATGCTCTTACCAACTGAGCTACGCCAGAATTCTATTCACAGCGCCAGATAGAATCTCTGTCCTATGACTGGCTGCCCTTAATGATCTAAATCACTGAACACGCGATAAGACCTATGTACAATCTATATATATAAAAATGAATGTATGTGTGTGTGTCTGTCCTTTATGCATTACTACACCATTCATCCGATCGCCATGAAACTTTGGGAAGTTGTTGAGTGCATTCCCGGGAAGGTTTCTGGCATATTAAATTTTTTATTTTTCCTTTCGTTCGTGAGTTATGAGTGAAAAACGGGCAAAAAAACGTGTATTTTTTGCGTTTTCGAAGCATCAGTTTTCAGTAATACCATTCAATGTCAAATCAATTACAGTAGGCTTTGGCTATTTTTGTCATTCCTTGGACATAAAACTATCGCGATCGCTTGAATGTTGTAGCTCACGCTGGTCGATTCATTTGTTTATAATGTCAAGGCAAGCAGACATATGAAATTTTCAACCTACACCGAAGTGGATTATTATTATTATTATTATTATTATTATTATTATTATTATTATTATTATTATGAGGGATAATCAATATAGGCCAAAATATGGTCAAACGTTGTTCGATTTGGACGAAACTCACTATACAGGGGTATTCTGGGTCAAGGACCTCGAATCTGAGGTAGCTTTTACCAGGCGACGCTATCTAATCGTGGTATGTTGTCCACGTGATTTAGGTGTTAATAAATATAATGATTTAACTATTATGCTCTTAATTTTTAATTTTTGAAATAATTATCGCGTGCGAAGCCGCGGGCACACGCTAGTATTGTATAAATAAGCCAAGCAATAACAATAAGGAAAATAGTAGGCTTAAATACAGTTTACTATAATTTATCAAATTTGAATGCAAAAAATGAAAAGATTATATCATTCGCCGTAGATCGATGCAGATTTCTTTTCAAAAGTCATGCTTTTGGAAGGGCACATTATGAACTAAATTCACATCTAACAGATTAGCCTATATGAACTTCTTTCACCAGTGCTTACTTAGCATATTTTAAAAGAAGAGGTTGGTGAAAATCGTTGCATATCTTTAACCGTCTATAATTTCTCATTGCGTTTTAGTTAAATTGACTTTCTTATTACTTTCGTTCTTTAGTGTAAGTTTTCAATAGTTTATTCCTGTGATGTTACGTTGTGTTATGTTATGTTGTGGTATGTTATGTTGTGTTATGTTATGTTGTGTTTGCTATGATGTGTTTGTGTTATGATGTGTTTGTGTTATGAAGTGTTTGTGTTATGATTTGTTTGTGTTATGTTATGCTGTGGTATGTTATGTTGTGTTATGTTATGTTGTGTTTGCTATGATGTGTTTGTGTTATGATTCGTTTGTGTTATGAAGTGTTTGTGTTATGATGTGTTTGTGTTAAGTTATGTTGTGGTATGTTATGTTGTGTTATGTTATGTTGTGTTTGCTATGATGTGTTTGTGTTATGATGTGTTTGTGTTATGAAGTGTTTGTGTTATGATGTGTTTGTGTTATGTTATGTTGTGTTAGTCGTATGATGTGTTGTGTTATGTTGTGTTAGTGTCAGGATGTGTTGTGTTTTGTTATGATATGTTATGGTGTGTGTGTGTGTTATGTTATGTTTTGTTGTGTTTGCTATGATGTGTTATGATGTGATTGTGTTATGTTGTGTTATGTTATGTTATGTTGTGTTGTGTTTGCTATGTTGTGTTAGTATTATGATGTGTTGTGTTATGTTATGATGTGTGTGTGTCATGTTATGTTATGTTGTGTTTGCTATGATGTGTTTCTGTTATGATGTGTTAGTGTTATGATGTGTTTGTGTTATGTTGTGTAATGTTGTGTTAGTGTTATGTTGTGTTATGATGTGTGTGAAATTTAATGTGTTAGTGTTATGATGTGTTTGTGTTATATGTTGTGGTGTTGTGTTAGTGTTGTGTTAGTGTTGTGTTAGTGTTGTGTTATGTTGAGTTATGTTATGATGTGTGTGTTATGTTATCTTAGTGTTATGATGTGTGTTATGTTATCTTAGTGTTATGATGTGTTTGTGTCATGGTGCGTTGGTGTTGGTGTGTTTGTGTTATATTGTGTTATGTTATGTTATGTTGTGTGTATTATGTTATATTGTGTTAGTGTTATGATGTGTTAGTGTAATGATGTGTGTTAGTGTTATGACGCATTAGTGTTATGATGTGCTAGTGTTATGATGTGTTTGTGTTATGTTATGTTGTGTTATGTTGTGTTATGTTATGATGTGTTTGTGTTATGTTACGTTGTGTTATGTTGTGTTAGTGTTATGATGTGTTGTGTGTATGTGTTATGTTATGTTATGTTAGTATTATGATGTGTTTGTGTTATGGTGTGTTTATGTTATGATGTGTTTGTGCTATGTGCTATATGGTATGTTATATGTAATATGTTTTATGTAATGCTATCTTATGTTAATAGGTGTTTATGTAGAATATTCTACCCTAACATTCCTCAGGATGAAATAGGGTAGGCCTATTACTTGGATGATGGTAATAATAATAATAATAATAATAATAATAATAATAATAATAATAATAATAATAATAATAATAATAATAATAATATCAGGCAGTAATCTCGACAACCTGATGCCCGTAAAACTGTTACTTAACCGAATCGCTTTTATGCCTATACGAACAATGCTAATTTATATTTTACTAATAAAATTATAAAACTCGCTAAAAGCAGAGGACAGTAGGAAATGAGTTAAACGGCTTTTCCTGGAACACGGGGCCCATTAGTATTTCCATTAGCCTTTATTGCATTAGCAGGCAACAAGCTCGGACACACCAACTTGTGCTTCATTTCATCAATTGGTTTTGCTCTTCACTGGTCTCCTTGGTAAAACCCGTCTCACTTATTTCAGTGTGTATAGAAAATATTATATTTGTAAAGTTATCGGTTTCATTTTGTGAAACCTATCTGGAAAATCGCTCCTATTAAGGGTACGAGCAGGTCAGACTTTTATGAGTTTTCATAAAAAAATAATTGTATTTAAGTATTTTATTTGAATACCCTAAAGTACGATGCAACTAATAGTATGCAATTAGCTAAAGTCAAACTGGCAAACATTCTAGAAAAGGAAAATTGTGAAAATATAAATTTCAATAAATTTTATGAGCTAGCTAAACTGATGGTTGAACGGGAGAAAAGAAAGAAAGGTTATATAGTGCTGGAGGATTTTAGACTACCAGAGGCCAGTACCAATACTGTAAATTTAAAAAAAGAAGACACCAATTAGACACCTAACACTTTGCCTTGCATTTTCCCGACAGTGAAAATCAAATGCATGAAGGTTGGTTGGTATATGGTTATTTAACGACGGGGATGTACTGAAACTTAGGCCTGTGACCGTCGACGGTGTGCCGGAATTTTGTCCCGCAGGAGTTCTTTTACATGCCAGTAAATCTACTGACATGGGTCTGTCACATTTATGCCATTGATCTGGGTCGGGATCGAACAAGTAACCTTGGGCACAAAAAGGGAGCACGATACATGGCCGAAAAATGTACGAAGGATGGGGCATAAGTCACGGCAACATTTAAATTTTTTGAAAATGTGGGTTCATCCCTATAATATAAAGCCACATGGCTGACTCACTCACTGACATTAATGTTTGTCCACTTCCAGATGAGCTACAAACTTGAAATTTGGTACAGATATAGCTTTTAGGCTGTAATCCACAGAAAAATTCCAAAATCCTTTCCCGAGAACCTCAGCGGGGGTTAGGGAGCGGAGCCCCCAAAGAGCGAAGCGAGTATTGAATATACAAATGAAAGAGCAGGGTATGGATTGTATGTATGATGCAGATTATGGGTACCATGTGTAGGATTGAGAAGGGAGCAGACAACCATAAACTTGCATACACGACGGCATCGTGCCACTCGACTTTACTGCAGTCGTTGGAAGTATGAAACCACACTTAACCGAAACTATAAAACCCTCGAAGTTCGGTGCGGAGAAGGTCAATATTCCAAAAACTTCCACCAGATTCCTGCGGCATCCTCCGACATTTTTACTCTAAAGAAAAAGCTATTCTGACTTAAGAACCCTGTCCGCCCATTCTACATTGTGTTTTTACTCCAGTTTTTTAAAACAATTGCAATTCTATCGATGTATCCCGTGTAAAGTGCTCTGGGTCTTTATGACCCCAGGGGTACTCAGTGTACAGAGGTAAGCTGATAGTAGGAAGGCTATAGAAAATCAGATATTTTATAGAATAGGGCTGTACTAATGTGGTTTTCTAATACTAAAGTTAAATCTAACAGCATTATTAACTCTTCATGCTAATTGTCTTACGCCATCCACCTGAATACAATACACACCAAATTTACTGAGAGATAAGAGAGCCGTCCATAAAGTAAGTTTCCCAAGGGCCGTTTACAGAAACAAAACACTATTTCATGGAAATATTTATTGCAACATATTCGCCACCGGAATTTATACATTTTTCATTCCGTAGGACCAAAGTTTGAACACCTATGTCGGAGAAGTCTGGTGCCTGGGATTTGAACCATTGTCTGGCAACCATGTCCGTCTCTTTGTTACTCTCTGTCATTTCTTGAGGTGTAGGAAAAGATGGAAATCAATGGGAGCGAGATTCGGGCTGTACCGTGGTTTTTTAAACACCTCCTAGCAAGTCTCCTGCAGAAGTTCCACTGGGAGGTTTTTAAACATTCACCCTACAGCCCACACCTCACTCCCAGTGATTTCCATCTTTTCCTACACCTCAAGAAATGACAAGAGTGACAAAGAGGCAGACATGGTTGCCACA
Organism: Ectobius pallidus; assembly: GCA_964059195.1. Classification (NCBI taxonomy): domain Eukaryota; kingdom Metazoa; phylum Arthropoda; class Insecta; order Blattodea; family Ectobiidae; genus Ectobius; species Ectobius pallidus. Next base: position 28,863,514 of record CAXKWD010000004.1, on the reverse strand, counting down.
CAATGGTTCAAATCCCAGGCGGCAGACTTCTCTGACACAATTATCAAACATTGGTCCCACGGAATGAAAAATGTCTCAATTCCGGTGGCAAATATGTTGAAAAATAGCTGAACACTAGCTGTATCTGTTGCAGTAAACATTTCCACGAAACTGTGTTTTGTTTCTATAAATGGCCCCAGGGAAACTTACTTTATGGACGGCCCTCGTAGTTATGAAATACGAGGATACTAAACAAATCCAGAATCCATTCCCAATAATTTCAGATAGTGAGTACTTACCATATCAGTTCAACAGCTTTCTTATATTCAGTATCGGTACTTCACACAGCCAAACTGAAACAAAACAACGGAGATTAACATAACTAAATAAAGGAAACAAATGAAATAGCTGCAAACATGAGAAAGAAAGAAAAAAACAGAACAAAAAAAGATTAAAGAAGAAAGAAAAAGAAATAAAAATAGTAGGAATAAGGGTGAAAAAACTTAAGACGAATACATAAGATATAAGAAACCCCGAATGACAGTTGCAGGAAAATAGAGTAAAGAGAAGGAATAAAGAAACTAAAAAGAAATTAAGATAAAAAATGAAAGCAGAAAAGGGAAGAATTAATAGAGATAAAGCAGAGAAAAAATGAGAGAAATATAAAGAAAGGAAATGAACTGAGTGCTGTTACTGGAACAGTACTCGCTACGGAAGGATGGATCTTCATCAACCATTCCTCTCTTTTTTTCTTTCTTTCGCTTGGCTTATTCATGTTTATTATATTTATTAAATCTTAGGCTATCCCAGTAACAGTCATTTGTATTAATTTTATTATAGTGCAATTTTAGTTTATATATTTAGGTGCCGGTATTCAACTCGTCTCATGAGCAACGAACTTGCTTTAATGTGCCTTAAAAACTAAACTAAAGGCATTACTTTGAAGCTATTGGGAGACTTGTTGATATAACTATTTTGAAATGGAAACTGCATCAGCTACATTAGTCTAAAGTTAGGTACATAACTCGCGAAATAACCTTTATATATACTACTATATATATATATATATATATATATATATATATATATATAAATAAACTACTCTTTCGCGCTACAAGGCACTCCGTCAGTCGACATCATTGGCAGATGGCAGGGTTCTGAGTATTTGGTCAGCAAGAAGATTCATATAACCGTTATGGACGGATTTTCTAGAACCAAGCCGCTACTGTTTTATCGAGTTGATCTCCATGACGCTGAGCTAAGCATGTTTCACACCTGGTACCTGGGATCAAACCTAGGCTTGCGTATCGGTTGGCGTTATACACTCGTTCCAAGCATGTTGATGTGTGCACGTGTTTGTCAAGACAATGGCATTAGAAACCAAGAATGAACCAAATAAAGGAAGAAAGGAACAAAAGAAACAAATAACGACAGACTAGAAATCACAACATATGGATCCGTATGGAAGGGGAGGGCGACATAAAGAAAAGTTTGAAATTACTGGAGGTTTGGGGGGATTGGAATTACCTAAAAAGGTGGGTCCTCCTTCGGAAATGAAAGAAAATGAAGTGAAAAATGATGAGTTTTTAGGTTCTCTGGGAAGATTCCTCCGAATTTCTCAGCAGATAAACTCTGGGCAGAACTTTGCTGGTTTTACACAGTAGGCCTACATAAAAATTAAAACCATAAATCGGATATCTAACTTTTTATCCTTGACTTTAGGTGCTGATCTGATATGGTTCACAAGAAATCAATCTCCATATATATATATATATATATATAAGAGGCTTTGTCCTGATTCACTGAATGAATGACTGACTGAATGACTGACTGAATGAATGAATGACTGACTGACTGACTGACTGACTGACAGAGAGTCAACGTAGAGCCTAAACTATAATAGGTAGAGACTTGGAATTTTGACAGTACCTTCGTTTCATAATGTTAGGTGCTCACTAAGAAAGGATTTTGAAAAATTTTGATTTTAAATGCCAAAAATCAAATGTTTTTTAGTATACTTAATCCCTTTTTACACAGAATTATCAAAACCAAATCACAGTTGGCATGACAACATATTGTTTCCAGTGGTCTCAGATGGGTTTGGAAATAATTGAAGTAGGACTTTGACAATTTAGAAAAGCTATCAATATAATTCATGTTATAAATAAATATTAAGTTATGAGATCCACGAAAATAATGCAGTCGCATAACTTTCTCTACCCTGGACATAGAGAAAACAGTACGAGGTATGGTTATATGTATATTATTTTATCGCAGATTTTGGGGAGGAATGTATGAAAGTAATATTGCATTTCTGTTTAATTTCATCCCCAAAACGGTTTTATGGTAACATTAGAGTGAGAAATAAAATATTCCGCAAAAACAATACAATTTTATGTTACCGGAATTTCTGTTTCTTCTTATTTGAACCCCTACCAGGCTTGCTGTGTACAAGCGATGGGATCCAAAATTCTACATCCTCTATTAACCGTAAAAGGCTGCATCAAGCGTTTTCTAAGCGAATAGTTTGAGTGTGATAAGTCATTCTTCCTCATTTCAAATTTTAAATAGGCCTACCTATAAAAGGACCTAGAATTTTAAAATCGAAAGTCCTCCATACATTAATTACGAATTACCCCCGCCCCCCCAAAAAAAAACCCATGCGACGCCGGGCCATTTAAGCTAGTCATTTATAATAGTAGTTCAAGATAAGGAACTCGAACCGCTGTCTTGTGGGTTGTCATGGCTAGTCTACGCATTTGGCACAAGGCGTTTAGAATATAAATACTATTCAACTTGCATTTTACAATCAACTACTCCAGGGCGAGTATATAAATGTTTTTATTTTTGTTTTAAGCCTATATTTAATTAAATTTGAATGTGATTTTATGGGGTGATTATTTTTTACGAATAAAAAAGTTAAATAGATGTAAAAAAAACGGGGAGGCGGTCTCTACGGTCCCCCTGGATCCGCCACTGATAGAAATAGAAAGGGACAGAAACAAAACTTTTATTAACTTTTACTCACAGGTAGATAATGCAATTGTTTTGTTTTTAATCAAATAAAAAATTTACTCCTAAGGTAGCCATAAATATTATTATACCCGCGTTATTGACTTCCGGAAGGATGAAAGAATCTCTCAAGATTCAGTATCAGTCATATTTTTCGAACATTCTTAGCTCCATATGTGGCTCCCTGAAGGACGTGAGGAAATCTGCTTACCGTCAGTTAACATGGCATGTATCTTGAAATGCAGTTTACATGCCTAATACGCAAAGTGAAATCCAAGACAATTAATTTCAGATATATACACTTTTCTTCTCTGTCCTTCCCCCTGTCCCTTCTCCTAATTATATAAAACCAACTCAAATGACTTTCCGATCTGCTATTTCCATGGTAACGCGTTTTTCTTCTATTTCAATATCGTCCGTCATTTGTTTATTTACCAAAATGGCTATGTTCTGTCTACGTTTATCCACATCTGTGGTCAGAAATTTGCCAACGGTAATCTCAAAAGGTCCAATTCCAGTATGGTCTACAGCAATAACACCAGGACGTCATCTGCACGTCTCTTGCAGCAAGAGATCGGCTGAAATTTCTTCCATACTCGAAGAGAGGATTCTCGGTGCGGTTCCCAAAACTGATTTAGAAGAAACTGGAAGTGTATTAAGCATAGGCGATGGTATTGCTCGTGTCTACGGGCTAAAGAACATCCAGGCTGAAGAAATGGTGGAGTTCTCTTCCGGACTGAAAGGTATGGCCCTCAACTTGGAACCTGACAACGTAGGTGTTGTCGTGTTTGGTAATGACAAGCTCATCAAAGAAGGAGACATTGTAAAGCGAACAGGAGCAATTGTGGACGTGCCTGCTGGTGAAGAACTGCTGGGAAGAGTAGTCGACGCTTTGGGAAATCCCATTGACGGCAAAGGCCCATTTAAGGGTACAAGAGCTCGAGTTGGAATCAAGGCCCCTGGTATCATTCCTCGCATTTCAGTGAAAGAACCCATGCAGACTGGGATCAAGGCTGTGGATTCCTTAGTTCCCATTGGCCGAGGACAACGAGAACTGATCATAGGAGACAGACAGACTGGGAAAACAGCTCTAGCCATCGATACTATCATTAACCAGAAGAGATTCAATGATGGTAGCGACGAAAAGAAAAAACTGTTTTGCATCTATGTTGCTATTGGTCAGAAAAGATCCACTGTGGCTCAGATAGTGAAGAGGCTATCAGATTCAGGTTCCCTTGGGTATACAATTATAGTATCAGCTACAGCCTCCGATGCTGCTCCTCTCCAGTACTTAGCACCGTATTCTGGATGTGCAATGGGAGAGTTCTTCCGAGATAATGGGAAACACGGCCTCATCATATACGATGACTTGTCAAAACAAGCTGTAGCCTACCGGCAGATGTCTCTGCTGCTACGAAGACCTCCTGGTCGTGAGGCTTATCCTGGAGATGTGTTCTATCTTCACTCTCGTCTTCTTGAGAGAGCTGCCAAGATGAACGATACTCATGGAGGAGGCTCACTGACTGCTCTTCCAGTCATCGAAACCCAAGCTGGTGACGTGTCTGCATACATTCCAACCAACGTGATATCTATCACTGATGGACAGATTTTCTTGGAGACAGAGTTATTTTATAAGGGTATCCGCCCAGCCATCAACGTGGGCCTGTCAGTATCTAGAGTAGGATCAGCAGCTCAGACCAAAGCCATGAAGCAGGTTGCTGGTTCCATGAAGCTGGAATTGGCTCAGTACCGAGAAGTTGCTGCCTTTGCCCAGTTCGGTTCTGACCTGGATGCTGCCACCCAGCAACTCTTGAACAGAGGTGTTCGTCTCACAGAGTTGTTAAAGCAAGGGCAATATGTTCCAATGGCAATTGAGGAGCAGGTTGCTGTGATCTATTGTGGAGTAAGAGGTCATCTTGATAAGATGGACCCTTCCAAGATCACAGTTTTTGAGAAACATTTCCTTGATCATGTCAGAACCCTCCACACTGATGTTCTAGCTACTATTGCAAAAGAAAATCAAATCAATGATGAAGTTGATGCTAAGTTGAAGAAGATAGTGTCCGAGTTCCTTCTTAGTTATGAATCACAGTAACAATTATAATTATTTGATTATGTTTTATCGTTCGCATAATGTATTTCAGGAAATAAAATAAATATATTCTCATGAAAGTTTTATTTTGGTAGGAGCAATTTATGCTCATAGGCCTAAGGTATTTATAATATAATAACATACCGGTACATCTTTTTTAAGATATACAGCAAGTCAAAAAGTATTATTATTTCCAAAACCTTCATTATAATACAGTTGGTAAATTCCATAGCGATTTAGACCTCTCATTTCACCTAATTTTTTTTTCCAATGTCATGTTTCCAGTTTGTTTTATATGCAGTTAACTGCCATTTTGAACTTCTCTGCTACCAATTCGGCCTCCTCAATGCCAATCTTAAAGGTTCAGATGCCTTGTTGCTTTCTGACAATGAGGCAGAGATTTTTTGGGACTGATAGCAACTGAGGAACTTGTTAAAGAAGTAGCAATTAAATAATGCATTCTTAAGAGCCATAGAAATCTACATCCAATTCTACCTTCTACCTGTGAAGTCGTGACATTGTGGTCTAATGATGCAGTGATTATTATTATTATTTAATCTCAGATTGGAAAAGCCCTACTTTACAATGAAGTACGTTAGAGTTGTATTTATCACTATAAATGCATGAATAAAATATCAAACGTGAAAATGTATAACATTATTTTGCATTATGCCTTCCATGTTGTAGAATACCTCACGCTCGTGAACATGAAGATTCAGCTAGAGACTTTGGTTTTCAAATACTGGACATGTCAAAAGGAGATTTTTAAAGTCTGGGGATAGTCACCACATTCACAATTATAGTTATTACCTTCTTCTTGTATATAAAAACTTTCATGCTGTCTCTAGGACTGCTGATTGTGAGATGATACAGATATGCTTGCTTATGTCTGATTACAGGAATGGCTGAAGAAAGTGTATCATTTATTATTTAAAATTTACAAAAACTTCTCTTACTAGATGTATGCCACATGAGTGAAGCAATATAAGCAACTGAACTTAAAGGATAATACAGTGAGATTAAATGCAGTAGTGTCCTGCTAACCTGGACCTGGCTTGTTAGGATTTAAAAAGAAAGCAGAATTCACTCATTTGATGTCCTCAATGTTTTGCGTATTTTTAAAAAAATTCTTTAACAGAAATGTAGTGTGATTTTTTTTTGTACTGAACAATCAAAATTTAAATATCAAAGATGTTTTGTTTGGATAATCCTAAATCGGTTCGTAGTTTGAAAACTTGGGTCTACGTATAAGGTAGTATTAAAACTAAAATTAAGTTGAAGTTAAATTTACATTTATGAAAAAATAAACTTCCATTTTTATAGTTTTACCCATTTAAAACTTTTATTAAAGTCAAGTACATGCATCTCAAGGAAAATTCCATTGAATCTGGATAGGGTCCAATTCATCTAGTCCAGATTAGCAGGATTATATTGTATCACAGAAATAATGATCCAAAAATAAAATAAAAAGCCTCCATTAGATATACAGTAGGATTAATTATGCTTGATCTTTCCGCTCTGAAACTAAAATGTATTTTCATTTCCAAATAATGTTTTATAATAATTTAGTTGTATGTTTCTCCTTATATTTAAATAAAAATGTAAGTAAAGGAATGAACTTTGTCATTGTCAAATATAGTGCAGAACAATTTTGCAAAACATAGACTAAATTAGACGGAAGCTAACACCAAAATTGAATATTTTATTTCACCAAAAAATCTGGTTCCTAATTATAACCATTCAGTAAACAACGCTTTCCCCTCAATCCTCAATTTTATGACTCTTTAAAATATGCATGAATGTAAAGGATGTCCCTTCACTTGGTTTTGACGTTTCACCCTATAAAAAGTATGCTGGTAGGTCTACTCACCATTGATAATTGAATTTTCACACTTGAAAGACATCCTGGAAAGTTCCTACGTCTCTGCATCAATTCTTGCTTTGATCAACTGTAGAATGTTAGTTCATTGTAGCAGTGCTTCTGTGCACTTGCCACCAGTGTACTGAGAGGGTGGAGTCCTACGATCATGACCAATATGAATGCTGAAACAGTCTATATAAGCAGAGGTATTACTGAAATGCTCATGAGGCAATTCTTTCAAATTCACTACAAGTTATTGAAATTCTGCTTAAAGTGTATTTTATAGTAACATAAAAGATTAATTTAAGTAAAGCTCTGACTTACCATTCTACTTTCAATTCTACCAAATGCAAATTGGTTAACAATTTTTTGAGCAATATTGCATTCGTCCAAGCAAAATAGTATTTCCTTTCAGCAGACATTTCTCAGGTGATTCTTTCAGGTTTTCATGGAAACTGAAAATGTTAAATCGCATTGTTTCAACCTCATCATTTTTGTAGGTTTCATCATCTTCTAAGTATATTCACTTTCACAAGATATTTTAATACAGAGCTTTGACTGTTAATTCTTTCCCGAAAACTTATTACTTTTTCTTCTCGTTCTTTCACACACTTCAAACTTTATTCTTGAAAACAGAAATTATGAGAGTTCTTTGAGAGGATTGCACTTAAATCCCAGGCTGATGTTCAGGAAAGTATCAAACTTCTCTTCTTCTTCAGATGTATTATTCAGTTTCCTTTATGTAACAAACAAGAGATTTATGAGTTTCCTTGTAAGCTAAGTGTATCATATACAATGCAGTATAAAAATGGGCAAGATAAATAATCTGATATTGAAGCTGTATTATTTATTTATAAAGTGAAAATGAAAGATTTATTCAAATTTTGGTTTAAAACTGATATTCAAGTGAAGAGAAATAATTTGTCATGATACTTTTAGTGCATCGTGCATGACCTTCGGGGACCCTCAAGCGATGCAGGCTGTCTGTAACGGAATCCTGCTGAAGTGATTTCACCCAAATAATCAGTTATTGAGTTGAATATATAAAATGTAAGTATTCAGTGTGTTTTTCTTTGGTTCATCGTGGAAAGTAGTAACAGGCGATGTTCATATACCATAAGCCATAAATTGCAGATTACGAATTTTGTTCAGTGTAAAATTTTTTCAGGTGTTGGAAAATATGAAATAAGCTTCAAAACCAGATGCACCCTCACTATGCTGTAAATGCATGAACTTCTGTAGCTAAGTCAATAGGATCTAGAGGATTATTTGGAATGGGACTGGGTATGTCTGTGGGAGCTAAGAGGGTATGGTATCTAATATATAAAGTCGAATGTGTGTTTGTGGGTATGTATGTATGTATGTATGTATGTTTGTTCCTTATACAAATCTACATTTCTTTACCAATTTACACGGAATTTTGCACACATATCCAGTTAAGCCCGGAAAGTATAGCGGTCAACATTAAAATTCAAACAAAATACTCCTTCCCTTGAAAATTATATAATTTCTGAGAATTTTATACTGAAAAAAAGAAATGCTGTTCAGTTCACATGACAACCGTGTATTGTTTACTTTGATAACATTGGGCCTTGGCAACTGGACTTTAACGAATTATGATTGAATCGATGCAATATATTGGCGAAAATAATTACTGAAAAATGAATTACACGAAAATAAAGCAAAGTGTGATGCAGTCACACAACTTTCTCTACCCTAGACATAAGAAATATTTTCTCACTTCACATTTTGATGTAGAATAAGAGGTCGTATTGCAGGTACAACTTAAGTGTGTGAGTATGCTATATCAGAAGTCGGTAAATAGTCAGTTATCCATAGCTGTAGGCTTTGTATTAGTTGAGATTTATCATAGGCCCTAAGCATGGGATGGAACATTTTGAGTCCTATACTCTCAGTATATTATGTCCCGGGTTTTAGGGGAGGAAAGTATGAAAGTGATACTGCATTTCTATTTTATTTCAGCCCCGAAAGGGTTGTAACATGAGAATCTTCTGTAATTTATGTTTCTTCTTATTTAAACCCCTCCCAGGCATGATGTGTAGAAGCAACGGAATGTAGCATTCGACATCCTCTATGAGCCATAAAAAGCTATATCTAGCGTTTTCTGATGGAATAGTTTGATAAATCTTTTTCTTCATTTCAAGTTTTACATACATATTATAGGCTATAAGGACCTAGAGTTTCAAAATCGAAAGTCCTCCATAAGTTAATTTCAAATTACAAAATACAAAGCCCGGGCGACGCCGGGCCTTTTCAGCTAGTCAGAGAATAAAGCTCAAAATCCAGGTTTAATTCCAGTTTAGGGCAAATTTTCTCCCATGGATCATAATATAAATCTCTTCAGTAAGATAAGACTAAAAACCTGTTATTAGCAAATACACTATGTTTGTTTAACCTCAGGGATGCCCAACCCCCTAAAGGCTATGGCACAGTCCCCAATCCCCCTCCCAATTTTTATAGAGAGCTTAATTTCAAACACTTTGTCCCCTTTTCTCACACAGCTGGAAAGCTTAGCAAAGGAGATATCTAATTATTATAGTAACTATTAAAAATTGCAGTACTAAATTAAAAATTGTAATAAACCAATTTACATTACGTTCAGACTATTGTTGTAATATTAATTGTGTAATATCAACTACCCAGGTTGAATTCCCACCCACAATAAATTTTCCTCTATTCAAACCTACCATTATACAGCTATTTAAATTACTTTGGTATTCTGACACTTGGTTAAGGGGAAGTTGGGAAGGCAAGGGTATTGTCACTTTTTAGAGCACATAACTCTCAAAATCTCTCCACCTGTATATAGGTATGTAACCACATGCTCAAGACGGCAACGAATGCTCCAAGACTAGAACAAATTTCTTGGAGGAGGCTGAGGAGTGTGAAAAGTTTATTGGCTGCCAGTAAGGTCAAGAACCGTTGCTATGTTAATGTTTCCTCAAAAATTCCTTACATCCATCTGTCAGAAAACCAAAGTTGCATACAACTAATACCTCTGAAAGTTTGCTTACCAATAAAATAAGCATCAGAGCCAATTACATCCTCACTACACTGTAGATGAGAAGAAATATGTATAGACGTCAATAAGGATTTACAGGAATATTTGGAATGGGGCTGGATATGTCCTGTGGTAGCCAAAATCTCTTTGCAACAGGATGTTGAAAACTCAGGTTCAATTCCCAACCAGGGCAAATTTTCCTCTAAGGATTGAAATTATGTAGAGTAGTAATACCTGAAAATTCAATTATGTTTAGAGCAAGGTTTGCCATACAAAAATACAATGAGGATATTGTACAATATACTGTTGTACAGAGAGACCCAATGAACTATGAACCAATTGCACAGTGTTTTTCCACTGGACAAAACATGACATGGACACTGGACATGTGTTTCTCGCTGCTGCTGCAATGAAGGCCATGTTAATGACACTGGCATTGCTCTGGTTTGGAGCATTGCATAAGAAATTACAGAGGCTTATTTTTCACTCTGCAACAATTTACGCCCCCAGGCATGTGAATACAATTTTTGCACCAGTTTTATATAGAACTAACAGACAGGGAGCATGCCTTTCCTTTTTTTTTTTTTTTTTTCAAGAGACTGCCACAGCCTATATAGCCAATATTGCGATGAGTACAAATGAAAGTGTGTTTGAGAAAGACAAAATTATTAGTAGAGATCTGTGGCTTCCTCTGTCTCATGATCTAACCCCCTGCAACTTTTATTTCTGGGGTAAATTAAAACAAAATGACAACCTACACACCCTGGAAAAATTAAAACATTCGCCAGGAAATTGCAGCATTTCACAACATGAACTACGGAGAGTGATGGTTTCTTTAAAGAGGTGCCGAAAATGTATGGACAACAGTGGCCACTTGCAGCACCTCCTTTCATAACAATGGTAAGCCTTTAAACACAGTTAAGGGAATTGTATGGGTGCATCAGTGCCACTGTATGATAGCCACAGACAGCAGCATGGCCACCACTGCAAACCAGAAAGAAACCATGCAGCCACTTCATAGTTCATTGGATCTCCTTGTATTTGTAAGGATCAACAAGGGTCTAGAGGAATATTTGGAACAGGACTAGATACATCCTGTGGTAGCCAAGTGGTCTAGGCATCAGCGTGCAAAGCTGAAAACTCAGGTTCGATTCCCACCCAGGACAAATTTTCCTCTATGGATTATAATAATTATGTAAATACTTGAATATTCAATTACGGATAGAACAAATCACATGAAAAGCATGGAAAAGAGTTTGCTGATAAGGTATGCCATACAAAAATACATAAAGGAGTATATTTTACAATAATACTATTGTATTTGTAGTAGTTACTCTGTACAACACTGGAATGTTCACTATCACATATTCATCTGTCTCTGCAGAAAGTAATGTACACTGAATGCATCTACAATCTAAGTACAATGAATTCCATATATACATCACCAGTAGCATTCACAATCATTCATACACTATTATTAAAAAATAGGAATGTTTATTCTGGAACTTAAGATAAAAAAAAATAGGGCAAACAAGTTACTCTGCATCCAGATGATGGATATAAAATTATATTTCCCTAGTTTTATTACCTCCGTATCACAGCTCAAGTCGTGGAGCAAATGAAGGAAAAATTTTAGTTAGTGTTTTGTTTTACATCTAACTGCATTCTTTGCACCTTTATGTATGAAACTATTTCACACCTAACCATTCATGTTCAGTACATGCCGTTTTGTATAATCATTATGTACATGGCACAATGTTTACAAGCAAGTTATGTGTGATGAATAAGCTAGATAAATAACTGTTTAACCAGTGGTATTAAAGAGTGAAGCAAAGTATTACATATTAAAATAAATTATGCTGACTATTCCATTAATACGCCGTATATTCAATATTTACCAATAATGTTTTAGCAATGCCAAGGAAATAGACCAATCACGATTGTTTATCTTGTAATATGCTTGCTTGGAATACAAGAATGTGATTTTACCTGAAAAAATGTCAGCTCTTATTAATAGCAAGCATTTTATAAGACAAACGATTGAGATTGGTCTGTCAGAGGAATTGCTAAACATTATTGGTCAATATCAAACACACGGCAAAGGAATGGAATAGTCAACATTATTTATTTAAATATTTAAGGAGATAAATTTAATGAGGCTAAAGTGGATGCCATCTTTGTTAGCCTGGAGTCAATCGGATCAACTGCTCAACAGACAGGTTGGGTAATTGTTCAGTAGCAAACTTCAATGTGTGAAGATGTGAATACAGATTTCTTTATAAAAATTAAAAGCAGAATTCATGTACTGAATTCAAGAGTTTGAAGATGGTCTATATTATTTTTTGTATTAATATTTTGAGTATTGTAGTAGCACAATAATATTTTACATTATATTATCCTTCTTCTTATCTGATAGAAGTCCTATCCAAAGGGCCAACAAGGGGACTTCTATCGTACATGGTCTAAGATCGCTAAATTTATTCAACATTGTAAAGGCCAATTTTTGTTTGTTTGCAATGTTGCATTTCTAGCTTTAGCCAGAAGCTGCCTGTGGGATAATCTTGGAAATTCTTAATTTTCATTGGTGCATACTTATTTACAGCACTTATTTTCTTGTGAACAAGTTTTTAAATAATGCATTTTATAACTTCTGTTCGCTGGGAAAAACAAGAAAATACTTACACACAATTCATGCAATTTTTGCAAAGAATGCACTAAATTATTTTATGGCCAAACCAACTATGCTAATGCTTTAAACATAGATTTTCAAAACAATCCAACTTATGTTTAATTCTTTCACCCCTACATTCAGTATTGTTTCTATGCACTTTATTTATATATTATTTTTAAATTTAAAAATATATTATGCACCTACAAAGGGTGAACATTTTAAGGCTAAAATTCAATAGAATTTTGTGCACCAATACATTATTACGGAACAATAATAAACTGTTTTAAAATTAATTACTTTCTCAACACAGATTACTAAAATACAAATTACAAAAATTATTTGTTTAAGCTATGACTAATTTGCTAAAGAATCACAATGGGTGTTTTCCTTTGAACAAAGATGTGCTTATATCTGCAGAGCTTTGATTTGGGAAACAATCTACAATTAAATAAATTTGAAAATAGATTAATGAATTTTGAGATTTCAACTGAAGACAACCTGATCGTTAAGTACATAAAATCACCACCGCCAGAGATACATAGAGATTCTCCAAACAAACAAAGCCGAGCAGGTATCAATTAGCTGAAGATGCAGGTGAATGCCTGTGAAACATGTTCTGCAAAAACTTAGTAACTGGAGTATTTAAGTGTGATAGTCAACTTACATTCCTTCAGTGATTCTAGAAACTGTCATTTTGGCATCTCTAGGAATAATTTTCCGGAAAGCACTGAATTTACTGATACAATAATGGACAATTATTAAAGTGGATTTCCAAAACATTTTTACCTAGAATTAAGATACTGTCTTGGACCCTTCAATTCTAGTAGCACAACTTATTCCCTTTGAATTCATGCGTGTAGAGTAATAATTAATTATATGCTAATGTGTTGCACCATAAGAATTTTGATTGTTTCGAAGAAGTTCATGTCATCAATGAAGCAAGATCCAGTTGATCTGCAGATATAGTAGCATTAAAAAATCATGATGAAAAGGCTTATATCCTGGGCCCCCACTGTGAGGTAAGAAAAGAATTATAAAGAACATGATTATGAAGTTGATCAAGAGAACAAAATGATTCTTCAACAGCTATATATCATTCTTCCATCAAATATATATTAGATTAGATATGGGGTATGCTGTAGCGATGTGGTTAGACGCTGCGCTACAAACCAGAAGGTCGCGGATTCGATTCCCGACGAGGTTGTTGAGATTTTTCAATTGACCTAATCCTTCTGGTGGCACTATGGCCCTGGGGTCGACTCAGCCTCTAACAGAAATGAGTACCAGGAGCAATTGTGGGGGTAAAGGTGGCCGGTGCGCAAGGCTGACAACCTTACCACCTTCATGTGCCTAATGTCCAAAATCTGGGAGCCTCAACCTCCTGGGACCCTCTGAGCCTCCATGGCCTGTATAGGGATCACTTTACCTTATATTAGATATGGTAATCACACTTCGACCATGCAAGAACTTCTATTTGATGCAATTTGTTGCAGACTTCCTACTGCAATAGGAATTGATTAGCCACCTCCTGATGATTGGGGAAACTATAATACCTGATTCTGTTGGAATCATTTACAATCATATTTATGGAAACATACAACACTGAATTTCTTCTAGAGTCTACATACCACATAACAAAAACAAATCTGTTACACTGTTATTCATTGGCCTCCATGGTCTGAATGTTAAGCTGTGTCTAAGGGCAACTTGTGTGTGTACAATCAGCTCCATTGTTCTTTTTTGCAATAAATGGTTTTCTCTTTTTTCTTAGCATTTTAACTGTACTTTGGTTTTTACTTTCAACGTTTCATGATCCAAAGACAGAACGGTTATCAATGTATATGTACTGAACAACAAACTGTTGAACATTTAATTTTTCATTGCCCAGTCCTAGAGCATAAAAGAAGAATATTGGACACACACTTAGATTATTGTAAAAAGAAATTAGATAAACCACTCTTTGATATTTTTAGGAAAAAATGCTGTTATAGAGAATTCCAAAAGTTATTGTGTTCTATTTTTAAGATGTTATAGTTTTCTTTTATAATATAATATATTAGTTATCTTGTTTTCTTAGAGTAGTAAGACCTGCATCCAGCCTATGGATAAGAAGTAGTAATATTGCAAATATATTGTCTTGTAACTATAACCCTAATATACCTCCGGGTGGAATAGGATTTAAATAATTGTATATTCAATAAATAAATAAATAACTGTACTTCCAGCAATTCCAAAGCAATATTAGTCACAGCTTTAAATAATAGGAAATGAAATTCTTACCACTCGAAAATTACTGCCATATAAATTACTTTTTATAATATTTGCCATTGGTGCTTCAATATTGAAATTCCTCAGATTTTATGGTCCTTCATACGCTTATAGTACCTACATGCAGCCTGCATTCTACTTTCTACGGAATGTAACAGTAATATTTACAGGTTTTTAAAGAATGGTGCTCCAGTAAGCAATATTAATGAATACAGATTTTATCCAATGCTTGCCTTTTCATATCAAACAGCTAAACAAGTATTTTTTAAAGAATAAATAATTACAATAAATTAACTGCCCCCTAGACAATCAACCACTTCTTAGGAAGCTAAACCTATGGAATAAGGTGGCTACAAAATATCTGCCATTTTCTGAAACGAGTCAGGACAATTATTATTGGAGATTTTATGGGTTCTGTGGATATGAAATAGTGAGGTCAGATCTTGGGCTTTATACAGAATGATGTATACATTTCGAAAAATTGTTAAATTCATGCTAAGCAACTTATTTACTGCTTACTTACTTACTGCTTAAAATGTCATACAAATCATTTGATGAATATGAATCTTTGTAATAGATCTTTGCCACAATGTCCAGATTACGTTTATAATAATTTGTGTTACTATGTTTGAATGCAAAGAAAGGATAAAAAAAATATATATAAAAAAAATAATCAAAGTGTACAATAGATAGTACAATGAAATCTACATCTAATACAAGAGAAGCACTTTCATTTATTACAAAAATTTAAAGTGAAATAGGAAAGAAACTCCTGAAACGGTTTGAAAGTGAAAACGTGCAGAATGTTACACACGTGGATATTTGGTTGGCTTATTGCAAATATTTATCAACATTTAATAAACAGTACCTTTATGAATGTATTATTCCATACTATGAAATGTGCTATCCATGAAAGTGATGTGAATACTTGCGTAAGTAAATATTTAATTAAATTTATGAAAAAAGTACAAGTCATTGATTTACTGAATGCAGTTATCAATGTTATTACCATGGTTATGCCAAGTGTTGATAAAGAGGAATTATTGAATGACCAAGGATGACACCTTATAGACTTTTATATAAAAGTATATTACATTTATTATTATATTCAAGTCAACTAGCAATTTGAATATTATGGAGCAGCAATATCACGAACAAACAAGAGCATTTATACAGGAATCAAAAGTAAAAATATAATGTTATATGGAGAAGTAACATGGACAGTAAATACAGTAGAAGACAAAAAGCAAAACTACGAGCCACAGGAACATGGATCAGCAAAAAGGTCTAGATAAAAAATAAGAAATACTGTCATAAAAGAATTAACAAAAATCTAGATAAAGATGATGTACACATTATTGAGAGGAAAAGATAAAGATGGTACGAGCACAAGAAAAGATGAACGATGGAAAATTGCCCAAGGCAGTGATGAACTGGGAACCTGATGGAAGAAGAAGGAAGCATTGTGGAAAAACATTATGAATAAAAAATAAAGTAGCAGCCTCTTTACAACTAATAATACTGCTTTCACTAGCTTTCCTTGGTTTGGTGTTTCATGGATTTGCGACAGCAGCAAAGTCAGTAAAATTTCGTTAATAAATGCCAGCAGACAAGAATATTACTAATTTTTTGGACTTACGAGTATTTCAGACAAGATGTTTACTTAAAATGCTTTCTCACAATATGAGCATCTTTTTAACGACCATTTGAATCACTAGTTTATAGGCACAGATACTGATAAAATTGTAAACTTTGAAGATTCTGGTAGGATAACATGAATATAAACTTTGAAATATATTGCTTTCAGTTTGTACCACAGTTGGAGGGCCATTATGGTTTAATGTGTGTTCTTTCTTGCCATTGATGCTATAAATGGAAAGGACAGTATAAGAAAGAAGCAATGGTAATGTACAAAGCAAGTAATATGGAATTTACATGAAGCATTTGCTACTTCCCTTTTCCATACTGGATATAATAAAGGCAAGGAAAAAAGAGACATACTTAACGTATCCTAGTGTTTTACCACTATAACAAAGAAGTACAGACTGTGTCTTATATCTCCGACCTGGTAGACACAACAGAAATTTGAACTTGACAATGGGTGAACAGAGGGGCAAAAAGAGAAGTCACAATGATACTAAGGCCAAACAAAAGTTTGTTTGCACACAGCTTTTTCAACGAGAGCTGAACTGACCGTATGTTTTAGCAGTAATAGCTAGGGATGATTTTCATCTGATCATATTCCGCACCCTCTACTCCACTTTCTTCTCTAGAGTTTTCAAGAACTGTAATGGTAAACAAGCTCTGAGATATAAGGCATGTTCTGTACTTTATCAGTATAAAAGTGTTTCTGAATTCTTGATTAATCTTTCTAATGCAGAAAGATACATACCTAATTTTTACACTGTTACAAGAATTTTGTTTACAAATTGTAACACCACAAATATTGAGACAATAAGACTGAATATTTTCATTTAGATGTATGCTCCAGTTCCACACGTTCTTGTCAAAACTTTCAATCTAATTCGTATATTCAATTTAATGTCTCTCATTGGCTATTTTGAACTTAAAAAAATAAGTCTCACAAATTCAGTTTAAGCAAAAATAAATAGTAAAATTCTCTTGTTTAAATACTGGCAATAAATAGCCTATATATCACACAAATCAAACTACGTTGACTGATAACATATTTTTTACATGTAGTAAACTGGAATTATTCTACAGCCTACATTAAATTTTTACTATTATTTAATTTAACTGTAATTCATTATTTATTTTGGAATGACTGCAAGCTTCATAACTTAGAAAACAAACAATACACTACACAACACTTGTGTGGATATATATTAACCTAAGTGAGTATTCACACCGAAGCAGCATAGCATGCGAATTGCACTACCTGGATGCAGGCTGCACATCGAGTTGCATGGTTCACAGTTTTGCATTCATACCGAAGTAGCGAATGCGATCTGGAGTTTAACGTACATTATATATTTTCACTTGAACAATTGATAATCCCATTTAAAGTAATGTAATTTACCTAAAGAGGATACAGTTTCAGCAATTTTAATCCAGGTTTTTTTCCTACTAGTTTCGATTGCCATATCGTATAGTCTACGCATGTACAAATTGTATGTTAAATAGCTCTCTTTCTAGCAGTTTTCATGACATCTTTGCCATAATCTACCGCTACACAAGCGAATACGTGTTGAAAGTTCTTAACAATTAGAAAACAGCTGAAAAGGCAACTGTACGCATGCGTCATCCCAAGTAGCGTCACATGAAATAAGTCCAGATCTATCTGAAGAAATGAATGTCGCACTCTGCGAGCTGCACTATTGCCATGCTACTTTGGTGTGAAGACTTGAACTTGTTTCTTTGGGATTTAAAATGAGTAACGTGCAGTGTGCATCCAAGTAGCACGTCGCAAGTGGCATGCTACTTCGGTGTGAATGCTCCCTTAGACAGAAGAGAACTTTGGAAATGTGGTCAATGAGCATCACATTTTCTCTTAAAAGTGTATGCATCTTCTGATCAAGAAAAGCATTGTCTAGTTCCCTCATGGAAGATCTGTTCACTATTTCACTACCACAATTAGCAAACTGGGTTGGGGAAGAGGTAATTTGTACAACATAAGGCAAGTTCCAGACCCACGCGTATCATAACTGTCCTGCCATCTGAATGTAAAAGCCACCAATAAATCACAGCTCTGGTTCGTTATTGCCTAACAAACAATATCACATCCCTGCGTGTGTTCCTGACAATTCATTCCTGATCCTTAAAATTGCACTTTTATTAACTCAAATCCATTCTCCTTGCATACATCAACCTAGCATTCAGACATAAAAAAGTAAGGTAATTATTAGACCTCAGACATCATTGCAGTTTAATTGACAAGGGAATGGAAACAATTATTACATACACGGAAGTAAATAGAAAGAGCAGTGAAGCAGTTGCTATTGGAACTTGTGTGAAGAATGACTGCAGAGAGCAGGAGGGCAGCTTGGGCACAAATATGGGTAAGATAAACAGCATAGAGCACCCAAGCGCTCTTGCCTGAAAACTGCACTCTTTCATTAGGAAGTATGGGTATTAAATTTTAGTACCAGCCACTTACAGTCGGTCAAATAAAAAACGTCGGGCGGTATTTGATTAAGTATCACGAACGAGCATATGCGCATGTACAGGAAGACTTAAGGTTAGGTTCACACACGCCTCTTGTCTATCCATGTATTTTCTTGATTATGTAGTCAGTTTTGTTCCAAAACAAACATGTATAGAAGGCTGTGGCTATATGCCTCAAATCCGCCATATTCTTGGTTGCAAATTTTTATAATACTAATAATTAATAGATTCGCGAGGAATATGTTTATTCAAGGAGCATTTTTTAAAGATTTTATTTTATAATACCGGTACTTGTAGTGCAAAATCAATAACTTACGCTCAGCATCTGCAACCAATCTTAGCATCGAAATACGCGTCCGGCCAGATCAACGTTTGCTATGAAAACTTCCGGTCGCATTATAGTAACGTTCCCACCTCTGAGCTTCTTTTCATAAATATGGAACCTTCTCGCTGCTTCAGAGACCGAAAAATGCAGGTCAATTACAGCCCTAACCGCACTTTCTCTCACGTTAGCATTTGTATGTGGCGATGACACAAAGCAAAATGAATTATGACAATGCATTAAGTTGAATATCGTGTGTTGCGATTTCCGCGATGTTCATTTTTTCCCTCCTTGTTCATATTTTCCCTCCTGCCGCATGGCCTCATATGTTCCGAAAATGACCTGTATTTTGTGTTTTTTATAGGAAACTTGTGAACTAATGCGTCAAAACTTTAATTTTAACAGCGTACAAGTCCCGACGTTTTTTATTTGACCGACTGTACATCTGCTTAAACAGACATGAGAAATTCAAAAATATATTGGAAGTTTACACAGTGAAGCTATATTATACAGGATATAATACCGAGTTGGGTTTAGCACATATACTTCACTTTGTGTATAAATACCTGAACTAGTTTCGAAGACCATCGTCATCCATAATCATCAGATTAATACCAACTGCCAGCTGGACCCTTGTGTTGCCCTCTTGGGGAAGTTTGCTGCATTTGGCAATGAGACATTCATCTGTTGGGATGTTTCATTGCCAAATGCAGCAAACTTCCCAGAGAGGGCAACATAAATGTCCAGCCGGCAGTTTGTGTTAATCTGATGATTATGAATGACGATGGTCTTCTGAAACTAATTCAGGTATTTATAAAAAAAAAGTGAAGTATATGTGCTAGACCCAACTCAATATTATATTCTGTAGATATGAGAAAGATGGTTTCATTTGTTTGTGGATACAGACTTTGGTATTTCAGTACCTAAAATGTTTTGTAAATTGCCATGTACAAATAAAGGAAGCAAGAAGGAGTTTTATCCGAACTATTGGTTATTTCAATTCTAAGCCCGCCTGCAATCATGTCCCAGGTCTAGTTGCTACATTTCTTGTATTCATATTTTCCAAAAGATTATTAATAAAGAAGTTCTGAATCGTACAATGATAAAATGTGTTTGTTGGGAATAAAAATCTACTTTACACCAAGTAATGCATCACCCTTGATGGCTCAGTGGTAGATACAATCATGCATTTTATACAATATTAATTTATCATTATACATTTCAAAATTTTAAAATTGCCTGTACTAATTCTCGACTGAAGAATTATTTTGCATTTGTAGTCTTCAAAATTTGGAAGTTATGGATACAACAATAATATAGATTTTAATTTATTATTTTACAAGAGTATGTTAAAAGCTATGGAAACGTGTCTCCTCAGAATGCATCAGGTCATACCAGTATCAAAACTCACTAGAAATTACAGAAGACTAATATTATAAAACAATTCAGGACAGTATTAATACTGTTATGAATCCAGCTTCTGATTATCCCTTTAGCCTGCAAGATTTCTGCGGAAAATGGTATGTAAGTTACTAGGAATTCCAATCCATAAGCTACAAACTAATGCTGATTAAGGTACAAGTATATATTCAGGGAAAAGATTACTGTTTTCAAGCCAAACGAAATGAATTTTGTTTTACAAATAAAGTGGAATTAAACTACGAATAGCACATAAAATATCAAATAATATTCTGAAAAAAAAAAAAAACAAACAAACAAACAAACAAACAATAATTTTCAATCTGAGCTTAATAAACTTTAAAACATGTTTTAAAATTTATTAAGTTACCGGTAATGTTGATACTTGACAATGTTTCCCGATTAAATTAATCAAATAATTTTCAAATCGAATAAATTTGCACAATTTCAAAAATGTCACCCACAAATCAAATAAATGCTTCATATAAATTATACTGGTTTTAAATACTAAGCTCAATTGTATTACGATAAGATAAAAAATGTACAAAACTTATACATCTGGACAGAACAAACCAGCTTCTGCAACATAGATTTAATGATGAATGATATTCTGAGAAGACAAAATTACAATGATAACATACATAAATTACTTCAATTAAGCAGGCAATTGATATTTTCTGAACTGGAAAAAGTTCATTTTGCATCATATTGAAAACTCATAAAGACAGTGATTAATGTACAATTGCACTCAAACAAACCAAATTCATTTTCAGTAAACACATTTCGCTATACAACAGCCAGCTTAAAATATCATCAGCTGCAGCCGGCTTTTACAAGTCTGGCATGAAATTAAGTCAACTGCTTCATTCAAGAACATTAATTTCAAGGTGGGGTGTTTTTACTGCGATCTGGAAAAAGCTTCCAGAAATTTCAAAATATGTTAATTCCAGTAAGTACGGTATGGAATTATTTATTAAATTACATGTTTATATAGCCTTAAAAGAATGAAAGAGGTTGATGTAATCAATTTTAAACGAGAAAAAGACTGAAGGCACAAGGAGTACAGTAGTTCCTTAGATCCCATTAGGAATTCTTGTAAACTTTACTTCCCTGTTCATACACCATATTTACCTGCATAATAGATCCACTTTTCCCCCCATTTTTATAGCAAAAAACTAAGGGTGCATTCTTAATGCATGGAAAAACACATATTAAAAGATACAATAGATAGGGTAAATATCGATTTAGCAGCTGTGACCAAGATCTTCCCACAACTAATTTAGGTATTGATTGTATCATACATATGAAAATCGATAGTGAGCAGTTGCATCAACAGATGAGAAAAGTACGAACATTACTCTCAGATGCTGTAAATTTTCATGCAGCTGTTACTGTATTATTCTGCAAATTTGACAACTTTTAGCCAAAAATTCACTGTCAAACTTGAATATTTTGGTCGATTCTTATTCATTGTCCAAACACATGTTTATTAACAGAACTATCTACTGCAGATGTCCTAAGAATACTGCGATATTAATATACAATTGAGTATCACGGTATTTTTAGAGTTAAAAAGAAACCATCATGATTACAGTTTCCATGCACAGTTTTTTAAAAACTTGATTTCAAAGATAATCAGACTATCCAATCTTATGACTTTAGAGATTTTTAACGATTTTTTGCTAAAAAGGAGATGTGTCTATTAAATGAGAAATTTTAATTTTTTTATTTTTTAATGCGATATCACCTTTTTTTCAAATAAAAGTTTTGTCAGTCTTTCTCTCGATTTGATTCAGATAACACCAACTCTTTCATGTCGTGATATTCACAATACTTTTAGTATGATTTACATAACTATCTTAAATAACAATATGTCACAGAACTGTTAAGCCAGCCTACATGGCTTACGAAAAGTAAAGTAATGCAAGAATTGAATTGCATTCAGAAGTGTAATGAACAAATAAACTGTTCTTATGAATCAAAATATGTACAAAGTAAATAAATTATTTCTGTGGTTTAAAAACAGGTGTACAAATAAAACAATTCAAAAAATATATAAACAGAAAAATAATATAACAATGGAATGTAGTTATCTTCCCCTCTGAGCAGCACAAGAGCACACAAGACGTGAGGGTACATTTAAAATATGGAACATTGTGATTCAACACACAAAACATAAGCATGGTATTATTATTATGAGAAACATATCCACTCAGCCACAAAATTTCTGTTTAGATTTTGCAGAAGTAATTCAGAAACAAGAAAGTGAAAGCTTCTAAAGCAAGATTTGGACAGAAATGCACTTCAACCCTATAGCAATGCAGTAACTTCTCTAATACAGTAATAAGAGGAAGTGTGTGTCTGTCCCTGCGCAATGCCCAGCAAAATTTTAAACATAGATGGACTGAATGGTGGCTAAATGTACCTCGAAGCCAGATTTTTAATTTTCTCTTTTGTTGCAAGTTATAAGCGAAAAACTGGCGGAAAACGTGATTTTTTGCGCTATCGAAGCATAGGCCAGCTTCAAATTGCTTCCAATGTAATTCACATGATTTCATAAATTGTTTTGCAATTTTTCATTTTAGCCAAATTCATGATTTTTCACATAAAAAATTCACATTTTGTACTTCGCAAAAAAAAAAAACCCTCTGTTGATTGCTTAACATAAAACATTGCATGGCTTGCTGTCCTTATTGCATGCACCAATCCTAGCACAAAGCGAGTTTGTAACTTTTCTTCATATAGTTACTTTTACCAACAACAGATGGGAGGGAACCATAGTGAACCATAATCCCAGGCAATAAACAAAATACATCATGGCACACTTCATTTCATTTCAGACACCAGGACAAACATAATCATTTCTAATGATTTATTTATTTTTTGTAAAAGGCAAAGTTCCAACAGAATCTGTAGTGGTACCAGTGTAAACAGTGTTTGTAAAAACACTATCAAATAAATTTATAAAAAATTTAAAATACAAACAATCAAATGTTGCTGAACCATACATACGAATATTGAGAAATATATCTATTCAATTAATTAATGAAAATCTCTCGATCCAAACAGTTTGTTGTAAAATGGCTTCCTGGATGGCTGAAGGGACATGGGGAAGACTCACAATGCTACAAAATGTATACATGTGTGGTGATTTAAAAAAGGCTACAGATACCCAGACAAACACAACAAGACTTGAAAGTGCCTGCAAGGATTCAAAAGAGGCTGAAGGTGCTTGAATATATCCAAACGTAATGAAAAGAGAACCGAAGGGGGCAAAGAGCCCAAAGACCCCTGAGGATACTCTGATGTATCCAAGCAGTTCAAACATATATTGGAAGTTTACACAGTGAAGCTATATTATAAAGGATATAATATTGAGTTGGGTCTAGCACGTACACTTCACTTTTTGTATAAATACCTGAACTAGTTTCGAAGACCAGCGTCATGAATGACCCAACTCAATGTTATATCCTTTATCCAAGCAGTGCTTGAAACAGACCCAATTTTATATGATGTGCAGCACAAAAAATTAGCACCTGTCCCCGTACTATTGTAATAGCCTACCTAGTCTGCCATACTTCCTCCCTGGGGGGAAAATGTAACTACAAACTCGTGGATTTGTTCTCAGCCATTAATTTAATGTAATTTAATTTAACTTAATTTAATTCTCAGCCTAAGATTAAGTACCCCAGACACAAAACTTTACCTAACTCCAAGCATGCACAGAAACAAATGTCTGAAAACCCCTATTTTCAATACTACTGGGAGCTGCCTCAGATCGCTGCATACCATTTGGATTCCGCTAAGAAGCATTAATACAATTTTCACATTTAGGGGACCTAGAATTGTAAATTTGATTTGCAATTTACTTAATATCCCACATAATTTTATTATAGAAAATTAAAATTTAGTAATTTAATGTACTATTAAACTATTAAATTAATTAATAAATTAATTGAGACAGAAATTTTGCAGCCATAATGCAAATAAATTTTCCATCATCTTTCTTTTCCACACACATCATACGGTAATAAATTAACACTAGCATTAAAATACTAACAGTTCCATTGTGCATGCATCTGTACCAAACAAATGCACTGTACTGTTTTAAAATGAGGCCTATCAATACTATGATATTTAAACAGGAAATGGCACAGCATAGAATTATAATAGTTATTTTTATACATAATTTGTGGCTGCCCATATTTCCAACTCAGGAGCATTTATCAGCATTTAAATCAATTCTTCAGAAGACATTCTGTCTCCTCCTGATGTTGAAAACAGACAAACTTTGAAAGCCAACCCACAATCAAAGCCCAAAACACAACAGAGAAGTAGATGTTATAATTGCTTTCAGCACCAATGTTTTTAGCAAACATTGATCAAACGAGACTTATACTCCTTACAACATAAACTTCCTTAATAGAGCCAAGGTCAAAGAATACACTTTTCATATTTTAGTTAATATATGAGATTACCTGCAGTCTGAAAAATTGATTTAGACGAACTGATGTTTCTTCGTCACTTGCTGTGAAAGATAATTTTAAGTCCGTAGTTTGCATTACCAGTCTACACTTTCTTCAACATAGGAAGATTCAGACATTCTGGAATTTCAATGTCTTCCAGCCGAATATTCGATGGGTTAAATGGGAATCGAACAGGGAAACTGAACTTTGTCTCCATGAGCAATGCAGCCTGAAAAGAATATGCAATTAATAAGTATTAGTACTTTAAGAACATACATATTCTAGAAATACTTACTATAAACAATGAAATTGAATTTGATTAAATAAGTTTGGTAAGTTTTTACTTACAAAATATGTGTGAAGAAAAATATTCTTATTGATTATACACAATAAAATTGAAGTTATAGATCTTGACCGTATTTATTTTTAACATATAAAATGCTAATTTTGCAACAATTTCCAAAGAAATTTTAATGATGCCCCCCTTGTGGGCACCCCTGCCCACCCCTCAACAGCCATTTTTGAAGTTTGTTGCCAACAAACTTTTTAATTTATCAATAGCACCCTCTTTAGGGTAGCCAGTCAGAACTTATCCCAGAACCTCAACCTCCAGGAATTTAAGACCACTCCAAGGCCTATTATTAAAAAGAGTATTTTACTTTTATTAATTACATATTTATGATTCCTTTAAATACCACAGTGAAATGAAAACTCACCTGCTCCTGTGATTCAGCACGCTCCTGTAATGTGGACTGAATCTTTCGGATGAATGTTACTGGAACTCTTTCCTCAAACTCGTCGGCAGGTGTGTACAGATTCAAGATTTTTATAATCTGTAAACAAGAAATTATTTATTTGATTATTTATTCTGGTAAAGGTAAGATAACTTGGCTTATCTTCAGTTCTACCGGTCCAACAATTACAAAACATTTATAACTTACCATGATTACAGAGTACTAGATTAAATTAAATTACATTAAATACAAAAAAAAGGAATAAAAATATTTTCAAGTTTATATTACACTGATAACTAAAATCTTAGTTACTAAGGTAACATTGACAATTACTGAATTACAAACCAAAGAAAACAGACATCTAAATTACATTATTTCAAATTAATTTACTGATTTTTCTATTGAATTTGCCTAGTGTTCAACAGCCTCAGACATCATGTGTGACGGTATTCCACATGCAGAAAAATTATGTGGTGAATGATGAATTTTATCAAGAACCTTTGATTAGAAAGCCAAGTAGCTACAATCATTAAGTAGCTGACCTGAGTTTATTAACAAATCAACAGGAAGCAAACTCACAATCTTCGATATATGCAGAAGGCAGAAACATTCTGTCAATGAACAAAATGACTAAGTTCGTTTACACTAGTAAATTGCTTCATAGAACTTAATATTCTAACAAACAAGTCAGCATATCCTTATTGCAGCCATCTGTACGAATGCAATGCTACGTACACACATACTCAAATCCCATACAGTGAAAAAACAGCACAACAGCGGCCATGCTGAAATAATGAAATCTGACCAATTTAATGAACTTTTATGGAAGCGACATCATGAATGCTACCTAAACCTGACAAAAATTCCCAGCATTTTAACAAAAATATAATATTTCACCAACTTTTTAGAGCAAGTGATATTTCTTACTGATGATCACCTGCTCATATTTATGAGAATTGGGATAACACTTTGACTGCTAATCCCAACCCATCATTTGACGGGATCATACTTTCCACGTATTTTATTCTAGAGTCTCGTGATTTGACGGAATTTTATCATTGTGCATATTCCTTTCAATCTTTAAATTTTGTTAACCTACTGCTGGTATGAGTTTTCTTTAATTTGTTTTTATGTCAATGCGATCTGCTTGGAAGCATGTTTGCCATATTATTTTTATGCCTACATTGTTGTCATTATGCATATATTTGATAAAAAGTGTTAATAAATTTGATTATTTGTAATATTGTAATGTTATGTAAGTATTGCAGAGTGGCAAATTGAACATCTCTATAAATATGACTTCAATAAACACTTCTAACTTGGAATTAAATTTTACTGTTTACTCGTTCAACTTTTTTTTATCGCTAATTTGTCATGTTTCTACATTATCGGAGGTAAAGATTCCATTCATGTATTTAATATTATTATACACCATTTAAAAGAGAAAATTTCAAACTTTCAAACCATATCAGTGTTATTTTTGTACAATTATAACTTTTTTCATTTAAATTTTCAAATATTAAACACTTCGCCAGCATTTTTTGCAATTTTACCACAGAATGACTCAGCATTCAAAGTATTAAAACTTGCACATTACCTGGAACATTGATAGTTTGTCACACATGTCACACACACTCTGAACATCTTCATCTGTCTTCCTGGCTTGCAGCAGCTGAGCTGCCTGGATGATTGGTTGCAGTGTGTCTGGAACATTTGTATCCTGCAATCCAAAAAACATCACTTTAAAAACTTCTGAATTGTAAAGTACTGCTATACATAGAATAGGAATTTTAAACCACGATCTTCAGCAAAAACGACTAACACTCCAGGAACCAACCTCAACCTACCAATATTTCCGAATTAAAGATGCATGCAAATGTAAGGCACACCCATAAGTTTTTCCTTCATTAAGGAATAGAGGTCCGCCGCCATGGGTGAGTTGGTAACGTGACTCCCAGCCACCTGGGCATCCCGGGTTCGATTCCCAACCGTGTTGGGGTTTTTACAGAGATGTAAAGTTTCCTTCCTGGATCATGACTGGGTTGTGTACTCGTTCCCATCTTGCGAAAGGACCTGGCCACCCTACGTGATATCATATACGCCTATTAACTCCACCTGCATTTGTATAAAAGACTATCCTCTACCAGTACTATTGTGAAAAGAGACAACATTGGAACTGACCAAACGATCATTAGAGCCTAGAATAATTTCATCTAGCTTTTGAATACAATATAAGGAATCTCTAAAGTAGCTTTCTGTGTTAAGCCTTGTAAGATGTTTAACCAATGTAGTAGATCCGCTGGGGCTAACTATTGGTCTTGCCATCCTTGTGAATCTTTGGTAATCTAGAAGAAACTGCTCTGAAGAAGCAAAGCACTTTGTGTAGTTCTGTGGGCAGTGGTTTTTTAATATTTTTCTTCCAGATGATACCTTACCGGTACTTTTTTAGAGAATTCTCTCTCTGCTGTTATAAAAGAATGAACTGAAACAAAGTACTGTAAGATAAAATTGTACTTACGTTCATTCGCTGGTCCCTGATCCACTGCTCCAGATGAGACAAGTTGTACCGAATCTGCATACCTTTTGTCCAGTGGCACAGATCTTTCCGAAGGAGAAGATTGTTCAGGGAACTTGCACAAATGAAATAAAATAACTGAAAACAAGAAATAAACAAATAAATTATTAGTACCCCTATTACTGTACTTCCTTGTTCCTAAATTGTTCTGTTCAGTCTCCCTAAGCTCAGTCCTGACATTGTTTTCCCATTAATATCTTGTATGGTCCTGCACATTAGGGGATTGAGAGACATAATGACTTATCTACACAGCAATTTACATGTTAGATATGTTATGTCTCTAAACCCCGACAATTTAATCATAATGGATAACGGGTGAGTGTTATCGAATAAGTAACAGACTTTACAATTAAATTAACTTCTAAAGGGAAACTCAATAACATATGCTTTCATGTGTTGATAAATTTCATCTTTTTTCTTACAAGGGACATAATTGTGTTGTATAGTGTGTAAAACAATTTCACCTATTCCCTCAAATTTTGGCTTTATAAAAGCAGCAAAAGTTACAGTTCGTCCACCAGCCAATGAGGTGCTCCCTTGTCAAGTGGCTTTGTTTGCAACTACTTTGACTTAAAGTGAAATTAATATATACATTTAATTTACTATATGAGTTGACATAAACACGCTTTCTGCTTCACTTACCATATTTTGGTATGACTCTCCTTGAAACGAGTCATACCAAAATATGGTAAGTGAAGCCAAAAGTGTGTTTATGTCAACTCATATAGTAAATTTTTTATTTATTTTATTTTTTTATTATTATTAAGGAATATTCCACTAAACAATGGTTTTCCTTCATCCCACAACAATCTTTAGCCTCCATAAGTCCCTGTCCATAGCATCTTCTTCATTTAATCCTTTACTCGCCATACTCCTTTTCACCCCATCCATCCAGCACTCTTTCCTACTTTCCAATCCAAAATTTTCTTGGGTATTCTATCCTCTGTCATTCTGAGTACATGTCCATACCATTTCAAGCGTCTTTCTTCTACGGTTTCCAAAATATTCTTTTCAACTTGCATTATTTCCCTTATTCTATTATTCCGAATTTTTTCTTTCCTGGATTTTCTTGCTGAACGCCTCCAAAAATCCATTTCTAATACCATTAATTTGTTTGCTTGTTGTCTACTTATGGTTGAAGTTTCAGCGCCATATAATGTTGTACTTTGGAATAATGCCTGATATATTAATATAGTAAATTATTATTATTTTTAATATTAATATTAATATAGTAAATTAAATTTATTATAGTTGCTTCACTGTATAAAGTTCCATAAAGCCTTTATTAGTATATACAGCCTGATTTGCCTTCAAGTTTTTATGTCCTGTCAACAATTATTGGATAAAAGATATTTCTGCTTACCTGTCTAAACACCTGAACAATTACTTCAGGATCTACTCCATGAAATCCAAGACTTCGATGAAAAGCTGTTAGCTCAGACAGTAATGATTGCAGTGCCTTCTGGATGTCCACAGGTGACTCTGGTTCCCGGACAACAGAAGATGCTCTGCCTCTCATACCACCTGGTTTCTGTCCTAGCAGACCAGGTATGGCCTCATGTTCTAGGATGGCTGGCACTATCATAGGGTGCACACGCTCCTCCAGAAGCCGAATCACACCCTAGAAACATAAGCAATTCTCAATATTGCAGTTGTCTGAACAAAATGGGAAGTTATCTATAAGAACTGGGACAAATACGAGGGTCATTCAATAAGTAAAGAGACAAATGGCTATAGCTCAAAAACGGTTTATTTCAATCTTTCAAAATTAAGGCTATTTTTCAACATAATCACCCCCCACAGTTATGCACTTGTCCCATCATTCTTGCAGCTTCCTAATTCCCTTTCGATTGACCCCGAAGCCACTTTTGCACCGCTTCCTTAACTTCCTCATTGTTAGCAAATCTTTTTCCACGTAGGACGTCCTTGAGTGGTCCAAACAGGTAAAAATCAGATGGGGCGAGGTCGGGACTGTAGGCAGGATGAGGTAAGACCTCCCAACCCAATTCTTGAAGCTTATCACGGGTCAGCTGGGCTGTATGAGGGCGGGCGTTATCGTGCTGAAGAATGACTCCTTTTGACAAGAGTCCACGGCGTTTGCTCCTGATAGCTGGTCTAACTTTGTGTTCTAGCATCTCAGAGTAGTATTGGCTATTGATAGTTCGTTGATCTTCAACGAAATCGCACCCTGTGAGACCCAAAAGATGGTCAGCATCACTTTACCGGCGGAAGGTTGAACCTTGAATTTTTTGCAAACTGGAGAGCTAGTGTGTTTCCACTCCATACTCTGCCTTTTGGTCTCAGGGTCGTAGTGATGGATCCAGACCTCGTCGCTGGTCACTATTCTTTCAAAAAAAGCGTCTCCTTCAATCAAACTTCGTTGCTTTAAGTCTTGACTAATGGAAAGCCTTGATTCTTTATGAGCGTCAGTAAGCTGTCTGGGAACCCATCTGGCACACGTTTTTCTGTACTTTAAATTGTTCTGAATGACATTGTGAACAGTTCCAACACTTACTTGAAGTTCTTCAGCTATCATTTCAACAGTAATTCTTCTGTTATCACGAATAAGTCCGTCAATCCTCGATTCCGAGGGACCAGAAACTTCCACTGGACGTCCACATCGGGGTTCATCACCTACACTTGTTCGGCCACTTTTAAACCGATCAACCCACTTGTAAACATTCGCACGGGTCATACAACTTTTACTGTACTGTATCAACATTCTAGACACAATTTCACTTGGTTTTACTCCTTCTACGACTAAAAATCTAATGACTGAGCGCTGCTCTTCTAAGGTGCAATCTTCTAGTGGACTTGCCATGGTGAATTGAAAATTTTGAGGTTATGTTGACATAAAATGATGAAACAGCTGATCAGAGCATATCCCAAGGTTGCCAACTAACACCCCTGAAAAGATTGTACACATTCATTGAATAGTTTTAAAATTATAGAATTTGTCTCTTTACTTATTGAATGACTCTCGTACTTATGCTGGGTAAAAATCAATGGCAACACATCTATAAAATCATGGTGCATTACAAGATGTTTAAATTTCTTTTGTCACATGTTGGTTGGATAGCCAGCATACTACAGAACCCTCTATCACCATGGAAATTAAACTCAATGAAAAAAACTTCAACAGAGACAATGGCCTGGAACCCAGCCATAAGCCAGCTACAAAATCAAGCCCAATTTGTTCCAACCAATAGGACGCTGGTGCTTTACCACAAGTTTTCCTGCCATCTCATTGGTTGCCCTCCACCAACTAGATTTCAAGATATAAAGAGCTCCACCAAATTCCTTAGCTCATTTCTCTCCCAAAAGATGGCTGCAGAGCTCGTAGCAGCTGAAAGCTCAGACCACACAAACATTTTCACCCGGCTGGAATTCCGGGAGACCATCATAAGTAACCTATGCCAGGAAAGCCTCAAGTCTCTAATAACACATGCTTATCACTTGCTACGAGCTAGAAAAAGTGGCAACAGAATTGTTCTCCCATCTTTCCCTCAACCAACTGTCAAAATACCAAAGTAAATTAAATAGCAGTGTGAAATTAATGCACTCATGAATTATAATGGATTTTTTTGGGGGGTGTGAAATTACCAGTACATTTAGTTCACTGTATTAATATTAAAGAGAGGTATGATTTGAGATTTATTCATTTATAGAGATTGCATTGAAGCTTTTCACCCACCTGATAAATCCAGACAGCGATGTCCGACAACACTTGTCGATATTCTGACAAGTCAAAGTTTCGAAGACATTGTTCATTCTGCTTTGGTGTGTTCTCCGCTTGAAAGGATTTGTCACCACTGTATTGTTTCAGATTATGAAGCAGTCTTAGTGTGTTGGATAGCCACAACACTGTCGTGTCAAGATCTTCATGTCTCTTTTTGATAACTTTTTTAATAGTATTTATTGTAGCAGTGAGCAATGACCGTACTTTGTCATCATCATTAGTGAAATCTGTGTGTCTTATGCACATGAAAAGGATGTATGCTGGTAACCCAGGCAAAAGATTCATTGCTATTCTTGGTTTCAGATCTGCAAAGTAAAAAAATACATACAATGAAAAACATAATTTGATATAAGACAAGTTTTCATTGGAGTACTAAAATGTTTATTACAGGGGTGAATTAACAAAATATTGTGCCTAACTGTGCATTATTGCTTTTCATTTTTATACCATTCTTTAAAACCAATGAACTGACCCTGTCTTTTATAAAACCCAGTGAAGGAAATAAGACCATTAAAAAAAAATTAATATCTCATTTTAGGAATGACTTTTTTGGGATTCCAACCGGGTGAAAAAGTCTGAGTACAAACAGGGTACATGGAGTTCCCAGAAGACAGCTGCAGAGCTAGTAACAGCCAAAAGCTCGGGCAACTTAAATCTCTTCACCCCGTTGGAATCCTGAGAAATTATCATGCATAACTAATGCCAGGAAAGTCTAAAGTTTTGGCTTCATTTAACTTTAATTTTAATCTGCAGAGAGGAAAATTTTTCCAGAGCCAGAAAATAGAACAAAGGAAAAAGTCCATCGAAATCATCCTCTACAGATATATCACACCTATTATTATGAGGAAGGATATAACTCTGAATTATCATAAACATTTAAATTTTCTAAAGACTTATGGTGAAAAACTTGACTAGCTCAGTAATTTAATATATACATGTAAATCAGAAGGTCCCTGGTTCAATTCCTAGCTCAAGGAAAGTTTTTCTCATTTTCATCATGAAAGAATGAGTGTAAAAGTGTTAATAAAAATCAAGTAGTTCTTCACTGAATCTCATCTTGAAAGGAATTTAGTGTGTAAAGTTGTTAATTTTTATTAAGTAGATCTTCACTGTATCTCATCATGAAAGGATTTTAGAGTGTAAAGGTGCTAAATTTGTACTAAGTAAACACAGGTTATAAAATCCTTTTGATCTCTATTAACTTCCTTAAACGTAATGTTCTTGACAATATCTTTTTAAATAAACAAAAATATTTTGTTATTTTTTCTGTGAAATATCATGATTAAATTAACTTGCCGAAAATATATTTTCATAAATGGGTCCGTCGAAAAACAAAACTCTTATACAACTAAAAAATTTCAAAATGATACATTTATGTACGACAAATGTGAGCTCAATATTAA
This sequence comes from Ectobius pallidus, assembly GCA_964059195.1. Taxonomy (NCBI): domain Eukaryota; kingdom Metazoa; phylum Arthropoda; class Insecta; order Blattodea; family Ectobiidae; genus Ectobius; species Ectobius pallidus. The sequence continues at coordinate 28,829,826 of CAXKWD010000004.1, read as the reverse complement.
AGCTTCTTATGCAACTAGAAAGTCTTCATTAACACTAAATATTATCTCAGGATTAGAGATAAAAAGTATACTGTACAATATCCAGGAAAAAAAAAATCACACTATTAAAAAAGTACCTAAAATCAAACACTGTATTAAACGTCTGTAGATTTAAAAATGTTAGTATTGTAATATTATGTATTCTGCAATATGTTCCATAACTATTCTTCGAATTCTGCCACAATGGTTTCATGAGTGTATCTGTGCTAGGTTATCCGGTGATTAGCCCAGATAATCAAGAGTTTGCTGTTATGTGAAAAAACTCAAAGAAAGCTTAAAACAACTTAGTCAAGACAATAAAAGAAAAAATCGGGTGTGTGGAACGCTACGCGACAGAAGTGAAACTTGGATTTTTTTTAATTTTTCGATTTTTTCAATTTTGGATTCTTGGACTTTTCAAATTTTGGGTTTATAGACTTTTTTATTTTTTAAATTCTCGATCTGAATTATTTTAATTTTGGAATGTTGGATTTTATAAATTTTGGATCTTTTAATTTTTTATTTTGGTTTTTTAAATTTTGTATTTTTTTATTTTGGACTTTCTGATTTTTTAAATGTTGGATTCTTAAAATGTTTTAAATTTTGGATTTTTTAATTTTGGATCTTTGAATTTTTGAATTTCGAATTTTTTATTTTTTAAATTTTGGATTTTTTAAATTTTGGATCTTGAATTTTTTATTTTGTTTTTTCTAATTTTCAATTTTTTAATTTTTTAAATTTTGGAATTTTGGGTTTTTAAATTATTTTCATTTTATTGAGTTGATTGTTTTCTGTGCAGTCCGTCAGTGACTATCTTCTTCATAACGCAACTTTGGGTTAGCTCTCGATTTACTCCTAGTGTGCCTAAAAAAAGTTCACTTCAATAAAATAAAAAAGATAGACTGAAGAAATAGTGCAGTAATCAATGTTTCTTTAGAGGAAGAAATTTCCTATAAACATACCATATATAAGATGCCTCACGATTATCTGCTCTTCTTCCTTCCTGTATTCAAACATCCCCATGTAGTCACGCTCCTTCTTCCGCACAACTGGCAGGTTACTATGTTGCTGCTCTTGTGGCTGTTGGGATCCAGGTGATGGGACTGCTTCATTCCCTTCCACAGTATCTACTACACCAGCGTCCTTCAGTTTCTTTGCCAGCAGCTTAATCTGCTTCCTGTATTTTCTGCATTGCTCAGACAATGCATCGTACTTTTCCTGCAGGTCTAGGTTCTCTGAAGTGAGTCTTGTTATCTCATGTTGCATAAATGCTTCTGTCTGTGACTGCGGACTCTTTGTCAAATTTACGGACAGCAGCTTCTGCTGCCTATCATTATCTTCCTTTAGTCTCGCAATCTCTTGGAGGAATTCATTGCGTTCAACCTGCCATCTTGTTTTCTCTGTTTGCAGCTCATCTTCCAGTTGCCTGCAGGTAAAGAACAATTAAAAGGCAATTCAAATATATTGTTGTTCCCACTTAGACTATTGAAAATACATGGTTGGACAGCCAGGGACGGGAAAGAGCTACGTATAGTGAAGTGAAATTACCTAGCGAGAGAAGGCCTGTCAGTTTTTCTATCCCAGTGGGCCCATGGTCGAAACAAAGTTGCCCAGAACATCACAAGAGTAAAGGGGGGGGGGGGAAACAAAAGAGATTGAATTAAGGAGTAAAAAGAAATTACAAACTTTTAATTTCTTGTAGGGATCAGTGCACATTCATTGCTAAAAATCAACAAAATGCGTCTGGCATTTTAGTGTGTACAGATAGTGCAATTAAAGCAGTGTGAACACATCAGCAAAAATAAAATTAAAAGAATATGGTAGCTAAATTAAATGACGAGCGCTATGCATAAAGACTTTGAGTAGTTTCTAATAGGAATAGTTTTATAATAAATCTCGGTATGATAAGGTTTATTTAAAATACCAGTTCATTACTGCACTTTATTTATTTATGGCATTTTGTAATGACAAGAGTAATAGAATATAATGGTGTCATTATGTGAACAGAAAGAAGGCATACGAATATAGCTTAAAAGGAAGCAGAGAAGAAACTTATCTCTACATGTTTACACATACTCCATGAAAATGTATTATTGTAATATAGGAATTGAGTAAATTTTTTTGACACTTACTTCACTTAAGTCCTCTTTTTGGAGACTAGTTTCGGGAAAAATTTCTTCCCATATTCATTCCATGTTGACTGTTGCTATTTGACTACTCTCTGGTTTTCTTATGATGAATTTGTTGATCAACAAATGTTGCAGTCAAGTAGCAACAAGAACAATTAGCAGTCAACAAGAAATGAATATGGGAAGAAATTTTTCCCGAAACTAGTCTCCAAAAAGAGGACTTAAGTGAAGTAAGTGTCAAAAAAATTGATGCAGTTCTTATATTACTACATTAGAAAACTTCACTGTTACAAACTTCCTGTAATAATATTTATGTATTTTTTTAAAGATGTCTACTGGTAAAAAGACAAGCATCAAATCTGGTAGACTCTTTTGTAATTTTTATTAGTGTACAATAAATATCTATATCTATAACTACTGTATTCTCTTCTGATCACCACCTCTATTTGTACAGAGCAATTTTTATCTATTTGTCAAAACCCTCCAGCTGCATGATCAGCAGTAGGCTCAGCACTGCCCATCAGCACTCCCTGATTTCACAAAGTGCATTCCCTATTGTACTTTCCCTAAGGAATCAACACTGCAATTCAATATATATTTTAAAATAAATCATTGTTTATAAAATATTCAAGACTTCACTATATTGCACTACTTTCCTTAAATTGAGCAAACATGTTTCGTGGAACACTTTTCCACATCAAGTTGCTATGTAAACAAAGATTATTAAAAAATGTTTTCGATATTGTAAGTGAAGTCTAAGTATTTACCAAACAGCAATTTATTTTAAAACATATATTACATTACAAGTAAGAATCAGCTTGAAAATTTTTTTGTCATAACCGGGATTTGAACACGGATCTTCAGCTTAACGCGCTGATGCTCTACCATTGAGCTACCATGACAACATGCCAGTATGACATCAAATTCCTCAACTGATTCAGAAGACAAGTAGGACGCCATTGGATGTGTGTTCTCAACGGAGAAACCTCCTGTGGTCTGCCTTGTCTTCTGAATCAGTTGAGGAATTTGATGTCATACTGGCATGTTGTCATGGTAGCTCAATGGTAGAGCATCAGCGCGTTAAGCTGAAGATCCGTGTTCAAATCCCGGTTATGACATAAAATTTTTCAAGCTGATTCTTACTTGTATTAATATCCCAGACATGGATTTAATGTCTATTTCCTTTCCCTCCACTTAATTAATATATTACATTGCTTAATTGTGAAAAGTTTCACTGCTTAAACAACTGCAATTCAAGTTTGCACCAATGTAAAAATTATAAAAACCTACACTATAAAATCCCGAAAACACTCACCCTGTTCAAAGATAGCTCCTAGGTGTAATCTACATTTGTTGCCAGACATGTATTGCACTTTCTTGAAAAATTATTCCTCAGCTGGTATAATCCTATTTCTTTCCCTGAGCATAATATGTTAATGGTGACAGTATCTAAGTAACATGTCTTCTGAAGTTAATGTCATAAAGTCCAACAATTCAGTCCCATTATTGCATACAATAAACCTACTTATTCTTTTGCCATGACTGCATGTATGGTCCCGTGGTTAGTATTGCTGGCTACGGATCCGCAGACTCAAGTTGATGCCAGTCATACAAACTGAGGAACTACCTGACTGAGTGGCTTTGGTCATGGAAACCATCATTAACAGCCATGGGTGTCTGCATGCTGACTACATGCCCCCAAGTCCTGCCATCTGCCTATGATAGATGCAGCAGCCAGATGGTAGGCTTAGTCCCTCCAGGGATGTAGTGCCACAGAGTTCATTATTATTATTATTATTATTATTAATTTTTTACTTTATTTTTTTTACTCTTTTGTCATAAGGTGGAATTTTTATGAATTAAGCTGAAGAAAAATTATGTGTAAATAAAACCTTTCAAAAAGTGTAAGATATGTACAACAGTGAATGTAGACCTTTCCAGCAGCTTCTGTGAACTGGGTGAGTACTTTTTACTTCCTCTGCCCATACCATAGGTAATATAGGTAGAGGAAGTATTGTTTTCCACCCCCAAAATTCGAAGTTTAGTTTTTAAGATAAATACACATTTGAGGTACCCTGAATAAAAAAATATTATTTTTGGAAATATGTCTGTGTGTGTGAGTGGTATTGGTGAACAGCCTAGCTCCAGAATGGAAAATCATATGAAAACAATACACTACTTTAAAATACAATATATAAAATTTTACTCACAGTGAATAGTTAAAATAATGCTGCACAACGTTTCGAGTCTTTCCTCGACCCTTCCTCAGGAGGCAAATGAGAAAGGGTCGAGGAAAGACTCGAAACGTTGTGCAGCATTCTTTAAACTATTCACTGTGAGTAAAATTTTATATATTGTATTTTAAACTAGTATATACATGAAGACAGTGGAATTCAAGGACCAATTATGACTAATTTTGAAGATACATATGAAAACAAAATTTTGTTTTTGGGTTAGGTACCTTCTGAGGATGTGACACAAAGATTAGCGACAAAGGGTTAATGTGAGCTATTGCCTCTTTGAATCTGAAGTTTGATGGTAGTTTTTGGCATACCACAATGTACACTTCTCTTGTAAGGCAACATAAAAATTGAATTACCTGTATTCCCTGATGTCCTTACCTGTTTATCTTCTTCTGAGCCTCAAAAGCTAAAACCAATTCTCCGTCCTCATTTATAATATCAATATGGCTGCTATAATTATTGCTGGCTACACTCTTCAATCCTTTGGTCTGATTGGCCAGTACGCTGTGCAGTTGTATGCACTCCTCTCGGCGGCGGTCCAGCTCAAGCTGTGACGCTTCCAATTGTTCTGTAAACATTTCAAATTGTTGTAAATGTTGTTTACGATCACATCACTGACTTATCTATAACATTTTTAATTTTTTAATTTGTTCCTGGAAGCTCAGCATTTAAATAATTATGGATCACTCAATGCACAGGCCTACATATATCTAAATCGGAACTTCAGATTTACATTTACTTAATAGTTTTCCGGTTGAGACCATGCTACATCCAACACTACCTATTTATAAGACTGTACTCAATTTTATTGTGAATTAATTGAAGATGGCCTTGCTCAGTTGCTATCTTCATTCATTTGACTCTCAGAGATTTTATTTAACATTATTTTTTTTTACATAGGTGGATAGAAGGGGATCATGAATGCACACCTAAATGGGAAAACACTGAATGATTTGGACGAAACTCACTATGCAGGGTTTTTTTTTGGGCTTAGAAACTCGAATCTGACATCAGTTTTTCCCAGGCGGAGCACTTTAATTAGGAAATGCACCTTGAAGTCAGGATTTTAGCTTTTTAATTACCAATCGTTTTAATTGTTTAAGCATGATTGGGTAAGGTCATGAATCTGCGGTATGTTTTAATCGTTTCATTTCAAATCTGTATGGCCATATGTCAAATCATAGGCGCCGACTTGTTAAAGATTTTGGAGGGGCAGGATTGTACAATAAAATATTATACTAGAGTAAATGGTATTACTGATGTTAGTACACTACAGATGCTTTTAATTGCTTAAAAATTAAATAAATAAACAAATTAATAAATATTTGATAAATTTAAAGTTTGAAGTAAAAAATACTGTTAAGTCCGTTGAGTCTTGCCTTAATGTTTTCCGGCAAAAGTATTGCGTCTCTCCTCGTTCCTACTAATAAACTCATCTGCCACTGAATGAAGATATAAGTTTATGGCCTCTTCACGATGACAATGGATGACAGAAACCGCATTTAGGTTATCCTGACTCATAACAGACCGAAGATAACACTTTAACCTCCGCAACCCCGAGAATGATCGTTCAGCACTGCATGTTGATACAAGGGACAGTCAACACTATTTTCACAAATTTCACAAAATCAGGCAAGAGATCTTGCATATGTCTCCTTTTTTTAGGTATTCTACCAGGCCATCAAAAGAATCGATCATACCCTCTACCTTTCCCTGCAGGATTTCAAGTAACATTCGCATTTAAGTATCGTTCTTTCGTAACCAGTTAGGAATAATAATTAATATTAATAATTACTGATTTTTCTAAATATCTTATAATTTATTGGGGGGGGGGGTCAGGCCCCTTCAGCAAATTTTTGGGGGGAGCAATGCCCCTGGCATTGTAACTTGAGGGGGCAGAAAGTGGCTTGCCCCCCCCCTAAATCGGCGCCTATGTGTCAAATCATAGTTTAGTGTTAAGTTTCAAAACACAGCTCAGTGTTAAGTTTCAAATCATAGTTCAGTGTTAACTTTAAGGTCAAAATTTCAGTTTAGCGTTGATCATAACATAATGCCTTTATTGTTAGGTAAATTTCTGTCACATTGAATCCACATAAAATCTACATGCATCCACATTAATCCACAGGAATCTACTACATTGAATCCACATGAATCCACTAGATGTACTAGATGGGCAAGACATATGCTTGCTAATTTTCTAGTAATTTATAATGACATTTATTATTCCATCTTCCACCCTTTTATACTAAATTATATCACGATACAGTCATGAAAATGTTAAATTTCACTTATAGATTAGGCCCAGTGGCCTAAGTGTTCTATGATAAAGTTTTGAATGCTACGACACTATATACATTATCCAAGGTTACTTCCGAACCTGATGTAAACATAGGATAAAATGTATCAATATGCAGTTCTCAATGAGACTGGTTATTGGGTGGGGCAGGAAGCTTTACCAGGTGCTTAATAATTTTTACTTTTACACTACTGTCATCTGAGATTTAGCAGGCAGGCTGATTTAAAAAAGAGAGCAGATTATTCCATTGTCGAACACATCTATTATTGTTGGCAAAAATGCATTATGGATTAACCAGTATGCACTTCAAGTCTGCAGTTAATCATGTTGCATTATCCCGATGTGCAGCAATATGGTAATCACTCAGTAGGTCTATTATTTATTTTTAAGGAAAGAATGTGAAAATCTAAGGAAATAGGACCTCAATACAATATATTGTATTGCTGTACATGCAAAAAAGACCTATGCACTTCAGCCACTTGCTATCTGTCTCTCCAGAAAGGACTTCAAGTCTTTCAGTTTTATATCATTGTTATAGCCTTCACCTGACTCTATGGATTTAGCACAAAAGGCTATGGTGAAAGCCGAAACACCATTAAACTCTGATGTTAACTTTGTAACTTATTAAAATGGTAAGGTAGGATACTTTTCAAAAAACTTACAAAACACACTGAGAACAATTATTTTACCACTTTACAAGGTTTATTTTGAGTATGTTTAACAAACTGAACACAATCTATTAGAATATTACCGCCAGCTGCCACTATAACAAACTCAGAATACAGACACAACTGTTGACAGTTCCAGGCTAGTATTTTGTTATTATTTATTTTATCAATACTCATGAAACAGGTGATTCAGTAATTTCTTAAATGATTGTTTATAACATTTAAAAAATACATTTCTACACATGAGTTCTGATTCTTTTAAATTCTTATGTTCCCTTTGGAATTACAAGGGGGAACTATTTCATCTCCTGTGCGTACACGCACAGTTGTTACTCGCCTGAAGCCGGCCAATAAAATTTTAATACTACACGTGCTTTTATTTAGACAAGATTCAGAAGATTCCTCAGATATAGTTTAGGTGATTTACCACAGACTTCATATTCTTCTCTAGAAATTTATTTTTATGTACAGTCGGTCAAATAAAAAACGTCGGGACTCGTATGCAGTTAAAATTAAAGTTTTAACGCATTAGTTCACAAGTTTCCTATAAAAGACATAAAATACAAGTCATTCTCAGAACATATGAGGCCATGCGAAAGGAGGGAAAAAAATGAACGAGGGAAAAAATGAACAACGCGGAAAGCACAACCCACGATATTCAACTTAATGTATTGTCATAATTCATTTTGCTTTGTGCCATCGCGCCACATACAAACGCTAGCTTGAGAGAAAGTGCAGTTAGGGCTGTAATTGACCTGCATTTTTCGGCCTCTGAAGCAGCGAGAAGGTTCCATATTTCTTACAGAGCAGCCCAGAGGTGGTTACTTCACTATAATGCGACCGGAAGTTTTCATAGGAAACGTGGATCTGGCAGGCCGCGTATTTTGATGCTAGATTGGTTGCAGAAGTTGAGCGTAAGTTATTGATTTTGCACTACAAGTACCGGTATTATAAAATAAAATCTTTAAAAAATGCTCCTTGAATAAACATATTCCTTGCAAATTTATTCATTATGATTATAAGAACTTTCATGCAAGAATATGGCAGATTTGAGGCATATAGCCACAGCCTTCTATACACGTTTGTTTTGGAACAAAACTGACTAAATAATCAAGAAAATACATGGATAGACAAGAGGCAGGTGTGAACCTAACCTTAAGTCTTTCTGTACATGCGCATATGCTCGTTCATGATACTTTATGAAATAACGCCCGACGTTTTTTATTTGACTGACTGTACTGGTACTCATGTTTGTAAAATAAACTTACTGAGCAGTTCTTGGCCACCATTTTCTCCATCAGCTGTTATTCTTCTCAAGGCAGCCAAATCTGTCTTCAGCTTGGCATTTTCCATCTCCAACTCCTGCAGCTGCAGAAGATATCACCACACATTAGGCACAAGAACATATTGCAAACTTAATGACAGGCTAACTCATGTCCACACCTATATCAGCTAATAGTCTTATCTTATCTCTCTCAAATCTGGCTGTTTTAACATAATTTAGGATAAAACATGTATATCGACTGATAAATTGTTGTCAGGGATACTGAAGTTTCATCTTCCAAATCAGGGCCAGGAACTTGTGAATCAGACAAACGAGTGCTGTTTACTTGAAGACCATTATAAAAAATCAAAAGAGAACCCCCAAAACTCCTGGTGGGCCCCACTCGAATCAAAATCCTGGCTACATCCCTGCTTTGCACTGGATGCACGAAAATTATAAATAAACCTAATAATTGAACTCCAAAATTGAAATCAGTCTTCCTTCAGATTTAAAAATTGTCAAAATGCTATGACATGAATTAAGTCAAATGTCACCAAACACATGAAAATCCGACAAGTATGTGGTATTGTAAAGGAATGAACATATGCTTGCAATTTTATCTTATTATTGCTCATGACAATTATTTACTCAAAATAGTTTTCTGACATGTAGAATATTATGAAAAAGAAATGCACTTCATTAGAGGTTTGTCAAAACCAAAACTAATAAAACTTAGTCTGTAATAATGAGATGACAACTCATGTTAAACTGAATGGATGTTAAATTAACACAGAAAATTAAACAAATAAATAAAGTAAAAACCTCTTTTTTATATTCCCTGATTACAAACAGTGATAGGAAGTAATTGAGTAAAAGTAATCTGATTACAGTAACAATTCATTTTTTTGGTCCCATTTACTTGTAATCAATACTTTTTAAAAATTGTAATTTCTACTTGTAATTTACTTCTGGAAATAAAATTGTAATTGTTACAATTTAGTAGTCGTTAGTATTAGCATCATTCTCGCTTGCTATGTTGTCATCACTACTGTTTTTGCAACTAATATCCAAATTAGAGTTAATAATAATAATGTTTCCGAAAATATTCTCATTGATATGTTTTTTTGTTTGTTCATTAATAATTTGGGCTTGTGCCCAAAACAAACCAAAAACAAGGAATTTTTAGGTATTGCCACTTTGAAAGTAATTGTAAATGTAATTGTAATTTTACTGATTACTTTTTGTACTTTTCCCATCACTGATCACTGATTACACTGATTACCAGGTAACTAACCTCTGATTCATTATCTGTCACTTGAAACTTCACCTCTCTTGATGTAAATTGAAATGTAAATACTGGCTGTTTCAACATCGTAAGTACCGCAAATTTTCTATATACATAAAATGTACATATTCTCACATGAAGTATTTTAACAATCATCAGAAACAAAAGAATAAAGCACATAATTTTAAGGGATTACTCATTTCAAGAAAGACATGAAATGTACCAGCAATCTTGAAACACATCTGAAAAATACCCGATTTGGAAACAGACTGTAATTGCTTAGAAACTGTAACAATTATAAAAAGAACATTTTTTAATGTTTAAACAATTACTGTATACAGAAAGCATAATCCTGTATAAATAATTACCGTATAATAAAGAGAGAAAACAAACTACCGGTAATAAGATTTGTGGTATTATACACTGTACAAATATATTATAACATTTATTTTGAATTTATTTCCACTTCGGTGTTTGATTCCCACTTACTAGTTACTCTATATATATATATATATATATATATATATATATACATACATATAACAGTGAACTGCCTGTGACTTGAATATCCAGATAAAATGGTCAAATCTGCACTAAAAGAAATCCTGGAACTTACGGCTGTCCTTCCAACAGTATGATCTACACCCATCAAAAATTTAAGGGGCTAGTATAATAATTATATAATGAGCTGAATTTAACGGTGCAAGAAGCACAACCACACATCATTTTGAGAAGATCTGTAGTGACTTTCTCATCAATCAACAACTGTGGAAAACAGTCTCTCTTAGCACTGAAATATTCCATGTACATTCTATGGAATGATATATTCTGTCCTATGGGGCAGCCTCTATTTGGAGGAAGTTAATAAATAATAATTACTCAATGTAAAGACTGATGCTTGAATCTTTCCCCCCATTATCAAAGAGACTGTTTGTAATGTCAGTTTTAAGCACACTGGGCAATATATATTGTCTACCTATCCACTACATAGTATTTCTAAATTTCTTATTTCAGCCCTTATATTGTCTTCTAGGCAGTAGAAAGTATAAAATACGTGAAAAATTACCTTGAAGCTGTCATGCATTCTGGCCGCATCATCGCTGGGACTGTCTTTCTCCAGATACTCAACCCTCTCCTGTAAGCGGTTCCGTTCCTTCTCCACATCCTTCAGTTTCTGCTGGAGCTTCAGCACAAGCCCAACATCAATTTGCTCTGTCGGCTTCTGGCTGTCAGGACTTCCTGTTACAGGACTGCGATTCCAGTCGATATTCTCTAGTTTTTGGTGGCTTCCAGTAGAGGAAGCACTGGCATTTGATCTCACTGAGCCATAGCCATAATCCTGTTTACAAAACAAACAGGCTGTACTAAAGAACAGGACAGTCATTACAAAAAGAACATAGCATATAAGAACATAGCATCTGTCTGCATATGTTTGAACCCTTTGCAAGTGGCATACAGCTTTAACCAGATGTGAGATTTAGAATTGCCCACATTTTATGTAGTCATATTGTGCATAGAGAATGTTACAAGGTTTCTCCGGAAGCCATGTAATATCCTCTATGCACAATTTGACAAAATAAAGTGCAGGAATTCTGTGCACAATCTGATCATGGTGATCATGCTATTCATATGGGTATTTAAAGGTGGCCTTATCTGAGGAGTAATGCTTCGGCCATACTAGTGACGTCAACCACCTGCGCTTTAATAGCTACTTATTAATTTGGAGAGCTATAGTAATTTTACTGTACACTTACATCATCTGGCAGCTCTGATGTTGCACTGGCTGTGCTGGCATTAGACAGGCTGCGATTGTGCCCTTTTTTACCACCAGATGCATTAACTCCACCTCTATGGATACGAGCCATTTCTTTCTCCATTTCCTCATATCGCTGCTCAAGATTGTTGTATTCAGCCAATAACTTCTGATATGCATCACGATCCTGGTCATGTTCACGTATCAAGAATAGTTTCTCTTGCTCCAAACGAGACTTCAAAATTTCTGAAACAGAATATAAATTTGTAAGTCACTACTACTACAAAAGATAACTGTAATGAAAACATATTTTGTTGCTTTCAGTGCTCTACAGCTATCTAATTAACTACATATCTCAGTCCCCTTTAACAAAAATCGCAGTGATTATTAGCTATCCAGTCAGAACTTACTGATGCCCAGCAATAGATATTACAAGCTTGCAAAACAGAAGTAGAAAGAATATTTAAAATTCATACAAGTATAAATACGAGCTAGCATAACTACATGGATTCGCTAATTTGTAAGAGAAGCAGTAAGTTAAAAGTAAGTAATAGTGTTAAATTTACTAATATTATGAATCAGATCACTGCACACTTAGATAATTATGGTGGAAGGGTGGATTGGAAAGTAATTCACAGAAATTTTTGTTTGAATTGGTACTGTGGCTGGAATGTTGAAATTTCACAGAGATATATAGTTTGAAATTAATGCTACAGACACAGTTTTTGTTTCAAGTGCAACTCTAGCGAGAGAAGCATGAAATATATATCAAATAGTGTGTGCATGTTACTGCTGACAACTTGTGAAGAGCAGCGAGGTGTAGTGGAATTTATGTGGGCTAAAGATATAACCAGAGAGAAATTCACAGAGACTTGTGTGGCATGTCAAGGCAAGACTGTATGGATGTAACAACATTGAATTCTTCAATGACTGTCGCAACACTGTGAAATGTCTCAGCCATTGAGGAGGTAGTTCTGAACAACCAACGTATCCATCAGCAAATCTTATCGGAGTAGTTCAACATCAATATAGTGTGATGCATAATATCGTGTGCAAGTATGAAATTTTGTAAACTTAGTGTTCCTTGGGTGCCTAAGAACCTGACAGACAACCACAAGAGCCATCGCTCTGTTATGGGCAAATCACTTAGGTTCTCATTGTCTTCACTGAAGAATGCACACTACCTGGAGACACTGACATTATTCTGAAAATACTTTACACTCAGAAGATTTCAAAACATGAATTTTGGTTTTCTGATGCTTACAGGTATGGTCAATTAGACCTTCCTGTCTCCCATTGCCTGGTATGATGACAGAAGGGAAAAGCTTAAGGGAAATTTAATTTCATATAATGAATAACATACATACTGTCATGCAAAAACATAATAAATACTGTAAACATTTTAAGATAAACTGTCTGGTTATTTTATTTTAAGTATATTAAAGAAACCCGAACACACAGACCCATTGCACACTTCTATTTCTATTTAAATTAATGACGAAAAGAAAATTATGTAACAAATTCAAAATTAAATAATAAAAGTCGGAATTGTTTAAAGAAACACTCAAATTTATCAATGCTGTCAATACAATTTAATAACAATAATTATTATAGTTATTATTATTTAATAATCATACCTTCCATTTTTCAATGCTAGGATGACTGAAGTGCTATAGGGGAACTGCTAATACTACTTATGAATAAATATTATACACTAAGAATAAGAGAGAAGGAAATTTTCACAGATGCACTGATATTATTGATTACAGTAAAATCTGATCACAGACTAAAGCCTCATATCCAGGAACATGCACAATCATGACAACCTGATTTTTTTTTTAGGTGGTCTGTCAGCATTTTTATTGCTCTGCAAGCATTGCTTATTCTCTGATGATAACTTAGAAACTACTGGGGCTGGAGACTTGTCTCTTAGACAGTCACCTTAAATATGTTATCCCCTTGAAGACTATGTATATACAAATTCCCTACTTGTAACATTTTTCATGGATGCAATGAAATAATGAATCAGAATCTCATAGCAGGTTAAAGCAACAAGTGAACTGGGCTGTACTGCCTTGATACAGGTGTGGGAAAGCTCTACCCTATCTGCATTCCACTTTTGAAGTCTGTATAGATATCAGTGGCTGTATCAACTTTCTTCCAGTTTCGTAATGGTTTCTCGGGCTTCTACCAGATGAGTAAGAGCTTTCAGAGCTATCTTTACTCTCATCTTCAGGAAAAAGTGAGCTAGACTTGAGGAATGAGATGTGAAATCTGCCCTTTCATGGCCAATAGTGTATTTGGGGATGAGAGAGACAAATACTGGCTGCCAGCCCTGGCTAAGCTGTAGATTGCCATTCTTACTGAAATTCAGCCTTAGATCTGATTTCCAAAACCTCTGCTACAATACGGCCCTGCAGTAGAATCTCTGCCTTCGTAGGATTTTTCTAGTTAATATGTTTACTGTATATAAAACACTATTTTATTGTAAATTCACATATATGTTCATGTATCATACACATCCAATCACTTCATTCCTCACACAAAAATAAAGAAGAAAGTCTTCTCTAAAAATCTGTGCATAAGACAAATTTAGCAATAAAAGAACTCTAATTAGTTATTAACATTTTACTTGAAACCAACAGTTTACAGGAGATCCCCTTCTTTCCAAAACAACTGGAGCACGGGTGATCTTTTTGTTCTACTGTATAAATTTTTGACAAATTAAGTAGAAGTCTATCAAAAATAAATTCTTCGTAGTAAGAAATTTTCAAAAGTCAAAAAATCAGTTTCAGTTAACCAGGGTTAAAATTGATCAAAGTTCGAATAATTGGATTTTACTACATGTAAATTCATCTGGCACTATGGAAAATAAATGCTGACATTTCTAGGGTTTCCTGAACACTAAACATCGAATTACAGAGTTTTAACACAGTGGTTCCTAACTTTTTCTACCTGGTGCCTCCCTTTGCAACCCCAGAATATCCCATGCCCCCTATATTTATTTTTATTATTATTATTATTATTATTATTATTATTATTATTATTTTATTATTATTATTATTATTATTATTATTATTATTATTATCGTTTTATTTTTATTATTATTATTAATTTTTTTGCTTCTTACGAAGAATTTTACTTGACAATAATCTACGATCACATTTTCGCAAAAGAGGATTACCAAATATAGAGTAGTGTTTCAAAGGACTTTGTAGTCTAAATGTCTTGCTTAAACACTTAATGATATTGTTTTCACTTTAACAACACTTTGCACCTAAAATTTTTTATGTGATGAAAGTCACAAGAAGAATTCAGAACTTCATTGAGATGGTTGAAATTGTTTTTCTGGAGCTCCTGAATGTTTGGTGTCAAAATGGTTATAGCACATCTAAGATCACTCTCCACGTTCAAAAGACTGTGGTGTTTTGTTTTCATGTTGGCCAGTGTCGAGGATCCGGTCTCACAGAGGTAAATAGATAAGAACTATATGAAAACTTTTAAGGCTTCTTTTACCGCTCTTTGATAAATAGGAAGGAAACTGTCCCAAAATTCTTGCAGACCCATTTGTTTTTGCTTTCTTTTGAACTGTCCGTGCCCACCTGTAAATATCCCATCCCCCCCCCCCCCAAGGTTGGGAACCACTGGTCTAACACAATCCAGCACCACTACAGAAAATAAAAATATTGTCCTTTAAGATCTGATAACCCAGCTTCCTTTTAAATTACCAACATTAACACAAGACTAAATAAGCTCTGTTTCTGAGCCTTGTAACATGATTTTTACCATTACAGAAATATTACCAGTTTATTCATCATATGATTATACACTAAACACAAACACCACAGCCAGTATCAAGTAAAGCATTTTTTCAAGTAAGTAATACTCCCTCTCATTTATTCATTTATACAGTAGCCTATCTTAGTAGAAGGTTCAAAAGCTATTTATTTCTCAAGTAGCCTACCTCTCATTTCACTCAGCTTGTACTCCAGGTAAGTATAAAGGAACAATGTGCATTATCCACTGGTTTGCAGTTCATTGTTATTCACCATTCGATTGACACAGTTTAGCACTTGGCATACTAGTTATTTGCATCCACAAGAGAGAAGAGACACTGGCAATGAACTTGTGGGAAGATGAAGAGCATGTTATCTTAGTGAAATCTCACTTTCCACATGAGATACTCCCGCCAAGTTTCTCTTTTTTTGGCTACTTAACTTTTCCAATTAAATGCATGACATGCTACAAATAAAAGCTTTCAAAATAAACTTATGCTTAATAAAGAGTTAATCTGAATAGTGTTACTGGGAAATAATACTGATTATAGTAATGGTGAAAGATTTCATATCTCTAGTAGGCTATGTATAATACCTTGTAATATTTAGCAAACACTTTTTTGTGACCTAACAAAAAAAATCACTAAAAATAAAATAAAATAAACCAGTAGCATACATGTTTTTAATTAAACCCTAGGACTTCCTGGTTTTTCGGTGTCAAGGACTCCAAAACAGGTGGTATCACTAGATCAAAATTATTTTAAATGAGAAAGTGAATATTTCACTAATTTTTTTAAAATTTTAAACCGATTTTTGTGTTCATTGGAACATGTACAATGGGGTAAATTAGTTAATATTATTAACCATAGGACTCCTAGTTTTTTTTTCTTCTTTTTCCATGTCATGGACTCCAAAGCTTGGAGACTGCTTAGTCCTGGGCATAAAATTTCAAACCTGAAGGCAGTAGCTGAACCAATAATACTTTAGTCACCATTAATGTGATATATTATTATTATTATTATTATTATTATTATTATGGGAATTATGAAGAACTCCCCCCCCCTCAATTTGTTCATTGCACTTAAATATTAGGGATTCAAATATAACATATTTGTCAATTTTTTGCAGTAAAAAAATAAATAGACTGCAGTAGATACCAGCTATAGAATCCTCAATGGACCTTAACACTTGTTATTTTCAAGTAAATGCAGGCTAAATATGAATATATGAATATATTAGATGAAATCTCAAATGCCTTACCTTCAGCGCCAATCTGGTTGGACTTTATCTTCTCATTCAACTGATCGAGCTCAGCTTTGAGCTTCACATTCTCCTTGGTCACCAATTCCACTTCTTCCTTGCGCTTCTTCTCTAGGCACTCCTTTTCATTTAGCAAGTCCATCTTCTCATTACGCTCTTGCTCAAAGGATTCCTGCAACTCTTCCAACACTATCTCTTTCTTGTTCAGGGTTGCTGTGATGCGCTTCAACTCTGATTCTAACCCTTTCATATTATCTAATTTGCTCTTTACTTCCACAAGCTCATGCTGCACTGATTTCAGAACGTTGTTTTCTTTCACCTAAAAACAAAAAAGCACATTTTTAATCTTACAAAGACTTCCCCCCCCCCCCAAATTAAAAGCTAAGGTTGTGGTACAGTCAGAAAGATGCACGTTGCATGAAATCTACCAATGAAAGAGACTGTAGTGATGTCTGTTACTAGAAATATCATTGTTTTATTTTTGCTACCCTATCCTAATCAAGATGCCTGTGTTTTAGGCACATGATGTAAAATAATCAATAGGTAAAATAACAAACTTTTTTTTTCTCCAAGTTTTATGACAATTTCTTGAACATATTAAAAAAAAAAAAATGGATCACCTACTCAAGCCCGAGACGGTGAATTTAGGGATATTAGTTGTTAAGTCATTGGCTGCGGTGGTCTAGAGGTAGCGTGCCCGTCTCTAGATCCAACAGTCGCGGGAACAAACCCGGCTGTGGTCAATGGATTTTTCAGGACGTAAAAATCCTGGGCACGGAGTCCTCCATGAGGGACTTTAAGCTGGGGGGCCTGTGTCTTAGATTTACGGCACGTAAAAAAAAAAAAGCCTAAATTAGAGCCTATGAACAAAATTTCTCAGCCTTTTCACATCCAAGTAATACCTTCATTTCTGGAGGGGAGTTTAGAGGTGATGGGCTTACCACCTGTCCCTCTGTCCTCTCTCGGAAAATAAGCGTAACAGAATTCACACAGGTAACAGAAACCTCCACATGGAGGCCCTTTGCCCGAACATAGGGGATATAGGAAGCCAGATACAGATACACATTTGTTAAGTCAACATTCTTGCTTACGGATAACATCTGTAGGTGACAAAGACCCACTTATTAGTGGCCTATCTAAAAGTCAACATCTCACCTGTTTTGTTGTTTTCTAACCTTATGTCTGATTGTAAAATCCCCTCACTATTCTAATCTATCCATCTATCTTCCTCTATTATCCCACTGTCGGGGCATTAGGGCCTCCAAGTGGGGGTTTCTGCTACTGATGTGAATTTTGTTACACTTATTTTACGAGAGAGGACAGAGGGACAAGTGGTAAGCCCATCCCCTCACAGACCCTTCAGGAAACTAAGGCATTACTTGGATGATAATTGCAGAGAAAATTTTGCCAGAGGCTCTAATTTAGGCTTGGAGTTCTTTTACGTGCCAAATCTACAACACTGACCCTCCCAAACTATTCTAATTCTGATGAAAAATTCGTAAGAGTAAACATAGATTGACTATGCTGAAGCAAGGCATTAAAGGAGGCAGCTCCTCACCTTGGAGGGTTCAAGTTCTATTGTTTGGAAAAGAGAATGAGAACACTGATGGTAATTACTCCTTCCAGCAGGCGGAAATCGTCAGTTTTTTAAAATGAAACCGAACTATATCTGGATGTTTTAATTTACTCGTATATTTAGTAACACATTACTCACCAGCTCTCCAATTCTCTGCTGCAAGGAGATGATCTTGTTCTCCAGACCCTTATTAAGTTTCTTTACATGCTCTACAGAACGAGCCTCCTGTTTCAGCTTCTTGTACAATCGTCTCGCAATCCACTTCCTAACCAGCGACTGCACAATAATGATGTGTTGTATGGTTTTCTGATACCTTCTGCGCTGCAGCCAGCAACGCACATTCTTCTGGATGATGACTGCCTGTGAATAAAAATTAATGCATAGATAATTTAGAACTTTATATAAACTCTCTTAAAAATTCCCTATACCTCAATAAAATTAGACTATTGTAATAAATGTAAGTATGCATTAACACAGAGATGTCAAAATGTGACCTGTGGAGTTTCTTCCCCTCATTTCTTCCTCCTACCAAAAGAGGTGCATGCATCAGTACTGAAAGATTGCATGGCTTTGATTCAGGAAACCAGATAGCTTGCAGTGGTGGATATGTCTCGTTATAAGTAGACATGCATTTATGGACTCAAGATATTGTGATCCCCCAGTTATCAGATGAAGAATGATTAACAGATTTTGCTTTCATGATGGATCTCTTTGCCCACTTAATTCAACTGAGCACATCGTTACAAGGAAAAGGCTGAAACATTATAGGCATAGTCCATGCCATAAGTTCCTTTATGGCCAAATTAAAGTTATAGATGCATCAAATTCAGAATGCTAATTTATCTCACTTTCTTATCTTAAAATCCATAGTAACTACACAGTTCAATGTTACAGATAAATACCTCTCTGTTCTGAATACCCAGTGGAGTAAAGAAACTGTGAAGTTCTAAGTTAGATTTTCTGATATAAAATAGATGGATATAGATGTATCAATTTTCAACAACCCAGTCAACCATAAAAGGAGAGGAAGCGCCTTCTCATTTGCAATTTGAGATCACTGATTTGCAGCACGATATTAGTCACAGAAATTGTGGAAATACTGGAAAAGAACTGTAGAGCACAATTAGTGAGTGTTCATATTATTGCAATTTGAAATGTTTTAGCAGTCGCATTGCAGCTATGTTTGGGGGAACATACTCATGTGAACAATAATTTTCTTCAATGAAAAATGTTAAAAGTAAATAAAGACCCAGAAGCAGTTACCATAATTTGTTTCAACAGTACATTTAACAGTTTCTAAAATAGTCTAATATAGACAACATAGTAGCTAACAAACTGCACATCAGCATCAAAACAAACCGGGGCAACTCAGTAATTTCTGCTTAGCCACCTCTACAAGTAGTCTTATATGATTTAATATAATATATTAATAATTAATATATGTATGAATTGATACATTCTGGTTCACATTGCTTTATTAATTATTAATCCTTTTGCAACCTGCCACTGAATCATCCCTCAGCATTCTCTCAAGTGCACTGTGTTATGTCAAGCGCTGTAGCTGGTAAGGAAAAGGTATAGGCCCATGTCCTGCATGATTTCCCCTCATTGACATCCCTGCATTGATAGCATGAATTTTTCTGCATTTCCTTGGGACAGCTTAAATAAAAATCCTACCTAAGAACTGTATAAGCATTCAGCACTAAAAGAAAAGTTCCTTAACTTTGGAGATCAATGGCCACAAGTTAAAACCTTTTGAAAACTAAAGTTTCAAATGTCATAAACATTCGTTTTTGAGCTAATTTTTATGTTTTCAGAATGCTAAGTATTTGTGAAATTGAATCTATTCAACACAGAAAATGAATTTTTCTGACTTATGGTTGGATTTCCATGGCAGAGTCAAAATGCAGTTGTTTCGTCTTATTAATAACTTGATATAACTTCACACATTTGTAAGAAAATTATCCTGCCACTTGTATTATATGGATGTGAGGCATAAATTAGAAGATTTAAAGTATTAGGAGTTGAAATAAATATAGTGAGATGAGGGAAAATGATTTACTTCTTACATTTAGAAATTAAAATGAAGGTTTAAAATACAGAAACACGATTGAGTTGTGGAGACCATGTGCTACAAGGAATGACTATATTGAAGATTACACTTAAAAGCACGTAAGGTTTTCTAAGACAAACACCTGTATATTGAAAAGCTTTTATACATACCATATGATTATAGCGCATCTGCTGGTAACGTCTTCTGGCCAGGAGACCTCGTGCTCTTGTTTGTAGACCCAGAATGCAATGCTGTAATCTCCGATACTGAGTCTTCTTCACCCATCCTCGCACAAATCGTTGTATTGTAGTAGCAGCCTTGTTACGTCTAATATGATACACTCTCCTGCAATCAAAAGATGACACCATGAGTAAATGATGAAGTATACAATTAATCTTTTGACCTTAAAATTATTAAGTGCCAGAATGGGACTTTCTGAGATTGTGAAGTGGGAAGGAAATGTCTGTCTGTCTGTAGTGCGATAACTCAAATACGCTTTTCCAGATTTTCATGAAACTTTGTATATGCATTTATAACGCCAATGGGACGAAGCCTATTGATTTTGGACAAAATCAGTTGATGGATACCGGAGCAATGCTCAGTTTAATGTATTATATGGTAATATATTACAAAGAATTTATGAAATGCAAATGAGTTCTCATGGCAACATATTGTTTTATTGTGTTCACATACAGCTTTGGAAGTTGCAATACAGCTAGCTTTGACAAACAACACTACCCACATTTCCCTTCACAAATGCTCATCAAACTTTAGACCTCTGTTCTTCCTTAAGCCCTGCTTAATGAATCGATCAGGAGCTTAACTCAGAAATAAATTACAAAAATAACTTATTTCCTGAATATCATAATTGCAATTATCACTGATGAAACAAAAGCATTCTGGCACTTTGTTATATTAGTTTACGTGATTTTAATCTTGTCGAAATAAGGTGTCTTTCCACAATCCCCCTTTCTTTGGGAACCTATGAGCTTCTTTATTAACTTTTTTAAATTTATTTATTTATTGTTAATCTTGTGTTATCAATCTTAGTTAGACAAACTGTAAAATCTTTATTTTACACAATAAGGAACATTGTTAATGGAGAGTTGTATTTATCGGACTTTTATGATGACAGGAAGACCAAAATGGAATTATGATTACATTATAATAGACCTCAAAATTTTAGGCAATAAAAATTTATGTTCACCTAGGATAGGCCTCCAAAGTGTTAAATTAGGCGTAGAAATAAGTCACAAAATTATTTTATATTAAAGTACATTGAGTGATAAACATTTTAAAAAGTACACAGAGTAGTATTTTTTCCATTTTTTTAGTACAAGCATATTTCATTCATAATTAGCACCATGGTAAATAACGAAGACTTTTTTTTTCCAAATTTTCTACAGTTAAGCTGTGCCTGTTGTCTGTTCAAAATAATTTTGAAAGCTGAAAATACAACTTGTGGTGCTACTTCCCTATGGGGACAGAGTCTACCATCCAACTGCTGCATTATCTGCCAAAGGCAGACTAGCTCTTCAACTTTTATCATGAGGCTGAGTTCACTCCATTACGTAAATGCATGAAATTCTTACCTGCTTATTGCATGAAAAACAGAAATTATTTTCCCAGTTAACTTGTTCATGTCAAAAATAATTTCTTGTGGCAATATCTGGTATTAAATTGCATTTGTTGGGGAATGAAAATTGAATCTTTGTTGCTCAACTCAGAAATCTGGTTGTCAATGGCAATTTTGCAAAAGGAAATTTTATGCCCTGAATTAGTGTGTGTTTTTAAATTAATTAAATCATTTAAATTTACATTTTTTTAAAAAGGATATAACATATTGTGACAATTTATATACAAAGGACAAAGGAAAGAGGTAGTTTTTCATAACTACCATGTATAACAAAAATGGCGACTAAATTCTTATCTTGTCCTGCATTGTATATGTAATTCTTAAATTTCTTAACTAATTTTTTACTGAAAGAGGAAAAACCCTATTTGAATAAACTTTACCTTCTAGCCATAAATCCTCTGGCATAACGCTGTATGGTCTTAACTGCCTTATTTTTACGTAGGTATTTCTTGCGACAGATGAAAGCACGAATTTGCTTCTGGATAATGATGCAGCATTGTCTCAGTTTGTCTGCTCGCAATTTCTCCAGATAAGCCACCTGACCTGCTCTGAAGAAGATTTTGCTTTTTCCAAACTGGTATTTGTCTTCATCCTGGAAGAAAAGCACTGGGATAAATACAATTGTAAGGCGAGTTCTACATATGAAGTGACCTTTTCCTGTCACAAAACTATACACAATCATTCAAATGTAATTGAATTACCTTTATGATGTTGCCCAAAATTCTTTCACATGTTGCACGCATGCTGTTTCGTTGAATGTCTTTGTACTTGCAGAGCACTCTATACCGGTGGAAGAAATCAGCATATGTCCATCTGCAATGTATCGGTTTATAGGTATTAGCAGTTTAAGAATTACAAAAAATAAAATGATAAAAAATAAAAATAAAACAACAACAACAGATCTATTAAGAGATTCAGAAATTGAACGATACCTTGAAGGGAACCCTGCTGCACTGATTCTGATGGTTTCCAGAACTCCGCATGCTCGAAGCTGCTGTACAGCTCTAACAGGATTGTATTCAAATGGCACTTTGTTGTCGTTGGGTTTGATGCAGCGAACATAGTGAGGTGTTGTGGCATTCAGGGTTGCCATTAGCATATTAAGTGAGTCACGAAACTGAGACCCTACCTGTAAATTAATACAATCAAGAAGAAATGTAATACAAAAAATGGCACAACTGAAAAGCTTTCTGTGGAGATTTAAAGTTTGCAGTACCGTATTTACTCGTGTAATGGACACTCCAACTTTTCATGTTAGAAAATAAAAAAGCCTCACATAACAGTCGCATCTCATTTTTAACAAAAAAATAATATCTGAAGTTGTAAGTTTGAATGACCTGATTACCTGTCTTATTAACGCACTCAACAAATGTCAATTATTATCACAATATTCTTAGGACATCTGCAGTAGACAATTGAGTTGATAAACTTGTGTTTGGTTAATGGATAAGAATAGACCGAAATATTCAAGTTACATAGAGAGTTTTCGGCTGAAAGTTACCGAATTCGTGGAAGAACATGGTAACAGAGCTGCTGGACGAGAATTTACAGTTGTGTAAAACTGTGTTTCTCATCTATTTATGCAAATATTAACTACATGTGCTACAAAATCATATAAATAAGTCATGACTGCTATATCGATACCTACGCTACCTTTGATTAAATTAATCAGGAAAGCATTGAGAAGTGTCAATATTTAATATTTAACTCTGGAAATACGGTCAACAAGAAATCAAGAAATTTGAAAACCAAGTCTTTACAAGAAAATACCACCCTAAGCAATCCAAAAGATGAAACCATTTTTAAGAAACTCACTTTCCATACTTGAATAATAGATTCCAAAAAAGATTCAAAGAACAGAACATCAAACTGGCACCTATCGATAAGTGCAATATAAAAATATCCTAAAATTAGACATGAAAGACAAAATTCCACCAAGTAAAAATTGAGGCATTTATGAAATTGACTGTAATACCTGCGATAAAGTATACAATGGCGAAACAAAGAGAAATTTAAATGTTAAGTACAAACAGCACATGAGAAATATTAAATACCAACAAATAGAGAAATCTGCAATGGCTCATCCTTTCTGGTCTACATGCAACCAGAATGCATGTGGGAATGATAGTATATTGCGATACTAGTTCTGTAAGCGGTGGTCTGCATGCTATTTTTTGTTCGATGATTATTTATATCAATTTAATTATATTAATTGAGATATTAGTTGAAAATATTATGTGTATACATTATTGAAGATAGATGTTATATTTCAGAAAGTGATTCGCATGTGTTGGTTATTATGGGGGCTGAATATCTGTCCTGTTAAAGTCGCCACAAACTGGGGGGCCTTGGTTCCGGTCTTCGATAAAGGCTTGTATTGTGATGTGCTTTTTGTAATTTTTACAGCATTGAGATTTCTTTTGTTTTCATAGCAACCAGATTACATGTGGGAATGTCAAGTTACGATCCACTGCAACAATATTCATAAGTACCACTAATTAGTTACATCGTGCAAAAAATTACTGAAATGTGTTCAGAAACCACTTGGTTGGGATATTGCTTGGGAAAAAGTATACATCCAAAAAAACAAAGATAGATGCATAAATTTTAACATCTTTAAAGGTAATAAACACATTTCAAAATTCATACAACCTGGAGGACATCTGGTGGATAGAGAAAAAAACTTGGTCAGTAGAGATCAGATGATGATGATGATGATGGGGAACCCATTGAAATGTACATTCTAATTTGGTAAATTTTTACTTGCAAAGTATGTGAAGTAGAATGTTCTGAAATTTAATATATAATACCTATGCTATCGTTCATTAGCTGGCACATCTTTCAATGTGAGTCTTGAACTAACATGTTTTCCTTGCATAAAGGATGCACCCTGATTTTCTGTTATAAGAAAATGGGTAAATACGATAATAAGCATACAAATTCATAGAGGAAATTGATTCTGATTGAACCAAGAAAGTACATTATGCAACAAACCTATAATGGCGTTTATTAAAATCATAATCACTATTATCTTAATTACAATTATAGGAAAGTTGCATAAGACTTTTTACTATATCATAATTAGCCTAAATGTTTAAATTTTGAGAATTTAGTTTCATTCAAACAAACTGCAATGAGCCCGCCATGAACTTCACATCATATGGCTGTTGTAGTACTTGTCTTTTACGAGAGATGGCAGCTCATGGTGTCTGTCAAATCGAAGCTTCCTTTTGGCGATTTTCATGAAAGCAACGGAGTTTGACAGCCCCAAAAAAAAAATTCATTTTAGTATGATATTAAAATTAACACAAACAGAATTGATTTTATTTTAAATACAGGCTATTTATTACACAATTTTCAGCTGCAAGTCTCCAGGGCTCGTTCAGTGTTCAATAATAATAGATACCACACCGATGCCATAATGGAAATCTGTATTATTATGGATATCATTATGATACCATTACATCATACGTAATAAGCATATTGTAGTATGGTCGAAGACAAATGTGTGTGTATACTTTTAATCAAAATATATTAAAAATATATTAAAATATATCGAACTGCTTACTGATTTTTTGTGCTGCTTTGATGATGATGGAGCGGCTGGCTTCGATACAGATACTTTAACTTTTGTTGTTGGCACACTGAGTTTTCTGGCATTTCCTTCTTCTGAGAATAGCTTTCTTATAAGTTTATTCTGAAATTAAAAGCACAGTAAGATATGATACATGACTGAGTCATGCTCCAAAAGAGTAATACATGACAGAAAAATGCTCTGAAAAGATTTAATTTATATACAGGCAAAATAAATTATTTAAGGCAATTTTTTAAAGTAATTACAACTGTATTGTACTGTAATGTCACACAAATCATAATATGGGCAGTTATTTAACAGCATCGCTACTGCTGATGCTGAAGATGATTAGGCCTAACACATATTGATATAAAATTTTAAATAAAAGTTAAGATTACTTTTTACCGCATTTGTATGCCTTACTAAGTTCCATCTACATTACTGCATTAGGTATACCTGTATAATTAAACTGTTTATCACTAAAAATCTTTGTAGCATGACCATCTCTTTATATTCACCAGATCTGTCTGGAATAAAGTCGTGAACTTGGGACAAGTTTTACTGTACTTTCCAGGTGACCCTCTAATACTAACTACACAATTCTTACCTGTCCATTCTTTATAACATTTATCTGATCTTCAAGAACTGTGTCGCGGTTCTTCTCCAGAAAACCATCACTCTGATAAGTAACATTGTCAGCAAAATGGTGTATTATGAAAGCAGTTGTGCCGAACCGAGCTTTAGAGAAATGTTTCCATTTTGTACACTTGCTGTAGAGTTTTTCAACCCACGAGGAGTCTGTGCCTTTAGGCATCCTACATTCTTCATCAAGTAAGTCTAGAATACCGAGTTTAGTCTCTATTAAGTCAATGCATGGCTGGTTGTCATAGAAGTCAATGAACTTCCACTCAATTTCTTCTTTCAGGTACTCTTCTTGTTCAAGTTTAAACACATGCTATAGAGAGAAGGAAAGAGAAATATACTTTATTAGTATTAGCAGTCAAAAGTGTATCATATCAAATGTCTAAAGGTTGGGAAAGGGTTTTATTTTTAGGGAAAAATTTGTTTTAAAATTCCAATATTTTAATGTTACTATTTTGGTGATGTTATTTTTAAAAATTAAGTATAAATGAAAGTTTTATGATTCACCAATTAACATCACTATGAACTACAAATTGTTTCTATTATCACTAGGGCTAGGACTTTTAGGTAAATACATATTTTTTTGCTATTACTTATGATTTCTGGACTTTGTCAAAGTTTTGGTTGGGGCCTTTGGATTCAAAATACTGAGTTGCATATCACAT
This sequence comes from Ectobius pallidus, assembly GCA_964059195.1. Taxonomy (NCBI): domain Eukaryota; kingdom Metazoa; phylum Arthropoda; class Insecta; order Blattodea; family Ectobiidae; genus Ectobius; species Ectobius pallidus. The sequence goes on along the minus strand of CAXKWD010000004.1, from coordinate 28,802,988 downwards.
AAAAAAAAAATATTTTCGATATTTCTTATTTGAATAAATATTTTTGGTATCTTAATTATTTTTACATATTTTACCACATATCAAGTTTAGAAATGAATATTTTGACAGTTTTTGTAAAATTGTGCCATATTTTCAATGTGTTGCGTTGTTATGTTCAGTCAGAGAATAAATCAGGGTGGATTTGGCCTTCATTAGTGCAAATTTCTGTTTCCTTTTACACTGCATTACTAAGTTGGAAACAACAAAACAATTGTTGACAGAATCAATAAAAAGAAATCAAACACATTGAAAACAAATTTAACAAAATCAGTGGTTCAAAAGCAAACAAAATTAAAGAAAAATTCCTGTCATGCCTGAATAAGAATGAAGGGTTACAAGTGTTGTGCAAGATTTCAGAAATTTTAATAGGTAACAGTGTAGAGAACTTGGAGCAGATGGAACATCTGAATGTCAGGGTTACAAATATGCAAGATGTTGAACATACATTTTCAAGATACAGTACAAGTCTCTGTTCCGTGAAAATCGTCACAGTTTTAAGATGCACAACTTAAGATCTACTTTTGTCGTTCACTGCAACAGTTCTACACTTGCTGACTAGAATGACTAGATGAGTAGGGCTACTTCTGTAAATATTGGTTAAATAAGTTAATTAAAATATTTTCATATTTTTTTAAACATATTTTCGACTTTTTAAACACATAAAAAATAAATATTTTCGTTTTTATAAGCACCTAAAAGTCCGAGCCCTAATTATCACACTCATCTTAATTTGTATTTCCCAATGCTTATACTTTAGGTTATTGTAGAAAGTATTGATTAAAATTTCTTTGTAGGAAACAACCATTACTTGAAAAGTAAAATAATGTGAATTTTCTCAATGGACTACGTTGATGAATTAAACTTAATTTACATTTTTTCAACTTACAATAAAAAAAGATAGGCATTTCCAAAGAGCTTAGATGATAGTGCCAGAATGCATTTGATGTGCTTTGCATCGTAGGTTGATTTAAATTTCTTCCTCTTGGGCTTTCCCAGTGAGCTGTTCGTTTTGTAGTGAAAAATTGTTGCTCTACTTTACCAAGAGAAATACTCTTCTATGTCATAATGGCCGACTGTATTCATCCTATTACTTTCACAGTGTTCCGCTAGGTGTCACTACTTTATCATAATTTTTCCCCATTTTATATAAATAAATGACATTAGAACACATCAGTTTAAGTATATCTTAATACACCTAAAACGACTGCCACTTTGATCTTATCAAGCTGGATATTAGGTTAAATTCCTGCCCAGAGTAAAATATTTTTTCTATAGAATTTAGATTTAAAGTACCTTAATTTTTTCTTACTTAGTTTTGATCTTTCTTTAATGCATTTGGAAGTGGGAGGAAAGAAGAATTATTGCTCTTTAACTTATAGTTATAAAGGATACACAAGACAAGTTGTTTGAAGAAAAGTCAATTTTCAAGTTTGAATGTTTATGAAAAATCAGGTTACGAATAAAATCACCTGTACTTTTTATAATTAAATAACGCATCTATTGGTTACATTTTAACACATATTACTCATCAAAATTATGTTCCCTTAAGTCTTGTAGGGTCTAACTTTTAGAAATTATAATAAATTGTGCTAACATATATAAATTGAAAACAAATTTAGCCCCTCCAAATTGTTAGTTAAGAGCTTTTAAAGTATGTAATTATGGTGTTATTTTTCAGAAGCTACACGAACACTGTCCACTAACATTCTAACAATCATCTTCAGCCTCATCACTTGCACTATCTTCACAGCAGGTTCTGGAATCAGTGCTTGATAATGAACATGATCAGTTACTGAAATAAATAATTCTGCCTGTAGATATACGTTATATTTGAAATTTAGGTACACAGGCAAAAGGTAAGTAGTGGACTTAATTCTTTTATCCTGAAAACATTGTGTGTAATAGGAGAGTGTGACAGTTTCATTGCTCAGGAACTATAAGGGGTAGGATTTAGCTCGTTTTCACTGTGCTTAGAGCACAATCTGTTGTACATATTACCAATGATAACTCATTTTTTTGACTTAATACCTTTTCTTTGTAAGCTCACGAATTTTCTTTTGATAATTACAAATTGTCTTGATGTAATTTGCAACCAATTACATTAGAGAATATGAGAGAATGTTCAACAGAAACAATATTCTGAGGATTCATGAGTATAAACCTACATTAATTACATTAATTAATTGACACACAGTAGCATAATAAAACAGAATTACCACATGACAGATGACCTGTTTTATCATGCTGAATATCACATGAAATAAATTAAGTTCACTCACTTGATTGAATTGCTGCTGAAGTTTTTCGTTGGCGTAGTTAATACAAAACTGTTCAAAGCTGTTTATCTCGAATGTTTCAAACCCATAGATGTCTAACACTCCAATGAACCTCTGACATTTTCCTGTACTCTCCAGTGCCTTGTTGATGACCTCTACAATCCAGTTGAACAGTTCAGCATAGATATGTTTGGCAAGTGCATCTCTTGCTCCTGAAGCCTGTGAACAAAAAGCATGACATTCATTATATACAGTGGAACCAATGGCAGTTCATGGATTTTATTCTGGAATAGGGTGTCCATCCATTTTTCCCGGGACAGTCCTGTCTTTTTTTACAAAATGTCTCTCTGTCCCGAAGTGTATCTTCCCAAATCAAATTATAATTAGCCATATACACTAACAAGTGAACTTAAAACATGGTCAACTGAACTCAAAAGCAAACTGGTTTGGCAAATTTCTTGAATTTCAATTTGGATTTCTTTTTATGGCTTTTTTTTTTTTTTCCAAAAAGTTGAATTTATGTACCTGAGAACAGGTTAACATACCATACTTTATTTTCAGATGAACAATAAAGGAATAAACTGTCTTAGCAAGATGACAGTTGTTATTTAGGTAATTCAGTGCTTTATTTCTGAGAAGGATTCAACAGTTGACAAAGTGGTTGAAAATGAGGACGACTATCCTTGAAACATGTCCTCAACTCATGATGAATTGAAGTTCTTATAGTCTCTTCACTATGTAAGTTCCATATTATCACCATTTGTAACAGTAAATGTTTTCTTTGAACTCAAGATACATACCTCATTCACTGACATTGGTTTGAAGAAAACTTCCCGCATGCTCACTATTTTTCTGTGGCATAGCCAGTTGCGCATTTCCGCAGCATCTAGTTGTAATAGTTCTGCCAGGATCAGGAGATGTTTGTCATTTGACTGTAACAAAAAGCAATAATAAGTGTACCGAAAAACTGCACTCTTAACAAAACAACTTCAGTCTTAAATTCTTACTGTATACCTAATATTGAGAAAGTTAATCCAGTAAAATTAACTAATATTATATTGATACTAATGCTAACCATTTTTCATATCTGGTACCACACCCACAAGTAACATCTAAAATGGCATCACTTAAATTATGTTGTCCTTCTCAGTCATTTCATAAAATATGGGAATTTTTCCATCAAAGAGAGAAGTTATAAAATTATTGTAATTGGGTGGTCAAAAATAAGTTTAAAACCTCAAATTCTCTGAATATTAAGAACTTAGGTGTATCTGAAGTGGTTTCATGTGTAAAATCTGAGATTTACTTATTTATTGCATTGATTTACTTTATTTGCCATATGTCCATTTTCATTTGAGGTACAATTTGGTATAAGATTAACTTCAAAAAATATGTGTGGTTAATTACTATGTAAAATAACAAACAAGTGACTTTTTGTCCCACCTGTAATGTCCCATCCGTAATGGTGATAGTTTTGATAAATTATTACTGATGAGTTAAATAAATGTTCTGATAACCTTGAAACAGTTTATAATTTGTATTTAATCCCTCAGACCTTCATTAATAACATTAAGACCCTAACAGTAATAGCAGAACAGCAAATTAACTTTTGTTTTGCATCATTAAAATCAGTGTACAAATTATTAATGTAGGGAATGCGCACAATGTGCATGTATAGTTAGCTTTTGTTTTGACTTAATTGTGTCAGGGTCATTTTCCTTTGTCTACAAACAGCTCTTTTCAAAAATCTCGCTTTTAAATTTTCCAGCTCCTGTAGGTGTCCTTTGGACAGGTGATCCCAGATGATTTCCAGACCATAGGTGGCTACGGGGGCCACTTTCACCTCAAACAGTTTCATGGCTGTTTCCAGTGATAGCATCGGGAAGTGTTTGATGTCATTAATGCACTGTACAGCTGCTATTAACCTCTCTCTCATATGTATTGAGAAGGTTGTTCCTGATACTTGGATTGTGATTCCTAAGTATTTGTAGGAGTTGCTGATTTTCAGTCTTTGACCTTTGCATGTAATATAATCCCTCTCCGGCAATTTACCACCCCTCCTGAAAATTACAACTTCTGTTTTGTTTGTGTTGAGGGACATTCCATTATTCTCTGCCCAGTCTGCAATCAGATCCATAGCCGTTTGAGCTTCTTCTAGGCTATCCGACGCTAGAGCCATGTCATCAGCATAGATGTATGACTTGACCTTCGTGGTCTGCCTCGTTATTTCCTTCAGGACATCATGAGTGAACACATTGAAGAGTACCGGACTTAACGGATCTCCTTGCAACACTCCGTTTGTTTGACGAATCCATGTAGACCTGCTGATATTGTCACTTATTTGGACATAATTTTCTGCCATGATGCTGACCACTAATCTTGTTAACCACGAATGGCCAATATGATCTTTCTGTTTCTGTAGCAATTTCGATCTATTCACCATATCGAAAGCTTTAGAGTAGTCTATAAATATGACATACATTTTGCCATGCTTCCTGCCCAAGGCTTCATGGATGTCTCTGAGTAAACATCCTGCTGCCATCAGAGTCGATCTTCCAACTCTGAAACCAAATTGCTCATCCGGTAAGAATGAGTCAACTAGTTTGTCTATTTTCCTTGTTAGCAGTCTTGTGAGTATTTTGAATGCTGCCGATTCTAGAGCGATTCCTCTATAAGATTCGGGGTTATTCGTGCCACCTTTTCCTTTGTGGAGCATTTTGATTACAGAGTTTCTCCACTGAGCTGGGATGTTGCCGGTTTCTAGGCATTTATTTGTCAGTCTTGTCCATATGATCTCTAAGTACGGGAGTGATGTTCTTAGATGCTCATTATAGATGTCGTCTGGGCCTGCTGCTTTTCCACTTCTTGAGCTATTGATTACTTCTTTGATTTCCTCTTGGGTGAATAGGTCACTGGATTCTACTTCTTCTTCTTGGTTCAATTCTATTATGTTCCCCTTGCAGTATATATTTTTTATATACTCTTCCCATACTTCCATGGGTATGTCTGCAGGGAATCTTGGCTGCCGTGACCGCAGGGCTTTATATGGGTCTGATTCCGACTCTTTTATCAGTTTCTGCGCTTGCTTTTCCATGTATTCAGTTTTCTTTCCCCTAAGGAGGATTTTATATTCTTTTCTGGCAGATTGGTATTCTGTAAGCTGTGTGCTATCTAAATTTCGCCGCGCTGAATGTAATTTTGTCATGGTTACCTGCCTTGCTTGATAACATTCGGCATCGAACCAATTCTTTGATTATGTCCCACCCATAATAGATTTTGAAAAACAAATTTAAAATATTTAAAATAAATTTTAAATAATGCTTTGCATGTAGTGTGGAGGAGAAGGCATTGTAAATTTTACAGATTGTGAAGAACCAATTCTAGTTTATTATTCATGATATGTAATAAAAAAAGTTTTTATAATTTGCTAGAATGTCCCACCCGTAATTATGAAATGGCTGTTCTGTTTAATTCATTTCACTGAATGAATACAATTCTTACAGAAAACATGGGCACTTTACAATAAACCCCAGAATACGAAAAGTTAAATTTAATCATATTATTTGAGTAAGAAAATGCCTGAATACAAGAACCCATGTTTTCATAGAATTCTATGCAAGATTGGCTTTGAGTTCGTGCAAAGATACAGAAAAAATGTTGTTGACCAAAAAATGCATAGTTGTGTGGTGTTGAGACTACTTCCAAAAAATCCACGAGTACAATAGGAAGAATGTAAATTATATTATCTTGATGAAAGATATGAAGGCCATGCCATTTCCAAAATGTGATTCCAACATAAGGAACTAACTAAAGTAAAATAATTATAATATACTAGCTTAAAAGGCCCGGCGTCGCCCGGGTTTTTTATTTTGTAATTTTAAATTAACTTATGGAGGACTTTCGATTTTGAAACTCTAGGTCCTTTTATAATACGTATGTAGAATTTGAAATGAGGAAGAATGACATATCACAAACTATTCCAAACTATTCCCTCAGAAAACGCTAGATATAGCTTTTATGTCTGTTGCTTCTACACACCATGCCTGGAAGGGGATGAAGTAAGAAGAAAAGTTTATTTCTCACTCTCATATTACCATACAACCGTTTCGGGGCTGAAATAAAAAAGAAATTCAATATCACTTTCATACTTTCCTTCCCAAAAACCTGGGACATAATATACTGCGCGCGTAGGACTGAAAATGTTCCATCCCATTTTGTCTTCTTTTAGATGCTTAGAGCCTCTGATAAACATCCCTATTTCTCAACTAATACAAAGCCTACAGCTGTGAATAACGTATCAGTGGATAGGATTTCTTTACCGACTTCTGATATAGCATACTCATTGGCAAACCTTTAAGCTGTCCCTGCAATACGACCACTTATTCTACATCAAAATGTGAAGTGAGAAAATGATATTTTCCATGTCAAGGGTAGAGAAAGTTAAGTGACTGCTTCTTATTGTGCTTTTTTTTCTTGGATTTCATTCTTCAAGAATTATTTTCACAAATCGATAGCATCAGAATTTATTAAAGCCCAATATTATGTAGTTCCCAAAGACCTATGTGAGCACTGTAAACAATACATTGTTGTTATGATAACTGAATTGCATTTCATTTTTCAGTATAATATTTTCAGAAATTATATAAATTTTCAAGGGAAGGAGTGGTTTGTTTGAATTTTAGTGTTCACCACGTTACTTCCCGGGCTTAACTGGGTATGTGTGCAAAATTTCGTGCAAATTGGTCAAGAAATGTAGATTTGTATAGGGAACATACATACCCACATGCATACATCCACACTTTCGATTTGGCTTGGTTGCAAGACTCACACTTTTTGTTTGTTTGTTTGTTATGAAAACATGTGAGAGCGGAACTCTGAAACTGTGAATATGTCACACTTCTTTTGTCACACTTCAATTTTTTTTAATCTCTTTTTTTGTTGTTTTGTTATGTAAACAATTGACAGCAGAACTTTCTAACTCTGCCTCATTTCACATTTCCGACTTTTCCCGTGGATTTTCCAAAAATTTTCTTTCATACAAACCTTGTCCTGACAATTACGAACACAACAAAAAAGAAATCAGCCAAATCGGTCTAGCCGTTCTCAAGTGATGCGGCAACAACCCTTTTGTAAATTCATTTTTATTAATATAGATTGAACTAAAATACTATGCTTCACTTATTAAAGTGTTTTAGTAGAACTCAAATTGTATTTTTTTCATTATAGTTGCTTCTCTGTTTAAGTATAATTTAATGAAACAAAATATATGTTTCTAAAAATGGATCAATTTACGTACATTCTAACAAATTCTCCTGTGCAATTGACAAAAATTTAAATAGTGCCATTATCTCACTAAAACACAAGAACTGGAGAAGGAATAAGTTTTGCATTTGTTTACAGTGCAACATAAGTTTGGAATCAGTACAGCCAAGGGGATTTTGTTGTCAATCAAAAAATCAAAACAATTAATCATTAAGAACAGCCAAGGCAAAAAATGTTCTTCTCAGCACTTCTAAAACATTTCAATTTTTTGCATTTTTTACAAAACTTTGACTCATTTACAATATAAAGCAAAGCTACAAAAACAATATCAAATTATTAAAATGATTACAAACATACCTAATTACTGTATTAAATGCCTAGGAACTGTCAAAAATAAAGGTAATTAAGTGGTAATTAGGCAAATATTAATCAGGTTTCAATATAGTAAAGTGAGAACTGGTACCCCACTACTAAACTGTTTTAATACTGTAATCAGTCATGAACTCACTGAAATGCCACTGCCTTCACCGTCACCACTGTTTTTTTCTTCAGCTGTGGCCTGTATCTCCACATTTCCAAGATGCAAGATAGCAGATAGTATTTTGAACATGTCTGTCTGCTCTCGTTGACTGAAACCCAGCAATGATAATGCAGTCTTTGTTTCCTCAAACGTCGCACAATCATCAACACCATCTATTGTTGGATTTTCACCCTGATTTAGGTAGCGAAAATCATCCTGGTGACCTGAAAGGAAAATAAACAACATATCTGAAAGAAAAGTTATCAGAACACGACTGAAAATCTACTTTTCACATAACAAAACAGTGTATCTATTCAGTACAACACAAAGAAGTTAGATATACTCTGTGGTTCATGAAAGCTTATACAGGGTGTTAATGAATAACACCGAAATATTTTACCTGTGTATAGAGGGGACACAGACAAGCAACTTCTATTAGGAGATTTTTGCTCTATGGCGTAAAATATGTATGCTACAGGGCATTAAAGTCCTTAACATTTGGTGCTCGTAACTCAATAATTGAGCGAAATAGGGTTAAAATTTTCATTAAATTGACTTCATGCCTTCTTAGCGATCGATAAAAACCCGATTCTTAACAATTCATCAACAGCTATACCATAATTTAGAATTTTCATAATCTGCAAAATTTACTGACTAATCACATGATTGCCCGCCACTGCATTATGTTCTTATTCCTAATTCCAGACCTAACAAAAATGTTTCGTTTGTCTTTTTTTCCCTCAGAGTTGTAAGATATCGATCGTCATTTTTTACAATTTTCCCGACCACTACACAATATTCACTGTTCCTTTGTTTCCCATCATTTCAAGTATTAAAAGTCAGTGGCGTGCATATCCTTGGGAGATTTTATGTTATAACAGGAAGAATTGAATCCATAGAGCAAAAGTCTCCTAATAAAAGTTGCTTGTCTATGTCCCCTCTATACACAGGTAAAATATTTCGGTGTTATTTATTAACACCCTGTATATCTTATCTTGAATGTTAATTGTACAATAACAGCGGGAGCCCGGTCATAAAAATCACTAATTAGTGTGCCTCACAGTAAGTTACTGCATATAACATAACTTGTCTGTCTGTGAGGTAGACCATTAGGGCAATCAGTCATAGGAGAGAGGTTCCATCTGGTGCTGTGAATTGAACTCCGGCTTAGCTCAGTTGGTAGAGCATTGGCGCGAATAGCCAAAGGTCCTGGGTTCAAGTCCCAGTGTCTGAGGAATTTTTATCCTATAATATTCTCACAAAGAAGTTGTTTTAATTTAATCAAAATTAGCTAAATAATAATTATAATTAATAATAGCAATAATAATAATAATAATAATAATAATAATAATTAGCAAAATAATTTGCATCAGCTTTACCAATTCTCACAAGATGTTTATGAAATGCTAAGATTTAAATAAGTTAGTAGGCTTTTCTTACTTTTGTTGTCATCTCAGAACTTAGAAATTAATTATCATTTACCTACACATTTGTTATATATTGTTTAATAATGAAAAAAGGTAATTATGAAAGACTTAGTTAGGACATCAAAAGTTACTCATTCAAATCACGGCAAGCCATTAAATGTTACAACTATAGTTCTTGGAACTAAACAATGTTTAGGAATCTCAGGATGATAGAAATTAAAATCTTTACCAGATGTAGGTTTTCATTAGTCATAGCAACTGAACTTTATGACTTTCCAAATAGGAATAAAGACAATAACAAGCAGAACAAGTCTTAAATATGAGATGACTATACGTGATTTGTTGCTTTACTTACCATTATTTTGGAAGGACATGTTTCAACGATCCTCATCACTGTTTTCAATTACATTCTCAGCAACTAAATCTCGTCAACAGGATACTTCCAGACAAAAAGTCAGGAATATACCAAATTAATTGTGGAAAGATTTAAATAAGAAGATCAAAAAGAAATACTGATACAAAAATAAAAGAATGAACAATAAATACAATCAAACTTAAAAATTAGCTGTGGCATCACATGTTTGGGAAAATGATAATGAAATTTGTAAAGAAGCAAAATTATTAAAATGTCAAAAAGCAAAAGATCTGGAAATAAGGGGAAAAATTTGTATCAAACAATTTAAAACCCCAACGATGAATTTCGATATATTGGAAGAGGAGAATCTGATCAAGAAGTTCATAAAAAGTTCAACATTTGCACAACAGGTTCATTGATTCTAAAGATTTGGTAGCTGACAATGTAGTTGAAAATTAGGATGAGGATACTTGAAACATATCACGCCAAGATAATGTTAAATGAAGCAACAAACTGTCCACAGTTAACTCTTAATAATAAATTTAACTTACATAGTATCTTCACTGCGTAAGTTCCAGTCAATGAGTAAAACTTCCAGAATGAAATATTCAAAGGTACAGTAAAAGCCCTAGCAATGTGTAATTTACTGCGGATTCTTTTTATTTTCCCAGGGATGTTTTTATGACTGGATTCCTGAGATTTCACAAAGGTTGTACTCTATCTCTGTCCAACTCTACTGACTATAAGTGTATGATGTTTATACATAGAAACAGAAGAGTATCATTCACACAGTGGCAATTATTTTGTCATGCAAAAAAAGGGGGGAAAAAACATTCTGTTACTGGCAAATTGAAAATTATTGATTTATTAGGCCTAGAAAGTGTAGTGACACAGTCGTGAATATTATGATGGCATGATCTACAGGATTACATACTAGAAGTAGGCAAACTATTCTTAATTTTGTATACATCATGTAGTATAGTAAATGGTAAAAGATCCCCCTTTCCTGCTAACCATTAATGATTTATTGTGTGTAACGTTTCAATATACCAGGGTCAAGCTATAATGCAGGGGTAAGATATGTCCTTTGAGTCCTGTGTTATATGGGGCTTCTACTGTATTAATAATGACATTTGACTGAATTACTTACTGAGGTAAAGAGATGGCAAGGAATCCCTGGAGGCACAGAGTTGGTAGAAAATGTGGTAATTGCGCTCCTCTGGAGCCTGAAACACCACTCGTGATTTCTCCAGCAAGTATGTTCGCATGCTGGCTCCCTGAATGTGGAATTGTTTGTTGAAGTGAATCTCTATGAATTTGCCGAACCTTGAACTGTTGTCGTTTCTTGTTGTCTTGGCATTGCCGATTGCCTGTAATATGTATTTTTTACCAGTTTAGTTACACAGCAGTATGAATATTGTGGTACATGCGATCAGTACATCGTCTCAAAAAGTTTTGAACCACAAATGCAGACTTGAAACAAGAGCAAAAAAAGACAAAGGCACAAGTCACAATCAGGTCAAAAAGTATTTTATATCAGTTAGTAGTTGATATACTCTAAAGCAAGCCAATAACTGCAGATACTTTGATCTATATTAAGAATTTCCAACTTAGTCATAAACTGAGTATGCTTGTTCATGAATAAGATATTTTAAAAAATAATAATATTTAGATAGGCCTATATCATTACATGAAAAATAAATAAAATGAAAATAAGAAATAAAAACAAAATAAAACTACACAAAAACATGTAGGTTTACAAATCATGGAATTACAAAAATTCATAAACTTGACACAAAAGCATTTTGAGTATGGGTTTATAAAAAGTAGCATATATCACTCTTTAGACAAACATAAAACAAGAATGTCAAAACAGAAAAACAATGTGTCTTTATATAAACATGTTGCTTCCATTTTATGTTACTGCCTATGGTTTTATTTTATTTATTTGACAGAACTGTCTGTCCAAATATTTCATACTACAAACTATTTCACAGTTCTTCTAATAAGTACCGTTAATACTTTACAATTTATTTTTCACATACAGAGTAAGGCACGGAATGTCAATTATTCTATTACCCTTTCAACTGCTGTAACTGTCACTGTGATGATACTTTAAATCATTGAGGAAAATGTCAATAAAACCGTTGTCTTTTTACAAGTGATGTTTGTTACACAAGGGAAACGATATGCACTTTTTTAACAATCAGCATTACCATGTAGGCTCTATATATATATACCAGTATATATAAAGTAGGGTTGTGTGTCTGTTTGTCCTTTAAACAAATCTACAGTTTTATTCCAATCCCAATGCAATTTTGCACACTTAGCCTTCAAACACAAGGAAAAGCATTGTCTGCATTTCATTTTGAAAAAACCACATTTGTCCTTAATATTACATAATGTAATGTAAAGGCCTAAGCCCTATGCATTTGCCATGCGTGGACAAATTGACTGTGCAACTATTGTTGGTAATAAATATTAGAGTATGCAGGTACTAGTTCATAGAACGTATAATGGGAGGAAAAGTCAAATGCAAAAGAAAATTAACTGTACCATATAAAATACATTATACATGTACTTTTTGTAACATTTACATAACTTTGTGTAATATTTATATTGTGGTATTACCTCCATGATAGGACTAGATGCCAGCACCTTCTTTTCCACCTGTGTTTCAGTTGACGAACCACCAACCGTAGCAAAATATCGCATGGCATATTTTGCCGACACTGTTTTTCCAGCACCTGATTCTCCTGACACAATAATAGATTGGTCTCTTTCTTCCCTGTAATGGACAACATAAGATATGTTACAAAAAATTATATATACTTTTAACCAAAATAGACAGCAATAGGTAGCACAAGCAGCTTGATATAAAGGCTAGTTTTCATGACAAAATTAGGTTTGTAAATAAATTTTGCAACTGTTTTTTACTAGAATGTGCATGATGCATGTACTATATGAACTGGCGACAATGAGTTACAATACCTAGTGCCATCATGTAAACTAGCTTTTAATGAAACCTGGTAATAATAAAAATTGTGCAATTCAAAAAACAAAAACAAAAATTCAACCAATTCAGTGTTTTAATCACAATTTATTTTTTTCCTCCTGAAAACTGATAGATGGTTTCTTTCTCTACAAAATGATTCATGATCCTATGTTCTTTAATAGATCTTGTTCCAGAAAATTTATAGTAATAGAATGATCTTCTCACAAAAAAGAAGAATCTGCTGTTCCTCATAATTCTTAATCTGAAAACTCTTATTTTAAGCAATCCCTGGTCAACTGATTTCCTACATCAATGCATCGGTTTAGCCATCCAATGTGGGAACGTGGGCAGCATTATGGAGACTTTCCAAAATTCTACCTCTCTGGATTCAATTTTTTATTTTACTTCATTTGAAAATTTGTTATAATTATATTTAAGTAATTTTAGATTCTGTTATTTAATATGCTCTGACATTCTGCAATATGTCATTGATCCTATGTTTGATAATTTTGTTGATAAAATAAAATAAGCTTATAATTGTTGAACAAAAACAAAACAAAACATATTTTCCTTTATAGCTTTAGTTAGAGGAATAGAATTTAAAATGTATTATTTTAATACTCTAAACTTATCATTCTGTTAAGAAAGATGGTAATCTTATTTACTTATTGCTCTTCTCTTATATTTATAAAATTGCTAAAAATAAGATTAAGTCCAAAACCACCAAAAACCAATACCGGTAAGGCTTGAAAATCTACTTGTTGGATGAACAATTTAGACAAAATACAAAACTCTTTTCTTAACAACTGAGAAACTTTGTTGCAAATTTAATAACGTAAGTAATGGTGAGGATACCTTTCAAGTTTTGTGTAGGCTTCCTCCGCAACGGCAAAAATATGGGGGTCAAGGTCGCCCATTGCCTGCCCCCTGTAGGCCCAGACTGTGTCACTGCCGTAGATAGGTAATTCATCATATGGATTAATAGCAACCAACACAATACCTGCATACATAACACAAAAAAATCATGCATTGAGAATTTTTTCTAAGAATGATTTCACAGATGAAGCTGCAATACACTGACTTTGCAAAGCTGACTTCATTCCCTGATGACCCATGATAATAACACCAAATAATTGGTATTATGCAGATGGATCTGATTAATGAAGGATGGATGAAGTGAAGACCTGAGCTTTAGCAGTAAAAATTACCCATTTGTGTACTACAGATGAAATGGACAATTTGAATTGTTTTATATGTTGGAACCTTCTAGGCTTAGCAGTCATCAATAGTATGAAAGCCTTAAATGGGAGATGACAAAAAGCATGTTGCAGAGTGAGGTGGCCGAGATGGTCAAGTCTTGGACTCTCATACAGGAGGTCCCAGGTTCAAATCCCTTGGCTGGTCAATTTGACATGGGGTTTTTCATGGTTTCCCCAGCCTTAACGCATATGCTGAATTGGATATATACATACCATGAATTCTTTCTTTATACTTGTACAATATATAATCCTTAAGCTTAACATCAGCAGCCATCCCCAAGTTTATGAAAAAGATAAAAGAAAATCTTTGTATAGAACTGTGCACTTGAATGTGATAAGTGTAGAATTAGATTATTATTTTGTTTCCAGCTACTCTATTTGACCCATTTTTTTGGTTCTTTTATTAAACAGAAAACTTTAATCATGGCAGATCAAGGAGAAAATTATTGATTTTTTCACAGAAATTAAAACAAGAAGAATGGATTTAATTTTTAAATGAATAGATCAATCTTGAACTGTAACAATTTAGATTAAAGTAAGTAAAAATTTTAAAATAATATTTTGTTAAAAACAAGATGCAACGATTATGTAGGACATTTTTATTTTTTTAACGCGAACAGTTGGAGCATCCATTATGCAAGTAAATATGAGATTCATTTAGAGTAAAAATGTGAGGGGGTTAGTTTAATATCAAAATAACTTATATTCTGGTCATGTAATCCCACTTTTACTATTCTCTAGTTTTTTCACTTGCATCGCTTAACGTTCCATGAATAAAAAGGCATTTCAAAAAAATTAAATTTCTATCTTAAAAGTACAATGAGTTAATTTAAATTCCTTTCTGGGAACATTTTGATTTCATGGATAACATCTGATGGATAACTGAAACATGCCCTTATATTCTTCTCACATTGGTAAGAGGAAAGTGGATAGTTACTCACCACAATATGTATATATAGCACTCTGCCTGCAGAAGCGAACTTGTAAGTTGTATAGAACAGCTGGTTCATGGAGGTATGACAGAGATGTGAGATCATTTTCCCCTATCAGGATGTCAGGGTTCCGTAATGGAGGCAGGTCATCATCTGCCTTCACATTGAGATCATGCACCTACCACAACACACACAAATAAATCTCTTATGTGCCTGAAGAGTATTGCAGTCTAACTAATAACCTTTGTATAATTTTAGGTAGATTTCGAAGAAAAATCTACCTATTGCAATCGATACCATGTCATGGCTTTCGAAAAATTCTTTCATATCTTTGCGTTTCATGCCTCCCTAAGTACGAAACCACTGCCCATTCAAAAAAAAAAAAAAAAAAAAGGTGATATTTATATATATATATATATACCTTTACACAGTAGCAGCCATAATTTTGAAGATATTTGAACCAAATTTCATAATGTTATTTCTAGGCCCAATAGTTCGGACAAGTTCGTTAATGAGCAAAATTGGCCCAAGGGGAAGGTCGGAGGAGGGGGTTGAAATTTTGAAAAATTTATATCTCAGCCCCTATGAAGTATAGAGGGAAACTTTGTTTGAATAAATTAGAGAACTCCCTATGGAGTTCACAGTGACACCAACGATTCGGGGGTTTTGGGGGTACGAATGGGGGTGGTTGGTTGGGGGATGGAAATTCAAAATTTTTGAAACCACGTCTTATGGAGTATCGTTGAAAAGCTCTTGATGAATACTCTACAAATCAATATCTGGTTTTTCGATAGCTCTCATATAAGGCGAGATTTAGCACATCAAAATCTACCTCAGCCTGTAGGCCTGCCTAAAGGGAATTTTTATACCAGGAATAAAAAAGAACCAAGGAAATATGCAAATAATGGTCTGTCTTCTGCAACTGGTGTGTCAGCTTTTACTATCTAATGTAAAAATTATCGTGAAATTTTGTTTATTTCATTCCAGTTATTGGGTTCTATATGCTTCATTTCATTTGCAGCTTCACTGATTAAACAAGATAACACTTATAAAACAGTAGGCCCTCATGATCAGCCACCTGTGTGCAGCCAAGTAGGTCCAAGTATCACAATGAAGTATGAGAAGAAATTAAACATTGTATGGAAGTTTACACAGTGAAGCTATATTATAATTTTATAATCCTGAGTTGGGTTTAGCACTATACTTCACTTATTTTATAAATACCTGAACTAGTTTCAAAGACCCTCGTCTTCGAAACTTGTTCAGGTATTTATAAAATAAGTTAAGTATAGTGCTAAACCCAACTCAGTATTATAAAATTATGAGTAGAAATATTTACCTTAATGGTAGTGGAAAAATGTATTTTTTACAAAGAATAAATTGTCAATAAAATTGCATAAGTTGATTTATCATTAATATTATTATTATGACTATTATTATTACTACTAGTAATTCATGAGTAGCAAAAATTTAGCTTCATTTATAAAGTTTATATGGTTATTTAAAAAATGATTTTCCAGTGCATAGTGCCAGAATTTAGGTAACTAATTTAATTAGGTTCACCATTTATAATCACATATCACATAACATCACAGTCTTTTATAATCACATAAATGTTTAAACGTATAAATGCAGATTTCACAGAATGCACTGGCAATTAATGATGTTAGGAATTCGATTCAACGAACTTTTAGGTTATGGCATGAACACAGTGAAGCCACCTTAAAGCTGTAAACAACTGTCAGCGAATACATTAATACTGGCCCATAAATAAGTAAGTGTGTTTAAAAAGAAATAAATGGTAAGCCTAGGTTATTCACATTAAAGTTTTATTTTCAAAGTTGACCATAATCGCTAGTATACCTATTTATCTTTTGTTTCATTATTTACTGTTTATTGAATGAATTCATTATGGGGCTTTGGATCGAGATATCAAAACGAAACATTCGAGCCAAGGTTAATTAGTGAAGCCCACATAGGCCTAAGTACAATTTGTACTTCACAAATAGGCTACAACTGATGATCAAGTATTTAGTCTAATTGGCTAAATATTGCACAAAAAATAGGCTATTATTATTATTATGTAGATCTTATTACAGTACTTACAGTTCCATCTTCATCCTTGACTTTGATTTTCCCCCCTTTATAATCTTGGACTACTTCGGCTCCTTCCCAGACTTTGTCGGAATGTCGGATCCATACCCGTGCCCCCTGAAACACAGAAAATTCCAATTCTTAAATACAAGCATTCAGAAGATAAGTTGTATTCCTGTAACACTGGCACTCTTCGGACATTTACACACACAAAACAAGAAAATCTTAAGTTTCTTCCTCGCAGATGGATAAATTTATGATAAAAATCTCTCTGAACTTATGAGCTATCTACAGTCATGAATTCTGATTAACATTCACAAATAGGCTTCAACTGGGTTGGATACATTTTTGTCATACATAATTTTTCTCCTATATTATTCTCGAAATCCGTAAGTAATTTTAATTTTATTCTTGCATAATATCTACAAGATCACTCACTACATCATTATAATTTATTAGCCTACTTACTAGTAGCCTAACTGGTTTTCAGAGATTAAACAAGCCCATTCCTTCCTACCACCGGGTGTACAGGCGTAGAATTATTTTTTATCACTGCATCGCTGTGGCCGAGAGCAGAGCATTAAGCAAATGCATACATACATACAAACATTAATGTATTAATTAATACATTCATATTGAATAAGTGCTACAAGAAGTGAAGTATCTAGAAAAACATATAAGGTAACTTGAAATTTAGTAACAACAACTCATTAAATATAAAAAGGACTGGAAGTAATTTTGCAACTATTAACAAACTATGAATTGAATTAACATAATATATGTATGATTTTAACTGTGGTAATTCCAAAAGTGAGATATCCTTAAGACATCCTTCAACATTTTTAAATATAAATTATATAAGTCTCCGCTGATATTTAACACACGCTTAGATGCAATAACCCTGGACATTCCAGATTTTTTTAAACTATAGAATTATCAATATTACTATGATAATGTTCTTATAAATATATAACTTGAAGACTTTACTTCAACTTTCATTACCAGCACTGGCCTCCAAGAATTTTCCTACAGGGGCACTAAGATTAACATGAACTTTGTAGAAGGCATGGTATTACTAGTTAAGATAATCACATTAGTTTCAGCTTGAGGGTGAAAATGAAGATTGCATTACAGTAAACCAAGTTCACCTCATGGTTAATATTCATTTGACTTCTTGCGTGGAAATGCGGGTGTTTTGCATTATGAATCTACAGCTAGTTTCAGCACAAGGCTACCAGTTAAGCAAGATGTTAATTTTCCTCTTGACTGCAAACAACTTAATTTGATTTCTTAAATGTTTTATGGCTACCCCTCAAGCCCTAAGGGAGGCGTCCACTAACAGAACACGGCTGCTTTAAATGACTTCACTTCTCACAGCAGCTAGTGAGAAGGGCTACAATACAGGCTACAATACCTGTATGTTATAGAAAGTCTCATGAACTTTACAAAAACTGTTTCTGCTCAGAGATGATTGACCAATATAAGGATACGAAAAATTTCAACTAGTCAATGCTGCCTACCACTTTATTGTTTATTCATATCGCACCTACATTAGATTGTTTTTGTATATGAATTTGTGCCAATGTAATGAAATATTTTTAGAGCTTCTTTTTACCTAAACACAATCACAACACTGAAATCAAAATCTTTCCATTTCCCACACACATTCATAAAATAAAAATTTTATAATTTAATTTTTAAAATTGTATTTTTAATATATTATTCATCCAATTAGTATGATTATATCCTCTTATTAACTACAATAGAACTCCAATTTCTGGATTAATTGGGACTGGACCCAATCCAGATAATCAAATACTCTGATAATTGGATAAATCATGAAAAAGGACATTTCTTAAAATAAAATAAAACTAAATTGTACAGTACTACTTCAAGTGTCACATCTCTAACATTATTGGTCAGAGTCAGTTGGTTTTCTTGACAAACTGTTGATTTTGTCGGCTCAACATTTTGCTTTTTTGCAAATAATCAGCCCAGAAAGAGGGTTTCTCAATGCTCACTTCTGCAAAAACCACTTGAATACAGCCTCAAAGTGATTCATATAATTGGCGATCCGGATAATAACTTAGTTGGAGTCTGTATAATTGAAGTTCTATTGTATTATTATTAGCGAAGAGTTTAATTTAAAAAAATAAAACAGCTGATTTGCATTACAAAAATGTTAAAAGCCAGACAATAAAGGAAAAGAAAGCTGATCTCTCTAATGCAAATCCAAGGTTGCTGCCAATCACAAACTGGAGAACAATAGATATAATTCATCTGTCACTAATGGTCTAGAAAAATGTCAGATTTAATGAAGCTTGCTTAATTTTTAAGACAATAATATTAAGGTGAGTCATCCTATCACAAGACAAGATGATCAGGAGTGTCAAAGAACTTGACAAACAGTTGTGCTACAAAGGAATGACAGGTCAAGTGTTCCACTACTTATTGCTTACCGACATCCAATAAATAACAATGGGTATAAAAAAAATATACTGCGTTGTGACTACCGAACAAGTGTATATGATAGCAATGCCTGGAAAAAATGACCACCTGCATGGTCTTGTAGTTAGCGTCACTGTCCATGGATCAATCCTGGTACCTCCTCAGTTTTTTAAAACCACTTTCTTTAAAATCTTTAATTAAGACTTAGAAAATACTTCATCACAAATTTTATGATCGCTGTTTCAGTAAATCTGAAGTAAGATATTCATTTCTATACATCGTCATTGTAACAAACATAAAACACAACATGAAATATTAAGTGTATATTAATTAATTCTTAAGTCAATACTAATACTACAATGTCGTTAATTATGTGAAAGTCATACACTATTATGGTGCTTGCATCAGACCAGAAATATTTTTTCTGTATTACTGTTTAAACTCAAAGGTTACACATCATGTGTGTTTAGATTAATGTGTTTTCTTTGTTCTGCAATAATTGGAAAGGAGCAATGCACAGCTATTTGCTGAGGCAGGTAATACATTGCAACAACAAGCTTGCAAGACAGTACTTTCAAGGTTGTATTCCTACAGACAATATTGTTCAAGTTAAAGGTTGTGAGGTCAACATCAAGTGTGTCAGTAGATCTAGATCTGCTGCAGTCATTTATTGAACTGGCTTTTATTGAAGTGTTACCTGAGAAGTATTGGCAGAGTTAGCTAAACAATACTACATAGCCTGGAGTAATAACCTTTTATGCAGCACTTCCTGTGCTTTCATATTTACCATCTAATGCTTTGTGTTCAATCAGTTATTCTGAACAGCAGTCAAAGCACCTCAAATTCTTTTCTTACAGCAGCTCATATCCCTTTCTTGCATTTCTAATAATGATCCCTGAAACTATTTTTTCTTCCAAATTATGCATGGTTTTGCATTTCTGCAGTTCATCTCAACTGAAATATTGATTGCAAAGCCCCCTATCACCAGAATAAAACAAAATAGAAAACATTATTTTGGTAAAATAATTTGTCATCTGTATTACTCTGTTAATTTATCTGTGCTGTTTATATTGGGAATAGTTCCACAAAGATTAACAATCTATGTGTATTTATGAATAATAAATAATAATAATAATAAAATTTTAGCCTAGACATCCCAAAGGGCAATGGCCTCCTGCGGATTGCAGGGCAAGCTCCTATACCTCTCGTTAGGTGAGCTAATCCTAGCGAGAGTTTTGTGCATGGTTGGATTGCTTCTGTATTTCCACTAGTCACTTGGGGTGGAGGACCGGATTGAAAAGCCCCCTATTACCAGAATAAAACAAAACAGAAAACATTATTTTGGTAACATAATTTATCATTTGTATTACTCTGTTAATTTATTTGTGCTGTTTATATTGGGAATAGTTCCACAAAGATTAACAATCTATGTGTATTTATGAATACCGGATTGAAAAGCCCCCTATCACCGGAATAAAACAAAACAGAAAACATTATTTTGGTAAAATAATTTGTCATTTGTATTACTCTGTTAATTTATCTGTGTTGTTTATATTGGGAATAGTTCCACAAAGATTAACAATCTATGTGTAGGCCTATTTATGAATACTGCAGTCTAAAAAGCTATTCATTTTCTGGAATATGAACCCGAGGTCAATATGCTTGAGAAGGTAAACAAGAGAATCATTTCAATACAAACATGATACCATAGCTCGTGATAACTCAAGGTCTTCAAACAGCAAATTAACTTACTAGGCTATTTGTGACTTCTTAGTCATTTATAAAATTAATGTGGTTTATTTTTGTACTGTACTGTATTTCTCTAAAGTGTGACAGGTTTCAAGTTATAAGTGAAAAACTGAAAAAAGATTTTTCATTAAGTTTTCTCAGTTTTTACAAGTACCAAAATTGAAATTCAGATTGATCCCAAAAAAACAAAAAACAATAGATAACAAATTTCTGCCCCCCCTCAGCCAAACTACCATTTGACTGGACTAACAGTGGGGAATAACCCAGAACTCTCGTTAAAACTGCAGAATCAAACATGTGAAGATAAAGTAACTATACATCAAAATTAAGAGTATTTATTAATATCAGGAAACCTCTGCTTAGGGTTACTGACCTTTCCTCAAAAGCCTAATTTCCACTCAAAAGTTGAACATACAATTTTTAAAATACTTAAATTTAATGGAAATTGTAAAATGTTCTGTACAACACATATATTGGAGAAACTCATCACGTGAATCTACAAATCAGGAAGTTCCGGAAGTGCACTAATAAATTACTGAAAGCTGCTTAAGCTGATTGAAGCACTGCCTACTTATACTAGTAGAATCAAAGTTATCAAACGATTTTCTTTGGTCACATGTGGCCATGACTCACATGTGAAATCTATTTAGAATAGATCTGTTATCGGTATGCATCACGTAAAATCTTGTTCTACACAAAAAATTGTATTGATATCTCCAGTAGCATTAAAAATCAAGAAAATGTTTGATATTCTACATTGCCTGGCCGGAAACCAGACATAAAAAGCAGGATGCTGCAAAATCCATACATCTGGTAACCCTATGCTACTTTACTTCAGGAAGATTATGATGTGTGGGCAGAGTAACAGATGCTGTTCAACAGTGAGGGCAGGTGATTAGGAACAGTGCAAAAAAAGATTATGTAATCTAAATGTAGAGATGGATTGTATGCTCTATTTTAACACACTGCAAGTCTCTACAAACAATGCTTATTTTCATTCTACAGAATAATTACATGTACTAATTGATGACTTGCAAGTTTTATACCAAAATTCCTAGAGTTTAAAGCATTTCTCATTCACTGCATTCTCGCAACATTTGTGAAAACATTAATTATACTAAACATCTAAGTTAAAAGTGCCAAGTCCTCATTTTCATTCTTCCTATGCATTAATAATAATAATAATAATAATAATAATAATAATAATAATACTAATAATAATAATCGCCTGTTTGAGCATAAAGCCATAAGACTTGTCACTATATCTAGGATTAAATATAAATCATACATTACCCACATTTACTTCATTAATACTGTATGGACACGATTGAATTAAAATCTATCTGATACGCCTTTTAAAAACTTTTCAGGTCATTAATGACTCTAATGCTAACAGGCAGATCATTGTACATCTTCAAACCATACACCATGATGGATTTGTTGAAACTGTTTAAATTATGTTGAGGAATGCTAAACTTATTTCTATTTCGAGTATTGTAGGAATGAAAATCACTATTGCAACTAAATTCATTTCTATGAATGTGCACAAATTCTAATAGTTTGAAGAAGTACAACCCATAGACTGTAGGTATCCTAAAATGTATGAAAGGTGCGAGCTACATGAGGTACGATTGTCAACACCCGCCATGCATCTGACAATTCGCTTCTGTGCAATAAAAACATCATTCAACATAGTAGATGAACCCCAGTAACAGATACCATACGTTAGCCTTGACTCGGCTTGAGCAAAGTAAAAAGATAAAATCATATTGCTACTAACATAGTATCTTAAAATTCTAACTTGATAACAGACAGAATGTAAAGTAAGGACAAGTTCTAAACAGTGTGGGCGCCAGTTCAAATGTTCATCAAATGTTATTCCCAGAAATTTAGTTGCCTGAACACTAAGAATTCTCTTCCAACAGAAACTATAGGGCCTATGTATGAAGGGGTTGTGAAATAATGCTAAATATTTGGCAAAATAATATTACTACCAGGAAAACTGGTAATGTTTTAGGTAAGAAATTAAAGTAATGGACACTTATACTTAAACCACATAGTATTGCTATGTTCAACATTATGTGAGTATCTTAGCACAGAAAGCCGAAGGTCATGTGTTCGAGGAATTTTTCTGTTCAAAATATTCTTGTACATGAGGTACCGGTATGTAGACTAAGTTACTCATTTGATCTAATTTATTTTATTTTTTTAAGATGCCTTCACATTATAACTACTTTGCACATTATAACTACATTTCACATTCAAAGTTAACTAAAGATTTAACATTTAAATTAGGCATGCATCATAAATATATGTCAATAGCATGGCCAGCAGTGATGCATGCTGATGCATGTATATGACTTTTGGATTTGTTTGATGGGTTACGAAGTTCGATGTTTGAGGAGCTATCGAGAATGTCTCAGTGAGTAGTGAGTCTTGCAGTAATCAAAAGCGAGTCAATGGTCATACCAGAGATGAAGCTTGTGAGTTCAGATGTGATAGTAGTTCTGATTTTGAGGACAGCAACAGTCAAGTCAGTCTTTAAGTTTATACAGGCGTGGACTGCTACAGATCTTGTCTGTGAATACCTGTGTTGGATAGAGTCTGCAACAATCGCTTGAGTGAGTTCAGTAAGAAATTCTGAAGTCCTGAGTTCGAAGTCTGGTGTTAAAGTACATCACCTATTAGTCATGGTTGCAAGTATTGAGTTTATCGAATAGAGACTGAATTATTAATGAAGCAATATCTCATCATTAAAATTCTGTTTTACAACAGTTGGTAAACAAACGACAAAGAAATTTAATTAGAAATTATAAAATAAATTCCTATACATCCAAATCCTACAGTATAGATTGTGTTTTTTTTATATTTTACTCAAAATAATTAAATCAGATAAAGAAATAAGTATCTTCATTTCATTATCTTTTGTACTTACACAAACATAATGGTCTTTGAACAAAGATGCTAAATTCCATTGTTCAAATCTTCTAGCATGTTCTGCTGCTAATTCCTTTTCCTTCTTTGCAGGATCACTTCCATCTAAGGTTCGCTTACTGGGAGGCACATAGTCTCGGAGCAATACCCGAATCATGATTTTATCATGGTTCTAATATTGTGTATGCACTTCACACGTAACAATGAGCATTCTACTACACAATTTTATATTCACTTTGTTAGATTGAATTTCCATTAGACTGATGTTTCACATTCATTTATAAAGTCTAATTAGATGAGAAATCTCCAGAAGTTGCTACTAAATGTATTCAAAATCCAAAACAAATCAGTTAATAGCTCGAAATATATCATATGCTAATGCCAATATTATCAAAATCCCATAAAAAGTTTGATTTTTTGGAAGTATAAAGGGAAGTTACATCTTACTACTATTCAGAACTGTGTGAAAGTCACTAGCTGAAAATTGGTAAAAAAAAATGTTGAAAAACTTTATGCAACTTTCTTTTCTCTGCAAAAACTATAATTAATCTAAAATGATACTTGTTCTGTATGTTAAAGTAAGTGTGATAACTGAATATTTACATCATACCTGATTATTATTTATAAAGAAAGAGTACACATTAGTCTGATAAAAATATTTTAATTATTTCCTCTTATCAGTGATTTTACTTAATTTTCAAAATGAGCTGGCTTCTCTAATAAATTGATTAAGTTACCAGGAATGTTAAATAGCAAGACAAGCTTATTTATTTGAAAAATAACAGAAAATTTGTATTTTTTTAGTCAGATATTAACTTTAAGTTTGATGGCAGAACTCCAGTAAGGATACAAAAATGGACTTAAGCATCACAAATGTTAAAAATGATAAGTCTTTTAACTGTACAGCAATAATAGATTCTTTAAGGGAGTTTCAACAAAAACAATATTCTGTGTTACTGTAGAACAAATTCTTTTTTGCACATAAAACTCTCAAAATAAAGGCAAAAAAATGTAAAATGAACTTACAACTTACAAAACCAACATATGTTATATTTGCAGACATTAATTTAAAAACATTTACTAGATTTATAAAATTCAGTGTCTAAATACATAAATAACAGGTACTACGCACAATTCCCCAATCAATCACAATTACGTACAATTTAACGTACTGGTAGCCCTGTACATGTCCATACAGCTGCAAAAGTTATTTAAAGTCTATCTATTTTGAAAATTGTGACACTCCTCCTTCCCTACAGTAAACACACTTAGCACTGCTATTATTTTCTTAATACCTTTCCAAAAGGAAAAGCTTAAATTGAAATATTAAAATAAAAACATTCAACTAAACATATAAACACATACATTGGCAAATACTGTGATTCAGTATGATATGCCACATCTATAGGAATTTGAATATCTCTGGAGATTTCTTTTGTGAGAACAATGAACACTGCGATACACAAACACCTGCACATTTCACAAAGCAGAGAGTGGTCAGTCACCCGAGTAGAAGAGGGTAAACCCACCCAACATACGCATTTCTACGGCTTCTTTAACTCAAGCACCAGTTAATGTTACATCACATTCCTTGATGTACACACAAATACTACCTTATCACTGAAGAGAAAGTGGAGTGACATAGGTATGAATATTAATTTCGGTAGTAATAGGCCTATTCCTATTAAATATTTTTTTGCTGCATTATTACTGTTACTAATTTATTTTCATTCTTACGTTAAAACCAACAACATGGTCTTCAAAATTAGTGTTATAATTATTTATTTACTTATTATAGAATTGCAATTCTTAATGATTACTAGTAAGTGAATCTACAGCTCTAGAGGAGTGTAATTACAAGAGCTATGATTTTTATGAAATTTCACTTTTTTTCAGTAATGCAGAGGAATAGCTGCTTTCATTTTTCCTTGCTTTATGTTAAATGCAGACTTTCCAGACATATTTGTTAGGGCATTTTTGTCTCTTAAGAGCATTTTAAAATTATTTTCTCATTTTTAGTGTGGTTTTTAGTTTCCTTTGATAATTTCTCTATTAATTTTGATGAAGTAAAACTGGTGACCAGTGATAAAAAGGATTAAGTTACTGGTATTAACAAATACTTTTGAAGGTAAAAATATAATTCAGGTAGAAAATAATAAAAACTCTACAAAAATAAAATAATGAATACAGTAGTATATACAGTCCTCAATGTTGGCACAGTATTAATTAAATTGATCACTATAAATAATAACAGTAATTAAATATTTATTATAAACCGGGAAGTATGAGAGGAATTTAATGTTGCAAAGATGGCTAGCAAAGTATGCAATATTTTTACATCATTTCATTGATAACTCTGTATCCACTTATAAAGAACCTCTTAACTTCTGTTACTCAGATGAAAAGAATGCTGAGCACTCTTTTATTGTTCACTAACTTTTTGACAGATTTAATGCTCTCATTAATTACACCCATAAAAGCAGCAAAACGACACTTTTCCACTTTAGCGCTGTAAATAAAGTTGTGTTTATCATATGCAGAGTGCACTCTGAAGAACGACTTCGACCCAGATTCAACCAACATATACTAACTTACAACACTAAATGTGCCCCTATCGAGAGTCAGGTATAGACAGTTCCATCTACAAGTAAACACCATTCCTGTTCTCCTTCAAATCGTTCTCATATGACAGATGCTACATATATGATGAAGTTGATTAATTTCTACTATTAGGTAACATGTTTTTCTGCTTTATAATCTGCATCATTATTACAACCTACGCTAGCTAATTAGCCTATTTTAGTATCTGCAAAGTAATGAGATATTAAAACAATCCGATATGAAACACCCACATGACTTTCTCTACCCTAAGCATGGATAAAGCCAATTTCAGAGTTTAAAACAAATTCTTGTGACTTGTATGCAGGCATGTATAAGTGTGAGCCAGATAAATGAATAATCTACAGCAGAGCATGAAATTTCAAATGTGAAGGCAGTAGCCAAACCAATAAATTTAGTTGCCATTATTGTTAGATAAGGTATACCTGTAGCCTTTTGGGAATTATGTAGAGCTACCTTCCCCTATTTGTTCTTCAATATAAAATATTATTTATTACATAGCTTTTAAATAAGCAAAATTAAATTAATTAATTAATTAATTAATTAAACACACACTCACTGAACTATCCCTCGTTTGGATTTTTAGCATGGTACCAATTAATTTGAAAAAAAAGGAAGGAATAAGACAATCTAAATATTTTGGAAGTATTTCACTAAGCTTTAATGGCTGTAACAAACTACAGCCAAGCACATGAATTAAATTGTTTCTTACTAAGGATGTAGAGCAATGATTGGCTAAAACACAAGGAACCAAAACCAATCAAATTTGAATGGAAAATTCAAATTATATTGGTAACTTCTGGATATTTTTGAACGCTTCCAATAAAATTATTCATTTCGTTCATGCCAAAAGTGACTGCTTGTGTCGATATCTACAATTAGTTTTAATTTTGTTGTGGAAACTGTAACAGTT
Source organism: Ectobius pallidus (assembly GCA_964059195.1). Lineage (NCBI taxonomy): Eukaryota > Metazoa > Arthropoda > Insecta > Blattodea > Ectobiidae > Ectobius > Ectobius pallidus. Next base: position 28,775,166 of record CAXKWD010000004.1, on the reverse strand, counting down.
CTTCAAAATGGAATCTTCATCACCAGCCTTAGAATACTGGTCATTAATGGCAACCTGGCAACTGGAAATTTTGCGCCCTGATCTACAGTACCTAAAATGTAGATGAAAGAAGTAATATCGTTCAGTAAGCTTGTATACCAATGGTTCTAATAAAACCAAGTACTTTTTATTAGAAATGATTCTACCAACAAAATAATTATAGTATATATTGATCCTTAAATTAATAGTGCATTCTACAGGATACTGTATTTTGTTTTTAATTTGAAATAAAATGATGGAAAAGAGATCGGAATAAAAATTGAATTTCCATGTAAAACTTCAGAATGACAAGAATAAACTATACGCCTAAGCATTGTGTTAAATGTTTTCTTTGTAGTCTCAGATTAAATTGAAAATTGTGATGAATTAAGTCTTGAATAAATTTAAGGGTTAACTATTATTTTGGCATTAAGAGTGAAACATTTACTAACTTAGTTCTGCTAAATTAATTTGCAGCCAACAGTGCAATATAAATTGTTTGACTGTCCACTCTTTTGGCGGGAAATATACCAACTTCTGTTATTACTAAACTGAATAGAAAACAACTATTCAGTCCCACTTACAATGATACGATACTTTCAAAGAAAATATATTTCCAATAATTCAGTTCATTTATAAATAGCATTTTTAAAAATTCTGAATTAAGTCTTTCTTTCTTTTCAAATTACTATTTGCAACTTAAATTTAGTGAACAAATAATTATTCATTGTTACCGGTACAGTATTCTTAGTATCTACCGGTAATTAGTTTAACTATATCATTATAGTTACGTTATTGTAATTTATTTTTCGTATCTTTGTTCATGTATTTTATTTCATATAAGCAATCTTATTTGTTTTTATTCTTATTTTTTGCCTAAAACTATAATATGTATGTTTTTTTATTTTTCTTTTTATATAATGTTCAAAATATAATTTTAGTATAACTGAACTGACCCCGAACACGAGCTATGCTCATGCGGGGTAAATAATGCTCTTTTGTAATTGTAATAATTTTGTTTATATTATTTATATTTGTATTTGTAATAATTTTGTATTAATTTGTATTTTCTAATTTGTAATTTGTAATTTTCATGGTAAATAAAAAAAAAATTTCTTCTAGGTACCATTCCTGTTGAATGTGTGATTCGCTTTCAAAAAATTATCCTTAGCTGTTATTAATTTAGTTCAATTTCATGTTAGGCTATATAATCAGTGTTATCTTCTGTACATCAAATACAGTGAATATTTTTTTTTAAGTTCCCTGCCACAATTTCATGTGCAAGAAATGTGTAAATCTATATTATATAGGCTATAACTTACATACAAAGAATGTTCTTGGCTCTATCACAAATCAAAACAGCAAAATACAACCCTAATAACTGTGGCATGGTTCTAAAAGGGCCAATGTAAATTTCTTGCAAAAATGAGATCTATGCATTATTGAGCTTGGCTAGTCTTTATCTTTCGTATACAAAAAGTGCCAATGTCTGATGCTATTAATAGATATAATGATAGAAACCTTAGAGGCCAATGTCGGAAGTTCTCAGCAAAAAATGTTATTTCTATAAAGGGTTCAAAGTCAGTTACCTCAAAAGCAGGTTTTATGACATTGGCCCTTTTAGAACCAAGCCACAATTATATCCAAGGGTAAAACAGAGTTTTTAATTTTGTATATTCAATAAATAATAAATTAATTAATTTTCCTAACAGATTTCCCCTAAGTGTTCAAGTTCCATACTAATTAATTTACTCGTATCCTGAAAGTTTGTAACTTTATGCAATTAGCTTTCAAATTCTAATTTACCTTCTTCCAGTTACTTCTATCTTCATATTCGCCTCCACACATTTTAATTCCTACAGCCTCAAATAATATGGTATTTGGGACAAGACTCATTTTCACTTGCAGAGTCCAGATATTTCTATTATCGCTTCCCCATTATCTATTTTTTCAAGTCCACTAATAACTTTTTCTTTGAACCCACACACCACAGATATCATTGGAAACTAACAGAACTCCTTACAAAGCATGTATTGTCTTCTTTTGTGTGTACTATAACCGACACATGCATTGCTTCACTGAGTTGCAACTGATTTAACTACAGATAATAGTGACATGTTAGTGATGTATTTATTTGTATTATCTCTAAAACATGTGTAATATTTTCTATATTAGCAAATACTGCTGGTAACCCCCAAATGATGTATACGTTTACTGATTTAACATCTAAGTACAGCTCCCTCATTGCAGTGATTCATCTAACTTCTTGACAGGGTAGCCATAATTCAGGAACAAAAAACCAAGACATTTACCCAAATACTATAGAGGACAATACAGGACACTTTGCGATATATCAAGGGACAATATCTTGAGCACCATCTAGCGGCCCAACCCGCTACTACTGAATACAGATGCAGTAACTAGATACAAAGATATCAACCAATTTCTATTAGAGAAGCCAAAGTAGCCAATCTCTGCATGTTATGTATTAGAGATATGATTTTTCTATCTATCTATGGTCCAGAAAAAAAAATGACCTAAAAATTAAACAAAAAAGCAACATTTAAAAAAGAAGAGAGTTGTTAGCAACCACTAAGTTGAAATATTTGTGTTTTCATTGATATTTTGAGAACTATTTCAGACGTTCTGTGTTTTGTTTGCTCATTATTATTCTTATAATTACTTAAACAGTGTTTTGGTGCTCACTGGTTCGTGAAACATTGAAGTTTATATGTGTTTTGAATATTTTAATTTGCCCCCAAGTTTGCAGGTTGTGCCACCAGGAGTGCTGCAAAATCTGTCCCCCATTTTTCCATTGCCAAAGCAGTAAGTGTCCGGTATTGTCCTCTATAGTATTTGATTTACCTAATCAATTTAATAGATATAAATATATTCGGAAAAACTTTTCATTGGATACTGTACTGGAATTTATTGCTTTCGTCACATTTGTTATTAAATTATTATTTTTTTTAAATTCAGGTTCCTTGTGTATACCAGTAGGTCATGCAACTGTCGATGCACAACTGTTTTCTATTGTTGATGTACTTTATGGTGTCTGTTAAACTTCAACTGATTAATTTCAATGAATATGATACAGGTTATAATAGTGGGGATGATTCAAGGTAAGTAAATATCCAATTTGTCATTTGATTTTACAAATGGGGAAACCTTCCAAAAATCCAAATCAAATTGACTGGCCACAGGATGTGAACCAGAGACCTCCTGAATGTTAGTCCAAGAAGTTACCATCTCGGCCACCTTGCTTGGTAGATTTTTGTTTGATCTCTAACATCAAAATACTGGACTGGAAATATTTTTACACATATTTTATGATTAGTAGCATCTTTGCTGAGACGAATGGCCACTATGGCATTGTCTAATAGGAATCAATTTCATTCCTGGCAGGAGTATTGTAACATGGCAGCATTAAGTTGGCCAACATTTTCGAAATTTTAAACAACAGAATCTTCAACTTTAATCTTTTCAGGGTGGACATGTTCTCACTCTACAAAATAGTAAATTGTATGTGAAATCCGTAACATACAGCACCCCTAGTATAAGATCATACTCACTAAGATGGAAGAGGTAATATTTGGGAGACAAATACTTGTCTACTAATGTTACTGAATAGTACTACTGGTAATTAACAATTGGTAATACCAGTAGATGTCGAGTACAAGGAAGATTTTTTTTTTCATTTTTAAATTATATTATTTTTTATTTTATTTTATTCTTTATTACATTACATTACTTACATTATTTCACATTTAGTAAAGTAAAAACAAATAAAACCAACAGAAAATACTATTTCTAATTTAGTATTTAAAATGTACCGTAAGGTGCAAAGCTATATGAGCAAAGCTCGTGTTTAGGGGGTATAGTGGATTAATATAAATCTAATTATATATCAATGCACAGTATACTACAAATGAAAAATTATAAACGTATGGGTATAATGTATACAAAAATAATTTTTCAGCATTAACCAGTGGTTTATATAGAATTTACAACAAAAAAAATATAATAAATAGGGAGCAAGATTTTAGAAATTTACACGCTACAATCAGTTTTGAGAGATTTAAAACAGGCAGATAAGTTGACAGCGAGAAAAAATCCAATCTATGAACATGCTTCATCTACCCATCTAAAAAGTACAACATGCCACGAAGAGCAGTTACTGGCCTTCTATTTGGACTTAGGGGTGCAATATGTATGTTTACCTTAAAGCTCTTTGAATTCACTAGAACATTCTAAAGGATCTTGTATCAGCTATACTAACGGGTTCTTTAAAAATATTACATCACCCTTAGTGAGTAATTTTGATTGACTAAAAATATTTATTTAGGTTTTTACGTATCTAAATTTTTTTGTCATGTTATATTTAAAAATGTATGATTTCAGGATCCCCGAGATCACTTATGATTACGACTATAAGTTTGTTTCACTATCAAACATGGAGAATAAATAAATAGTTCAGGTGTCAATATATAGTATGTTATATATATATATATCATCAATTTAGTATAGAGAGGTTTCATGCATACTTCCATGCCAGAGCAACATAGAAACATGCAAGCTAATGTAATATAATTGAAGCATTTAGTTTAACAAGGGTCTAAGTGCTAAAATCATGATTTTTCAGCTGATAATTTTAAATGTACCTATGTACCCAAACCAATGCATTTCAGAAGGGTCACGTTAGTAGTAATAAATTTCAAGATATAGCTGTGGGTCTATCTCCGGCATGTCTTTCTGTGGGTCTATGTCTTGTTTTCTACACAATCATGATATTGGTACTTAGACCCTTATAAAATTAAACGTTTCAATTACTGAACATAGGCTGCAGGGAATTCTCAAGATGAGATGAACACATAGTACCCTACCAGGAAGGGTGAGGGGTACAAACAGTAGCCTAAGGGTAATAGGGGGTTGAAATTGCATATTGACGGTATGCCACAGAGCACAGGGGTCAGGTTCATGGAGACCAGGAGGTTTATATTGAGGGGAATATTTTATCAAGCTAACAGCAAAAATTACAAGTTTCACAATTTCAGTTCCAATTAATTATTTACTTGCATCCAGTCAGTTTCACCATAATAGCTAATGAATAATTCATCAATTAAAATAGTGGGGATAAAGCCACTAGGATAATATTTGCTATAAACATTCCATTAATGTGGGGGCCAAAGGGGTAGTATGTGGTCTCGTGGATACACTGATTGTTGACATCAGTGTATCATTTAAGATATCCAGGGGCGAGAATCATGGCTTTCAAGGAGAGTACATAAATTAATATGGTATTACATATATATTTAATATACTGTTTTTTTTTTTTATTGAAGTCAGAACATGCTTTATGCAATAAAAATGACCACAAGATTTTAGCACTGAACTGATTTAAATTATCACTTAAAAGAGAATGAGAAGAAATACTGGAAAATTGGTAGGAATATTTCTTCAGATAGCTCAGCTTATTTTTCTTGAAAAGATCAAATTATCTGTTTTCAACAGTTACTACTTTTTCTACCTGTACAAGGCTATAGTAGGTTAAACATTTCAACCCTGAAATTGGATGTCGAGTTGTCAGCATTAATACAAGTTCTGAGGTTTCCTGGAGCTAAAAATACCTTTTCGGAAACATGTCGATGTGTGTTATTCTGAGTCTGTGTGTGATATCTAGGTCGGTCTGTGAAAAGCACAACTCAAAAAACAAAAAAATAAAATATTTTTACCTTATTACACTAAGAAAATTTCATGTTCACGAACTTCTCGGAAAAAAATGAACTAAAAATTTTGTTATTTCTTTTTACATAAACGTAACTTATTAGGAGGTAAATCCTTTAAACAAACGTTTTTCGTATACAGTGCACGCCGCTTGTGATCATTTCGGGGTGCAGGTAATCTGATAATTTTAACAGATTGATAACAGTAGCAGAAATAATTAAATGAAGCTTATTTATTCATATATAAGATAATACACTATAAAACAGAAATAAAAATATTTATTCATTAAATAATATGTGACTGAGAATCATCGAACCACTCATAGGCTAATATAGTAATAGACTGCAAGCAACTATTTTTAACCAGTAAAAAAGTCTATAATTGTTTTTACTTTCCTTTAGGAGTCCATTAACCAATACTCCATACTCAGTTATGAGTTACGAATGTTTTTGGAAGTCTATGCTGATCTGTAGTGAACACCACATAGCAAAACATCTAACGCCTGTCCATTCAAGTCTCTTCATTTTACACTAGCCAACACTGCATGTCAACACTGGCATCTTCATAAATCAAAAGCTGCAGCTTAACTGATGAGTAAAACATGTTTTATTGCTTAAAAGAGGATGTTAGGTAATGCCACCCCCTCGAACTGGTCATCCTGAGATCTGGCAACAAAGTGGCTACCTCCAGTACAACATAATACAGTTGAATTAGAAACGAAACCAATAAAAACCAAATTTTGAATGACTTATAGTACTTGAAAATAAAGCCGCAGAAAGTAGGCTAAAATGTGGTAACATAAACCGAATCTCTATCACAATAAACAGCATTTTTTTTTTAAATTTATCAGTATTAATCCATACAGGACTTCATAAAAGCGATAACATTAAGCGGCATTCACTGTACATTCCTTGGAGAGTGGTTAGCATTTATTGTATGTCGGAGTCTGAAGGAAGAGAAAATTATGAGAGTGAAATTTTTTTCTTAACATTTCCTATCAGGCCAAAAGTAACCAGTATTGAATTATTCAGGACTGTTTTTATTTTCTCATCAGTCAAGCTATAGTATTAAGAGTTTTATTCTTAAAATGTTCTCCACAAATCTCAAGTAATTAGAAAAGCGATCATATGATAATATTCAGTCAATGACTGTACAGATGTAAACATGACCTTCCTGTGAGATTATCAATTTCATGCCCCCAAGGCATCTCACATTTCCTCATGCATGAAATTGCTACTAAACCACTGACACTGGATTAAATATCATAGACAACCTCTCCTTGTCTATCATTGTTTTACTTTATTACTAACTTCTGAAGTAAACAGAAAGTATTTTTGCAGTATTTTTAGGAACTGAACTGAAAAAAAAATATATTCAGAAAAGCTGAAGTTTATATAATAGGAACGCCTAAATTTCTATTCAGTGGTTTTGAACTTTTTGAATGTCACGGCGCCCTTGAAATATTTAGTTTGTTTTGGGGGACTCCTCAGAATATTTGCGTAATTTAGTGCATGCATGACAAATTATTATATCAATACTCCAGTAATGTTTTATATCCTTAAAGCAGCCCAGAAAAAAACATTTCACGACAAAAATTCTGTCCATAAAATAAGAAAAAACTGTACCGGTAACTAACTTGAGTGAGTAATAATATGGTTGGGTCTGCTTGAAGATATTAGTACCGCCAATTCGGTACAATGTTTAAGAAGTATGTTACTCTGCATTAAATCTATTGCTATGAGTCTTCTTCATGAACATGAGAGCTGACAATATATGGATACAAATGGCATTAGGAACAGTAGCATTTTCGGGAAGCGTCCCAACAAGACTTTAACCATCTATCCAGATTTACACTCTTGGAAAGTCACCAAAATCAAGGATCTAAGCTTATCATGAGACAAAACAATACAATTTTTTATTGTTCTTGATTGCTAAGAGAGAACATGGGGTTAGATGAGGCTCGAAATGAAATTATGTCCATCTTACTATTATGTGCCTGCGGCCAGTTAAATAGTAATTATTCGTACATCCCTGGTCAAATTCATTGGATAAAATTATGACAACTTTGAGTAAAAGATGATATGGTAGGCTAAGTTAAAGCAGGATTTCTCGCGGATCCATTTCTTCGTTCCCATTGATAAACAGGTGTACGGATCACAGATTGGGAACCACTGTTCTAGATAATTGTTTACCTCCTCGAATAAGGATGTAATCAATAGGGACCGGATTTTTAGGTTTTTAAAAACACTGTTTCAGGTTTTCCATTAGGTGAAATAGTTTTTTTTAGGTTTTTCTCCAAAATATCGTTTTCGGGTAGAATAATTCGTTTAATGAATTTGAATGTGCTACATAGGATTCAATACATAATACTTAAGTTTAACTTAACAAAATTGACTTAAATTTGAGTAAACTTGCTTTAGGACAATATTAGGCCTATACAATTGAAGAAAGAAAGCATAGACAATCAAAAGAAGCAGTGAAAATAAGATTGTCTCACATTTCCTGGTTACAATATATCACTAAATATCTTTCAAGAATCTCGACTGTGAAGTTCTTCCTGTTATCTCCTAGAATACATTTGAAGGCAGAAAATGTCCTTTCAACCTCACATGACGTCAACAATGGTTGTTCGTACGAATATTTTAAAAGGAATACGCCGGTACTCTTACACTTCCTCTCTTGATACTGTCATCCTAGACGACATTGGGTTGAACGAAACGCTGGTGGTATTAATTTCAACTCGACAAAAATTGTCTCTCCGCAAAACATCGATTTCTCAACTGACAAACAAAAAATACAAAAAAGTAGCCTAAATTAGATATTTTAGGTTTTATATCCCGTTTAGGTACATTTAGGTTTTTATGCCTCATTTAGGTATTTTTAGGTGCCACAGAATTAATGTGGGTGAATCCTATGGACATGATTCGAAAAAGTGTATGATCGCTTTTTGTTTTGGAAGTAAGGAAAAAAATAGGTAAAAACCTAAGAATCCGGTCCCTATTAATCAACAATATCATACATTTTTAGGAGAAAGGGAAAACTTTCATTTTTACATTTACTGTTACATAAATTATATAGTTTCATTTCTTTGTGTAATTGGCATACCTTGTGGGACTATAATCAGAGTGGATGACAACACTAGGTAAAGTAAACATCGTACAAAAAGCATTTTCTGTTAAGGCTAATAGTTACATCCTTATTTCAGAGTAGTTTCTATTTATCATTGAGAAATGTTACCCATTAGTTAGAATCAGACTAAGTTTTACAACTTAGATATTTTATACGGCTTACTATCATGATCCACATGGCTTCCTTAAAGATCCTACTGGGGTTCGAACCCTAGAAAAATTCAGGATGCGTGTTATTTAGCTCTTGCTTTTGTACCGATGAAAAGTATTCATAACAAGAATTCAAACTTCAAGCACAACGTTATTTTCCTATTCATTATTAGGTAGATTACAAAGAAAAATCTACCTATTGCAATCGATACCATGTCATGACTTTCGAAAAATTCTTTCATATCTTTACGTTTCATGTCTCCCTAAGTACGAAAACACCGCCCGTTAAAATAAATGGTGCAAAAATATATTGCACAAACTTTCTCCCATATACGTGTTAAAGGCTAGCATAGAGAAAAGTAAATTAAAGAGATAATTAAATTTTACTTATTACATTTTCATAAAAACTAACAAATATCTAGAACGGAAAGCATCAGGGTCGATCTTTATGTTCAATGCTTTTACTGTGAAATAATAATAATAATAATAATAATAATAATAATAATAATAATAATAATCAATGGCAGTAAAACTACGGCAGTAATATTATTAGTACTAATACTACGGGAAAATTCAAATATAAATCGCACCTTGGGATGAATCGGTCCCACCCAACCCACCCTCAACGATGCAGTTTCTTTTGTACCACGATCTAGCAAATTCTTCTGTCCTCGTATTATGAAGAAACTCGTGATCGGACGTTGGAGGTGTGACGTCATACCGCTAGACGAGAGGTGACAGGCTGACAAACCTCGCGGGAGATATAATATGCCACATTTTCGAAACCTACAAACAGTGTATCGTACATTATTCGAAAATGCAAGGGCGCTTCGCTACGGCTGCCGCCTCCGCATCGCGCACTTTAACTATGTGGTTAGTGTTATGCATTATTTAGTTATATGTAGAGGGGGATACAAGGCACTTGCGACAATATACAAGGACAGTTGGTCACTCTGCTTCGCTCAGAAACAAAATACATCACACAGTCCATGCAAATGTGAATATCGAATGGGCGGAGCTTAAGGAGCGACTTATATTTGAATTTCGCCACTACTGCTACTACTTAGGTTATATTGCACGATTTAACTGCATTTAGGTCATATAACGTGTTTAGTATGTTTGCGTGAACCATTAGTCTATAGTAACAGCTCATTCGCGTCATCTGCATCTATTGTAAAGTGATGTCTTCTTATGTAATAATCAGTTTAAACGATTATAATATCCACTGACATAGCGGCGATGAGTTATGGAAAATAAACAAGTCCTACAAACCCGGCGTTTGCCTTTGCGAACGAAGAAACTATGAAAAACCCAAGTCAATTTGGGCAGCCACGAGGTTTGATTTGAACTCAGGACCTCTTCCCTGTTAGCCTATACCACCTCGCTGTAGCCTAATTGGTTTTAGCGTGTTCATTACGACTGAGCTAAACTGACTGCATTTGCAACAATAAGTACATTAGGCCTATAGTTTTCTTGTTGCTAGGGGCAACAAAATGTCATTCATATTTCAATTGACGTATGTTCTGAAATTCGCATTTAAGCCGTCCTTATTTCGTTTTTATCTTGATATCTATTAAATGTATAAAGAAATGTGTTAAACAAAAAATGTTCATTTTATATTTCTCTACAACTTTACTGTGGTAGGTTTTCCTGTATCGCCTACAGTAATGGATATAATCTACAAAAATTGAAAATGGATACGAGTAAAGTACCCCTTAAGTCATTTTTGCAGAAATACGGATATAGCCATTTTATTGGTCATAGATAAGAGTTTCCAATTTTCAATTTTTATTAAAATCGTTAGAGCCATTTTTTCAAAAATCAAAAATTTTAAAAAAGTTTTCATGAAAAGTCCCCTTAATATTTCAGTTGTAAAGCTAAATTTCTGGGCGGTTCGACAAAATTTCGAAAAAGTCCTTATTTCAAAAAATGAAGTAAATACAACGAGCCGTTTACCCGCTGTGCTTGTCCACAGACAGACGGACAGACGGACAGACGGACAGACAGACAGAGACAGACAGACAGACAGACAGACGGACAGACGTCATTCCAAAAATACTTTTTTCGGTTTCTAGGCTTCATGAAACATGCTCTCCCGGTGTTATCTCGACTTCGATTTTTTGTCACGATCACAATACTTTCTCTATACTACGTATATGGGAGAAAGTAAAAGAAAAAAAAAAGATTTGTAATATTTATATATCTCTTTACATGCTAGCGGCCATAATTTTGAAGATATTTGAACCAAATTGCATTATGTTATTTCTAGGCCCAATAGTTCGGTTAAGTTCGTTAATGAGCAAAATTGGTCCAAGGGGAGGGTCGGGGGAGGGGGTTGAAATTTTTGAAAAATTTATATCTCGGCCCCTACGAAGTATAGAGGGAAATTTTGTTTGAATAAATTAGAGTACTCCCTATGGAGTTCACAGTGATACTAACGATTCGGGGGATTTTGGGGTACGAGTGGGGGTGGTTGGTGGGGGGAGGGAAATTCGAAATTTTTGAAACCACGTCTTGTGGGGTATCATTGAAAAGCTCTTGATGAGTACTCTGCAAATCAATAACTGGTTTCTCGGTAGCTCTCATATAAGACGAGATTTAGCAATTCGAAATCTACCTCAGCCTGTAGGCCTGCCTAAAGGGAATTTCTTTTCCATTAGAGTCCAGCTATTCTGCCTTTAATTGTAACTTAGTATTCCATGGCCTTACAGCAAATAACATTCTCTTGCAAAAGCAAGGCAGCAACCCACATTCATCAAAATCCCGATTTTTTCAAAATTCTCAATGACTAAGAATTACATCAATTAATAAATAAGTTTTATCATGGTGAAGTAAGCACTTTTAACGCTTGATACTGTGACGGTCTTTTACACTTATTCATTTGATCATCATCATCATCATCATCATCATCATCATATGTTATACTCAAGTCCTAATAAATTAACATACCAAACATAAGAGACGTGCAATAGAAAGCTGTTGAACCCCCAATATAGGCCTACCCGATTTAATATAGGCCTACATATAAAATAATACTTTCCATGACCAGAAACTTACATTTTCCTGACCACAAGAATCAATCTTTTAAGGATCTTTGTACAAACATACAAAAAAACAAACAAACAAAAAAAACAAACGAACGAACAAACAAACAAAACAAAAAACCTGCCTCCACAATCCATATAGCAAAAAGAAGAAATCATTAGCTCAAGTATTGAAAAGCAAATTGCTTACATAATCTGGGTTACAGCAGACTGGAGCTAAACACATACTCTTCACATTCCGCTCACTGGGGCTAGTTATTTCCCCTGACTATTCCTTATTTTTTACAAATGTCCCGGACTCCTTTGCTTTACAAAATTCCCTGATTTTCCAAAATGTGGACACCCTGTTTATACACACCCACACATTTATGAATATACAACACAAATTTTAATATTCACAAGTTTCATGATTAACAAAAATGGTTTACACCCGAAAAAGCAAAATACTCGGGCTCGGATATTTTTATTCACTTATTTATTCATTTATTAAAAAATTCACTTTTATTTTAAAAGTACGTAATTGAAAAACATTGCAAAACTTACATACACCTATAAATATATGTAATTGCTTTGAAAGCCCCCTAATGAGCAAAGCTCATTAATTTCTTAGGAGCGAAATTTCAAATTAGTGAATAATAATATGTTCCACTTGTAATAAAAGTATTAAGCACTAAGCAATTTGGTTTGATGGTCATACTACCACTTTTTACAACTATGCAACGTTTTCCCCCTATGAGAAGTAATCTAAGTTACCTGTTTATATAGCAGCACTAAATAAACTACAGCATAAGTTATTTTATGGAGCTGGGTTGAATCTGAGACACTCGTCCCTAGCCTTAAGACCTAAACTCGATCCAAGTGGTGGTTACAGTATTTTATAGCTGTCGCAGTGGCCATAAAACTGCTACAAACTCTCAAAATAAATAAAAATGGCTAGCACGTCCCTTGTTCAATTACAACCCCATAGATGTAAGGAGTACTTAAGTAAAACTTCAGGCAAGACGGAAATAGGATACCGGTATTTATACAGAGTAATAGCTATAACGGTGTTAAGAGGAACATCTCTCAAGGGAGTGACTGAATTTCGTTAGAAAGGACTGCATTCCACAATATTAGTAATTAATAATTACATATTTTTGTCCTTTTAATTTCTATAGCTTTTAGATTATTATATTATTATGGGGAGGTGTTTGGACTTGGTCTTCAAATTTCGCTCCCCCTAATATCAGAGGCTTCCTCTTTCAGTAACGAGCAATTTCTTTTCTTATTCAAATCTTGTAGCAGCTGGATTATTTTTCTTTAAATCTTGTAGCAGCTGGATTATTTTTCTTTAAATCTTGTAGCAGCTGCAGAGGCGCCAAGTTTTGAAAAATATTGGGTGGGCTCAAAGATTTTAAAATTTTCATACTTCTGCCCCTTATTTCGTTCTTCCCTCTGGTTCATTGTTTCTTGCTGACTTAACGAATCTTTCACAATTCATTCTTTCTATTGGTTTGTTTCACTTTGACCTCTTTTTCTTTTTCCAGTCGCCGATATCTTTTACTCCACACTCCTGGCTTATATCACAATTCTTTATTTTGTCAATTAATATCCTCCTTGTCATTTTTCTTAATCACAAGTATCATCTAAATTCTAAATCGAACGTTTCCGGCCTCTCCTTATGTATACTTAAAACAGCAATCTGATTAAGCTTTTTTCCCCCCTGAACGTAAAAAGTATCTTTTTTTAAAGCGTAAAATATATTTCGGTAGTATCTTAGGAAATTGCATAGACAGAGTAAGCCGTAAGTAAATTAATGAACATAGGAGCAATTTCAAACGACCATGAATGAATTGTAACAAAAGCCCTTAAAATGTATGCCAACAATAGCCTGATTTTTCGCTTTAGAGCTATTCAACAACGAAACACGAATTTTAGTATTAGCAATAAATTGTTATGGCAATCATACACAGCAAATTATTGGGTGGGCTTGAGCCCCACGGGCCCATATAAGTTGGCGCCACTGAGCAGCTGGATTCTTTTTCTTTAAACCTTGTAGTAGCAGGATTCTTTTTCTAAGTCCTGGAGTTCCCTTCAATTTTCCTTCGATGACATCATACAGCAGACAATTTCTTCTCAACATGTGACCTACCCAGTTTCTTATAAAGAACTGCGCTAACGATTGATCTTTCATCTCAGCAACACGTTGTTCGTCCATTTTATTTGTTCCATTTTTCTCCTGGTCGATCGAACCTTTACAAGAACTTATCAATTTTTCTTTGTGTCCATGTTTCCTAGCCCTATAAAGCAATGCATCAGACGATAGTTTTTATCCCTATTCAGAATGAAAAAGAGGTGCGAGAAAAAACGCTGACCTTTTCTTTACCTTAAACACTGATCTTGACATTTTAGCTTCGCAGACGGGTGTCTACCAGGTGTGTACATTCCGTTGCCTCCGAAGGCCGTGATTTAGACTTGCAGCGTTGTACAAGTACAGTTATGAGAAAAGTATGTGTTTTCCTCCACTCACTAACAATAAGAATCCTCTCTAATCTTTTTACCTCAACATTATATTTTATACACGTTTAAACCCTAGACCATATCGTGTTAGGTTGTGTTATAATAGCAGGCTGTGTAATTTGTAGAGACCGGATTTTAAAGGGAAAATTTTCACCCAAAAAAGGACGAAAAAAGGAAAAATTAATGCCAAGAAGAGGTGGGAAAAAAGGGAAAATTATTGCCAAAAAAAGGTGGGGAAAAAAGGGATATAAAAGTAAGAGAGTGTAAAAATTCAACAGAGAAATACATGTTTGTTTTATGTAAAGCCTTTGCTTGCTCTACAGCTGCTGATTCTGTAACATCTAATGACTGAAGACATTTTTTTGATTTTGTTGAAATTCTCACAGAGGAAAATAGCACACGAAATCCATGTTCCCCACCTTGTTATAATGGGAAACTTAGGCAATGGCAAGCCTCTGAATTCCCTGTAATGCTCTATTCTGCTAGGAGGAATTATTTTTTCAATGGTGAATCAGTGAAAACAATTTTTAATGTTTTCATATTGCCAAATACTGGGTAATTTACGAATTTTTCAAAATAAATTAGCAAAAAAGTACTGGAAATGGAAAGTTCCTAAAAAAAAAAGGGAAATGGGCCTAAAAAAGGAAAAAAAGGGACGTTAAAACCAGGTCATTTGCAGTTGAAACTTACTCAGTAATGTCCTGTTCAATTATATCACGTTTTGTGATGAAATATAAAAAAGGAATTCCCTTTAAAATCCGGTCTCTAGTAATTTGATATCCATCCTTTTTTTATTGCTGATATTGTGTGATGGCTTCTGTAAAGTTTAACTGATTTTCAATTTTATATGATTGTGAACAGCAACGTATTGGCCGTGCTTAGAGTAAAGAAAGTTACCCGACTTCTTCAGCCAGATTTCATTTGGGTTAAGAATCCTTCGGGGATGAGATACGATGTGGTAACGACATTCTCTTCATTTTTACAACCAATTTACATGAAGAGAATCCCAAACATAATATATTACTTATTTATTTATTTATTGATGGTAAGAAAACCCCAACGAGCAAAACTAACCTTAAGGGGCTATATACAACATGACATGCATTGTGGCAGACAAATTTCCAATTACAAATAACTTTTAAATATACAAAAGGTACATTATATACAAGAGGTACATTATATAGGAACATAAAACAAAATGACTTGATTATATGAGTGAAGTGAAATGATAGACGATGGAAGGAAACATAGTTCCATAGTCTAATAGTGATGAATATATCTATTTATTACTAATCAAAGAACTTAATCTTAGAATTTAAAAACAGTTTTATTTGTGATTTAAATTTTTTTATAATTTAAGATAATCTACTAAGAGGCAAACTTCTATTTGGACAGCGGAAGTTATGCGACTTTCACATAATACTGTTTTAGTTTAAAAAAACCAAACATTCATGTATGTCTAACCCTTTAAAGCTTAGCTTTTACGGCTTTTTACAAAATTTACCACATGCTATCATTTTTTACACCGTTGCTGGATATCTTTTAAAAGTGCTCTAATCATAAACATTTTTTCAATCACCCTGTATTTGAAAAATGTACGCAAGAATCATGGAGTGTGTAATCTTTGGTTAAAGAGGCAGTGTGAACGTGCAGTACAGGAGTGTATGTTCCAGTTCCACTACCCCAGTGCCGCACTCACCCTGCCAACCCCTCCATCAGCTGGCAAGGGAAGGTATTGATCATGATGCTGTCTCACTCTATCTACCAGTTCCTGCATTCTCCACAAACAGGATTCACTCCAATAAAAGAAAATCTACTCTTTTGGAAAGTTACACATATCGTCAGACAATGCGTAAAGACAATATAACAAATGATTCGACAAAAAGCAGCTTTCGTTTCTGCGCAAAAAAAAAAAAAAAAAAAAAAAAAAAAAACTTAGTTTTCTTTCCTTTTTAACACATTGTGTTCACTTCTTATATGCTGTTAAGCATGACTTCAAAGGGAGATCCTTTTTACTTCCTCTGCCCGTACCATAGGTACTATAGGTAGAGGAAGTATTGTTTTCGACCCTAAAATTCGAAGTTGAGTTTTTAGCATATATACACGTTTCAAGGCCCCCTGAATCCAAAAATACTATTTTTGGAAACATGTCTGTGTGTCTGTGTGTGTGTCTGTGTGGAAAATATCTGTGAACAAGCTAGCTCCAAAACGGAAAATCGTATGAAAACAAAATTTCGTATTTGGGTCAGGTACCTTCTGAAGATGTGAGGATAAGATTGGCGACTATTTTCTCTTATTTTTAAGGGGACTTTACATGAAGAAATTTTCGTTTTTCGCGATTTTCTCGAAAACGGCTCTAACGATTTTCTTTAAATTTTGCACATAGGTTGCTTATACTAAGAGCTAAAACTTTTATTTGAAACATTTTTTCGAGAAAATTCTCTGAGGGTAGTTACAAGCCACCCACTGTTCACCCACTGTTTGTAGAAAGTTTGTCTTACGTAATGAACAACTGAATTCGCGCTCTTTCACGGCCTCTTATTTTATATAAGAATGTGAAGTGAGAAAGATGTATTGTTGGCCATGCATAGAGTAAAGATGTATCTGAGGGAAATATTCGATAAATTTCGGAAATTATATTTTACGGCAGAAAGTTCAATAAACGTCTGCAGTCTTTTTTTTTTTTTTTTTAAAGTTTGTTATATAGACTGCGCTTTTAGTCGCATCATTGAAAGAAGAGGTATTTATAGGATAATTAGCGTAAAATTGTGTCTTGCGATTCTGTACAAGGATATGTGAATACTGCTAACTTTTATTTGGGCAGAGGAAGTTATGTGACTTTCACATCAGATTTTTTTATACATATTTCATCAGGCTACAACTACAAGTTATGAGGTTTTAACTTCCCCTTTCCTCTTTTTTTTTTAGCCTCAGTTTCCATTTTCAGGAACTTTCCCTTTCCGAACCCCTTTTTTGTTACCTATTTACGTATATCTGAAGTATTAAATTACCTGTGATATTATAGCCCTAAAAATTGTTTTCGCTGGTTCACCACTGAAAAAAGTAATTTCATTATAAGCAAATGCTTCACGAAGAAATCCTAATCTGGAGACTGAACTACGGTGAACGCCGCTTATTGTGATCATGTCGGGATGCAGCTAATGTGATAATATTAACAGATTGATAACAGTAGCTGAAAGAATTGTTATTTATTCATATATAAGATAATATCCTTCAAAACAGAATTAAAAGCTATTTATTTATAAAATAATACATAACTGTGGATCACTGAACCACTCATAATAGGCTACAGTAATAGAATGCAAGCAACTATTTTTCAATCAGTAACTAAGTTTTTAATTGTTTTTATTTTCCTTTAGGAGTTCATTAACCAATACTCCATACTCAGTTATGAGATAAGAGTGTAGTTGGGAGTCTATACTGAACTGTGGTGTTTACACTAGTCATCACTGCATCTCAACACTTATCTTCATAAATCAATAGCTGCAGCTTAACTGAGGGGTGAAACATGTCTATTGCTTAAGAGAGAAAGTTAGGTAACACCATCCCCTCACATTGGTCATCCTGTGAGCTGGGAACAGTAGGCTTACTGCTACTTCCAATACAACACAATACAGTTGAGTTAGAAACGATAACTTTAAAAACAACATTTTGAACATTAATTGGAAATAAAACAGTTAAAATGAAAATGTGATAACATAAACAGAATCTAAGATCACAAACTATATTTTTTCAATAATCTAATCGCGGATAATGTTATCAATCGGGTAATGTTATCATTTTTATTAAGTTCCGTATGGATAACAAATTCAAAATTAAAAAAAAAAATTTTAAAAATAAAAAATAAATAGTTATAAATCCAAAATTTAAAATATCGAAAATTAAAAAAATCCAAAAATAAAAAATTGAAAGATCTAAAATTTAAAAAAAATTTTAAGTAAACTTATAATTATAAGTAAAATTATGTGAAAAATAAACTTGTGTTCTTTATTAGCAGATATGTATAAATTCCCCCATTTTTGGCAATAATTTTTCCTTTTCTTTATACTGTATTAAAAATGTTCCCTTTAAAATCCGGTCCAGTTCATACTCCAACCAAGAGTGAGCGGCTTAATTGCGCGTTCAACTATTTAAAGCGCATTGAAGGGGTTATTATTCCCGAGATAACACAAGCCTGAGTTTGTGGGTAGGCATAAAAGTAGTTCTGTGAAAACGAAACGTCGCGACAAAAAAAAAAAAAAAAAAAAAAAAAAAAAAAATCCTCATTCTGATATTGAACTAAAAAAAATCCCTATAACCTAAATACGTCATTTTTAATGGTTTCAACGAACATTTATGCCAAATTGAAAAATTGAACAATGAGTTCGGTCGCGACTGCGTAAGAAACAAATTTACAGACGAAACGAAGGATAACCATTAGAGTTTTCGTAAAAATCTTTCGCAAAATTGTAGAAAATTTAACTTCTAGAGCAGGGGTGCTCAAACTTGAACTGCTGGCGATCTACCTCAATATTTTTAGACTACTTACGATCGACTCTGAGAGACTGCAAGTGTGTGTGATGCAGGGTTGTCGTACATACACGATACACCCTACCTACCTAGGTAGGGCGTACCGTAGCATATATAGATATTAGCTTTCTGCGCAGTATAGGTACATTATTTTAGTCAAGGTTTGGGTTAGGTTTAGTTAGGTTCTTCTCTACAATATCAATGAAAAAACTCATAGTTATTCAAAATTGCGAGTTTATTGGTTGTTACAAAACAAAAGAGTTACATATGGTGTTAAACTTAACTAAGGAGTGGCTTTGGATGTTGAAGCGTGGCACTGCATGTCCTCAGCATACTTTTCATAAGATGGTACGTAACCACTGAGTGCTAATCGCAAGCATGATGACATATGATCGTCAGTTAGTCGATTGCGATATTTTGACTTAATTATCTTCATTTCAGAAAATGCAGACTCGCACAAGTAAGTTGACCCAAAAAATGCCGTCAGTTGAAGGGCGATTTGCCTTACATTCGGATATTTATCTTCAGATATAAAACACCAGAAATTTGTATCAGATGCTGTAGCTTTGAGATGTATATCTGATATAATCTGCACCAACTCATTTTCAACAGAACATGAGTTCATATTAAACTGACTGGCTATTTCAGTAGCTAATTCCTCAATGTTTTTACATGAAAAAGGATAACTCATAAATGATGCTATATTTTCCAATTTACTGCAATCATGAAAACGCATTTCGAATTGTCCCAAAATATTTGATAATTCAGCCTCATACGTATCATAATTCAACTGAGGAATCCTTGCTTTCAAAGACGGAAAATGTTTCAGATCCTTTCTTTTCAGTTGATCTATCATAAGTTGCAATTTACTTTTGAATGCGTTTACTGCGCTAATCATCTCAATAATAGTTTTTCCTTTACCTTGAAGCTCCAAGTTAACGGTGTTTAAGTGCATTGTGATGTCAGTCAAAAATGCCAAATCATTTAGCCATTTTTCGTTTTTCAAAATCTGAGTGTCATCACCTCTTTCGTCTAGAAAAGCTGTTATTTCGGGCAATAATTCTTGAAACCTTTCTAGGAATTTTCCGCGACTCAACCACCTGACGTCCGTGTGAAGAACTAAATCAGTGTGTTCAGCTGACTCCCTATCTTCCAACTGCAACTGAAAGAGCCGCCGTTGCAAGCTACGTGCACGGATGGAATTCACAATTTTTGTCGCAATGCCCATAATTTCCTCCGTGTTTAAAACTTTTGAACACAAAACTTGTTGATGTATAATGCAATGGAATGAAAAAAATGAAGGGAATTCTTCATTAGCTCGACACAATGCCACAAAACCGTTTTTGTTTCCAGTCATTGCTGGTGCTCCATCGGTTGTAATGCACACTAATTTATATATTGGTAGCTCGTAGTTTTTTACAAAATTGAAGAAAACGTCAAATATATCTTCGCCACGGGTCTTCCCCTTCAGAGGTATGATTGTCAAAAATTCTTCCTTAGCCAACATGTCATTGAATACCATCCGAATAAAAATACACAGCTGGGCAGTGTCTGTCATATCGGTGGATTCGTCGAACTGTAAAGAAAAGTATGTACATTCCATGATATCATGTTTTAGTTTATCTGCGATGTCCTGGCTCATGACTTCAATACGCCTTGTGACAGTCGGACGAGATAACTGAAGTTCTCTAATAGCAGACATGATTTCTGTTTTATTTTTAAAATCTCCAAATAAAGTCTCACCCGCTTCAATAAATGCTTCCTTCACCACCGATCCATCTTCGAATGGTTTCTTGTGTTTCGCCAATATATGAGATATTTTAAATGACGCGATCGTAGCAGCTTTTGATTGTTTGACTGGTCTTGTGAACATGGATTGTTCTTTTTTCAAACAAGATATCAAATCACGTACCTTTAGTTTTCTTAATTCACTCTGTGGCGGAAAATCCTTTTCATAGTTTTTATGAACCGTTTTATGATGCCTCTCTAAGTTACCACGCTTAGGTATTGCAACTGACGCACGACAAATAACACAAATGCACTTATCCTTCACCATACAAAAGAAAAATTCTTCCTCCCAATCCTTATTAAAATGATACGTTTTAGATTTCTTCACTGCACTCATTTTCCACTATTTAATAATAAACTTTGTACTTATCGACGTAGTATCGCCATCAAGTTACAATTCAGAATGACTCCAATTCCTGCAGGCGCAACATTTATATCGGCGTGAACGAAAGTCTCGAATGTTCCCGTCAAACGCGCCGCCCGAAACTAGACTGTACTGTCTCTCGTTGTTTCTAGACTAGACTCCACTGTCTAGTCTAGAAACAACGCGGCTTTTCTTTGACAAGTGCCGCGCGTTCCTTTGATAAAGCCACCTTTTGCCGCAAGCAGTGTTATTTTATTAGTTACCTACCTACTTATTAAAATTTTTTTTCTTCTCGAGATCTACTCAAAAAGCACTCGCGATCGACTTGTCGATCGCGATCGACCGTTTGAGCACCCCTGTTCTAGAGTAATGGTTCTTCAATTTTTGAAGTGAAACTTCTTTAGCCGCGGTAGGGGTAAATCGAGAGCTTGTGTAACGCTCAAAATCGTCACGAAATTATTGAGGTGTGAGGGATTGCACAGAAAACAATGAACTCAATGATTAGGCTTATCCAAAATTTAAAAAATCCAAAAATTAAAAATTAAAAATCCAAAATATAAAAATTAAAAATTAGAAAATTCAAAAAATAAAAAATCCAAAGATCCAAAATTTAAAAACACCAACATTTCAAAATTAAAAAGATTGAAAGATCCAAAATCAAGAAATCCAAAAATCCAAATTTAAAAAAAAATAAAAAATAAATTCCAAATTCCAAAATTTAAAAATAAAAAATTAAATTATAAATCCAAAATTTAAAATATCGAAAATCTAAAATTAAAAAATCCAAAAAATTGAAAAAACTAAAATATAAAAAATCCAAAATTAAAAAATCCAAAAATCCAAAATTAAAAAATCCAAAAATCTAAAATTAGAAAAATTAAAAATCAAATATCAAAAAGTTCAAAAACCCAATATTAAAAAGTCTAACAATCCAAAATTGAAAAAATCCAATAATCCACAATTGAAAAAATTCAAAAAATTAAAACAAGTTTCACTTCTGTCGCGAGGCGTTCAACGCACACTTTTTTTTTAATAGCATGAACTGTTTGACTAGAATCGCTGCAAGTTGCTGAACTTTACACGAAACGACTGTTGGTCTTGAAACGGTCTTGAAACTTATTCAAAAAATAAAAATCCTTATGTATACGTAGTTTTTAATTACTTCAAGGAATATTCATGTCAAATTGGGAGGAAATCGAACAAATTTCCTATGAGACGAAATACCGTTAAATCATTAGAGTTTACGTCAAAAATCTACTGGAACAAAGTCGTAGAAAATTTTACATCCTGGAGTAAAGGTAGTTATAGCATGAATGTCAAAGTAGCGTAACATTACATGAAACTGAGCCATCAAAACGGCCACCATCAACTATAACCAAATTACAAATGTAAACAATATCCCAAGCTATTTATCTCTCAGAACCGCAAACAATTTCAAAAACAGAAACTAATCATTATGAGAATCTTAGACTAAGTTATGTCCTCTTTACAGAGCTGAGTTTGAACAAAAGTTACGGACACTAATCCTGTTATCACAATAAACAGGCTATGCTTGTCGTGTATGAACATGGATAAGCATTTCAAGTGTGAAACATAAATAGCCATATCGCAAAACATTATCACTATTTTACTGTACTCAACCCTATGACTGTTGTGTAAGATAAGAATGAAAGGATGTGGAGACAGTTTTCTCCAAAGCTTGTATCTACTGTCTGTAATACGGGTTTCAGATTTCAAGAGGTCCAATTTATGGATGAAGGTACATAGTTTTCTTAAGAAAACCAAATAAATTACTTGTCCTGTTGGAATATGTGCCTTTACGAATACACGACATGTACTTCATGCACGATGGGGCTCCTGTTCATTTCAGTCTCTATTCGTCAGTTTCTGAATAGACGGTTCCGTGATAAGTGGATAGAAAGAAGTGGACCAATTCCTTGGCCTCCACGCTTGCCTGACCTGAATCCACTAGATTTTTGTTTGTGGGGGAATTTAAAAATCTTGTGTGTGTGCAACACCGGTGCAAGCTGAAGAAAGTCTCCACGCTCGTATTCTGCAAGGCTGCCAAATAATACGAGATACTTCAGGCATACATAAGCGCATCAGGAAGTCCTTGCGACGGCGGGTTACGGAAGTATCCGTGGTAACACAGGACATTTGAACATTTTATTTGATGTTCTGTTATTCAGAGTTCTGTTCTTGAGTACCATTTCATATATTTTAGGTTTCCGAGTATTCTGCTATGTAGTGCAGGTGTAAAGGGCTCTAAAAAAGAAAATAGAGCATTTTAGGACCATGTTCATAATTCATAGATTCACCCTCTACGTGCAAGGCATGTCGCTCCAAAGTTTTGGTTTACCTTTTTGTTACACCCTATAAAATCTGTTGGGATAGTTTGGAATAGATTTCCTTCAATAATACGTTTTCCCTGTCTGGATTGAGATTTTACTACAGTACAACTTCAATTATCCGAACTCCAACTAACCGGATTGCTGTATTCATGTGGTTTTTGCAGCATCGAGCATAGGGCCGATTATTTGAGAAGAAAATAGACAGTATGTTAGCGAAATAACTGACTTTGACCGATATGTTTAAGACATGACACTTTATGTAAGTACAGTAATGTACAGGTAGGGGGGGAAAAAGCGGACCAACTCTTGTAGCTGATTTCAGAGCCTTGTGATACATAAATAAATGTAAGAGATGAAACGGAAACGCTTTTTTTTCACAAGCAGTGTAAATTACGTGAAATTATTTCTCAATTTAAGCAATTTATCGGCTGTAGAACAAATTTCAATACATTCCCTATTAACCTGTGAATGCCGCTAGGTATGCGCTGTGGCTCATATCGGCAACTTAGACAACAACTTGTTAGACATTTTAGTCGGTCCCCTTTTTTCCCCTACCTGTACAATAGTTTTTTAATAGCCTACATTGTATATTTTTCATGATTTATCCAATTATCCGGATAGTTTAGTATTTAGATCGGGTCCGGGCCCAATTAATCCGGATAACTGGAGTACTAAAATTTCAGTAAAAGAGAAGAAATGTAAAGAAGTCTAGCTGAACCAACTACGGTATTGTCGTAGAGATATTAAAGGCAAACCCATAGCAACCATTCAACGTAATAACGTGTACTTTTATACATAAGTATCTCATCTACTCTCTTTCAGGAAGCAAACCAAACAGTGGAACATCTTTTTGTACAGGAGTTGTACACGTGTTTAAACAACTTCCTTGTATATGTTGCAGACATTAAACTGTGTCATCTACCGGAGAGGTTGTGGCTGCATGAAAAGAAAATCATTTCCAGGAATGAATGTGGTGCAACATTAATGAATGCAGGTCAGGAGAGTGAAATGGAGAGTCTGCATGTAGTGGGTGGCGTGGCGTGGTGAGGATTACCAGTTTGACAACTTCTTATTCTCATGGAATAGCAGGCTTCCTAAGCCTATCCTATAATAATATAGTATAAGCCATCAGTCCAGTTACATTTATCTAACATTAAACTCTTGTTAATTACTCATCTTCGATTTCATAACATGTAACCCACATAAATACTATACGTAAGTTTGTCATAATTTATTAGGCCAAGGCATTTAATGACCATAAAATAGTGAAAAATGCGAAATAAAAAATGCACTTATGTGTTAAAATATATTATATAAATGTAAAAAGTGTAAATGCAGACAGGATGTTGTAGGTCTAAAAACTTTGGAGCATCTGAAAAGAAAAGTAAGAAAATTGATTTTAAGGTAGATCCTACAAAATGTTGCATTATAGTAACCTATTAATTTATTTATTTAAAAAGGGAGTGCATGAAAATGACTAAATGTGGAAGCAAATTACACGAAAATGACAAAATGATTTCAAATTTAAATAAATTTTCTAAAAATATGAAATGGCATAACATGACAAAAAAATACCTAATAAAAAAACATTTCTATAATTTAGAGGCCGTGATAAGGATTTATCTACATGTTGAAAATGTTTATGAAGCATCAATAAAAAATGACTTGTCATCAGAATCCGGCCCTGATTATTACTTATGTGTTTTTTTAAGAAGTAAAGAGCTGATTTTAGAAAGCAATTTAATGAATGAGAGTGGGTTACATTTAAATTTACAATATGAAACATATTTTGTTACTAGTAAGAAAATTAGTAACTAACTATTGGGGAAACTGTTTGAAAAAAATTACTTCTGAACTGGCATGCCCATCAAATTGCCACTAGCCAATTTCTCGCTCAACTTTTATACACAAGTGAATGATATAAAGTCCTTCTGATACCAGTTATACTGAAGTCTGCTTTGTTTCCTGCAGACATTTGCTTATAAACTTATAATAAACAAGCATTAAAAATAGTAAATAATAATGAAACATTCAAAATGCAACGTTATTTACCACTTTATTTTTAAAAAAACCAAAAAACCTAAAAATGCCAAAAATTCTCTTGAAAATTACGAAAAATGCAAAAACAAATTGCCCTTATTTAATCAATTCATGATACGCATTTGTATAGGCTATTTTTGACCTATCTTTCAACCTTCAAATAAAAAAGATGCAAAATAAAATAATCAAATGCCTTGCCCTATTTGTTAAGAAATCAGGGCCATAATTCACTAAATCGATAAACAATTACATATAATTATTGAAGGATAATGGTCGTGTGTAGACTAAGCAGGAAAGGTAGAGTCAGATTGAAAAATTCAATGCCATAGCCGGGATTTGAACCAAAGATCTTCGGCTCTCCGTGTCCTTAGAGAATTAAGGGTCTGTACGACAACCACCTGATATACTTATCTGCAAGATAGGGACCCTATCTGGAAGTTGGCCAAGAATTGCGTATTATGATCTCCTGACAAAATGTGTCTGGGAAGTCAACTTTCAGATAAGCTAGCAGGAGGATGGAGTAGCTCACAAAGTACCAACTGCTAGTTAGGGAAGCTTGGTTGAAACAAGATGGCAGCACTCCGAAGCTTCCTGGCCACCTGAATATGAGAATTATTGCTGGAAGATTTAATTTACATAAAAATGTAATTTTAGGCTCACATATGAATGAAATAGAACTGCACAAATCGATTAATGCACGTAAAAATATATGTTCTTATGTAATTTAATTGTACAAATACAAATCCGAGCTGCCGCACCTAGCGGAAACCTACCGAACTACAACAAACACACGTCTTTGCTCAACGACCTAAGGATCATTTCATAAAATTTTACTGCGTTCTTGCCGATAGCAGTTCATCGGTGGTATTACAAGACATCTTCCAGTTAAGCTATCTGGAAGTCACATATCGGGAGAAATTGTCGTCAGTGGTAATACAGGCCCTTAATGTTATACATGCACATTGCCGTGATATCTCAAGTGGCAGAGCAGGGGCATGGAGAGCCGCAGATAGGTGGTTCTAATCCCTACAACGGCATTGAATTTTTCAACCTACTGATAGTATGTTGAAGTACATTTGTCAGGCAACAGGTGTGACGGACTTTGTACTAGAGAGCATGTGTGTGAATATTTTAGCATTGGAAACAGGGACGGCACAGCTATGAATAAAACAATATAGCAAACTACAGTCGCATGCTAGAATCATTGACCTGCACCATTCTGCTATTCCTGGAGACAACTCCCCACTTCATGAATGCAAAATCAAGAACAATATCCAGAATCAGTTCCACAATACCTTCCTAGCTTTCATCACATTTTCTTGAAATAGTACAGCGTTTCTCAACCTTTTTTGAACCCGAGGACCTCTAAAATGTGTAAAAAAATTTACGGACCCCTAATTTTACATCCCATTTTTAAAAGAAGGCCTATATGCTTAATATTTGGGTATTGATTATAGGTCATTATAACGAAATATGTGAAAAAATTTTACTTCTTTACTTTCCACTTGCTTTATGATATCTTTTAATTATGTCTGCGGACCATTTGCACCATCTTCGCGGACCACCCACTACCTAAAGATTTCTCAAACAACGATGGCTCAGGTTTAAATATTTTCCCTGCATTTCTTTCTTTCTTTCTTTCTTTCTTTCTTTCTTTCTTTCTTTCTTTCTTTCAGCCTTTCTTTCTTCACGACAATTCTTAAGAATGGTTAAATGCACTAAATTGCATACTAAAAGGCGGAATATCCAGCGAATACCTGAACCAGCAATATTTTCAAAATATGAGACTGGGACATAAGTCATAGCAACTATTTTTTGTTTCTCCAAGGCGATGATACCGTCAAAATATGCCACTGGAGAATATGGTATCTGTAATATGTGGACACGTAATTCGATGGCAGCGTGATGTACAGTACTTTTATATGCAAAGGGGAGATGCTAATTCAGTTGTGAGTCAGCCACCGTGCGGAATAGATGTGACAAGATACGAACAGCGTTCTCATATCAAATTAGCCGCTCTGCAAGGAAGAAATGCTAGATAATGCTACAGGCAGCTAGTGGAAGCTTTGATGAATAATGTCCTTCCGTACCGAACTCAAGAGTTTATATGGATATGTGGCACACTGTAGCACCAATTTTATAGTTGAATAAAAACACTTTCTTTAACGCACTTTATTTTACCTTAGTAAACTTCTGGACGGCCGTTTTGGCACTCTGCTGATGA
Organism: Ectobius pallidus; assembly: GCA_964059195.1. Lineage (NCBI taxonomy): Eukaryota > Metazoa > Arthropoda > Insecta > Blattodea > Ectobiidae > Ectobius > Ectobius pallidus. The sequence goes on along the minus strand of CAXKWD010000004.1, from coordinate 28,747,306 downwards.
TGCAGGAACACCACCTGCGAAACGGCCGTCCAGAAGTTTACTAAGGTAAAATAAAGTGCGTTAAAGAAAGTGTTTTTATTCAACTATTTGTTACACAACGCTAAAGTCGGACACAAGAATGAATGACCAATTTTATACTCTATATAGCTTAAGAATTCTCCGAAAAAAAAAAAAAAAAAAAAAAGAATTTCAGGGGGAAATTTCAGTTTTCTGCTATTTTCTCGGAGTTTTGTTAAATTTTGCTCATTACCTGTTTGTAGCAAGACTTCTGATATTTTGTATTAATTCTCTGACTGAAGCTATGGAAAGTGAAGAAAGAAAATGCATTGTCTATGTTTAGGGTAGCCAAGTACCCGAACTTTCTCAAACTATGCACATCAGAATGTTTAATAGAACAGAATGCCTAGAATAATATTTTATTCACAATTGGAAGAAGGCCAGAACCCTTCTCTCATTTCTGATAGGCTATATGGTTTGCTGCAGAAACCAATGAAGTAAATCTTATGGATGCCTTGAAAGTGAGAATTCAACAATCGCATGGAATAAGTGTTAGAAATACAGCATTTTCTCACGCTCTATCAGATGTGATATATTGTGATATTATGGCTTGCTCCATATGATATAATATTCTTCCACATCCACAGCTGATAAATACAGTGCTTGCACGAGAACCTTTCCTCATAGAGGATCTGAGAATAATGTATCAATTACCGTCAACCAACAGCTATCAACAGCTCCTGGAAGAGAGAATAAGAAAAAGAGAAGAAATCACACCAGATTTTTATGCAACTGAAGCCATGACCAATCGTACCTGGGCCAACGCTATTCACGGTTTCCACCACAAAGTTTGTAGACGACAGGGCTTCCATCAACCAGATGAACAATGTACGTGTGTGCTTTGTGACCAACGGTGTGATCAGTATCATTTGGAATACTGCAAAAAAAAGGATACTGAGCCTGAAATCGTACAGCAAGGATGGCACCTTATAACTTCTTATGCACGTTTGTGCGCATTCACTCATTTATTTATAAATACAGTGAAGCAAACTAATGATGTAGTTACAACACGATATCCATAGCCCTTCCGTTCTTATTCATTAGCGTTTTGATGTCTGTTCACCGATAGGTCATTTGGGTCTATTTTTATCCATTCAATTATGCCAAAGCAAGGGGTAATTAAAACCGGAATTCGCATCACCATACAGGAAAACTCGAAACTTTACTCAGCTTGTCTGGCCACGGCATTTGCACCTCGCTCCTCAGAATCTGTTTATATTTCATAACTAACTAGCAATACTATTGTTACCTATTATAATAGTGATAGGGAAAAAGCGAATAAGTCAAAATACCAGAGTTTCAGGAAAGACAAAAAACAAATTATTTCCACAGCATTGTTACAATATTTAGATCAGCCCACCCAGATATTTTTACATAGTATAAGATACTGTGTAAAATATCAATATTTAGATCAGCCCACCCAGATATTTTTACATAGTATAAGATACTGTGTAAAATATCTGGTGGACTGAACTAAATATTGTAACAATTCTGTGGAAATAAATTATTTGTCTCTCCTAAAACTTTGGTATTTTGACTTATTCGCATTTTCCCTATCACTCTATTATTATCTTTACACTTTACTTTAGCTTTTTTTTTTAATAACTGCAAAATTCAATAGATATTTAGGCTGTATCAAAGGAGGGCGCATTCATAGGCAGCCGTGTCCTGGGTCATCAGGGTATCACCACGTGGCGTGGCCATCAATATTCCTGCTTTATTATCATCATCATCAGCAGCAGCAGCATCATCGTTATTATTGAGAGCACTTCGGGTGTCATTTTAGATTAACCAATTTTCCTCCCCCCCTTTGCAACAAGCAGATTCACGGTTAACCTATTTTCCTATGACAAGGACCTAACCTAATACCACTATGGAGCGTTCCATCAAAACAATTTCGTAGCTAAAAGATCAAACTTGGATATTTTTTGTAACCGGAGCAGCTATAAATTAGCAATAAAGAATCTGCCTTTTCACGTTTCATTTCTCTTTTTTGTGACTGTCAGGAAATGAGCGATCAATCACAATGCCTGAAATCAGATGTACACCAGTTAAAGATAATGACTTGCTGTTCCATGGACTCGTAAAAACATACGTAAGCAACAAGACGGTAACTAGAGCCTGTGAGTAATCTTGTCTACCAGGTATCAAAAAATCTTTTGCGCGTAAAAACAGGCTAATTGTGAAAGGTATGCACGAGGTTCATTTAAAAAGTTCTGCACACTGTAAGATAAAATTAAAGAAAATATTTTATTTTGCAAAATACCTTTACAGGCCTTTAATATAACCTTCATTCTTGCTTATGACAGCTTCCCAACGTTTTGGCAAATTTTGTATTCCGGATAGGACACCTTCATTGTTGAGCTGTCTGATTACTCGGGTCACCTCACTGGAAGCTTCATCAATTGTAACAAAACGTTTTCCAAGTCTAAGGATGGGAAAAACTTCCCCACCCATCATTCAGTCCTGATTTGAGCCCACCAGACTTTATTTGTTTCCAAAATTGAAGGAACCACTCCGTGGAAAACGTTTTGTTACAATTGATTTTGTTAATACGAAATCTCATTTGAAAATCGAATCACTCAAATTGAAAGCGAAATTCATTCTTCGCTCGAAAATTCTACGTAAACTCGAATTCAAGGGGAGAAAAGTGTCACCTACTATCCTTAATTACCTAAGTACCAATATGAAGTATTGCAGTGAAGTTGGAAATTTTTTTCTAAGGGAACCCATAAATTTACATACAGATATTTATTTTCCATTTTATGATACCAAACATTATAGTCAAATTACCATTTTAAATGAACCACATAGAAATTACATTACAATAACAACCACCAATGCAATCAACTTCGTCAGGTACGCATTGAATCAACGGTAACCGCGCAGGCAAGGCAGCTGTCCCGACAAGAAGAGATCATGACACTAATAAATTAATAATAGTTCTTTATTTTTAAAAAAATGTTAAATATACGCAGATTTCATATGTACTTTTTTCCTCTGTGCGTTTATACCGGAACGACGAAGAGTAGATTTTTGCTTTGTCGGAGCGCCATTCCGATGTTTCATAAATTAAAAATCTCAGAAAATGTCAATATTCGGTAAATTGTAGGCCTCATTTTAAAAGTCAAATTTGAAATTTTATGAAACAAATGAGTCAAATTGTCATGACATTTAACTTTAACTGCCAATTTCCCACACGTGGGATGTATTTACGAAACACATTGTGTCACATTATAAAGTTTATGAAAAATTAAACTGTCACATCTTAATAAAACAGCCATATTTAAGGAATAGGGCCAAATGCGCTAATAGAAATATAAAACTTGTGTTTTCGTCAGTATAAGATAAGACAAAGTTGTGGTTATGGCTGTAGCTTCTGTTTTGCAATATATGTCATGATGATGTAGTAGCGGTTTATATAAGTGTGTTCATTAGACTGTAACATTACGATGATGTTATTGCTTTCATCTCAGATAAATGGAACTGAAAACACTTGTAAAGCTATTACTGACTCATCATGGAACATGTTACGAGTAAAAACTCTCACTTTTAAACCTAATAACTCAATTTTATGGAGTTCAGCAGTTTACTATTAGATTTATTCCAAGAACATAACCTTTCTTCTTAATGTTTTAGATTCAAGTAGCCTAATATACATGTATAGATATGTTCTTTGAATAAATCTAATAGTAGGCTAAACTGCTAAACTCCATAAAATCGAGTGATTAGGTTTACATAGCCAACATATTCAGTGGCGGATTTAGATCACCCATACGCGATAACTGGAGGATAATAAAATCATATAAACTGATGTAACAAAGTGCCAGAATGCTTTTATTTATTAGTCGGTGTTAACGGCAATTGTAATATTCAGAAAATTAGTTAATTTTGTAATCGATTTCACGGTTAAGCTCCAGATCGATTCATTAAGCAGGGCTTACGGAAGAATAAAGATCTAAAGTTTGATAAACATATGTGAAGAAATATGTGAGTAGTGTTATTTGTCAAAGCTAACTGTATTGCAACTTCCAAAGCCGTATATGAACACTGTGAAACAATATGTCATGAGAACTGATTCGAATGATAAATTCAGTCTAATATATTACCACAAAATATCCGCTAAATTGGGTATTACTTCGGTACCGGTCAACCGATTTGGTTCAATATCAATTAGGAAAACATTTGTACCCAAGAGAGATGAAAATGGGGACTGGAGAAAACTGCATAATGACGAACTTCATAACCTGTACTCTTCTCCGAACATAGTAAGGGTAATTAAATCACGGAGGATGAAATAGGCTGGGCATGTTGCACGCATGGGGAAGGAAAGACCTAGGCCTATCTAAAAAAATATTGACGGGGAGACCCGAAGAGAAAAGACTACTTGGAAGACCTAGACGTAGGAGTTCCATAAAATAGAAGCATTCCTTTAGCTTGCTTAGGAACTCTCTACTGTCATGGAGGGATTAAGTAAGTAAAGTAAGTAAAGTAAGTAAATAAATAAGTAAACAAACAAGTAGGCCTAAGTAAATACATAAATAAATAAATAAGTAAAGTAAGTGAGTAAGTAAGTAAGTAGGCCTAAGTAAGTAAGTAAGTGAGTGAGTGAGTGAGTAATAAGTTCATTTGCGACCTTCAAAACGAGTACTTCAGACGAAAACTTAATATCAAACTTACATACGAGGTAAGCCTGTAAGGTAGAAAGAAGCAAAAAGGTAACGAATAGACCTGGGATTTTAGGCTCTAAAAAAATTAGTTTTAGGCACCTAAAATAGGCTTTTAAAATAAGTAAATAGGCTTTTAAAAGAGAAAGTAGGCACTTGAAGAATGTTTTTAAAATTTGTAAATAGACAGAAAATAAACTTTAAAATACTACAATATGCCCTTAAACTATAACGTGATCCTTTTTTTACTGTAAGAAACGTGGTATACCTATTCTTAACAGAAATAATTACAAAATTAAGACAGAATTAGAAATACATTTATTAAAAACAGTTTTGGTTTATATGAAAAACTGACACTGTATGTCAATTCTTACTATATACGTGCTACTTGTTTTGAGCTAATCCTTCCTCATCAGTCAACATTCGTTTTGGCGACAATTGTTTGGGAAAATAAAGTTTCTGTGAAAACCCCATCATCTGCTGTTCTGCTCTTCATTCATGGATGTCCATTAAATGATTGTGAAAGTTACAAAAGTTGAATCTTATTTTAAATGTACAGAATAGGCATTTTAGGCACTATAATAGTAAAAATAGGCTTCAAAGGTCCAAATAGGTACTTTAGGGCACTATAAAACTCTATAAATATAAGTGATTTATCATGAAATGTCAACATATTTAAAAAATGTCATGTTATTTCATAAGTTATAAAATAGGCATTTGCCTTAAAATACCAGGTCTAGTAATGAAGAATGGAATTCCTTGTCCCACCTCTTACGTGTGTGCATGCAAAAACGTGTATTCTGCACCTCCTTCTCCCCCATGCCCCACTTTCATCTCGTGATGAGGCATTCTTCACTCCACTATCTGTCAAGACGGAAGGCACGACAACAGGGCATTGCACTGCACTTCAGTATCTTATCTAACACTTTCATTCAATCCATCGGATTCGCTTGCATAACACGAACACCTACCAATATTAACATTAACCAATGCTAAATAAAATACGTTGGCTGAATAAAAATAGTGAAACACATCAACAAAATCACGATGTGTTAATGGAAGTTCAAATCGCTTTAGTTGGTTGGATATCCAGCATGCTTCATAGCAAGTTGGAGCCCTCTATCACTACAAATGCCTTCACAGTAACAAGAAAAAAATTAGGTAGCCCCATCAGCCGCCCTAAAATGACTTCTACATGATGTAACAGAGGCACTGATAACAATTAAATCGGCTGAGACGATTCTTGATTTTCAGTGGCTTTTGAGGAATTTCCATTTCCATACCGAAAAAGATGAAGATGGGTCAAAGCCTGTCACTTGTTCTTCACTTCCATTTTTTAAAAGTTCAATCATTCAAGCATTCATCAATTTAAGAGTAAACACTTTTACCAATCTTGAAACTGTTCATTCTGGCAATCCAGATTCCTTTTGTTCCAAAATGGTATTTCAGTCCGGCTGATGAGGCCAGCTCATTTTCTTCTTCTTGTTAAGGTATTCATAATGCTAGAGGGCTCCAATTTGCTCTGGTGTATGCAGGGTATCCAACCAACATCTGGCAAAAACGACTTTAATTTCCCAGTTATTAATCGTGATATTATAGATAAGTTGCCGCTTCTTATCCAGCCTAAATAGAAACAATTTATTCCCTTAATAATGGCTTCTCCAGTAACTATAGAATTTCAAGCAAAAGCAAGTAAATTACTTCAAAATGCATAGCTACAGTATAGCCCTACATTACCCAATTTCTCTGTTACAGAAATAAACAAAATAAATCCCATGAATATAATCAAACACTGTAACAATAAAAAGATTATTGCTAGTAAGCAAAGATTAAACCCAGATTTTAATCAGGCTGCATTAGCTAGATTGTAACACTGTACTAAAAACATAAGATAAACAAAAGCGAAATGGAAGTAAGAATTTAGTTGAGAATGACATAATACGGTAGTAAAATTCCTGGAAGCATTATTGATTTGTTATGGTTGCTGTAACGAAAGTGGGTCACTTAAACCTAATTTTCTTATAAAAGTTTTACAATGCGTTACGTTAAAAATAGAAGAAAATACCGAAGTAAACTCGCGCTCTAGCTTTCAGAAAAAGGTTTTGTTCGAATCTTACTCAGGGCTCCCAAGTTGAAGAGGCCTCTATGACAACTGCCATCGGCTTTAACTGAATAATTTGACATTATATTTGACAGCAGATGAATCAATAAACCAGCACACGGAGATGAACTACAAGCATTATGTAGAACTTCAAATTAGAACTTGGGCAAATGACTGGTTAACAGTTAACCGCACAGACAATAAGTGCACAGCAGGTAAGGCAATTAACCATTATTCTGTCACATAATTGAAAATCATTTGCAATTGAACGGGTCGGTGGAAAAAGGATAACATGCCAACTTCCCTAGTTTGTGAAAAAAAAACCCTTTTATCAAAATAAGAAATAATAATCTTACTGAAGCGAATGCTTAGTTTACAGAAACACTAATTGATCTATTGGGAAGTTACTGAAAGGCAGTTAGGCCTACTATTAGGTAATTTTGCAGATTGTCTAAGTCAATCAATAATCATGACGTAATGGGACAAAACCTTTTTAATAAACTTCCACTAAATATATTTAAGAGGAAATTGTATACTTGGTTAATTGATAATCCTTTCTATAACATTAACGATTTTTTTGCATGTACCAATGTTTTTATACTGTGATAATTGTATAGCAATTCTAGTATATACTTAGGCCTATTATTTTAAGTGGTATTTTAATTATGGTGTGTTAATGTATATATTATATATGGTTTTAATCCTATTTCGTAATATTATACTATGTTTTGTACTCTTTGACGTTGTCCAGAATTTGCCTAACGACAGTAAAAGATTTTTATTTATTTATTTATTGTAGCTCTTAGTCGTTAAGTGTTCACTCAAATTTAAAGGCAAATACTTAGGCTTATGCGCTAATTTGTTTAATAATCATTAATAATTAAAAGCGTTGAAATATCCTTTTTCCACTCAATATTTTGACAAAAGATAACACTATTTAGCCTACTATGTTTTGTGACATGAATGGTAATAGTTACAAATACCAGGGTTGGAATGTTTAAAACAAAACGTTTAAAACAAGTGCTTGTGTTTTTTTTAAGTTTGTTTAAAACGTGTTAAACAATCTGTTTTAAACATGTTTTTTTAGCATACGTTTAAATCATTTTTTAATTGAGTGTCATATTTAATTATGAAGACAATTTACATTTTGTCAAGTCAGTGACACCCTGTTAGTGTTGTAAACAGAAAACAAAAAAAAAACTAGGGCCAGAATACCAGAAAATCATGTGAGGTGGTGTCTTTTGTATCCTTTTCCTCCAGACTTCTGTATTCTCTGTCGCCAGCTTCCAGTTTCTGATTTCAAGTAATTGATTTGAATTTTTTCTGACTGCATCCTACCATCTATTTTGTGGTCTTCCTTTTTAAAGAAAGAGATTATTAATATTAAATATTGAATGTGTCAATTTGGCAACACTGTAGTAGGATATCCCTTGTAAGTTTGATAATGTAAGGCGGCTAAGGCCACGTAAAGCATGGTCAATCATCAGTTGAGCAGTAAAGGCAGTAATTAAACAGTAGTTTGTATTATATTTTATTAATCATGAACTATTAAATCATAAACAAATACTATTGGTACAAAATGTATTTTCAAATACTATTAAGTCTACGACTTGTAAATCTTGAACATCTTAGCACAGGGTGTCATTGGATTGACAAAATGTAAATTGTCTGCATAATTAAATTTAACACCCAATTAAAAAGTGTTATAAACATATGCTAAAAAATGTTTAAAACAAATAGTTTAAAATGTTTTAAACATTTCAACTGTGTGTATATATATATATAATTAATCCCTATACATTAAAATGGTTGATTTAAACAAAATGAACAATTTAAACTTTTTTTAAACAAACAACATTGCTGTAAACATAAAAAACGTTTAAAAAACACGTTTAAAACAACCAACATTGTTGTTCACATATAAGACGTTTTAAACAAAAAAAACATGTTTTAAACAAACAAAAAAACATGTTTTTTTCCAACCTTGACAAAGACACTTTAGAGTGATGGACATAATATGAGTCTTTATTCATCCTATGATACGGAGGGGTTGAGTACCCTGGCATTTCGAATGATATACTGATGTGGAGACTAAATCCGATCCAATCCGAACTTATCTACCGACTGAAAATGTTCTGTAACTTGGCAGACAGCTAAGGATTGGGTAGAACGGCCAAATACTAGAATCTAACATTTTGCAAGCAACGTAGTTAGCCTAAATTCTAGAAATGTTATCCTTCTTCCACTCAACTAAAGCTTCAATACTGGATTTAATAATGATATGAGACTGGAATATTCCCAGATTTACACTCAAAGGATAGCTTAAGAAAAATAAATCTATAAAATGGCTATTTCAGTTTAATTTCCCTATTTTTTGGAATAATATGCTTTTTCCACTCATCCGTTCAATCGTAATTAATAATAGACGGACAATAAATTATAGTAAAGTCTCACTCTCTGGTCTCTGTACCGGACATAATGGACAGTACGGCATACCGCAACATTCTAGCATTGGATCCTATGATTCAGACTATTTACCTCCAACTGAATAATCTTAACGGTTAATTGGGTGCGTATTAAATTTGATTGGTTAAAATGAGACCATTATTCAGTTAACTGGATAAAAGATAATGGGTTTTTGATCATTTATTTGCTCGGTTGATTAATCTTTATCCGAATAATTCCAGCTCTACTTTTGACTAAGCTAGGCTATAATTATTATAATTCTAAAGGAAGGAATATAACGGACAGCAAAACTAATTAAATAGAAATCACAGGATGAAGAATGGCCAAGTTAACAGATATACGTCAAATCACAGTACGAAAAGATTAAAAGCTAGTGGCTAATGGACAGCCCTAGAGTTTAATTACCAAGACAATGTAAATTATCGTTTAGCGCAGTTGTAGGCTAACTTTTATTGGGGAGGGTTTAAAAGAAGCAAGAAATACATCAGATGGACCAACATAGTTCCAACAGTTTTGTTTGAATCTTTAACCAGAAGTGATTGTGATTCCTCTAGTTTCTCAAATAGGCTCTAGCCCTATATAATAACGTTACGAGGTTCACTTTGATAATACGAAGAAATATCATCCTTCCCAGATATGAAGCTTTCTGAAGGTTCTTTAACGTGCCGTAAATTTGTGACATGAAACCAATGGCATTACTTCCATTTCGAAGGAAGCTGTTTGGGTTAAAAAAATACCAGCACCCCTCCCGATTTGAAATCAGCGACTTTAGAACCTAATAGGCTAGCTGCAGGTGTACTAATGCTCGCCTATTGAGAGCGATGCGAAAAATAAAACTTGATAAATATTTTAAATAAGAGAATAATTATTGTTCTTCCATGAACGTATATAAAGGCAGCGGTATAGTCAAGAGTATACCAAAGTATATGCAGCTTATCCTGTGTTTAACAATAAAATGTATCCAGTGCCCTGTAGGCTGCTATACTCTGCCTGGAAATAACTCCGAATGAGACATCTTCTATATATATAAGGCTTTGTCCTGACTGACAGGAATCAACGTACAGCCTAAACTATAACAGGTAGAGACTTGGAATTTTGATAGTACCTTCGTTTCATAATGTAGATGCTCACTAAGAAGGGATTTTGAAAAATTCTGATTCTAAATGCCAAAAATTAAATGTTTTTTAAAATACTTAAGCCCTTTTTACATAGAATTATCGAAACAAATTCACAGAACATATTGTTGCCAATGATATAGGTGGGTTTGGATTAAATTAAATGGATGTTTGACAAATTAGAGAAGGTATCATTATAATTCATATTATCTATATTAATAAAAGGAATTGTCCTCGATGTCCAGCGAAATCTACTGAACGCAGAAATCTGAAATTTTAAACATAGGTGGGCTGAAGGGTCGGAAAATGCACCTCGAAGACGGAATTTCAATTTCAGTTTTCGTTCGTGAGTTATGAGTGAAAAACGGGCAAAAAACATGCATTTTTTTGCGTTTTCAAAACATAAGTTTTCAGTTATACATTTCCATGTCAAATCAATTACAGTTGGCTTTGGCTGATTTTGTCATACCTTGAAAATAAAACTTTCGCGATCGCTTGAATGTTGTAAGCCCTAAATATGGTCAAACGTTGTTTTATTTGGACGAATCTCACTATACAGAGGTTTTCTGGGCCAAGAAACTCGAATCTGAGGTCGCTTTTACCAGACGATGCTATCTAATCGTGGTATGTAGTCCACGTGATTTAGGAGTTAATAAATATAATGATTTTACTATTATGCTCTTAATTTTTAATTTTTGAAATAATTATCGCGGGCGAAGCCGCGGGCACATGCTAGTAAAATTAATATAAAATACAGAATAAGGTGCAAGGGATAAAGTATAAGCCCAATCATTGTGTAAACTGTTTTCTTTGCAGTCCGGCCCGGGTTTGTAGTTCGTATGAGTACCCCATATCTATATTCCCCTGCCACGGCAAATGATCTGTATAGACCTGCCACGTCAAAGTTTTGGGGCTAAAACACTATGAATAAAGAAGCCTCAATGCTAAAATTTAATTAAGAATCAATTACCTTATTCCTTAGTAACCTATCTCAATCTTTAACCCCTGTGACCCTAGACAAGAGTGAAGGCCAGAGGGCGGCGTGCTCTGGTGCTCTTATTTACGAGTCTCTGACCAACCCACTGCATAATATAAACCAAATATTGATCACCATTTTAAACTAGATTCTCATGTTCGGTATTTGCGCAGCACAGAATGCGAAATAGACAAACTGTATCCTTATTTTAATAGAATCTTTAATAACTAGTTATTACTATCAATTACTAGCTAGTCATCAAGTCTGGGGGGCACGTGCCTCTGTGCCTCCCCTCTAAATCTACTATTGGTTATTAAACTGTCTATACGTATTAATGAACTTTATTTTGCCCAAAGAGGGAATAGTTGATTTACGTAAGTTTTTCCACCTTATTCCCTCAATGTAGTCTAGGACAGCGATTCTCAATCTTTTTCCCGAGGACCTCTAAAATGTTTAAAAAAAATTTACGGACCCCTAATTTTACATCCCATTTCTAAAAGTAGGCTATATGTAGGCCTATATTCTTAATATTTTTGGTATTAATTATAGGTCATTATAACGAAATAAATCTAAATACATTTTTTGAATTCGACAGAAAAACAGTTTTTGAATTGGAAGTAAACTATTGACAGTAAAATTATATTTTGAACAGACTCCAACAATAAAACCATTGCTAAGAGAGCGCCTCTAACAACAAATTCCGACAAAGTCTTATTTTTCAGGGTTTTGAATGAAAGAGGGAACTATAGACGTCCGTGCATCAGGGATTTCAAACTGTGGTTCCTAACTGCAAAAGTAAGGAAACTTGCAATAGGACCTGTATTTTCGAAGATTTTAAAAACTTTGACATCTAGTGTCCATTTTGTGTGAAAAATTTTTACTTCTTTACTTTCCACTTGCTTTATGATATTTTTTAATTATGTCTGCGGACCATCAGGATATCCAGGGAATGTTGCCAATAACATTTACAATATGTGAAGTAACCTTTATAACATAAGTTACAATTAGCCTCTGCCCTTTAACAACAACAACTGAACAACTGAAATCGACGGGTTTTGACGACAAGAAATTAATTCATTTTAGTATATTAAAATTAACACGAAAAGAATTGATTTTAATTTAAATACGGGCTACTTATTCAGCAGATTTCAGCTGGTATCCTCAAGATCTCAAGATCGTTTAGCGTTCGATAATAATCGATACCACACCGGTCGAAATGAGTGTCATTACGATACGTTACGTCATACGTAATAAGCGTATTAGGCCTATAGTATGGTCGAACAAAACCATACATTTTTTTGTATGAGTATACCCTGTAACGTGTGGAAAAAAATCAGATTTAGGAATATTCGTGAGATTTGTCTTTCTTGTGCGTAACATCAAAATATTACTTCAAAAACGATGAATTTAACAAACTATTACCTGTTCTACTTTAAAATAATGTAGCAGGAAAACAACCAGGTGTTCTCAATGATCCTGAAACCTTTGATAGTCTGTTATTATCTTATCTATGTGCCACGGGTAATTTTTTTTAGCACTGAGTCATACCTTACATAATGAAAACAAAGCAGAAAATAGATTCGCACAGTAAGCGAAACTTCTTAAACGAAATGAACGACAAATGAAATTGCTACATCTTTCAGAGGAATGTGATTCAGCGAGATAAAACTAATCTTATCTTGCTATAAGGAACATTTTAAGATTATGATTGACTCAATTTGGACATGCAGAGCAATAACATTCCTGGTTACTCTTTGATTTATTAAAGCAAGCTCGACTGTTCATACAGGTAATCTGTACCATGGGTGTCCAACTAGCTGACTTTCGGGAGTAGCAATCCGAGGAAGAAACTTTCAAAAGAGTCGCGCTTAATTTCATGTAAAGTAGAACCTAAAGTCGACCCATAACAGTATTTTAGTTTATGATCACATAGGTTGTAGACCATTATAGATTGATTTGGTAACACTTTTTTTCAGGGTGTCCAGTGAGGAAAGCCGAAGGAATTCAAGCATAATTCAAGGATTTCAAGGCTTGAATATCCAAAATTTAAAACAATAGCTTTATTTACTAATATTAAAAAATTATGAACATAGGACACAATGACTAATATTTCTGAAAATGGTAACATTTTCGTAAAAACTATCAACTTAAAAAATATTAATGACTAATATTTCTGAAAATGGTAGAATTTTCGTAAGAACTATCAACTTTAAAAAATATTCTCTTCTATGCGATTTTTCCCGACGGTTCAAGAAATTCAAGCATAATTCAAGGCTTTTTCCCCGACATGGAAAATTCAAGCATGATTTCAGATTTTTCCGATTTTCAAGGCTGCTGGACACTTATTACAGAAAAACTACAACTTATTTACATTTTTTTGTGGCATTTGAGTTGTAGCTGCCTGAAATCTGAGAGAGTAGGCCTAACATCCCATTGGTGCGTCATCTACAGTAAGGTAGATGGCAGGACTGGAGAGCATGTGGTCAGCATGCCGTTGCCCATGGCCCTTAAAGCTTGTACTCGTGACGGAGCCGCCACTTCTTAATCAAGTAGCTCCGCAGTTTGAATCACGAGGCTGAGTGCACCCCGTTCCAGAGTTCCCTACCTCAGAAAATCCGAGTATCAAACCCGGAGTCTGCGGATCCGTAGTCACCACGCAGTTACCTCGTTTATTATTAATTTAATAGAAACTGTGCTGGCATTTAATATCAACATGTTCCTACTACTACTGTAAAAACATGTATATAAGGCAAATGTTCACGAAGCATAATATTTTCTGTCCCATTTGAGACATCTTAATATATTGTACCGGTAACTTTTAATATACCCTAGGTCCAAGGCCTACTGACTTCACGACACCTGTTGTGCCCTAAGAGCATTTTTCATATACAGTAAAGACTGTATAAGATACCCACTTTTGTGGGCTAAAAACTTACTAGTAGGAGTAGAGTTGCCAGTTTTCTGTCAGAAAAAAGGGAAGATTTTCCATGGTAGACCTAAAATATTTTATTTTACTACTTAGAACATAAAATATATTTAATTTACTCCTTCTGGTATTTATTTTGAGAAGTTGCAGTTCTTAACAATTACTCATCTGTTTTGCAAATTGGTAAAATTGTTTATATATGAAAGAAAAGAATTAGTTCTGCTTTGAGCAGCTCAGGATGGCTCTGCAGTAAAAAAATAAGCAGCTATTAAAATTAAACAATTTTATTTCATCAACGTAACAACAGTAATCAAATTGTTTTAAAATAGCATTTGCTGATGTTAGTGGATCAAAGGAAAAAAGGAGGAAACAGAATTAGCAGGCAAAATAAAAACGCAACTCATAGGAAAAACGCTTTCAGAAACATGTCTATGTAGGCCTAAGTGCCTGTGAACAGCCTAGCTCCATAAAGAAAAATCGTATGATGTGTGGATGTGACATGAAGATTTGCAGCGACTTTCTCTTTGTTTTAATGACACTTTACATGAAAGAAATTTCGTTTTTCGCGACTTTCTAGAAAACTTATTTAACGATTTGGTTTAAATTTTGTACATTAATTCTCTGAAGGGTTGTTATAAGCCACTCACTGTTTGTAGAAACTAATTCTTGTCTGGTGAACAATAAAGCTTTGCATCAGGTTGAAACAAGTAAATGTGTACTCGTTGCAATACGACCTCGTATGAAGTGAGAAAGGTGTATTGACCATGGTTAGGATAAATAAACAGGGTGTCCACCAAGTAATGCTGAAGAAATTCCCGACTTATTCCCTGATTTTCATTGATCATTTCAGAAATTCCCGACCAAAATATGATTATGAAGCACTTTCTAATAACTGTATAAGAAAAAATATAGGATTATACATACTTTAAATAAGAAAAACTTTTAGTAACAAAAGTAATTGCAAACAAAAATTACTTAGGCTATAACAGATACAAAAGGAGCAGTAAAATAAAATAAATATACCTTCATATAGGCCTATTATTGTCTAGAAGTCTTTTTGATCCAATTTATTTGTTTCTTCAGCAACTTAATTTGTTCATTTAGAGCGGCTGCAGCTTTTTCAGACTCTAATAGTAGTTTTCTTTTCTTCTCTTCTAGTTCCTATCTTCAGCTTTGCAATTTTTCGAATTTTCCCGGATATTTTAACAAATTCATTGACTTTTCCCTGATTTCCCCGACCATATGAAATTCCCGGCCTTTTCCCGGATTCCCGGATTTTCCCGACCAGTGGACACCCTGATAAATTCACGTGAGTGCTTTATTCAGATTTAATTTGGGTTGTGTATCCTTCGGTGATGCGTTGTGGTGTGGTGTGGTACGAAATTCTCTTCATCTTTACAACCAATTTACATGAAGAGAATATCATGCATAACATACAGGAGTCAAAACTTTTATTTGGTCAGAGGAAGTCACATGTTTCACACCAGATTTTTAAATGTGGAAAGCAACATACATTTGCTCTTCTGCTTTAACAGTTAACTTGGTCGATTTTCTTTTTCATTCAATTCTCAGTTCCTTCAATATTCCCCACTTAGCAATCACTGGAGCATTCATCTGTCAGAAGATCCTACATCCCAAATTGCCCTCACAGTAACAGCAAAATTGTATTATATTCAAATTATAACTCAATTTAATAGTCGAAACAATGAAGATTCAGACCATGAAAATCATTAATTTAGTATGCATAGTTTCATAATGCCAATCAGACTACAAAGATATAGAGATAAAACTTGTCTAACTGCAGGAACTGTATCTTGAAACGAGAAAGAGAAGGGAATTATGTTTTATGTCAGTTATACTGCAAAATTCTGCAGCATGAAGATTTCAGATTTAGTCAATACCATTTCACTGTAATGTGAACTAAATTTATCCTAGAGTAGACTACGCGTACATAGCATAAGATAAGATGGGTGCAATTAAATTGTATTTAATAGAATTAAAAACAAGAATTTTTTCCTTTATATGATGCTCTAAAAATACATGACATATTATGTCATGTATTTTTAGAGCATCATCTGAATTTAGTTAAGAAATTCTTCCATATTTCTCATGAATTACCAAAGTGGAATTTGTCAAAAGTGAAGTCAGCATTTAAGCGATTTAAGTTATTGTTCTTTGCTCCAAAGGGAAGTAAATAAACTGTATGAATAATACCAATAAATGAAGCTAAATTCCACAATGATCCAGTAAGTCAGTGTGTTTAGATTCAACTTTATAATGACACATAATAATCTTAATGAAGGATTTCCAATATTTAACCACATTCTCTCAAAAACATGTATATCTCCTAGATACATTATGATGGATAATGCATACGCATCATAAGGTAAAAGCCCGTTTGAGTAAAATATCCCTTGTCCCTTAACATTCAATTTATCATCCCATATTTCAATACTTTTTATTTTGTTCAGGTCTAGATATCCATGATTCAAGGTAGTCATAAAACTGTGGGTACCAGTGGAGCTTTTGGTTCCGCACCTTGACTACTTTGCTTCATTCAAACTACATCCTTCCCATTTCCTTTCAACAATATTGCTGCTGTGTTTTAAACTTAAGTTTAGTAATTAACTTTAGTACTTAAGTTTAGAACTAGAAAGCATCCACTAGCAACTCCTGATAAAAAGTAATTCTAAAGGATTGTGAGTATTTTGAGAAGAATGGTTGTAGGAAGAAGATTTTTATTTTTTCTACCAGGCCCTCCAAAGAGAAATATGCAGTAGCATGGGAGAATCTACATCAAAATATTGTCATTTGAAGGTTGCCAGCCTTCAAGGCAATCACACTGCACTGACTAAGGTATACGACTACAACGGTTATGACTGGAGGGAGGGGAAAATGGCTTGTCACTCTGAATTTATCTCCCACCTCTGAATGTCCTTCCCCTAACACACATTCCACTAGTACCAGGAAGAAAAAAACCTTACTGTATCTGTGGCTTTAAAAAATACAATTCAAATACATTTAAAGCAGGTTGTAAATACTGTAACAGAGTTTTCGATAGCACCTGGTGGTCAAAGTGAACCAGACATGGACGCAATGAAAGTGATAACAGCCCAATGATATCTGGTATACCAAGGGTCTAAAGCTTTCTGACATTTGCCTCACAGGTGAGAAAAATCTCAGAAAAAACACCACCCAGGAAACTAGTCCTGGCCAAGAATTGAACCAAGGTCTGCTGCACGAGAATAAACACATATCCTAGCTATACCTGGTGAACTTGCAACTGTTCTTAAAATTTAATAAACTACAATGTACACAGTACCAGAACACCAGCAGGAAATAAAGATAATAAAGTGATCTTAGTACAACAGAGAAATAATATTACAGCACATTACAGTTATAACAGTTTTATGAGTAAGGCATGAGAAGATTGGAAAGTGGTGAGGAAGTGTTTGTAATTTCCTCTTGGAACATGTTAATTGGCATTCTCACAGCATCTGAGCACGAGTTGACAGTCGTGTTTGTTTTCTGCTGGTTCACTCACCTCATCTGTGTGTGGGAATGCACTCAATATGTTAAACAGTCAAAACAATACACCTCTGCACAGTTACCTCCTTGTTATTCTATCATCTTTCTCACCTTGCTCAGTTATTACTGAATTATGCAGTATTTTCTCAGCAATCATACTATACTGCATATGGCATTGACCTAGGTCTGCCCTAACCTTGTTACTGGTAACTGGTAAATCATAATCCTTATGACAGAAGAGGTCTAGTAGCCTACTGTAAAATTAAAATGGTGCAGTCAGCCAAGTACCACTTTTTTATACCGGTATTTATTGTATTAATATTAGAATGCTGCACAGCCATTTCATAAGATATGGGAATTTTTCCCTCAAAGAGAGAAGTTAAAAAATTATTGTAATTGGGTGGTCAAAAATAAGTTTAAAACTTCAAATTATCTGAAATTTACGGACTTGGGTGTATTTGAAGTGGTTTCATGTGTAAAATCTGTCGATTTACTTATTTATTGCGTTGAGTTACTTTTTTTGCCATTTTTAGGATTATTTTAACACTCTTTAATACCAAGTAGTCAAGAGTAATCAGCTATGTCCATTTTCATTTGAGAAAATATACATCTTAAGGTACAATTTGGTATAAGATTAACTTCAAAAAATATGTGTGGTTAATTACTATGTAAAATAACAAACAAGGGAATTTTTGTCCCACCCGTAACAGTGATAGTTTTGTTAAATTATTATTGATGAGTTAAATAAATGTTCTGACAACCTGGAAACAGTTCATAATTTGTATTGAATCCCTCATACCTTCATTAATAACAACAGAAAGACCCTAACAGTAATAGCAGAACAGAAAATGAGCTTTTGTTTTGCATCATTAAAATCAGTGTCCAAATTATGTCCCACCCGTAACAGATTTTGAAAAACAAATTTAAAATATTTAAAATGAATTTTAAATAATGCTTTACATGCAGTGTGGAGGAGAAGGCACTGCAAATTTTACAGAATGTGAAGAACCAATTCTAGTTTATTATTTATGATACGTAATAAACAAAAATAGTTTTTATAATTTGCTAGAATGTCCCAATGTAATTATGAAATGACTGTGCACGATGTTAACCATTTATTAAAGAGTTATTTGTTAGGTAATACTCTATTCCATATTGTGAAAATAGGTATCCCATGGACCAGTGGGTTTATCACTTTAAGTGCAGTGCAGTGAGATGTTGGATGGGTGACCGCTACATTCATCTCTAACAGCTAAGTGAAGCATACAAGAGGACATTCATGGTTCATTGCTTATGTTAAGCTGTAGATCCCCTCCGCCAGTAACCATTCTCAACATATTACTATTGAAGATAATGGAATCCACCTTAAAGCTATCAGTCCCTCCGACCAATTACCATTCTCATCAACGTAATATTACTGACTGTAGAAAATGAAATTAACATTAAAGGCATTCCCTCCTGAGAAATAATTTCCTTAATCACATCAGGACACCGAAGGACTAATCAACCATATCCAAAGGAATTATAAAACACCCAATTAGGTGATTCAGAAGTATTACGCATAACATATAATTTCTTCCCTACAAAAAATTTCCCTCAAGTGTAGCAAAACTATATTTTTTATAAATTTGTTTTTGATGTTAGAAAATGTTTGTTAAGCAGGTCTATTCAGTTTCACTAGATGGCTCAGGGGCAGTATTACTGGGGAGGGGGAATATATATTAAAACAATAAAACAAATATATAAGAATTAAATGCAATGGATAACAAAATATGTACAAATAATAGCAAAAACCGTAATTTGAGAGAGTTATTAGCAGTGGACTTTAGGAAATCACAGATTATAATAAGTAATTAGATTAAGTAAGTAGACGTGTTAAAATTAACTATATTTTGTTTCGTATCCAACTGAGGAGTAAAAGAGTCATGGTGTATGTACATTAACTCTCAAGTGGAACCACTTAAGGAAGCTGTGAAAGTTCACCACTTAAAAGGCTAGCCCATCGGATTGAGAGAAATAAACTATATGAATACAATCTTTGAAATCATAGCTACTCTAGATTAAAGAATAATATATACAGATCATATTAATTGCCAAGTACTATACCATAAAATAGAAACCTTTTAATGGAGTATTCCTTAAGCATAAGATTGCAGAATAATTAAAGCAACCAATCAGAATCCAGATATAATAGAATATTATTCCTATTGGATATTGTGCCGTGGGGAGGAGGCTTATGTACTTTTCAGGATTTATCTTAAATTTGATTTTTGTAGAGAGTAGTGATACAGCACTCGATATGGTCAGAAGTTGGTGCTCAGTGCTCGATGTGTAGATCTTACATTATTCAGAAGTTAACACTATGGTGAAAATAGATCATAGATTTATATTTGTCTTTTATAATAGCGTGTGTAACAAGTCAAAATTATTCTCTCTTAAAAATAAAACTCCACTATCTCTGATCAGTGAAAGTCATTAATCATATTAGAACAGTTCATCCCTCTGATTCCCGAGTCTGTGCAACTACCGACATGAGAAGCCTGGATCAGCACCCACAAGAAAACATCAAGAAGTCACAGGTATGTAAATACCAAAACTAAAGTGAAACAAGAAACGGTTTCATATTTGGCGTCCCAAGTGGTGGCTCGAGAAAATCTCTGAATATTTGAAATTGAAGGGAGACACTGATGAATTTATACCCACATGGACTACGAATCACAGACTTTGAGGACTGGCAGAGACGACTAACGGGATTGAGGACTGGCACGAGAGACGATATGGAACAACGCAGAGGAAAGCTGGGATGGATGGAACCAATGAAGGCAACGGGAAACCACTGATGGAACTGGACATAAACAACGTTGGACAGTCAAGACATCATTGGATCACTCCAGTACAAGCTAAGTCAAGTGTGATTAAGAATTAATTAAAGGGACATTAATTTATGAACAATAGGTTAAAATTAAAACTCGTTAATATCAAAGAAAATCAAGAATAGAATAACTATAAAATTAAAAGTGCCCAAATAGTAATATAAATAATAAAACTAAATTATTGACACGTTAACATATGTTTTTAAGAAGTGGGAAAAAGGTTACCACAATGGATAGTGAAGAACATGCACAACAATTCTTTTCACAACCCATAGAAATTCTTAATGATAGGGAGAGTAATATAAATGAACCAGAGAATAATTGTAATGAGGATAGCATAATGGAAAGTACTACTATTGAGGATAGAAGTGAGGAAAATAATCCCACTGTAAAAGTGCATGTAAGTGAGGAGTCAAATACAGTCATGGAACCTACACAAGTAGTTCATAGTAAACAGTCTAATCAGATTGATATGATGTTAGCCACTTTGCTAAATGAAATCAGTAAAAGTAGGGAAGAAACAAAAAGTGAAATAAATAAGAGCAGGGAGGAAACTTGTAATCAAATAGAAAACCTTAGTAGAGAAATTAAAACAATCAGACAAGAAATTACGCAGGAATTTGATGATAAACTAAAACAAAGTGAAAATAAATCCTTTATAAAGATCAATGAAAATGAAAAAGAATGTAGTTTAAGGAGAGCAGACATAAACAAAAACATTGATGTTCAGGTGCATTGTCTTGAGAAGCAAATTGTAAAAGCACAAGAACAAGTATTCAAACATTTAAACAAAGAAATTACTGAAGTTAGGAATGAAACTAAAATAGTTTTGAGCCAGGTACATAGCAATATGCAGATTTTAGAAACAAAAACAAAAGCAATAGAAGAAAATTCTAAAGAAATTATTCAAAATAACAAAGAACAAGGTATGAAGACTTTAAAAGAAGTTGATACAAAAATAGGACATGTTAATAAAGAATTATTGTGCATTTCTAAAAAGGTAGAAGAAATACAAAATAAGGTTTCAGGTTGTGGAGGGAACTATGTTGCTACTGAACCTAATGGTGCATTGTCAGATAATTTGATTGATTTATCTAATAACACAGTTAATGTTGTGCCTAATGAATATAATGGTTCAATAAATAGTGAACAAACTGGTTCACGCAGCAACATACTTCCTAATACAATGGAGTCACCAGTGGAAAACAACAGTATCGCAGTAAGTACAAATTTACAAAATATTACTGGTATGATCGGGAGTGAAGTGATTTTACCCATGTACAATGAAAACTCTTACGAAGGTCCACAGAACTTCATAAAAGAATTGACGGAATACTTTGCCATCAAAAAGATTCCTCCGCAATATCAAGTTTTAATTGCTGGCAGATGCCTAAGAAACAACGCGAAACAATGGTTTCAAGTGACGATTGATAACGAATGCAGTTATGAAAAATTTTGTAAGTTATTCATTGATAGGTACTGGTCAGCTGGACAGCAGTTAAAAACCCGAATGCAGCTTTATACAGGTCAATACAAACCGGGAAGTGGCTTATCAATGTCGGATTATCTAATAAGAATGGTAAAAACAGCCAGGCTATTACAACCCATAATCCCAGATTCAGAAATTCTTGCGCTGATAACAAAACACTTTTCACCTGGAGTTCGAAGTGCATTGTTAGTTGCAAAATTAACTACTGTAAGCGACACTATTGAACTCCTCACTAACCTAGAAATGTACTCGACACCTGAAGGTAATACAGAAAATGGAGGGAACAATAGGAATAATGAAAGAGAAATCCAACCTAGACATAACCAAAATCATTCACAGGGGTATAGGAATAATAACAACCATAGCAGGTCAGGACATAACCCGAATTATAACAACAATCAAAATGGGAGGTATAATAACAGGAATAACACAGAATATATGTCACGAGACCCGCAGAATCAAAGTAACAGAAATACTCAAGTGAATTCGTTAACAATCCAGAGTGATGATCAAGGTAACCGCAGGCGTAATACACAAGGCCAGTTCAGTAGGAATTCCAGTGGACGGGTGAATGATCAAAACAGGAGGGATGATTCTATAGGGACAAATTCTGAGAACCAGGACCACCAGGATTTGAACCCCGAAGCGAGGGAATTTCATAACAGAAATTATGCTTGTGAAGCCTCGCGACAGGAACAAGATTTTAACTAATTCATAACAGTAAAGAGAATCCGTTTGCTGTTACATGTCTTACACAACAATGTACTGAAGGATTCATGAATGATAGTTTGCCGGAGAAGGTAGGACAGCGTAATAATGAAAATAGCATACAATCCATTAATGTTCAAAAACCCATTGAAAATGAAAATCAGAATGATATAAAAACACCCGTTATAACTGTGAGAATAGGAGAAAAGATTAATGTTTGTGCCATTGTGGATTCTGGGTGCACGCACTCAGTGTGTTCTCAAAAATTCTTAGATAAAATGATAAAGAACAAAATTAATATTCAAATACTAAACACAACAGGTTTATTTTGCAAGACAGCTGTAACCTCAAAACAATTCAGAATTGGATATCAGTGTATGGTTAATGCTGAAATCGATAATTATAAATGTGAGTTATTTATGCTAACGGTGAATGGGCTTGCTCATGACGTGATTCTTGGATGTAACTTTCTATACGAACATGGTTCGAAAATTAATTTTATGGATAATAAATTAGAATTGTCTAATAATAATAATGATGTAATTCATATACCATTCCATAAAGAAAAGACCCTTAATAAAAATGACAAACTTAGTGATATTGAGAGAAGTATCTTAGAGGAAGACTTTGTAGTGGAAGAAATAACATTAAGTGACCGAAACGAGGCACATATTTTACCGGGGGATGACCCGAATTATTTGAATATTGAGGACAACAGTAATTTGCCCAATGATTCATGGAGCGTAGTGGAAGAGGAGAATATAGTGGAGGAGAAATATAATTTATATGGGGAAAATAATGAATACCCAGATAATAATAATATGTCATTAAGGGAGAATCCGAATGGAATCGGCTACTATGAATTCGATGAAGGAAGTAATGAGAATAGAAACTTAGAAGCTCAGGAAATTATCGAAATTTTACGAAAGAAAGTTCAAGAAATCGAAGCCATAAGCCATGACCAAAAAGCAGAATTATTAGCAGTATTAATGAGGAACAAGGAATCATTTTCTCGAAGGCCAGGGCTTTGTAAAGTGTACCAGCACTCATTTGACATGCAGCCTATGCCGGAATTTAAATATAAATCGAGAATTTTACCATTAGCCATACGTGATCTTGCAGAACAAACAATTAAACAAATGATAGAAGATGACATAATAGAAGTGTCAAATTCAAAATTCATAAATCCTGTTTGTTGGGTGGTTCAGAAGCCAAATAAATTGAGAATGGCCCTCGATGCTAGGTTCCCAAATAAATATATGGCTCCTGATAATTTTAGAACACAACCAATAAACCAGTTATTAGCGAAGATGGGTGAGGCTGAGTACTTCACTGGGATTGATTTAACGTCCAGTTTTTGGCAAATAGGCCTAAGAGAAGAGGATAGAATGTACACAGGTTTCAATTTCAATGAAGTTACGTACCAATTCCGAAGAACCCAATTTGATATAAAGACGTCGAATAGCGCGCTTCTCCGAGCGTTACATATAATGTTTCCTAACAGTACGAACGATTGTGTAACAGCATACGTTGATGAACTTCTTTTACAAACAAAAACATTTTATGAACACCTTAAACAGCTTGACAGAGTGCTAAATAAATTTAAAGAATGTATCATGAAAGTGAACTCATATAAAATTTCACTGTTAAAACCCGAGGTAAAGTTCGTGGGATACATAATTAACCGTGAAGGGATTCAAACAGTAATGATACCAGTAAAATTTTGTAAAGGTACAATAAAAATGTATTACTGATATGCTGAGATGAACACTAGGTGAGATAATTGGAAAGGTAAATATAAAACTCTGTAAGAAAATTGTAAAGAATGAGTATGGGATGAAAAGATGATTGCATGTGAATAGCATAATGCAATGAAATCGATAAGCACTGTGGTGTAGACTGAAGTGAAAAAAAAAAAATACTAATAAAATGTGTAAAAATAAATGAATGACAGTGAGAGATGAACTCAGGACAAGAAAGATAAAGATAAAGACAATTTGGTACTTTAAATGTTGATAGGATATGTATGTTTGCATGAAATAATGAGTGGATGGAAGTATGGGTAACATTATGATAACTGCTTGTAGAGAAAATAATTTTCAGATAAAAAAATGTTCTTTAGAAGGAATGTACTATAACATTAGAAATTCTCAAAACAAAATGAGTAGACTTGAGCACTAAGCTTACATTGAGGACATAAACTTACATGTGTGAAATTGTCTTAAATTCATTCAAGAAATTTCAATATGGAAGTTTGGCATATGAGAGAGTTATTAGCAGTGGACTTTAGGAAATCACAGATTATAATAAGTAATTAGATTAAGTAAGTAGACGTGTTAAAATTAACTATATTTTGTTTCGTATCCAACTGAGGAGTAAAAGAGTCATGGTGTATGTACATTAACTCTCAAGTGGAACCACTTAAGGAAGCTGTGAAAGTTCACCACTTAAAAGGCTAGCCCATCGGATTGAGAGAAATAAACTATATGAATACAATCTTTGAAATCATAGCTACTCTAGATTAAAGAATAATATATACAGATCATATTAATTGCCAAGTACTATACCATAAAATAGAAACCTTTTAATGGAGTATTCCTTAAGCATAAGATTGCAGAATAATTAAAGCAACCAATCAGAATCCAGATATAATAGAATATTATTCCTATTGGATATTGTGCCGTGGGGAGGAGGCTTATGTACTTTTCAGGATTTATCTTAAATTTGATTTTTGTAGAGAGTAGTGATACAGCACTCGATATGGTCAGAAGTTGGTGCTCAGTGCTCGATGTGTAGATCTTACATTATTCAGAAGTTAACACTATGGTGAAAATAGATCATAGATTTATATTTGTCTTTTATAATAGCGTGTGTAACAAGTCAAAATTATTCTCTCTTAAAAATAAAACTCCACTATCTCTGATCAGTGAAAGTCATTAATCATATTAGAACAGTTCATCCCTCTGATTCCCGAGTCTGTGCAACTACCGACATGAGAAGCCTGGATCAGCACCCACAAGAAAACATCAAGAAGTCACAGGTATGTAAATACCAAAACTAAAGTGAAACAAGAAACGGTTTCAAATTTAAATAGTCTGAGGGCCCAATGTAACCCACAAAATAATAAAATTTATGTTACCATTTAAGGGTTAAGGGATGATTAAGTTATAACAAGGATATGAGCATGGAAGTTTATGAATATTGTGTAAGTAAAATGCTTTATCTTTAGAATCTTGTGGAATTGACCCTGAATCAGAGTACCATACCGTATGAGTAAAAATATTTTTACCGGTAATATTTTAAATAGAGACTAAATTCACAAAAAAAGATAAACTTATCTAGATTCTAGAGCTCTGTGGATCCTACAAGCACAGGAAGTAAGGAAACACACTCTGATAAGTTTACTCCAGTTCTACACTTTCCCCTATTGTTGTAAGGATTCACATACAGGAAGCCGAGGCTTTCCTTTCCCAAAACAAAGTAAAACTGGACTCTTGATTTAACTCTTCTCTTTTGCATATAAAGCTTTTCTTTAATCAGTGATAACTGCAATTATGATTTGCAGAAAATAGGTTATTTTTAAATCAATTTCAGAGTTAAGCTCCAGATTGATGTATTAAGCACAACTTACAGAAGGAAAAAGCTCTAGTTTTTTTAAAAACTAAAACTAAACTCTGTGGGTCTACATCCCTGAAGGGACAAGGCCTACCACTTGACTGCTGCATCATGTACCATAGACAGATGGCAGGATTGGGGGGTATGTGGTCAGCATGCCAACACCCATGGCCGTTAATGGGGGTTTCCATGACCGGAGCCACAACTCTATCAAGGAGCTCTTCAATTTGAATCACAAGGCTGAGCACACCCCGTTCCAGATCTCCCTACCACAGAAAAATCCAAGGAGGTGCCGCGGATTAAACCCGGGCCAATGGATCTTAGTCAGTGATGCTAACCACAAGAACATGCCGGCAGCGATTAAAATCGTCCAGCATCAGCAGAACTATACAGATATATATAATATCTTGACAATCGAACATTCGCATAAAAATACAACAAAAATCCATGCCAAAATGGGCAATGGCTGGCTGTGGAATTTGGAACAGTGACTTCCAGATTACAAGTCTTAAGACATTACCATCTCGGGCCCCTTGCTCAGTTTAACGGTCTAGTTTGACAAGCATATGTGAAGGAATATGTGGGTAGTGTTATTATTCAAAGCTAAATGTATTGAAATTTCCAAAGCTGTATATATATATATAGGCCCTGAAGACTTTAAAACAATGTGTTATCATGAGAACTGATTTGCATTTGGTAATTCTAATACATTACCATAAAATAGGGCCTAAACTGGGCATTCCTCCGGTACCGGACAACCGATATGGTCCGATATTAATAGGTTGTTATGAATGTTATAAGTGCTTATACCAAGTTTCATGAAAATCCGATAAAGCTTATTTGAGTTATCACGCGTACATGCGGACAGACATTTTCCCATGCCCCACACAATCTCATAAAGTACCATTCTGGCACTTAATAGTGACAATACACTACAAATTATTGGGTGAGCTTAAGCCCCACGGCCCATATAAGGTGGAGTCACTGCATGTAAATGTTAAAGATGGCATGATTTACAGGAATATGAAAGAATCCAGTAGAACTCCAGCAGGATGACATTCCAGCAAAAGGCAATAGTTGGGGCCTAACCATAATTTAACTTAGTAATCACAACATCTATAGCAATGGCAGACTGCAAAATAAAAATTATCAGACATTTCAATTTCCAATTAACTGCAGATGACAGAAATGAAAGTTTTGGAAAGAATAACTCAGTTTATAAACTAATGAATGATATCTATTCAATGCTAGCCTATGCCCCAATATGAAGATTCCTTAGCAGGCAGTCTAGACCTTAATCTTCACGTTGACTATATGGGACAATTGCGATTGTACTTAACTCCTAGTAATAAAACTATTTTGGGTAAAAGATAGATTTATTCTGCGCACCAGCCAAGGTCCGCCGTTTTGTTAGGTTAGGAACGTTTATGTTAGTTTAGGAGCAATATACTGAATAGTGCGAGGTTTATTATATCTCACATTGAATATTCTGTGACAGATCCTAAACCCCACCTTCCCAGGCGGGTCCCATTAGAGAGGAGCTTAGTGTGCGGCATAAAACTATTTTTTCCCCTATTTTGTGATTCACACTTGTCTTCATTTTTGCCCCATCAGAGGTTGAAAAAAATCCCTCGTATATGTATGTTGCACATTACATTCAACATGTTCACCACATTACATCATAATTCACTTCACATCTTTCAGTAATGACTCGAAAGTAGCTCAGAAGCATTATGGGTGTTATAGCAGCAGCAGCAGCAGCAGCAGCAGGTGTTTCAGAGCTCTCACAAAGTGGTATTGGGTCGGATAAACACATTTTTTTTAATTCCCACACAAAGCAGTCCCTAAGCATGAGGACCATTCCATTTCTTCGCCGTAGTCATAAAGACTAGGGAATTGTCAAGTGTGTGTAAAAAATAAATAAAATAAAATAAGAAAAAGAGAAAAAATCTTCTATAGTTTATGTAGTTTTATTTGTATTGAGTGGTCGTCGATAAATTCTGTTGTTGAGTAATAAGCTTTTAGTAGGCTATTAGATATTTTCTTAGTTTGATTTGAAAAATGTTATTGTTTGTATTTCTGTGTTTTTAAAGTGATGTTTGATTTCTACTTGCTGTATCCGGTCTGTAAGGTAATTTTCAATGTTGAGGTTATTGAGCTTGTTTATTAATAGTTTCCTATTTATGTTGTCGAAAGCTTTTTGAAGATCAAGGAAAACTCCACATGCATGGTTGTTTTTTTCCCAGATGGATGTTATTGTTTCACAAAATTGGTTTATAGCTGTGTTGATTGATTTTCCTTTTTTGAAATCCATGTTGAAAATTTGAGATAATTTTAAGACTGTTTAAGTAATCTGTAAGTTGGGTATAAACTACTTTTTCTAGGTAGTTAGAGAAGGTTGGGAGGATAGATATCGGTCAGTAGTTTTATATTTGTGTTTTGTTTCCTTTTTTAAATTTCGGGTAGACTGTAACACATTTCATTTCTTTGGGAACAGTTCCTTGTTTGATAGAACCAGGGAATGTGTCATCCATTTCTGGATCAATGCATCAGATAAGCAAATTGTTTTGCCTGAAAGTCCATCTTGATGGAATCACAATTAAATTTCATCTGAATGTCATCATACGATGACTCCTGCACCTTTCCAATTATAACAGGTACCCTCTCCAGGATGCTGATCATCATGCAGATTCACTTAGGAGTAACAGAACATAATTTGTGTAACTGCTGTCAATAAAGTCAGTGCATGAACTCCAGTAGAAATCATACCATAAGTAAGCAACCTTACACCTAAAAACTCTATTTCTGTAAAATAGATAATTTCTGGACACACTCTAATTAAGTTTAATTAAACAGGCATCTATTTCTGTAAAATAGATCATTTCTGCACACACACTAATTACATTTAATTAAACAGGCATCTATTTCTGTAAAATAGATAATTTCTGGACACACACTGATTAAGTTTAATTAAACAGGCATGATTTGAGGACATAGGTTTAATGTTTAATGTTTAATGTTTATTATTTGTCTATAAAATCAATACATATTGATATCAGACATGTCATAACTATGGATAAAATTTTAAAAAATTAAAAAAAATTAATACAAATAATATGTACATAGGCCTACACATTTATAAAAATATACGTTCAAAATTCTTAGTATCTATCCTACATTCCTATTTTATCCTCACCTAGATATTCTTGTACATTATAAAATGGATGGTTTATTAACCAATTATATATCCTACTTTTAAAACTAGATAAAGGTAAACTGGTTACCTGCACTGGTAATTGATTAAACAGTTTAACTCCTAAAATTTTATAATATTTCTTGGTCTTCATTATTCTTTGGGCTGTTGTATTTAGTTTTTCTGCATTTCTAGTTTCATACAAATGAACATCATTTCTCCGATTATACAAAGTCACATTTTTTTTTCATATACATCACTATCTCCATTATATATAAATTTACCACAGTCAGAATTTTAAGCGAGATATACAGTGGCTTGCAATGTTCATTCTTACTTTTACCTGTCAACACTCTCAAAGCTTTCTTTTGTAATAATAGTACTTGATTTACCTCTGAACCACTTCCCCAAAGGATTAGCCCATATCTAATTACACTCTCAAAAAATGCAAAATAAGCACACCTTAAATACTCATTGGGTGTAACCAGGCCGACCATATGGGGGGGGGGGGGTTATAACATCCGCGGGGTCTGGGGGGTATGGAATACCCCCAGGGAGAGGGGGGTCCTCCCCGAAAAATTTTAAAAATTAATATGCACAATAACGAGTTTTAAGCTTCCCACGCTTTATACTCGTATTAAGTAATTTATAAGCAGACTTAAAAAAAATTATACAATTTTCCTTTTTTTAATCAATAGGGGGGGGGGGGGTTCAAACGCCTCTGAGGAAATTCTGTGTCTCAAAGAACACAAGGTGGGAGTTAAAACAGACTTTTTCAACTGCTCAATAAAACAAATCAGCTTTTTTGAGTGTGACAGTTCAGTCTTTCTATTCAACAACAGATGTCACCAACTAAGTTAGTAAATGTGGTGTTTCAAAAAGAGAAATACCCAAAAATATATAGAAGTAATCGGGGTAAACATCATACAACGTTTCGGGGACGTGGATTCTATTTTGGTCAGATCTTTATCTCGTCAATCTAAAACAGTGCAGATTTTCTTAAACTGAGCTTCAACGCATAGATTTATTTGTGTATCTAGAATATATGTCTTACCTTCGTGTAAAGTTCCTTTGTAGACATAACTATACAAAATTAGGTACACTTCGTCGATAAGCTGCCCACTTGTCAAAAATGTGTGGGCCGAACACAAACTACACATCTACATATTGCACACTAAACCGATGAACACGTATTCCATCGTTACAAACCGGCCACAAGCACACGCTTCTCATACAACTCAACACACATTTGTACAATCCTGATTAATTCGTTGATTTTACGAACGCCTATCCTACACTGACACAGTCCGACAAGGAGCCTACGTATATTTGGCAGCTGTTTAAATACTAAGAGGACGAGTTCCCAGCTTGAAAGACATCACACTTCTCATGCTCAAACGTCAAACTTATTTAAAGTTATTTTGCCATTTTACAATCAAGATTAAGGCAAATTAAAACTAAGGTAACATAAATATTTTATAATTTATTAATTTATGAAAACAACATCAATAACTTAGTTTCATATCCGCAACTTTTCATTTTGTAACATACAGATACTGCGAGATTGTGGTATATTTCTCTTTAAAGTCTTAGACAATGGCTCTAGCGGCACCTAGAGGCAAAATGTGGAAACCAGTGACAAGCACAAAACCCAGCTATCATAAACACATGATATTGACAGCTAACACAATCTGTCATGATTAGACTAACTTGACCTAACGTCACGAGCATATTATTTTTGTCTTTGACATTAGCATACGCAGAAATTAAAATATTACTTTTTTTACCCGTACCACAGGTACAGGCAGCAGAAGTATTGTGTTCGACCATAAAATTTGATGTCGAGATCCCAGCATTAATATATATTTTGAGGTCCCCTAAATCCAAATAAATAAATAAATAAATAAATAAATAATACCAATTTTCAGGAAAATGTATGTGTGTGTCTATGTGTCTGTGAACAACACGTATTCTTATTTGTATCCTGGCATGGATATAGGTTCAGGTTTGGGGGGGGCTGGGCAATTTTTGTATGATTTTACCTATCTTCCAGAAAACTCGTTCTAAACAAAAAAATTGATAAAATTATAGTTTTTATCCATATGATACTTGCATTTAAATAATGCTCTGTTTGACTGTCTTTAAAAAATTAAATAAAAAACACATATGTATAGAAAAAAATCTTAAGAGCAGTTATAACTATATGCCAGACTTCATTTGCACAAACTCAGATTATCTCACATGGGAACAATATACCTTTTGCATGACGCTGAAACAACTGCAATACGGCCTCTAATTATTATACATCAGAATGTTCCCTTGCTTTAGACAGAGAAAGTTATGTCAAAGTATCGCATCTGGTATTTTAAAAAGTCTTTTGACCAAAGTAATTTATATTTATAATCCCATAGTGAAAAAAAATAATGTATTTTGCTTATTCTCTGTCTCGAACTGACTGGAGGAAGATATTATTTTACAGTAGCTCAAATGTTGAGCATCTTTTGATTTGTTTTTAACCAGGTTTTTAAAATTATTGTTTAACCTATGTTTCCCTTAAAAAATGTTAAAATTCTAATACTGAAGGAGCAATAATCTTCACATATTGTGTGAAACAGTTGTCTACAAAAGGTTTTCTTCTACATCACACAACTGAATAGTGTAATTATAATTAAAATATATAAGATTTGAAGCTTTCACGGCGCTGATTAGTCAGGATGGCTTCACGGGTTATCAGCCGTGTCAACATTATCAGATTCAAGCTTTCGGCCATCTTCCCTCTGTGGCCTTCTCCACTCTAACACATTCCTGAGGAAGGCCACAGAGGGAAGATGGCCGAAAGCTCGAATCTGATAATGTTGACACGGCTGATAACCCGTGAAGCCATCCTGTATAATTAAACTATTTGTTAAAACAGAAGGATGTACTAATTAGAGAACTCTATAGCAAAATTGACATCCTTAACGATAAAGTTAAGCTTCTAGAAGAAATCATGAACATAAAGTATGATGAGTTTAAAGATCAACCATCTCCTGCTGAAGTCAAGCAGAATGCAAAAGTAAATGATGATCGTAGAAGTTATGAGAAAGTGGCTAAGGAAAGTACAACATGTAAATAAAGTGATATAGTTAAAACTACTTTTCAGTCTACTTCTGGTAATGGAGAACCTGAACCAAGTGTAAGTAACCACAGTAAGAAACCTGGAGCTACAAGAAATGACAAAATGGATGTGGTACCATTAATAAGAAAACGTAACAATGCATTCTTAACCGGAAATAGGACTAACAGTAAGAGAAAGCTTATTACAACAATAGAAAAAATTAATTTATTATTCGTATCTTGCCTTGATCTGATGTGCTGACATCAGAATATCATAATGACTATAAAAGTGTTAAAGTTGAAAAACCTGAATCCAAATTTCCAGGTTAGAGTTTATTTCAAGTTGGAGTACCATTTCTGACTTTACCTTCATCAATATGTTTAGATTTCAGAGGAGTTCTTTAAACTCCCTGATGACACACCACCTATAGGATATTTAAATCCTAAAAGCAGGAATCTAGATTTTCATATTGAAAAACAATTGTTGATTTTTGTGGAACTAGCAGTCAAACAAAAGACTTTTGAATTTATTTGAGAGTTTTGGCTTGCATATTACTAATGAATGACTAGGGTTCGGATGTTTATGAAATGTCATGTTTTTATCCTGACCTCCATTCTCGCCGAAAACAAAAATTAAACACGAATTGCATGCTTGTTATCGTAATAGGACCATTTTTATTTTGCATATAAAGTCATATTTTGGTCGTTTTCATGGTCTTGGTCATATTTCGGTCATATTCGTAACTTAACGTCATATTTCAGCCATAATTTCGGTAAAAGAGCACAATGATGCAGTATGTGCACTAAATTGTCAACTTAATTCTTTCGGAAAAAGAGTCACGAATATTTTGATTTTACTTTAAATGAAATATGAAGGGGCAATAACAAGTAATAGCACAACTTCCAATAGACATGTTTTTAAAAGATTTTCAGTTCACAGTTACAGTGGTATCTGGAAACATTAACATATTATAAATTCATTACAAATAAACCTGTAAATCACCTGTAAAATTTATTGTTAAAAAGTGATTATCTGATGGAATTATTGTGATGTAATAATTTAGTGTCATAAAAGTTTTGAATTGGAACATTTAATTTTTAGATAATATGTTCTTTTATGAATCGATATTAAGTATTTTTGGGTCATATTTAGTCATTTTTAAGGTCATATTTACAGTCATATTTTCCACTTTTTTTAGGTCATAAACATCCGAACCCTACTAATGACCAACCAGCTCGTCCAAGCCGAGATGGTAAGAATGGTACAGTCATTGATAAAATTGTTACAAATATTCACATAGACAAATGTTGTGTCCATCTTCTCCCAACAACTTTTTCGGATCATGATGCTCTAATACTTCAGACTGCTTTACCCAACAAAAAATCTGCAGGTTAGTTTTCCTCGTTCAATTTTGTAAGGTCTTTTAATTATATGAATATTGTCTATTTTATAATAACAATAATAATAACTCAAGGATCCTTAAAATTGTTTCACAAATAATATGAAGAGGGCAGAGGGACAGGTGGTAAGCCCATCGCCTCTCAGCCCCCTCAAGAAACTAAGGTATTACTTGGACGTGAAAGGAAAGGGCCGAGAAATTTTGTTCAGAGGCTCTAATTTAGGATTGGAATTCTTTTACGTGCCGTAAATCTACGACACGGGACCCCCAGCTTAAAGTCCCTTCCGGAGGACTCCCTGCCCAGGATTTTTACGTCTTGAAAAACCCATCGACCACGGCCGGGTTTGATCCCGCAACCTTCGGATCCAGAGGCGGGCATGCGGCCGACAATATCAACTGGTAGCTGATACTTATTTCTTTTGACGTGCTATACATTCTGTGAATGTCTAACTATTACTTCCTCTGCCCATACCATTGGTAGAGGAAGTATTGTGTTCGACCCCTGGAATTCGATTTCGAAGTTTTAACGTAAATATACGTTTTGATGTACCCTGAATATGTAGATATATGAGGGGGTTAAAGACAAAGTGGCGTAAGTCATGTTTTTAAAATTTTTAACCTAAGTATTGCAAAGCAATGTTGAGGCCTAGATCTGTTAAAAGAAAGATTAGTGTAAGTCCTAGTTGTGTTCATACACTTACAAATTGCAGCAGAAGTTTCACTGGTGAATGAAACAGCTGCTTTGTTAACAGCCATAGTGGTGTAAGTCATTGACTTACACCACTATTCCTGTAAGTGTTTGTGAAGTGTGAGTTGCTACATCCGCAGTTTTGTAAACTTTGCACTGTGTCTTATGAAACTGCTTCTAAGCAGTGATAACATCGACATTATTGACCATCAATTTATGGTAAGTGGGCATTAATACCTCCCTAATGATTCCGATTTTGGATCCATAGAATCCTATGCAAGAGGTAAGACCGTCGTTGTTCCAGCTGACTGGCAATCAATAATCGCAAAGTAAAAAAGAAGAAAGTTTTTTCTGTAGCAGAATGTCAGTTCAAGACTTCAAATCTACAAAGAATCTTGAACAAGCCATTACAAAGAGAGAAAAAAAAATGTCACGAACGAATCAATGTCAATAAAAAATACAAAAAACTACTTGAATTATTTTCAGTGATAATCATAATGAAATAACGACACCTTCTGGCAATGTACAACACGAAAAAAGTGTCAACAATTTCTTGTGTAATTTATTATAATGAATATAACAAAACCTTCTGTTTCTCAGAATGCATAAAACATGACTTACACCACTTTGGCTTTAACCCCCTCATATATAAGTAGCTCGAGAACGAAAAATCGTAACTTATAAAAATACTTTTTATTTGGGTTATGTATTTCCTTGGGGATGTGACACGAAGATTGGCGACGACTTTCTCTTACTTTTAAAGTCACTTTACATGAAGAAAATTTCGTATTTCGCGATTTTCTCGAAAACGGCTCTAATGATTTTGTTTAAATTTTGTACATGAGGTGCTTATACGAAGAGCTCAAACTTCTATTTAAAACTTTTTTAGCAGAAATTCTTTGAAAAATATTTATACGCCAGCCACCGTTTGTAGAAACTCAGCCTTGCTTGGGGAACAATAAATTTTTGCACCAGGTTGATACAACTTAACACGCACTCCTCGCAACACGGCCTCTTATACTGTATACGGTTTTAAAGTGAGAAAGGCATATTACCGAGTAAAGAAAGTTACGCGAATACATTGTGTATCCTGCCGGGATGCGATTCGAAACGTGGTAATGACTTTCTCTTTATTTTTACATGAATAGAATATCGTCTTTACAGATTTTCTGGAAAACGCCTTAACAGTTCTGTTTAAATTTCCACAAGGATTCCATAATATGCTTAATCTATTATAACTTATTATATGGTATATTATGTATTTTATACGTTATATTAAGAGCCAGTAGGCTAATGTTTATCCCATGATATATTAACCCATTCATATAGACTACTTCGCCATCATTGATCCGGAATTTCCCTTTCCCTTTTATAATTTTTTTAATATTCCTATAAGCAAAAATACCTTAATTAAGAGGCACAGCATTTGTTCTCGGACATCACTAACGTAGCGAATTTCTATGGAAACGTTCAACAAACAATAAATAAATAACTGATGCACTATGAACTCAGATGTCAATAAAGAAACAAAGACAATTAATTTGTATTTCTGCATCTGTTCACTATAATAATAGAAAATGTCATTTTTCTTGCTTTTCTTGAGAGGGTATAGAATACATAAGAAATTGAAAGCATACAAACGAGAAAAAGAAAATGCAATAAGGATCAGCGATGGTTTGAAACCAAATTACACGCTTTGTGACAGACTTCATCACAAATGCTTCAGGTAGGATAAAAACATCATGTCAAGTTCTAATTTCTTTCATATTTAAGCGAAAAAATCAAAACAATATCTTCGCTTGTATAGTACAAAGTATACTAATAAAACGGGGTTTGATCAAGCTGTGCCAAACTATCATGAAGAATGATAACGATACTGGCATTACATTATAAATTAGTAATATAAAAACTAGAAATTAACTATAGTATTATAATACCAGAAAAAGCATTCGAGCAAGTGGAGAAATTCACATATCTGAGAGCAATAGATGCAAATAATATAAGGTAGAAGTTAAGCGTCGTCTAAAATAGGAAGTGCCTGATTTTATGCAATTCAGAAACTTTTATCTTCGCGTCTTCTAAAAATTAAAATTTATAATACAATGATATCAGCTATTATATGGTTGTACCGCGAAAGGACCTGGCCACCCTACGCGGTATCCGGCCTAGTGCCCCTTGGTCGGGCAGTGGGTATCCCCCTCCGGGCCAAACACTTCATCATATGGTTGCAAAGACGTTCTATATATCTACCGTATGGTTGTATTATATTGGATGATCCCTTACTCTTCAGAAAGAACTTACTTACTTACTCATTGACAATAGACAATTCCTAAGCAAGCTAAAGGAATATTATCTACGTATTTTATGGAACCCGGAGTTTAATTGCCGGCTTACCTGAGCCCGCCATTTAACCCTATTCTGTGCTAACTCCATCCAACCATCCCTTGCAAATCCTATTTTACTTAAATCTATCCTAATATTATCCTTTCCTCTATGTCTAGATC
The DNA here is from genome assembly GCA_964059195.1 of Ectobius pallidus. Classification (NCBI taxonomy): domain Eukaryota; kingdom Metazoa; phylum Arthropoda; class Insecta; order Blattodea; family Ectobiidae; genus Ectobius; species Ectobius pallidus. Next base: position 28,709,904 of record CAXKWD010000004.1, on the reverse strand, counting down.
TTCCAAATGGTTTATTCCCTTCCGGTCTCCCATTCAATAATTTTGAGATGTGCCTTTTATCCAATCTGAAAATGTTCGAAAATAGGGTGCTTAAGAAAATATTTGGACCTATGAGAGGAAAACAGGGTCTGGAGAAAACTGCATAATGACGAGCTTCATAACTTGTACTCTTCACTGAAAGGGTAATTAATTCACGGATGATGAAATGGGCTGGTGATGTTGCGCGCATGGAGGAGGAAAGACTACCTTAAAAAATATTGTCTGGGAGTCCCGAAGGGTAAAGACCACTTGGAAGACCTAGACGTAGGTGGGATATTAGAATAGAATATTAGAATAGATTTAAGGGAAGTCGGATTTTTCGAGGGATTGTTGGAGTTAGCACAGAGTAGGGTTGAATGGAGTATTGGTGGGCACATATAAGGGCAGCTTTGAACTTTCGGTTTCCGTAAAATGGATAACATTCCTATAACTTGTTTAGGAATTGCCTATTGCCATTGAGTAAGTAAGAAGCTAATTCTGGTACGGTACAAAACAAGCATAATACCTCCACACAAAACCAATAGATTTTGAAGTTCAACAAGCGCCTGGGATTATGCCTATCTATTTCTAGATCTGAAGGTCGCGGATCAAACCCGGCCGCTGTCGATGGATTTTTCAGGACGTAAAAATACTGGGCACGGAGTCCTCTGGGAGGGACTTTAAGCTAGGGGGACGTGCCGTAGATTTACGGGACGTAAAATAACTCCAAGCCTAAATTAGAGTCTCTGGACAACATTCCTTGGCCCTTTCACGTCCAAGTAATACCTTAGTTACCGGGGAGTTGTGAGTCGATGGGCTTGCCACCTGTCACTCTGCCCTCTATCGGGAAATAAGCGTAACAAAATTTTAAAAAGCAACAGTAACCTCCACCGGTCCTACGCTTCACTACTGTGGGAACAATATGAAATATGATAATGGTATCGAGGTTACGTCTCTTTCATGTTTAAAACCAAATTTCAATAATGATTGAGTACAACATATCTGTGTTTCATACTCTTATACGATATTGGTCAAAATCGAAAGAAGACATATACAGTATGTGGCATTCTTTCTTTCTTTCTTTCTTTCGAAGACGAATACAATGTAGAAGTATCATTTTATATGTAGAATTTTCTTCTACATGATTTGTTCTGAGAAACTGGAAACATAACTATTTCCCATGGTCACTTGAAATTACACTGTAGGGTAGTGAGACATTAAAGTGGACGGAGGTAGAAATGAGGAGACAGTCAACCATTCAAGTTACGGCATCGCCTGCCGGTATCACGGCGACCACTTCTCTGACACCAGAGTACTGCGTGAAGTCTAACTTAACTCGGCAGGCGCTCCGTTCAACAAGACAACCACAAACGACAAAAATGATTTAAACACGCAACCAAATCAACATTCAAATCTTTTTACTTTCAATACCTGTACCATAGGTACCATGGTATTGATAATAAGAGGAAATGTTTGTCTGTCTGTGCGCGATTATGTATAATAATCTGCCAGTTTGTCTGTACGTGATGCCTAGCGAAATCTACTGCACGCAAAGATCTGAAATTTTAAACATAGATGGACTGAAGGATGGCCGAACGCATCTCGAAGCCGATTTTTTTTATTTTAGCTTTCGTGCGCTAGTTTTTAATATTCCGATTTCCAAACAAGTTATGTTGTATAAAATAATCTGTTTTCATGCTACTTAATGGCAACGTATGACGTATTAATCACGGCACATTGATGCTTGCGTGTCCAGTAACGAGCTGACCATCTTATCAGATAAATGCCTTCCTCATGTTAATAGCAAGCACGATCGTGATTGGTCTATATCCGAGGAATTGCTAAACGTTATTGGTCAATATCAAACAAGCGGCATATGAGTGGAATAGTCTTCTAAAACCCACCAGCATGTTCTTAACCATAACACACGTGGTAATCACAATATAGAGAAACCGAGATGTCTGCTTCAAATGATGCCTATCAGTCATATTGCTGTTGGCATTAAACTGTAGAACAAATCGTCTGACTGTGTTAAAACTGTAAATAATCAGTGGTGTAGTCGAGGGTATACGCCGTATAACCTTAGCGTTACCTTACTCGTTAGCTTATATCTTCAGTTTTATTGCGTACATCTTCTGCTTTGGTCATGTTTATTTGTGTATTTGACAAGATTCTGTCATGACTCGAAAGACCAATGCAAGAGTAGATTGTGTAAGAAAAGGTTCTGGTAACCTATCAAAAGAGGTACTGAGGAGTGTTTTGATTAGGCCTACATTGCCGAAACCAAATCACGAAGATTATACCTTCGAATCAAAATAGTGTGGTTGTCAAAGTAATTTTTACTATACACCTTGTGTAGAAATGTCGTGATCGATAAAATGCATTTTAACTTCTGAAATGACAAAACTCCATATCTATCCTGACATGGCCATTTTATGGTAAATTATTGGTGTACGTGCGTTGGAAATGCCTCATTTTGAAATCAGTGAAATAGTTCGCTTTTTGGCAGTGTATAAGTTAAATAATTTTATTAATAGTATCTTGTATTAACTGATTCTATGCAGTCTAAGAATCCAGTTAAAATATACAACTTCCACTAAAATTTCTTTGAAACTTTAGAGTGTACCTTGGGAAAATTTTGAGACGACAGCACTGCAAATAATGTAAATGTTTTAAAAAGAAAACTAGAGTTTTAATATTAAACATTTTCTTCTGTGAATGAGCATTTCACTGTTAATTGGATTTAATATCTTATGCCGGATGAAGCCTATTATGAATAATTACATATTTGAGGACAAATATAACTTATCAATATTATTATTGTAATTATAATTATTAATTAAATTATAATTCAGGTATATGACCAGATTTATTATTATTATTATTATTATTATTATTATTATTATTATTATTATTATGGACTCATCTTCATAAACATCATCATTATCGGTCATTAGACCTACATAATTCCAAAGATGCGTGCTATCAAAAATGTAAAAAACTGTTTGTAAATTTTTTTCACATAAATAAAATTATTATTGTTATTATTAGGGGTAGATTTCTATGACATGTCATATTTTTCCCCTTTGTATTATTTCAGGTTTCCGACTAATTTAAACCAGATTCCAAGCATCCTGGTGAAAATGGAACGGCTTTTCTTGTGCACGGCATTTAACACTGCATATTTAAAAAAATTTCAACTATTGTAGCATATTTAGTAGGAATATGCATATTTTTGGCATATTTGTGTGCATATTAAAGAAATTTTGAAGTTTCATATATTTTGTAAATTTTGCATTATAATGATACTTTTTGAGAGTTTAAAGATATTTTAAATAATTAATATTATATTTTAATAAAATTAATTGTATTGAAACCTTTAAAAAAATTACACAAAGTGGTAAAGTCATATTTTAAATTTTATTGGTCATATTTTAATGTTTTTAGGTCATAAATGAATGCATATATCCTATTTTTTAGGTCATAGAAATCCACCCCTAGTTATTATTATTATTATTACTACTGCCAAAGAGGCATAAGTACTTAAGTGAATACTAAGATATGTGAATTAGTATTGTCTCCAGGAAGGGAGGTCTCTATAGCATAGGCCTAGTTGTTGTAAAATACTTTAGTTTAACCATCATTCTAACAGTCCTAAGAGAGATTGTATAATTAGGACCAAGATGACGTAATTGAGGACTGTTTTCTGAAAACTCAATAACAACACTCAATAAAACACTCAATCACAAAACACTAGTTTGATAACAATACAATAGTAAAAGTAATAATAATAATAATACTCACTTAATGATGGCAGTCTCTTCTCTTCAATACCATATGTACCTATCCGCTGCCAGCTGGGCTCTGATCCACATAACATCTGAAAAGAGATTGATGACATTAGACAGTGAAAATTTATACATTGATACTGTCGCCATTCCTATTTCTTGAAAGTTGAAATTGTTGTGCTGAAATAAAATCATTATTAAATGAAATCGTCCATGAGTCTCTGCATATTGTAATAAAAATCTGTATTAACTTAAACATATATATTAACATGGGAATTTTTTAAAAGAAAAAACCTCAGACACGAAATTCAAACTCATGACCTTCGACTTTCCATGCTGATGCTTTCCTGATGGAGCTAGCCAGAGTTCAATTTGCAGCACCAGATGGAATCTGGAGATGGAGAACAAATCCATCTGGTATTGTGAACAAAATTCTGGCTAGCTCAGTTGGGAGAGCAGTAGAAAGCCAAAGGTCATGGGCTCGAATCCCAAGGTCAGAGGAATTTTTCTCCTACGATTTTCTCATGTAATGTTCAACAGAAACAATATGCTATGATTTCATGAATATATATCTACGTTTTATATTGACACTCGATACTACTTTTGATAATTTGAATTACCTTGTTGTAGCACTTTCAACTGCATATGGTGGCCCTCTTCAGCAACATTCACATTACCAGAAATGGTACTGAGTGTCAGTATAAAAGTTTGACTAAATTTATTAATTTTCTCTCTACCCCATGAACAAAATTCATGAAAAATCTATAGTTTTTAATAAATATGCTACTTGTCTAAGTAGTTGCTACGCTAGGTTGAAATGCAAGTACACATAACTTCAGGCTTTCCCAATGTTGATAATGAATAATTTTTTTGTGGAGAAATTGTTTTAAAATACCAATAATAATAATAATAATAATAATAATAATAATAATAATAATAATAATAATAATAATAATAATAATAATAATAATAATAATATTTTATCTTATAAATAGTTTAAAAGCTGTCTTCATTCAGTATTGTAATTTACTATCTTCTATGCCTACTGGATAATTTAATTAGTATAGAAATAAAATAAATGTTCAATTTATTGTGTAATTGGCTGTCAGAAGATTCAAATTGAAATTGAAATTTAAATTTATATCCTGTAGACCAGTATAAAGCTGACATAGGATAACTAAAGGTATAAAATATAAGGAAAACATTTTAATGTTTCTTTGTTACCTATTATTTTCAAGAATCTATAACAAACCCTCTACAAATAAAATGTTAATATACTATGATTAATAATAATAATAATAATAATAACAAAGAACTTTTTACTAAAACTTAAAAATCTCAGTTACAAACTGGCAACAAAGAAGAATAGGAATGTAGATTACATTTTTTACATGGGTTTATGCTGGAATCCACAACTATCCTTCATCAATCATACAATTATATCATAAAGGTTGTGTTTTTACTTGTAGGTGCCGAAGAAGAATACAATGTTGGTTTGCTAAAACATGTCTCCCACATCCAGAAAATCCTTTGAGACGTTTCTGGGTGAATCTGAAGACAGACGAAACATTAGAAAACTATCTTGGAAAGAGCATTTTAGGATTTCTGGGTAAAATGTTGTTTAAATACAGAAGAAACAAAGCATATGAACTTGAAATATGATTGATATATTATGATTATGAATGATCTTATGTTTAGCAGTAATATAATCTTTTCTCTTATTATAGGTGGAATCTTGCTGACGTATGTTTTCTTCATTGCATTTATCCTGCAGATGAAGTTTTCAGTGACAGCAGCCACTTTATGGTGTACACTGTTTGGAGTAATTCTTACTCTGGGATTAGCTTTTTCTAAAAAAGTCAGGCGAGTAACCTATTCTAAGCTGATCAGACATCTCTTTTAAGGGTCAGGCCCGTATTTTCGACTTGCGGTACTCAGAGAGAAAATGTCCCTGGTCTAGTCCCCAGAAAACAATTTTGACACTGGAAGTTTCTAAGTAAATAATACAAAAAAATATTACAGTAAGACCGTGATAATCAGGCACTCGATGGTCTAGCATGCATCAGAAATCAATTTTTTCCTGTATTTTGAGCATAGAGTCGGACGCATTCAGGAGATATCGGAACCACTTGGCATTCAAAGTTATGGTGCTTTTTTATTCCATTATAGGCCTATAAAATATTATTTACATTGAACTTTGCTAAAACTTTGAAACTTAAACTGATTTAACAATGCAGTACAATATTTTATTTTTACTTCAATATTATTTTTGCAGTACATACTATATATGAAGCGCATCCATAAAGTAAGTTACCCTGGGGCCATTTACAGAAACAAAACAAATTTTCTCAGAAACATTAATTGCAACAGATACAGCAAGTATTCAGCTATTTTCCAACATAATCACCACCGGAATTGAAACAACTGTCATACCGTGGCACCAACTTTTGAATACCTGTGTCGTAGAAGTGTGCCACCTGGGATATGAACCACCATGTGACAACCACCTTCGCCTCTCTGTCATTCTCTGTCATTCTTTGTCATTTTGTGAGGTGTAGGAAAAGATGGAAATCACTGGGAATGAAGTCCAGGTTGTAGGGTAGATGTTTAAGCACCTCCTAGTATGTCTCCTGCAGAAGTTCGGCTGGGAGGTGTTTAAATATTCAGGTAGCTAAATCATTGTTACAAGTAAAAACAAAGTTCATTTCTGGAAGCTGATTTTTTTACACAAGTAGTTCCTAGACAAGTAGGCCTACTTGTAAAACTATAAATGTAAATGCTGTCTTTCATTTCCTTTGCCTTCCTTCGATGATGATGTAGCCACAAGAAGTGGGTAACATATTTAACATTATGCCCCTAACTTTTAGAGGCGTGAATCACTTTGGTTTTAATGAGAATTTTAATCAAACTTTTGAAATTATTTTCAAAATATAAAACTAAATGTATTAGCAGAAAATTTTTAAAGAGCCTCAGTTCTGCACCTCCCAGAGTCCCCTTTTTAATGAACTTCCCAGTATCCTATTATTGTGATTTTAAAATTGTTGTTAATATTTTTTCAAATGCTGAAATGCCTGGTTTTCTGTTTAGGATAGTGGTGTTCTTAATGCTTCCACAGTTCTTCTCAAAGAGAGGTCGACAAGCTCTTATGGCATATGCATTTGTATTAGTTCTGACAGGTCCAGCAAAAAATGCATTAAGGAATACAGAGATAATGTCAGAGTCATTAGCCTGTGGACAAGTAAGTTTAAAGTTATTTAAAAATCTGAACCCTTAAATGTATACAGCAGGATGTTGGGGAGTGACAATGGTGTAAAGATGATCTGGTATTTTACCTGAAATTCAATCCTCTATATCAGGAGTTTCCAATTTCGTGAGGTATGAGGGCCAGTATTATGTCAAGGAGTGGAAAAATGCAGAAGTCATTAGTTACTCATTTCATTGCCCAAACCCGGTAAAAATCCCATATTTTCTCAAAATTTGTGCCCATTAGCCTCCTATCAACTATAAATAAACTCTACAAGATAATTAATGAATTAAAGTTGGTTAAAAACAAAGATTTCCATAATTACCGTATTTTATGGACTATAAGACGCTCCGAACCATAAGACGCACCTTGATTTTAGGGTGGAATTTTAAAGGAAAAGAAATTTAATGTGATTTAAGAAAAATTTTAAAGGGAATAATATAATTCATTGCATTAAAAAATTATAACCTTGTACAGTGGAGTCAGTGTAAATCACTTCTAACTTAAATCCTGCCTTGTACGAAAATCTCTTCTGTACAGGTGGCATCGCATAATTTTAACAACTGAACTGATTTCTCATGAAGACTGAAAATACTTTACATCCTCTAACCCTCAATTCAGCATACGGTACGTATGACAGGACAAGGCGGAGACAACTCTTTTCATATTAAAGGACTCAACATTCCTTTATTTTCACATTGTACACCTGGCTTACAACTGCCTTCGTTTTAAGACTGACAAGTGCACTAATGTACAGTCTGTGCCAAAATTTGCAACTAACCTATCCTTACAACACCTTCTTTATGATTATGGTATTACTGGCAATGTTAACATGATTTTAATTTTCTTAGTGTACTTCGGACCATTAGACACACCCAACTTTCACGGCTCTCTTTTAAAAGTAAAAAAAACTTGTCTTATGGTCTGTAAAATACGATACTATACTTGGCACGGAACTCTCTTTTTCATTGGAAAACAAAAAACATAGTAAACATGAGAAATCTTTATTTTATGCTGTCATTAGATTTTTTATAACAAATTGCCTGGTAAATATAAGGATTTACATCTGAAAAAAATTTAAAACTTCAATCAAAAGAGTACTAGTTGACATATGCTTTTATTCAGTATGGGAATTTTTAGACCATGCTTTTTAAATATTATTGTTTCTACTGTTTTTTATGTATTTATATATTTATTGCACTTATGAATGACTATGTCGATAGCTAGATTTTACTGCTCCACATGACAAATAATATGAATTGAATTGAATTAAATTAATTCAATAAAATTACACACCAGTTTTAAATATAGAGAAAATAGAGTTGGACGATTTTTACTTGAGTCATATTAATACAGTTATCTCTTTGTACTCAGGAACAACTAAAACAAGCTGCTCGTCAAATAATTGATGCCATTAAGAAACCATTTGTTGCTATAAAAGATGCTTTCAAGAAAGTGATGAAATTCATCAAAGTAATAGTGAAAAAGATAAAAGCAATATTACTTGCAATTAAAAGGATTGTAGTAAACATTTGTAAGTTTTCATGTTTTTCCTTCTACTCAAATATAATATATATTAATTCCTTGTGTTAGTAAACTAGGTGAAATTACCACTAACTAAATATCACATAGATAACACATTTAGTTGTGGTGACAACTTTTCTACAGAATCTTAAAAAATGTGAATGAGTTGCACTTGATTCTTTATTCTTTTTTCTTATTCCAGTAAAGGTCATAAAGTCAGTATTCCAATGGCTTGGTAGTATTTTCAACATCTGTAGTAAGAAAGTAGGAACACCATTTCAGCGATGCAAGCGAGTATTTGACAATTCTGTGGCCGACTGTCAGGCTAAACTTGGACCTCTCTTCAGCTGGGCCTGTTCAATTGCTTATGTCACTGGACTTATATGCAATACTCTCAGAGTTCTGGATTTGTTGTGCATGTTTCTGGATTTCATTAATGACAGCATATTTGGGGTTGTTAAAAAAAGTGAGTTTCAGCTATTTTTGCCACCTTTGTTAATAATGTAAGGTTAACCTGAAATGTGGTGGAATATGTTAAATCAGGGCAGGTATTTAATATATTTAAGAGAAACAAGCACTGTTTTCTCAAGTGGTATGTGGATTAGGTAAGTCATTCAGAGTACTCGACTTACAGCAGTAGGATGTGAGGCATCAAAGAAGAAACATGTTCTTATAAAACTAAATGGTAGGACTACTATTATGAAAAGTGATAAAAGGTAGTGAAAAATTATATAAGTGGTTCACTATATTAATAATGAAGAAAATTTGAAAACAATAGAAGAAAAAATTGATACATTAATTAAACAAACAGATGAAGAAATTGAAAAGAAACAGTATTATCAATTTTGAAAATAGAGGAATTTCCTCAATTCCCATTGTGTTTAATATCTCATGGGAAGAACAGTACTTTTTCACTGAGAGCTATGCATTAGTAAAATGTTTAATTTGCTACAAACAACTTATTAGTAAAATAATTATTAAAATAAATGAATTATTATCAATGTTTTTTCAGTTAAGTTACATTGCATAATCAAGTATTATATTCATTTTTTAAGGAAAAAAGCACTGAATATTGGTATTATTTCCAGTTCCATTAATAATAATAATGATGATAATAATAATAATAATAATAATAATATTTATTTACCATTAGATCTTTACATAAAGATTTTGGTTTCATCAGTACATATAATTATATAGTCTTAGTTTTAGGCAATTATATACTTAAGCCAAAATGGCATAAATAGAGTTGTACTTACAGGCTAAAATAATACATAACAGAGTACATGCTTATACGTCATAGTAGATAAACAGTGCATGTCATTAAAATAATATTTAAAATATCTTCAATATTTAACCCTGATTATTGCAGTGTTATTTATTATAAATATGCTACATATCATCTGTATTGCAATCGAGGAACTTGTTGATGTCATATGCCCGGTTTCTACAAACTTGTGAATTACCTATGGGTAAATTACCCATGGATAAATTAGTTCCATTTAACCTACAATGGTATAATGAGCAAGGCCTTGGAGTTGTACAGTTAATTTAATTCAGAAGGCTTTGATTCTCATTGTTATTGATCCTATGAAAGGTTAAATTTTATCCAGCCATCCATGAAAGGACAAATTAACCCAAAGATTTACCCTTGGACAGATCTAGCCCGAGTTTGTAGGAACATTTTTTCTGTCATTTTCATATTTACCTAGAGGACATTTATCTAGAAACTCGCCACAAGTGTAAGTGATTGCTATCTTTAAATTATTTGTGTTTGTGTGGTGTTATTCTTGTGTAAATTGTGTAAATTCTGTGCATTAGATAATTTACCCATAGGTAATTCGCGAGTTTATAGAAACCGGCCAATAGAATGCTTTCTTTTTGAGCCATTTGGTAACTATTTTTTTTTAAATGTTGAATTGTTCATTGTTTTTAATTTGTGTGGTAGTTCATTAAAAAAGTTATACCGGTATAATAGGTGTAGTGTTTTTGTGTTGTAGTTAGTCTGAATGAGGGAATATCAAGGGTATATCTTTAAACCTGGTATTATTGTGTTCTAATACAAAAATTATTTGTTTGGTGACCTTTCAGAAATAAAAGATTTTGTGAGGCACATTCGGAACATCTTCTATGTATCTGTGGAGTTTAAACATTCGTATAGCTTTGAAACTCAGCAGAATGTATCGATGAAAGAGATAGCTGCAGGCATGCTTGCAGAGATTCGCCAGCGTACAGAATGGGTACTCACATTATTTGATGTCATGAGCTTAGTTATGAGCTCTGTGTTTCTTCTGTTGCTGTTCAAGTAAGTGAAAAAATAAATAAAAGCTCAACGGTCAGATTTCTCGATCCTATAATATTCTTATGAAGTGTCCAACAGAGACAATAATCTATGAATAAAATCTTCTTGGCTTCCGGGTATCTGAAGTGTCATATTTAAGATGTGTGCCGACGTTTTGACCATCTTGTCGTGGTCTTTATCAAGGCTACTGCAGCTCGCTCCAAAAGTCTTCTGTATATATAGGGGTAGTGTGTGTTTCCTTCCCAGCCAATCAAATCTCACTATTCAATACTATGTTGTGATTGGTTCTGTCACATGGAAGGAAAAACGGTCCTTTTCAGGAACAATTATTTCCAGCAGGATGCAGATGTTGGGTCCATATCCTTGATAATTTATGGCCCTCATCTCGGTTGATGTTGTTCGGATGCTTGATAATCTCTATGGCCTCCCTTATTTTCCTCTGAGTTCTTTATGTGACCATGATTAGAATCTTAGTTTTGTCGAACTCAGTTATATGTTTTGTGTCTTCAAAATGCTCAACTACCACCGACTTCTGTGTTTGGAGTGCCTTCATTGCTCTTTTGTGTTCTCTTAATCTCTCTCCTACTGTTCGACTGGTCTCTCCAATGTACTCACGTTGGCAGCTGCAGGGGATGGCATAGACTCTAGGTCTTTGTAATGGTGGCAAGCGGAAGCCAAGAAGATTTTAGTGTCAACTCGGGCCACAGAAGCCTTTGATCTCATACAATAATCTGTGGTTCATGAATGCATATATCCAATTATGTCAAGGACTAATAAAACTAATTGTAAAATATTAATTGAAATAGCTACTGGTGTTACCATATGTAAAGTATTTGATAATTTTCCTATTCTAACTTACAAATCTAAGCCAATTTACTTCAGAACAAGGTAAACACAGTACATTTGAGCATTCTAAATAACATTTCTTTCTGAGGAGTAGGATGAATAAATGAGAATTAAAGTGAGAAAATGGGATGACTGGTAGCCCTTATGTGATAAAATTGTTATTTATGGTACAAGAGCTAAAAGAAGGATTTTATTTGCGAGTAGGTATGTTTGTGGAACGAGCCTGTAAGGGCGAGTGAAGCAGTCCTATGAACAAAATAAAATAATTGTAGTATTTTTTAGATAGTCATTAACATTTGTGAAATAATAATAAATTTTATGTAATGAATTACGCACCATAGAGTCAGCCACGTTGCAGAGCGCAGACAACTGTTACTGATTTTTTCTTACACTGCTGCCTTCATGAAAACGCTTTTCACTCACCAAATATAACAACATTTGCAATCACTGTGAGAAATTTCAGATTTAAAAAGGCGTAGTGAATTTGAAAGATGTCAATTTTAATCAAACTGAGTGAATTTATTAATCATATGCAAATATTTTTAACTAAATGAGTGATTTCCATGTGACAATACCAAAGTTGGGATCAATGGAGTGGCACAAAGACAGCACTAATGCAATAATGTGCAACTTGTGCTAGAAATTCTACTTTTAATTCAAGCTATCTAAAACATATATACAGTGATACCTCGAGATACGAGTTTAATTCGTTCCGTAACCTTGCTCGTATGTCAATTTGCTCGTATCTCAAAGCAATTTTCCCCATTGAAATTAATTGAAATGCCATTAATCCGTTCCAGCCCCAAAAATGCTACCCCAATTGTTTTTGTTACGTGTTTTTTAATAAGAAAAATGTATTTATAAATGACAAATATTGTATAAAAACAATACTGTACTGCTTCGCCAAGTCAGCTACTTGCACACCTTGCTAATTTTTTTTATATGATTTCTAGAAAAACTTAGCATAGATGCTTCGACAGCGAGGTAAACAAGCACACTGGGGGAATACGTGGGATAATGCGCGAGACGCACGAGGCGCAGGCGCAGTAAACTGGTGGGCCGTGTGCAGCGTCGCAGCTGGCCATTCCTCGTATCTCAAATGTCACTCGTATTTCAAAACAAAACTTTGCTCGCTCGACAGCTCGTATCTCAAATAACTCGTATGTTAGGGCACTCGTATCTCGAGGTACCACTGTATACTTAAAACAATTCTTTGCTTTTAGGGTGATTCAATATCGACTGAAATTTCTTACTAAAGATAGGTTTGACAATTATTTCATCACAACAGATTTCAGAGACATTGACATGAGAAGAGCTAAAAACGATTTAGAAACAGTACTGCCTCTAAACAGAAGAGAGCGAAACAAGTACATTACGGTAAGTGTAGTTTTTACTAACGTAAAGATGATTTAAGTAATTAATAAGACTGGGTTAAATTATCACTGAATGACATGATTTCTATTTCATTGGTTGCATTCACAGAGAGAGAAACTAATATGAATACCTAACTCACTCAGGCATATCGCTTTGTAATAGAAAGTTATAAGTTGCAAGATTTCTTTTTATATTGTATTGTGTTTTACTATAATTTTAAGTAATAGCATTATTATTATTATTATTATTATTATTATTATTATTATTATTATTATTCCTTTATTTATTTCTCTGTTTAACTAAACAGGTATATATTTATGTACATACAGCTTTACACGCAGGTAAGTACACTGTAAATGTATATAGTAACAACAATTGTCCTGTTGTACACAACTTCTACTGGTCCACTTTTTCCCCAAGAACTCTTCTGACGATGTTACACGTTTCTAGGATTACCGCACGCTGCATAGATAAGTACAAATATTTCTGTACTTTTAATCGCTTTAAACTGTCTTGAAGCTTGAAGGGAATCTCACCAGTACATCCCAGCACAATAGGCACAATCTGCACAGTGTCCATATGCCACATAGCCTTGATCTCATCAGCAAGTGGTAAGTATTTATTAATTTTTTCCCCATAAACTTTTTCTACATTGGCTGCTAGCGGAACCGCAATGTCGATGATGTAGGTGAGTTTTTCTTCCTTCAAGGAAAGCACAATATCTGGAATATTATTTTGTATGGTCTTATCTGTGATGATCTTCCTATTCCAGTACAATTTCGCCCTCTGATCCTCACATACAGGAGAAGGAACATATTTATAACAGGGCACTGTAGGTTCCTTTTCAAAGAACATGTTTTTCAGTTCTTGGTGAATAATTATTATTATTATTATTATTATTATTATTATTATTATTATTATTATTATTGTTGTAATTTAGTATCTTTAATGCTAGTACTTTTTTTCTTACTGTATTTTTCTCGTATTTTTATAGTTACATTGTAATTGTAGTTCTGATGGTCTTATCTTTACCAGGTTAAATAGATAAACTAAATTAATTAATTAAATCAAATAAATATATTTCTACATATTTCTTTCTTGTAGTACTTGGAGGTTTGCAAGGAAATAATGAATATGTTATGTTTGTAATATCTGTTCCCAGATTTCATCAGTTCGACTGGTGAAGGCAGAACGTACAAAGTTGGTTAAGTCATTCCTCTTTCTGTTTTCCACAACATTCAAGATGGCTATTATAATGGCTGCAGATTATGGGCTCTACTGGACCCTGGATCTTATCCGCACTCACGGTGCTCTTCAGACGAGTGTTCAAGGTTGTATACTGGTACCACTTAGAGATTAGCAGATGCTTAGTTAGGTCACATATTTTTAGTAATGTATACATGGGTCACAGATACCTGTGACATTTTGGTCACGCTTTTTCGGTCGAAGACATTTTTGCATCACTGCAAATTGGTAATGGTTTTTGGGTTGTTATTCATTATTTATTTATTCGTCCTACTTTCTTCCTTAACCGGCATTGCAGCCCTTTATGAGCCTTAGCCTCCTTGATGATAGCCTTCCATTTGTTCCTATGTTGTGCCTCCTTCAACCATGCTTGAACTTTTAGAGTTTGTAGATCTTTTAAGGCTCCTTCTAACCATCTCAGTTTAGGTCTTCCTTCTTTTCTACAGACTTCAGGCTGAGAGAAGGTTATTTTTTTACAAGGGTTATTGTCTTTCCTTCTTATTATATGCCCTAGCCACTTCAGTCTGCTGATTTTTATGGTGTGTACCATATCTGGTTCTTTGTACAGAGCATATAGTTCAATGTTATATTTTATTCTCCATATTCCATTCACACAGCTTGAGCCGTATATCTTCCTCAAGATCTTCCTTTGAAATATCCTTAACTTTTCCTCATCCCCCTTAGTGAGAGTCCAACTTTTACTTCCATACAGAATAATGGGTTTTATTAATGTTGTGTATATCCCAATTTTTATCTGCTTCCTTATTCTGTTGGACATTAACAACTTTCTTAAACTATTTATTCGTCCTACAGCCTGGCAATTACAAGTAAAGATCTGGGCCTCTGGTACTGTAAGTGCTGACTCCAGCATGGTATGTACAAATTAAAACATTGGGACGGTATTCCCATGTACATACCAGGGCAGTTCAGTATTACCAGACTGCCGATTCTTAACACAAGAGTGTACAGCAGTTGAGCCATAATGCTTTTCTAATGGAACTTGACTCTGTGAATGCTTATAGTAGAATGTAAATAATGCAATATCTGGTAGAATTGTATAAAAGTACTCCTATTGGTTTCTGATGCACAGTGTGGGGGAAGACACACCTATCGCAGGAGCAGTTAGTGTAGATCATGTAACATGATGGCCTGAGTGGCGAGAGGAGGCTTCCAGTTTCACATAATTCATGGTTCTACAGATAAAGTTGTCGAGCTGTATGTAAATAAAGAAGAAATGAAGTGAATTCTTTTTATAACTGTATACGAGGCGCATCCAGAAAGTAACTTTCACTGGGACTGTTTACAGAAACAAAACACAATTTCATGGAAATGTTTATTGCGAAAATTACAGCAAGTGTTCAGCTATTTTTCAACATATTCACCACCAGAATTCAGACATTTGCCATACCGTGTGACCAACTTTTTAATACCTGTGTCTGCAGCCTGGGATTTGAACCACTGTGTGACAACCATTTCCTCTTCTCTGTCATTCCCTGTCATTTCTCGAGGTGTAGGAAAAAGTGGATATCACTGGTAGTGAGGTCTGGGCTGTAGAGTGGATGTTTAAACTTTTCCTAGCCGAACTTCTGCGGGGGCCTTACTGGGAGGTGTTAAAATTCCACTCTACAGCTCGAATCTCGTTCCCAGTGATTTTCATGACAGAGAATGAAAGAGGCAGAAATGGTTGTCACACAGTGGTTCAAATCCCAGGCGGTAGACTTTTATGACACAAGCATTAAAATGTTGGTCACACAGCATGACAAATGTCTCAATTCCAGTGGCGAATATGTTGAAAAATAGCTGAACACTTCCTGCATCTGTTGCAATAAATATTTCCATGAAATTGTGTTTTGATTCTGTAAACAGTCCCAGGGAAACTTACTTTCTGGACGTGCCTCGTATAACTGTGTTTTATAGTTATAACTAAGTCCAATCTTCGCCAGCCTCATGATGGCTCTGTAAATACGCATGTCTATGGTTCCTCAAAATGATTGTACTTTTTATACTGTAAGTTGGAAGAGGTGAAGTCTATCTTGAAAATAAGGATGTTGAGATCTTAATACAAGTAAGAATCAGCTTGAAAAATTTTATGTCATAACCGGGATTTGAACAACCTACAAATGTAGGACGCCATTGGATGTGTGTTATCAACGGAGAAACCTCCCGTGGTCTGCCTTGTCTTCTGAATCAGTTGAGGAATTTGATGTCGTACTGGCATGTTGTCATGGTAGCTCAATGGTAGAGCATCGGCGTGTTAAGCCGAAGATCCGTTTCAAATCCCGGTTATGACATAAAATTTTTCAAGCTGATTCTTACTTGTATTAATATCCCAGACATGGATTTAATGTCTATTTCCTTTCCCTCCACTTAATTAATGTTGAGATCTGTCTGCTGAGCTTATAGCTTACTGAGTGTTGTTTACTGATTGACAGGTTTATGGGAATGGATGAAATAGTGTGAACAGGAGTTTTAGGAGAAAAGGGCGTTATAATATGACAAGGTCTGTAATCACTGTTTTTATAGATAGAAAGAGCAAACATGGATATGAATTTTAATATCTGTTTACTTGTTTTAGCTCCCCAGGTTGTTGAGATAAAAGTGCAAGGAGATGGTATACTGGCAGATCTGTACCGTAGTGTGGACAAGGCCTTCAAACCACTGGGAATTAAAATGGATATTGACACAGTTCCTTGTCTCCCACAACCCATTCCTCCTGATTTTATGCGCTACATTCAGATAGGTACGATTAGTGACTCTGAAAAGTAGTAGGCTATAGGTTGATTTTAAAAAACCCACCATCGAAAATCCAGTTCCTTCAGATTTCCAACATGAATTTAGGAGTACATACTAAAATTTACCTCCCTCTGCCACATTCTCTGCTGATGCTTATATTCCCAGTACGCAGGCTACTCAAGTATGCTGTAAAAGTGCCTGCTGTTGTTTTTTATGCATGAATGCAAACACGTTTTCACCCCTTAGGCAGCGTTCACACTGAGGTGATAAGCGATATATCGTGAGCGATATACGATACGCGACACGCATGGACAGATACTTGAAATCTAAAGGGAGGCAATAAGAAAGGTTCACAGTCGCACGATAGCGCAACATATCGCAAGTGATATATCTCTCGAAGTGCAACATGCTGGTCGCCTGAGCAATTAGTTGCTTACGATATTGTAACTGAAGTAGTGAGGATTGTGTTCCCACCACATTTTTATCCCCCAGGTCGTCCCAATTTATCGCTCGCTGTCTGAACCTTCCTAGCAATTTATCGCCACAACATATCCCTTGCAATATATCGCTTATCGTATATCGCCTCAGTATGAACGGCGTCTTACAGTTAATATGAGCAGCTAATTTTTTACTTGTGTCTATCTGTGATGAAGACCTAACAACATGCTAATTTGAGAATAAGTTTTGACATGACAATCTGTACAGTCCCCTTCTGAGTTTGACTTTTAGGCTACATTTTCACAGTATTTCCTACTCACAGTTATATGTAATTCTATTCTGCTTTTAGGAACAACAGTGCTGTTATGTTATTTACTGGCAGTATTTGAGCCATATGGACTCCGCTTGCGAAACAAGATTATGTGTTACTATTATCCTGACAGAGCTAAACAGAGAGCAGTATGGCTATACAATCACATCCTCAGAACTCGTGGCTCATTCCTCAAATATGCACGCAGACAGTTGCGCAGGAACTTTGGGAAAAACAAAGATGGTGCAATTGAGTACGTCAGCATCATGGACCGAATTAGAGCAATGTAAGTAACTAATTGCTAAAAGAAAATCGTTTTATAAGAATTAAGTTGCTTGTTTAACACAAGGTGCCATATAACACAGCTGGGTGGAAGCCTATTCAAACCCCAATTACTTAGAATAAAATACTTGTGCTTGAGAAATACAGTCAAATTTCCATATAACGATATTTGTGGGCCCTAGCAAAATGTATTGTTATATGAAGGTTATTGTTATAATGAGTGGTTGTGATTTACTGCACATTGGAAATTCGACTTCATGCAGAAAACTTGTAATCTACATGATAACTCATGGAACGGACATGTGAGAAAATGGAAAATGATGAATCACAAATCTTTATCTTAAACACCATTATTTTGTTAAACTTACTGACTTCTGTTGAATTTTAACTGTACCTAGGTAGATACTTTACACCATCACACTAAAAAATTACTGTTCAGACTTTTAACATCACGAATCACACCACGCTTTGGGCCTAGGCATATGCCAGAAATTAAATGGTAGGAAGAGGGAAGAAAAAACAGAAAATTTACCACATAACTAAGGCTAAAACTAAAACACTTGCTCCTTATGGTGTTTTAACTGCATAGGCTGGACATGTTTAAGTAGCAACCCAACTCACTTTATGTTTTTGCACTCGTAAGGGATGAGTTTAGTGATCCTATTTCTTCACCCCTAGTTAACCTTTCTTTTCTGGAACTTCTATAGTATATTGTGATACAAGTGCCGTAAGGCATGCATATGGATCAAGGAAATAGTTTTTTTCAATTTTCCAAGATCCGTTATGCGCTTCCGGCATGAGTATTGCATGCTGTTTTTTGCACGATGATTATTTATATCAATTTAATTATATTAATTGTGATATTACCTGAAAATATTATGTATATACATTCTTGAAGATAGATGTTTATTTCAGAAAGTGATTCGCATTTGTTGTTTATGGGAACCGAATATTTGTGCTGGGGGGCCTTGTCCATAAAGATATGTATTATGAGGTGTGGCGTAATATTCATAACAGCACGGAAACTCTTACTGCACATAGCAGCAAGATTGCGTGTGGGAATGTCAACTTACAATCCATGGCAACAATATTCGTAAGTACCACTAATTAGTTAAGTCGTGCAAAAAGAAATTTAACAGTTATCAGGACCACAGAAAACAATGACTGGTTGCTGGTAAGGATACTACCAGCTACCAGCTACCATCCATAGGGCTAACTCACTGGTTTGCAATAATAATTTGACACCCAAATATTGTTGTAAAAGGATTTTCTAAAATAGCTTCATTGTTGTAGTGAGTAACATTTAACATCATTAAGTTAGGAAATCCGCCAGGATCAAAGAAAATATTGTTATATGAGGGTTTATCATTGTATTGATCTTTGTCATACAGAGGTTTGACTGTATTATCAAGTATTATTTTGGATCTGACATATTCAATAAAGTTTATAAGTGTGATGTCCAAAATTTCACTGCATCAGTCACCAGTGGCGTAATTACGGGGTGGCAAGGAGTGGCAGTTGCCACCCCAGAATTCCCAAACCCCTCTTTTTGCCACCCCAAAAATCAGCAGTAAAAATATCAGTTATTTGCAAACAAGTGAAAAATTACAGTTTATAAACGTGGCACAATCTTGATTCTTTATTAAACTTAACATTTATGCTGGTATGGTATGTAAAAAAAGTTTTAAAAATGCTTAAACTACATCATTTTAATGCCAAATTTTAAAAAATTTCCATACCCCCAGACTTGCCACCCCATTAAAAAGCTGAAATTACGCCCATGCCAGTCATATATAAAAGTAAATGGTGGTTGACACACGGTGGTTCAATACCCAGGCGGCACATTTCTACCACACAGGTGTTCAAAAGTTGGTGCCATGGTAAGACAAATGTTTCAATTTTATATGTTTAAACTAAATATTAAAATTTTATAAATTTAATAGTTAGTAAATAGACATGGATTTTAATGATACATAGCTATAGATCAACTAACTAATAATTACTATACACGATGTATAAATTCAGTACATTTTAATGATTTACATTTTAAAATAGATTTTTCAGCAGGTGCCATTTTAATGTGTAAGCGTATGCAGTGTGCAGTGTATTTAGCATAACATTATTACTTTATATTTTATGACTATATTTGAATTGACACCAACGCCATAAGATATGGAAAATCATTGAATGAATATGCAATAGGAGATATGAGAATCTTACACAGGAGTGATATATATGCTTGAAGTCAATATTGTACAACTGTAGATTAAAAACAAAGTGTAAAGTAAAATGTTACATACATTGAACTTTTGGACTGAATTATTTGTGGTTTAGGTGGATAATTTTATTTACATTAAATAACATTTACCACAAAAGGAAAAATGAAACTTATCAATTCAACAGATGATTTACCCTATGACAGTGATAATGATTCATCTGATAGCAGCAGGGACAAAGACAGATTATACAGATATTATGTAGCGATAAATATAACAACATAATGTAACATATTATCATCATACCTAAATAGTGTATAATAAGAAAAATTATCCCTCAGGGGGAAAAAGTCCTTACTTTATGTGTATTTTCAATAACTGTGCATTTCTGTATAGAAAACTGTTGTGCTCTTGAGCAGATAGAACCAGTACAAAGACGGTCCTCAGCGGACAGTGAAGGCGATACCAATCTTATTAGCATGGCACCAATACCCGGGACAAATTTTTATCCCAGTCCATCCCTGACTCTATTGTCCCATTATTCAATCCGCACAATTATATCACTCCCAGTCTGTATAGTAATGAAATGAATCACTATTTACAGCAATAATTTTGCTGATTGTATTACAGGTGTCCACTACTGGATAGGCTTCTGGGTAAGAGGAAACAACAGATGTGCATTCTCTGTGGCCGAGTGGTGCGTGAAGGCAGTAAAAACCCGCTAGTGAAGTGTCCTACTCCTAACTGTCCTGGGCTGTTCTGCACAAGTTGCTATGCTGCCCTCATGAACATTTGCACCATCTGCAAGAAACCCATTGAATATGGAGACCTGTCTGATGAAAGCCTGGAGCAGTGAGTATTCTAATTTAATAAAAATATTTGCTAAGTGTTCCACAAGTCAGATTCCCCTTACATACAAGGGTATGGGGCTGTTTATGGAAACAAAACACAATTCCATGGAAATGTTTATTGCAACAGATACAGCAAGTGTTCAGATATTTTTCAACTTTTTCGCTACCGGAATTGAGACATTTTTCATTCCATGGGACCAACGTTAGAATACCTGTGTCAGAGAAGTTTGCCACCTAGGATTTGAACCATTGTGTGGCAACCATGTCCGCCTCTTTGTCATTCTCTCTCATTTATTTAGGCGTAGGAAAAGATGGAAATCAATGGGAGCGAGATGTTTAAACACCTCCCAGCAAGTCTCTGCAGAAGTTCTGTTGGGAGGTGTTTAAACAGTCACCCTGAAGCCCGGACCTCGCTCCCTGTGATTTTCATCTTTTCCTACACCTAAAGAAATGATAAAGAATGACAGAGTGGCTGAGATGTTTGTCACATACTGGTTCAAATACCTGGCGGCAGACTTCTATGATTCAGGTGTTCAAAATTTGGTGCCATGGTAAGACAAATGTTTCAGTTCCGGTGGTGAATGTGTTGAAAAATAGCTGAACACTGGCTGTGTCTATTGCAATCAATATTTCCTTGAAATTGTGTTTTGATTTTGTAAATGGACCCAGGGAAACTTACTTTGTGGATGCGCCATTTATTATTGAACCTTCACTCATTAGAATAACATTACTATACAATGTTATTGAAATCAAGTATTCAGGTATGTTTGTTTATGTCTATGTCAAAGTCAAAGTCACAGCTTGATCTAACTAAAGTAGAGAACAAAAATAAGATTTCTTGCTTTGCCACTATTGGAAAATTTATCAAGCACCATTTCAAGCACTTCCTGCTTGGCTGCTGTGACTGGCAGAGGCTGAATTGCCACTTAGGCAAACATTCAATGTTAGACTGAATTTTGTATATGCTTACGTTAGAGAAAGAAGAAACGGCACTTCTTTTTCACAATTTGCCCTTAGCAATTTGTGAGTCAGGATGTGCAATTCAACTGTAAATTAAAATGTCCTTATGTGAAATGTATTAGGATGTCTTAAGGCTCTATAAAGAGTCCTAGGATTTCTCATTATTTTGGGGGGCTGCAGCCCTCTCAGCCCCCCTCTGCTCAGTAGTGTCACAGCCTTAGTACATTTATAATTGTTAGCAATTTTATTGCTTATGATAGGATTTATGGCTCTGTAAAGTGCCAGATAGTTTTTTTTTTTTTTGGCACTTTAGAATATCTAATATGTTTTTTATGTTATTATTACATTCTTAATTATGTTATATGGTATTGGTAACAATTTATTTTACTATTTTCTATCTTTTTTTCACTACATTCATTTTAATGATATTCTTTTAACCTTTAGTCTTCTTTTTCTTACAACTTTATTCGTAAGAAACCTCAATATTTTAAACCTGTCATACATAACTCACAATATTTTCATTACTTAACACACTAGTGATTCATCAGATGATGAACCGAAAAAGGAT
Organism: Ectobius pallidus; assembly: GCA_964059195.1. NCBI lineage: Eukaryota > Metazoa > Arthropoda > Insecta > Blattodea > Ectobiidae > Ectobius > Ectobius pallidus. The sequence continues at coordinate 28,687,205 of CAXKWD010000004.1, read as the reverse complement.
TCCAAAGACGACAATGACAAAGAACCAGATCCACAGAATGAGGGTGGATTTTCTTCTGATCTGTCTTACGGCTACCAAGATGACAATGGCAATGATCCAAATAGCCACAAGCCTCCCCTAGAAAAAAGACCTCCATTCAAAGATGTAGAGGAACAAACTGAACATCATCCTGTGTCCACGCAGATATTCAATGCATCACTCGATCCAAGTTCGCAGGTAAGAGTTAACTACAGTATGTATACAGAAACGTTTCCAAAAATGTGTCAATGAGAGGAAGTATCTGAACTTGTAAAATTAGCTCAAACAGCAACAGTGATTCATTAAATCCATCTGATTACAAGAAATCTTTCAGTCAAGACAATCATTTTAAAGTTTGTATGATGACTTATTTTATATTTAAATATAAATAAATGTATATAAATTTTCACAATTTAGTAATAACATCATTTATTATACTGACAGACCACTGGCTTGGTCTTGTGGTTAGCATCACTGACTACAGATCTGTCGGCCCGGGTTCAATCCTCGGATTTTTCTGAAGTAGGGAGGTCTGGAACAGGGTGTATGGGGTGTGATTGAGATTGAGGAGCTACTTGATAGAGAAGTAGCGGCTCCAGTCATGGAAACCGCCATTAACGGCTGTGGGTTTCAGCACATTAACTTGTGAGTTTACCACCATACTGAATGGATGTGACAATATGTGAACAGAGTTCTTACATCAGAATAGCTATTTCTTAGAGTGAAAATGCCAGAGAATGCCACAGGGAGCTATTGGAAGGTTTAGGAATAAGGACCTTTCGTACCAAACTTTGATGGTTTATAGGTTGGGCTATTTGTGTTTTCATGCTTCCGACTACCGGTAGTGCAATACAGTGTAGAGTGGCATGATGCCATCTTGTAGGCATGTTTATGGGTGTCTGCTCCCTACTCTATCCTACACCTAGTACCCATAATCTGCATCATACATACATTCCATACCCTGCCCTTTCATTTGTATATTTCAATATGATCCCACATTTTCAAAAAACAAAAATGTTGCTATGACTTATGCCCCATCCTTCCAATATATATTACATTTATAGTCCCTTCTTAAAGCATTCCAGTGTTTTTAATAATAGCAAGATTAACTCTATCAAATGTATGCCTGTTCCAGGATGATATACAGGAAATTTACAGAAGAGTGAAGAGAAAGAAGAAGAGACTGAAAAAGAAATCGTCAAGATTCACATATGTAATGGGTATTCTACAACCTAATAAAAGTAAGAAAAGAGAATATGAATCAGAGTCAGAGAAACTTCTCAGTGGTGGTGATTACGTCAGTGAAACAAACTTTTCATCAACAGACTCAGAGAGTTCAGAATTTGAAAAGGTGTCATCATGTTGTTCACAGCAATATGAAGGTTCCATTGAAACTTCTGGGATATTACAGGCTCAAGACAAAATTCGAACGTGGTCTCAACCCTACATTTCACCCCGAAGTTCGTACAAATTGAAGAAGATGAAATCTTCCCCCACTCTGAAGACACCATTTAATATAAGATACACTGAAACTTCTGAGCTGTCCAAAGACTTCCAAGTGCAATTTATGACAGAAGAATTCCCAAGTTCCTCTGAAGCTGTATGCTCAAGAAAAACTGAAGTGATAGAAGAGTCCTATGATGATATGACTGGTCAACAGTCTAGAGCAGTAGTTCATACAGCAAGAGGAGTTCTTCAGGTGAGACTTGATTTCTGTATATCTTATTTATCTTCCGTTGGAAGGGTAATACCGGTATAGTTATTAAGTTCCAGAATGGTACTTTATGAGATTGTGTGGTGGAGGCAAAAATGTCTGTCTGTCTGTGTGTCTGTATGCGTCACAACACAAATATGATGTATTGGATTTTCATGAAATTTGGTAGGCCTATATACATTTATAACGTCCATGGAATGAAGCCCATTTATTTTGGACCCAATCGGTTGCCCGAGTAAAGCCCGATTTAGCACTTATTTTATGGTAATATATTATACCGTATTTATCAAATGCAAATCAATTTTTTTTTATTATTATTATTATTATTATTATGTTTCTGAAAAAGAAAATATAGTTCAGTTTTTGCTGTTACAGATATTAAAATAGTTACATAGAATCTTATTGTAAGTTTAATCCATACATTTGAATTGTATTTGATAGCTATAAAAGAAGTAAAAAGAAAAAAAAAAGTATGTAGATCAAATCTAATGCACGAGTGATGGCTTGATGCCATATACGAGAGTGATGCTGGGTTAATTACAGTAGGTTCATTTATTTATTGAGAAATGGGTTTTGTAATATTACAATATATATGCGTATAACGGTAAATAACTGAAGGAAAGAATTATTAACAAACATAATCTTAACTGAAAGTACTTCCTTCAACTAGAAACTTTCAATAATAAAATATTTATTACTAGCAGTTGCCCGTGACTTCACCTGCGATTTTTTACTCAACTGCTAGATATTTTATTTAAATCATTCATTTAACAGAAAAATAATCAAAACATATTTCATAACACTGACATCATTTTACATAAATTGCAGGAATTACATAAATTTATTCTTAATTATATTGTTTTAAATATTAATATAAATAATTAAATGATCAAAACAATTCTTATGCTGTCATAATTATTATTGGCATACAGATTCGTAATGAAATGATTAAAATGAACCACAGATTTATGAATCTTACCCAAATCATGCATAAACAATTTATTAGAACGATTGATAGTTAAAAAGCTAAAAATCCGGCTTTGAGATGCATTTCATGATTAAGTATGCCTCCTGGCGAAAAAATTACCAGGGATTCGAGTTTCTTAGCCCAAAAAACCCCGCATACTGAGTTTCGTACAAATCATTCAATGTTTTCCCATTTAGGCATGCCTTCAAGGTCCCCTTCTGTCCACCTATGTAAAACAAATCACATCTCCGTGAGTCCTAAACAAATGAATCAAGACAGCAACCAAGCAAGGTCACCATCAATTAATTTCACAACTTATTGAATAGGCTACTGTGTTGTTAATAGGCTGATGCGTTGGATGTGCCCGGAAACACAAGTCCAAATATTATATTAGATTATCATGTTTCAATTCTGTTTTAATTTTCTGTTTTAATTCAATTTTAATTTCTACAGAGTATGCCTACAAGAGAACCACTGCAGCAAGAGAATAGTGCTTCCCCATCTCAGTCAAGCAAAACTGTAATAAATGAATCATCAGAATTCGAGAGTGAATCTCTAACATCGAGCAGGACAAGCTACCCAAGATTTTCAAATCTGGTAAAGAAATTTCTCCAATTCTTCCGGAGGGTGAAAAATAAGGTATAAAACTGAGTTCAGCGTCCGAACTCAGGTTTAAAGTGCATATATTGATTTGGATTATCCATTATCCATATCATGATATATTTAGTTTTGAAATTTATGAACTTAAAAGATAATTACAACTAACGCGTCAATATTTCACCAAAATCAATGAATGTTATGTATGACTTAGGTTCCCACTTTTCAGTAGTTTAATTGAGAAAAAATACTTACATATCTACAGGGGTTGGAGCTTAAAGTCATGGCATTGTATTTTTTACAACATTCAACACCTTGTCACTTAAAGTTCAGAGAATCAATTGAAAAAGCTAAACAAGGAAATTGGAGCTATAATAACATTGTTGAGTAAGCATCAACAATGGAATAAATTATGGAATTGCTGCAATAGCTCGAGATTAAGGCATCGATAATGCACAAAAACTGCTGCTGTTGTACTTTTTACAACAGCGCACTTGCCGGAGGGTTATTTTTTATTTTTTTTATTTTTTTACCTGTATGCATATACCTATTGTTGTTGGTACTCAACCTGTAGGCATTACAGAAAGAAATAAAATAATAAGAATAATAATATTGTTATAATTATGTCAACAAACTACATTTTAGATATGCCAGTAGGTGTCCTCATTTGGTAAATGAAAAATCTGGTCAGTTCATGTGTATTGTATTAAATGTGTTGATAAATTTCATGTTGTATTATCCTACGAGGGATTTGTATGTCGTGTATAAAATAATTCCACCTATTTCCTCATATAAAATGTTTTGGTTAAAATATGAGCTCACAGCTTTAGTCAAATCTAACATTTTTACACTTGTCAATATCGTAAAACATAATTAAAAATTATAGCTGTCACGAAAATTGACAGCTATAATTTTTAATTATGTTTTACAATATTGACAAGTGTAAAAATTTTAGATTTGACAAAGCTATGAGCTGATATTTTAACCAAAACATTTTATACAAGGGAATAGGTGGAATTATTTTATACACGACATTGTATTAAATGTTTGCTTTATTGTTTTAAGAGTGATGACTCTTCTACATCTAAAACGGAAAGAACGTCAAGCACCTCAGAAAAAGATGTAACTTCCACTACATCGGGTAAAGGAGCTACAAGTACTTTTGAAAAAACAACACTCTCATCACAGACTGAAGAAACGTCTGGAAAGCAGATGAGTACTTCTGAGATGGATGAAACAGTTACTAGTAGCTCAAGAAGGGAAATAACTTCAGAACAGAAGGATAGATCATCAAGCACATCAGGTAAAATCAAAGTCAGAAGCAGTCCTACTGTCAACAAAAATCAAGGTATTCGTGATGCAAAGAAAAATATAGTTCAAAGAAGTTTCACAGACAGTGCACTAAAAACAAAGAAAGATGTTTTAGAAAAAAGTACAAGTGCTTCTGCAAAAGAGAGGAACACCACGAAAAGAAACCACGGGCATTTGAAGAATGTTGGTACTAAAGTGAAAAGTAGCAGGACTCGGCGTGATTACATTTCATCAGACAGGGAAAGTCTTGCATCTCTCCTTGGAAGTGAAGAAGATGAATCTGGTTCTTGGAGCGAGATGTCCACTGAATCAATGCCTTCTGGACATGAGATGAAACTGTACAAAACCAAACTACCGAAAGCAGAATCCTCCCTGGTAAGTTGCTGTAAAGGTTAATTCGTTCTGACTGTCAAAACAGCCCCAAATAGGAACTATTTAGACCCTAGTGAAATACTCTTAGGTGTACCGATCATTTGCAGTCTTTAGGACCAAAAAATCCAATTGTCAACAAATGGTGATTGGCATTCTTGGAGACCTTTTCTTTTTCGGTCTCTGTCACATTCAGAAATTACTAATTCGCGGGTGCGCGGACAAAGAGAGTTAAGTCCACCATCCTCAAAAATTGAGACATGTCCATAGACTTATAAATAAAAATGTTCTCTACATTTGTGTTAAGTCCAGTAAGTCATATTCAAAAACGTACGTTAGTTATGGATGTGTGCATCATGGGTTTATCCATCTCTAAAGCAATGTTGGGCAGGTAAAGTGTGTTAAATCGCTCTAATTCTCAGTAACAAGAAAGTGGACTTAACTCTCTTTACCCGCGCACCCCCGAATTGAAATTGCATATACTACATTTGAGTACAGTAATAATATTAAATAACAGGATAATAGTTAAATAGTCATTATAAATACAACTCCCAACTTGGAATTCCCCTAGATAAATTCCCTTGCGACATCAATGCTCGTGAATTTATTGATGATTTCAAAGTCACTCATGGCATTACCTACGATAACATTATTCCACCATTTCTCTTTCTATACTCACCATGTGTTTTAGAATGTGGTTAATATAGTAATAAAAAGTATCCACTTGATAAGATAAATAAATTTGTATGTTTTCCACTTGTGTGGAATAAACTGATTTTTAATTTTTCAGAGTTCTCAGATCATAGAATCATTAAAAAAACTCGTCAACTGGAAAAGTAAAGACAAATTTGAGGAGGAAACAAGAAGTAATGAAAATGTTAAAGTACTAACAATAGAAGCAGAAAAGATCAGCGATCGAGACTCCTCGCAGAAAGAAACCTCCAAGGAAAAGATCAGTAAATCTGAAACCACTGAAGTAGAATCTATATCCTCAATAGAAGGGGATGGGTATTCTTCAAGATCTAAAGATACTAAATCATCTGCATCAACTTCAATCACAAGTCATGAGGAAGAAGAAGATATTGTTGACATAGAACAGAAACTGTTATTACAAGGAAGCAATATAGAAATTAAGAGCAGTAAGCCCAAAGATTTATTTGATTCCAGACATACTTCCAAAATTGTTAATGTACATGATATTGAAGTCCAAAATTTAGGAGATATTCCTACCCATCCAAAATGTTCAAATTTTACATTTCCTCTTATATCTCCTCCACCCCCACCTCCTCCTCCACCTCCTAGTATGCCAATTGCTAGCACTACAGATATATCAGAAACATCCCAAGAATTACCATGGCAAGACAAACTATTACAAATAGAAACTTCTGAAGACAATGAAGCAAAAGAGACAAGTATCAGCGATCACAGAGTTCAGTTTCAGAGAAGTGATGAATCTGATCATGAATTATCAAGCCGATGCTCAAAACATACACCAGTTCCAGGCAGAAGACCACTGTATGATTTTGATACACTGTCATATCAAGGTCACAGGTCATATTTTAATCTTATTAGAGAACTTGAAGATAACCTGAAACGACGGAAAGCAAGGAAAGGAATGCAATATGATAGGACTTCACCTGATTTGATTCAGTCTGGAATGAAAAGGCTTGAAAAACAGCCACAAAGAATAATCTTACAACAAAATCCCCCAGCAATAAGATCTATAAGAAGAATGCTACCACCTGATATAGTACCCAAACAATCCAACATTCCACCTGCATTTCACAGAGCAATTCTTATCTCAGAATCAGAGGTACGGGAACGACAGAGGGTGCAAGTTGAGCAGCCATCGTTACCTCAGTCTAGGAGTCATACACCTTGTAAATGCCCTAAACCAGCTGTCCAGAGCTTACAGTATGCTGAACTTCAGGATTCAGCCAGCAGAGTACAGAGAAAGTATAAGCCACAATCATGGTCTGAATCTCAGCAAGAAACTTCTACTTCTGGTATCAACTTTCCTAGAAAGAAATTTAAAGTAACTGAACATCAAGATCCAGAAAACCATTCTGCTGAAGAAAGAAGATCCATTTCACCAAGGATTAAAAAAGCAAAAGCTCTTTTTGAGAACAAAATGACAACTTCTAGTGAACAAAAACAGGCTAAAACCCCAAGTTTAAAAAGACATGAAGAGCAAACAGAAGGCCCGGAAGCACTCTCTCAATTGCTACGAGAATCTAAACAGTTGAAACAAGAAAAATTACACTCAATATCTTCTAGTCCACAAGATGACCGAAAAATGTATCCTGAACACAATCGACAACCTAGACATCTAAGAGAACTTCAACCTGAGATCAGTTTACATCAGGCAAGATCAGGTCTTAATGTAAAACCAGTTCGAGCTCCTACCATGAGAAACACATCCAATCAGGAAAGTTACGCACAACAATTTCAGTCCACTCACTTGAATTTGCGAGGAACAAGAGCCCAATACCATTTGAAATTGTCAGACCAGAATTATATTGATCCACATATGATAGAGGTACAAGAGCAGCAAGAAGAAGGAAAACAATGTTACCATTCTTTACAAGCTAAAGATTTCTCCCAGTCTGAAAGAGGTTTTTCACTGACAAATATTGTTGATGAACAGAATCACAAAACACAAGCTAAACCTTTAAACATATGGGATCAGCAATCTTCTGTAGAAATACTTCAACCACAATTCCAAACTCCACAACAAACTGGTCTTCAGCTATTAAGACCCACAGTAAGACAAGTCCCAGAGAAAATTAAAATGCTAAGAAAAAAAGACAACAGTCACAATCAACAGTATCAGCAAACAGAAGAACTTATATACAGATCAAATCTACAGACTTCAAATACCGGTGCCAATAGAGACATGCAAGAAATAAAGTCAATCTCTGAGCCTGCAATACCATTAACACAAGCTAATAACGAAGAATTTGCAAGAACCGGGAGAAGGCATACAAAGGCAAAGAGCCAAACAATTATCAAGAGACCTGCTGGGTACTACCACCAGTTTGGTACGATTTCTGAAGAAGATGAAGAAAATGCTGACAAAGATAAAAGTAGTTGAAATGTGTAATCTTGAAGTTTGATAAAAATTAATATAGGCCTTCTGGTAAACAAATTCTTCCTAATTATATAATGTCAAGCATTATTATTATTTACAGTTTTTCATGACTGATGTCAAAACCTACTTTTCTTTGAAGTGTTACTGTATTTGTTGTTTTAATGGATTAATGAAATGTTCACTTGAAAATTTCATTTCTAGGGGGACATTATTATTTTCATAATATTGTATTCCCCATATTTTTCAGGTTTATGTTAATGTGTTTGGTAAAACAGTATTCAATTGTTATATAATTATGATAGCTGTTACTTCTATTCACAAACTTGTTTATAAGCGTATTCAGCGTTTAAAAATAAAACAACTAAGTTACAGTTATTTAAAATGTCAAAAAACTAATTTGAGTTCTGAACAAATTGCCATTTCGTCATCTAGTATCATAATCGTTTAAACTGAATATCAGCGAACAAAACATCACAGATCATAGAAACAGTTGCATATGAATAAATTATACAGGAGCCTACTGGTAAACCCAAAGATCCTAAACACGCGATATGACTTGTATGCAGTTAAGGAATGTTACCTATTTGAATTTTGTTACGCTAATTTCCCGATAGAGGGCAGAGAGACAAGTGGTAAGCCTCTTGGTAAGCCCATCGTCTCACACCCCCCCCCCCCGAAACTAGGTACTACTTGACGTGAAAGGGCCAAGGAATTTTGTCCAGAGGCTCTAATTTAGGCTTGGAGTTCTTTTACGTGCCGTAAATCTACGATACGAGTCCACCAGCTTAAAGTCTCTCCCCGGGGTCTCCGTGCCCATGATTTTTACGTCCTGAAAAATTCATCAACAATTTGAATGCTTTATTCATAAATAAGATACTGAAATAAAGAACAGTGAATTTTTCGGTAAGGTGTCTTTTTAGAAAAATCTACCTATTGCAATCGATACCATGTCACGATTTTCGAAAAATTCTTTCATGTCTTTACGTTTCATGCTTCCCTAAGTACGAAACCACCGCCCGTTCAATGTTTTTTTTTGGGGGGGGGGATATTCATATATCACACTAGAGGCCGTAATTTTGAAGATATTTGAACCAAATTTTATTATATTATTTCTAGGCTCAATAGTTCGGACAAGTTCGTTAATGAGCAAAATTGGCCCAAGGGGGGGTCGAGGGGTTGACATTTTGAAAAATTTGTATCTCGGCCCCTATGAAGTGTAGAGGGGAACTTTGTTTGAATAAATTAGAGAGTTCACAGTGACATCAACGATTCGGGGGTTTTGGGGGTACGACTGGGGGTGGGTGGGATGGAAATTAGACATTTTTGAAACCACGTCTTGTGGGGTATCGTTGAAAAGCTCTTGATGAGGACTCTACAAATCAATAACTAGTTTCTCCATAGCTCTCATATAAGGCGAGATTTGAATGTTTGAAAAAGTGCTCTTTCCTCTTTTTTGCAGTTATTATTGCAGGTCTGTCATGCCAACGCTAAAGAAGAAGAGTGCTGCGCAGCGACAATAAATTAAACCAAAAGCACTTCGAACTCTACCTCAGCCTGTAAGCCTGCCTAAAGGGATTTTTGTTTTTTTTTGTTTTACATTCCAGTCATCCTGAATACTCCCCCTCCTTTTTTTCCAAACAAGATCTTCACACTACATATTTACCACAACGATCAAAACCATCAAAACCAAGCGGCACAGAAACGTCTGATTGAGCATGTCACAATTAACATAAGTCAATAACTCGCGGAAATTACGAGTTATCTATAATTGAGCAATACAAATATTAATTCTTCGAAATGACCTTTCATCAATACACCACGTCTTTCCTAGACACGCAATTTTCTCATTGATTTGGCGAACAAAAGTACAAAATAATAGCCTAACATAAATATGAGTTATGGAACTCGGTTGACACATCTCAATTGTTCCTCCAAGATAATGGTAAGAAACCGTCAAGGCGGGAAGGTACTACTAACACCACTTTCATTTATCTACTATATATCTGTAGTATGTCTGTGGCGGACAACTTCAGTAGTGGTTTGACTTTCATCAGAGACTGCTGTGTGTGCTCTCCCAACAGCCAAGAAAACACGTTATTTCGTACTGGTATGTACACATACATTTCAATTATATAATTGGGATTTTTAATTTCAATTAATAATGATTTAATTATTCACCAGTTACCTACATCATGTCGTGTATAAAATAATCCCACCTATTCCCTCGTATAAAATGTTTTGGTTAAAATATCAGCTCGTAGCTTTGTCAAATCTAAAATTTACACTTGTCAGTATTATAAAACATAATTACAAATTATACTTGTCAATTTTCGTATTTTTGGGCAGTATTATTATTGATTAATTAATGATTTAACTGAAAGGTAATGTATTTTTTTTGTGTAAGTGTATATTTTGTTGTAAGATATTCTTTGTCTGCAAGGCAATCTGCGTTGTGCAGAAGGATTGTATAAATAAAAATCGGCTATTCAGCCATCTTCAGGTCCTTTTTCTTTCTCTAGGTGATCCTATTCTGTTCGTTAATCCATTACAACTAGGATCACCTAGAGAAAGAAAAAGGACCTGAAGATGGCTGAAAAGCCGAAATATATTGTCCAAAAAATACGAAAATTGACAACTATAATTTGTAATTATGTTTTATAATACTGACAAACGTAAATTTTAGATTTGACAAAGCTATGAGCTGATATTTTAACCAAAACATTTTATACGAGGGAATAGGTGGAATTATTTTATACACGACATACAAATCCCTCGTAGGAGAATACAGCATGAAATTTATAAATACCTACATCATGCCATTTTACCACTTGTCACTTACCGTACTGAATAATTAGGCCTATAAACTGAATAGTCATCTTAAGTTATTGTATGTAGCCTATGTAATACATGTTTATTATTTTTATTTAAAATAAATTTACTAACATCATGTCCCATTACACTAGTAATACTACATGATTTATTGTTACAACAATACACAGCAATACAGAACAATACACGTTCTAGTACACCTTACTACAGTAGTTATTTAAGAATTCTAGAGTGATAGGGAAAAGGCGAAAAAGTCAAAATACCAAAGTTTTAGGAGAGACAAATAATGATTTATTTTCACAGCATTTTTACAATATGTAGATCAGTCCAACCAGATATTTTTACATAGTATAAGATACTGTGTAAAAATATCTGGTGGACTGAACTAAATAGTTCATTGCTGTGGAAATAAATTGTTGTTTATCATTCCTGAAACTGTGGAATTTTGACTTATTCGCTTTTCCCTATCACTCTAGAATTTAGAAAGATAATGTTATATACAGCGCAGCTAGTAATAATTATATAATAATATGTGTACAATCATTTCGTGATTTTTTACAGCATTTAACATAAATTGTTACCTTGTTCTTTTTATTTTTTATTTTATTTGTTTTAAAGATTGATCTAACATACATCTTATTCTTCTTAATTATAGAGTAGGCCTATTTTAAGTCATAATTTAGTCTGTTTAGCTTTTCCAACATCATTGTATTTGCAGTCCCAACATTTAAAATTGTTTTATGTATGTATTTACTCTGAGTTAGCTTGTTACTTCAACATGTAGTCTATATAATGCAGAATGAAATCACCATAAGGAGCAACTGTTTTAGTTTTGTCTTAGCTATGTGGCGAATTTACTTGTTTTTTCTTCCCTTTCCCACCATCCACGAGTTTAAAATTTCGACATATGGCTGGGCCCAAATCGCCGTGATATTAAACCAGTCTGAATAGTATTATTTTAGTGTGCGGGTATAAAGTAGCTATGGTTACAATTCAATGGAAGTCAGCAAATTGAGTACCAAATTTTTTTTTTTCCTTTCGATTAGGCCAGCTTAGGACCACGCGAAACAGTTGTCTTCTTCTTGTCTTCCCAAAACTTCTTCATCCTTTCGCGATGTTGCTGTTTCCGTTCTTCCGTCCATTTACTTCCCGTTTTCTTCTTGGGTTTCCCTGGAAATTCGCCATCAAATATTGCTTTCCTAAACTTTTCTCTGTTTGCAATATCCTCCTTTTTGATGTTGAGTAATTTCAAATATTCTTCAACTTCCTTGAAAAATGTGGGTTTAGTTTTTATACTTACATAGTGATCAAAAATTTGTTTGGTAAGTCTGTCTCTTTCCATTCTGAAAATATGACCATAGAATCTTAATCTTCTTTTCCTGAAAGTATGGCCTATTTTTTCTGCTTGTTTGTATAACTCCTTTTCTGGTCTCAGTTTGTATATTATGTTATTCTCCCAAATTGGTCCCATAATTTTCCTTAAGATTCTCTTCTCTGTTTTACTTATTCTTCTATCTGAGAAGGTGTTTATACACTCTGTTGCATACAGAGCTTCTGGTAAGATTACAGTTTTATAATAATTAAGGAATCGCGCACAATGTGCATTATCTTAACCTAAGACTTAACCTACCCAGTCCTGAACCCGGGAAAGGGATTTTTCACTACTGAAAAATCCCCGGCCCGGCCGGGAATCGAACCCGGGCCGCCGGAGTGGAAGGCAGGCGCGCTACCGACTCACCCACGGCGACGGATTACAGTTTTATAATGTCTCAATTTAGCATTTTTGGATATTGATTTTTAAAATTATTATTATTTATTTTTTTATTCATTTTTTCCCACTTTTTCGTTCGTTCCATGAATTATCCTGTAGATTACACAGTTTTTCTAATGTGTGGTAAATCACAACCCCTCGATCAAATAATAACCCTCATATAACAATATAATCTGCTAGGGCCCACAAATATCGTTGTACGGAGGTTTGACTGTATTCATAATAAATTCTTGAACCCGCCATTCACGAAGGATAGGCATCTCGACTAATAATTAGGGGAAGGCATTTGAGGATTTTGAATCTTTTTTATATGAAGGCTAAAAGATAGCTCGAATAAATATAAATGTGTATCATGAAATAATTGACTAAATAAGGGCAATTTTTTTCGCATTTTTTTTGGGGGCTTTATTTTACATTTTTCGTCATTTTCAAGAGATAGGTCATTTTTGGGCAATTTTAAAGTCATTTTCGGCATTTTTAGATAATTTTCGGCATCTTAAGGTAATTTTTGGCATTTTTATGTCATGTTTCAGTGGAGGTAGAGAGAAGTTTTTCCATGTATTATCGCCTCGCTCATTTCTTTGACAGTTAACATCAAAGAAGTTGCCGCCGCTTGGAGTAGTTGCCACACTGCATAGTGTTAGTAAACAGAGCGGGAAGATGTAGATGCGGCAAAACACTTACGTGGCAATAATGAGAGAATTGGCAACACGAATTCTGTCAGCGGTTTCTTTTGAGAAAACCTTTTACAGTAACAACAAGCATTGTAATATGAGAACAAAGCGAGCCGCCCGTCAACGTTATGAACGAGGCGATAATACAAATCGTTACTTTCAGACAATCGTTTTTAGTTGAGAATATCCGCCAAGTTTTCATAGTTCATTTTAAATCAGGTTTATTGTAAACACTATAGCAGTTTGTCTTGTAGCAATAAAGACTTTTTTATATATTTTTAAATGGCAAATATTTGCTAGGGGCAATTTGATAGGCTTGCCATTTCAGAAAGAATTTGTTTTTCGCTAAGGGTGTCCATGTAGCATAAATTTACTTACTTCTTTAACAAAAAAATAAGTGTGTTTCATAATGTGAATTCATATATAACGCACTGTTATAAATTGTTTCTAGCAATTCAATACTTAAGAAAACGAATAAGTAATAATGAATGTAAATTTATTGGGCTTTTTTCTTTAAATTTTTGGTCATTTTTCACTATTTTTAGGTCATAAATGCATTTTTTATTTTGCATTTCTTTCCCACTATTTTATGGTCATCAAATGCCTTCCCTAGTCATAACTCTAATAAACATTTCCCTATGAACTGTACTTTTTTCCCCACCAGACATTCTACAACCAGGTAAAAATAACGAATTCTTGTACAAACTCCTCTTCTACGCCTAGGGAAAGGTCTGGCGACAATATTCTGTGATAACGAAACGCAGCACTGCAGTAAATATTCCAGATGGTGTTCTCGAAAGCTACTTTCTTCAGGATTATAAGTAAAGAGAGCAGGAGGACGTCAAAAGAAAGATAAGAAGAATGACGAAAAATAAATAAATAAAATAAAAATGAAGAAAACAAATAAATAAATACATAAAAAGTGTCTACTACATAGCACCTACTGTACAATATTTACAGGGAGGATAAAAAAAGAAATACTATAGATATGACCGAAAGACAAAGATAAAGGGAAAGAAAAGTGAGAGAAGGTGAAACAGGAAGAGAAAGGAAGAGGGAGAGAGAGAAAATTACTTTCTTTTCAAAACTGACTGTTCACTTCAATTAATTTTCATTTCGCTTTTGAGAATTCATTAAGTCGGTAGAAGGTGGATGTAATCTTTTAAAAGCATACATTTGTGAAAGATGCGGGTAACTTAGACAAGATCTACAAAAAAATGTTTTAGCCTATGAAGAAGGTGTAGGTCTTATAAAACATTTGACCAATTGTAAGAACGGCATTTGAGAAAATTTTCTTCGCAAAGTGGTAATACCTACGGCTATATTGTCATATTTCCTTCTGTAAAGTGCTATTGGGAATAAGAAAAAGTCGTCATCCTTAAATTACATTCCCCAAAAATAGCTTGTCTGAAGACATCAAAATGTACATTCATGCTGAAAACTCGACAACTTCAGTAAAATTCTTTCTAACAATAATCTAAGTCCTAAGGGTTACTACCATAGGTAAAAGAAGGGGGTACGCCAAGGCGCAATTGAAGTACCGCGCTACCAAGAGGATGGTCGAGGTCGATGCTATTTTTCAATTGGCCTAATCCTTCTGATGGCACTATGGCCTTGGGATCGACTCAGCCTCTAGCATAAATGAGTACCAAAAGCAATACTGGGGGTTAAAGTCACCTTCATAATCGAATGTCTAAACATCTGGGAATCTCATCTTCATGGAATCAAGGGCCTACACGGCCTGTATAGTGATCACTTTACTTCATTTACTGGTGGAAAAAGTAATTTATTATAGGTATGTTTATTATAAGACTGACTGCGTGGTCTTGTGGTTGGCGTTGCTGACTACAGATCTGCAGGTCTGGGTTCGATAGTATGCTTATTCCAAATATGTAAACAGTTTTTCTCTACTTTTATATAGAGTGCCATTAACTTATAACCTCTTTTGCGAAACAAAATCTTGCTTGATAATATAGCTAGTGAAGGTTCTTGACCATATTTGGACCCGTAAGACGAAAACTATGGATGCTGGATTATATTTTGGCCCTCCAATTGACAGCTCATAAGTTAAAAACGACCGTACAATATGTGATAATATCAATTTTTTTTACAGACCCCATGTTATATTGTTATTAAGTGCCAGTATGGTACTTTATGAGGTTGTGTGGGGGACGAAAAAATGTCTGTCCGTCTGTCTGTCCGTGCGTCTGTACGCACCATAACTCAAGTACGCTTTTTCGGATTGTCATGAAACTTGGTACAAACATTCATAATGTCGATGGGAAGAACCCTATTGTTATTGAACCAAATCGGTTCACCGGTACCGGAGTAATGCCCAATTTAGTGCCTATTTTAATAGTATTATATTAGAAAGGCACCATAACTGAAATACGCTGTATCGGATTTTCATGAAACTTCGTATACGCATTTATGACGTCCAAGAGAAGTATCCTATTGAGTTTGAACCTAATCTGTTGACCGGTACCGGAGTAAAACCCAATTTAGTGTCTATTTTAAAGACGCGGTAACTCAAACATGCTTTACCGGATTTCCATGAAACTTGGTGTACACATTTATAATGTCCATGGGAACATGTCTATTGATATTGGATAAAATCGGTTGAACGGTTTCGGAGTAATTCCCAATTTAGTGCCTATTTTATGTAAATACTAGCATGTGCCCGCGGCTTCGCCCGCGATAATTATTTCAAAAATTAAAAATTAAGAGCATAATAGTTAAATCATTATATTTATTAACACCTAAATCACGTGGACTACATACCACAATTAGATAGCGTCGCCTGGTAAAAGCGACCTCAGATTCGAGTTCCTTGGTTCAGAAAACCCCTGTATAGTGAGTTTCGTCCAAATAAAACAATGTTTGGCCATATTAGGGCTTACAACATTCAAGCGATCGCGAAAGTTTTATTTCAAGGTATGACAAAAATAGACAAAGCCAACTGTAATTGTCAAACTTCCATTTAATTTAATTCCAAACCCATCTGAAACCCACTGGCAACAATATGTTTTAATGTCAAATGTGATTCGGATTCGACAATTCTGTGTAAAAAGGGATTAAGTATTCTAAAAAAATTTGATTTTTGGCATTTAGAATCAGAATTTTTCAAAATCCTTTCTTAGTGAGCACCTACATTATGAAACGAAGGTACTGTCAAAATTCCAAGTCTCTACCTGTTATAGTTTAGGCTCTACGTTGATTCCTGTCAGTCAGGACAAAGCCTTTTATATATATAGAGATACATATTCGAAAGAATTTATGAAAGTCAAATCAGTTATCATGACAACATAGTCAATTGTTTTACTGTGATCTTATAAGGATTTGGAGATTAAAATGCAGTTGGCTATGACAAATAACATTGTTGCTTTACATACGCTTATCCAACTAGACTGTTAATCTGACCCTGGTGGACAAGATGTTAACGTCTTGGACTCACATTCTGCAGTTCAATGGTTCAAATCCCGAGCCGACAAATTTGACTTTTTTATTTTTATGTGAGTGTGCGATTGTCAAGATATCACAAATCTGTACAGTACAGCTGATGCTGGACGATTTTAATCTGATTTATAAAAAAAAAAACTAGTCCTTTGTTCTTCCGTAAGCCCTGCTTAATGAATAAATCTGAAGCTTAACTTGGAAATCAATTAAAAAAATACATATTGTGCATATCATAATTGCAATGATAACTGATTAAACAAAAACATACTGGCACTTTGTTACATCAGTTTACCTGATTTTATTGTAATGTTAATCTAATGTTAGTGTGTTGCTTTTGTCTTCACGTGATTTAGACGCTGAAAATAGGCACTGTTTTTATTTATATCAAACGTAAAATGGGATGATATGCATAATGATAATATCATATCTCACAAACTAAAGCTGACAGGGCAAAACGAATGGCACATTTGGCATCAGCGACCTAAATATACCCAAGAATATGTATAAATTCTAAGGCACCAAAATGGATGTTGGTCTGTGTTATAGAGCAATTTCTGAATTATTATAATGCAGATACAAGACGCTGGAAGTGTTAATATTTAATTGGTAATATCACGCGGATTTATAACACGTTTCTGACCTCAGTGTCGGTGTTATCTACCCATAAATGAGCTACACCAGATGAGGAAATTCACAACGTGTTGACATACAGTTAACTGGCGCATACTGGATCACAATCTTTCAACTGAATACCTGACCACAGTCCTATTGACCCTATGATATCGAATTCCGATATACTAGCCTATACTAACGGGAAATGTAATGTTCATATTATAACTGCTGCAGCGTAAGGAATAATTATTACAAGTTATAAATCAATCAAGAGCTCGAGAGTTCAACACTGCATCAACAAACATTACCCATATTTTTACCTACTGCAATCGATACCATGTCATGTCTTTCGAAAAATTATTTCATATCTTTACGTTCCATGCTTCCCTAAGTACGAAACCACCGACAGTTAAAAAAAAATTTAAAAATATAAAAATAAATAAATTGTGATATATATATATATACTTACGGTAGCAGCCGTAATTTTGAAGATATTTGAACCAAACTTTGTTATGTTATTTCTAGGCCCAATGGTTCGGACAAGTTCGTTAATGAGCAAAATTGGCCAAGGGGGAGTCGGGGGAAGGGGTTGAAATTTTGAAAAACTTATATCTCGGCCCCTATGAAGTATAGAGGGAAACTTTGAATAAATTAGACTACACCCAATGGAGTTCACAGTGACACCAACGATTCGGATGTTTTGGGGGTACGAGTGGAGGTGGAGGGTGGGGGGGGGGGGGATAGAAATTCGAAATTTTTGAAACCACGTCTTGTGGGGTATCGTTGAAAAGCTTTTGATGAGTAGGCCTACTCTACAAATCAATAACTAGTTTCTTGATAGTTCTCATATAAGGCGATATTTGAATGTCTGAAAAAGTGCTCTTTCCT
Source organism: Ectobius pallidus (assembly GCA_964059195.1). NCBI lineage: Eukaryota > Metazoa > Arthropoda > Insecta > Blattodea > Ectobiidae > Ectobius > Ectobius pallidus. Next base: position 28,668,908 of record CAXKWD010000004.1, on the reverse strand, counting down.
CTTTTTTGCAGTTATTATTGCAGGTTTGTCATGCCAAGGCTAAAGAAGAAGAGTGCTGCGCAGCGACAACAAATTAAACCAAAAGCACTTCGAAATCTACCTCAGCCTGTAGGCCTGCCTAAAGGGATATATTTTTTTTCTTCTGTTTAAGCTACGTGTATCATCCCGATTTTCCTAAGATCAACCTTGTCCGTCCATTTATGTTTAGCCTTCCATTTACGTTTGAAGTCTATAGTCGTCCCAGTGGCGTAGGGAAGGGGGAGGTCCAGGGGGTCCGGACCCCTCCCGAAATCAAAACATAAAATTCTATTTATGTTATTTAAGTTCCATTTTGTTCGATTCCTGGTCGGGACAAGTTACCTAGGTGAGGTTTTTTCCGGGGTTTTCCCTCACCTGTGAGACAAATGTCAGGTAACTTTAGGCCCTTGTGGTCCCCGGATATCATCTGGCCGTCATTATCATCTTCATCCCCATCCTCGCCTTGTTCTGAGTGAGTGTGTGTGTGAATGGTGTGTATCGTCCTATGTGTTCGTGTTGTCTCGGAGGTGGCCCCGCGTTGGGCTGATCACTCATCCGGGGAGGCCCTCCATGTCCTTGTCTGGTCAAAAAAGTATGTATGTGATCCAAAGATAATCCCTCTCCCGACAGGTCGCGGCCCTGTAAGGCCCGGGCGGCTTGGGTCGCTTAAATCCTAACAGGGAGAGGTAAAACTGCGAAAAAGAAAGAAAGAAAAGAAAGCTCCATTTTGTCAATTATTCAAGTTATTTAAATTTCATTCTGTCAATTATTTAATTTTTTTATTTAATAATAAAATACTGAACTTGTAAATGTAGGTCTATTATTTCCACTGTTCCATGTATTAATTTATGTTTCTTATAAATAGTAGTAAGTACTACAACTTAGGTAACGATTTCTTTTAGTTGGCATATCTTAGAGTATAGTAAACAAATGTTCTAACTAGTTGTTCAGTGTTAAAATAGAATAATATGTGATTTTCATTAGTACAGTATTTCAACATTTTCCGGGAGTGGCTCTCCTACCCCTCCTTCTTGGGTGACATTCCGTACCCTCAAACCCTTCAGCACTTTCAACCCTCTCCGAAATTATTTTCTAGCTACGCCACTGGACTCGCTCCCGATAGGTACTAAAAAGTACTTTTAGAATATGAATTTTACTCGAATCTTAAGTGTAACTTAAATAAAATGCCTACCTTCCTAACATAAACCAGTGGGCCCATGAAGCACTGTATGGTGCTTATCTATAGCCTATTAAAGAAAAAATCAGCTAAACTGATAGAATGAAGTGCCAGATGGAAGTGATATTAAATAATCACATATATTATAAGAGAAGCAGCACGACTTTTAATTATGATTACAGATTTCAGAAAAAATATATTTATTTGCTTGCATCTATCAAAAGCTATAACTTCGTCAGATTTCATGTTTCTAGCTCATCCGGAAATGGGTAAACATTATTGTCACTGAGTGAGGGAAACCTTTTAGAGTTTTTTAGGGTAAAAAATAAAAATTTTAACTTTTGAAATTTTCCAATAGGTTACAGGGTAAATGCTATAAGTCTGTCAAATTGCAAGTTTCTAGCTCATTTGGAAGTGGGTAAATATCATTGCTAATGAGTGGATGATCTAGAATCTAGACTGTCGTAGATATGAATGACATCACGGCTATCCAGCCCATACATATAGGGCAGCTAGAAGCATCAAATTCTGCACGCTTATGGCAGTCGGACGAACCAATATTCCTATAGGCCTAAGTGTTTCAAAAATTACATGTGATGAAAATATACAAAAAATTACTAAAAAGGGTAAAAATTAAAAATGGGAACTTTTGGGAATAGCCTATCTCCGTCGGTTACAGGCAAAAAGCTATAAATATGACAAATTTAAAGTTTCTGGCTCATCTGGATGTGGGCAAACAATTAAGTCAGTGAATGAGTTTATAAATGCGGTTTTATGCTAGGCCTATAGTGAAGATTTGCTGTTTAAAAAGCATGAGACCGTTAATTTGTCGCTACTCCGGTACCGGTCACCCGATTTGGCTCAAAATAAATAGGCTTCTGGCCATGGACATTATAAATGCACATACTAAGTTTCATGAAAATCCGATAACGTGTATTTGAGTCATCGTGCGTACAGACACACGGACGGACGGACAGACGGACATTTTCCCGTCCCGAACACAGTCTCATAAAGTTCCATTCTAGCACTTAATAATGCTGTATTAAATACTTTTCAAAACATAATGTTGAAGCGAAATAAAGACATTCTGAATTAAGTAGAAAAATAACAATATAAACGTAAGTACTGTTATGTAAGCTTTCCTTTACGTAAGTTTCCTTAATATTAATAATTTTGGAATAATATTTGTCCACAAAAGATTTTTATAAATTTCTTAGAGATGAAATACGATAATTGAAGATTAGTCAGACTGCAATAAAAAACATGTTGAGCAGCACAAAATTTACAAACGCATGTCTGATATGAGAAGAGTGTTGTCAGGGGTCGTAACCCGGACAGCATTCCACGTCACAGCTACAATAGATAAACATTATGATGCGTATTAAAAATGTTTGTTTCTCAGCCCATTACTTCACGCCCTCTTGCCAAATCACTTTACTTTTATGGCATTTTTATTATCGTCCTAATAATGGCTTTCTTTCTTCAAATTTGTGTAAACAAATTACCTTTTCTGTTTCGCCAGTTTAAAAAAAATCATATTTATTCTCTATCTTCTTTTCTACTCTATTTTCTTGATGTCTCGCTTTATGCTACTCCTAATAAGTTTATTGACAGGGAATTCCATTTTAAAAAAAGAGGTCAAGGTACAATGATCATAGTGTGAAGTGTCTGAAGACTTGCCCTTAATGGCTTATTACACTAACATCACGACAGTCTGAGAAATTACTCAATGTCTGATAAAGAATCTCACAGATGTTAAATGAAAACATTGCGTTATAAAATTAATGTGTACAGAGATTATTTACGAAAACAAAATTAATGTTCTGCTTGGTCTGCAGCATCAATTACGTAGCACAGAATCGTTTATCTTAGAATGATTTCAACTACCACTTTATAGGCGTAAAACGTGAAGAGTCATGACTTTTCTAAGCAAAACACTATCAATACAGATCTTGGTATATTCTGGAGAATCTCTGTATCTGTATCTGTTACCCTATGATCCCCAGGTGGGGCGAAGGGGCCTCCAATGGAGGTTTCATTACCGATACTAATTTTGATATGCTTATTTTCCGAAAGAGGGTAGAGGGACAGGTGGTAAGCCCATCGCCTCGCAACCCCCCTCTGGAAACTAAGTATTTCTTGGACGTGAAAGGGCCGAGAAATTTTGTCCAGAGGCTCTAATTTAGACTTGGAGTTCTTTTACGTGCCGTAAATCTACGACACGGGACCCCCAGCTTAAAGTCCCTCCCGGAGGACTCCGTGCCCAGGATTTTTACGTCCTGAAAAATCCATCGACCGCGGCCGGGTTTGATCCCGCGCCCTGCGGATCTAGAGGCGGGCACGCTACATTCTGGAGAATAGGGTTCCTTAAAAGCGGTATGTTGTTAACTCTATACACTAGCAAAGCTGTTCCCAGACTTTTAAGTGTCATACACCCTTGCAATACTTATTTTAACAATATATATAATTTCTAATGGCAGGTTTACATGAAAAGATATCATTAACCTCTGCAACCTAAAAAAAATAAAATAAAATAAAATAAATAACATAACATAATGCTTACAAAATACAATACATAACATTACAATACAATATTAGAGAGTGTTTCACTTTTGAGGGTTAGGGCAAAACCGGGTGACGCGCCGCACCGGGATAGATGCCGCACCCCCTCTAACTCGGACATTTGACACTAGATACCGCTAGTTGTCGTGATACTATCTCCAGTTCCCTCTCTAGAGTAATTGGATCGCGTAAGTTCATTGTTTGTGGTGTTTATTTCATTGTTGTAGCGACATTTATTAGGTAAGTGCACTAGTTTCACTGCGAAACATTTTTGGACTCATTACTTTATTCTTTCCTGATCTGTATTTGCTCCATTTTTTCTGCGTGTACTACTTTTAATAGACTATTTAGAGGTTTAAAGATATTGTGAGTGAAGTTAGCCATAACAACAATATCAATAAGCTCTACAGATGAGTGCGGCGCGTGTCCCTGAGTTTTGGGTCACATGCCGCACAGCTTTCAAGGGTGACACGCCGCACAATGTCTTGCAGTATAATTACCCCCCAAAATTATTTTTTCTGCTCTTTTCAACAATAAACATGTCAACTAGGTATAGGGGAAGGGAAGGAGCTAAACATTGAGGCCTATGGAATGACAATGACCTACAAGAAGCTGTTCGGCGAATTAAGGCATGGGAAATTTCCATTCGGGAAGCCGAACGTTGCTATCTTATGCCAGAGAGGACTATTCGTAGGCGCATGGACACAGGAAATTGGGAAAACCCTCATTTGGGCCTGAAGGATTAATTGATACAGAAAATGAAAAAAGGCTAGTCACCCATGTCCAGAGATTGTGTAGATAGGTTCTCTTTTGTTTTACACGTGCCTTTGATGTAAATTTAGACTGTTATTATGAATGCGGCATGTCTCCCATACGTGCGGCATAGCACCCTGTAAAGCGGCATCTCTCCCGCTTTGTCTATCAATTTAATAATTGTATTTACATATTTAATTATTATTTTATAAATATTTTCGTTGCTGAAATAAAGGGAGGGAAGATCATAGCTTGGAATCTCAAAAAGAGTTTTCAGAATATTCAATCATGTTTTGAGGTAGAAGAATTTACACAAAAGTGCGGCGCGTCACCCGGTTTTGCCCTACACAGAATGTTATACAGTCGACATTTTTTTTTTCTTGCTATATTGCATTTCGGATATTATCTTGAATGTTGTCCAGCACAGGATAGCAAGATTCTAAGTAATTTAGTATACAGCCAAATGGTTTAATTATGTAAAATGTCTATAAAGGAAAAAATCCACTGTAAATATGTCCAAATATAGATTTGGTCTAAAAACAAACAAATAAAAACTAACTCCAAAATATCTAGAGTGAAAGAAGAAAATGCACCTAAATATCTACAGTTACAAAATTTTGAAACCATGGTTTTGAACAACAGCTAGGCCTACTAATAGTCTATAGTACGTATCCTTGGTAATAAGTGCAGATGCAGTAACTTAAACACGCGTATATTTGCATGCATTTGCTGTGTGATTAAAAAACAACTGTTAATGGTGAATCTGGTTTTTCTGGCTTTCGTCAAATAGGGTTCGCATTTTGTATACTCTAGTATACAATATTATACATAAAACATCAAAATGGTATGTCTATTACAGGTAATAAATTCAAGAAAGACACTAATGCTATAAAATTATTTTTCTTGATCCAGTTATATAAACACTTTTGTTTGTGTGGTTATTATTTTTTTCTATGTGTGTGTTTGTGTATGCTTGTCAGGTTGACACAAATCTGTGAAGCAGTAGTGTTGCTGAGTGATTTTAAACTGCTATAAAACAACTATAGGCCTATATAATTATATTTAAAGGCACATAATGAGACTCATTGTAATGGCTATACCTAGGTAGTACGAAATTATACTGGTTGTATAAATACTATTTAGTTTAATGGTAGCTCTATTCGCGAAGCAGTTTTAGCAATGCTACTCGTGGGTTTCATATTTTCAAATAATCTCCCTTGCGCTTGGTTCGTTCCTCTAGTGATGACGTCGACAAGATTAAACTCATTCGTGAGATCTTATAATTTGTTTACAACTTTCAGTAAAGCTCTTCGCGTTTGTTAATTTATATCCAGATAACACTTATTATACGTGGAGATGTTTCAAAGAAACAGCGATTAGAATTCTTACAATAACTTCTTTCAAATCTTGGTCTTAAACACAGTGACTACCTAGAGTTAAGAAGTTGTTTATGTAAAATAAAGTCGTGCACTTAATAAGCCTATCCGTTAATATGAGGGGTAAGCTATTATTCTTTTGGTTTTAACGAAACACGCAAATTTTTAAACTTATTTTATAGGATCAATACACGTTTTTGTTTAAAAAAGCTCTCTCTGCAAATGTGAAAGAAATTTATCTGCGAATTATCATGAAATCAAACAGCTTCCAGCTCCAAAAATCGTAACAAATAATACATTCTTAAAATATATTGTCTTAAAGAATCATTCCAAATCTTTGTCTTCTTTACCTGGCTTTTATCTCCCCGTTGTAGGGACGTTTATGCGGCCCAGGCCTTACAGGACCGCGACCTTTCGGGGGAGGGAGTTTCTATGGATCACATACATATCTTTTTAACCAGACAAGGACATGAAGATCCTCCCCGGCTGAGTGATCAGTCCAATGCCGGGGCCATCTCCAAGACAGCACGAACACATAAGACAAGACACACCAGTAGTTGCTCGCACACTCACTTCTGAACAAGGCGCGGATGGAATTAAGATTCAAATGACGACCGTATGATATCCGGGGACCACATGGGCGTAAAGTTACCTAACATTCTTACAGTTGAGGAACTTACCATACCTACGGAACTTACCCTCACAGGAATCGAACTAGGACCCTCTGCGTGAGAGGAACGAACACATCCCTTGCGGCACAGCGGTGGACTTATTCCAAATTAAATGTTTAAAAAGCAGTGTTTTTACTGAAAAGAAGTGCTTTTTCTCTGGGGGTACTTACCCCTTAAAGATTTTTCCAGTTTAATTTATGAGAAAATCATTAATTTCCACAATTCTGAAATCTGGAGAAATGTATGCCAACAAAATAACAAAAGTAATGATACACATCACTTTTATCAAAATAGCTATTTTTAGTGTCATGTTCGTTATATAATCACATGATTTTTGAGAGGTGGGGCCTGACATTAGCACTGCGATCAGAAAACAAGCGAGCGCTACAGCACCGCAACAATGGTAACCAATACTATGTTGCCGATGTTAAGGCTACTGATTCAACATTAGAATTTGTTGTATCCCTTTCCTCTTGGCTTCAAATTCCATTTATTTACATTAATGTTGCTGCACACGTCGTTCTGTATCTAGCTATTCTGCAGTTGTTTATCATATGTTAAATTATAGGCTACGTAGGCCTACCCTTGTGAAAATGACTTCGCTTATATACTAGTCACATGATCAGCAATATCCCACTGTAATTTCGAAGTTGGTCGCAAACCAGTCAGGCCCCAACTCCCGAAAATAGGAGTATAGCTACTTTTCATTTTAAATTTAGCGCCTTCTGGTGAAAGGTGTAAGAACCCTGTGAGTGTACCATAGGCTAAATTGCAGCTTATGGGTAGAATTGAAGGGTACGAACTGAATCCACCTCCGAGGACATAAATTTGTATAATATCATGCATATTGTGTGATTCCACTTTCATTCTAAATATGTAAGTAACTGTGGCAATGTTCCATCAAGTCAAAAGTGAGAGTACCCCTTAGGCTAAATCTTTTCAGAAAAAAAAACCACTGCTGAAAAGTGAAAATAAAATTCTGTTGTTTAATATAAAGTGACTACTTCCGAAAATAAAGTGATTACTTCCGAAAATATCGAAATTTTCGAGAAGTGTAATTACGAGAAAATAATATTTTTTCCTCGATATACAAGGTCGGAGGTCCGGCAGAGGAAACGAATGTTTTTCAAATAACCATAACTCAGAAGATTTTCAAGTTAAACAGAAATGAAGCTTGTATAATGCAATTTCTGTTGACTATTTCAGAACTACCTCCGAAAAATAACGTCCGTCAAGTGACGACCTTCTTTCTGTATACACTCTCGTAGCCTCACTTCGAAATTCTGCATTGCTCTTCCCAACATTTCTTCCTCCACATTAGTGATTCTACACGAATGAACTCTTTTAGTTCTTGGATGTTGCGGGGTTTGTTTAAGTAAACCTTTGATTTGAGGTAACCCCACAAAAAATAGTCACTTATGGTCAAGTCAGGGGAGCGAGGCGGCCAATGAATGTCGCCAAAACGGGAGATAATTCCATTGTTGCGTCACTTGACGGCATTTATTTATCGGAGGTAATTCTGAAATAGTCAACAGAAACGGCATTATACAAGCTTAATTTCTGTGTAATTAAATTTTGTTTAACTTGAAAATCTTCTGGGTTATGGTTATTTGAAAAACATCCGTTTCCTCTGCCGCACCTTGTATTAACCGAAACAAGCAAATCGTAAACACAGAATCGCAATCTCATTAATATTGTATTAATGCAAGATATAAGCAGAGTTGTAACCAGTATTATGTTCTGTTTATTTCAGGTGCTGTGCTCATGGAGGTGTTACAACATAACTATATAAGCGATTACAACGACAGGTCGTGTCGGAAGATAAAGACGCCAATCGTCGCGACGTTGGACGACTTGATTAGGGAACTTCACTGCGTGTTTGAGTCCGATTCTGTGAATGTCGATTATGTTCACCAGCTCATGTCCAATTACAAGAGCAATCCTGCAGACTGGAAGAAGTTCGCCAAGTTCGACAGATACAGGTAATGTTAATGTTTATTCATCTCGGAAGTAGAATGTAGAAGTTTTCTAGAACTAAAGGCGCTGCGTGAATATCCAGTCGAAATTAGTAAATATGTTTGATCATTTCCTCGTCTTCACAACGCGACGTACTGTGAACAATTTACATTCTCGTTTTAATCTACTTTTGGCCGCCCCCTGGCTGAGTGGTTAGACCGCTCGCCTTCCACCGCTGTGGTCCGGGATCGAATCTCGGTTGACCCATGTGGAATTTATGGTGGACAAAATTGGAGTCGGGGAAGGTTTTCTCGGGGTGCTCCTGTTTCCCCTGCCATATACCTTTCCACCATTGCTCCATTCATCATAATATGACCATTTGGTTGCAATAAAGAATTATTATTTAATTTACTTTCGATCTCACGAACGCATAATCAAAATCTACTGCTTATTCCCCGACATGGGACAACATCATTCTATTCTTCATCTTTTAGTGTGCAGTATCGCGTCGTCATGTCTCTGACTTTGATCACAGTACGTCGCGACGTGAAGGCGACGAAATGATCAAACGTATTGACTAATATTGACTGGATATTCATGCAATGCCTGCCTTCAGTTCTAGAAAACTTCTATACCTTCTGATAAGAAGGAAAATAATAAATCTAGGACAAAGATCGTAAATAGTGATTAGACCCTTCTGCAGAAAGCATCCATTCTTTGGGAATTAACGTACAGTAGAACCTCGTTCATCCGGACTAACTGGGACTGGAGGTCATCCAGATCATCGAAAATCCGGATAATTCGGGAATTAGGCAATATTATTTACACTAATGTATATTACCATAGAAACAACCCCTTTATTGAAAACTCCATTCATCATGACGTTAACACCCTCAAACACGCAAATTGTAAACGTGTGCCGGACTGCATAGAAAACAGTTAATTCAATGATTAGGCTCATAGTATATTTCTTGACCCTTTTCCGTAAACTTTATCTGAAATTTAAATTTTCTTTCTGGTTATTGTCCGTTATTTTCATATAAATTTAAGGCAAACTATTGCACCCTATAGAACACATTGGGATTTTAAGGACGCATACCTTAATATACTTTTTTATGCAATGGAAACGAAATGGTCTGCATTGAACACAAATATGCTGGTTTCGACATAGAGTCATGGTGAGAGGGATGTAAAAACATAATACCACAAAGCCGGTAAACGGAAATTAATAAATTACAAGGCGTCGAAGAGGGTCTAAAGTGGGGACGAGAAGTGGCCAAAAGCGCCCAAAGAGTACTCAAGTATTCTGACTATAGCTTAAAGAAGAAAAGGTATTAAAAAGATCCCTTTAGGCAGGCCTACAGGCGGAGGTAGATTTCGAAGTGCTTTTGGTATAATTTATTGTCGCTGCATAGCACTCTTTTTCTTTAGCCTTGGCATGGTAAACCTGCAGTAATAAGAACTGAATTCGGTAAAGAGGAAGAGCCTACAATCATTTGTTTTGACAACAAGAATAGGATATAATATTCTGGGAGGCCGTGCGCAAGATCAACAATGAATAAAATTAGCAAAGCCGCTAAACAAGACAAAATTATGATATAATAATTCTTTTAAGTGTTATTATTTTCAAACATTAAAATCTCGCGTCATATGAGAGCTATCAAGAAACTATTTATTGATTTGTAGAGTACTCATCAAGAGCTTTTCAACGATACCCCACAAGACGTGGTTTCAAAAGTTTCGAATTTTCATCCCCCACCCCCACCCTCACTCGAACCCCCGAATTGTTGGTGTCACTGTGAACTCCATAGGGAGTACTCTAATTTATTCAAACAAAGTTTCCCTCTATACTTCATAGGGGCCGAGATATAAATGTTTTAAAATTTCAACCCCCTCCCCCGACCACCCCCTTGGGCCAATTTTGCCCATTAACGAACTTGTCCGAACTATTGGGCCTAGAAATAACATAATAAAATTTGGTTCAAATATCTTCAAAATTACGGCCGCTATCGTGTAAAGATATATATATATATATATATATATATATATATATATATATATATATATATAATATATATATAAATATCACAAAAATTTTTTTTGAACGGGCGGTGGTTTCGTACTTAGGGGAGCATGAAACGTAAAGATATGAAAGAATTTTTCGAAAATCATAAAGTGGTATCCATTGCAATAGGTAGATTTTTCTTCGAAAATCTACCTAAAAATGGACAGAATTGATCCAAAGTGGATCAGACATGGCACGATAAGGGCCGAAGAGATCGAACGAAGATCGAAAGGCGAAGATCTTGCAGATTATGGTAAAGGCATCTAACAAAGATATACACAAGTCAGAATGTTTCTGAATGAAATCATTTTCTGAAAATGGATAATCTTGAAGGTAAATCAGATATAAGGAAACGAATAAATGTTTGAGCCTGATGAATAATGTTGCTGAAAAGGGGCAACAAGGCTGCACCTGACTGCACATTTACATAATGCTAACAGCTGGGATGGCTTTTAGTCACCACATAATGATAACCCTAACAAGAACGTAACCTTGTCATTACATGTAATATTGACGTTTCACTGCATTCTGGAATTTTCCGGAGGCGTGATCGTAAAAAAAACACTTTGCTGTAATTGTGCAATTTTCAAGTGCTGGAATGTTTTCTAGCTAATGAAAGTAAAACGCTGATATCAAATACCTGTTTGCCTATGAGACTTATTCTACACTAATATAGAATACACATTTCACAAATACTTGCCAAAGATATATTCATTAAAAAAAAATCCCAAATTTTTCGCAGGAGGAATAAAAGTTTGCTTTTACTTGTAACAATGCTTTTTTCCTCGACATTTATTTATAATGTTTTATGCTAGACTGGGAGGGTGCGGAGTGTAGTACTGTATATATGATGTATGTTGTGGTATGGTATATTGTATGAGAGTTTGAGTGTATGTATGATGTGGGGTATGTATTATGTATGGTTCGCTTCCCCCCCCCCTACCTGTACATAGGATCCGTACATTGAAATAATTAATGCAGCAAAAATAAAGAAAATAACTGGTTTGCATGGAATTAGATGCAAATGGACGTCATTTCCAAACTCCGGGAGAACGTCAGACGCCTGAAAAACGAACCGCTCCGGACCATAAGACGCAACTTGATTTTAGGATGGAATTTTAAAGGAAAAGAAATTTAATGTGATTTTAAACGAAAATTTTTAAACATAAACAAATTATAACTTTGTACAATCGGATCGGTGTAAATCACTTCTTACTTAAAACCTGCGTTCTCTACAGGTAGCATCGCGCAAATTTTAACAACTGAACTGATTTCTCACGGAAGACTGAAAATACTTTTACACCCTCTAACCCTCAATTCAGTATACAGTAAAAGTAACGGGACCAGACTGTTTAGAAGTCATTGACTTAATTTAAACCCGGCAGAGACAACTCCTTTTGTATAAAAGAACTCAACATCCTTTCTTTTCGCATTGTATACCTGGCTTCCGGCTATCCTCATTTTACGATTGTGAGAAGTTCACTGATGTACTGTCTGTGCCAAAATTGTAACTATCATATCGTTTACAACACCTTGTTTATAACCATGGTATTCCGGTAATATTTACCAGTATTTTAATTTTTAGCGTACTTCGGACCATTATACCGCCCAACTTTCAAGGCTCTGTTTTCAAGGTAAAAAAGTGCGTCTTATAGTCCGTAAAATACGGTACGGTAAAATACGGTATGTTTCTCGTGCAAGACTAACAATAGTGCAAAATACTTTTTCACCCGTACGAAGGACGGATAACCAGCTAGTCATTTATATTTACATGATTTCGTTAGGTTATGTAGGAACTATGTAATCTGTCATCCGCAAGGAGAAAAGACAGGGCAAGATAAGAGCTTGATGACATGATTGAATGCTGTAAACAAGATCGCACTACATGGAGAAAGTGCGTGCGGATGCTGTACGCGCATTCCTCGTGCACTTTCCCGCGATTTGCGCGCGATATAATTGCGGGGACTGTTCAGGTAATGATTGGTGACCCTGACCTTCTGGTATCTTCGCAGGAAGGAAGTGTTTTGGTCAGTGACCCAGGAAATTCGCTGGTTGGGTGGTCTCCAGCTACGTGTCATTATTGTCACCTACTTCCGCGACCTACACCCAATACAAATTCTTTCGCATATTTTCCATTCATCCTTCATTTATTTTTTCGGACATACTTTCTTCTTTTTTTCACATTTCTTTTTATTCTAAAACAGAGGTTTCCAATCCCCCAGCTTTACCTTCCCTTTTGTCTAATGGGTGTATGGGGGAGGGGGGGAAGAAGTCACAGAAGGAATAGGAAGTGCGGTCTCAGATGACATTTATGCCTGGTCTGTGGCTGCTATTGCCATACAAATTTGAAAAGAATGGTGCAGGACCCCAAAAATAAAGGAATCCTGTTTGCTAACCATTGGGTCGCAATACAAGAAAATTACATGAACGGCTCGAGTCTTAGTTATCTCAGTTATAAGTCATTTTTACAGACTTAAAAAATATATGTTGTTTAATGTATTTATTTACAAGGGTAATTCAATAAGTATCCACACTCTTTTTTTTAAATTTATTGCAACAATAATACAAAACTTTCAATTACCTCATTTTTCAACATGCACTTGATCCATCATTGCACAAGATTCCTCATACCCTCACAAAAAAAGTTTTTCGACTGAATAGCAAGCCATGTATGCACCGCTTCCTTCAGTTCTTCAATGGACCAGAAAGATGGAAATCTGATGGGGCGAGATTAGGACTGTACGCTCTAACACCTTAAAACCCAGTTTTGCAATAGTTTGAGCAGTGTGGGCGGCAGTATGTGGGCATGCATTGTCATGCTACAACTTTTGTACACCCTTCACCGTGTAAAACATTGCCCCATATTGTATGGAAAGTCTTCGATAGTATTCGGCTTCTGGTACACCTTCAGAACATGGTCACTGCACACTGTTCTCCTTTGGTGCAAACGCTGAGCAGTGCAGCCATGTTTAATGTGAAACAGCGCAACACACAGTGGAGTCATAATGGTCAAACATTCCACAAGCGGAGATAAATGAACAACATGTCAACGTGCGCAAGCACAAAGTGGTACAGCCAACCTACAAAAGATTAAACAAAAACTGTGGATATTTATTGACCTACTCTTGTATATAGACCTACACACTGTTTCATCTTCTTCTCTTCTCACGTTTATCATCCTGATGTATGTAAATGTTTAAAGATTAAAAATGATAACATAAGAGGTTAAAAGAAAGTGTTAAAGGTCACCTGACGTTGCAAGATACCCTCTAACATGTGATCTAAAATGTTAACAATAAAGTATAAAGTAAGAAATGTGATAAGGTCTACTATCAACAGAGTTGGCTGGTTGTTGGCAACCATGAGTAAAATGTTATGATATTAAGTACTGTACTATCAAATTCCATTTCTGTGCATTTCAATTCATGATGAAATATACCATATTATACGCTATTAACATACTTTCAAGATGTTTTTAAAATAATTATTTGATGTCAGAAAGAAAACAATGCACACTACAAAGCCTTAGAATTTTGAAACCAAGGAAACATGTTATAGATTACAGCAGAGAAAATATAAGTGAAATATCTCCATGTATTGCAAAAAGGATGAGCTGCCTAAAATGTATGAGTTCCAGATATAGAATACTGCGCTTGTCCGTCTCGCCATCACCTGCATATACAAGGTAACACACAATTAAACCTCTGAGATTTGCTGTGGTTTGTACAGGTGTTGCAACATTTATTATTAAATTGAATGTTGAGTTCATTCTGGATACACTAGGATATCTGAAGAATTGCTCGTCAAAAAAATGTGGCAGTTGTGGGACTGTTGTGCTTGGGGGAGGAACTGGCCACGAAAGTAGACCTGTTTCACTCTGTGTTGTATGTGGGACTTTATTTTTCTGTTTGCTTGTAGAAATTGTTTTTGTTTCAAGGGGAAAAAACTTTATTAACTGGTACTTCGTTTTATTCTTCCTTCAGAAAGCTCGTTTTGACAGACCTTCATGGGCTATTACCCGCAATGTTTTTATAAGACTGGCATACCGTAACCTTATTTATTAAAAAATATACTGAACATTTAAAATAAACAAACTGAAAAATATAATTCAGTTCATAAGTAAATCCACAACCTTCAGTACATGGGGTCCTGTGCAATGAAGGAACATCACAGCGCCATAGAGCTTTACTTTCTAACTAACAAGAGTCAGCCCATCCTGTTTGCAGCCAGCTGTACATATAAGATGTTTTCTAACTTAAAAAATTATGTTTTTGTTGACACTTACAAGGACCTTAGTCACTGCCTATTAGCTTACAGAGTAGGCTACATTTTAATAAATGCAGAAATTATTTTTTTACTAATCTCCAACCACTTCAAATTGAATCAATAAGGTAGCTTACTTACATAATGCTTGTAAGTCCTTCATTTTATCCTTTTAGTCCTCTTTGCTTCAGAAGACTCTGATCTGGTCCTGAATAATCATGCGGTATTAGTTTCTGAAATTAAAATGTAAGTACAATGTTAAGTATTTTTATGACGAGAGAGACTAATAGGGACTTTAGTAATCTATTTTTAAAAGTTATAAAACATCAGATTTATGTCGATCTGAAGTTAATAAACCAATTTTCTCTGAGAATTAACCATATTACCATTCCTATGCATATAGATTCTGGGAAAAGCTCAATTTGTATACAAAACTACAGAACATTTTTTAAAACCATTCCACAATTTATTGTGACATTGATATCTGAACATATTCATATAAATCATCATTGGAGCATTAGAAGCCCTTATGGCATTGCCCACAAGGAGTGAATCTCTACAACAAGCTACCGTATTAGGAAAATAAAAGAACCCAACTTGACTGGATATAAGAAGCATGTTAAGTGGATACTGGTTTCTCAGGCTTCCAATCAAATGAATAGGAGGACTGATTCCCAGCTTTTCACAGCATCACCGCCATCTTTTAGGGAAAAGTGAGCTAATTGGGAAAAGGGATAAGTTGAGCTAGGGACCAATAGGAAAGCTGGAAATCGAAAAGATAGATGTAGAGCTCTAATCAGTTGGGAAGGAAAACTGACAGGAATAGCAGTGATGTAATAAAAAGGTCCTTTTATTGGCCAACGCTCTATTTAGGAGTGAGAAAAACCATTTACATTTCTTTACTATTTATGAGACGTATGTTGATACCAAGAAAGAAACGCTTAATTTCTCAGTTGATTTATTAATTTTCAAACAAACCAATTTATAGCATTTGTTGCTGTGATGTAACGGTAGCCTTCTTTCCTGGTAAAGGTGTTAACCATCAATTTGAAGCTGTATGCTACAGATGTTAATATCTTGCACATTTTCCTCCCAGAAAGCTCTCAAATAATGACAAACCACAACATTTTGTCGAGGCATAAAGAATTCCACGAGGCAAACCTATAAGTTCCTCTAGTGATTTTATACTTGAGATAAACTCCAAATGTTAGTTTAATTTTGGGTCTGAATTGAGTTGTGGTGCAGTTATTTCTGTTCGAACTTTTTTTCAATTTTTCTCTGGTCCTTATTTTGATTGTTATGTATAAATGTTTCATGGTGAATAAAGAATTGAACTTATTCAAAATTTTATTTCAGGTACACTCGGAATCTTGTTGATGAAGGCAATGGCAAATTCAATCTCATGATCCTTTGCTGGGGTGAAGGTCATGGTTCAGCCATTCACGACCATGCCAACTCACACTGCTTCATGAAAGTGATGCAAGGTGCACTTTCAGAAGTGAGGTTTGAGTATCCCAAGACTGAAGATTCCATGACAGAGGTGAATGCGGATGAAGACGAAGACGAAGACGAAGATGAAGATGAAGATGACAGGGGCCTCAAAGAAACTTCTAGGACAACACTTGAATTGAACCAAGTCTGCTACATTAATGGTAAGTAGGCCTACTGACATTAAAACCAAGCTCGAACCTTTGTTGCCTGTCTCAGAATCTGATCATCAATGGCGATCTGACAACCAGAAATTTCTCACCCTGTTGTAGCCCATAGCAGCTTATGTCTGTTTTTCTTATGGGGAAAAAAGGGCAACATTCTGTAGCCATAGAAAATAGTATACATGATGATATAATATGATCGTTGTCATTCTGGCAGAGTCCAAAATCTTAATTTTGAGATGTAGTTGTTTTGGAGTTTGAATAAATTATTGTATTATATATATATGAATATGGCGAAAATAGCTCGGTATTAGTTACTTGGAAATGGGTCAGGATACTAATTAGTGAGTTCTACCTCTCATCAGTGTAGGCTAGTAGTAAGCTTATTATAGGCTTACTGTAACTGAAAATGACAATTTTTGGAGTTAGTGTCTTCTGCCAAAATGATAACGATTAGGCTATTTCCATAGAAATGGTAATTGGTATAATTTTCTGAAAATGCTACAGTAAACTTAGAAAAGCGTACAATATTTTAGTATAATCTACAGAAAAATTAAGAACTCTCTCTTTGCAGATTCTTTAGGTTTACACCGAATAGAAAATCCTAGTAACATTGACCCAGCAGTGAGTCTACACCTGTACTGTCCCCCATTTGACACGTGTCATGTGTTCAACCAGAGGACAGGCCAAGCAACCCCCTGCAAAGTCACCTTCTGGTCCAAGTATGGAGAAAAGAGGAACAGGGTGAGTACAACAATTTTGAACAACTACCAAATTCATGAGTCCGCTCAACCATCACCTTTTCTTGCAAATTACTCACTGTGCTCTGACAAACCTCAAGAATAAAAAAACAAAACAAAACAAGGATTATTAATACATAACTTAATAACTCCAGAACACTCATTACTTCCTTCAAAATGTATTACTTACTAGTAACCGATTTTCAAGAGGGTGCCCTCCCATTGTCAGCTACATCCAACTGTAGAACTTCCATCTTACACCATCCAATGATCCTGATGAGTTTTCCAATTAGGCCTAACTCGTTTTCCCCTGAGATGTTGAAATTTTGGAGGTTATTCGGTATACGGTACCGGTTATTCATATGTTTCTGTATGTAGACCTTCTCCTGGAGAAACACAGGAATAACCTCCAAAATTTTGACATCCCTGGGAAAAGAAGTTAAGCCTAATTGGAAAACTCCTTAAACCGCACCGGCAGCAGCATCAGGTGGTTTATGATGGAAGTTCGGCAATTGGATGTAGCTGATGATGGGTGGGAGTCCTCTTGAAAATAGGTTATTATTAGGGTTTGGATGTTTATGACCTAAAAAATTAGAAAATATGACTGCAAACATGACCGAACCCTAGTTATTATAAATTGAATCACTTAAAAATTACACATACACAATGGATCCTTTAAAAATTGACATAGCCTACAACGTTCTATGTCAATTTTTAAAGGATCCATTGTATATGTGTAATTTTTTAAGTGATTCAATTTATCTATAGACAATGGAAAAAGGACCATAGGCGATTATCCTAGTTATTATAGTCCATCCACTCTAAGAACCAATTGAAGTAAACGTCTGTCTCACTCTAAGGTCATACAAGTAATGTGCTAGAGTGAGACAGATATATCTGGTATTTTGTTCACTTTAGGGTCAGTTCTTAGAATGGACAGACTAAAGTAAAAAATAAATTTATAATGAAGTAGGAAGTGTCCTAGAGCTACTATGTATTAACAATTGTTCCACTTCATTGTGTTTCCATTTTCCAAGTGAATTTAATTAAAGACAGGATTATTTGAGTATGGTAATGAAATTTCCTGTCTATATTCTCAGTTGAGTAGCGTAGAAGACAAGTTATGCTTCTGCAGTGTAAAAATTGGACATCTTACGACATAATTAAATGATATCAAAACAATTTTAACTTTCCTGGTCAGGTTTGCACGTTGCCACCATCAGGGACTTCCCAATGTAATGTGACATTGCTGAAATCTTGGATGAAATAGGCCTACTTCTACTTGATGCAAGCCCCAAGCATTGTATCTTAATTGATAAAATGAATTGAAAGAGATATGTTTGTTAGGAACAGATCTAAACAGATCTAAATGTTGAAAAGATGAACCAAAACCCACTTGTCAAGTCACATTGGCATAACGAAGAAAGACTCCGCCCCCTGCAAAGTTTGATTTGGGCCCTGTAACAAAAAATTCATGCTGAAACATATAGTTTCGGTAGCATGATTTTGATTGTGGGAAATATAACATTTGATAGTTTGACAGGAACTCAGAGGTATAAAAACTGCAATTATTATTACTAGTAGGGGGTATTAATATTATTAACTTAGTAGTTGTACCATAGGAAATGAGTAGATAAGTATTATTATTTCCTAGATCGCTTTCTCCAAAATCTGGCACAGGCACATTGTAATATACAGAATCCTTAAGAGTCATAATCCAGCTGTAAATTGGTTTAACTGACATTAATGGTGTGTTTAGAGTGGTATTTTGTCTAGTATCACCTCAAGGTATTGAATTTGATATCAACAAAATCTAACTCCTTTCCAAACAGTAAGCTGCCTACAAGCTTTCTCTCTAGTTATTTTTACACACTTAATGAAAATTGATTGACTTTTGTTTGGCATTACTTGTATTATCCACAGAAGAAATCATATTTCAACTAAGCCTTTTTTCTTACTGATTTGCATGATCCCCCCCCCCCCCCATTATGACAATCTATTTACATTACCCGCATCACACGATATGCAGGGCCTTCAGTTATGTCAATGCCTAGGCGATAACTTGAAAGGATACTCAAAACAGGGACTAATTTTTAATAGTATAAGTTAGCTAATACTTTGTCTTGGGGTAATATAACCAGAAAGTTACAAGTAGGCTATACTATTATTTTTTTCTCTCTGAACTGTTAATAATTTCAAATTTAACTGCTACTTGTTCCCAAGTAGTCTAATCCTTGTACTTCATCCAGTTAAATATGGTGTATTTTACTAAAATCCAGAACATTTTATAGGGCCTAAATGACACCAATATTTTATTTATAATCTATCATTCTATTTAATATGTAGATTATTCTGCCATCTGGTGTAAACTATGCAAGTTGTCATAATTTACAAGGTGCGACATTGTATACCTTACAGCCTAACTTACTTCCTACTAAGTAGGAACGGCACATCTGATAGGCCTAAGTAGCTACTGGTACTGAATTGTAGGCCTACAGTTTAGCATTCACTAACTAGGGCAATGTTGGAAAAAATAAAGAAGGAACAAAACTAAATGTGGTCACGGACCAGCGAAGGTATTAGCAGGCCATGGAAGCAATGGAAACAGTTTGTGTTCACTTCCACGGTTGTTGTTGTTGTTGTTGTTGTAATTAGATAGCAATTAATGCTAATAATAAAAACATCATTATTCAATAAAAATCAGTCTTCTCATATGAACATTAATACTCTTGTTGGATTGCACTCTTAAGTTTCTTTCTAAATGTATATGTTGAAGAAGATGATTTGATATGAGTCTTAATTTTATTATATTTAGATACACTTTCCATGAATTGAGATTTCCTGTTTCTCACATAATCCAAAAAGTAGTTTTTTCCTGTTCGTGTGCTGTATGAATGAACTTCTTCATTCTTCTTTAACCACTCCCTAAAAGTGTTTGGTAATAAATTGTTTTCAATTTTGAAGATAAAAGTCATCATGTCAATATACACTTGATCTTTAAAGTATACCATATCAAGCTCCAGAAGCATATCTTTAATCGAAATCCAAGAATAAATATAATAATATATAATATATTATAAAATATAATAAAATAGATCTTAGGCCTGCATTAATAATTACTTGTATTCTATCAATGTCCTAAACGAACGCATAGAAAACTCTAGCAATGTTTCATTAACAAACTTTCCCAAACATTACAATAATAAGAGTACCAAATCTTTCATAAATATTATTGAATCACATGGTTTTAAACTAAACTTTACAGAAGCAACCAGAGTAACAAGCAATTCGAGGACCTGTATAGATAACATTATAACCAATATGCACACAAACAGAAATGAAGCTTTCATTATGGAGCCAGGGCTTTCAGACCACAAAGCACTATTTGTAAAGATATCATTGGAAAATAATATATCAAATAAAAGAATGAATAAAAAAAGCAAACAAACAAGAATACTAAATGAGGAAAACATCAACTCTCTGAAACAAAACTTAAAAGGAGTAGACTGGGAGTTCAGTAACATGGAATCCGTAGACTATAATTATAACAAATTTCTTACAACTTTCATACGTAAATTCAATGAATCAGCCCCTATTACAACTAAAACGCAGGTTATTAAAAACCTCTCATTAAAATGGATAACACAGGGAATACAAGTATCAAGTAAAAGGCGAAGACTACTCCATGGCCTAAGTAAGGAAAGTACTGACACTGAATTAATAAACTTCTATAAAAAATACAATAAGGTTTATAAAAAAGTTATTTTAAAAGCAAAACAGATGGCCATAGACGAATATATTCAAAATTCGGAAAATAAAACAAAAGCAGCATGGAATTTAGTAAAGGAAGAGTTAGGATTAAAAAATCAAAGTAATACAAAACAAACTACGCCACCACAAGTCTCCGGAAATACCATTGAAGAAAAAAACATAGCAAATACAATAAACGATTTCTTCATAAACATAGTCAACAGAACACGAAATGTTCCAATAGAAATGGAACAAGCAATAGTAAATACTATGGAACTAACTTCATCTTTTGAATCACAGGATTCCTTTAGTTTTAACGTAGTAACCCCACAAATGGTTAAACAAATTATAGAATCACTGAAACCAAAAAGATCCTCCGGATGGAATGAGATATCCTCTTTTCTAATAAAACAAGTGAAGGACGAAATCTATGATCCCCTCTCCAAAATTATAAATCAATCTCTACGAACTGGAATTTTTCCACATAGAATGAAGTATGCAGTAATAAAACCAATACATAAGGGAGGTGAGCCGGATCTAAAAAACTACCGACCCATTTCATTACTATGCAATTTCTCTTTAATCCTGGAAAAAATAGTGCATGCACAACTAATGTCTTTCCTAGAAAATAATAATAAAATAACTTCATGTCAGCATGGTTTTAGAAAAAAAAAATCAACAAACTCGGCTATAATTAAACTTGTAAATGATATAACTAACTTCTTAGATAATAGTCAGAATACGTCCGCCTTAATTTGCGATATGTCAAAAGCTTTCGACTGTGTAGATCACGAAATTCTACTGAAGAAACTAGAACTATATGGAGTAAGAAACATAGCCTTAAGCTGGTTTAAATCGTACTTAAAAAATCGAAAACAAAAAGTAAATTGGAATGTAGACAAAACCACATTACAGTCTGAGTGGAGAAATTTACTAGCGGGTGTACCACAAGGATCGGTTCTAGGTCCCCTACTATTTATTATTTATACAAATGATCTTCCTACATACTTGCATGAGAACGTAATCCTCTATGCGGATGACACCACTGTATTGTTAAAAGAACAAAGCTTATTGGCCCTTGGAAGGAGTGTATCGCAGGCTATGGAAAAACTAAATACATGGTTTCAAACAAACGGACTAAAACTGAATATAAATAAAACTAACTTAATGGTTTTTAAAACCCAAAGTAAAGCTCAACCAGAACTAGAGATGGAGACCTACACAAACACAGAGGTACAAAATACAGCTAAACTGTTAGGAATCATGGTAGATAACACTCTAAATTGGAAAAGTCATGTTCTGTACATTGTTAAAAAACTAAATAAGGCCTGTTTTAATATGACAATTCTTGCGCACATAACCAGCTTAAAAGTACGAAAAATGGTGTATTTCAGTTACTTTCACTCTTTATTGGCCTATGGAGTAGTAGTTTGGGGAAATTGCAGTGAGTGGGAAATAATTTTTAGGATACAAAAAAAAGTAGTAAGAATAATGACGCACTCGTCTTACAGAGAATCTTGTAAACCTTTATTTAGAAACTTAGGAATACTAACCTTCCCTTCAATATATCTACTTGAACTACTAATTCATGTACATGCAAACTATCATGAATACAACAATCAACAATCACACTCACATGATACCAGAAACAAACAAATGTTAAAATTTCCCACACATAGACTCACCCTACTTGAACGAAGCCCACAATACATGAGCATAAAAATATATAATAAGCTGTCAAAAGAAACCAAATCATTAAACACAAGAATGTTTAAAAACAAAATAAAAAATTGGCTGCTTCAAAAAACATATTATTCAATCAAAGAATATCTTGAAGACGAAATACTAATATAGAAATAATATATGTAAGTAAATTTATGTACATGTCACCGTTTTTACATGGGACTTTGTAGACTCATAGGAGCTACAAAATTATTCCTTTTTTAAAATTATTTTAGTAGTTCATTCTAGTACGTAAGTTTTTATATCTTGACGAGTCACCAGTTTTCCAGCTTCAGCTGAACTATGAAAACGAATTTTGTGACATTTCTCTTATCTTATCTTATCTTATCTTGATATCACTTCAACATTTGCGTTTGCAAAAACAAAATTACAGTACTGAATATGTGGCTTAACAATAGCATTGAAGATATTAATTTTAACTCTTCTAGGCACAATATATCGTATTCTTCGTAATATAGAAACTTTTTGCTTTAACTTGTGTATAGTATTTTCATAATGTTCTTTAAAATTTAACTTTTCATCAATTTGAACACCAAGATATTTGATTGATTTCACAATTTCCAGTTTGTCACTATTAATCTTTATATCATCAATTTGATCTTCAGGTTTCTTTCCAAGTATTATGACTTTAGTCTTTTTTACGTTTAAACAAAGTTTATTTTCTTCCAGCCAATTTGAAAAAGTCACCAAATCTTCATTAATTAACTGAGTTCCACTTTTCAGACATTTACTTTTAAGATAGATCAAGGTGTCATCAGCAAACATGTGTACTGATGAATATTTGAGTATTTTAGATAGATCATTAATAAAGAGAATAAAAAGTAGGGGACCTAGTTTGCTCCCTTGAGGCACACCAATATCTATTGGAACACTATTTGATATCGAGTTTCTAATCTTCACACACTGTTGACGGTCCTCTAAATAGTTCTTGATCCATTTTAGTGCATCACCTCTAAAACCCATTTAGAAAGTTTGTTGCATAATAAATTTCTATTTATTGTTTCAAATGCACGTTTAAGGTCCACAAAGATAGCAATAACGGAACCTTTCATATGTAATTCTTGAGTCCAGTCTTCAAGTAAGAGATTAATGGCACTCTCGGTTGAATGTTTCTCTCGGAAACCACTTTGACATTCACTTAAAATACAATTTCTTTTAATAAAAGCTAACAATTGTTCATGAATTGAACATTCTAGAATCTGTTCAATAGCCGGAAGGACATTAATAGGTCTTAAATCTTCCATCTTTTTTGATCCCTTTACTTTGGGTACCGGTGTTATATTTGCAATTTTCAGTTTTTTTGGCACTTTACTCTCTTTTATAGATCTTTCAATTATTTTAAAAACTTTGTCACCTAATATTTCCCAACATTCCTGAAGCACACGTACATTAGGGAAAATCTGATCCTTTCCCTTCAATTTAAAAACTATTTCCTTAATCTTTTTTTTGTCAGGAGCTTCAAAGTTTAAAAAAGTTTCGCCACAAAATTCAGAATGATTTTTGAAATCTCTGTCAGGAATACTATCAGCTAGGGTTGCTATACTGTTTATAAAATAATCATTAAGTAATCCTGAAACTTTGTTATCTTCATTTACTAACTTCCCATTTACTTCAATCTCTTTGACATTTGACCTCGTTTTAGTATTCAGAATTTCTCTTATCACATCCCACATCCTCTTACTGTCATTACCACATTCTTCCACTTTTTTAATAAAATATTCCCTTTTACTCCTTCGAAACACACTAACAAACCGATTTATTTTTACTTTGTATATATTCCATGCTTCTATAACCTCTAATTTGTCAATCTCTCCATTAAATGCCTGTGTTTCCTTAAATTTAAATATGTTATATGCACTAATTTTTTCCCTTCTAGCCTGTATGACTTCACTATTAAAATAACTACTGTAGTTTTTCTTTTTTATTGTAACATTCTCACTTCTCACTTCTTCTTGAATTATCTTGATAAAGTTTTCAACTTCATTGTCAAAATCTTCACTAACTAAATCAATTTCAGTTTTACGCAACATAAGGTTAGCTCGAAGAATATCAAAATTTATGCTACCTTGTATCACTAATATTTCATCATCTTTATTGATAGCACTTATTAAATTTATTTCAATCAATTCATGGTCAGAGATACTATTGTCGAGTATTTTCCATTTAACATCATTTCTATTTGTGAATATATGATCAATCAAAGTTCTTGAATATTCCGTAATTCTTGTTGGTACATTAATAATTTGTTCGAGCCCTCTAAGGTTTGTAATATCAAGCAGTCTTTTAACATTAATATCATCATAATTTAGGAGGTTTATATTTGTATCACCCATTATAGTAATAACTGAATTTTCCATATTAACATTCTTCTCAATGTCATCTATCCATTTAGTAAAATGATCAAAAAACACACTAATAGAGCAGCTAGGGGATCTATAATAGGTTCCAATTAGTTGACTTTTTTTGTTTTTAAATTTTAGTAGAACTGCAGAAGCCCAAAAAGTATAGTTTATACTTACTTGATTAATTTCTTGTGTTTCAATGCTATTTGATACATATTAGGTTAGGTTAAATATTAGGTTAGGTCTATTTTATTACAAGAAACAGCATACACAGCATTGGCATTGACTCAACTTATGCCGGAAACAGTATTTAACAAATAGGAAGACATTTAAAAGTCAACTAACTCATTAATCAGCCTCTTTCCCAGAAGAGAGTTAGAATAGGGAAAGTACAGTATGAGCAGGCCTCCTGTATGCTACAGTACGGTACAGTAGGCCTACCGGTACTTAATATAGCATTACAAATACAGTGAAATTCCAATATTATGTCATGCCCGTCTGTTACAACATATGTTTTTGTCTGTTCCTTAAACATATATTTTGACAATAGGCCTAGAAGTAAGGTTATGGTGAATAACGATTTGCGCACGATTTTTATTGAAAAGCATAGTAGAGATGATACTTACTTCAGAAAATCCAATAGCACCGGGGTATAGCAGTCTGAGAATTTTCTTTTTGTTTCAGTCACGAGATAAAAAAAAAAGGCACACAAATTAGAAACACGAATAATTGAAGACGAGATGAACTTTCGCGCGTAAGAAATTTATTTTTGAACTGTATCGATTCTATTACCAACTATATCGAATGCTACAATAATTTCGATTATTGTTATTGATCGATTTATATCGAGACAAATATATTACGATCGATATTGCGATTAGCTTGAAAACATGGCTTATATTTTGGTACCAATATTCTATTTTTTTTATTTTATGCTCTAATTAAATACAGTCCAAATACATAGTTCATAATAATTTAAAAGAAACAATTATTATACAGAGTACTTCACGAATTTACCGGTATCGCTGGACAAAACATTCCCCTTTTAAAAAACAACTTTGGCAAGCCAAATATAACTTAATAATAATGATAATAATAATAATAATAATAATAATAATTTATTCATCCATTGATCAAAATACATTGATATAGGACACGTCTTTACAAATACAGAAATTACAAATTTTTCTCACACACACATGTACACTCATACAAAGTTTTTGATTTTGATACAATTCTAAAATTTTTCTATTAGCTATAATGTTTTTAAAGCAATGAAGTTGTACAGTAAATAAAAAAATTTATATCATTTTAATGACTTACTTGAATTTAAACATATACACACAAAATACATACATCCGCACATACATACATACATACACACAAAATACAAAAATACATACACATATTAAACATAATTATACAGAAAAATAAATACACATACAAATAATAATACACATACAATAATAATAATAATAATAATAATTTATTATTTAGCCTTAGACATTACAAATGTATGGCACATAATATAAAGTAATTGAAGAGTAAGATTACAAACAATACAAGTAGGCTACATCAAGTTTGACTTTGACCTAGCTTCTATTTAACACTTCGAAATATTCTTCTACTCTGTATGCACTTATTTCTATTAGTATTCTTTTGACTTCTCGCTTGAAATGAAGTATTTTGAGTTTTCTCACGCGTACAGGCAGTGTGTTGTAGAATTTTTTGCCCATTTCATTGAAGCTGTTGAGGGTGGTGCTATAATTGCATTGGCTAATTCTGAGGTCTTGCTTGCATCTTGTTGTGTAGCCATGAACTGAGCTGTTTGTAGGGAAGTCGGTTATGTCATGTATATAAGCAAATTATAACAGCATAGGTCTAATTGCAATAAATGTATCATTATCCAATTGAGTCCTGACTGGTTCCATGTTAATGAATCACTCAATATCACTTCCTCAATGCTTAAAAAATGGAAGATGGGGGCTCTGCTCCTCACTTTGATCATAATTATACACCTAATCCCCATATCATCTGCCCTCACTTCATTCAGTCAATAGTCTGGTTCTTGTTTGGAAAGCCCCAACTTGAAAATGATAATCCCCATATCATCTGCCCTCACTTCATTCAGTCAATAGTCTGGTTCTTGTTTGGTAAGCCCCAACTTGAAATGATAGACTATATAATTACCGGTACCGGTACTAAGTTTTCATAGAGAATTCAAATCAATCTGAATAGGCCTACGCATACTGTACTGAAATTGTCGTGAAAGCAGGAATTCATATCGATATCATATCATATCATATTGATATACAATCACAAATCATATTGTGATCATATTCAATGCCATGAAAACACTATCATATTCAATTCGATTTCAATATGCTCAAGCAAGCATTTCATTGGTTCTCAATGTCTCAGCATGTGTGGTGCAAAAATCATTGGTAGTCGAACATATAGCTATTCCGTTCTGTGGCTTCTTTCAGAAACATTTTTTCAACACCATATTGAAAATGACACGAAACTGGGATCATATTCAGATCGATTTGAATTATGCATGAAAACATGGTAAACAGGCCTACATAACATATTTATGCTAATTTTTCAATAATGGGCCTGGAACAAATGCATCCAGAACCTGAAGGACAAAAGAGGCAGGTAATTGGTTGACTCCTTCCAATACGGTTGGTATTATATATCCTCCCCCTCCCCCGTTATATGAAACTTGACACTTCAGGATCCCTCTGAAACATTGGAAAATACAATATTTCTCACCTGGCTGCAAACCTGAGAACAATTTTTGCATCATTATTATGTTATATTTAGGTGAATTAGTTTCGCTTCCAAAGAATATTTAATTTTGACCATATGTCTAGTTATTATAAAACTGCTATCATTTTGAGGCCTACTGCAGCAGCATGGTTCACCCTTCGTTAATGTAGCCCATGTTTCCCCTGTTTTGCACTAGCACAGATAATAGACCATTGGATATTATGTCTCAGGCTTTAAAACAAGAGTTTAACCTAAAATGGTAAAAGAAATAGTTATGCATCAAAACATCCTTATCTTTATTTGAATTGTATGTCTCAGCATGAATTTCAAAGTTTTCAGACAATTGATTTTTCCTTTTCTCATAACCTTGGAAATATAATTAATTTTGTTTATTTTCATTATTTCATGAGATGTAGCCTACATACGTAACTATGGTTTATAGTATGAGTTAAATTAATCTTTCAAATTTGTTAGCAGATGCAAATTTTTGGTAAGTTTTAAAGTCTGTACAAAACTTGCTTTGTAGATGTTTGTTGTTTAGTCTTTTTCTGTTCAGAAATAATTCATCTTTTCACATTTTATTATTAATTATGTTGTTGTACACATTGCAAAGTAGGCAAGTATTTCAACAGCAGAGAGTATCAAACTTGTCTTTTTGTGAAAGAATCAGAGTTGGAGAGTAATGTGTTACAAATAATATTATTGGTAACAGTAACTTTTCAGAAAAAATTATCAAAAACAATGTTAATTGAACAAGTGAAGAGAAGGTCCTGTTTTAACTCAATTGTTTGGTATTTTTTTGCACAACTTAACTGATTAGTGGTACTTATGAATATTGTTGCCGTGGATCGTATGTTGACATTCCCGCACACAATCTTGTTGCTATGTGCGGTAAGAATTTACTTACGGCACATCATAATACAAGCCTTAATGGACAAGGCCCCCCAGGACAAATATTCGGTTCCCATAACAACAAACACATGCGAATCACTTTCTGAAATAAACATCTATCTTCAATAATGTATATACATAATATTTTCAGGTAATATCTAAATTAATATAATTAAATTGATATAAATAATCATCGTGCAAAACATAGCATGTAATACTCGTGCCGTAAGCGCATAACAGATCTCAGAAAATTGAAACTCTTTCCTCGATCCGTATGCATCGCTATTATCTGTTTGTGACTTTGTTATGCAGTCACAACCAAGCACATTGTTTATTCTTCTTATTTGGCATAAATGTTCTTTGAAGTCATTAAAAAGTCTTACGTGTAAGGATTTTTGCTTTTTAGACTCCGTTTCAAGGTGGTGACTGTTTTAATAGTTCCGTTCTTCTTTCAATAAGTCTGTTAGGAAAAGTACTTTTTTCTGTAAAACATACCTTTCAATAAACATTGTTGTTAATGTAATTTTTAGGTAGATTTTCGAAGAAAAATCTACCTATTGCAATGGATACCACTTTATGATTTTCGAAAAATTCTTTCATATCTTTACGTTTCATGCTCCCCTAAGTACGAAACCACCGCCCGTTCAAAAAAAAATTTTGTGATATTTATATATATATATATTTATATATATATATATTTATATATATCTTTACACGATAGCGGCCGTAATTTTGAAGATATTTGAACCAAATTTTATTATGTTATTTCTAGGCCCAATAGTTCGGACAAGTTCGTTAATGGGCAAAATTGGCCCAAGGGGGTGGTCGGGGGAGGGGGTTGAAATTTTTAAAAATGTATATCTCGGCCCCTATGAAGTATAGAGGGAAACTTTGTTTGAATAAATTAGAGTACTCCCTATGGAGTTCACAGTGACACCAACGATTCGGGGGTTCGAGTGAGGGTGGGGATGGAGGTGGGGGTGGGGGATGAAAATTCGAAACTTTTGAAACCACGTCTTGTGGGGTATCGTTGAAAAGCTCTTGATGAGTACTCTACAAATCAATAAATAGTTTCTTGATAGCTCTCATATTACGCGAGATTTTAATGTTTGAAAATAATAACACTTAAAAGAATTATTATAATATCATAATTTTGTCTTGTTTTAGCGGCTTTGCTAATTTTATTCATTGTTGATCTTGCGCACGGCCTCCCAGAATATTATATCCTATTCTTGTTGTCAAAACAAATGATTGTAGGCTCTTCCTCTTTACCGAATTCAGTTCTTATTACTGGAGGTTTACCATGCCAAGGCTAAAGAAGAAGAGTGCTATGCAGCGACAATAAATTAAACCAAAAGCACTTCGAAATCTACCTCCGCCTGTAGGCCTGCCTAAAGGGATTTTTTTTTATTTTTATCTGCATGTTTATTTCTTTTTCTTGTACATATTGGTAAAAGTTCACGACACTAATTTATATATTAATTTCTTTTACAGAGCATTCAAGATTCTGTTGCACCAGAAGACAACTGATATTGGCTAACCCTTGGTCTGGAATTTTCCACATCATTTTACCATTTATTGCGTATTAGTACAATGTGACTCTTACAGGAATTATTTATTATTACTTTCATCATTATCATCATTAGTAAGTATGGTAATCTTACTTTTATCTTTTCAGTGGCTGCTCAAGGGTTAAATTTTAAATTATGATTATGTAGTATTGTTCTACATTTGAGTATGTATGTGTGTGCGCGCTAATGTGTATGTGTATGTATGTATACCAAGGATGATTCACAGTTTTATGCATGCCTTCAGGGAATTTCTAAAAAAATCTTGGGTGTACAGAGTGAAAGAGGTAGCCTATAACTGAACAGATTTAAACAGCTTATTCCTTCAGCTGAAACAAACAAAAAATTGCAATCTCTATCATCCTATGTCATTTCTTGAGTAGGAAATGATGAAAATCTCTGGGTGCACGGTCCGAGCTGTAG
Source organism: Ectobius pallidus (assembly GCA_964059195.1). NCBI lineage: Eukaryota > Metazoa > Arthropoda > Insecta > Blattodea > Ectobiidae > Ectobius > Ectobius pallidus. The sequence goes on along the minus strand of CAXKWD010000004.1, from coordinate 28,638,186 downwards.
GGTGGAGGCTTAAACATCTCCCTGCAAGTCTCTTGCAAAAGTTCGGCTGGGAGGTGTTTAAACATCCACCCTACACACCGGACCTCTTTCTCAGTGATTTCCATCTTTTCCTACACCTCAGTAAATGACAGAGAATGGCAGAGATGGTTGTCACACAATGGTTTGAATCCCAGCCGGCAGACTTTTACAACACAAGTTGGTCCTATGGTATGACAAATGTCTGAAATCCGGTGGTGAATATGTTGAAAAATAGCTGAACGCTTGCTATATCTGTTGCAGTAAATATTTTCATGAAATTTTGTTTAATTTTTGTAAACGGCCCTAGGGAAACTTTCTTTAGGGATGTCCCTCATAAATTAAATGGCACGTTGTAATGTTTCTATATATTGGCACAGGTTCCAACTATTAATCCTTTCATTTCTATCTCCTCAGGTTGTACTTAACAGGTTGCGTATATCAATATAATTCCAAAATCACAATATTGATACTGTGAATATCAATAATAAATTGGTGGGGCCACACAAGGGGTGGAAAACAAGTGATACAGTGCTGAATTTAAATTTGAAGGGCACGCAGAATAGAGAAGTAATTAAGTGCAGTAAACAAGTCTTTGTTAGTATTTATTACTGAAGGAAAAGATTTTACAATATGAATAATTAGTATGATTCCAATTTCAAATGGGCATGCACACTAGAGAATAAATGGGGAAGTACCAATACCAGAAAATTTTTAAGTTCAAAATAATAATTATGCTATACTAACTTTTTTGTATTTGCTTTAAAGTAGCTTAATTAATTAAATTATAATAATGATTTTGAACTTTTATTTGCATGTTTTCTTTTAATATACAACCTTTTATAGACCAACTGGTTATTGGGCCAAAAATTAAGGGCACTTCCATGGCACTGAGTGAGAGAATATATATATTTTAAAATCTTTTTTTAGAAATACTTTTATAATTTATTGTATTATGTATTATTACATGTATTATGTGAACTGAATTCTATATACTCAACTGACAAATTAGCTTTAAGTTGATAGTTCATGTTATTCAGTAGCGGGAATAATATTTTCTATTAGTGATTAGAAATTGAAAATACAGAAATATTTACAAGATTTTTAAAATGTGAAATAAATACAAAACAATATTAAATAATTATTTTTTACAGGTAAAAATTGAATGGAGTATGCCGTAACGTAGTGGTTGCGGGTTCGATTCCCGATGAGGTCGGAGTTTTTCGATTGGCCTAATCCTTCTGGTGGCATATGGCCCTGAGGTCGACTCAGCCTCTAATCGAAATGAGTACCAGGAGCAATCCTGGGAGTAAAGGCGGCCGGTGCATAAGGTGAAAACCTTACCACCTTCACATGCCAAATGTCCAAGATCTGGGAGCCTCAACCTTCTGGAACCCTTTGGGCCTTTATGGCCTGTATAGGGATCACTTTACTTTTTTTTTTACTAGATAAAAATTGATTTGAGCCTTATGTTTTTTGAACAATTTTCAGATTCATAAAGATTTTCTTAGTCATTCTTTAATCAAAGAAACATATATATATATATATATATATATTTTTTTTTTAATTTCAGAATCCCATATTATTAGCACATTTTAAAGTGGAAACTTCAGGATGGTCATTAAAGAGATTAGAGTAGATTAAAGAATTATAACTTCACAATAACTAACAGTGCAAATTTATTATTGCAGGCATATTTTGCAATATGACCTTTCTGTTATATGATAAACTTTCTACGTCTCTGAAAGAGATGTATTGTACATGATTAACAACTACTAATTGCCTGACAACTTCCCATGATTATTATGATTAACTGTAACCTTGACATTGAAAAATTTCCATAGAGACATATTCCTTTATGTTACCTACTGGGTAAGTTTTAAAAATGTTATTTTGTAAACCATGCTAATTTTTAAATATTGCAATACACTACACAAACAAAAGCATTAATATACTGTAGATATTTCTGTATTAAACTCATATTTACTTTGTGATACAGTTTATAATGATTTATCAATGAACTTGTGTATGTTATGAAGAGATATTATGTACAATAAAGAATATGTTATTTACAATAAAACTATTTAGTTCTTATTTAAATTATTTACTAATTAGTAATCTGGACTTTTCTGAAAGGAAGAAAAAACATGATAAATGAAAGGGAGATCAAGATAGCATGCACTTTACTTTTCTTCTCAATGGCATTCTTTAAAGTTTCAACAGTAAAGAGCAAATAGCGAGGAATATGCTAGGATGATGCCAGATTCAGGTTGTAAGTGCGAGGCTTCGCATATGCATCCAGATAGTGCACATCTTCACTAGTATAGTTCAGTGGAAAGCAAATATGAAGCATTCTCACATGCTTCTTTCATAGGGTATTATGAAATGAATTGGCTTCCAATATGACTAGTGCCCTGATTTATTGGTGAAATAAAATGGCTGATTTCGGTGTTAACTTCCTTCTATTTCGGTGGGTATTTCGTGAAATAAATTACTTATACTACATTGGGAACATTGCCCAATGCTAAACTTTGGTTCTTTGTTTACACGAACTAACACCCCCCCCCCCTGCCATTTCCATATTCTTCTGCCCTTGTATGAACTGAAGTAACTTTCAATTTAGGCATGATTAGAGTTAATGTTCAAATATAATGACGAGAAATATTACCCTAATTTCCACTAAATACCATCAGATAGCCATTTGCAAACAGAAGTGCCAACCATACTACTATGGATAAAAGGCGAATTCTGTTCAATACAAGTAACAAACATTCTACACTCATCTGCTGTAATCGATCATAGGCATCGCTAACTTGGCGAAGACATAGCAGGAAAGGAGTGTACTCAACAGTACAAACCAGGTCACAGACAATCTTTGTGTAAATTCTGCAATCTTTGTAATCGATCACAAATATTGAAATATCGGTAAATCTTCAACAGCCACAGAAACAGCAGAAAAAAAAGCATGCTGCTAAGAAATAAAAAATACAGTACACCAAAACACAATATTGTGATTTTAAGGCACATTTTCGTGCTCATTTCTCACTTTACAGACAGAAGGGACGTATTTCGAAGAATCGAGTAAATTTTGCGATATTTCATGGATTCAATTTGGTTCATATTGGTATCTTAAGCATATAAAAGCTAAATATAGCTAAGGGAGGTTGTTTTATAAAATTTCGCGCTTATTATTGTTACCAAAAAATACGGCCCCTAAATATGACATACTTACAAGCAAACAGCATGCAACACTCAAAATAAACATTGCCTGAGCAGGATAGCATTGAGACTTTATGCAGCCTAATAAATCTATTTCAACTGCTGCATGTCACCCTGGGTGAAAACAGCAGTCCGCAGATGGCTATACTCCAACCGAACGGACTTCTATGAACAGGGTATTTTGAAACTGGTATCATAATGGGAGAAATGTGTTGAGAAACTTGGCGAATATATAGAAAAATAGACAAGGGATGTCCCTTCATGTGTGCATTTGTTTGTAATTGTACTTATTAAATTATTTGTAAAAAAAATTATTGTGAGTTACTTTTCAATACATTCTCATATTATGTTATAATAAGACCACATGCAACAAATTAGTTGCCTGTTACTACCAGAATGCCTTGAACTGATGTGTATGTGGATGGAAAGGAAAATATGAAGTAAATGCATTAGGAGAAGAAACTAAAGATTAACAGTTTTTTATACTGTAAATATTCCAGATGATGATTCAATATAACCTTTTGACATGAACTGATGTGTCTATCCAGTATTATTCAGATTACAAGGGCAAAGGGCATGGTTGATTGTAATCTGAAGTGCTAAGTGGCTTTTCTATTAGTTACATTAATTAGCTAACTTAACTAAATAAGCACTGCATAATCTCTCTGGAGAAAGACATTATCACCCTCATAGGTAGATTGAGAAAACTGAAATGAGGGAAAACAAAGTTGGGAATGAGTTCATAACAATAGATAATGACTCACACCAAGAACTTTACATGGATTTCCTCATCATGTACCATATTAATATGACGAATGATGAAAGATTTCAAAGTACAGTGCCCCAGCTACCAATCACCCTCACCAGGAGTAAAGCATGAGTCAAACCTCAAGGATGTGTATTGCCCCACTTTATAGTCCAACATAGTGACGCATATTGCTTAGACCTGCCAGATACAACTGGACCTAAGTAAAATCCCGCCTCAAACATAGTACAGCAAGCCCATCAATCTCCATTCTGACAAAAGGTATAGATAATAACTTCTAATGAATGTTTAAGGAATTTCCTAGTACATATTTAGGGTAGATATATGCATATACATTCATGAACCAAAACTTAAACTTATAACTTATATAAACTTAAAGGAAAACTTCAGCAAGAAAGACACTCCTCCAGAACAAGCAAAGGCTCTCACATTAGAAATCCTACATACAAAGTTTCCTGCAGAATTCTGGACCCATATATACACAGACGGGTCTTGATCTGACCCCCAAGAAGGAGCTGGAGCAGGCGGAACTTGTCAATTCTTCTCTTTCTATAAGAAGGTTGGGATATGTACAACTAATTTTGATGGTGAAATAGATGCAATCTATACAGCTCTCCAAAATATACTCACTTGGCTACAGAACTGCAAGAATATTGTAATACTGTCAGATTCCAGAGCTGCAATTCAAGCAATAGCATCAACCTTTTGCCCAAAGATGTCAAAAATTCAAGAAATACATAGAATGATTAAGCAAATTTATAATTTAGGGAAAAACATAATCCTGCAATGGATCCCAGCCCACTGCGGGACTTTCGGGAATGAAGAGGCTGACATGTTGGCAAAGAAAGGCTCCAAAATTAAACAAACATCAAACCTAAGCTTTTCATATGAATCTGTAAAGCGGATTATTAAAAGGAAGACACATCTAAATTACCTATCAAAATTAAAAGGGAGAAACGAAAACTCTAACTGGAGAAAATTATTGGAAAACCCAAATGTAGTCCCAGATATGCCTTGAAAGTCTACTGTTGCCATGGTTAGACTCATTACAGGACATGATTGTTTAGGCAAGCATCTCCACAGAATTGGCATACTTGCGTCTCCAAATTGCGTGTTGTGTTCTCAGGAAGAGGAAATGAATATGGATCACCTGGCAAACTGTGAAGTTCTTAAAGTTCAAAAAGACATTACTTCAAAGTATTGGGAAGCAAGAGCAAAAATGACTTTGGTGTCAAGTTGTGGGCATTAGATACATACATACATTCATGAACCACAGATTATTGTCTCTGTTGGATATTACATGACAATTATAGGAGAAAAATTCCTCTGACACTTGGATTTGAACCCAGGAACTTTGGCTATCCTTGCCAATGTTCCACCAACTGTCACTTCACAGCACCAGATGGAACCTCTCACCTATGACAGTTTGTCCTTTATGGTCTACCTCACAGACAAGTTATGCCATATGCAGTACCGTGAGACACACTAATTAGTGATTTTTGTGACCGGGCTTCCGCTGTGATTGTACAGTAACATTGAAGATGGATATATGCATATGCATTCATGAACCACAGATTATTGTCTCTGTTGGACATTACATGATAATATAAATGCATAAAAGTGTAAAGCGATCCCTATACAGGCCATGGAGGCCCAGAGGGTTTCAGAAGGTTGAGGCTCCCAGATTTTGGACAATTGGCATGTGAAGGTGGTAAGGTTGTCAGCCTTACGCACCGGCTGCCTTTACCCCCAGGATTGCTCCTGGTACTCATTTCTGTTAGAGGCTGAGTTGACCCCAAGGCCATAGTGCCACCAGAAGGATTAGGCCTATTGAAAAATCTCAACGACCTCATCGGGAATCGAACCTGCGGCCTTCCGGTTTGTAGCATAGCGCCTCAACCACTATGCAACGGCGTACCCCATATAAATGCATAATACATAAAAATAAATAAATAAATAAATAAAACTGAATGAAAACTGAGAAAAATCATCATCACTTGAATTTTGATCCATAGTCCATAGATAACAGATCTTGGAGCAGCAAGGACTTATAGCAAATGGAGTCTGTTGTACATGGGAATGTTTTATTATCATGATAGCAGCAGGTTCTTCTTAAGCAACACTATTAAGATAAAAATTAAAAACAAGTTACTACAGAAAAGAAAGAAACACAAATAAAAAGTGAACAATGAACTGTCATGACATCATTATCAATGTTTATTCCAGAACCTTCAAAGTTTAACGACATCCTTGACCAAATAAAATAATGTAAGTGTAGTAATGTAAATTAAATTAACAAACACTACAAATGTGTTTCATTATTTTCTGCAATTAAACCATTTCTGATTTATAGGGACTTAATTAAATACGAGGGTCATCTAGAAAGTAAGTTCCGATTGCTGATAAAGAAAAAAAAATATTTATTGCAATATTTACAGAAATTCACTGGCTACTTCTATACATAGCACCACCATTATTGAGGCATTTATCACAGCGCTGTCCCAACATTGTATGCCCGTGCCAAATGACTCTGCCACCAACGTTTGGAGCAATGAAATCACTGCCGTCTGTACCTCAGCATCATTGCGGAAATGTTTTTCTACCAGAAATCACTTCGTGAGACTTAAGAGATGGAAGTCACTTGGCTGTAGGGTGGATGGTCGAAGATCTCCCATCCAAACTGAAGCAACTGATTCAATGTGGCGTTGGCTGTATGGGGCTGTGCATTGTTGTGCAAAAGCATAATGGCTCTTGTCAGCATTCCACGTCTCTTGTTTTGGTCGCCTTCCTCAGATTTTTCAATGGTGGCAACTATGTAGAGAAGCAGTGAGTGAACGTCTGTAAACATTGCAATAAATATTTCTTACTTATTAATGTTTTTTTTTTCTTTATCGGTGATCGGAACTTATTTCCTGGATGACCCTCGTACTAGTACAACTTCAGAAATGACAAAATGTATGCGGTGGAGGAGACACTCAAACTGTTGTGAGGGGAGCAGTACATGTGCTATTAGGAAATTTAAATATCTCACCATTAGGTCGTTTCTCATATGTGGTATCGGAATCATTGGGTAAAATTTCAACCAGAACCATTTTACACCTCAAATTTGCAAAATCAGAAGGTATGTGGAATTAGGTATGGATTAATTTGCCTGGTTGATAAGGGAAACAATCTGAAGCAGCACTTTTCTTGGATATCAAAACTGAAATGAATAATATTACTCTCTAGGGGAATAAATAAATAAATATAAAAAATTGAATATTACAATACATTACATTGAGCTACTAAATACTGTTTAAAAATATTACAAATCTAAATAAAATTATAAGACTTATGGTACTAGGCACCTGTCCTGAATACGTTGCAGTTTCCTTCAGGTCTTCCACTTGTTTTAATTCTTCAAACACACACATAAAATATACTTCACTGCATCTTTCATACGAATGAAATCTTCGAAGATACACACAGTATATAATTAATTGCATTTTTCACACAAATTAAATCTTCTATACGTTTGAAGGCACATACGTAGTAAGTCTTGTTCTCTTCAATATTCACTTCAATCACTAATTCAACAGATTTTATTACATGAATGAATTCCACACTGTACTTTTTTTCTCTTTAAATGTTGCTAGGAATTGTGTTCATTGTTATAAGCAGTATTAACAGCAGGATTCTACTATAGTAATGTAACTATTATAACTTTAGGTTTCACAACAATAAATGTGAAACTTACTATCCTAGATGATGGTAATCTTATATCTATAATAATAAGAGGAAGTGTTTGTCTGTCTGTCTGTCCGCGATGCCCAGCGAAATCTACTCAACGCAGAGATCTGAAATTTTAAACGTAGATGGACTGAAGGGTGAGTGAATGCACCTCAAAGCTGGATTTTTAATTTTTGCTTTCATTCGACTTGGGAATAAGTGCGACTTCTTGAGACTATGAATACCGGCCTAAGTCTTTTATGAAAAAGTGTAAAATGAAGGAAAAGATTTCTGGATATGGTTAAACAATGTGTGATGATTGCTCCATTGTCTCTTTCTCTTTTTATCACAGCACTTCACAGCTTCTAATGAAGAGATGGCAACACACAGCCTATTGAATAATAAAGAATTATCACCTGCTATTTATGCTTGTATATCTTGGTTTAGCATTTTCACTGCAGCACGTCAAACTTTTATATGTTTTCAGACTTTTCCCATCACCCACACAATCTTATAAAGTACCATTCTGGCACTTAATAACTTTAGGTTTCACAACACTAAATGTGAAACTCATTATCCCAGATGACGGTAATGTTATATCTAGATATATATATATATAAAAATGAATGTATGTGTGTGTGTGTGTCTGTCCTTATGCATTACTACACCATTCATCCGATCGCCATGAAACTTTGGGAAGTTGTTGAGTACATTCCCGGGAAGGTTTCTGGCATATTACATTTTTAATTTTTGCTTTCGTTCGTGAGTTATGAGTGAAAAACGGGCAGAAAACGTGTATTTTTTGCGTTTTCGAAGCATCTGTTTTCAGTAATACATTTCAATGACAAATCAATTACAGTAGGCTTTGGCTATTTTTGTCATACCTTGGAATAAAACCATCGCGATCGCTTGAATGTTGTAGCTCACGCTGGTCGATTCATTTGTTTATAATGTCAAGGCACGCAGACATATGAAATTTTCAACCTACACCGAAGAGGATTATTATTATTATTATTATTATTATAAGAGGTATAATCAATATAGGCCTAAATATGGTCAAACATTGTTCGATTTGGGCGAAACTCACTATACAGGGGTTTTCTGGGCCAAGGACCTCGAATCTGAAGTCGCTTTTACCAGGCGACGCTATCTAATCGTGGTATGTAATTCACGTGATTTAGGTGTTAATAAATATAATGATTTAACTATTATGCTCTTAATTGTTAATTTTTGAAATAATTATCGCATGCGAAGCCGCGGGCACATGCTAGTAGCTGATAAAATAGTCACCAGTTCACTGCAAATTACCTGATGTGAAACTCCCACACAACTTTTAGCATGCCAGTATTGGGTAGAATTCCTATACATTAAGGGCCTGTATTACCACCTGCCGACAATTCCTCCCGATACGTGACTTCCAGATAGCTTTACTAGAAGATATCTTGTAATACCACCGCTGAACTGCTACCGGCAAGAACGCAGTAAAAATTTGTAAAATGGCCCTTACCTCGTTGAGCAGAGAGGTATGTTTGTTGTAGTTCGGTAGTCCTCCGCTAGGTGCGGCAGCTCGGATTTGTATTTGTACAATTAAAGTACATAATAATACATCGTTTTAAGTGCATTAATAGATTTGTGCAATTCTATTTCATTCATATGTGAGCCTAAAATGACATTTTTGTGTAAATTAAATCTTCCAGCATCAATTCTGAAAATCAGGTGGCCAGGAAGCTTCGGGGTGCTGCCATCTTGTTTCAACCAAGATTCCCTAACTAGCAGTTGGTACTTTGTCAGCCACTCCATCCTCCTGCTAGCATATCTGGAAGTTGTCTTGCCAGAGAGATTTTGTCAGGAGATCATAATACGCAATTCTTGGCCAACTTTCAGATAGGTTCTCTATCTGGTAGATAAATATGATATCAGGTGGTCGTCATACAGGCCCTAAGTATCTTATAAAAAAATGTAAAATGAAGGAAAAGCCTTCTGGATTGTAAGAAGCGGGAGAGGCTATTAAATAAATACCGTATATATTATCTGATTTTTTTTACAATTTTTTAAGTTCTTGCTGACAACAACACACATGCAGATGGTTCAAGAGATCTCCCAGAATACACACATATTAACTCAAAGGACGAAGACATCATAATAAAGGTGCCCAAAGAACATCTTTATACCTACAACAACATACATCACTGTTCAATTTTTATGATTCATATAAGTACACTTAGGGTGAATTAAATGAGCAATAAAAATGCCAGCATTTGTGTCATCATAGGATGTGTATGGACAGTCTGTAGGATATACAAAAAATTCTCATGATATTTTCTATGTATTTCAAACACCACATCGAATTTCGATTTTTTTTTATTGGAAAGATGGTTAAACAATATGTGATGAGTCCTCCATTGTCTCTTTCTCTTTTTTTTATCACAGTACAGTACTTTGTAATGAAAAGATGGCAACACACAGCCTACTGCGTAATAAAGAGTTATAGCCTGCTATTTATGCTTGTCTATCTTGGTTTAGTACTTATACTGCAGCATTTCAAACTTTTTTATGTGTAACCTACTGTAATGTGTAATCCCAGACTTGTAGGTATAAAGATTTTCCAAAGGAACGACACATTCTTCTGTTTCACAGGCTTGAATGGACAGTTTTTTGAAGCAAAGTACTGCATTAATAATCTTAACGCAGGCGTATTACTAAGAAAGATAAAGGCAGGAAAGACCATGCCATATTCCACACCGTATAGTCTAACTCCACCACTCATAATTTTGAGTGAATGTAATCCTCACAAGAGGCTAATACTGTGGGCACACAAGTGACAGTAGTGACATGCCTGCTTTATTCCCAGGGTGACCAGATTTGTAAAACAAAACATCAAAACCGGGGCACCTTACTGAACAATACAATACAATATTAGAATAGATTTAAGGGAAGTAGGCTTTGCAAGGGATGGTTGGAGTAAGCACAGAATAGGGTTGAATGGCAGGCTCAGGTAAGCGCGGCAATGAACCTTCGGGTTCCATAAAATAGATAATATTCCTTAAGTTTTAACGAAATCAATAGGCATCACCTTATTTCCTCAAATAGTCTAATTTTGTTGACAAAATATCAGCGCTAGGTTTTCATGAGAATGATTGCAAGATACTTCAATTGTATAGTGCTACTCTATTTAAAACCAATACCTTGTCAGGGCCTAGAGAGTCAATTTACAGTGAGGTTTTATTCAATGCATATAGTGTTTTAAAATCTTACATTTTAATTTGTGAAACTAATATTAACAATAGGCCTGGTTTTTTAAATTTATCTATTTGACTTGTTTGTTTTATTAAATTCATGGCCTGTATAGAGATCACTTTACTTTTACCTTTTAGTTTTATTAAATTGACATCATTGCAGTTATTATTTATAGTGAAGTTTAGGTTAATGTATATAACTTTTAAATTTTAAATTGTAAATAGTTTTCTCTATGTAGTTAGACTTTAATCCAATACTAATGCTGGCCTAGATTTTAACTTTTTAATAATTTATTACACTGACAAGAAGAGGATATGGAAAAGGATGGAGCGATTACCATGGACAGATAAAGTTAAAAATAAAGATGTGGTAGACAGAGGGGGAGAAAGAAGAGTTTTATTGGAAATTATCAGAAAGAAGAAAAGAAATTGGATGGGACATTGGCTAAGAATAAATTGTCTGCTGAAGGATGCCATAGAAGAAATTATAAATGGGAAGAAGGTTCGAGGCAAAAGAAGATACCAGACGATAGACAGCATTAAAATAAATGGACTATATGCAGACACAAAAAGGAATGCTGAGAGAAGGGAAGTGTGGAGAATGCAGAGTTTGCAGTGAAAGACCTGCCCCTGGGCAGAACATTATGAATGAATGAATAATTAATCAATATATTTCAACTGACACTCCTGTTGCATGTAATGCCACTGTCTGGCAGGGAAAAAACAAAGCATCGCACAGAATGTATAGTTTATATCTTTTTTAGCAGAAATAATATAGTTTCATAAACCTGAACACTTACATGTCCTGAAAATTTTCTTGGGACACTGGGACAGTGTGTTCAAAACCAGGACTGTCCCAGTAAAACCAGGATGTCTGGTCACCCTGCTTATTCTACTAAAATATAAACCTTACAGACTTAGTACCTGTACAAAAAGTAGATACAAGTTCTAAGAAAATTAATAAATAGAAATAACTATTTCCCAATTCTTGAGTGAAGATTTCATCTAATGAATTTGTAAAGCAAGGGAAAAATTAAAAGATAGCAGATTAGCAAGTTAGATGAATTAAAAGGATTTTTCACTTTAGAAGCAACACACTTTAACAAACAAAAAAAACAATTTTGAACCAGAAGTTCATGCAGATTTGGGTATAATAAATCTTTCTCAACCTTTTTAGAAGCAAAGCATTTTTGAACATTCACTTACTAAACAACATGCAGTTAATGACAACACATTTTAATATTACCATGAACATGAGATACACTTATAAGATTAGCTAGTGATGATTTTCACAGGAAGGATTTATTTTAGTAGTCCGTTATTAATTTTGTGCATAGATACACAATTAGAAGTAGCCAATGAATCTCTTTCATATTGCAATAAATAACTTTTGCTTACTGATGTTTTTGTATTCTTTATCGCCAATCGGAACTTACTTTCTGGATGACCCTCGTAAATTACAGAAGCATGAGTGCAACCTGAGGGGAGAGTTTGGAAATGACTTAAGTCATGTTGCTGTTAATGCACAAGATAAACATTGGAGTTTACACACTCTGTCTCGGAACAAGACATTCTTAGGGAAGAGGTGTATTTTAATTTTCTATAACTAGAAAAAGGCAAAACCCATTCCTTTAGAAAGTAAAAAGGATTAGAATGACTCAGTATTTGATACTGAGCAGTAACATTTAGCAATTCCTCGGATACAGACCAATCACGATCGTTTATCTTATAAAATGCTTGCTATTAATATGAGGATGCTATTTTATGAGGTAAAATCAACTGCTCGTTACTGGACACGTAAGCATCAGTTTATAGTGATTAATACACCACATGCTGCCATTATGCAACACGAAAACAGATATTTTATACAACATAACTTGATTGGAAATTGAAATAATAGAAATGTACATTGATTAAAAACACAATATGCACGAATGGTAGCAATGATCACAACATGGTAACTCGAATCGATTCATGGATGATTGATTCATAGTGTGCTGTGATTTTGAAGCTGTTAGTTTTGTTTTTATACAACAAAGCACGAAAGTAATTATTATTTGTATAGTCCGGTACATTTATAGTATAGTATGTATAGTCTTAAAAAATCCAACTCGAGTTGATTAATTTCATCAGTCACGAATCTATTGATAAACTCTTCAACTCTCGTGGGATAAAAATGCAAACATGGCAATGAAATCAATTTTACCAATAATGACAAAAATATTCTTTCAACTATCACTTCTTATTCATGTAGTAGAATGTGAAAAATCATCACTAACATCAGGTAGTATGTGAAAAATCCACTGCAGAACTTCTGTCTCTGTCAGCAGTAATTTTGAAGTACATTATTATTTCACATCAAGGAAGAAAAGCAAAAGTATGAACAAGTTGAAATCTCTCGACTGTTTACTACATTTCATTCTAAAATTTCTGTTTCTACAACTACAGATATTTAGTCTATAAACATTAATTTTTTTTTCTGATTCCAAGATTTTAATTACACAAACAATGGAATGAAATGTTTCTGAGATCTCAATCTACCGGTACTGATAAAGGCACAGTTCCAATATAAGAATGTAAAAAGATATAAATTATAAAATTCAATTTTGTATAAATTATTCTTGTAGGCCAAATAATTGTTCCAAAAGTAGTGTTACAGTTTGATCTTTTGAAATGAAGACATCTTTAATTAATAATTTGAGTTGGGAAGCTACACAGTGAAGTGATTTCGAACTTAAAGATTGTTGAGATCGGAACTTGCACATGAACTTCACTTAATAGGTATATTTACCTCAGAATGCATTTCGATGGAAAATTTCTATCATCATCAGCTGATCCGACCATCACTCTAACGACGGGTGGATGAACTTTTCAATCAGGGTTCCTTGAATCCCCACTGTGGTATCAAAGTTGATCAAATTCTCGTGGTTCTTTTGAATAAAAATTTATTCCCAAACTAATAGCTTCGATTAAAACATGTTCAAAAACAATCGGAGCTATTAGTTTAGGAAAAAAATTTTATTCAAAAGAACCGCGAGAATTTGATCAACTTTGACACCACAGTGGGGATTCAAGGAACCCTGATTGAAAAGTTCATCCACCCGCCGCTAGAGTGACAGTCGGATCAGCTGATGATTGTGGAAATTGTCCATTGAAATGCATTCTGAGGTAAATATACCTATTAAGTGAAGTTCGTGTGCAAGTTCCGATCTCAACAATCTTTAAGAAGACATCTTTGTTTATAACTATTAATTATTGAGTTAGTGCACCACAAATTTTCTTCTTTAGCTGATATAGTAAAATCACAGTCTCTGTTTTAAAAAATATTGCTGCCACTGACACCAGACTCATCCAGAACGTCCACTATATTTCCTAAACATTGTTCTGAGACATCGTTGGATAAAACAAACGAAAATACAAGGAACATGTAGTGCAAATAACACCAATAATCATACTTCAGTCGTGTGTTTTGTTACTTTCAACTGATCATACTATATAGATTTCTTTTTCAGCCGCCATGGAAATGGTATCATCTAGTAGTATTTAAATAAGCTAAAACGAAATCTGTTACAGACACTAGAGAAGTAACATTACATTCATATCAAATGTAGATTGTGAGAAATCAAGCTATGTAATATCACTGTGTTTGCATTTTTAGTCAGTTAGTGTGCGACTCAGCATTATGGTGCTTGCATTGTGTTAAGGAACCCTCACAAAATCCTGCATTTAAGGAATAAATATTTGTAATAAATATTTTGAGGGTTTACAATTATTTACCTCCCTTAATAGTGAATTTCTAAAATGGTGAAATGGGACAGATAAATGAAAAGAGAAATGTATCTGCTGACTTCAAATACAGTAACATGACAGTGGAGAGGAAATCACTCTTTATCAATATCTAAAGTACAGTGAGTCCCACGCAAGAGTTGGCCAATGACGTGGGTTTCTGCGTCGCGGCTGGCACAGCTCCAACTCCCGAGCGATCGGGTGAAATATCTACGCAAATAATGCCGCGGTTGGTGTAATGATTCAGGTTCTCACATTTACAGTTATAATTACAACGAAAATAACCACGTACCTCATCACAAGAGATGTTGGAAATGTTGGAAATGTTCTCCTCTTGCATAAGCACAACACTGACACCATTTTTAGGGAATTTTCTTTCACGCACGTAAGTTCAGCTTCTGAGAAAGAGTTAATTTCTCTTGTGATATTGTCTTTAAGTTCTTCTTGTGTATGGGAAATTGACCTATACACTTTATTTTTCAAGTTTCCCCATAAATAATATTTACATACTGTTAGAAAAACTTGATGACAATATCACTTAGGCCTGTCACAAGAGAAAGTAACTCTGTCTCGGAAGCTGAACTTACGCGTGAAAGAAAATTTCCTATTGAAGTCAGTATTGTCTGGATGCAAGAGGAGAACATTTCCATCATCTGTTGTGATGAAGTACGTGGTTATTTTCATTGTAATTTTAACTGTAAATGTGATAACCTGAATCATTACGACAGCAGCATTATTTGCGTAGATATTTCACCCGATCGCTCGGGAGTTGGAGCTGTGCCAGCTGTGCCAGCCGCGACGCAGAAACCCGCGTCATTGGCCAACTCTTGCGTGGAACTCACTGTAGATGAAAGTTATCTCATTGTGGTATAGATACTTGGTGTAGTAAATTTTCCTAGGTAATTCATTGTTTTATTGCTTATTATGTTGAAGCATGTGTTACTAATATTGTATTATTAATACAAAATGTGTTAAAAGATACTATAAATTACACAAATTTGTAAAACTTGTTGCATTTTTTAGTTTAGTTTTAGAAAACAATCTCGGGAAAACCCCAATTCATGGGGAAAAAATTAAGCCCCCAAATTTTTATTTAAAAGGGGTTTTACTATAGAGCAAAAGTGCAAAGAGATTTCACTTGTATTGTTTTTTTTTAATACACTTAATATTATATCGGTGGTTGTTACTGGTTTTCAACATTAAAATACTTGAATGGAGATCTCTTAAAGAGGATTATGATACATTATATTTAAAATAATACTGTAATTATCACTTTCATTCATAAAATGAAACTGCAGAAATATTTCATCTGGCATAAAACCGTTTTCAATAAATCTCCTTTTACGCCACCTTGAAAATTCAGACATAAGAAATTGGGTTTATCAACCAACATTCACTCTATAAATTCTGAGCAAGTTTTGTAATTATCACCGAGTTTTAATTTACAAATGTCTGATTACTAGAAGTCCTATTATTTAAAAAAATAATAAGAATAATTTTACTAAAAATAATTTCAAGTTTGAATACCTAATAACGAAGGCCACAAGGACTTTCAGATTCAGACTTGGGCAGGTTCTTGATTGCAATATCAAATAATAACATTATTTTGGGTTAAGATTTTTTCCTTATTTTCCCTATTACTGAACAAAGATGGCCTGTAGCCATTAGATTTATAGAATTTGAAATATGTGAAGTTACTGAAAGCTATTTTTTTTTTAGAAAAAGTACTATGGCAATGACTGAGGGAGCCCTTTTCAATTTGACAGAAAAGCTTCCTGCGAACAGTAAAGTTCTTAAATGTGTTTTTGGGTAACAGGCTACTTCCAGTAAATATTAGTTTTAATCACATTTGTGATAAATGTTAGATGTACCGGTACTGCCCTTTTAGCTAATTTGGTGATACATTAAATAAAGAATCAGATCAAGAATAGTTTCTGCAGTTTCTTGAAGAGCCAGTTGGTTTCTTGGTGCCTATTAATTAAAGAAAAATGTGGCTGCCCTTGTTAATTAGACAAGGATTGTAAAAAATGGCATAGAACTAAAAATATCTGTAATCTATATAAAAAAAAAGACACAGTAGTCGCGAGCTGAAAGAATAAAGGAGAAATAAAAATGTAAGAAGTGAAATGGACAGAAGAATGATAAATTAAGATGCACATTGAAAGAAAGTAGAAGGAAAACTGGTAACAAATTGAGACGCTTTTCCATTAATAACTTTATGATGCCAGCCATTTTACCATCCATATGCTTCAAGATATAACATCTTCAGTATAAAGAATGGACAGGGGCATAGCTTTTTTTAAGTTTCATTACTTTTCTGCTCTGCATATCTTGAGTTCTTCATTAGCTTTATTGAGAATATTCGGTTTATGCAATGTTTAAAAGTACTGGAACTTTGGTAAGGAATGGACAACAGACAAAGAGCATATTTCATTCATGGTGTAGTGTACAGTTATTAATTGCATACCTAGGCGGCTTATTTTGTTAGGAGGAGAAATTTGCTGTCAACTCAACCCATGCTTTTATTGTCACTGCACCTATCAGATAGTTACAGAAAATTAAAATTAGACCTAGAGAAGAACTGAGGTCAGTGATAACAATGAGATAATATTGCAACATTGCTTTTGTTTTGGAAAGTGGAAACCAAAACCGACTTGGTCAGATTAATCAACATAAAGAAACACCAACTTAATGGTTTATTCCTATCACCAGGGGTCACTCGCAAACCTGAGAAATACCCTTCGAAGCCGTCTGGGTATGCAATGAAAAACTCTACTATACCTTATGAGCATTGTTACTTGGCGGGAATTTAAATTATCTCACCATTTCAAAACTTGTAGCAACACAACAAATAGAAGATTTTTGTCTCTTTTTTCTGTAAGGGACTTTCTCTTTACAGTATAAGTTCATTGATTACTGTTCTCCATGGATAAGTAACGGATTTGTAATTTAGTAACATACTTCTATAACCAGTTTTCCTTCTTCTTAGCCAACGAAAAAATAATAATAGACAACTTAAATAAAATAAAATGTTTATTACAGAAATTAATAAATGCAAACATAAATTATAGTATTTGCCTTTTGGTTCAGAACTGCAACTTACTTCATATCCATAAAGTTAACTTCACTGTCGGTCTTCTACAATATTACTGCGAAAAAACCTTACAAAGAAGTCAGTGTCAAAAGCACTGAAGCCTCTTGCTATCATAACTATCTACATCCATTATACCCACTATATATTCATCGCTTTTGTTTACCTTACAAATATTATAAAACACATTTAAACAAATTTCAAAATAGTTTTAAGAATGATCTGTCTCTGAACATAATTACACTTAAGATATAATGACGCTTAAAAGCAAGGGAATAAGGAACAACTGCCCAAGAATTATCTCAGATATACAACAATTCCACAAATTAAGGATAGGAATTATGTTAAACAAGATTTCAATTTATTTCATATTGCCATTAAATGTCAACCATTTTATATATCACAAGAAGAATATTAGTAACAAGACAGCTATATAATATATATGCATTATTCACACAAAATATGTTATTCTCATGAAAGCAAAATACGAGGGTCATCCAGAAAGTAAGTTCCGTTCACTGATAAAAAAACAAAATTATCAATAAGCAAAAAATATTTATTGTAATAATCATAGAGATTCACTGGTTACTTCTCTACATCATCGCCACTGTTATTGAGGCAATTATCCTATACAGCTACACCAACATTTGTATGCCCATGTCATAGGACTCTGTCCCTGTCTGGAGCCATGAAATTACTGCATTCAGCATTCCACGTCTCTTGTTTTGGATTGCCATCCTCAGATTTTTCAATGTTTGACAATACCGATCAGCATTTACGGTCTCCCCTCATAGTAAAGACTCGCACAGGAGGATACCACGTCGATCCCAGATTTTTCTGACAGAGATTATGTGCTTGAATTTGATCTTCACATGTGAAGCACTATGATGCCAATGCATGGATTATTGTTTTGTTTCTGGTTTTATCCCCAGTGACAACACTGTTGAGAAACTCATCACCTTTCTCTGCATACCGCTGGCGGCAGAATCCTATGACATGGGCATACAATTGTTGGTACACCTGTAAAATAAATGCCTTGATAACGGTGCCGACTATGTAGAGAAGTAGCCAATGAATCTCTGTAAATATTGCAATAAATATTTCTTACTTACTAATATTTTTGTTTTCTTTATCGGCGATCAGAACCTAGTTTTTGGTTGACCCTTCTATGATAAAATGAAGAATCACAATTCATGCCCTACTAGAAATGTTCTATATACAACAATTTAAATGCTTATTTACAGTCGACTCCTGCATTCTAACATGATAATGTTTAAATATTCATTAAGAACCTCATTTATACGAGGTCTGTTAGATAAGTATCCGACCTTATTTTTTTTCTCGGAAACCTGACGGATTTGAATCAAGCCCGCTTGCATGAGCCGACCTTAAACCTTCGTGCGCATGTGTGAATTTTTTTTCCCGCCTGTAGATAGCATCTGTTGCTGGCAAGCAGCATTTGAGTGAGGTAGTGTATAGTGCTCTCGTCGTTGCAAGGAAAATAACGATTGTGACGACTGGAATTTGGTTTCCGGGTCGTACCCGTACACCAGGACTCGTCACCACTCATTAATGTGTTCATAAAGTCGGGGTCACTGTTTGTGGACTCAAAAGCATGTCATGTGAGACTTCAACACGAAGTTGCTTTTGCTCCGCCGTCAGCAGCATCGGCATTGAATTTCGCCGCCACTCTCTTCACGGCCAAATCTTCAGTCATAGTTAAATGGCCGAAAAAGTAATGATGCCCACCTCTTCCGCAATTTCTCGGATACTCACACGACAGTCCCGCATCATCACAGCGTTCACTTTGGCAATGACCTGGTCATTTCGGCATGTTGATGGGCGGCCGGAGCGTGGCTCGCTCACCACCGATGTTCGGCCGTCTTTAAACCGGTTGTACCACTCCTTAATCTGTGTGATGACCATAGCATCATCGCCAAAAGCCGTCTGAATTTTCCGAATGGTTTCCACCTGGCCGTTGCCCAGTTTCAGACAAATAGCGCTGCTCCAGTCATTCCGTTATTTTCCTTGCAACGACGAGAGCACTATACACTACCACACTCAAATGCTGCTTGCCAGCAATAGACGCTATCTACATGGGGGGAAAAATTCACACATGCGCACGAAGGTTTAAGGTCGGCTCATGCAAGCGGGTTTGATTCAAATCCGTCAGGTTTCCGAGAAAAAAAATAAGGTCGGATACTTATCTAACAGACCTCGTATGTTAAACAAAGTAGTTGGGTGGTTTTGGAAGGTAGTGGGTCTTACTTGAGCAGAACATAAATGTAGGTACTGTATGTCAAATTGAACCATCCAGGAATGGATAGTTACCTCCCCTTGAATTTAATAACTCAGAAAAATAAGCAGAGTACAAAGAGAGTCGGTAGCTTCCAGTAACCTTTATTGTAGGACATGAAATTTCAAGTATGAAGGCAGTTGTCTAACCAATAATTTTAGTTGTCAATATTGTTACATATGGTATAGCAGTACAGTCTTTGGGTGTAATGTAGATTTACCCCCTTCCCTATTTGTTCTTTGCACATAAAATATTACAGTTTATATCACTTTTAAATATGCAAATTAAATAATTAAATAACATAAACACACCATTTAGCTACTCTACTATTTAAAAAAGACTAATTACTAGTTTGTATTTTTTGCATGGTACCAACTAATGATTTTAAAACATTAAAACTAAATACTGTATTTAGGATTATTTCAGCTGACTGCAAGCTTTAACAACTGTAACAAACAACAGCCAAACACACAAACAATTTTTTTTGTTATTAGAGGATCTAGAGCAACTATTGGCTAAAACACAAGGAAACAAAACAAATCAAAATTCCATGAGAAATCCAAATTATATTAATAACTCTTGGATATTTCTGCCTTCGAGTAAATTCAATCATTTTCATGTGAAAAGTGACTGCTTGTGGCAATATCTACTATCAATTTGTATTTTGTTGCAGAAACTATAATAAAATTAAATAAGAAAGTAGTTTTCAAAATTGAATCTTTGTTGCCAGCCTCAGAATTCTGGTCACCAATAGTGATCTGACGACTGGAAATTTCACGCCCTACTTTACTGACAATAAATATTTTGGGTCTTTGGTACTTTAACTTCTCATTGTGTTCTTTTGAACAGAGGGAGGTAACTAGTCGGGGCTGGATGAGTAAAAGGAGTGTTTCCGAGCTTCTGACAGCTTGCTCTGGTGCTCAACTGCCAACTTCTAGGAGAAGTGAGCTAGTTGAAAAAATGTCTGTGTTATAAAAAAAAGACAAAGAAAAGGTAGGTGGAATGGGAGACCAATAGGAAAGCTAGGAAGTGGATCACATTCGCAACACCGGGAAAAGTCTCAAGTCATACACAGTCTCCAATGATCAAATCCTTTGGGTACTAGAGCTGAATTTGACCCAGTTACAGAATAATTCCTTTTACTAGTTTGTAGTTTCAATTCATATTGACATGGTTGGGACTGAACCTGCAAACTTTGGAACAGCTATATTTAGGTCAGGTTGCTCTATTTTGTGGGTAGTTGGAACTTCCTCTAGGATGGGATGGGGCATAAATCATGACAACTTTTCTTTCTCTTTAAAGTAAGTTGATGATACTGTGCATTCACTGTCACTGTGAAGAATGTGGCATTTACAGTTCATGTACAATGTGTTTTATGTACGAGTTGGCCAATGATATGGGTTTCTGCATCATGGCTGCTACAGCTCTAACTCCCGAGCGTTTGGGTGAAATATCTACGCAAATAAAACCGCTAACAGTGTAAAGATTCAGGTTCTCACAATTAAAGTTAAAATTACAATGAAAGTAACCATGTACTTCAACACAAGAGATGTCGGAAATGTCCTCCTCTTGCATCCATAAACATTGGCACCTTTGTAGGAAATTTTCTTTCAAGCGCAGAGGTTCAGCTTCCGAGATAGAGTTAATTTCTCCTGTGATATTGTCTGTAAGTTCTTCTAATGTAAGGGGGTTTGACCTATACACTTTATTTTTCAAGTTTCCCCCTATAAATAATAGTCACATACTATTCTTATGTCAAAACAGCCTTTCTCTGAGGAAGAAATGCCACAGGGATCTGATGAAGGCTTTGGGTAATAATGCCCTTCTAAACCAAACTTCGATAGTTTATACAGTGAGTAGGTGTGTTTTCTTGCTTCCAGCTACAACAACAATTAGATTGGCATGATACCATCTTGTATTGATGTTTATGGGTACCCTATTCTACATCTAGTACCCTCAACTTGAATTACACATACATTCCTTACCCTGCAGCGTCAGATTTGATGAAGATTTTGAGCAAGTGAAAGGATTAAACGGTGATTTAATTCTCAAAAAATAACAACCTCACAATTGCTGTAAATAGTGCTAAATTTCAGAATTTCACTATTGATGGTGGTAGT
Source organism: Ectobius pallidus (assembly GCA_964059195.1). NCBI lineage: Eukaryota > Metazoa > Arthropoda > Insecta > Blattodea > Ectobiidae > Ectobius > Ectobius pallidus. Next base: position 28,615,949 of record CAXKWD010000004.1, on the reverse strand, counting down.
ATTGAAATGAACTTTCTCGATGAGGAAGAGTCAGTTCTAGTCATCATTTCTATATTTCAAAATTGTACTACATTTTCAAGAAAGAAAAAAAAAATAGCTGCCATAACTTAGGCCCCATCCCTAGTATAACTCTAAAAACTCCCTCTTTTTTCTCAGCACAGTACATCAAATGGAGACAAAAGTACATCTATCAGTCAGATTCTCACAATATATTAACCTTCTCGTAATATAACATGTTAATCACATTTTAACAGACAGTAAAGACAAAGGAAGAAGCAGTATTTAAATTAATTTGACTAGTATTCTTCTTGTAATACCTTTGTAAAATAATGACACATAATAGCAACATTTATATACCTGTGTTTACATGTAGTGGGCATGTCTTGACAGAACCATCTCTTGACCCTCGCCACTTCCATTGTGTCAGCTGCTGATAGCCTCACGGTCACTCCTTGGTCAGAATTTGAGATCTTTGATTGCCTGTGGTAAGTCTGGCAGTTTCATGTCTTTGATTTGTTGTGGGATGTTCATGTTCTTCACCGCTGACACAGCACGAGCGGGGGCTGCTGCAATGCCAGCCTGCAAACAAATAACATCACTAGCTTGTGCACACTTATATATATACACGAGGTGCATTTACAAATAAGTTTCCCTGGATTCATTTAGAGAAACAAAATACAATTTCAAGAAAATATTTATTGCAACATACACAGTCAGTATTCAGCTATTATTCAACATATTCACCACCGAAATTGAAACATTTATCTTACAATGGCATCAACTTTTAAACACCTGTGTTGTAAAAGTCTGCCACCAGGTATTTGAATCACTGTGTAACAAACAGTTCTGCCTCTCTGTCATTCTTTGTCACTTCTTTAGGTGTAGGAAAAGATGGAAATCACTGGGAGTGAAGTTCGGGCTGTAGGGAGGATATTTAAAGACTTCCTAGCAAGTCTCCTGCAGTAGCTCGGCCGGGAGGGGTTTTTAATATTCACCCTGAAGCCCGTACCTCACTCCCAGTGATTTCCATCTTTTCCTACACCTAAAGAAATGACAAAGAATGACAGAGAGGTGGAGATGTTTGTCACACAGTGGTTCAAATACCTGGGGGCAGACTTCTAGGACACAGGTAAGACAAATGTTTCAATTCCGGTGGCGAATATGATGAAATAGTATGGTTGTGTCTGTTGTAATAAATATTTCCTTGAAATTGTGTTTTGTTTCTGTATATTGACCCAGGGAAACTTACTTTGTGGATGCGCCTAATATAACAATATTGGAACTTTAAACCTCAAATTAGTAATTCCATAGTCTAAAATGCGCTAACTCCACCTTGTCAATACAAAAGTTTTAAAGTATTAAAAATAATATACATTTCGACCAACTTTGTGTCATCCTCAGTGATAATATTTAAAATGTTAAAATCATGGCCTCATCAAACAAACATGGTGTGCAGTATGTGGCAATGATTTTAACTTTTTAAATTTTATCACTGAGGATGACCACAAGTTGGTTGAAATATAATTGATTTTTAATATATTAAAACTTTTATATTGACAAGGCAGAGTTACTGCATTTTAGATACAAAGACAAGTCAATATGGCTCTATTTTATCAACATTTAATTCCAGAGTGCCACAATGATCAAATTTAGACTCGTTACTTTTCTTGCTCTAATGATCTACCCCTAAATGTCTCTAATAGTAATATAACTAATAATAATTGTAACCCATATAAAAAAAGAACAGATTTAGTCATGACTCAATTGCTATAGTGGTTTAACGAGAATAAAGCATTAAGAGAAAACTAAAGTTATTTTGTTCTATCATTCTAGTAACAAGCATCCCAACAAATCCAACGTAAAACTTGAAAACCAACTGCTAGAATATGCTACGAACTTAAATTTTTTGGGAATATGGACTGACAAAACCATAAATTGGAGCACACTGATCAATTAACAGAAACACTGAACAAATTGTGCTTTGCCTTAAAAATTTGAAAATACCCACAATTCTTAGTACTGGTGGACTAAAGAGCATTCATTCTGCATATTTATATATATATATATATAGTACAAAATTGTACCTCATAATAGTATCAAATTATCAAAGTGTATCAAACTATATTCTACAGAAATATATCTTACAGCCTTCCAATCTTATACAGAACAGAATAATTCGTAACATGGTATGTTTAAACGGTTAGGAAACTTGTAGATGGATGTTTAAACCTCATCTAAACCTAAACCTAATATATTTGCCATGTATTTGTAATACTTAAATCAAAACTCACTAAATCTACTTTTCTTAGCAATAAATTTAGATTGACACAGTCACAACAACAGAACTGTTGTGGAACATATGACAATTATGTTTGCTAGACATGTTGCTTAAACAAGTGCAGATTTATTTAATAGGTTACCTGAGTCACTAAAGGGAGTAAAAAACACAGTGATACTCAAATCAAAAGTAAGAAAATTTCTGCTGCCCAGCAGCCAATGTAAACATTTTCACTGTCTGATATGGATAATGAAGTTAACACTGTTATCAAATGATGACAATTTAAATGTTTTTTAACTTCAGTAATCTTCTTACGAATAGTGAAATAGGTAGTGATAAGACAACACATATGAGTTGAAATATTCCTGGCGTACTATATGTAAATTTTTTTCTTGGGTTTGCAAACAGGTAGGAAGTTTTGCATTTTTTAACATTTCAGAGACTGAGAGCCTTCCTTCTTGGGATAATGAAGTGTCGAGTGTCACCTCATGGGGGAGTGTCGGGTGGAGTCGACCAATCAGCAAATAGCTGTTCTATTCCATGTCCTTTTTAAGACCAACCTGCCAGCAGGCACTGGATGCGTTTGTTCCAGGCCTGATTGATGATGGATTGAAAGATACAACAGGCTCTTTTATCCAGACAAATTGGCATCTGCGGACCACACTATTAACTCAGAACCAGGCCACAAAATATACTTGAAGGTCACAATAGTTCTCGCCAAGATAGTGTGCTAACAGTTCTCACCAAGAAACTTGTGCTTTTGAGTGCAACTGATTGGAGAGGACGTTGAAATAAAGCTCGAGGAAGCCAAATGCAATAGAGATGGGGGATTCATCATTAACCAGGCCTGGAACAAATGCATCCAAGCCTGAAGAAGAAGATGCAGCTTGAACTAAAATGGACCAGGAATAGAACGCTGTTTGCTGACTGGTTGACTCGGTCCAACATCGGTTGGTATGTATATCCCCATGATGTGAAACTTGATGTTTAAAGGTCCCTGAGGATGGAGGCAGCATCAGCCTCTGAAACATTGGAAAATGACAAATTTCTCACCTGGCTGCAAGTCCAAGAAGAACACAACATTATTAACAAAGTAAAAAAATAATCATTACATAATTTCTAAGGGCTGTGTTCACCAACACGGATAACATTTCTTGGTATCGTGGAGAACGAAAACTACGACTAATCCATTATCTCGAACAGTAAACCTTTCAGGTTACACCATATAGTTTGTGACCTCAGTTTTCAAAAGCTTGGTTTTGTCTGCTACTTGTATGACCCTTAAAATTTTCATAAGAGAAACTAACATCATCTGGCAGGTATTGTGTGATACAGTGGGGAAAAAAATGACTATTGGCTTGCCTCCTGGGCTAAATGTACACGTTGCCATAGCAACTGGAAAGTTTCCTGCATGCTGTCCCTGACCAATAGTTCTAAACAAGGTCACTAGATGTCTCAGTGATAGTGGAGACGTGACACATAGCAGTTAATTTCGTTTCCCCCCGAATCTTGTGCAAAAATTAATGTCATCATAATGTCCAAGTACAATGCACCTTATTCTGCATTCTGCTACATATTTCTCATCACTGTCATCATCTTTTGTGATGATCAGATGTTCCAATCACCTATGTGCCATCTTGATGTCGCAATTAGCTTGGTTTATCCTGTTTTGCTGGCTGATATTTTACCGGTAAAGTATTAGCTTGGATATTATCGGAAAACAAAGTTACTGTAGCTGGTGAAATGAAAATGAACGATACTGCGGCTTTTCAGTCTAAAAACCTGGATCAAAAGATTATCAGCATTGATGAACACAGCTATAAATCACCTTTTCACTAGTAAAATAGGCAAGGATAATAGATTCTTCAGGAACTTCGTCTGTTGTTACAGGAAATTCGAGATAGTGGTTTGGTAATAAAAAATTGTACTAAGGAGGTTGAAATTTTTGGAAAGAGGGGAAGGATAAAAAGTATGTTCTGCCTCTTTGCTCTACTCATTTCAAGATATGGTAAAAAAAAAAAAAAAAAAAGTAACTGAACCAACAATGTTTCATAATATTTCTTCTAGGATTGGAATGTGGCAGCTACAATTTAGTTAATTCTATCAGTGGAAGATTTAATTTACATTGAAAGTGTTGTATTCTGTCATACTTATTAAAGTTATATATATTTTTTGATGATACATAAGTAGTATTGTGAAGGAAAATATGAAATAGAATTAAGTTTGTGTACCTTGTGTCTCAGGGTTTAATAAAAAAAAATATTAAAATAATACTCCTGGTTTTAGAAGGTATAATATATTATTATGTGTTAAAAATATTTTAAATAATATATTGGGTGTGAAATGTAATTTGTTCTTGATACCCTTAAATGATTTATAGAATGCAAATTGGAGCAATACTGGTTGAATATTTTTAGTATTCCTTTCTTTAAAACATGTTAGTTCATGATACTGCCCAGTTCGTATTCAATACAAAAATGACATTTGGATTCTTAATTTCTCAAAGCTTTACCTGTTCCAGGATTCCAGAATCGATTGGAGTATGCAAATTAGGGCCAATTGCATAGCCAAGGCTTTGAATAACTCCCTTAATATCGCTGATCACGCTATTCATCTACAAAAAATACCACATGTAGAAAGTATTCTTTTTTTCCCCATAAAACAAATACATGACCTCTGAAATTATATTTCTATTACAGATATAGAACAAAAAATTAAGGTCCCTTACATTGATTTCTCTTAATTTAATTTCCACTATAAAATAAAGCATTTAGGATTTATCTTTCATATAAGCATAACAATGAAAATGATAACATCCATAAGGCCTGTGCTAAGAATGTCACAAAAATTGCCCTATCTGGAAGATAAATACCGGTAATTGTTTCTCTTACTCAACCACTGGATGCTACATATATGTAAATCTGTATTTAGAAAATTCTGCTGTCTTTGAGAAATCGTGAGGATGATTCACTTAAAGAACACAAATGAATTTGTGCCATTACTGCCATAGATCTGTTATTTGGAGAAGTGCAGTAAAATTTTATAACTTGGATAGTAAAACCACCAAAGTCCGTTTCTTCTAAATGAGCAGTCCCTCTCTGCTACAACTCGACAACTCGATTTTAATTTGTGCAACAAAATCATATCAAAACACAGCTCAAGAAAATTAATCAATTTGTGAAGCTCTACATAATTAAAATATGAGTGTATAACAGCATTGTTGTATAAATTAAACCTTCCAACTTCAACTCTAAAATTCCGGTGTCTATGGAGCTCCAGTGGGCTGCCATTTTGTTTCAAACATGTCTGCCTATCTGGCAGTTGTGGTTTATTCGCTACTCTACCCTTGCAATAGCCAGACTAGAGGATGTTCTTCCAGATTGCATTTACAGGAGTAGTAGTACACATTTGAAATTTAATTTCTGGATAGATGTGCAATCTGCCAAATATATGTTAACCAACGATTTATTAGGAGGTGGTAGTACAGGCTCTAAAACTGTGTTACTAGGCTACCACCATCCAGCATCAATGTCAAAAATCACGTGGCCACAGAGCTCCTATGTCCCTGACACTGTTTTTACCAGGACTTCTTACCTGTTAGAGTTTGACAGCTATTCTATCATTTTAAACTAAGAGATTACACCATCTCATTCATTATATTTAACTGATTTAAGAAATTTCTTATAACCAGGAATATCAAAGCCTGAAATACAGCTTATCGATATTTCGAATAAAATTATATCAAACATATAATTAAAGTTTTGCAATAATGTAAGGAATCCTCAGCAATGAATTGCTCTACAACTTTGAAATCCTCGTGTGCTCTTTATTGACAAGTGCTACAATTGCATACCATTTTCAACAACAATCAAAATATTACAGTTATGGATAATTATCATTACAAAATGGCAGCAAAGTTTCGTGCACTAAAATGCCGTTTCCTTGATAATTTCCACAAATGGTAATATTTTTGAGTGATTCTTTTTCTATCTATTTGCAAACATCATGTAAACAACATCATCTACAATCTTTGGAACATCTACAGTATATGTATATTTAAAAAAATCATTTTTTAAAATTTATTTTTCATTAAAATATATATTTAAAAAATAAACTATTAATGGTACACAAAAGATTGTAGAAAGTATTATTCATATGGTATTAACAAACATACAGAAAAATAATCACTTAGAAATATTGATATTTGTGGAAGTTATCACGGAAACGGCATTTCAGTGCATGAGACGTGGCTGCCATTTTGTAATAATAACCACCTGTAACTGTAATAGATTCATTAATTGTGAAAATAGTATGCAATTGTAGAAGTAGTCAATAAAGAGTATATCAGATTGCAAGATTGTAGAGCAATTCATTTCTCACCTATGAATTTCACACAAAGCTTATGTCCTCCCCTAATGTAAATCTGCTATAACCAGCACATGTCTCTACTAACCCATTATATAGAATCCAGCTATACTTCAAACACAGTTATGTAGCTGATAGGTTATACCTGTGTCTTAGTGATCTAATGAAGACTCTTAAATCATAAAACTACCTTAGTACTAAAACATGGAAACAACAATTGAATAATTTTAATGCTAATATCTACTATCCACCATGTTAGATTGCAAGGGACAAGCAAACTTCATAACAAAATTAAAGACAAAGCAAACTCAAGGAACATTCTCGAATCCCTAATACTTTCTACGTTCACACCTCATTCACCAGGAGAATGCAAAGGGACATTTGCAGCCTGCTTCAAAAACCATTCACTTTAATAGATTATTTTAAAATTTCATCAACAGGATTTCAACTGAAAACACTGATTATAGCCTAATGCAGGAGAGAATATGCTGTTTCAATAGAGAATATTATCTAATTAAAAAGTTTTTAAAATTATTTCAAAACCAGTGGATAAACGTTAAAAAGTTAAAACACGATGTTTTGACTGTACCCTTGAGTCTTCCTCAGGTGACACCTCATTCTATAGTGGTATTCAGTAAAATGCAGTGATTGCAAGGGAATTTATGTTGGGGAAATAGGGAGGGACTTTAAAACTAGAATCCGTGAGCATGAAAGGGATGTAACTACAGTGTTTTGCAGATGACAAACAGTTTGTCTTTCTCTTGCTTAGATACGCGGTCCAATCAGAGACGGCGAGACGGAGGGAAGACTCTTACTGCTAGCGGCACTTCGTTAGCTTGTACACATGATTGGCGGTGAAGGAAATTGCTTCTCATTGGAAAAATACTTTAATGGTAAATGCTCTACTGGACTCAGCCAACATATGACAGAAAACAAACATAACATTGGTGAGGTAAATATTTTAAGAATTGAGGATGATTGCGTAAAAATAAAGTTATATGAGGCATGAAGTACAATCGGCACCCAGATATGAATAGACATGATGGGATGTAGGTGAAGAGTGGTTGGATGTAATGAGGAGTTTGAGAAGGAAAAATCCGGTGGTAAAAATTCCCTAGCCGCCTGTGGAATGTATAGACGAAGCAATATTTGATATTCCAAAGGAATGGAAAAACAGATAATTTAGAAACAATGTTTCTATCGATGGTGGACAAACGAGTTACAATGATGAAACTCAATCTTCCTTATGATTAGTATAGAATGAGGCGTCACATGAGGAAGACTCCAGAGTGGAGTCGGAACATCGTGTTTTAACTTTTTAACGTTTATCCATTGGTTTTGAAATAGTTTTAAAAATGACTTTTTATTGTATTTGACTCAGTGGAAATCAGGACTGATATAGAAGTTTTATAGAATATTATCTATATTAGGATATTTAAAAGTCAAACCAAATCCTACAATCATCTTTATCTTCAGCATAACATTCGCTGTTTCAAAACTTCTTCTAGTAGTAAATAATCTGTCTCATCTAATTTACTCTCTCTTTATAAACATTTAAACAGGTAATGATCTTGCTTGAATATTGGATAACTTTGTGCTACAATGCCATGGTAGATAAATGATATTTTATGTTCTTTTCTGCAACTGCAGCAGACATCTTCAGGAGTTGGAAGATTTACTCTCTACTGGCTCTCTATAGTACAAGTCTGATCGCTTTGTCTTTGCTTATACAGACTGTGGGTGGACTTGTGCTGGAAGTCTGTCATCTGATAGGTCGTTTGTCTTACTTCCTGATTGCTCCTCATGAATGGAGTTCTATGTGTGGGTACCCAAGATTTTTATACTACCAGAATTTCTTCCTTCCTGTTGCCATTGTAGGGGTACTTGTATATTTCAAACGTCTAACAGATTGTCATATGCAGTTGTAGGTGCTCTAACAAGGTAATTCACATTCCAAAAGTTCAATGGTAAGTCAATAAATATCCACACTTTTTGTTTAATCTTTTGTAGGCTTTTGCTCGTGCACATTGACATGTTGTTCATTCGTCTTCGCTTGTGGAATGTTTGACCATTATGACTCCATTAGTGTTGCGCTGTTGCACATTAAATATCGCTGCACTGCTCAACATTTGCACCAAAGAAGAACAGTGTGCAGTGATCCACCTGAAGGTGTAACAGGAGCCGAAATCCATCTGAGACTTTCCACACAATATGGGGGCAATGTTTTACCATGGCAAAGCGTGTACGAATGGAATGAAAAGTTTAAAAATGGTCGGACAAGTGTGAAGGATGAGGAAAGAAACAGGATGCCCATCTATAACCACTAGTGAAGCCAACATTAAACAAGTGCATATCATGATTCAGACAAACCGAAGAGTGAAAGTCGATGAAGTAGCAAACCATATGCAAATTAGCCATGGTTCGGCATATGACCAAGAACTGAGGGAGGCGGTACATATCTGGCTTGCTACTCAGCTGAAAAACTTTTTTTCTGTGGGTATCAGGAAGCTCGTGCAATGACGGATCAAGTGAATTGAGAAGCAAGGGGACTATGTATTCTGTTCTTCTTGAAGGGGATGGGACTTGAATAAATTCTTTAGTAAGAGCCCAATTATGTGGCCTACATGCGTGAAGCCGAAAGGTCTCGATCCATTTATTTTCATTCATTCAAGGGGACTATGTTAAAAAATGAGGTAATTGAAAGTTTTGTAGTGTTGTTGCAACTATTTTAAAAACGAGAGTGTGGATACTTGTAGTAGCGAGTGTAAATAAAAAGTTTAATGAAGTTAATAACAATTTACTTCACTATAAAACGAGCACAATTCAACAGTTCTCAAAATTTAAACAAGAAGTATAAGATATTACCAAACTGAGGAAGTAAACGGGCACAGGATTCTAAAAGGAGATTGATAAGACGCTGAGAGCCCACAATATGCTCAAGAATTGCTATCTACCATTCTCAGGGTTGCAAGCAAGAATTCACACAATCCACCAAAACTGATAATTTACCATGGAACAAAGACTACAAGAAAAATCTGGATATCAATTTGAAAAATATATAAATTGTCAGGAGTAGGAAAACAGTTTCTATCTTTAACTGAATTCACAAAACAAGAAAAAAAATCATGCTCTCAAACATGCGCATCGATATGAGCCTGAAACAAAAAAAGGTTTTTTGGACATAAAAATATTTTAAAATATTAAATACCCTGAACAATAAAAGTGCACATATCTTACTGATATTATATCCCTGAACTGATGAATGGAACACAACACAAGTAAATATTGTTTAGGCATTAAGACAGCCAAGATTAATTTTTAGTGAAAATTTTTCAGCTCTTAAAGCAAGCATAGATATTTCCTGCTCTTTTAAAATTGAAGACTAGTCTTGTTTTTCATCGCTCATGGACCAGGCTGCACACAGAGCATACAGCTGCCATACTTCTGTTAAAAATGCTTAATCTCCTTAATAAAACCGTATAGTGCATGTTTAGGTCTGCATTCAGAGTACCGAGAAATTGTGTTGCATTTCTTTGTTACAGTTATATTACAAGTTTAGAATCAAAGTAGTGGAGAGTTATTGTGTTAATACATTGTATTTTTCTGTATGTCATGGTCCAGAGATATAAACCTGATTCCTTATGCGTTAAACTGTATACTCACCCATGTTGCTTGAAAGTGATACAATGAAGTGAGATTTCTAAAACGAGTAGTCGAGTATAGGTAAAAATGTGATCCCTGTATGGGCCATGGAGACCCGTAGGGTTTCCAGGAGGTTAAGGCTCCCAGATTGTGACATACGACACATGAAAGTGGCAAGGTTGTCAGTCCTACGCACAGGCTATTATTTTACCCCCAGGAATACTCTTGGTACTCATTTCTGTTAGAGGCTGAGTCGACCCCAGGGCCATAGTGCCAATTGAAAAATCTCAACGATCTCATTGGGAATCGAACCCATGACCTTCTGGTTTGTAGTGCAGTGCCTTAACCACTACACCATGGCATACCCCAGAAATATAGGTGCTAGTGGGCATTTGGAAAGCATGGATCAAAGTACACTCACTTTGTACACTTGATGGCAGCCATTTTGAAAATATATTCCTTCAGTTTTCACGTAGAAAATCGACCATTCCGCGATGTTCTGGACCGTCTTTAAGGAGTTAACATTTCTATACTGATTTTCATTAATTAAATTAACGATAATAAGATGTGTAGGCCAACTTACAATGAATGTGGTGCATTCTAACCTTCACATCTAGTTAGGTTGTCCAGATGAAAATTGCAACTTTATCCTGCGATACTTAAGGCCAAAACTAGAATCATGTTTCTGGTGGAGGGGTATCAAGGGGAAGTAGGCGAGGAAGAATGGGTAAGAGCAAATAAGGATTTGCTTACTTGCATTACTGAATCCAGCCTTAATGTTTCTTTTTTGTATTAATGTCACTTTCATTTGATGTAACTTTTTAAAAATTAAATAATTTGCTTAGTGTCATGCAGAATTTCAAGAACGTTTCTTGGGGGCTCATCCAGCCGACAACCTGTAAAATAGTCGCTAGATTCAAAACAACTGGATGAGTGTTGGATAATAAAATATGTTGCAGGTCTGATGTTTTAACAGAGGAAACTCTCTGAACACTGGATGAACTGCAAAACAATAAACGAGCAGAAATAACTAACATTTTGGAAAGAGTACCGCAACATAATACGAATGAAAATGTGTTTATGCATTACAAAGTCTGCCTCATAGAAAAAAAATCAGCGATTTCTTTAAGGTAAGCACGTTTTCAGTATTGCCTTGATAAAGACCACGGCAAGATGGTCAAAATGTTGGCAGACTTCTTAAATATGACGCGGCAGATACCCGGAAGCCAAGAAGATTTTATTGCCAACTCGGGCCGCGGAAGCCTACGATCTTATATTATAGAGGTTTCCTATGTATTTTATATAGGAGAAGATTCGATCACTTGCATTTATTGGCGCAGTGCGAGGGTGTAACTGTAAAGAGGGGCAATATATCGAGAGTTAACTGTATAATATTTGAACTAGTGCTTCCATGTACAACGTCAGCTATTAACAAGACAGTATTCAATTGTGAAAATAATTGAAAGTGGCCTTACTCGGTTTGCCATAGCAACCAGAAAAAAAAGAGCATTGGATGAAACTCACTATGCAGGGGTTTTTTGGGCTAGAAAACTCTAACCTGAGGTCTTTTTTTCCCCTGGCATCACACTTTACTTATGAAATGCACATCAAAACCGGGATTTTAGCTTTTTAATTATCAATCATTTTAATTAGTTATGCACGATTTGGGTCAAGTTCATGAGTCTGTGGTAAGTTTTAATCATTTCACTTTGAATCTGTATACCCATATGGAAGCACAAGATTTGTTCTATTCATTTAATTATTTATATTAATTACGTAAAACAATATAATTAAGAATAAAATTATGTAATTCATGCAATTTATTGTAAAATAAATGTGTTATTAAAAATGTTTTAATTATTTTTCTGTTAAATTATTTTTACAAAATCTAGCAGTTGAGTAAATAATCGCTGGTGAAGCCACAGGCATCTGCTAGTTATTTATAATTTAAATTGAACTTGCAAAAATATATATTTTTATTATTTCACAAATAACCTTGTCAATGTTTGCTTTAAATAACAAGAAATCTACATAAGAACAGTGCTTGAAATGTATTCTTAACTTGATCATGACTCAAATTGGAATCACAAAGTTGAAACTGCACCACCGAGATCAACTCCATTACACTGCACAAGGAGTAGGCCTACCTATTTTCGGTTGTTTATATTATACTAGATTTCTTTATTTTAGTGATAGAACTTGTGATAAATCAGTTTGCTGAAGGAAGTGATGGATGCACACTGAAAAATCTGAAGATTAAAGAAGGGGAGTTGACGAGAAACATGTAAGTACAATGAACGCCACTTAATGTAATCAAGGATAATGTTATAGGTCGGTTATTGTCATCACTTTTAAGAAGTCCTGTATGGATTAATACTGATACATTGAAAAAATTCTGTTTATTGTGATCAAAGATTTGGTTTATGTTATCACATTTCCCTTTTTGTGGCTTTATTTCCATGTACTGCACATCATTCAAAATTTTGTTCTTAAGGGTTTCATTTCTAAGTTAACTGTATTGAGTTGTACTGGAGGTAGCAATTCTGTTCCCAGCTCACGGAATCACGTTACCGGACATTACCTAACTTTCTCTTTTGCGCAATAAAACATGATTCACCCCACAGTTAAGCTGCAGCTTTTGACTTATGAAGAAAACCATGTTGACATGCAGTATTGGCTAGTGTAAAATAAAAACACTTGATCCGACAGGCGTTAGATGTTTTGCTATGTTCACCACAGATCAGTATAGACTTCCAAAAACACTCGTAACTCGTAACTTAGTATGGAGTATTGGTTGATGAACTCCTAAAGGAAAGTAACAACAATTAAAACAATTGTTTTAACAATTAAAACAGTAACAATTTTGTTACTGGTTGAAAAATAGTTGATTGCAGTCTATTACTGTGTAAGATTAACCATTTCAAGCACTGTTTATAACAAGACAACCAAAAACAGACAGGAAGCCAAGCAACACAGCATCGTCAGCACCTCACGCACAGTAGCACAGGCAGGTGTACCACCACATTCCTAGAAGTGATCAAACACTCAGTACAATGTCAACCAGTGCAACAAGGAACAGCCATTAGAAATATCATAGCATTACAGAAAAATTGACAAGAGTGAAAGAAAACAATTTACAGCCATCGACTCGAAACACAGGAATCTGGAAGAACACAGCATATTTTTATGTGAAATTTTATAAGTGAGAATTTCTGAAATTTATAAGCTTCAAAAAGAAAAAGCATTTTCGCTATGAGAACAGACGAAGAATAATATGAAGCATTCAAGCTCATAGAAAAGAGATCCTGAACCAGTACAGTAGAAGTCATGAAAAGATCACAAAATCCATGGCAAAAGCAACAAATAGAAACATATTCCTTATACAGAATCAGAAAAATCTGTGGTCACTCATTTTGCAAGTCAGATAGTTGCAAGCTTCTATAAATGTTTTCCACATTATTTTGGTTTAAAAATGTACACAAGAAACATAAAACAGTAACAGAAGTGACATTTTTTCATGCAATTTTGGATTTAATTTATTACGATTTGAAGCAGATCCAGGATTCTGCCAATGAGTAGACATTTTTTAATTAAATGCTAGAGTGCTTTTTAAAAACTCCCACTGTAATTTTTCAATTTTGTAAGAATGACATATTATTGGTTTTTTATTCCAGCTGAGAAATTGTTTGTAAGAATTGAAGCTTTCAACAGTGTTGATTAACTAAAATGATTTCTCAAGCTATGTAAATACATCAGTTTGAGCTTTCAGCCATCTTAACTCCCTTGGAATGAGCTTGTTCAATTTTCATTGAATGAAGTATGATATCCAGTTTATTGAGTTACAAAAGAAAAAGCAGTTTTTGGAATGGCCAAAGTCAGGATGGCATAAAAAAAATAATGTGATGAAAAACTGGGGGGTGACAAAAATGCCAAGTGAAGAGAAAGTCAAGGTGATGAATCAACCACATGGCAAAAAGGTAATGATGAAATGGTATAGTGACAACAATCTCCTACCTACCTAGTAAGACGTACCGAATAATCAGGAGCATCCATCCAGTATGGACTCACAAAATGGGTTATATAGTAATATAAGAATTGAGTCAATTTTTGTGACACTTACTTCACTTGAGTCCTCTTTTTGGACTGCTGCTGCAGTCAAAATGGAATGAATATGGGAGAAAAAATTTCCCGAAACAAGTCTATTAGAGGACTCAAGTAAAGTAAGTGTTACAAAAATTGACTCAATTCTTATATTACTATATTAGAAAACTTCACTGTTACTAACTTCCTGTATTAATTAATATTTAAAATGGGATATCCTGTGGTAAAATCATTAGGATGAAGAATGGCTAAGTCTATCAAAAGAAATTTACTGTGGCTCCATCTCTAAACTTTGCACCATTTGTGCAATTTTTTTGGACCATCCACCACCCCCGGAGTCCTCGACTGTAGGTCCCAACAACTTTTTGGCACATTTGTTCTATTGCTCCATTTCCGTTCTTGTATGTCCTACATCAATGGGGAAATGTGTGTTGAGCTGGCTGTTTACTTAAGCACTAATAGAACAATGTGTGTATTTTCGCTATCTTCAGTCATCTGTCTTGCAGGGGTTGTGTCTCCGATCCAATATTCACCTGATAAGAGTGAGGGGAAACCCTGTGAAAATCTCACTCAGATTGGCCAAGGGTTAACCTGTAGCCACCCAGGCACTTTGGGCAATTGCCCATTTTGTGCTTGGAGCCTGAGCTTTCTCCTAGGGTGTGTCTCACTACAGGTTAGTCTCAATTCCAGCTTTAATAGACATTATCTATTTCCTGTTGCGTTTTGATACCTATTATGTACCTATTATGTTTTTAAATTCTTCACTTGCTGATTTCGCCATTAAGAAAATAAAAATGCATACAGGGAAGAATTCTAACATAATAATCTTATATGTGGTTTCAATAACATTGTTAGCATAATGAGTGCATTTCCTGTTTCATTAATAAAAAAAAATTCAGACTATCAAGAAAGAAAAGCACAAATCATCCTGTACTGTAAACTTATGCAACAAGACGGTATGACAATTTGTAGTGCTGTATATCTGACACTGCAAATGAATACTTTTCAGAAGTTAATACCTTGTGTTTACTACGAAGTCATGAATTTTGACATTTAATTTTAGTACAAAGGTAATGAAGTGCTTGTTATAGTACAGAGTGCTCTTATATACATGCTCTTTTTTAATTTAATGTGTATGTGTCCCATGCAAAGAAAGGCTAGTTCCTTGTTACACTCGCTTGAGAACACATGGGTTCAAACCTCGTGAGGGATCATTGGGAAAAGAGGCGTCGAACACGACCATGTCGCGGGATCCTCCCAGGCCCCATTTGGAGAGACAAGGCTTCCAGGGGACTCTGCAAATATAGCAAGGCCACATAAAAGCAGAAACTAAATAGAGCTTACATAGGAATGGAAAATGAGCAAGGATCGTGAGCAGGGAGGTTTTGAGTCTAGCAGGTGTATGTGTATACATACTATTTTCGAATATGTATATAAAAATACAGCGGAAACCAAAGATGAAGCCACCAAGCTTTTACATAGCCTTCACCTGTGACTGTCTGATGTGACAATTTAAGAGTTATATCCAAATGGAAAAAGAATATTTATTCTTCATTATTTATAAAAGCTAATGTATAATATAAACGTAAATGTTTAATAATAATTTAATACGTAATATAAGGGTAAGTCCGACTTCTGATGGTCCGACTCTCCCCTTAGTCTGACCAAGCAGCCATCTACGCCATGAACATACTATTCGGATTGTTTTGTGAAAATACTGTGTGTTTACAAACAATTCATGGTTCTGTTAATGTCTATGTATTAGCAAAAATACTTTACAGGGCTGTTTTACAATTACTTCATAACATGTAATACTGTACTGTAAACAACTTTTTCAATTATATAAAACATTGTCTTTGTATAATATTTTTATGTAAATAGAAGTGTTCCTCTGAAAATTATCAGATTATAATTCGACCTTTTCTGCCTTCTAACCATGCTCCCGGTCCCATTGGAATTGATCTAGCGGGGTTCTACTGTGTAAGGAAATCCTTGTGTATGAGGGTATAAGATTTTAAATGTAAATATATTAATAATGTTGTACAAATTTTAAATGGATGAAACTTCAAATTTTTAAGTCCCCTTAAGACTGATGTTTGTGAAATCTCAACTTCCTGAGTTAATTAAGGAATGGACCTTTAGGACTCACTTCAATTCTTGCAGAATTATGATTAAAATTTTCTTGAGTCAAAGCCTCTTATAATATGATTTCTTCTTATTAAAAACTGTTCCAGTCTGTCATCACTTTCTAAATTGTCTGGGTATTTATGAAGATCGTGATAATCACAAGATGTTAGTTATAGAACTGATTCTTGCAAATATGCAAAAATTAAGGGGTTCTGATTAATAATACATGGGTTGGTTTTTTAGTTTTGGCACCATAGTTATAACTAGATTAATAACTCAAAATAGATGGTTCCAAGTTTCATAGGCCCTCGATGTAGTCCCCACCGTTGCGTACAACGTGTTGCCAGCGATGCGGAAGTCGTTGGATCCCGTTGGCACTGCCCAATATATTGATGGTGCGAAGAGAGCGCCCGGCAGCCTGCTTAACGTCTTCAATGGTACGGAAGTGCTCCCCGCGCATTGTCATCTTCATCTTCGGGATGAGATCATAGTCTCAGGGACTGATGTCGGGAGAATAGGGGGGGGTGATAGAGGACCTCCCAGCCCCAGCGATCCAACAATGCCGACACAACGCCTGCTGTGTGTGCCCTAGCATTGTCATGCAGAACGATGGGCGGTGTAACCATGTGGTGGCGCCGTTTCCTTCTCAGAGCTCCTCGGAGATGGTCTTGCAGAAACGAACAATAGTACGCCGCATTAACGGTTTGCCCTTGAGGAACGGTATGGTGAATAATCACACCATCCCAATCATAGGCAAGAATCAACAATACCTTCACATTGGTGGGGGTTGGTCGAACTGTTTGTTTCAGTCCCTGCGACTATGATCTCATCCCGAAGATGAAGATGACAATGCGCGGGGAGCACTTCCGTACCATTGAAGACGTTAAGCAGGCTGCCGAGCGCTCTCTTCGCACCATCAATATATTGGGCAGTGCCAACGGGATCCAACGACTTCCGCATCGCTGGCAACACGTTGTACGCAACGGTGGGGACTACATCGAGGGCCTATGAAACTTGGAACCATCTATTTTGAGTTATTAATCCAGTTATAACTATGGTGCCAAAACTAAAAAACCAACCTATGTATGTGGATAAAACAACTGCGAAACATCGTAAAATGGGGTCCCAAAACAAAATACCATACTATCGTACTATATTATAGGAAATGTTGCAAAGACAAATGGAATTTAATAAACTCAAATTAACACTGAATGTAATATCGGAATCTAGTTTAACATTTTCACTGGTACTAATGCATAAATTCGCCACCTCAAAAATTGTATGGAAGCAGAATTATAAGATTAATAGAGCCTTATGTAATATATGAGGATTTTTATTCATGTGTTACGATTGTCGTTTACGGAAACCAGGTATTCCACTAAACTTTTCCTCATCGATTTCAAACGTAGAGCCCACTGATAATTTCACATGATGATTGCTTATATTACTACGTAAATTTAACACTGAAAGTATTAAAAATGTAGCATTCTCTAATACATATTGAACCCAATTCAAAATAAAACGTTCCCTCCAAATAAGGAATAATTATTAAAATTAATAACAGAGGATATATA
This sequence comes from Ectobius pallidus, assembly GCA_964059195.1. Lineage (NCBI taxonomy): Eukaryota > Metazoa > Arthropoda > Insecta > Blattodea > Ectobiidae > Ectobius > Ectobius pallidus. The sequence goes on along the minus strand of CAXKWD010000004.1, from coordinate 28,597,862 downwards.
TAAATATTTCCTAAAACAAGGACAACTTCGGCTGACTACGAGGGTCCAGATTACAAAATATGAAACAAATAATTATGTACTAAAAAACTGAAAAAATCTTAGGCCAACAGCATTGCAATTACATAATCATTTTCTTCTGAGCTTACAAAACCATTTCAAGAATGCAATGACCCTTTTATGTTAATTAAGGTCCAGATTTATAGTACTGGAAAGTAATATTCATATTGTGTTAATACAACAATTCCAAAATAATTATGTTTTCCACAATTTCCATTCACATCTGCCAAGAATATAAAATAATCTCCAATAACGCTGACATGAATATTCAGAAAAAACAAATGATAAGATCAATCTCCATAAATACCAGACCCTGCCGATAATACATGATTTTGAAGGCACATTGCTTCCAGGATAACTAACGTTTTTGAAATTTGCAAATATGTCTTCCACTGTTCAATGGAAAATTCCACTTTACAAATACGATAACTGTGATCTTTACGGATTCTTGCCCCTTGCTGACAGCCGACTGTTTGGCTAGCAGAAAGAAAATAGCTACTTATGGCGAATAGTTCTCTCGAGCTGCGAAAGCACCATGTTTGGTTCACACTGCATTTCACAAAAATATAGAGTTCTCCAAAAACAAAACAGAAACAAAAAGTTTCATAATAAACAATAAATCATAATTCTGTAAAAATAAAATGCTAATACAGTACATGCCGCTTATTGTGATCACTTCGGGATGCAGCTAATCTAATAATATTAACTGACTGATAACAATAGCCAAAAGAATTAACTGAAGGTTATTCATTCATATATCAGTTAATACACTATAAAAACGGAATTAAAAGCTATTTATTCATAAGATAATATGTAACTGTGAACCACTGAACCACTCATAATACAGTTAGACTGCAAGCAGCTATTTTTTTAACCAGTAACAAAGTTTTTAGTTGTTTTTGTTTTCTTTTAGGAGTCCATTAACCAATACTACATACTCAGTTATGAGTTACGTGGGATTTTGAAGTTTACTGATCTGTGGTGAACACCGCGTAGCAAAACATCTAACTCCTGTCTGTTCAAGTCTTTTAATTTTACACTAGCCATCACTGCATGTCAACACTGTTATCTTCATAAATCAAAACCTGTAAGTTAACTGAGGGGTGAAACTATTGCCTAAAAAAGAAAGGGAATGCCACCCCTCAAACTGGTCAATGTGTGAACAGGGAAAAACCCTTAAAAACGAAATTTTGAATGATGTATAGTACTTGGAAATAAAGCCGCAAAAAGGAACTTTGATCACAATAAACGGCATTTTTTCAATGTATCAGTATTAATCTGTATAAAAATGATAACATTACCCGATTCATAACATTATCCACTATTACATTAAGCGGCGTTCACTGTATTCATTTTTTGAGGAAACTTCATGCACCTGCAGGCAATATTTTTTTTAGTCATAGCATGAACAGCTGAAATTTAATGAATTTCTCAAATATTATACAAACAAGAATTGAATTTTACTCAAAGGTTGTAGATATAGGAACATAGGTTCAGGGAACACATTAGAGTTTGAAAATTATGTAATTGGATTGTTATCACGATTTCTGATATGACCATAGTTATAAGCTGCTGTTTAAGATGAGAAACTGTCGTAGAAACTTCTGAGTTGATTACAAAATGCACTCTTGTCACTGTATAGGGCTGGAACACAAACCCATGCATATGTGCAACATTTCACAACACATCCCACACTCCTTTGTTCACAAGGGTGCAGATAGGAATGCATACATACAACACAAACATCAGAAATATTTCCCAATAGCAATTAAAGAAAGTTATGTAACATAGCAGTATATGGTATTTCTTGCCCTACACTTCATAAGCGATATGATGGTGAGCTCTTTCTGGTTAAGTCACAAACCACAAACCTCCTTTTTGTGTAGTAATCTAATGTTTCTTTCATACTACGTGTTCAATTTGATGCTCTATATTCGAGGTTTAAACATTAGCCTATGCATTTTGTAAATAACTGAAAGATTACCAAGAATAATTTAGAGAACATATTAAAAGGGTTGAAAGGAACAGGGATGGTTTGTTTGAATTCTGAAGTTGCCTGTAAGGTACTATAGGTAGAGGAAGTATTGTGTACGACCCAGAAATTGGAAGTTGAGTTTTTAACAAATACCGGTATACATTTTGAGGTCCCCTGAATATAAAAATACCATTTTCAGAAACATGTACGTGTGTGTGTATGTCTGTGAACTGCCTAGCTCCAGAATGCAAAAACATATGAAAACAAAATTTTATATTTAGGTTAGGTATCTTCTGGGGATGTAAGAGCTAAAACTTTTATTTGAAACATTTTTTTTACAAAAATTCTCTGAAGAATTGGCTAGAATAAGCCACCCACTGTTTGTAGAAACTCTGTTTTGCTTGGTGAGCAACAAAGCATTTGCATCAGATTGAAACTACTGAATACATGCTCTTTGCAATACGGCCTCTTATTAAGTGCCAGTATGGTACTTTATGAGATTGTGTGTGAGGGACGGAAAATGTCTGTTCGTCTGCCTGTCTGTCCATGTATCTGTATGCGCCATAACTCAAATACGCTTTATTGGATTTTCATGAAACTTGGTATTCACATTTATAATGTCCATGGGAAATCATCTGTTGATATTGGACCAAATCGGTTGGCCGGTACCGGAATAATGCATAATTTAGTGCATTTATATGGTATTATATAACAAAAGGCCCCATAACTCAAATATGCTTTATCGGATTTTCATAAAACTTGGTATATATAAGCATTTATAACGTCCATGGCAAGAAGTCTATTAATTTTTGACCTAATCGGTTGACCGGTACCAGAGTAACGACTAATTAAAGGTCACATGGTTTTTTAATTTTTGTCTGCCGGTATAATTTGACAGTTAACAATATTCCTTCACATATGCTTATCAAACAACACCGTCAAACTGACTGAGTTGGCCAATTGGTAATATCTTGGACTGGTATTCTGGAGGTCCCCGGATCAAATCCCGAAGCCGGCCAATTTGACATGGATTATTTTTTTTTTTATGTGAGTGCACGATTGTCAAGGTATCACAAATCTGTAGTTCTGCCAACGCTGGTCGATTTTAATCTGATTAGAAGAACTTATTTTCTGCATTTATCATAATTGCAATTACAATTGATTCAACAAAAACATACTGGCACTTTGTTATATCAGTTTATCTGATTTTATTCTATATCAGAATGTGAAGTGTGAAAGGTGTATAGGGTAAAGGAAGTTACGTGAGTGCATTAATAAGATTTTAATTGGGCTGTGTGTCCTCTGGGGATGTGATGCGATATGGTAACGACATTCTCCTCATTTTTACAACCAATTTACATGAAGAGAATGTCATACGTAATATACTTTACTAAGAGGCAAAATTTTTAGTTGGGTAGAGGAAGTAGTGTGTTTCATATAAGATTTTTTCTTCAAGTTAAAGAATACATTTATGCAAAATTTGATATTGGTTAAAAATATAAGCACCATTAAGGCCCGGTTGCATAAAAGCTCCAGATATCTTCTAGACAGCTAATCGTTCTATACATTTATAGACTCGATAAACACCTTCCCATTTCCGAAAGCGAATTTGCTCAAGAAATAGCTAATGTCAGATAAATGAGTTGAGCCCTTTGTCAATAGATGGAGACACGGTGCTTACTCTAATATCAAGTTGGCCGTGATTGACTAGCAACCAATCGGAGCGCTTCTTGCTATTCTATTCAAAATGGCTGAATTATCTTTCTGCTTTTTCTTGTCTGCTGTTTCTCTGCTAAAATGAATGTAAAACGTGAGATAAACTACGGTAATTTCGATTTCGAGACTTGTGCATTAGAGAAAAATGTCACCCATCACAATCTGACAACATAATGCGTAAAACGTAACACATTAATTAAGCTATAACTAATTTACCACAGAAAGGAATGCTTCGATGGTTGTTCCCAATTCTAATGATGGGCAATTTAACGCTGAAAAAGGCATGCTTGCAGTTGTTCCTTATTTAATATGATGGCCTATTTATCCATAGGTCATTGCTTTGACAGCCTGATTCTTTCCGAAACTCAATATCGTCAAAGATCTAATTCTTTCAGGGAATACTTTTTGCTTTACATATCTCTAGGCCTAATTATTGCCTCAGGATGAAGATGACGAGAAAGATGATTATGTATTAATATTCGTGCTGTAAAATGGCAATATTTTCTTCATAAAGTGTTGCATCAGAAAATAAAATTAATATACTTAAGCTACATTTTTTCCGAATCTGAATATCATCGTAGGCTACTTCTTGAAAGGATTGCTGTATTTCTTTCAGGGAATATTTACTTCTGTATAGACCTAGGCCTTATACGATCTGGCATTGAAGATGACCAGCAAGAAAATATGATGTGAATTAATATTCGCGATGTTTTCTTAAAGTATTAACTTACAACAGAAAATGAAATTAATACAAATAAACGATGGATACATTAATAGCCTAGGCTATAACAAAGATCATCTAACCGATAATATACAATTTTTCTAGTAAAGTATTATGAATTATTTCACACACAAATTAATAACCAATGCCAGCTTCATTACTACTTTTAATTTTAATACCATAACAAGCTAGTAACATAATGTAAGATTAAATGCTAATATAATAACGAAACATACATCAACATAAATATTTCGCATTTCCGCCATGTTGCGTGTTTATCTACCGTTTCGTCAGATATCTAGTGATTTATGGTGCGATAGTTTGTAGGGCGTTTATCGAACGATTAGCCGCCATCGAACGTTTCAGAAATGCTTACGGATTGAATAATGCCATCTAGTAGATATCTTACGTTTCGGAAACCCGGCGTATGTATAGAGATCATAAAATGGGGAATGAATGGAGAAGAGATGGTTTGTTTGAATATTAATATTGGCTAGAATTTTCTTCTGATTCTAAAGGGTAGGTGTAATTGCAATACCATATAATCAAAGTTTTGAGAATTCTAGAGTTTGAACATGATAGCACAGTATAAGTATTAATACAGTACAGAAACTCAGCCCGTTTTTCTGCCAGCCGAGCATGCGCGCGCATTTACTAGCGATCGTAGCGGCCATATAGTAAGACTACAGAAACTACTCCGGGAAGTATGTAAATAAATAGAAGTGTTGTATTTATTAGAACACGCTATATTCGAAAGGACCTTATTATTCTGCTGTAAATTTCAGTAATAATAAAAGACAAAATCCTGAATTGCATTTCTTCACTTTCTTGAAACATCCAGAAAGGTAAGAACGAAAATAAGTAATATTTATTGTAGGTCTACTGGCTTACTCGTGATTCTGGTGTGGTTATGTTTCAAGTTACTTTAATGTAATATTTTTATATTTTATTCTGTTGTAATGATTTCTGGTGTATAAAATAGGCCATCGACAAGAAAACCTAGTAACAAAATATGTAAAATATTTGAGTGAAAATTACCGTCTATGCTTGACACACGCCGAAAACAGACAGTTTATGAATTCCTATAAAAACTCGTTAATTAAAACTGCTGTACCGACGGTGTCTTCAATTCCAAATGCTCCTGCAGTAATTGACGCTACATAGACCTACGATAAATTGAAATCGTACATTGCCATATAAGGCAAAGAATCAAAATACACTGTCAACAATGACGTGCAGTATGAACAACGTGACAGACCTATAATATAATTTACGTAATTAATATGTAGGCTATTTATTATCATAATTTGAATTATAAATTATATTAAAGGGCAATGATTTTAAAGGAAAAATACTAGGCCTAGGTACAGTCCTTAACAGTAGCCTATTTAGGTATTGTTTACCTCTTCTTAACTAGAATATAATACATTATCTGTTTTATTATTTCTTACATTTAAAATTAGATTTGCATTAAATAAAAATATTCTTAATTTTTTTCTTTTAACATAACATATTTTGCGATGTGTTTATGTATTTTCCCAAGCCATTTCATATGATGAGAATGTAGCTTTACTCAATCTCCGCATGGAGCACTAGTGTCGTCCAGTCAACATGTTGTCATAGGACTTTTAACACACAGTTTCTTTACTGTATTAATACTTATACTGTGATGATAGTCTTCTATTTCCACCCATAAGCAGACATATAAAGGCGACCAGATGAAAATCTAAGTTCTCTTAAGTATGCTACAAATTAATTTTAGTTTCCTTTAGTATGAGTTAAGCAAGATACATTTCCCCCAACATTTCAACCACTAAATGGCTATATAAGAACTTAAGGGTTTAAAATCAAAATCTCTTCTCAAATTTTAAGAAGCAGTTTACTTGGAAGTACAAGCAATATAGAAAAAGCCTGGCAACACCAAGTACTTTAAGCTAGTAAGATAATAAAGTATAACTAAGGGTAAAATACTATAAACCTTTGGTTATATCAAGTTAACAACACTGTGATTAGTTAAGCAGTCACATTCCTGTGTCTGCATGATGATTTTAGGAAACTACTATTAACAACAACAACAACAATAATTATAATAATTGTAAAAGGTAACCTATGTTAGGCGCAGTTAGGTTAACAACAGCGAGACTAGTTTAGCAATGACACTGGTCTTCTGTGCTGGGAAATTTCATTACTGTGATACCGATATTCATTTCTATTTTGTTTCTCCGGCTTAGCGTGCTCTTAATTAGTCAGCAAGGAAAGGTGACTGTTGACTGGCTATGGTGTTTGTTCTACCAGCTGTTCTCAAGAGAAATGAAATACTTAAGCTTCATCTAATATTGCCCCACTTCTATTGTGGGTAGATAATACAAAACCAAGGTCACTTTGATATGATAATTTATATTATGCAATATGACAAGCTAATAAAATTGGTTGATATCATTTCCTTTCTTCTTGTTCTAAAGTATTATTCCTTACTGGAGTCCTGACCCCAAGGGCGGTCTTATTGTCATATGAAAGCTGTCACGAAATAAAAATATAGAAAAAGATTTTCTCAGAAAAATTAACCCATATCAAAAGCATTTATTATCAAAAACACATTGCTAATAATGTGTTTTAAATCCCTTTCTTTAATGTGGTGAATGCAGTGTGCAAATTAATTTGGGGGGGGGGGGGGAAGAGGAGGGTAATTCCCCGGCTCGTAAAACTATTTCCCTGGCAGATGACAGCAATATTTTTCCCTGCTAGGGAAAATGATCTCCCCCTCTCTTGGCATAACTGTAACATTCTTAATTGCAGAAATATATTTATTAAAGGAAAAATAATTTGCCTAATGTAGCATGATATTTTATTTGTGTAACATAGAAATGTTATTGACTTCTGAAATTTCAGTGCATGAAGAATTACGATGCAGGAGACATTCAGCTAAAATGTTCTCCCCCTCATGATGAAGCTTGATTCACACTCTGGGTGGATGAGTTTGTTAAATCCATATGTTAAATAACTATCATTTTACAATCTCCTCTCCCTATTAACTGGCTGTAGATGGTTCACTTAATTTTTGTCGATTTTTAATTAAAAATTGAAGAAAACATAATTTACCACCTATATTGACTAAGCACACACTAAAAGCTGAGACCTCAATGATTCTTTTCTCCTTTTATAACAGCCACTGTTAACTAGGAAGTTCACTTTTTGTGTGCATGCAGTACTAGCAACAAGTATAAACCTGCACATTAGACTAGACTGACTGACTCTGTCCTATGTCAGGGCGAAGGACCTCCAATTGGAGGTTTCTGATACCTAAGTGAATTTTTGTTATGCTTATTTTCCGAGAGAGGGCAGAGGCTCTAATTTAGGCTTGGAGTTCTTTAATGTGCCGTAAATCTACGACACAGGCCCACCCCCCCAGCTTAAAGTCCCTCCCGGAGGACTCTGTGACCAGATTTTTACGTCTGGAAAAATCCATCGACCCTGGCCGGGTTTGATCCAGCGACCTGCGGATCCAGAGGCGGGCACGCTACCCCTAGACCACTGCAGCCGACACATTAGACTAGCATAAATATTAAATGAGAATATTTTAGGAGGTAAACTCCTGACACCAGATTCGAACCAGTGACCTTCAGCTTTTCATACCAATGCTCTTCCAACAGAGTGAGCCAGAGTTTAATTCATGGCACCAGATGGAATCTTTCACCCACAATCACCCTATGACCTCACTGAAAGACATTTACTTAATATACAGTTTTGTAAGGTGATTTTGTGACCGGGTTTCCACTATATAAAATCACAAATATGTTGATCAAAACACACTGATTTTAAGGTAAACAGTAAACAACTTAAAATTAAGTTGGAAAAAAATGAAATAACTCCTTCATAGAAATATTAATCACAATACAAATACAGGAAACAACTGGGGGGGGGGGGAATACAAGTGAATCTCCATGCAGTAAAAACCGATAATCTTAAAACAAAAGTAGCCTACATGGAGAACTCAACAGTCACTTTGAACACTCTGGCCAGTACTCACTACTGTTATGCGATATCTCTATCATTATACAATAATCATTCCATTTGTATAAATTTCTGTACTTGTGGTACAGACAACCAAGTGTTAGACTCCTATAACAAATTTCAAAACATGTCAGTACAAAATCTGAAAACCACGCAAACAAATTTCAATATGTAAAGAGTAAAAAAATCATCATATTCAATTTCCCATTTTTCATTTTGTTTGTAAACGATTCACACGTAAGGGTAAGGTTAATGAATCTCTCTTTCTCTTTTTCTTAGTTTAACCACTTCCGTTGTAGGGATGTGGTTCATGAACCTATGGTTCATTTTATCATTTTATTTATTTATAAAAACATATAAAAGTGTTAGTAAATATAAAGTTTTAATTATCTTCCGATAAATAAATAAAATCCACCACAACTTATTAAAACAGTAAAATTAAGTTTGAGAACACAGTTTTTCTGTCCTCTTCCATGAATTATTATAACATAGCCAAAAGTTGTACAAAGGAATTGTTTATCGAAGACTTTGCATGAAAGAAAGCTGCTTACTGGTGAGTTCAAAATACACATTTTTATTCACTTGGCACACGTTCATGTTGATTTGGAACAAGGGGTGAAGATATTTCAATTTCTAGGGGTACTAAGTAATTAAATTTTCCCTGATAGACAGTAGTAATAAACAGATGTTATACTACCTCAATAGTGGAAATGTCATATGAACACAAACATTTCTAATCTTGACCAATTGTAGCGCATCTGTACATTTCTTCACTAACTTAATGCATGAAGCGTATATGCCCCACCTCTCTTTTTATAGGAAAAAATTGGGCAAAACATGGGGCTTATATATGAGTAAATCAGGTAGAAACATGCTAAATACAGAAGTTTTTAACACAGTTTTAAAATGACCTTATTAAAAAATTTTAAAAAATAATGAAAATATAAGAGAGTTAAATGATAGATGAATGGCTTAGTAATATGCACAGGATTCTAGACTCTGCAACAAGGACTATAAAGAATAAATAGCTCATATAAAAGCATCAATCGATGGCCTCTCTTGCTACATAGCACCATTTAGCAACAACACTTGTGTTGTTGGTAATTCCTTCCCAATAGAACAGCATAAGAAAGTACATTACCTCTTGTTTTTCCAGTTTGTTTTGGTCCTCTATTCGTGTCAAAATTTCAGTCATGTTTGTTTCTAACACCATTCCTCCCATGACAAGCTCATTCAGTATGTAGTGTACCTGTAAGAAATAACCAAAGCAAATATATAATTACTGTATACTAGGCTACTAATATTATTATTAGTATTATTATTATTATTGATTCTTCAGAGAATGTAGTAGGCTACCCAACACAGGATAATCCCAACAACCAGAAGGAACAGCTTGTGTTAGAGCCATAGTTAATTAACAAATGCGCAATTTGAGATTCTGCAGGGAGATTTAACAAACTATGAACCGACTGCACAGGTGGTTGCGTGCATTGCCATCTACGGTTATCATAGAGTTGTGCTGATGCAACCATACAACAATTTCCTCGACTATGACTAAAGGCTTTCTTTATTACCATTATGAAAGGAGATGCTGAAACTGACCACCATCATAGTCTATACACTTTTGGTACCTCTTTAAGAAACCATCCATCATTTGCCGTGCTCCACATTGCAAAATGGTGGCAATTTCCTGGAGGATATTTTGTTTATTTTGTTGATAATTGTGACTAAATACAAAACATAATAATAAATAACTCATAACAACTACATTACACTGAGACACACTCAACTACACAGCATCATGATCAACGCAATGCTACAGAGCAGAGTAAAGCCAGCGTCAGTAGCATGACTTTGAATGCAGCTCTGGCAGGAAACACATGTCCACCCGCCCAGCGGAAAACACTGTGCAGCTGGTTCATAGTTTATTGGGTCTCCAGGTATCTTATCAATAACTTTGTAGGGATGAGATTCTCTTGGGCTTCCAGATGGGTGAATATCTTTATGGATTTAGGTATTCCAAGCTGTCTAAACCCATTGACTTGACTAGAAGCCCCAAGAACAAAATTCTCTCATTAATAATGCTCAACCAAGTGAAGTGTGGATCACACAGACTGGTTGCTAGCTAGGGAGCAGGGAACGGGAGTGGGCGAGGTACTTTGTGTATTTCTGCAAAACCTCTGAAAGAAGGTCCGAAATTTTCAAATTGCAGGCTGGCGGGCTTGCTTGCTTAACATGCTCCAGGATATGGATGTGTTGGATAGCTGTTTGTTTGTACAGGAGGGAAAAAGGTAGAATCGGACTCACCCGAGTTTTCACTCCCACTCCTATAATTGTGAAATATGATTTTTGGTGCAAGGGTATTTTATTTTATTATGAAATATTATTTTGTTGTTTATAGTTGTGACAAATTATGTTTGGTGCAAGGGTCTTTTATTATTCAGTGGAAGGAAAACTCGGGGTGAGCCCGATTCTAGCCTATTCTTATTCCATACAGGATATTAAAAATACTATGTTAAATGTACTCTAGCATGCTCTATTTTTATGCTGTAAAAGAATCATATATGTTAATACAGATGTTTATCGTAAAATAATAAGTGATTAATGTATTTTTGAGTTTTGTGTTGTATTGTTTCTGCATGACCACTGTAAATGTAAATTAACAGAACACTGTGTATGGATGAAATTGTGCATCAGGAAATTTAATTTTGGACAAACAAAGCGCCGATGTTGTGTATATAATGTTGCTTATTGTTTTAATAAAAGAGCTATACTAAACTCCATGGCGCTACATCCCTGGAGGGACTTGGCCTACCACCCGACCACTGCGTCATCTACCACAGGCAGATGGCAGGCTTGTGGTCAGCATGCCGACACCCATGGCCTTTAATGGTGGTTTTCATGACCAGAGACGCTACTTCTCTATCAAGTAGCTCCTCAATTTGGATCACGAGGCTGAGGGCACCCCTGCCAGACCTCCCTACCTCAGAAAAACCCGAGGAGGTACCGGGGATCGAACCCGGGCCGACGGATCTGTAGTCAGCGACGCTAACCACAAGACCACACCGGCGATCAATGAAAGAGCTATGCAGTTAGCCAATTAGCGACATTTGGCACAGGAGAGTATTTAGGTTTCAAATAAATGAGTAAAAAATTTATATAACTGCTTCCCTCACCTAAAAGTACACCACATGCCACTGGTAGGCATGTACAACAGCATTTTAGTTTAGAATTAACACTACAAAATAAACAGGAATATCAAACCAAGCTGTATGTATTTGAAAGGAAATTAAAGAGCACAGCTTTCAGAGCTTCTGTCAACACCTTGGCACTGGTATAAACACTCCTATAATGTATGTAATTCATTCTTACCTTATCAACATGGAAGATGAGATCTAATTCACACACATTCTCAAAACACTTATCCAAAGTTTCCACAAACACTTGAATCAAGTCCAAGATTCCCAATTCTGATTCTGAAGAATCCACACAGAACACAAAGTACAATGTCGCATAGTGTCGATATATTAACTTATAATCTGATCCACCAATCAAACTGAGGGAGAAAAAATATTTCATCAGTACAACCAAATAAAAAGGAAACATTCTCCATTGGTGATTGATTAGAATATACACAATCAACAAAAAGTCAAGAGTACGTAACTCCATTCACACTTTAAGGAATTTATTCAAAATAAGTCACCAGAACAAATTTTATTGTTTGGGTTGTGATAAGCCAGTAATTTCATGGAATGCGATCATTTTGATGATGGCAAATATTAACAATTACGTTACCATACGTAACACCATAACTAGCCTACTTACAAAATCAGTATTTTTAAATAATTACTGCATATAGGCACGTAGCCTAATTACTGCAATTGTGTAATTCACGCACTGGAAATTGTGTCAAATTTTTAATTTCTATAAATATTCTAGAATACGGTATTTCAAAATGTATTTACTATTTTGTAATACCTCTTCCACAAACTAAGTTAGTTGTTATGTTGTCAGTCAAAAGCCTTGCTTTCATTGTGAATTGTGACAATAGGAGTAGCTTTAGATTTTTTCCCAAATATCACAGCAACTGTATGGTAGATTTCTAAGCCCTTTTACTTGCTGGGAGTGGGACGACAGATTGTATTGTGCTACTGTATAGCATACAGGTAGTTCCTGTGCAGTCATTGAGATTAAGAGGTCCAGTTTCAATTACATAAAGTGCAGCAGCGATAACCTTATCTGTTTATTTTTTTGGCAAGTTAACACTTTGCGACCCGAGCGGCTCCCCTTTCCATCGGCCCGGTCGCCTTCTCCGCCAGGCAGGCTTCCCCTCCGCCTACCGCGCATCGTCCCGCGCGCATCTACCCCGCTGCCGGCCGCTACTAAGCGCCGGTAATGCAGCTTCCTGTGTTAAGCCGCAGCTTACTCTATGCCTTGCACCATACATAATATTTCACAATGTTTAAAAACGATTATAAAAACAAAATAAAATTTCACGAATTATATTAAAGCAATACCCTTGTACCAAACATCATATTTCACGATCTTTAAACACCGATTTGAAAGAAAAAAAAATCACAATATATAAAAAATCGAAATTTACATAATATTTCCCAATTTTAAAAAAACGCCGTGTTAATTGATGCAGAAAAATTCCCTTGCACCAACACTACTCTTTTCATAACAAACAAACCATCTCAAAATTAGAAAACCCGATTCTTGCGTTAACACTCGCTAGCGCCAACTAAATTAGATAACTAAAATATACCGGAACTTCCTTCACTGCTCAACTGTCCTTCGTAGCGTAACGGATAAGTCTCTTGGCTACGATGCTAAGGGTCATGCGTTCGATCCCCGTTCGATCCAAAATTTACTGTTAGGAATAGGTCTCGAATAGGTAGGTAGGGTGAAGAGGAGGTGAGAGGAAGAGAGGAAAGAGACGGGAAAGGAAGAGAAGAAGAGAATAAAGGAATAATAAATTATTTTTCTCTTTCACCATTTCCTTACTAGATGTCGCCACCGTCGCTACTTTCCTAGTAGTTCTAATGCCGCCGCTAGGTTTCTCGTAGTGGTGGGGGGCTCGGTCGGGTCGTAATGTGTTATTTTCCCATTTTTTTTACTGTAAGAATGACTAATCGGCAACTGTGTGTTGCCCAAGTCAACCAGACACCAGTGCCAACTATCATTATATTTAGGCCTACGGAGGAATTTTTCTCCTATAATATTCTCATGTAGTGTCCAACAGAGACAATAATCTGTGGCTCATGAATGCTTATATATCTGTCTTGAATGTTAACTGTACAATAACAGTGGGAGCCCGGTCACAAAAATCACTACTTAGTGTGCCTCACAGTACTGCATATGACATAACTTGTCTGTCTGTGAGGTAGACCATTAGGGCAATCAGTCATAGGAGAGAAGTTCCATCTGGCGCTGAGAATTGAGCTCCGGCTTAGCTCAGTTGGTAGAGCATTGGCGCGAATAGCCAAAAGGTCCTGGGTTCAAGTCCCAGTGCCGGAGGAATTTTTCTCCTATAATATTCTCATGTAGTGTCCAACAGAGACATTAATCTGTGGCTCATGAATGCTTATATATCTGTCTTGAATGTTAACTGTACAATAACAGTGGGAGCCCGGTCACAAAAATCACTACTTAGTGTGCCTCACAGTACTGCATATGACATAACTTGTCTGTCTGTGAGGTAGACCATTAGGGCAATCAGTCATAGGAGAGAAGTTCCATCTGGCGCTGAGAATTGAGCTCCGGCTTAGCTCAGTTGGTAGAGCATTGGCGCGAATAGCCAAAAGGTCCTGGGTTCAAGTCCCAGTGCCGGAGGAATTTTTCTCCTATAATATTCTCTACGTTTCTTTGACAAATACCAAACAATGTTTCTTCTCGTTTCTGGCTGACACATAATAACTGTAAAGAATGACAATTTTGATATTTGTTCAAACCTTCTAATGAAATGTAAACCTGAAGAACCCACAGATAACTTGCTGAATACACCGCCATCCCCATTGAAAAGGAAACAATGTGAACCATGCAACAAAGACAAAAAGAACTGCAAAAATAAATATGCATGTGGGAAATGTAACACTCCCCTAGTTACAACTTACAGCCCCCCTACCCCAGAATGAGCTTTTTCACAGGGAAACAACTGTGGAGTGGTGTGGAGTATCCAGACTTCAGGTGGTAGAAGAGTTGTGAAAGCAAGAGAGCGACAGAAATGCCAGGTTTGGAAGCAGAGAGATGTTTTGAACAACTTGCTATCTAGTAAAGAGCAAGACAGAGTCGTTCATTTGAAATGACTCATTGAGAAGCTACCCATCTCTAGTCCTGACTAGCCTAAATATCACTAACCTGCCACCTTCCAGAAAATTGCAAACATTATCATCTCGTTTGGAAACCAACTGAAACGTTTCTTTAATAATCTGCTGCTGCATATCTTCATTCTGAAAAGACAAAAATGGGATCTTATTAAACTCTCAACAAGTGATTTGTATAATAGGCTGTTTAGCAAACCTACGAACTAAATGGCATTAATGACATAAGAACATTTAAAAAAAAACTTGAAGAATGTCCTTAATTTGCTCCGATCTAGTTCATTTAAAATGTGTAGGGCCTAGATTAAAAATTTGGAAAGGCATATCGTAATCGGTACAATAACCCTAACCCTATTTCGTGAGGCCTAGCAGACGTCACTTATACTTACAAAATAATGATAGAATTTAGACATCCTAGGTTTCCCATGGTTGTTGAATACTAATATCGCTTTAATCATTTTAATTGACTTAAAATACACTAACTACTGCTACGAAATTTTACTTTCACACTATATAAAACTACCACCACTTAATCCATTCCGAAAATGAATGAAATTAATGCATATGGTGTTACGTTGGCTAACCTAGCTTGCGTCAATACTCCAACGTGTTTATGTTGGCGACAGTTGGTTTCATAACGCATGATCCAAGCGGCAGCTGTCGAACGCTTGCTGGTCCATCAATAATTCTAAAAGTAAAAATTCAAATTTCATGTCTGAGAGGCTACCTTTTTATACTTCCATAAGAACAGTGCTGTTTTTAACATAATTTTGGTACTTTGGTGTGCGCGGCCATCGGGGGTGGATCGTGTAAAAGCGGTCGAACTGGGAAGTGTATTTGTGGAACAGCATGAATGCAAATACTATCCATGATATAGACATCGACCGCAAACGGTTGTGTTTAGACGATACGAGTGCAGTGGGTGAGTCAGTCGACGCGCAAGAAGAAGGCAGAAGGATGAGTCGCAGGAAGAAGGCTAAGGTAGAATACCGGAAAATGGAAGAAAAATACAATCAACTTCTCGAAGACGAAGATGCAGCAGAAAAATCGAAAACAAACGCATTAGTCCTTGGTGATAAGAAAATGACCCACATTCCAGATTCACAGTTGCCCGAGCAAGTCCCGGCTCCCGTTGAAGCACCTGTAACGAATCCTATCAAACTGGAAGGGAAGGAGGAGCCAGATTTCGATCACGACGATCCAACAGGACTGGAAGGAGCATCATTTCAGAGCCGGTTGCCGTTCGACAAGTTGACTGCGAAAGAAGCATCATCCTTTCCAGACGTATCACAAGGACCTCCACAAACTCAGAAAGTGTTCCTACACATCAGAAATAGGCTTCTGCAACTGTGGCTGGAGAATCCAAAACAACAACTTCTCTTTGAAGACGCACTGCCTCAGATCGAACCACCTTACAATAGTGACGAAGCCTTGGCCTTGAGAGTCCACGCCTTCTTGGAAAGATACGGATACATCAACTTTGGTATTTTTAAGAGGATCAAGCCAATTCCTACAAAGAAACAAGGCAAGGTCATTGTCGTTGGGGCTGGAATCGCAGGCCTAGCGGCTGCCCAACAGCTGAACCAGTTTGGTATGGAAGTAGTGGTACTGGAAGCAAGGGATAGAGTAGGAGGCCGCATAGCTACGTTCCGTAAAGGAAATTTCGTAGCTGATTTGGGTGCAATGGTTGTAACAGGGCTTGGAGGCAACCCTGTAACTGTTCTTTCCAAGCAAATCAACATGGAGCTTCATAAAATCAAGCAGAAGTGCCCATTGTACGAATCTAATGGGAATACAGTTCCCAAAGACAAAGACGAAATGGTGGAAAGAGAATTTAATCGTCTTCTAGAGGCTACTAGTTACCTGTCCCATCAGCTCGATCTGAACTACGCCGGCGGAAAGCCTGTCTCTCTTGGACAAGCCTTGGAGTGGGTGATAAAGCTACAAGAAAAGAACGTGAAGGAGAAGCAAGTTCAACACTGGAAAGCTGTGATATCTCTTCAAGAGAAATTGAAAACCAACCAGCTCAACATGTTATCCTTGAAGGAGAGAATTGAAGAGCTGAACAAACAGTACAAAGAGTTATCAGAAAACAAGAGTGTGAGGGACATCACCCAGGAATTCATCATGAGGTCGAAGTCGAGAGATCTTACGAACGCCTGTCGGGAGTGGGACCAGTTACTGGAACAGCAGAAAGAAATAGAAGACAAGCTCCACGAATTGGACGCGTCGCCCCCAAGTGATGTGTATCTTTCATCGCGTGATCGACAGATCCTGGACTGGCACTTTGCTAATTTGGAATTCGCTAATGCCACGCCTCTTACAAACTTGTCCTTGAAGCACTGGGATCAAGACGACGACTTCGAGTTCACTGGCAGCCACCTAACCGTGAGGAATGGCTACTCCTGTGTCCCCGTCGCTTTGTCTGAGGGTTTGGACATCAAACTGAACACAGCAGTCAGGCAGATCCGCTACAACGTGAATGGCGTTGAGGTAGTCACTACGAACTCCCGAAACAACGCCAATCCAGTCACAATCAAGGGAGATGTCGTCCTTTGCACTTTGCCACTAGGAGTGCTGAAGCAGTCAACAGCAACCAATACTCAGGGTGCCAACAACATTGTGCAGTTCGTCCCGCCTCTGCCAGATTGGAAAGTGGCTGCAATTCAGCGACTGGGCTTTGGGAGCTTGAATAAAGTAGTGCTGTGCTTCGATAGGATCTTCTGGGACCCCAGTACTAATTTGTTTGGTCACGTAGGCAGTACTACAGCCAGCAGGGGTGAGCTCTTTCTCTTCTGGAACCTATACAGGGCTCCTGTCCTCCTGGCCCTCGTAGCGGGGGAAGCAGCTGCCATCATGGAGAACGTTAGCGATGACGTTATAGTTGGCAGGTGCATCGCCGTGTTGAAAGGCATATTTGGAAACGCAGCTGTCCCTCAACCAAAGGAGACTGTAGTTACACGCTGGAGGACGGATCCATGGGCAAGGGGTTCATATTCTTTTGTGGCTGTTGGTTCCTCAGGCGGTGATTATGACATGCTCTCAGCTCCCGTTACTTCGCCGCCCGGGAAGTGTCGTCTTTTCTTCGGGGGAGAACATACCATCCGCAACTATCCCGCTACTGTGCATGGAGCTTTCTTAAGTGGACTTCGAGAGGGTGCACATATTGCCGACGAGTTCCTGGGTTGTCCCTATGCCCCTCAGACGCAACCTGCAACTCCTGTTGCTGCTGCACGTGTCCCTCCTGCAGGAGCGGCGCCGTGATTCTATCATTCTAGGAACTTAGTGCGATATGTAAAGTGGTTTTAATTTCAATTTTTGGATCCATTAATTCGTGGGGGAAATTTATTATCACTTTTTTAAAAAGTGGAACTTGTATGAATTTTGTCATCAATTATGTATCAGAAATGTGTTGCTGATACATGTTATACCAGCAAATGAAATCACCGATTACACAAATACTAAGGCATAAACATTTTCATATGTCTGTATGAATTTTGCAAGCAAATAAAAGAATGTGCAGATTCTTAATTTTTTTTATTACAGCCTAGTAATCACTGTTCCGTCGTCAGATTGGAATGGGGAAGACTTACTCATGGTATTTTAGCGTGAAATACCGTAACTAGATGCGTGAGATAAAAAGAAAGTTAGCAGCTGTTTTTTTTTTTTTTTTTTTTACAAATTCCTAAGTTTTGGAACTGTTTCGTAAAAAGTTAGTGTTCCCATTCCTCTTACGTACGGATTTCATTTTCAGGATATCGGAATTTCGGAACAAGTATACTGCAAGCTATAATAACTGCTAAAAAGTTTTTTTTTTTCTTTCTTTCTTTTGGCGGGAGATGATTGTCTTTTGTAAAGCAAAATGTGAAGTGACTATTGTCGAGCCGCTAATTTTGAATTATCGAATTCTATGGGACAAAAAGACCGACTCGGCCAAAGTTCGTGACTATTGGAAGGGTGGAAAATCTCGCAGAAAAAAAATGTAAGTAGGCTTATCATTGAAATATGTTACAATTAACTTCATTAGTGAAACTGCCCTATAAGATAATTAACATGGCTACAATAACCTGAGATTGTACTCTCATTGCCTTTGTGGAGAAATAACATTTGTGGTAACATTAGTTTACCCAATTTTAGTAAAAAAGAAATGTAACTTGTAATTAACTATGTAATTGTATAGAAAACGGTAGGCCTATAGTATGAGCATTTTAATGAAAAGAACATTATTTTGCCACAGTTAATTTTGAACAAAATGATAATAGGTCTCCTTGTGTATTTATAACAGAGAAATCAAGAGAAAATTTATCAAGAGTGGCTGCAAAGACTTTTCACAAATTAATTACATGGTTTCAAGCTAATGACAATAATAATAAAATGTTATTGTCATTAGGCCAAATACAGCAATAGCCGTCTTATAATCTTTCAACTAGGCTATAATTTATGTGAATATTTAGTGGGCCTATATTCTACTACCTTTAATATAGAGCTTTACAATATGAATATATAATCAGGTAATCTGATGTAAGTGCCAGATGGAGTTAATAGGCTGCAAATTTCAGAAACTATTAAGTTTTAGATCATGGTTTCTTGAGAAAGTTTGATACATATTAGAAGAAATAAGTGGGATAACTAGAATATTAACAGAACGAAAGTTAGCGTTGCCACCTGTCCCAAATTTGGTGGGACATCCCACATTTTAAGAACATTTTCTGCATCCCGAATTATGCCTAAGAGGGACGCATAATATATTTTATTATTTTGCTAGCCTTTTCTTTCCTAATGTTAGTGTTACTGTTACATAGCATATTCAGTTTTGGCTTTGTAACGAATATATACCATCTTTCTCTTATTAATAAATTGTTCCATGTACAAATTTAGATCGGCGATATGCACATATATATATTCGATAAGTGTCCCTCCTTAGCCTTACCAAAAGGTGGCAACCCTAACGAAAGTACAACAAACGCCTTACATCTAAAGCAAGGTGTAATATAAAAAACAAAGGTCTCAAGTTTGATAAGCGTATGTGAAGGAATATGAGGGTAGTGTTATTTGTCAAAGCCCAATTTGTTGCATCTTCCAAAGCCATTATCAACACTGCGAACAATATTGTTGTCATGAGAACTGTCATGAGTACTCTGGTACCGGTCAACTGTTTTAGTCTAAAATCAATAGGCTATAGGCTTTGTCCCATGGATGTTTTAAGAGCGTACACCAAATTTCATGAAAATCTGATAAAGCGTATTCGAGTTATCATGCATACAGACAGACATTTTTCCCGTTTACCATACACTCTTAGAAAGTAGGCCTACCATTCTGGTATTTAATAAAGTGATAAGCAATGTAGGAATACAAAATTAAACCATCAGATACTCAAACTACAGTTAAACCTCCATATAATTATATTTGTGGGCCCTAGCAGAGTGTATTGATATACAGTGAAACTTTCCTTAATGGACTTCTCTCAATAGCGGACATTTTTAAATTCCCCTGCAAAATAACATTGGCCCTTATGATAAAATTCTTCCAAATAGCGGACATTCTCAAAAACGGACGCGGACACTGAAATGTATCCCCCAACAACAATTAAAACTTCCAAATAATGGACAGCGTTAAAGAAAAATACTTGTAAATTAAACTGAACTCTAAACAGAATTCTTTGCAACAATCATTATCATGAATTTTTACTGTTACATTCAGTTCAGTCACAATCTCTTAGCAGCACAGTTTTTAATTGTGATACATGAGTAGTTCGTACATTCTTAGTTTGCGAAGTTGAGTGTTCGGAAGTGCAATCATTAATTCATGTACTGTATTGCTGTACAAGCTTTTTCTACAATTGAACTTTAGTTTTGATACTATTGTATATATTGACATTTTTGTATAAATTTTCTTGACCGCAAACTGTCTTCTGTACTGTACTGTAAACTACAGTGTTGGATAACATTTTTTTTTTGGGGGGGGGGTACCAACGATTTTTTAAATAGCGGACACTTTTTAATAACTGACATTTATTTTTTCCCCAGCGGTGTCCGCTGTTGGGAAGTTTCACTGTAATGGGTTATTGTTATAATGAGGGGTTGTAATTACCACATATTAGAAATTCGACTGCTTGCAGAAAACTTGTAATCTATATAGTTCATGGAACAGACATGCGACGAAGTGGAAAATAATGAATCACAAGTCCATATCTTAAAACTAGGGATGGGTCCTCGATACTTGCATGGTATCGGCATTGAGCGATACTTCAGAAAACTCGCTCGGTACTTTTTCAATACTTTAGTAATTCTGCAATTTAAGAAAATGCGGTATCTCTTTCTGCTTTTAGTAGTCTACTAAATATAGTAGGCCTAACTACTTCTATTTCTTCTTGAAATGGAGAAAACCACTCTGTGACTTTTGTCTAGTCATAAATAAAGATTTCCCGACTTTTAAAATCCAAACAGAAGAGATTCTTAATTGTTTCGTTTCCTGTCAAACGTTTCAACAACAACCAACAAGCAAGCTGACTGTACAAAAACCATTGTAATTTTTTAACAAAAACTTGTACCGGTAAGTGGACTGTTTCAAAACCTAATTTTAGTTTTAATGTAGAGTTTAAAAATAATTTTAGGCTACTGATGATATTAAATTTTGTCT
The DNA here is from genome assembly GCA_964059195.1 of Ectobius pallidus. NCBI lineage: Eukaryota > Metazoa > Arthropoda > Insecta > Blattodea > Ectobiidae > Ectobius > Ectobius pallidus. The sequence continues at coordinate 28,576,420 of CAXKWD010000004.1, read as the reverse complement.
CATTAAATATGCACACTTAATTAATTTAGTTGGTATTACACAGTTCTCTCAACTTTTAATTTTTAATGTACCTATTTACTGAAACTGGAAATGTTGACGGTTTTGAGTATCGAAGTATCGAGGAAAAAATCATGTATCGATATAGAGTATCGAGAAAATCTGGTATCAACCCATCCCTACTTAAAACACAGCTGTTTTGTCCATTGAATTCTAATCATGCTTTACACCCACACACTAAAAAATTACCGTTCAGACTGGTTTAACATCACAAACCACACCATGGTTTGGGCCTAGGCAGTATAGGCATTTGCCAGAGATGTCAAACTCGTAGATGATAAGAACAGGGAAGAAAAACTGCATAACCAAGGCAAAACTAAAAGAATTGCTTCTTATGGTGTTTTAACTGCACATGCTGGACATTTTTAAGTAGCAACCCAACTCACTTTATGTTTTTGAACTCATAAGCAGGGCCGTATTTCTAAATAGGCTAAGTAGGCTGCAGCCTAGAGCGGCAAATTTCAGAGGCGGCAGTTTGGCAATTTATTCAAAAGTTAAAATGAAGTATTTCAGACGTTAATAATATTTTCCGTAGGAATTTAAAAACACATGTTACAGTAAGGATAAGTTTGTGCATACCTGCTACAAATTGCGCGGGAGAACGCAGTTTTTCCTGCCTTAGAAGAGTTAAGAACTAGTAGTTCTGAAATACAGTTAAACTCACTTTGAGGCAAATACAACAAAAACACTTTAAAATGAGGACATTATTAACGAGTTTGCCATTAAGAAATTTCGTAAGAAAGCTATGAAGATTACGTGGGGTGAGTTCTTTAGAGAAGTTTGTATATTTTTCAACAAATAAACCAGTAAGTAACTACATTTTTTGTAATTTCATTTCACCGTGTAGGACAACTTAATTTAAAATTGAACACAGTTCTTCAATTACGCAAAAATAGTCATTAGCACTAAAATATAAAAATATGTTTAAAATAGTGATCACCTGATCTCCAAGAACAAATAAATAAATTCGAAACCCATTTCGTATTTTAACGAATCTTAAAAGAACCAAGTAAAAAAAAAAAATAGATTACTAATTTTATTATATAATTTATTATGTAAACCATTAAAATTGTAGTTTTATCTAAAATAAATAAACTTGATGTTTAAAAAACATGAAAACACCGATGAACTCTACCTTTTTGTTGTATAAAACAAATGTATTAAGCAAATATGAACCATAGAGGGGGCGGCAAATGGACTTTAGCCTGTAGGCGGCATACTCTTAAATCCGGCCCTGCTCATAAGGAATGATTTTAGCCTCAGTAACCTTATTTCCCACCCTGAATCAACCTTTCTTTTATGTAATTTCTAAGAAATGTAACATTTATCAGGCCCCCAGAAAACAATGATTGGTGTTTGGGAAGGACACTCCTCTGATACCAGCTACCACCTACAGGGACAAGCTATTGGTATGCAGCAATAATTCGACCACCAAATATTGTTATAAAAGGATGTTTCTAACATAGTTTCATCATTGTTGTAAGTTACATTTAGCATTAGTGAAATAGGAAATCCCCTGGGAAAAAAAAATTGTTATATGAGGGTTTATCGTTACATCAATCGTCATTATACGGAGATTGACTGTATTAGGAAATATGTTGCAGAAAATCTTAACACTAAAAAATTACAGCAAACAGATTAGTTTGCATCATTAGCTTTGTTCGCAAAGTAAATCCCTAACTGTCATGGACCACGACGCATGCGCACATTGTCAATCTTGCTGCGCAACGTATGCACACAATGTCATATCAGCTTATTAAAAATGTGCGCATGCATCGCAGTACATGATTTAGCTTTGCGAACAGACCTATTATATCATTTGCACACTCGAAAAATTAATTTACACTATAAAATATATGAAAAAAACCAACAAGTCATATTTTTTGCTTCCAGTACAGTAACTTATATTATAGATGTTCAGGAATATTCTCATTCTGTAAGTAGGATGGAAGTTAATTAAGCAGTTTTAAACCATCATTTTCATAGCTATTAACTGATAATGAAAATACTTTATTCAATTTAGACCAAAGTATAGATGTATTCCAGTATAAGTAATTACCAAATACATGGCAGCAATTAGCAATAAAACATTTTTTAGGATTACGAATTGACCAAAATCTTGACTGGAAAACACACATTGAAATGATGATCCCAAAACTGAGTTCAGGATGCTTTACCTTAAGTGTTTTTAATTATATTTTTACTACAAGATGCCTTATGCATGGTGTATTTTCACTTCGTAATGAAGTAAAAGAATCATTTACTGGAGCTACTCTGCCCATGGGGAAAATATTTAAATAACAAAAACAGCAATGAAAATAATATGTGTAAAGAAAAAACAAAGAACAATGCAAACCACTTTTTGACAAATTAAAAGTAGCCTACTAACTTTCACAGGGGAATACGTATACTCTGTTACGTGTTATATGGTACATAATATTGAGAAATTTCAAACTAAATGCAGTATTGATGAACACACTACTAGAAACGTGAATCATTTACATAGACCACAACATTAAAACTCTTCCAGAAGGGTACTTATTACTCTGCAATACAGATACCGGTATACGATAAGCTTCCGAAAACATTAAATTATTACGTACATCCAGAAGATCTCTCAATAAATTTTTAATCACTCACACCTTCTACAATATGGATGAATATTTTCAGCTTCAATAAGTTTAGCAGTTAATATGAGATCGTAGGCTTCCGCGGCCCAAGTTGACAATAGAATTTCTTGATTTCTGGGTATCTGCGCATCATATTTAAAATGTCTACCAACATTTCGACTATCTTACCATGGTCTTTATCAAGGCTACTGCTGCTTGCTATAAAAGTATATATAGGGGCAGTGTGTAGATGTAGATGTAGATATCTCGTCCTGTAGATCCTGTGTTGAGCGGGGCTCAAGGATATAGAACACGTCAGATCAAAAAAGAACACGTCAGATCATGTATTTCCTTGCCAGTCAATCAAATCTCACTATTCAATGCTCTGTTGTGATTGGTTCCGTCACATGGAAGGAAAAACGGTCCTTTTCAGGAACAGTTATTTCCAATAGGACGCAGATGTTGTGTCCATATCCTTGATAACTTCTGGCCCTCATCCCGATTGATGTAGTTCTGATCCTTGATGATCTCTATGGCCTCCCTTATTTTTCTGTGAGTCCTGTATGTGACCGTGGCTAGAATCTTAGTTTTGTCAAACTCAATGGCATGTTTCATGTCCTCAGAGTGTTGTGGTGTTTACTGCCCTGACCCAAGCACCTGTAAGAGGATCCGTGACCCTAAGAAATGAAAAACCAGAATTTCTAAACAACCTGATCACAGCTATTTATTCTGTGTAATATACAAAAATATAGAAAACAGTAAGTGCATTCAATAAAGTGAGCAACTGGGTAAAGAAAATGTGAACCCATATAATTAGAGAGGTTCCGAATACATTCGGCTGAAGGCCTACTCGCATACCAGTTCTTACTGAAAATCGGCTTAAGGCCATTTTAGAGAAATATGATTACATATGGAATATCAGTAGTTCATAATAATTTAGGCTGTAAGGTAAGGCTGAAGGCCAAATTACAATGTTATAAAGCGCTGGCAATCCTTCCATCATTCAGAACAAAATAACATAACGAAATAAAATATTAACTAACTCAGCAAAACAAAACCATAACGAGAACACAAGGCTGGTGGGTAAGAAACAGGAACCGGGACTAAATTAATTTAAATGTAACTAAAGAACCCACCAGCAAATAAATATAAACCTCAAGAAAACATAATAATTATATAAGAGTTGAATTTCTTCACAAAAACATTTTTGGTATAGTTTGCCAGTACTAGTATGGCGCCTTCGCAACCATTGTCAACAGCTATACTTCAACTGAACTGAAGTGCCGTAAGAGCATAACGGATCTCGAAAAATTAAAAAAACTCTTAGTTTTTTCAAACTATTTCCTCGATCCGTATGCATGCCTTATCGCAATATACTATTAACGTTAAACAATTTAATTAAGAGTAAAATTACGTAATTCCTCCAATTTATTTAAAAACGATGTCAGTGTTAATAAATATAATATTTTAATTATTTTTCGGTTAAATAAATTATTTAAATAAAACATCTAAGTGTTGAGTAATTGATCACGGGCGCATGCTAGTGTTAAATAACTCGAATGCTTGATTAAGAGAAAGTAGACAACATTTTGGCATTTCAAAGCGTTCTCTGAACGCACGTGTCAATCACATTATAGTGATAGTAGTTGACTAACCTGAAAATTCAGCAATAAAAATGCATTGCCGCCAACTCACCATTTTGAAATTGGCTCGTGCCTGAGTCATCCAATCGAATGAAACTCTCTCGATCGCTAGCCATTAAAACCATTTTGTGTAATGACAACTGTTAAGTACAGCTGGCAAGCTGATTACCGTCATACTGTCTATTTGTGCTTGAAAATGATGCAGTCAGTCATTGCTGAGCAAATTTTAAATGAACTCTTATATCGAGTATCACAAACTATACAGGGTGTTAAAAAATAACACCGAAATATTTTACCTGTGTATAGAGGGGACTTAGATAAGCAACTTTTATTAGGAGATTTTTGCTCTATGACGTAAAATGTGTATGCTACAGGGCATTAAAGTCATTATAATTTGGTGCTCATAAACCAATAATTACACGAAATAGTGTTAAAATGTTCATTAAATTGACTTCATACCTTCCTAGTGATCGATAAAAACCTGACTCTTAATCATTTTTCAACAGCTATATCATAATTTAGTGCATCCATAATCTGCAAAATTTACAGACTTATCACATGACTAGTTGCCACTGCATTAGTCTTCTTTTTATTCGTAACTACAGACTACAGTGTTAACAACGAAGTTCCTTTGTTTTGCATTTTTTCTAATGTTAGGAGTCAGTGGCGGCCATGCCCTGGGATATTTTATGCTGTAACAGGAAAAATTGAATCCACAGAGCAAAAATCTCCTAATAAAAGTTGTTGTCTATGCTCCCTCTATACACCAGTGGGAGTGCCGATGGCAGACCACTGCGAATGGGCTCCTCACAAAGAGCTTCTTCCCTAGTGTCAGGACGAGGATAGAGCAGAAGTGGATAAACCCAGATTTCGCGACTGCGCAGCTCTACACGGGTCATGGCCTCTTCCTAGCCAACTTGGCCAGGTTCAACCTGGCCGACGATAGTCCCTACTAGGCTTGGTGTGTAGAAGCAACGGAATGCAACATTCGACATCCTCTATGAGCCATAAAAAGCTATATCTAGCGTTTTCTGAGGGAATAGTTTGTGTGTGATAAGTCATTCTTCCTCATTTCAAGTTCCACATACATATTACCTAGGTATACAAGGACCTAGAGTTTGAAAATCGAAAATCCTTCATAAGTTAATTTCAAATTACAAAATACAAAACCCGGGTGATGCCGGGCCTTTTCAGCTAGTGCATTTATATAAAAGAATCAAGTGAAAGCATCAGTGGGCTTAAATCAATGTGGAAAATATTAGTGTAAGAATGATAATTGTAACAAGTAGATAAAAACCCTCACATTTTACATAAAGCATTACTTTATTTTTCTGCTTTTATACAGCTTTTTTATGTGATGTATTTGTATGCCAGTAGCAGTAAAAAGGTGAAGAATGCTCGCAATTGAATGCACAAGAGAATGTGCTGAGTTTAACAATATAACCCATGTCTCTTATGAAATTTATAATTCTTACCACGGAGACTGGTATTACTCAAATTCTATCATTGTGTTTATTATCCCTCTTCCTCCCCTGCTTCGATCAGATCAAAGATGCTTGCACAGTGTTTAAATGCCAAGTTCATATATGACAGTAGGGGTTAAAAAGACAAACTTCTAGGGAGGCGCTGCGCTACAAACCGGAAGGCCGTGGGTTCAATCCCCGATGAGGTCATTGGAGTTTTTCAATTGGCCTAATCCTTCTGGTGGCACTATGGCCCTGGGGTCGACTCAGCCTCCAACAGAAATGAGTACCGGGAGCAATCCTGGGGGTAAAGGCGGCCGGTGCGTAAGGCTGACAACCTTACCACCTTCATGTGCCGATTGTCTAAAAATCCGGGAGCCTCAACCTCCTGGAACCCTCTGGGCCTCCATGGTCTGTAATAGGGAACACTTTTCTAGGTCTTTGCTGGTGCTTAAGATAGTGCAAAAAAATAATATTTTTTCCCTCATAACTAGCAAACGAAAGCAAAAATTATAAATCCGTCTTTGAGGTGAATTCTGATGCCCTTCAGAAAATCTATGTTAAAATTTCAGATCTCTGCATGCCCTAAATTTGGCTGGGCATCGCACACAGACAAACAGACAGACAGACAGACAGACAAACACTTCCTTTTAATTATATAGATTTTCAGCATTTGTAGAACCATAAAGTAACTTTCTAATATAATACCCATGTAAATGAGAATTATCAGTACACTTTACCTGTTAATTATTCCACGAGCTACTGGTGAATCTTCAGTAGAATAAAACTTTATTTAATGATCCAGTTTTTCCTTGGTTTCTCCTGAGCAACTTTGACTGCAACTCAATCAGTTGGGCCTCATCTACTAAACAAAAACATTATGAAGATGATGATGATGATGATGATGATGATGATGATGATGATGATAACACAATAAGCAATAACAATAAATCTATAGAAATAAAACATACAGTAAATCATAAGCTTGCACACATACATATATACATTTATTGGGAAATGAAAATGCAGCATTAGTTTGTATATTTTTTATTTCTATGAACAGACTACAAAGTCACTGATATGGTGCGTCTGGTTATAGTACACAAGTGTAACACTAGAGAGGGCATGAAACATTCTCAAAACCTGAAATTCTTTCATATTTTCAAGTTACATAAAGTATATGATAGTTCTTTAACTCTTAAGTGGTCGCACCACAATGAAAATGACCGTCAAATTTTAATCATCAATAAAATGTGGGTATCCAATGATCTCACAGATCTACCCATCTTGCTACCTGGCTTCTGGAATTTCAAGAAGAGGGTGGCTTTGGAATTTGACCTCTAGCTTACACTTAGCGTCTGTATTTGAAATTTTTTCCTGCAGACAATAATCAGGCTTCAATTAATCACCATTTTACGAAAGTAAAAAATACATTGGTAGTTTGTAGAGCAAAGCAAGTGCGAAAAACAATTACTATAAACATACCGGTAGTTGAATTTTTTTACATATAGATATTGTAAATTTAATTTTTGATACTGCAATTGAGGTGTGAAAAACACTTCTGTGTACTATTGTAGAAAAAGCTATTTTTAACTGTTTCGTGTAGATTTTCCCCATAAATAATGTTTGAAAAATTAAAAACCATTATTATATTTTTAAATAAGACTTGCATAAAATGCTAAGCAAAAAAGATAGTCCAAATGAAATGGTAAAAAGAAATTGTTTATCCAATGTGCATGACTTCATAAGGGTTAATAAAAATAAATATTTTTTCAGTCACAATAATTAATTCAGAGTTATTAAGTAAGAAACAATGATCTATTTTAATTTTTGTATGACCATTTGAGACCATGAAGTAACTGTTATCCATTAGAGAATAAAAGTAAAAAGAACTGAAAATTAACTTTATTGAATTAATTTCTTGTTTTTTAAACATGTGTAATCTGCATACTTTTAAAAAGTTAAAGAAATAGAGCTATTTAATATTTGGGATTGAGAAAAGGCTGGTGTCCAACACCAGTAACGCATCACATTTAAAAATTTTAAGGGGTTATGGTTGCTGGGAAAGTAATTTATTCCAAGAAATCCCACAGACCAGAGTTTATGTAAAGATTAAAAAAAAAAAAAAGTTGCTTATCCAACCATACAACAATATAAAATATTTAACATATGTTAGGGAATACAAATTTAATTCCAATATTTAGCAATTCAGAGACATAATTTGATTACATACACTAATGGCCACCTATACATTCTTCTGGCCCATCTGCAGAAAAAATTATGACACGATCATTGCTGGCCCTGTCTCCTTTGACTGTCCACCTGATTTTCTTCTTCTTTAACGCCATGGCAATGATGTAATGGACTACAAAAAGAAACAACAATAAACCCCATAATCTTTGTCGGTCATGAGTTTGAACCTAAGAACTCTTGGATTCAAATCTTGATGCAAATATCACTTGATATGTTTTTTTCCAATGTTAGTTTCGAATATTCATATTTTAATTAACAGTAGAAACAATCAAAGCCAATTTTTGAAATATCGTATTTACTCGAATGAAATACGCCATCGAATCTACTGTGCACCCCAATTTTGAAATTTTAAATAATAAAAAAAGAGTTTGTTGGCAAATGCAATGCGTATCAATGATACAATTTTTATTTTATTTGATATTTTATCTTTATTTTATACTATAATGGATTTGTGAATGCTGGTGAATAAAGATCAATATAACGGTTTAGGGGGATAGTGGAGGGAGGTACCTCCACATTAAACCCCACCGTCTTTGAAAGGGCTTGGTGTTAAGCTCAAGAGTCAAAATAATATGCTAAGTGCAGCCTGCGTTTGTGCATACCGGGAATAAGCCAACAATAAACATAATGAAGTCGAGAATTACTGCAGCACATTGTTACTTAAGTGATAAAAGTTACTGCCAAACTACAGAATGGATTTGCACTCGAATCAAATGTGACATAAAATCTAATGCACACCCCAATTGTGAATGCTACATACGGACAAAAAGGTGCACATTAGATTTGAGTAAATATGGTACATAATAATAAATATTTGGAGCCTAACACAGTGATTTGAAAGATACATCACAGTTAAATATTTCAGTGGTAACCTGAGTAAGATCTCAATGATATTTGTGTATTTTCCATTATTAAATTTAAACATGTTTATGAATATTGTCTCATGCCCCCTCAACAATGGTAGGACTACACTAAACAATTGGGTGAGTAAATACCAGTGCAGCCACTACACCTGATATGCATTTCCTTTTACCTGTGTCATAAACCTGAAAATCTTGCTCCATGATGGCATTATTAATACTCACAGAAAAGAAAAAAAAATTAAGTACAAAAAATGGTAGATTCAAAGCATTTCATAATATGACAAATTTTGGGTTGGGATTCTTTGAATCCCTTGATATTTTTTCTGCAAATTTCTTGAATGTTTTAAGGCGAGAAGGTAATGGCTATCACATTTTTCCATATGCATAAAATAAATAAATTATACAACTGAAATGACTGATTTTGTCATATTTATACTGCCACCATGGTGATAATGAAACCATCCTGAATGGAGATTCAATTGCACATTCACTCCCTGATAAACTGCTTTGTGATTTGCCTGAAATGCCTGAATAAAGTGCTCCTTTTAACTGAAAATATAATGTTCATAATTGATTAAATGAACAGAAACAATAACATATCCTTTGTATTATAAGCTTAGTTCATTCTGAAAATCCATTGTGTAAAATTAAAATTGAGTAAAGTGAATTGATTGACATAGCAATGGGATAATCAGAAAAGAAAAGTTAAAAAATACCAATATTGCCTTTAATAACCACTTTTTGCTGTAAAATATTACAGAAAGATTGTTATACCAATGAAGAGAAGAATCAGAGATTTCAGAGATGGGTGTCATGATGGAGTGACCAGTTCTATTAAAAGTTCTTTGGCTTGTGCCCTTTTTATTTTTAATAGTTGTCTTCCAGCCCAAGCTCTAAAAGTAGGAGATTTTCTAATAAAAAGCAGGACATTTTCTAATTAAAACAGACTTTCAGTAAAAGGAGAACTTTCTATAAAATATTCTAGCCAGACAGAACAGTTGGAAGTGTCGTCAGAAGTAATGATGGAAAGGTACATACTATATTTACGTGAATAAGCCACCTTTTTCCCCCTAGGTTAAGCCTGACAAAATTTACCCCTGGCTTAAAATTGCTTACAAGTGCTTTTAGGCAATAATGGTAGAAATGTGCACAGCACAGCTAGTTGATCTACACCATCCGGTTCCCCTGCTTCCAAGAATACCACCTATCAATTACCTCGAATCCCCAAAAGTATTGATAGAATAATCAATTCAACATAAAAAATACATAGATTCCAATTGAGGCATCATAGGAAATGCGTAAAACTGCATAAGGAAGTGATGTTAATTTATGATATGTGTTTTTCATCTTGACATTATTTGTGATAGCGGTATTACAGAATATTCCTATACTATGAGGTACTTAAATGCAAATAAATGCAAATAATAGTAATTTTAAATTGATGGTAATCGAGAGAGCAGAATTATGAAAAATAGACAAACTGCACGAAATTCAACATTGCTAGTCATTATGAAATGTACATTACTGATTTCTATTTTCTTTTCCCTCAGTTTCATTTAATGTTTGATGAAATAAAATTGGAATTTCATAACTTATGCCATTTGAGACTTTCTTTTTCTTATTTCACTTAAGTACCGGTAATGTGTTCTGAAAAGAGGCAATTTATTTCAATGTGGGGTTAGTTTATTTTATTTCCCTTTACTAGTGTTAAAAAGGCTCATGCAGATTAGATTCAGATAGTTTATAGCATTCATGTCCTCAGCAACTATTGGTTGTGAATGCTTGCTTCATCGATGACTTGTACACTAAACCGCAGCATCCTTAATAATCTATAGACAAATGAAGGTAAAGTGTTTTGCAGATGACAAACAGTTTGTCCTTCTCCTGCTTAGATACGTGGTCCAATCAGAGACGGCGAGACGGAGGGAAGACTCTTACTGCTAGCAGCACTTTGTTAGCTTGTACACGTGATTGGTGGTGAAGGAAATATACTTTAGTGATTGAAACATACATGCCATTTAAAGTAGTAGTTCTTAGTCATCAAATTGTAAGTCTTTAGCACAGTGTTTCCAAAACTGTGTTCCTTGAAGTGCATGCAAGTGTTCCATGATGGTCTCAGTGACATTACAATTACAGTGGTAGGCCTATCACAGTGGCATTACAATTGAAATTCCTTCTAGTAGCAGATGTATAATTTTTATTGGGAATCAACCATTTCTTTTGGCTAGATGTGACACATGACACTGATATTGTCACCTGCGACAGCTAGAGTTCTCCTTCTACTTCTCTCAACAATGTCAAAATAACATTTTGCTTGTGTGACAACATATCATTGCTTTAATTATCAAACCTCGTAACTCCAAAATACTGAACTTTACAAGAGAGAGTAAAACCATTCTAACACACACATGTAATGTTGGAGTTACGAGGTCTATAAAATAGACTTTACTGCTATACAATTTTTTTACGAGGTACGAGGTATTCACAGTGTATTCAGGTCTTCCTTAGGCACCAGATGGAGGTAATATCTATAAATCAACTAAAAATTTAGTTAGGAGGTTTGCTAATTAATATGACGATATCTGTGTTAAATGGGATTTTCATGTTTCCACAAAAAAAAAAAAAATCTAGATGTACAAAATCCTCATAAATCAAAGAGGGTATGAGGATGAATCAAACTCTGTGTTTGAATTAAATATATCGTTAATGTATTCCCTCCATACTCTGTTTAAAAAAAATATATATATAATAATAATAATAATAATAATAATAATAATAATAATAATAATAATAATAATAATAAAACACTTTATTCAGACAATGACTGGCAATATCAGAGCAAAGACATCACCAGTTCCAAATTCCAACATGAAGATGTTAAACAATCAGTGAAGTTTTGGTGTCCATATTGCACATTCCTTTAGACTAGCACAAATTATTCGACTAGACAGTTTTGGTGTTGAGACAGTATTTAGTATTACAATTTGTTGCCATTTAACAGTCACAGCCCTGGTAATACCAAAACACACTTGCAATATCTCTTTGGCTGTGATAAAACCAACGAGTATAGAAAGCAACAATGCATGGATTTCTATACAATACTATCAATCAAGCAACACTGAAAAATGAAATTATATTATTTGTTTAGAATTAGTTCCTTTGTTTTATTTCTTTGGTAAATAAAACTAGTTGAAGAGCAGCGAGACTGTTATTATTAACAAATAATTGTGCTGTTCCTGTGTCAATCTGAAGTTTATGAAACGAGCATTACCGTTACATGTAAGTATGAATGTGTAACCATGCCCAAAATATACAAAAGATTTCTCAATTATTTTAACATCCCTTTAACGTACAGTAAAATAAAATAAAAATAAAAAACATATTTTTGGTAGTAAAAAAAATTCATATTAAAATTCATTCTCCCTTTAATTTGTTTGTATTTCAATAATCTTCCTCCACATCTAGAGGCTGCCACTTTGACAAAGAATATCAGCTTACAATATTAGCATAGCATAAGATAGGCCTATAAAAGTGTTATTGGTTGATCAATGAAGAAGAAGAATTCCGGGGTGCGCGGACAAAGAGAGTTAAGTCCACTTTCTTGTTACTGAGAATTAGATTGGATTATTGTTTTTTCAATGGATTATTATTTTTTAAATTTTGGCTTTTTTAAATTTTAGATCTTTGGATTTTTTATTTTTTTTATTTTTTAATGATCGATTTTTAACTTTGGATTTTTTATTTTTAAATTTTGGATTTTTATTTTTTTAAATTTGGATTTTTATTATTTTTAATTTTTTAAATTTTGGATATTTTTTGGATTTTTTTACTTTTTAATTTTGGAACTTTGAATTTTTTAGTTTTGGAATTTTGGATTTTTTAATTTGGATTTTTAAAATGTTGGTTCTTTGAATTTTTTTATTTTTAATTTTTGGATTTCTAGATTTTTTAAATTTTGGATTTTTTAATATTTTATTTTTGGATTTTTAAAATTTTGGATAAGCCTAATCAATGAGTTGATTGTTTTTGTGCAGTCAGTTCTGTCACACCTCGCTAATTTTGTGACGATTTTGAGCATAACACTAATTTCGTGACGATTTTGAGCATTACACAAGCTCTCAATTTACCCCTACCACGGCTAAATAAGTTCCACTTCAAAAATAATAACTTCATAAACTTGATTAATTGGTTGAGGTTTTCTGTATAAAATGATTTAATCATAGTTGGGGATACAACTTAATATTTTCTCAGAACAATTTCCATCTATTTAATAAATGTAAGCTAAGTTACTACATTCATCCTCTCAGCTTTCAACAGATGATGTTTTCTGGTAAAGAAGATATTAATTTGTCAACTAGATGCTAATAAAATTCATACTGCTACCATTAACTTAAACCTAATCTTCAATGTTAGGCCTACCTCCAGATTTAGGCTACAATATAGGAGACTGATATTGTTCAAAGTTCATAACCTAGAAATTAAGTATAATTATATACTTAAAATTAATTTTGTTCAAATTGTTCAATTTATGTACTCAACAAAGCCATGTAAACCCATTACATTTGGCTAATAAATCTTGAAACAAGAAATCTTTATCACAAATTTGATAAACAATTCATTGTCTTTACTTATTATTTCATAATGCTGGTTAATAATGAGGGCCTACCACTATGTATACAGTTTTGTTAATAACTGAGGGGAGGAGAAGCAAAGAAATGTGGCATTCTTTAATAAGATGAAATGCATTTATAATTATTTATTTCGGAAGTTAAAATGTAGTGGCAAAGGGATGCAAGCAAGTTCAAGGTGAACCTGAGCAAGTTTCGTGACTGATGCTGCCATCTAGACGGTTTTTAGTTAACTGTTTAGTGGAGGGAAACAAAATGGAGAATTGCAACACGTTTGAATGGGTCTACTGGTGGCTAGAACGAAAAATCTACAGTACTAAGAAGGCAAGTTTACCAAATTAATGTATGTTGAGCTGCAAAAACCAAATTTTACAGCACTAACATATTTTTGTCTACCACTGCCTGAATATCTTCTATATGCTTTGAATAGCAAAAGGATGGTAGGTGATTTACTTGGTATCAAAGGAATGCAACTAAAAACTACAAAAAAATTATATATATTAATATATATATTATTAAAAATTATGTATATTAATTCACATTATATGCCATATTAAGCAACATAAATTTGAACAGAAAAACTTAAAGGATGAAAGGTCCATCCTTCCCAAACATACAGAAATTAAAAAAAAAAAAAAAATCTTCTTGAATCTAATTTATATTAGGGCCTAATCATGGCCGTCCGGTAGGGCCGCTGCCCCTCCCTGGAAATTGTTTACACATAAATCTCTAAATTAAAAGACTATTAGCAACTAATGTGAAGTGAGGTTTAAGTCTCCAAATACTGTTGTATGTTCACGTTGTTTGAATGAAAATGAGCTGTAACACCTGACTAGATATTAGCGTGTAGGAATAATTACTTCCCGTAAACTTGAAACTATTTATACCCAAACATATTATATTATAATGAAGAAAAGGCAAGAAAATGTCGCATTTTATACTTTTATGAATAGTACCTATGAAATTGTAAGGTATAAGAAAAGTCATGTGAGCATATGCATCAGATGTTTTCTTTGTATCCATGCCCATAGTCCAGCTACAGTAAATGAAGGATGTTGATTATATAATAATAATAATAATAATAATAATAATAATATCGGAACTATCGAAGATTCATCATGAATAATCAAACAGTTGTCACAGACAAATGCAGACGTTGTTCCAGAACTACAGAAAGCATACTGCACATTATATCTGGCTGCCCACACTTGGCTAACTCTGATTACAAGCACCGACATGACCAAGTAGCTAAAATTATTTACCAGAAACTTTCTGTAAAATGTGGATTTGTTCAGACACCACCAACTGCATATTGGAAATACACACCCCTACCAGTTCTAGAAAACTCTTCTTACAAGCTACTATGGGACCGGGATGTTATAACCGATGTCATGTGCAGCAACAACAGGCCGGATATAATTTTCATCGATAAAGCAAAAAAATCTGCATTTCTCATAGAAATTGCTTGTCCAAACACTTCCAATCTGCAAACAACAATAGCTACAAAGATATCAAAATACACAGAACTAGCGATAGAAATACAACGCATGTGGAAGCTAGAATCAGTTACCACAGTCCCAATAGTGATATCATGCACAGGAGTCATTCCAAAAAGCTTACACAGCTCCCTGGCAGCACTGAACCTGCACCACCACATGTTCGTTGAATTGCAGAAAGCTACTCTTCTCAGCACATGCCACACTGTCAGAAAGTTTCTAGGAGCAACTTTCATACTACATGAAACTGTACAACATGAAGATCCAAGTCTCAGTTCTGGTGGTACTGAAGGACAGAACCCGAAAGAAGTAGATGAAGAAACAATGACATAATTTGTGTAAATGTAAATATTTATTGTATGTGTCCTGTAATTCATAATGTTGTAAATATTTGTAGATGTTGGCAATCTTATAGTTAAGAGGGGGACTCCTTGCTTAGGCCGAGTCTGCCCAATATGTTACCGGCGTAAGCCGAGCCTACCTAAGTGTCAATAAAAATAATAATAATAATAATAATAATGTGAATAGTAACAATAACAGTAAAAATAATATGAATAATAATAATATTAATAATAATAATAATAATAATAATAATAATAAAGTGGTTGTAGTAGCATAGTAATAGTGGTGGCAGTAATTCGTTCATTGGCCCCCCCTTGACAAAATTTCTGTGGACACCCGTGGGCCTAATGGTTTTAAATTTGAGTCTCATTTTCTCAAAACTGGTTATTGAGCCCTTGCATCCCTTTGTTTCTAGGCCTCTCAATTGCATTTATAAAAATATAAGACTAATTAGTTCTTAATGAATAATCCAAACAAAAATCCTCCAGTCTTCATAATTATGCCTAGCCTATCATGGTTTCTATAGTAACAGATCCTTTTCTTTTTACCAAGGTAACAAGGTTACAGGTAAAATGTTGAATATTTTCTTAGAGTCAGTTAGTATAATTGCATTCCTTTTCTAGGCATGGTTACAGTCATAAACCAAGGTAAATTTGGTTGAAAGTAAAGATTTTAAATTTCCTTGTTATCAAATGACATTGTACAAATTGGTGAGGATAAATATGCCCTTCTTTTAAATCGTGGGCAGAAGAACTCTAGGATGCGATGAAAAACTTTCAGCTCTAAAGTTATTTTCAAAAGGGTGCAAATGGATTTAGTAAAGAATAGAGCCAAAAGTAAGGTTGCAGCAATTATTGGTGTCATAAGCTACATTTTATGTACCTGAGAAAAATTGATATGCAGTTTTGCATGTTATGCTCGTGAAGTTTTGTTATCAGCAATAAAAACCATATCTCGTTGCTCTTTCTCTACATCTTCTTCTTCTTCTTCATCATCCTCATCATCTGCAAACTTAATATCATCATAATAATCTGCCTCATTTACGC
The DNA here is from genome assembly GCA_964059195.1 of Ectobius pallidus. Taxonomy (NCBI): domain Eukaryota; kingdom Metazoa; phylum Arthropoda; class Insecta; order Blattodea; family Ectobiidae; genus Ectobius; species Ectobius pallidus. The sequence continues at coordinate 28,560,020 of CAXKWD010000004.1, read as the reverse complement.
TCGGAGATTTTTCAACACGTGTCTCTTTTTCTCCTGGCCGAAGTTGCACAATTGCAGCTTTTTTAGTTAAACGTTCGTCCGGTCCTCTACTGGTAAGGGGAATAAATTCCATAGTGTCTTCACAGTCACTGGCAATATGATGGAGCATCCTAGGGACAGATTTTGCATAACGATTGTTTATTTTATGATGCAATTCTTCACTATCACTAGTGGGGGGAAGATGCTGCGATCTGGCAGCTGGTTTATTGATGCGATTGTTGATTTGTTCATCACTATTCTGCGATCTTGCAGTCATTTCAAGCAGTTCACCATCGTCTTCTTCCCAGCGGCCTGGTGCAAAGGGTGGAATCCACACTAGATACTGTGGATCCATGCCAAGGAAGGAGCCTGGTACTGCACTAGCATTCGTCACATTGTAGTCGTAGTAGTCGAGTTCGAGGTCTGTGTCTGCTGCAGCCAGGCTCAGCTCTGAGCAGCCACCTGCCAGCAGTCGCTCCAAGTTCCTCTTGTCTTTCCTCTCTTTTGTGCTTCCTTTATGAGATCCCCAACCCTGTAAACATATAAATTTAAACTGAACAACAACTTCAGATTTATTGTATTTTCAATACCTTTTAAAAACAGAAGTCTGTTGTAACCTGAACCAGGGCCGTAGCTAGGCGGTAGTGAGATGGGCCCTCGCCAAGGGTGCAGGTATAAAGAGGGCGCAAAATTAACCATGAAAAATACCACCTTTTTTAGACTGGTGCAATTTATCAAGCAATAAAAATTCTATATTTTATGAATTAATTATTTTTCAAGTAGTTCAATTGTCTGAAAATAAGGTTTTAGTACCTTGAAAGTCCAACACTTAGTTCATTTTCAAATTGAGGTTTAGGTTTTCTTTGATAATAACAGTGTTTTTATATTAAAATAATGAACAATTTTACAGAAATTAAAAAAAATTGTTCAGATCCCCCAGTATTGGAGGGCGCAGATTTTTCAGATTCGGCAAGGGCGCAGAAGGATCTTGCTACGGCCCTGACCTGTACAGTTTTCTCTTTTATTTTGAAATACCTTTGAGAACCTAATTTAGAATGGAAAAGGAACACTGTGCTGAAAAATTAGCAGGAGAGTAGAATGAGATGAAAAAATAATTATTAAAAAAGAAAAAAAATTACTAGTGCTGATTTTCAGGTGGAACGCTCCGGTATGCATACCGCTAAATTTTTTTCATTGAATTGGCGTGAAAAATAATAAATGTAAATAAAGCATGCTCTATAAGAAAAAATAAATATGATCAGGTAAACTGATGTAACAAAGTGCCAGAATGCTTTTGTTTAATCAGTGATAACTTCAATTGTGATATGAAGAAAATAAGTTATTTTTGTTATCAAAGCTTGGAGTATGGAATGACTATTGTTGTTGCCTATAAAGACTTTTCTAAATGGGTAGTCATATGATTGACTTTTAGGCACAGCTCTTTCTCCCGCTCTGGAGAATATGAAGCATTCACTTTAACCTCAGTTTGAAAGAATATGCAATTCAACCACTCCATCAGAATTCCAGCAAATGACATCTACAACTAGGGTGAGGGGCAAGAAGCAGGAGAGAAGCAGGAGAAAAAGAAGAAGATAAAGAGGAAAGCCACTTAGAGTAAGGGAGAGAGGAGAGGAGCCAATGGCAAATCACAAGTGTATGAATGAAGGGATACATGCCCATTGGATGGCATGGACGTATGAGATAGGGAGGGAGAGAGAGAATAAACTAAAACATCCATATTGGTCCCAAATTTCCACTGAGTCAAATATATTAAAAAGATGTGTTTAAAATTCTTACAAAATCAGTGGATACATGTTAAAAAATTAAAACACAACGTTTCAACCAGCATATAAAACGGAAAAGACAATAGAACAAATATTTTCCAAGTACAAACATCTTGGTACGAACAAGGACAAAATGAATTTCCCTGAAGTATATTAGGTAAAATGTAGTGATTGTGAAGGAGTATATGTCGGGGAAACAGGGAGGGACTTTAAAACCAGAATACGTGAGCATGAAAAGGATGTAAACAGTGGGAAATGCTCAACTGGACTCAGTCAGCATATGACGGAAAACAAGCATGGAATTGGTAAAGTAAACATTGTAAGAATCGAGGACGATTACGTAAAAAGAAAGGTATATGAGGCATGGTGCATAATCGGAAACCAGGTGGTGTGTTTGAATAGGTCTGATGGTGATATAGGGGATGAATGGCTGGATGTAATGAGGAGACTGAGAAGGGAAATTCCAGCGGTAAAAATTCCCCAGCCACCTGCGGAATGCATAGAGGAGGAAATGTTTGACATTCCAAAGGACTGGAAAAAAAAAGATATTTTAGAAACAACGTTTTTATCGATCGTTACCGTGACGAAAATCAATCTTCTTCATGATCAGTACTGTGTGAGAAGTCACCTGAGGAAGACTCGAAGGCAGAATTGAAACGTTGTGTTTGAATTTTTTAACGTGTATCCACTGATTTTGTAATAATTTTAAACACATCTTTTTAATACAGAGAGAGAATAACATTACAGATCCTACTGCTATATCAAGAGGAAAGCAGAGACGAGTCAGGAGTGGAGAGCTGCTGCCATTTGGTTTGACAGCTTCTAACCTAGAAGAACAGCTGAAGTAAAGAGTTTTTCATTTGAAGTAAACTGACAAACTTACATCATCATGCATAAGTATTTAATAGTCATAAAACCATAATTATATATTAGAAAAAGAAAAGTGAGAAGTGCAACATAATAACAATTAAAAATAAATAAAAAGCTAGTAACAAAACCTGATAGCAGCACAAATTGGAAGTAGAACTCTCACATTTGTCAGAGTGGTAACACTGCTGACGCTGCTTGGAGCTGTGCTGAGAGCAGATTCTAATCGTCTTCTTCTGGAGGAAGATCTTTTCTGCTCCTTAGGACTAATGTCTTCTTCATCGGCCTCAAGAACTGGACTCACACTTCTGTAACATAACACATCTAAGCATACACACAAATGGGTAAAAATATAACTCATGTAATATTCTAATGCCCTGCTGGAATATCAGAAAATAATCCTGCCTGTATGTAACAGTTAGTCATGAGATCTTAACATCCCCCAGTTTTAATGTACGAGGGTTGTTCAATAAGTAATGCAACACATTTTTTTTCTTAAAGCAGGTTGGTTTTATTCATGATTCAAATACAACGCATTATTCCCCAATCTTCTGGCTACAAAACCCTACTTTTCAACATCATTTCCGTTCAATGCTACAGCCTTACGCCACCTTAATGGGAGGGCCTGTATGACTTCATGGTACCGCTCTCATCTGTGCGGAATTGCTTGCTCGTTATGAGGCTGATGGTGAAAATTTCTTGTCAAACATTGTCACAGGCAATGAAACATGGGTTCATCACTTCGAACCAGAAAAAAAAAAAAACGGCAATCCATGGAGTGGCACCACACCAACTCTCCTTTGAAAAAAAGTTCAAAGCCATACCCTCAGCTGGTAAAGTTATGGATGGCTACGGTCTTCTGGCACTCTGAAGGGTTATTCTGTTCGATGTCCTTCCTCATGGTGAAACGATCAACTCTGAAGAGTATTGTGCTACTCTAAGGAAATTGAAGAAACGACTTCAGTGTGTTCGTTGCCACAAAAATGCAAACAAACTATTCATTCTCCATGATAACGCAAGGCCTCACACAAGTCTGCGCACTCGAGAGGAGCTCACAAAACTTCAGTAGATTGTTCTTCCTCATCCACCCTACAGCCCGGATCTCGCACCTGTTTGGCCCGATGAAGGATGCACTCCACGGGAAGTACTTCGTGGATGATGGGGATGTTATTGATGCAGCAAGACGGTGGCTCTGACATAGACCAGTAGAGTGGTACCATGCAGGCATACAGGCCCCCCCATTAAGGTGGCATAAGGTTGTAGCATTGAATGGAGATTATGTTGAAAAGTATGGTTTGTAGCCAAAAGATTGGGGAATAATATGTTGTATTCGAATCCTGAATAAAACCAACCTGCTTTAAAAAAAAAAAAAAAAATGTGTTACATTACTTATTGAACGACCCTCGTATTAGAACTCAAAGAAAGAATGGCCAGTTGCTAAGTAAAATTAATAATACAATGATATTATTATAGCCTATCTTCTAATTATAGTTTCGTTACAGTGAAATTGATTATTAACTTAAAATATTTGACAGTGGAAAATAGAGGAAAATGTCTGAACCATAGGCACAGTCAGACTTTAATACCATATGTCTGTGTGACTTAGGGTTGCGACCTTTGGAAGTGGAAATAAGGGATAATAGTGTATAACAGAAATGAAAATAAGGGATAAATTCCAAAAATAAGGGACTCAAAATTTACTACTTATACAGTATAACAAATGGTCACTTATAAATAAAAATTATGATATATATCACATTTCTTGCCAATACAAAAAAAAATAAAATTAAAATAATAATAATAATAATAAACACAATGGGACAGGGGTTTGACACTTGAGAGATTACCATGATTTACAAACTGTTAGGTCTAACTTTAAATTCTTACTGGCTTGCTGGTATTTGACAACAGATTGTGTCTCTGAGGAGAGAAAAACGAAGGAAGTGACGAAGAGCATCAAATCAATTATAACTATCTATCATATTTCTTATATGACCAATATGAAAATATCATACCAAAACTACTTTAAAAGAATTCTTTTGTAAAACAAAAGAAAACTGGAACACCGTACTCAATACAGTATTCAAACTTTTCACCGTGTTCTATATTTCAACATATTATTCTTTATGAATAAAGCATTAAGATTTTTACAATTTATTAGCAATAGAATAAAGTGGAAGGAAAGGAAATAGACATTAAATCCATGTCTGGGATATTAATACAAGTAAGAATCAGCTTGAAAAATTTTGCGTCAAGCCGAAGATCCGTGTTCAAATCCCGGTTATGACATAACATTTTTCAAGCTGATTCTTACTTGTATTAATAGAATAAAGCCCATGGAGATCAAATATGGAGGTTAATTATTCAAAGTGAGGTCATTACTGTTTTTTTTTTTTAATTTTCAGAACCATTCATCTGCTTTAGGATCCCCTGATTTTTCTTTCCTTAGTTTCTCTTATAAAAGGAAAATCTTTCTTCAGAAATCTGTCTTCAGTATGTTATCACTGTAAACTCATTTTCTTATAGACATCTTCACTATAAATTGAAAACTATATAATTCACTCAGTGCAAAAATGAACAAACTAGCAGGCAGTAACATGTATAAAGTAAAAATGGCCAGCACAAGTCAGCATTATGAAAAAATAGCAAGAACCAATATAAACTAATTTTACCAGATGCCAACTTAATCCATGACAGGAACAAATTATCATAAGAATCTCTAAGCCTGAAATTGAGTAGTCCTAACTCTAATAGACAATTGAAGTGTTTAGTTTTATAAGGGTCTTCGTGCCAAAATCATGATTTTTAGCTGATAATTTTAAATGGATATATGTATCCAGAATAATGCATTTCAGAAGGGTCCAAGGTCCAGGGAAAGCCATGTTAGTAGCAATAAATTCCAAGATATAGCACTGGGCCTATCTCTGGCACGTCTTTCTGTGGCTCTATGTCTTGTTTTCTACACAATCAAGATTTTGGCACTTAGACCCTTATAAAACTAAATGCTTCAACTGTCACTCTTGTTGCTCATAGTATCACTATTTAACATGCAAAATATAAATACATATAATTTTTTTCTTGCATAACTAACTAGCCATAAAAAACCAGGACATTTTGATGTCCCAAAAAACTTTCTTGGGACACTGGGACAATTTGCTCAAACCGGGATGTCTGGTTACTGTGTTTATACACAAAAAATCATAACAGGAAAAACATAGATAGCAGGCTGCAATGTTAAAAGCACTCCACATTCGGAACGACAAATCCCTTCTGCAACATAATACATTTCATAATAATTATTAACATTAGAAGATCATATTTATCTCCTGATTCCATTATATGCTTGATGCTTCATATCAAATTATAATGCAGATATGCTCAACATGTAAAAATATAAATATAAATATCCACCATGTGTTTTTCAAGTTAATAAGTAATACCGATTACCAATAGCAAAAAAAAATTGCTCAAAGGTTAATAAATACTTAAATAAATAAATATAAGCAACTAATTCATTAGACAATTTGTTCTAGACATTTAGTTGAATTACATTTTATTTGACTTTAGACATTTGGGAGTTTAAATTTTTGTTCTTAGAGGAAATCTGTACTTGGACATGATTTATAACAGCAATAGCAGCTCTTGGCTTAAAATAAGGGTGTGCTGCAAATACCTATCATATATTTAAAATAAAAAAAGATAGACAGGCCTTCTTACATAATTACTGCCTTACCGTGCAGAAGTTATCAATTTCTTACCATACTAGTAGTACCGGTACTAGGTTATGTTAGCATGCAGTTGTGTCACATAACAGCCAGTGTAATTCTGTTATGGCTAAGACCAAAACTATAGTTCGTATTTCTACAGATGTCGTGATAAGTCGTTTCTGTGTCAAGATGTCAGTTAATGAACAGGACATTTAACTTTTACTCAATACAATTCACTAAATAAAAAAAAAGATAGGAATAAAATCTTTTATACTAGCACAGCACACAGGTGAGATGCTATGAAATTAAGTGCTGTGAAGTGAAGCATCTGTAGCTTGGACACTACGATGTCAGCACCACTTTTCTACTGTTAAATTGACGTACAGTGAAACCTCTATATAACAACCATCGCTGGTCCCACAAAAAAGTGGTCTTTAAGAGGGGTGGTCTCTTAATAGGGGGAATGCATTTTTATGTCTTGAAAGTGAAAATACAATAGAATAAATACGGTACAATACAGTAGGTGTCTTATGTAACACACAGTTGATTATTACTTACTTCTAATGTATTTAAAATTTGCAGCACAACAATAAGACACTTTAATCTATGCAGGTCAAGAACACCGAGCCTCTATTTACAGTATACCTGGGTAATGTATTCCAGGAAAAGAAAGACACGTCTATTTTGCCTACATTACATTTTGCTTGGTGGACAATGAAAGGGACTCGTCCAGCAGGTTTCTTAGAATCGAGAATTTCAGAACCCCCTCATGTCCACTGAATAAACGTTTTCATAAGAAATAGAATTACCCCCCCCCCCCCGAGTCACTGGGATCATGTAGATAATAAAGGCATGAATTCTTAAATGTATTGAAACAAGCAGGTCAGAAGTAGGAGATTGGAATGTGTTCTTTTCACGCCGTGCGCTGTACGGTACTTGTACGCTGTCTACTGTAAGGATTTTCCCAGAACGCAAAAAGAAAACAATCCAAAGCATTGTATTGAAAATTGCAGTGCACACATCAGTATTTCTCTTTAAATGCTGATTAATGCCTATCATTTGAGTAAATTTTTTTACGATTTTGGTCGTTATAGAGGAGTTTAATGAAAATTAAACTCTGGTCGTTGGTCGGGGAGAGGGGTGGTCGTTTAATAGGGGTACAAATAACATTGGCCTTATGGGTTTTACTGTCCGTTCCTAGAAAAATTGGTCTTTAAAGGAGGTGGTCGCTAAAGAGGGGTGGTCTTTAAGACAGGTTTTACTGTACTTAAAAACACTGGCATGATGTCACATGAACTGATAGTGCTTTAGAGAATCTAGTTAAGGAAATCGATAGTTATCAACAAGGGAAGTATTCATAGTAACAATTCTCAAGCTATCAACAGATGAGATCTTATCCACAGATACCTTAATCATTGCTGTAGGCTTTGCACTAGTTGAGAAAAAGGAATGTTGACGACATAAAATATAATATTATGATAAGAGCAAGACTGTGTTGGTAGACTGTGCATGACTGTGTTGGTATGCCTTCTATGAAATAAAGCAAGTGCATGCTTACACAACAGGTATGTACTGGATATGAAGGGGTACCTTTGGTTTAAGGTAGTTGGAGTCTTCCGGTCGTTCATGCGTGTAGGGGTGGGAGCAGGGGAGATGATTTCACCTTCGTCCTGTTGTGGCTCCTGGTCACAAGTCAAGCCAGCTGCTTCTATCACCTCGTATTCCCTGGGGAGACATAAGTACATGCAGGACCAGGAAAACTACAAGATAAACAGTCTAATAGTACATTACAGTACAAGTTCACAATTACAGAGTATGAAGAAACTACACTACCATAGAGGAATTACACATGAGATTAGGAGTTATTTACCATTATACCAGTTTCATGCTAATCTTATGGTTATTTAATTATGTGGGTTTATTGGGGTACACTGTGGCATAGTTCATTGAGACAATGTGCTACAAACCAGAAGGTTACAAGTTCCATCCCCAGTGAGGTCATTGGGATTTTTCAATTGACCTTGGGGTTGACTCAGTCTCTAATAGAAATGAGCGCCAGAAGCAATTTTGGGGAAAAGATGGTCAGTGCATAAGGTACCCTCATGTGTCAAAGGTCTAAAAATCTGGAAGCCTCAACCTCCTGAAACCATAAGGACCTGCACCGGGAAACTTTACAGTACTTTACTTTTACTTACCAGTAATTATTATTATAGTTCATTTTTGTGCCACAAGCCATTATAAATTTCCAATTATGGTTCCCACTCCAAAATATGAACAACATGAATTGTATGATTCATAAAAAAAATGTTTGAAAACTGTCAGATAAATCTTATTCTACATATTATTAGAATACGCTTGTCATTTATATGAAGCCCAAAAAGTTTGTTTCTTTAGTACTCTGTAATTTTAAACAAACAGATTAAATAACATTTAATTATGAATAAATCTTGCTAAATTATCATTTATACATGGAACAAAGGAATATAGGCCTATACCTTTGAATTCAAAAGTTTTATTTCTCCGGGAATATTTCACAACATATATTCTATACCATTGAGCATATCTTTTAACAATGCTAAGATCTAGACCCAATATAAGATTAATCAAATATGTAAAGAGAAAAATGAAAAAGACAGTCACAAAAAGTCATAGAATTCCTTATTGAGGAATAAATCAGCCATTCCTGATCTACCCAGAAGACAAACAGTTGCTCTTTTCCGCATAACTACAGGTCATGACTGCTTAGCTTCACATCTTCATAGAATCAACATCTATCCTTCACCACAATGTACCCTGTACAACGATCTAGCTTCAATAATGAATGGAGAACACTTACTGACTTGCCCGGCAATCAAGAAGATTGATGCTGATCTACCAACCCAGCTCACACATTACTATTGGAACGCCCTAAGGAGAATGGAGGGAATCCAAGTTCTTGAGCATTAGCAAACAACAACAACAACATATTCTATACCAGTGGTGTAGTGTAAGAATAGACTTACCTAAATAACATAAGAAAATAGTGGATTCATAAACAAATAAATAAAGGCAGCATCAACCACAGCCCGGCAATCTGGGTCACGGCGGTGAAGCCTAGCCTTGCGCTATGCCGCCATCTTGCCTCACCAGAAGACACCCATTGAACTAAACGTAATTCAATGGGAAACTATCACGAGAACTTAGATTAAAGTATATTTTCACAATTTTCTATTGGAAATTTTGTATCCACTAGTGAACACACTGAAACCACATTAAAAAAGCACGCCCTCTTGCTATTTTTCTCAAGTATTGGTTCCTATACTTGCTAAAAATTAGGTTTTTAATGTGAAACTTCTTTAACCGCGGTAGGATTAAATCGAGAGCTTGCGTTACGGACAAAATCGTCACGAAATTAGTGTTATGCTCAAAATCGTCACGAAATTAGTGTTATGCTCAAAATCGTCGCGAAATTAGTTTGGTGTGACGGAACGGAATGCACAGAAAACAATCAACTCAAAAATTAGGCTTATCCAAAATTTAAAATATAAAAAAATTCAAATTAAAAAATCCAAAATTTTAAGTCTAAAAATCTGAAATTAAAAAATAAAAATAAATTTAAAATATAAAATTCAAAAATTCAAAGATCCAAAATTTAGAAAATCCAAATTTTAAAAAATAATCCAAAGTAAAAAAAATCCAAATATCCAAAATTTAAAAAATAAAAAATCTAGAATTTAAAAAATTCAAAAAATAAAAAATCTTAAAATCCAAAATTTAAAAAGTCAAAAAAAAATTCTTAGATCCAAAATTCCAAAATTAAAAAAAAATAGTTCGCATAGTAAGCCAGCAAGAGAAGAACATCAATACTATTAATAAACTACAGTATTGCACAATTACAACACGCATAGTGAAATGACAGGCATAAATGAAATAAGGACATTATTTTATTAAGACTATATTTTAGATAACTTCCATTCCATTGATCAAAAGAATCAGTATATGGGTCATTCTTCAAATACGGAAAAAATTGGAGTGTCTAAAATCAAAATTTTTTAGTTTGTTTTTAGAATCTCAAAAAAATTACTAAAATACTTCAGGGGTTTCTTGATAATAATAAGACACCAGCAGAGCTTAAATCTATATATATAAAAGGCTTTGTCCTGACTGACTGAATGAATGACTGACTGACTGATTGACTGAATGACAGGAATCAACGTAGAGCCTAAACTATAACAGGTAGAGACTTGGAATTTTGACAGTACCTTCGTTTTATAATGTAGGTGCTCACTAAGAAAGGATTTTGAAAAATTCTGATTCTAAATGCCAAAAATTAAATGTTTTTGAAAATACTTAATCCCTTTTTACATAGAATTATCAATTCCAAATCACAGAATATATTGTTGCCAAATGGTATCAGGTGGGCTTGGAAGAAACAAATGAAATGCACTTTTGACAAATAAGAGAAGTTATCAAAATAATTCATGTTATAAATAAATATTACAGAATGAAATCCACTAAAATAATGGAATCACATAACTTTCTCTACCCTGGACATAGAGAAAACAAAACGAGGTATGGTAATGTGTATATTATTATATTATATCGCAGGTTTTTGGAGAGAAAAGTATGAAGGGTTTATGGTAACATAAGAGTGGGAAATTTCCCGCCTCGATATTACAATTTTATGTTACAGGAATTTCTGTTTCTTCTTATTTAAACCTCTACCAGGCTTGCTGTGCACTGTACAAGCGTTTTCTGAGGGAATAGTTTGAGTGTAATAAGTCTTTCTTCCTATTTCAAATTATAAATGCCTATATAAGGACCTAGAATTTAAAATTGAAAATCCTTCATAGGCTAATTTCCAATTACAAAATACAAAACCCGGGCGACGCCGGGTCTTTTAAGCTAGTGTTTATATATATTTTTTTAAAGCCATGTGAATAACATCCGTGTACATGTGGATGGCAGAACATAACATTAAAGCATAACATATGAATATTAATTATAGTGCATACGATGTTAATAGTTACTTACAAATATTATAACACATTCTTAAATTCTTAAGGAAGTAAGAATAATACAAGAAATAGCTATCAATGTATGCTTTTATAAAAATATAAAACATTCCTAGTAACTAAAGCATGTATAATGCATGAAATGGCTAACAATAATAATGAAAGGCCGACTTACGAATGTATTGAAACGTGTTCCTTTCCTTGTTTCTTTCTGTCGTAGTATGAAAAATTACACCCGAATACCACACAGGTATTCACCATTTTAGAAAAAGTATTTATACTCCTCAGTCCAATTACATTATTAGCTAAAATGCTAAAATTCACATCGCTGTAACGCTCTTGTGGCTTGTACACGATCAACTGCTACAGTGTAGTAATATGGCGGTCCGTGCATCAACGTGGCTTCACTGCCGCCAATAGTACAGCATACACCATTGCCGATCTATCTCTATATATCTGTGGCATCAACCAAGCCATTAATAACTATAAACTCATTAGCTGTGTCATCAAAATACTTTTCGCCACTGCATTCCCCAACCCTTCCTGCTTTTAAGTGTCAACTTGTGGTGCCATGAGCTTAGGCAGCAAAGATGTCTGATGATGCGGCAGTAAAGATGAGCTGAGACTGAGCGGTGGTCCAGCCAGTCGAGTCTCATGAAGTGCGGATTATATGACTTCTCCCACTAAACGTAAACCCACTAGTTGTGAAGACAGTCTAATTTGTTTCCCAAGAGTGACATAAAGTCTCCACCAAAGAGATGGGAGAGATTTTTGAGAACCAAATCTCTTTAGGTACCTGCTTCAAGAGACAGAAGAGATGGAAGTCACTTGGCACAAGGTCAGGGCTATAGGGTGTATGGTCCAAGATCTCCCATCCAAACTGAAGCAAATGATTCTCCGTGTGGTGTTGGCTGTATGGGACTGTGCATGTTGTGCAGAAGCGTAATGCAGTTGGCGGGAGACAATATCAGTGCAGCCATTTTCTTCTAGCACTGTTCAACAACTACTGGCAACACAAGATTGAAACTGCACTGAAGCATTTCCACATACCCCCCTCTCTACTGCTACGTAAGCACAAGCGTGTCCGACTATTCATGCCGTCTCTAGATGCGATCAGAACTTACTTTCTGAATGAACCTCTTATATTGAAACTAATCTGAATCTGATCCCAACTCAATATGTTACCTGTTTACATGGAAAGTTCTGGGAGTGTATTGAGATTCTTTTACTATTGGGTAGCTTGGTTACGTATGGTTAGTTGTATGGCTAACCTCTATAAACAATCACTATGTTTATTAATTCATATAAAAATATGTATTCCATTAGTAATTTAGTCACCGCAAACAAATTATGGCACAAACAAGTAAGATACTGTAATAATATTAATATTATAGTGTGTATATTAGATGTTTAGATAAAGTCCGCCTATATACCACTAGATATTTGAAAACAAACAGCTGAAGCCTACATAAGATATAAGAGACCAGTTAATAAAAACACATTGTTTTAAAATTAACTTTTATTGTATTCTTGTAAAAGTACCTTTATTGTATTAATTGGTCTATCACTTAATAAAAGAGTCTAGTGAATTAATAACATTGAGCTCAATGTATTGTCAATTAAATTGTTTGCAATGATAAATAATAAAAATCTACAAAGTTGACAGTGTGTATAAGTTTTTTGATGAAATTGAAGATCAGCTGACAGAACAATGACGAATGACTGTGTGAGTGTATACATGCTCACAGAATTGAATTCAACTGAATTTGATCTGTTTCTCCATTTGAAGATGATTGGATCGAAAATTCATTCTGAACTGAGACCACGTTTACAGACGATCTCAATACAGGGAACAGGTTCAGTTTGATCTGGTCCTCCATGTAAACTTACTTAGAGAATGTTTCAAAATTATTACTGAAAAATTAAATTAATCTGCATTAAAATGTTGGATATTTAACTGTAATCATGATATTTAGGCTATACCAAACAAAATTAAAACCAACTCCATAGTGCTACATCCTTGAAGGGTCTAGGCCTACCACCTGACTGCTGTGTCATCTACCATATGCAGATGGCAGGATTAGGGGCACATGGTCAGCATGACGACACCCACCCCCATTAATGAAGGTTTCCATGACCGCAGCCGCTATTTTTCCATCAGGTAGCTCCTCAATTTGAATCATGAGTCTGAATGCACCCTGACCAGACCTCCCTACCTCAGAAAAATCCGAGGAGTTACCGGGGATTGAACCCAGGCCAACGGATCTGTAGTCAGTTACATTAACCACAAGACCACGTCATACCAAACAAAAGTAGATAAAATTATCAATTGCTACTATTTAAGGGATTAAAAATTTTGATCAATCAGTTGCATTAATTCCGGGGTGCGTGGGCAAAGAGAGTTAAGTCCACTTTCTTGTTACTGAGAATTAGAGTGACTTAACACACTATACCAGCTCAACATAGCTTTAGAGATGGATAAACCCATGAGGCACACATCCATAACTAGGTACAATTTTGAACATGAATTACTGGACTTAACACAAATGTAGAGAACATTTTTATCTATAACTCTATGGACATATCTCAATTTTTTAGGATGGTAGACTTAACTCTCTTTGCACGCGCCCCCGGAATTTTTCTTCTTCTTGATATTAAAATTTTTAATCTTAGGGTCATAAGTTCCTAACGAGCTCCTTTTAGAATCTGATGAACTAGCAATGTTTGAATCCTCTCAATTTAAAAGTTACTCACGGTTCAGAATCCATAATTTCCTCATCTTCCTCTTCATCCTCATCATGCAGTCTAGTATGGACAGTGCTGCGTCCAGGCCGTAGTTTGCGTAGGCTGATCACCTCACTGAGCAGTGTGGAGCGGGACGGAGCAGAACCTAGGTCACTCTCACGAGACATTGCCAACTGATACTTCCTGTAGCGGAACAGTGATTGAGCAGCCAGGAGAGCAGACACTAGCAGCACCACGGCAACAAACACAGCTGCTAAGATATGCACCACTGATAGCGTGGGGGTCTCTGCAGTCAGCACTGCAACCTCATCCAGGCTCATGGTTACATTTAGTGGAGTAGGTTCTGAAACATAAAATCACATTTTAATTATTTAAAAAAATGATTTTTGCTAGAAAAATAAAGGAATGGAAATTTAAAAATGTAAAATATTAAAGTGGGTTCACTTCTTGGTACCTCTTCGGATTTTTATGAGGTAGGGAAATCTGGACCAGGATGCTCTCAGCCTCTAGACACCAACTGAGGAGCTACTTAATAAAGAAGTAGTGACTGCAGTCATGAAAGTAATTAATAACAGCTGTGGGAGTCAGCATGCTGACTACATTCCCCCAATCCTACCACCTTTCTGTCTTTGGTAGATAACTTAGCAGTTGGATGGTAAGCCAAGTCTTATAAGGGATGTAGCACCAAGGAATTAGTTAGATTGAGTGGATCTGAAAAAGTGTATTTATGCTGAAAACTCATAATTGAAATTCATAATCGAACACACCTATGAAATTTTATTATAGTTAGGCCAAATATGGCAACAGACATTATCACATAATCTTACAACTATATTTTGAATTATATATTGTAGAACCTTCAATACAGAGCTTTACAGTATGAATAAAATCAGGTAAACTGATGGAACTAAGTGGCATAATCAGTGATAATTGCAATTATGATATGCAAAAAATAAGTTATTTTTTTAATCAATTTCTGAGTTAAGCTCCAGATCGAATCATTAAGCAGGGCTTACGGAAGAACAAAGGTCTAGTTCGATAAGCATATGTGAAGGAATATGTGGGTAGTGTTATTTGTCAAAGCTACCTGTATTGCAACTTTCAAAGCCATAATATGAACACTGTAAAACAATATGTTGTCATGAGAACTGATTTTCATTTTATAAATTCTTTCTAATATATTACTATAAAATAGGCACTAAATTGAGCATTGCGCAAGTACTGGTCAACCTATTTGGTCCAATATCAATAGACTTCTTCTCACAAAAGTTATAAATGTATATACCAAGTTTCATGAAAATTCGATAAAGCGTATTTGAGTTATCATGCATACAGACACACAGACAAACAAAGACACAATCTTATAAAGTACCATTCTAGCACTTAATAAAGTGATAAGTAGTGTAGAAATACAAAATTAAACCAACAGATTCCCAAACTATTACAAAATATGTTGCAGAAAATCTTAACACTAAAAAATTACAGTAAACAGCAAAATACATCATTATAACATTTGCACACTCGAAAAATTACTTTACACTTTAAAATGGATGAAGAACGAACCGGTCATATATTTCTTGCTTACAGTATATAAATGTGCAGAAATATAAATGTGGATTAGAACACAATAAATATACAAATTTATTAGTGTCAAGATTTTCTGATTGATAAATAAGCGTTTATTGCGTTTTTGATAGGGAGAAGAGAAAATAAAAAGATATATTTCTGTTCAGTTCCCCTTCTAGGTCTGGGACTTTTTAATTTTAACAGAGTTGGAATAGTGCTTGACTTCTCCCATTTTTTAAAGTTAACTCTAGGCCCTAATTGTAATAAGTACAACCAGTGCTTCTTTCTGGGGATATGCGCATGCATATCGCCATGCATAGCGCTGTTGCCAATGATACTGATTCAACATTAGCACATGTTCAGGAGTTTATTGTAATCCTTTCCTCTTGGCTTCAAATTGCATTTACTGCATTATGTCATTTTGTCTCTGGCTATTCTGCAATTGTTTTTCATGTGTTCATTTTAAATTTAGCGTCTTTTGGTAAAAAGTGCAAGAAACCCTGTGAGCATATCATGGACTAAATGGCTGCTTAGGGTTAGAATTTATCTATATGAACTAACTCTACCTCAGAGGACTTAAATTCATATAACCTTATGCATATTGTGTGTGATTCCACTTTCATTCTATACATGTGGGTAAGTTTGGCAACGATCCGTTAACTCAAAAGCTAGAGAACCCTTTAAATTTCTTTTAGAAAAAAAAGCACTGAGTACAATAATAAAAATTATTTTCTGGGAATTGTGATATGTCTGTCATTTTTTCAATTTTTTATTCAGTGCTAAAAGGTCAGATTTTATATTCATTCATAACCCACCTTAACCACTGTTTCCTGAATGGTCATATTACCACATGAAACCATAAACTGGTATTTTGGAAATGCGATGTAGAATATTCAGGTGGAGGTGATGCTGGGATTATATTAATCCCCCTGGGTGGAATAAAGCGTCTCCATACAGACTGAATCCCAGGAGACCGTGATGTGGTACAGGTGGTCATGTTGGGCACAACATTCTCTATTCTGCCATTCATACCCCATTCATAAACCACAACAAAACACCACACAGATATTCACAGGCAGCATTTACACGGATTCAGTGGCTGCGTTGTAAGTATAGATATGGCTTAAACTAGAGATGGGCCAATACCAGCTTTGTCGATACTCCATACCAATATTTGTTTTTGTCTCGATATTCAATAATCCAGTACTTTCAATCTTGATTTGAAAAAATAGTATAATACGAATTTTTAAATATATTTATCCTATATAACACAGATATTTTCCTCTTCTCCTAGAAGATTGCAGCAGAGCAAGATACCAAAATCTCGGAATTAATCTTACTCTTTTTTTGAGTTGCCATTTTTACAGTTCAGAGATAACATACATTCTTACAGCACAAGAAAAATAGACAAATATATATACATCATCATAGATTGTCAAAGTCAGTCAATAGTTTTGAGATTGTAGGGCATAAATTATTTAGTAATGAATAATTTAATAAATGTCACAAACTTCAGCTGGGATTGATCACTTGAAGTATAGAACTTACTGTCTATTCGGATTCCCATCATGTCTCAACCAAAATGAGGTCTACTTACTCTGTGACAAATTTGCTCAAATTTGACCTTTAAAAACAGTAAAATGTTTGGAAATCGTAGTTGTTGAGATTATGAAATACAGGAATTCATTTCTCATCTACAGAAACAAGCTCTCCAACTTCTCATCCTTAGTTAAAATGATTGATTAAAACATCAAGCTAACTATATTAAAGCAGCGTACTAGTGATTGGAATCCAATACGTTTCAATTCAGGATTTTATATTACAGAGGTAAAACATTTTAATCCCAAGAGGAGATATAGAATTGGATGTTGGTACTTTATTAATTAATGACATAATATGATTGCAATATTTGATATTGAAGAGGATAGATGACGGTAGCTTTAAAAGTTGAATAACAGTTGCGAAGGCCATACTGATTTTACTGTCACTACAAATTATAAAATAAAGTGTCGGCATGTGCTAATCTCAGAAACTACTAATGTCTTGATATGAAGGGCCTGGTTCCATAAGGGCATAAGGCACAAATATTTAATTTTTAGTTTTTAACATTTATGCCTTCTCCTCATATCTCTTAAATTTTTAGTGAATTATTTGTACTTGTGCCTTAAACTTCTGCTCAACTATAAGAAAAGACCTGTGAGACTGCACATTCATTCTACTTCATAACAGTTCCATACAGGTGTAAGGCACACTTCCTATCTGTTACTGAGGTGTGTTTATCAACTGTTTTTATTTTCTGCAGTGCTACGATCGAAGCAAATGTTTATAAAAACTGAACTTGCATTTCTGAGGTGTAACTTCATTCAAAATAGATTGTTTTGCTTATCATCTAGTGTATTAATGACTATACTGGTATTCATTGGCAAACATGCAATTATCACTGTATACTATACTGGTATTCATTGGTAAACATGCAATTGTCACTGTATAATACAGGTTTTTCCTAAAACAAAGTAAAATTAAATAATATGATACAAAGTAAAACGATTTTGCTACTGTAAAAGTACTTCAGGTTTTGTTTAAAATGTGTAGGTACCTCTAGTTGTAAAAAATCTCAATACACTCTACCTTGTAAATTTTCAGAACACTAATTTAGCCTGTCCTTCAAAAATATATGTTATTAAATTAAACTTTAAACCACCTACTTGTGAGTGGTAACACTGTTTAAAAACATCAAGATTTCTCGAAACTATGTCCTTGTGTCTTACGTCCTTATGGAACTATCTATGTATTTCATTTATCCGATGAGGGGATGGTTACAAATATGAATACTTATTAATCCTCCTTATTCCCTCAATCATATATGAAGAAGTCTAACTTAAGCTTAAAGGTTAATTTATATCTGTCTATTAATAGGGGTCATTCTTTATGTATATGGCAATGCCTTTCAGTATGTGGTCTAATGTTAAAATCCAACATGTACAAAATTATATTTACAAAATTTAAAAATTGTAAAACTCTATTTATGTACATATGATCATAGAATCATACATTGACAGGGAAAAAAACCGATCACTAAAATTTATTATAATTTTAAGATTAAACATAATTTTGATTGAATGTTTATACATTGTTGTTGGTGAGTATGAATTATTATTTTTATTGGACCAATAGCTATAGGTACAGCATATCTGCTTTCTTCATACCTTCACTTTATCACCAAAAAAAAAAAAAAAAAAAAAAACGCAATAGGGCGATTCCAATCTCATTATGTGCACTACCTTCTCATACATATTGCAAGGTGTTTCATTGCTGTATTGCGTCATTTCCTTCCAAACTGAAAGGAAACTGTCTCCCTTTGCATCGAAGTGATTCTGTCAGTATGTTTAGTTGAAATTATGCCTCTCAGTCCTGAAGATGTTGACAAAGCTGTTGCTCTAATTGATGATGGACGCAGCCTCCATTATGCCGCTGCAACCTTAGGCTCACCATTCACCATGGTGCAAGAAGCAACATGGGGGCTTAAGTGTGAAATGTGTCATTAAATTTTTATCTTAAAAGCATATACAATTGCAGTAATTTTATTTCAAGCACTAGGCCTACTACATAATTTTTATTTAAACTTAATTTTTTAAAATTTCTTTAAGTGATTGTTTTTTTTGCCTGTCAGTGTAGATGATATCCAGGACCACATGGGCCTAAACTCTGCAATTTGTCTCACAGGTGAGGAAAAATCCCAGAAATACCCCACCTAGGAAACTTTTCCCGATCATTAATTGAACCTGGGTCCACCGTGTGAGGAGAGTGAATGCATTCCCTATGCCATAGTGGTGGACTTGTTAAATGTCTAACAATTAATTAAAAAATTTTCAGAAAATCAATCCGGATAATTTATTGATTTGGTGTTAGGATAATTTGAGTTGTAATGTACTTCCCTCTATGTTATGAATTATGATATATTGTACAGGTACAGTATTAAAGAATGTAATAATGCGCAACATAAAATTACTCATCTATACTTACTATATTAAATGCGGCCTAAGATGTGTGTACGTTCGCTTACTCTTCTGAGACCCTTTGACATAGAGGTCTGAAATTTTCACCATACATTTGTCAGATCAGACAAAATTTAATTTTAAATTTTGGTTAACGTTATTTATCGTGCTTCATACAGCCCTGTACAGTCATGTATGAACTTCATACAATGTATTCTTGAGGCGATGGTGTAGATTGCATACAACGTACTCTAGCAGCGGTGTTGATAAGTTGTAGAGTTGTGAGTGCATTGATCGTTCTTGTTTCGGAACCTCAGAGTTGTGCTATTATTTATACATTGTGAATTTATTTAAGTGTAGAGCTCGGTGTTGTGTCATTATTTTCACTTAAAGGCAAAACTATTATTTTTAATTATATAGTTTTATAAATTTGCAAAAGGTAATGAAGTGACGTCCATACCTGTTTGTTGTGCGTAGGCCAGAAAGCTGCCTCTGCACGTGTTGGGCACATCATCCGAGTAGAACTCGAGGAGCAAGAAGTTGGACGTGGAAATGATGGGCTTGGGGTTCATGCGCCCAAACAGCTCTGCAACCAGCGTGTCTCCCAGGGAATCCCCATCTCTCACCTTCAACCACTGCTTACCACAAGGAAGTCTCACGTGATCTACGTTCAGCCTGATCACTGAACCCTCATCAGCCTGTAAGTTACGTTAAAACATTACGTTAAAACATTTCTAAACATTTATTTACACAATTCAGACCAGGCCTGTCCAACTGACGGCCAGCAAGGCTTATGGCATCCCGTGGACCAAAAAAGAAGATCATCAAGGGATTTTTTAAATATGATTTTTGAAGTAAAACTTCTTTAGTGGCGGTAGAGGGTAAATCTGGAAAATCAGTCACACGAAAACCGTCACGAAATCAGTCACAATCAGTCACGAAATCAGTCACACTCTTACTTGTTTCTGTGCAGACTGCACAGAAAACAATCAACTCAATGATTAGGAGTAATCAAAGGAAATTTTTCAGACCTTACTTCCTCATGGCAATAGACAATTCCTAAGCAATCTAAAGGTATATTATCTATTTTATGGAACCCGGAGGTTCATTACCGCGCAAATCCAAAATTAAAAAATACAAATTTCCAAAATTAAAAAAAACAAAATTAAAAATTATAACATCCAAAAATCCAAAATTTAATAAATAATAACATAACAAATTTGAAAATAAAAAATAAAAAATTTAAAAAATAAAAAATAAACAATTCAAACATCGAAAATTTGAAAAATAAAAAATAAAAAATTCAAAGATCCAAAATTAAAAAGTCCAAAATCCAAAATTGAAAAAGTCCAAAAACCCAATATTAAAAAGTCCAATAATGCAAAATTGAAAAAAATTCAATAATCAAAAATAGAACATTTTAAAAAATTAAATAAAGTTTTACTTCTGTCGCGTGGCGTTCCACGCACTCTTTTTTTTAGTAGCTTTGACTCGTGAGAGGCGACTATACCTAGAGTAATCAGTTATGAATATAGAAATATTTAAAGAATATTAATGACAGTGATTTAGAAATAATTGTACAGGTTTTTAAATTTTACTATAAACATTAATGTCCTTTAGAAATAATATTAAAAGATAACTCATTAGAAAATATTGCAAAACTATGTTCAAAGAGAATTTCGGCTTTATCTAGTAGTTTTTGGGACAAATCGGAACAAAGATGAACAATCACATTTTTATATAAGAAAATGATAATAATACTACAAAAGTTGCATTTCGCCTTTTTGATCTGTTTAGACTACCCGCGAAACCTTGCTATGCACGGTAGTCTAATCTTGGCTGACAGGCGAAATGAAATTTTATATCTTATAATTCGGGTCCGATTCTTAACAGAATATCCCAGTGCAGACGAAACAGCGTACTTATCTTATGGATCGTTACTTTGTGAACGCTAGTAGTGTAATAAGATTAACGCAATATCTGGCAGCGCAGCGTGAAACTAATTCCTATTGATTTGTTTATTTTTCAGTGCGTTAACCAATAGCAGTATTTTGTAACACAATGATATTGAAGAGATGAATATTAGAATAATGATCTGAGTTATCAATGGAGTCAGTTTTCAGTAGTTCTCACTTCTCGGCTACCGACTAGAGTTCTCACATCTCACATTCTAGTACTCGGATTCTGCCTTCATCCGAGAGCTTTTTCATTCGATTATTTATATTATTCGAGAACAGATTGCTCGATTCTTAAAGTCATTCGAGTCTGCCCATCACTACTTTTAGGTAGATTTCGAAGAAAAATCTACCTATTGCAATCGATACCATGTCATGACTTTCGAAAAATTCTTTCATATCTTTACGTTTCATGCCTCCCTAAGTACGAAACCACCTGTGATATATATATATATATATATATATATATATATATATATATATATCTTTACACGCTAGCGGCCGTAATTATGAAGATATTTGAACCAAATTTTATTATGTTATTTCTAGGCCCAAAGGCCCAATAGTTCGGACAAGTTCGTTAATGAGCAAAATTGGCCCAAGGGGGTGGTCGGGGGAGGGGGTTGACATTTTAAAACATTTATATCTCGGCCCCTATGAAGTACAGAGGGAAACATCGTTTGAATAAATTAGAGTACTCCCTATGGAGTTCACAGTGACATCAACGATTCGGTGGTTTTGGGGGTACGAGTGGGGGTGGGGTGGGGGATGGAAATTCGAAATTTTTAATCTACGTCTTGTGGGGTATCGTTGAAAAGCTCTTGATGGGTACTCTACAAATCAATAACTAGTTTCTTGATAGTTCTCATATAAGGCGAGATTTGAATATTTGAAAAAGTGGTTTTTCCTCTTTTTTGCAGTTATTATTGCGGGTTTGTCATGACAAGGCTAAAGAAGAATAGTGCTATGCAGCGAAAGTAAATTAAACCAAAAGCACTTCGAAATCTACCTCAGCCTGTAGGCTTGCCTAAAGGGATTTTTTTGTTTGCTCCATCATGAACAAAAATATTTATTTATATTTAATACTTTAATACTTAATACTTATTGGCCCCTGTCCTGGATTCCTATAAGAGGTCTCTATATGCACTACAGAATTTGCAACTTATTAATTTATAATTACATTGGTTACTTGTTTACTTACTTACTTACTTACTTACTTACTCAATGGCAATAGTCAATTCCTCAGCAAGCTAAAGGAATATTATCTATTTTATGGAACCCGAAGGTTCATTGCCGCGCTTACCTGAGCCCGCTATTCAACCTTATTCTGTGCTAGCTCCATCCAGTCATCCATTGCAAATCCTACTTCTCTTAAATCTATCCTAATATTGTCCTCACACCTACGTCTAGGTTTTCCACGTGGTCTTTTCCCTTCGGGTCTCCCAGTCAATACTTTTGAGATATGTCTATATGTCTTATTTTGTATTTTGTATTTGAATTTCTATTTTTGTACATAATTGTATTATAAATTTTGTATTTGTGTTGTAAATTATTATAATAATTTGTTAATGTTTATTTGTATATTATGTAAAATTTTCACATTGCTATAACTGTAAATTCATATTCTTATTTTTAATTATATCGACGTGTCCCACAACATGTAATATATTCCGATGGACTAAATAAAATAAAATAAAATAAAATCCTCCCCATGCGTGCAACATGTTCAGCCCATTTCATCCTCCGTGATTTCATTATCCTTACTATATCCGGTGAAGAGTACATATCCTGAAGCTCGTCTTTATGCAGTTTTCTCCAGTCCCCATTTTCATCTCTCTTGGGCCCAAATATTTTTCTAAGCACCCTATTTTCGAACACTCTCAGACTATGTTCTTCCTGATCAGTAAGCGGCCATGTCTCACATCCAATAATTACATCGTTTATCTAAACTATTTATAATTTAATCTAAAGAATATATATAAAGAAAGAGAAAAAAGTTTAACAATTTAAGAAGAAGAACAAAAATATTGTTAACTTAGTAATAAACTAACAACACTAACTACAGTAAGTGTCGAATCTGGGATTTTTGTGGATTAGTGATGACTGGGGGCGGATTTCTATGACCCAAAAATAGGATATATGCATGCATTTATGACCTAAAAAAACATTAAAATATGACCAATAAAATTTAAAATATGACTTTACCACTTACACATTATGTATATTATTTTTAAGTTTCATTACAATACATTTTATTATAATATAGTGTTAAAAAAATTCTAAACTCCGTGGCGCGACATCCCCGAAGGGACAAAGCCTACCACCCGACCGCTGCGTCATCTACCTATAGGCAGATGGCAGGATTGGGGGGGGGCATGCGGTCAGCATGCCGACACCCACGGCCGTTAATGGTGGTTTCCATGACCGGAGCCGCTACTTCTCTATCAAGTAGCTCCTCAATTTGAATCACGAGGCTGAGTGCACCACTACCAGACCTCCCTACCTCAAAAAATCCGAGGAGGTACTGGGGATCGAACCCAGGCCGACGGATCCGTAGTCAGAGACGCTAACCACAAGACCACGCCGACGGTCAATTATTTAAAATTTCTGTAAGTTCTGAAAATGTATCATTATAATGCAAAATTTACAAAATATGATATGAAATTTCAAAATTTCTTTAATATGCACACAAATATGCAAAACATATTACCTAAATATGCATATTCATATTAAATATGCTAGAATAATTGAACATTTCCTAAATATGCAGTTATATGCACAATAAAAGCCGTTCCATTTTCACCAGGATGCTTGGAATCGGGTTTCAATTAGTCGGAAACCTGAAATAATGCAAAGGGGAAAAATATGACATGTCATAGTGATGACGAATCGGAGGTCGCACCTTTCACAGGTGCAGTACACTCCCGCGTCCTCACTACCATCTCATCAACTAGGCGAGTACCAGTATTAAAGTATTAAATAAAAATATCCATCATGAACAGCTCAATGTTAATGAAAGCTATTATTTTCTTGGTAGAAAAGCGTTGCTTCTTTGTTTGTTCATCGTTACTCCTACATGTACACGGCCGTATATTCTAGGAATTGTATTTTGAGAAATAAATACAGATACGTGCTTTTATATTTATAGCAGTACGTGATCTCATTTTCCGTATTTCCAAATAATCTGGTGTTCCCGGTACTTGCATAAAAGTGAACCAGGACAGTAAATAAACCACACAATGTTTACCGAATGCATTACTGCTATTACAAGTGATTTCACGAAAGGAAAGCAATTTTACTTCTTCTTGTTACATGTATTATTCAGCACGCGTAACCACTTCCAAGTTTTCAAGCAATTACGTGTAAAGGCAAACCATAGCATGCATCCGGTAGAGGTAGTAGCTGGGAAGTACTATTAGTACACACGGAATTTTATATTCATTGGTTTTGAGCATAATCATCTGTTCCAACCTCTTATGTTAAAGTTGCACTGGGGGGGGGGTCATACAAGTTTGGGCACTGAGAAATAGGTGACATTCATATTTTTCTCAGCAATGAATTGCTCTGAAACCTCATAGGCCTCCTCTGATACGCTCTTTATTGAATACTTCTAAAATTGTTCTAATATATTTATGTATAATTATTAAAACAAATTAATATATCCTAAAACGTAAAAAACATTTTTCAGGAGAAAAAAGGGTAATCAGTCATAGGAGAGAGGTTCCATCTGGTGCTGTGAAACGAACTCTGGCTTAGCTCAGGTGGTAGAGCAGCGGGACGGATAGCCGAAGATCCTGGGTTCGAATCCAGGTGTCAGAGGAATTTTACTCCTATAATATTCTCATGTAATATACAACAGAGACAGTAATCTATGGTTCATGAATGCATATATCCATAATAGAGTGTTATTAAATGTTAATAGTGTTAATACTGTTAATGTTAGAGTGTTAATAGAGTGTTATCCATAATAGAGTAAAAGGTGAGGATTTTTATCCATGTGTTACGATTGTAATTTATGGAAAGCAGTTGTAGTATTTCGCCGATTTCTAACTCGGAGATCACAGACGATTTCGTACATCAGTGAATAAATTTAGCTCTGAAGAATAATAAAATTTGTTTCTGCAGATGTCACCACATGAAAATTGCGATCTAGTCAATATTTACGCTTCATAGCCTACAACGCATAAGATTAGAACATATTTCAAGCATATTAATGAATTATTTGTGAACGAGTCTAGAACAGTATTATTATGAGAGTTGAACTTTCCAACATCAAAGTTTAAATTCTAGTGGCACGAAGACAGGCTTCGCATCGCAGGAAGTAGTTAAGAATTTTTTCTTTCTTTCTTTATCTTAGATTTACCTCTCCCTTTTAGGATTTATGCGACCTGTCGGGAGAGGGATTATCTTTGGATCACATACATATTTTTTTTACCAGACAAGGACATGGAGGGCCTCCCCGGATGAGTGATCAGCCCAATGGCGGGGCCACCTCAGAGACAACACGAACCCATAGGACGACACACCATTCACACACACACACACACACTCTCCATACAAGGCGAGGATGGGATGAAGATGATAATGATATCTGGGGACCACGAGGACCTAAAGTTACCCGACATTTGTCTCACAAGTGAGGGAAAACCCCAGAAAAACTCCACCTATAACCTACAGGTAACTTGTCCCAACAAGGAATCGAACCCGGGCCCGCTGCGTGAGAGGAGCGAACGCATCCCCTACGCCACAGCGGTGGACTAGTTAAGAATTCGAAAGAAAGAAACTGAAAGGTTTTAGGAGCAGTTCTAAACAAATTATATTTTGAACTTTTCCCTTAAATGATACTTTGGGAAGTTAAAATATATAACTTATAAGGAATAGAAAAAAAAACGCATATAGAAATCTCCTTGCTTGTAATTTTTTGAACTTATATTTATCATAAATGTAGTTGTTACTAGAAACCTAGCTTTGGTGCAAGAGTTTTACTAAAACCGTAATAAAATATAAAATTATTTCACGTTCAGGCTGTTTAGGTTCTATAATCTTATAATAAAATTCTTGCCAATGCTGTAAGTTTAGTAGTAGTATTTCTTGAAAATGTATTTTGTAATCTCAGCAGGAGACATGCATGCAGGCAACACGAGATCGACCCCTGCCGTTGAATTGATTAAACAGACGCTCGTATGATGTAGAAACTGGAACAGCCAAAGGGGATGAGATCTATGATCTCGTTTGCATCAGACACTAACAGCTCTGATTAAATATTGCACAGTGCATATCGGAGATTACATCACTCAGATAATAAAGGGAGTGCTCTGCTAATTTTGTTACATTTACACATGAATTTTCTAGCTTTTCGTTCGAATACTGTAGGCTGATAAAACAAAGCTATACTATCGTCTTGTGCCTCAGTTTTTTAGTATTTTTATTTGAACTTATCTCTGTTTCGCTGACAACATACAGGATAGATATATGCATATGCATTCATGAACTACAGATTATTGTCTCTGTTGGACATTACATGAGAATATTATAGGAGAAAGCATACAGATATTACAAAGAACACAAACTGTAAAAATGTTAGCAATAGGCCTAGGCGTTTCTGTAAGATCTCTTCATCATCCTAATACTTCTTTGGTCAGTATTTCAGCTTTAAAAAACACAATTTAATATTTAATTTACATATTCTATGGAAACTCGAGTTTATTAAACCCCTGCGTCACAGTTTTAGAACTGTTCTTTCATGGAATTTGGAGAAATGTATGAAAAATATAAATACGTATTTATAAAAATAAAATCAGGTAAAGTGATGTAACAAAGTTCCAAAATGCTTTTGTTTAATCAGTGATAATTGCATTAATGAGAAGTAGAAAATAAGTAATTTTTGTAATCTATTTCCGACTTAAGCTCCAGATCGATTCATTAAACTGGGCTTACGGAAGAACAAAAGTCTAGTTTGATAAGCATATGTGAAGGAATATGTGGGGCAGTGTTATTTGTCAAAGCTAACTGTACTGCAACTCCCAAAGCCGTATGTGAACACTGTAATACAATAGGTTGTCATGAGAACTGATTTGCATTTGATCAATTCTTTCTAATATATTAGCATAAAATAGGAATTAAATTGGGCATTACTCCGGTTTCAGTCAATCAATTTGGTCTAAAATCAATAGGCTTCGTTCCATGGACGTTATAAATGCGTATATCAAGTTTCATGAAAATCCGACAAAGCGTTTTCGACTTATCGCGCGCACAGACACACGGACAGATATTTTCCTTCCACCATACAATCTCATAAAGTACCATACTGGCACTTAACAGTGATGTTTAACATTACTAAGTATGAACAAATATATTATGAATAGGTCTTCTTGTTTTGAGGCAGTCTATAAAATCACGCGAAAACTTTTATCGTGGCAATTTTTTGGATAAGATTGATACAATTTTGCGTTTATGTATAGGCCTATACCCTTATTCAGAGAATGACATAGACCTACAGGGATAGAACGACAAGAAGATTGAGAATCTCAGAAATTACACAGCCCAACAAAAAATAACTTTCTGTTTGGTGTCTCAGATGTTTTACCGGATTTTGGCTATACTTAGTTTGCCGATTCCAAATATGTAGGCCTAAACAGTTTTTCTCTACCAGCTCTACTTTTATATAGATTTTATTCGTGAACTCTTAGTCTATCGAAACAAAATCTTGCTTGATAATACAGCTAGTGAAGGTTCTTGACCATACTATGGACACGTAGGACGAAATCTGTACGAAGTACAGAAAAAACTAAAAGCTGGATTATTTTTGGCCCTCAAATTGACAGCTCATAAGTCATAAACGACCGTACAATATGTGATAGTATTAATTTTTTGAAAGACCCCATGTTATATTGTTATTGTAATGTTAATGTAATGTTAGCGTGTTGCTTTTTTCTTCACATGATTTAGAAGCTAAAAATAGGCACTGCTTTTTATTTATATCAAACGTAAAATGGGATAATATACATAATGGTAATACCATATCTCACAAAACTGAAGCTGATAGGGCAAAACTAATGGCACATTTGGCATCATTGACTTAAATATACCAAAGAATAGGTATAAATTATAAGGCACCAAAATAACTGTTGGTCTGTGTTATCATTCCCTTCGTAATTGTGTAATTTGTTCTACAATTCATCAGAGAGAGTGAAGAAACAGATCCGTGAATTTTTGCAATTTTATTTCAGTAACAGTACATAGATATACATACTAAGTGTGAACAAATATAGCCTATTTTGAAATAGGCCTTCTTGTTTTGAGGCAGTCTATAAAATCACGCGAAAACTTTTATCTTGGTAATTCTTTTGGATAAGATTGATAACATTTTGCGTTTATTTATATACCCTTACTCTGAAAATGACATAGACCTACAGGGATAGACAGATAAGAAGACTGAGAATCTCAGAAATTATCATTCCCTTCCTAATTGGGTGATATGTTCAACAATTTTTCAGAAAGAGTAAAGAAACAGATACGCAATTTTTTGCGATTATATT
This sequence comes from Ectobius pallidus, assembly GCA_964059195.1. Classification (NCBI taxonomy): domain Eukaryota; kingdom Metazoa; phylum Arthropoda; class Insecta; order Blattodea; family Ectobiidae; genus Ectobius; species Ectobius pallidus. The sequence goes on along the minus strand of CAXKWD010000004.1, from coordinate 28,530,851 downwards.
TCAATACCAGTACATAGATATACATACCTGTATTAGCCAGAATGTTCTGCCAGGACAGCTAGCGGTGGAGGTGGCGAGGACCCGCTGTGGTTTCGCTACCCCCAGATGTACCACGCAGCCGCAACGACAACCGGGTCCAACCTCCTCCACAACCTTCGGGTGGTCTACAGGAAGAGCTGAAGAAGGTGCGAGAAGACACCACCACGAATCAGTCCCTACTCCGCAGTTCTCAGATTCCAGGGATGGTCCCTCGCAGAACCTGGCGCCGTACCTGGGGGGCGGCGAGTCGCAGAAACGGTACCTGCTCCGAGTGCCGCCTCCACATGACGAGGAACATGGCGTCCACGCGCTCCATTCTCCCCAACCACCGGAGTCTGAGTCTGAAAACAAACGAGAACTTTTATGCTCTGAGAAAGAAACTTATATATAAGCGTATATATAATCATATAACTCTTTTCGCTACATATTTATAGGATTTAGTAATAACCAGCGGATTTTTTTTGCTACTATTTTCAATAAGGAGCCCATTCGTCTCAATTTTACCAGGATACGAGGGTCATTTCAAAAGTTCTGCAGACTGTAAGATAGAATGGAAGAAAATAATTTATTTTCCAAAATACCTTTACAGGCCTTCAATATAATCTTCATTCTTGCTTATGACAGCTTCCCAACGTTTTGGCAAATTCTGTATTCTGGATAGGGCACCTTCATTGTTGAGCTGTCTGATTACTCAGGTCACCTCACTGGAAGCTTCATCAATTGTAACAAAACGTCTTTCCCATCCATAGACTTGAAAAACGTTTTGTTACAATTGATGAAGCTTCCAGTGAGGCGACCTGAGTAATCAGACAGCTCAACAATGAAGGGGCCCTATCCAGAATACAGAATTTGCCAAAACGTTGGAAAGCTGTCATAAGCAAGAATGAAGGTTATATTGAAGGCCTGTAAAGGTATTTTGCAAAATAAGGTATTTTCTTTAATTTTATCTTCCAGTAAGCAAAACTTTTGAAATGACCCTCGTACCTGTCCCGGTATTTATTTATCCCTTGTCGGGACGCAAAATATCTTGTAAAATATAAAGAAGTTCCGATCTTAACCGCATTTTATGCCTTTTTGTTTAAAAAGCTAAATTATTCCGCTCTATTTCAAAATTGTGCTATTCTTCGGATAAATACAAAATAAATAAATAAATGATGTGATATTTCTCGGTCCAAAATGTGGTTCTCCAAACAATATGTCACCTGACAATGTTGACAAAACAATTTGCCTGACACATCAATTTGATTAAGAATGGTTTCACGGGCTATAAGCCGAGTAGAGGGATATAAAACATCCAAGCTTTCGGTCGCTGACATCTCTGCGGCCTTCCTCAGGGAAATGAGTTTTTTATGACTCATTTCCCTGAGGAAGGCCGCCGAGATGTCGGCGACAGAAAGCTTGGATGTTGTATATCCCTTTACTCGGCTTATAGCCCGTGAAACAATTTTTAATAATCAGAATTACACTTTACTTACATTTAATCCTAAAATGCACGAGACACAATTTCTCACACAATATACAATCCGTGCCGGACTGCAAAGAAACCAGTTAACGCAATGGTTAGGTCCATATTTTATTTCTTGTACCTTACTCTGTAATTTTTCATGAAATTTCAATTTTTTTTCCTATTTCTCTTCCATCATTTCATAAAAAAATTTAGACAAACCGTTGTATCCCACAGGAAACGTTATGAATTTAATGGTTAACTTGGAAATTCATATAAATTAATTTTTATTATTTTGAAGTAGGAAAAGGTGTGTAGGGGAGCTAAATTAAATATGCATATAGGCCTATAAATTGAGTGTAAGTAAGTGTATAAGTAAAGAAAGTCCTAGTATAAGTAAAGAAAATCCTTAAATGAAGAGTGCCTTTCCAAATAAAATACTTTGGTGTACCGCTGTCTTAAGAAGTTTCATCTAAAACTAAACTCCTTGGCGCTACATCCCTCAAGGGACTAGTCCTACCACCCGACCGCTGCGTCATCTACCATAGGCAGATGGCAGGATTGGGGAGCATGTGGTCAGCATTCCGGCACCCACAGCAGTTAATGGTGGTTTCAATGACTGGAGCCGCTACTTCTCTATCAAATAGCTCTTCAGATTGAATCACGAGGATGAGTGAACCCCGTTCCAGACCTCCCTACCTCAGAAAAATCCGAGGAGGTATCAGGGATCGAACCCGGGCCTGCTAATCTGTAACCAGTGGCGCTAACCACGAGGCCACGCAGGCGGCATAAAATGTTTCATCTACTTTAATTTATTTTCTGACTTGTACATTATACGTGTGATTGCACACGTATGGACAGACTCCACAATGATTTAATAAGATGTGAACTAGAAATATTCTCTATACAAGATAAAATAGAGGAATATAATAACCAATGGAAAGAACATTTGGACAGGATGGAAAAAACGAGATTACCTAAAATAATCACTTCTTATAGGCCTAAGCCATACGGGAAAAGAACGCCAGGACGACCAAGAAAACGATGGACTTGAGACCGGAACAGGTCGCATTGACCTAAACCCAGAAAGGAATAATAATAATAATAAGAAGACTTTTACATTAATTTAGATTTCACAGTTCCTACCTGGAATTATTTGATCTCTTAAAGTGACATTTCAGTTTTAGAAATGAAGAGGTACTGCATACTGTAAAGCGCAATTAGAGATGGTGACTTCCGACTGAGTGGAGGTAGAAAGGAAGGAGCTCGAACGCGCGACCGCAAGCTCAAAGTGTCTGCAATTTGATTACCCGGTTATCCACTGCATTAGCTTAACGAGAGATGGGACCTAACTTCTCAAAGTCTCCGACCAGCTAATCTGGCTGACGTAAGCTATTGGCTATCTTCAAGCCAATCACCAACAAACTTGTCGGAAATAGATAAAGTTTACAGACTGAGATAATAGTCTACTTGTAATACAGGAAAACCTGTTTAAGTTGACCACCGTTGGTTCCGATCAGATCTGGTCAATATATAGACGTGGTCATATTACAAAGATTTGCAGTGATATATCAAAGGTTTAGTTATAAAGGTACAGTCAACCCTCGATATAATGCCCCTCTTTACAGTGCCATCCTCGCTTTGCGCCAATAAATGCAAGTGAACGGATATAAAATACATAAGAAACCTCGTTACTGTGCCATTTTATTTAATCCCAGTGAATATAAGACAAGGTTTTTACTAAATATAAGTTGCAGTATTTTTTTTTTCAGTTGCAGAATTCTTATAAAACTTTCTGACTACAGATCCGTCGGCCCGGGTTCGATTCCCGGTACCTCCTCGGATTTTTCTGAGGTAGGGAGGTCTGGTAGGGGTGCACTCAGCCTCGTGATTCAAATTGAGGAGCTACTTGATAGAGAAGAAAACCACCATTAACGGCCCTGGGTGTCAGCATGCTGACCACATGCCCCCAATCCTGCCATCTGCCTAAGGGAGATGACGCAGCGGTCGGGTGGTAGGCCAAGTCCCTCCAGGGATGTAGCGCCACGGAGTTTAGTTTAGTTTAGTACTGTACTGTATTTCCAAGAAGTGAGTGTTCTCCTGCCACTACCTGTAGGCCTAAATTTAGTGCGGTGAAATGAGGAAGCTATGTTAAGAAGTCCTACCGACAGCCTGCGTGAGGGTGGAGTAGGTGGAAATGAGAAATTCCAAACTTTCACTTCTTTTAGTCCAGTGTCCATACAGCTGTTAACGGCCGTGTATGGTTTCAGAGTTAAGCTCCAGATTGGTTCGTTAAGCAGGGCTTACGGAAGAACAAAGGTCTCAAGTTTGATACTTAATCTTAATTCAAACTCGTATACACTGATTTAAGAAATTCTTAAAATATGTCAACTAAACTAAACCTAAAACTAAACTTCTTGGCGCTACATCCCTGGAGGGATTTGGCCTACCACCCGACCGCTGCGTCATCTACCACAGGCAGGTGGCAGGACTGGGGGGCATGTGGTCAGCATACCGACACCCACGGCCGTTAATGGTGGTTCCATGACCGGAGCCGCTACTTCTCTATCAAGTAGCTACTCAATTTGAATCACGAGGCTTGAGAGCATCCCTACCAGACCTCCCTACCTTAGAAAAATCCGAGGAGGTACTGGGCATCGAACCCGGGCCAACGGATCTGTACAGCGACGCTAACCACAAGACCTCGTCGGCGGTCACATGTTGTATATGGCAAGTCATTATGTTGTGATAAATCAAATAATAAGTTATTTGGAATACTATCTATACACAAGGGAGATGTGAACAGGTGTGACATTTCCCGGCAGATGGTACATTTTAACGGGATACGACTGTACAATTTAATGGGAAAGCCATTATCATTCCACCAGAGGGGCGACGGTTCGACCCCCTTTCAATCACAATCCAAACAAATTAATCGCTGCTGCCCCAACTGGTCAGGCTGCTGCAACACACCAGCATTCATTGTAGAAGAAAAGTCAACTAAAACACCCAAATGTGTAGCTTTTGTATCGTAAAATTATCATTTTAGGCATGTGGAAGTTAAAATAAATTTATAGGCTTTAACAATATATGCTTTAAAGGCTTAAATCGTAGACACCAAGTCCTTATAACCCGCCTGAGAATTGGACACACAAAAATGACTCACTCCTACCTAATTACGAGAGATAATGAACCACAATGTACAGCTTGCAATTCTCCACTGTCAGTGTCCCATATGCTCACAGAATTCCGTCGCTTCGATCACATCAGCACAAATTACAAGATACCAGACAACTTACAAGTTATTAGGGCCTAATAATGTAAAAATGTACAAACATTATGTTGTTTCTAAAAGGCATTCATGTGTATAGTAAAATTTAAAAGATATATCGTCATTTGTAAACCTCTGTTATTAACTATGCTCTAATATTTATAACTGGTTATTATATGTAAATGTACAGTCGCGGTTAGACTCCCATGAGTCAAAGTTATTAAAAATAAACCATATTAAAAATATATATATATGTTGGCAGAGCGTAATAAGTAGGAGAAATAAGTATTGGTTCGACCCTGAAATTCTAAGCCGAGTTTTCAGCGTTCCATTCAATAAAAAAAAAATACAATTTTCACGAATATCTGCAGGTGTGTGTTCGTGTATCTGTGAACAAAATAGCACGAGTACGAAAAATGGCATACTTAGTTACTCAATGGCAATAGATAATTCCTAAGCAAGTTAAAGTAATATTATCTATTCTATGGAACCCGAAGGTTCATTACCGTGCTTACCTGAGCCCGCCATTCTAATTCTATCCAATCATCCCTCGCAAATCCTACTTCCTTTAAATCTGTTCTAATATTGTCCTTCCACCCACTTCTAGCTTTTCCAAGAGGCCTTTTCCCTTTGGGTCTCCCAGTCAATATTTTTAAGATAAGCTCCCCATGCGCGCAACATGTCCAGCCCATTTCATCCTCCGTGATTTCATTACCCTACTATATTCGGTGAAGAGTACAGGTTATAATGCTCGTCATTATGCAATTTTCTCCAGTCCCCATTTTCATCTCTTTTAGGTCGGAATATTTTCCTAAGCATCATGTTTTCGAACAGACTCAGATTACTTTTAAGAGTAAGGGACCCCATGTCTCACATGATTGTACTACAACCAGCAGGATGCATTAGTTTTCTTTTATTTAAATTACTAGCTGAAAAGGCCCGGCGTCGCCCGGGCTTTGTATTTTTTAATTTGAAATTAAATTATGGAGGACTTTATGCATGTAGAACTTGAAATGAAGGAAAAGATTTATCACACTCAAACTATTCCATCAAAAAACGCTAGAAATAGCTTTTTATGGCTCATAGAGGATGTCGAAAGCTGCATTCCGTTGCTTCTACACATCATGCTTGGGAGGGGTTGAAATAAGAAGAAACAAATTAAATAAGATTGTATTGACTTGACGGAAAATTTTATTTATCATTCTCATGTTACCATACAACCGTTTCGGGGCTGAAATAAAAGAGAAATGCAGTACCACTTTCATACTTTCCTCCCCTAAAACCCGGGACATAATATACTGCAAGCATAGTACTCAAAATTTTCCATCCCATGCTTAGGGCCTAAGATAAACATCCCTATTTCTCAACTAATGCAAAGCCTACAGCTATGGATAACGTATAAGCGGAAAGGATTATTTACAGACTTCTGATATAGCATACTCACACACTTAAGTTGTCCCTGGAATACGACCTCTTCTTCTACATCAAAATGTGAAGTGAGAAAATATTTCTTATGTCGAGGGTAGAGAAAGTTATGTGACTACATCACACTGTGCTTTATTTTCGTGGATTTCATTTTCAGTAATTATTTTCGCCAATATATTACATCGATGGAATCATAATTCGTTAAAGTCCAGCATTAGGCTATATAGTTGCCAAGGCCCTATGTAATCACAGTAAACAATTCACTGTTGTCATGTGAACTGAACAGCATTTCATTTTTTTTCAGTATAATATTCCCAGAAATTATATAATTTTCAAGGGAAGGAGTATTTTATTTGAATTTTAATGTTGACCGCGTTACTTCCCGGGCTTAACTGGGTACGTGTGCAAAATTTTGTACAAATTGGTGAAGAAATGTAGATTTGTATAAGGAACATACATACATACAAACCCACATATCCACAAACACACATATCCACAAACACACATTCGACTTTATATATTAGAAGACTAGCTGAAAAGGCCCGGCGTCGCCCGGGCTTTGTATTTTGTAATTTGAAATTAACTTATGGAGGACTTTCGATGTTGAAACTCTAGGTCCTGATATAATAATGTATGTAGAATTCGAAATGAGGAAAAACAACATATGGCACTCAGAAAACGCTAGATATAGCTTTTTATGGTTCATAGAGGATGTCGAATGCTGCATTCCGTTGCTTCTACTCATCATGCCTGGGAGGGGTTGAAATAAGAAGAAACATAAATTACATAAGATTGTATTGACTTGACGGAACATTTTATTTCTCATTCTCATGTTACCATACAACAGTTTCGGAGCTGAAATAAAATAGAAATGCAGTATCACTTTCATGCTTTCCTCCCCTAAAACCCGGGACATAATACACTGCGAGCATAGGACTCAAAATGTTCCATCCCATGCTTAGGGCCTATGATAAATCTCAACTAATAAAAAGCCTACAGCTATGGATAACTGACTATTTACCGACTTCTGATATAGCATACTCACACACTTAAGTTGCTCCTGCAATACGACCTCTTATTCTACATCAAAATGTGAAGTGAGAAAATATTTCTTATGTCGAGGGTAGAGAAAGTTATGTGACTGCATCACACTGAGCTTTATTTTCGTGCAATTCATTTTTCAGTAATTATTTTCACCAATATATTACATGGAATCATAATTCGTTAAAGTCCAGATTTAGGCTATATAGTTGCCAAGGCCCTATGTAATCACAGTAAACAATTCACTGTTGCCATGTGAACTGAACAAAATTTCATTTTTTTCAGTAGAATATTCACAAAAATTATATAATTTTCAAGGGAAGGACTGATTTGTTTCAATTTTAATGTTGACCGCTATACTTTCCGGGCTTAACTGGGTATGTGTGCAAAATTCCGTGTAAATTGGTAAAGAAATGTAGATTTGTATAAGGAACAAACATACATACATACATACACACTTTCGATTTTATATATTAGATGATGTGTCTTTATGGTGCAATAATGTTAATTTTAATATGACTTTTATTGCTCAGAAGAGAGTTTTGAGAACTGTCTTTAAACTTAGTAGGCTAGTAGATTATCATGTAAACAATATTTCAGTAGGTACAATATTTTACCACTTCCATGTATATAAAGTTTTAAATGCTTGACTCTATTTAAATTACTTGAACATAATTTTTATAAACAATATCACTATCATACATTTGAAAATAGAAAGTGTCATTCAATCAGAACTTGAAGTCACAGAATCACGAAATTTCCCCAGCATATGCTGGTATAATGTTTTTTTAAACAAATTACCTCAGGAAGTTAAAAATTTGTCTCATAATTGTTTTCAAATTCCTTCTTCCCATGGACGTTATAAATGCGTATACCAAGTTTCATGAAACTTCGATAAAGCATAATTGAGTTATCGCTCGTACAGATAGGCTACACGGACAAACGGACAGACATTTTCCCGTCCCCCACACTAGGGCCTATCTCATAAAGTACAATTCTGGCACTTAATAAAATTAAGAAAAAAAAGAAGGCGAAATAAAAAGGAAAACGTGGATGAAGTAAGAACATAAACTTGACTGAAGGAAGAACAGAATCGTGGTTGAAATTAGTGGAAATATGGAGAATCCAAATAACAGAGCAATGAACATTGCTGAGAAAATGCATCAAATCGGACGAGAGAACCATGTTGTAGTAAAAAAATCCCTTTAGGCAAGCCTACAGGCTGAGGTAGATTTCGAAGTGCTTTTGGTTAAATTTATTGTCGCTGCGTAGCACTCTTCTTCTTTAGCCTTGACATGACAAACCCGCAATAATAACTGCAAAAAATAGGAAAGAGCACTTTTTCAAACATTCAAATCTCGCCTAAAATGAGAACTATCAAGAAACTAGTTATTGATTTGTAGAGTACTCATCAAGAGCTTTTCAACGATACCCCACAAGACGTAGTTTCAAAAATTTCGAATTTCCATCCCCCCACCCCCACCGCCACTCGTACCCCCAAAACTCCAGAATCGTTGGTGTCACTGTGAACTCCATAGGGAGTACTGTAATTTATTCAAACAAAGTTTCCCTCTATACTTCATAGGGGCCGAAATATAAATGTTTCAAAATTTCAACCCCCTCCCCCGACCACCCCCTTGAGCCAATTTTCCTCATTAACGAACTTGTCCGAAATATTGGGCCTAGAAATAACATAATAAAATTTGGTTCAAATATCTTAAAAATTAAGGCCGCTAGCGTGTAAAGATATATATATATATCTGTAATATTCTTAGTAAAAAAAGGTAAATAAATAACTATATATAGCCTATATATAAATATCACATTTTTTATTTTTTTGAACAGGCGGTGCTTTTGTACTTAGGGAGGCATGAAACGAAAAGACATGAAAGAATTTTTCGAAAATCATGACATGGTAGGCCTATCCATTGCAATAGGTAGATTTTTCTTCGAAAACTACCTAAAATACTGTAAAAATTGCCCATGGCGAACGAATGTGAATTAGCAGATGCCTCTGTTTTTTTCTTCAGAGATTGGTATTTAATCCCGAAGCCCGGAATTCTGTGACGGGCTCACTACGTTAGTATTTCCATAAAACGTGTATTAACCTTTTATTTTATTTACTTCGTTTGCTCTGTTATAGTAAAAAAGAGAAAGTTAACAGGCTGTGGAGTTTTTATGTCACAGCTCTATTGAAAACTTTGAAGTGGCATGCGGGTTTTTGTACGATGGAAAATATGCGCTCCCTTTCCGGCGCTCGACATATTTTTAACATAACTTGCATGCCATAATGAACATTCAATTAATTCCAATTGAATTTTTTAACGACGGTGAATTGAAAATATAGTGAAAAGAAATTACATCCATACCAAGTTTACTATGCTCTTAAAGTGAAGTACTTATTACAGCATGTATAGTAACCAGTGAAGCTGTAGCCTCTTTTTTAATGTTATATTTACATTTTAACGATAGAATAAGTTTAATACACTCAAATATTTCGGTTTATTCATTAACACCCTGTATACATTTTATTGAAGCTCAACATAAACACCGATGAAGGCAAGTTGTGCTATAGCTTCATGATTGAAAATGTTTTGTTTATTTCATTTTTACAGCATTTTGCTGCTGGTGTTTGCTTCTCTTTTAACAAAATACCCTCTATTATGTAAACATGACTGATTGACTAGTAATCCCAACCAATCAGTGCAAAGAACGGAAAAGTCAGTAATTAACGGAACTAATAACCCATTCAGAATGTGGTAAATATCGGGAATTTGATGGCATTATGAGGACTCTATTACAATTTGGTGTCAACAGTTTACGTACGCCGATATTAGCATTCAATTTACCCATTAATTACTCTTCAGAATTAATAACACGTAATTGTTTAAACGAACGTAATTTGTTGTAGTAATCTGCAAGCAGTGTATCGGTACATCACTTTGATTGGGTTTAATTTTGTAAATCAAAGGATTATAGACCTAATAACAAGTGTCCGCGGCTTTGTAAGGTATTATTAATTCATTCGATAGATTTTAAAACTCATTTGTTTAAGAGCAAAATAATTAAAACAGTATATTTATTAACGCTAACACGCGAATCATTAATAAACAAACAATCATTAACTAAACAGCTAAAAATTCGACTTCGGGGTGCATTTCACGATTAGAGAGCGCCGCCTGGGGAAAACGACCTTAGATTCGAGTTCCCTGGCCAAAAAATAAATAAATAAATAAAAAATAAAAAATAAGGGTTTCCACTGGGCTGTGGTTTCCCTCAACCAAAAAATGACAATGACAATAAGTAAACACTCGGCAATGATAACATAAATAAACACAATGCTTCTATCAAAGTCACACTTAATTTATTTTATTTCTCCACAACTGTCCGTCTAATGTGTCTTCAGCTTGTAGTCCTCTCTTGGCCATACTATCTTTTACTCCATCCTTCCAGGTTTCAGTTGGTCTTCCTTTCCTCCTTCTTCCATCAGGCTCCCAATTCATTACCACTCTTGGCAATCTTCCTTCGTTCATTCTCTTTATGTGTCCATACCAACGTAATGTTTTACTTTCAACTATCTCTATCACATCTTTCTCTACTTTCATTATTTCTCTTATTGTGCTATTCCTGATTCTATCTCTCCGCGATTTCCTTGTAGACCTTCTCCAATAATCCATTTCTGCAGTACGCAATTTTGCTCTTTGTTTATTATTAAAAAACGGCATAGTGAGTTCCGTCAAAATCGTTTAATGTTTTCTCATTTAGGCCTACATTCATTTTCCCCTTTAAAAAATCAAGATCTCTGCGTGCCGTAATGTTACACAGAAAAGAATCAAGCAGAAATCGACAATTCCACGCGTTATGTTGAAAAAAAAAATCAATTTTATCGATCTCTTTCCTTCCCGGTTGCTATGGCAGCGGAGAAAAGCTACCTGCAATGAATTTTACAGATTTTAAATGTAATAGCGAAAACCGATGCTTCGATAGCGCAAAAGAATCACGTTTTCCGCAAGTTTTTTGCTTTTAACTTCGGGAACGAAATAAAAAATTTAAAATCCGGCTTCGAGGTGCATTCGGACTCCTTTCAGTCCATCTATGCTAAAGTTCAGCTCTCTGCGTGCTTTCGATTTGGCTGGGCATCGCGCACAGGCAAACAGACAGAGGGAAGGACAAAATGTCCCAGTTTTTTCAAGTGAAAAATGTAAAATATAAATGTCTTGTTTTTGCTTTTGTTTTTTTTTTAAAAAAAAGCAATATTGGGAACCTACTCTACTCTCATTAATTCGATCAACATTTTTTTTTAACAAGTTTCTTTTTATTTCCTCGCATTCCTTTTGAGTCCACCGCTGTGGCGTTCGCTCATCTCACGCAACGGGGCCGGGTTTGATACCTGGTCGGGACAAGTTATCTAGGTGGTTCTTTTCCTGGGGTTTTCCTCACCTGTGAGACAAATGTCTGGTAATTTTAGGCCCTTGTGGTCCCTAGATATCATCTGGCCGTCATTATCATCTTCATCCCATCCTCGCCTTGTTTAGAGTGAGTGTGTGTGCGTGAATGGTGTGTCTCGTCCTATGTGTTCGTGTTGTCTCGGAGGTGGCCCCGGCATTGGGCTGATCATTCATCCGGGGAGGCCCTCCATATCCTTGTCTGGTCAAAAAAGCATGTGTGTGATCCAAAGATAATCCCTCTCCCGACAGGTCGCGGCCCTGTAAGGCCCGGGCGGCTTCGGTCGCTTAAATCCTAAAAAGGGAGAGGTAAAACTAAGATAAAGAAAGAAAGAAAGAAAGAAAGAAAGAAAGAAAGAAAGAAAGAAAGAAAGAAAGAAAGAAAATTCCTTTTGAAATTTGCCTTTAAACCGTTAAGCTTTGTCCCTAGGCAGTGTTATATTTTGCTGAAGCGAAAACAATAAAATAGCAATTCTGGCCTAGAAATGCACAGCCTTGCTGGAATAAATTTCCAGCCAGGAAAATTATTTCGTTAATTACCGGGAGAATTACTTCCGCACAGGAGTCTAATTAAGTGAGAGTCCTATAGGCGTGATTTAATCTAAACCCCAAGAATTAAAACATGCTAATGCCAGCAGTGAGGATGTGCCGCTGTTGCAGAACATGGTGCAATTAATAAAGTGAGCTTGCCGCTTTATTGCGCTCTAAAACAGTACTTGATTAGGAGCAGGGCCCACGGGAGTGAATCCGTGTCTGATAACAACTGTAATGCACCGCAGGGGTGCCAATCTCAAGCAAAGGTCAACTTAAAATTACTACATCGATCTCTAAACAGATTTACCCACAGGAAGATTATTTTTTGCTACTTTCCATTAGCCAAGTACTCCGGAAAATGCTTACGGATTAACGCAGTGCTAGGCACATTAATATGCAAGTAAATACTGCATCCTACTGTAGCCTACGGCTCCTACTACTTCCGATGAGCATGTAATTCAGTTACTTCATAATGAAACAACTAGATACGTGTTGAATATTTTTTACTTCCTTTGTCCGTATGAAAGGTAGGCCTACTGTAGGTAGAGGAAGTATTGGGTTCAACCCCAAAATTTGAAGAGAAGAGGTAGCCAGAGACAATAGTATATTGCGACACAAGGGCGTAAATGCCTTTACGGTCCGTGTGTTGCATGCCATTTTTTGCACGACGGTTACTTATATCAATTTAATTATATTAATTGTGATATTACCTGAAAATATTATGTAAATACAGACTTGAAGAATGGTGCTTATTTCAGAAAGGGATTCGCATTTGTTATTGTTTATGGCAACCGAATATTTATAAAGCGGGGAGGCCTTGGTCATTTCTGCTCGCAAATAAGCATTTGCGGGCGGTAAAGTAACTTTCCGCCCGTCGCCCCTAGCAACAATTCACTTTCCGCCCGTCGCCCCTAGCAACAAGATTGCGTGTGGTAATGTCAAGTTACGAGCCATGTAAACAACTTTCGTAAGAAACACTTACTAGCTAAGGAGTGCAAAAAAAATATTATTTTCAGAAACATTTCTTTGTGTGTGTCTAATTGTCTGTGAACAGCTTAGCTCCGAAACGAAAAATCAACAAAATTCTTCTGGGGATGACGACTTTCTCTCACTTTTAATGCTACGATTTTCTCAAAAAGGTCTCTTACGAATTTGTTTAAAGTCTACACATGATATGCTTATACTATGAGATACAACTTGTAATTGAAACTTTAGTAGTATGTAATTAATGTAAGTGTCTTAAATTGTTCCACCTTTAACCACAATACAACTAAGTAGCAGATAGTGTCATCTGGATTCACGGTGTCTAAATATTATGTATTCTTATGAACGTATTTATAAACAACGTACAAGTCAAACTGATAAAATTTTAAAATTAGCGACTAACTGTCGCATTAGTCCATGTATATAAGTTTTTTTAAAACTTTAAAAAGCAATAAGTTTTAAAATGTTCTTAATTTATTATGACCCTTAAAATTAAAATATTTATATGTTGTTCAAAATTGCTTATATTATTATGTCTAGTACCAAATTCTTTTATCAGCAGTCTAATACTATCAAATAATTTAACCATACATATCACTGTGCACTATTTCTGTCTTGAAAATATATTGTTTAGTAGTCAAATTCCTTATTCAAGTAGTCCAATACTTTCAATTAAGATAAACTATAAATATCACTGCACTATTTATGTCTTGAATATACCTTATTAAAATAAACATGTATGCATCACTACCACTGTATTCTGAAATTAGTTTGTAGTTAACATTTATGTCCCTATTTCTAATAATATTCCCTTTAGATGCCGTGTATCTAGCTGTCCTAGCTGCCAACTTTCTTGATGGATATGCGCATTTCGGCTTTATTTAGCCATCTTCAGTCCTAAATATTAAAATGAAATAAAATAATATTGTAAAATTCTATTATAAATTATAAATTCCTAATAATTTATTAGGAATTAGTTTTAAGGCCACTCCCAAAATAAATCCCATGTGCATTGATTGGGAGCAATATAGATTTGATACAGAAGGAGGAAAGGACCCCTTGCTTTAAAATTCCAGATATAGGTGCAATTTTTGTAGAAAGTACTTATTATTGTTATTTACTTAAATTAATACTAAATTTAACTTTTTTAATGTGTCTTGCAATTTAGTAAATTATAGTTTCTCACTTATCGAAGTATGAAATAATTTTTTTTATTTTAGTTCTTTAATACTAAAATACTAGAATTTATACTAAATAAATAATGATATCTTCCTGTACGAAGATTATACAACAAATTAATCAAATAAAAATTTAAACATGTTTTATTAGGTTAAAGTAGGTTGGGTTATATTGGAGATTTATGATTAAATTACCTCATGCTATAGATTTTAAATCAAATGGCAGGGGCAGCTTCACATGAAGAAAAATACAATATATGCTATCTTCTTCAAAATATTATTTTTAAATTATGCATACAAACTTCATGTGAGTTATAAAGATATGTAACTTTTATCAGAATATTTTTTTTCTCAGTAACTCCTCTGAAGTGAAGTCTCGTAAGTTCTTCATATCATCAGTAAACTCGTACTTTAGTATTGCCTAAAAATGATACGGCTTTGAATGAGGTTTATACAATTGAATGGTCACTTTCGCAATTACGTCTATTTCTCTATGTAGGAATTCAAAGGATTATTTATTTATTATTTATTTTGTTGAGAATATGACAGGCTCATTGCCCAATTACAATATTCTCTTATACTAATTACACCAGTTTTATAACACTAATATTATATGTTTAATCTTATACTTTCTTTCTTTCTTTCTTTGTCTTAGTTTTACCTCTCCCTTTTAGGGTTTAAGCGACCCAAGCCACCCGGGCCTTACAGGGCCGCGACCTGTCGGGAGAGGGATTATCTATGGATCACATACATACTTTTTTGACCAGACAGGATCAGCCCAATTCCGGGGCCACCTCCGAGACAACACGAACACATAGGACGAGACACACCATTCACACACACACTCACTCCAAACAAGGCAAGGATGGGATGAAGATGATAATGACGGCCAGATGATACCTGGGGACCACAAGGGCATAAAGTTACCCGACATCTGTCTCACAGGGGAGGAAAAACCCCAGAAAAACTCCCATCTAGGTAATTTGTCCCGACCAGGATTCGAACCTGGGCCCACTGCGTGAGACGAGGGAACGTATCTCCTAAGCCACAGTTTAAAATATTTAAACAAATATTACAACTAAAAAATACAGAAAAAGAAAACAAGAAACACATATAATATGAAAATTACACAATGAAGGGCACAGATCAAAAACATAAGTAATATAATAGTTTTGGAGGAAACGAAAAACTTAATAAAGAAAATGACATGGAGCATGTTTTAACTATCACTTTTTAATTATTAATATTTTAAAGTTTTCAAATTTGTATCACAGATATTTTTAAATTGCTTGCTGTTATTATCAAATATATAAATATTGCCAATTTTGTGCAATTGATTGTATAGACGGAGCACATTATAAAGATAACTATTATGGGAGTCAGTGTTTGCTTTTAGAATGAAAAGACTTTGCAATTTGTAAGATCTGTAACATGGAACACCAAAAGATGTTTCTTCGAGTATAATAATATAATCTATTTCGTTTATAAGTAATTTATATATAGAGAGAGTAATTTATGCAAATAAATAACACCGAAATATTTTACCTATATATAGAGGGGACTTACAAGCAACTTTTATTAGGAGATTTTTGCTCTATGTCGTAAAATGTGTATGCTACAGGGCATTAAAGTCATTACAATTTGGTGTTCATAAATCAATAATTGCGCTAAATTGGGTTAAAATGTTCATTAAATTGACTTCATGCCTTCCTAACGATCGATAAAAAACTGACTCTTAATCAATCGTCAACAGCCATATCATAATTTAGTGTTTCCATAATCTGCAAAATTTACAGACTAATCACATGACTGGTCGCCACTGCTTTAGTATTTTTTTATTCATAACTACTTACTAGTGTTAACAACGAAGTTCCATTGTTTTGCATTTTTTTCTAATGTTAGAAGTCAGTGGCGGCCATGCCCTGGGAGGTTTTATGCTGTAACTGGGAAAATTGAATTCATGGAGCAAAAATCTCCTAATAAAAGTTGCTTGTCTATGTCCCCTCTATACACAGGTAAAATATTTCGATGTTATTCATTAACACCCTGTATAGATAAGGATGTAATTTATATAGATAAGGATAGAGAAAGTTGTTTCTTTCTTAT
Organism: Ectobius pallidus; assembly: GCA_964059195.1. Taxonomy (NCBI): domain Eukaryota; kingdom Metazoa; phylum Arthropoda; class Insecta; order Blattodea; family Ectobiidae; genus Ectobius; species Ectobius pallidus. The sequence continues at coordinate 28,514,384 of CAXKWD010000004.1, read as the reverse complement.
CAGATTTTATATTGCCAAAATGTGAAGCTAGGAAATCGGAAGACCTAACTCATGGAAGACAGAGTGATGTGTCTCACGTATGACTTTTTTTTACTCTACTTGCTAAACTTTCTAACTTGAAATAATTTATGTTTTACTACTCTATCATGCCCTGGTTTACGTGTCCACCATTTTTTACTCTGTGCTTTATGTGTCGGCCAGAAAACGATGTACTTGAAGATCGATCGAGCATTTTGTCATGTTATGCAAATGGAAACAGTAAAGTTTACATCATGTCTAAGTGTAGCTGGCGGACACAGGGAAAGAGATTGCAGGCTTGGTCTGACACCAGAGCATCTGATTTATATGTAGACACTCCAAACACACTCAAGCTGAGAGGGCGGACGTGTAAAAACGTGCTGAAGGATATTAATTAGCATGTCTAATGCTAGATAGCAGCAGGATTTGCTAATTAAATTCGCATCTTGATGACAGTGTGGTAGGATGGTGTACTCTAATTTCAAACACGATAATTTTCACTTTGATATTTTCTCTCAGTTTTAGAATTTCTGTGCCATGAGTCTGTACTCGAACAAATTAAACAATTTAACAGTAGATATTTATTACATTATATATATATATATATATTCACACACATACACATACACACAATAATATTAGCCTTATACAGGGTGTTAATGAATAACACCGAAATATTTTACCTGTGTATAGAAGGGACATAGACAAGCAACTTTTATTAGGAGATTTTTGCTCTATGGATTCAATTTTTCCTGTTACAGCATAAGATCTCCCAGGGCATAGCCGCCACTGGCTTCTAAAATTAGAAAAAAAATACAAAACAAAGGAACTTCGTTGTTAACACTGTAGTCAGTAGTTATGAATAAAAGAAAACTAATGCAGTGGTGGCCAGTCATGTGATTAGTCTGTAAGATTTGCAGATGATGAAATCTCTAAATCATGATATAGCTGTGGATGAATGATTAAGAATCAGGTTTTTATCGATCACTAGGAAGGCATGAAGTCGATTTAATGAAAATTGTAACCCTATTTCGCGCAATTATTGACTTATGAGCACCAAATTATAATTACTTTAATGTCCTGTAACTTACATATTTTACGTCATAAAGCAAAAATCTCCTAGTAAAAGTTGCTTGTCTATGTCCCCTCTATATACAGGTAAAATATTTCGGTATTATTCATTAACACCCTGTATTGTGATACTGCTGTGGAAAGTACTTTTACAATTGAATCGGGGGAAATTTAGAAATTAGATTCTGTTTTATACTTCACACACAGGAATCTCATAATATTTTCGGATAGAGTAAAATAAGTAACAAAAGTACAAAATAGGTAATTAATTTTTCGCAATGAAAGCTCTGATATCAAGCACCTGAAGGATAAAAATGAACTGTAAGTACATTGCAAAGGTGATATACAAGTAAGCAATGGTTAAATTGAAAAAAAAAAATGAGTGGGACCTACCTTTACGATGGTAGCTTCCATAAAGAAGGGACTAAAGAGAATGAAAATTTTGGGGGTCGTCTTGGTCTATTTTGGCAAAATCGTTTTAATAAATTACATGGAAATGTTATTTAATTAAAAAAACTTTTAATTCAATATTTTTGGGGGGGCTCGCCATCTCCTTTAACTAAATCACTGCACGTAGGCTTGAGAAAATATTCTCTTTGATGCTGAAACATTTTTTATCAGGTCAGAGAGATAAATGGCATGACTGTGTCATAAAGATGCACACATGGAAATATGGACGTATAAACGACTGTAGACTTTTTCTTACAAGCGAATATCTTTTTAGAATGATCAATCATTCGTAAATGCCCCATAAACACATAATCGTGGCCTGGTTTTGTGCAGCGGGCGTTTGGAACGGCCCCTGTTATCGACTGGTGAAGATTTAGTGAGGGACACAAGCACGACCAGGCTGATATCAGCGACATAAATAAGGAGGAGTAGAGGTGGCCATGAGATCTAATTGTGTGGGACAGCGACACGCTGCGGAAGCGTCATCAACTATCCTAACTGCGTGCCACCTGTGTTCCTCATGTAATCAAAGGTTATTGGTGGCCGAAATTGACTCATTTATACACCTCTCTACGTTATCCATTTGTTTATTCATCCCTAATACAAACATACTCGATATTTAAAAAAATTGTAGGAAGTATTTTGGTGTATTGTTTCTACGAGGATTTACTTGCTTTAATGTTACAGTGAGGGACAACCTTGTTTTATCATACCTAGTTTATGAAGTTTAACCTTTTCACTGCTTACTTACCCCCTTACTTACTCAATGGCAATAGCAAGCTAAGGGAATATTATCTCTCAGTCAATACTCCCCCATGCACGCAACATGTCCAGCCCATTACATCGTCCGTGATTTAATTAGCTTTACTATATCTGGTGAAGAGTACGGGTCATGAAGCTCGTCGTTATGCAGTTTTCTCCAGTTTCCATTTTTATCCCTCTTAGGCCCAAATATTTTCCTAAGCACCCTGTTTTTGAACATTCTCCATATCGAAATTTTGCCTAGTTCCTTTGTTTAATGAAAGTTTCTCCCGAACAGCCGCAACTACCAGATAGTGATCCTAATCGCAGTCAGCACCCTTAAAAGTTCGAACGTCGGTTATACTATACTGTTTCCTTGCATCTATTAGCACATGGTCGATTTGATGATGAGTCACTCCATCTGGCGAGGTCCATGTATATTTATGAATATCACGATCCGGGTATTTTGTACTCTTTACGATTAAATTTTTAGCGGTGTCAAAATTCACTAGTCTAACCCGTTGTCGTTGCTCTGCAAGTGGAGACTTTCGTTCCCAATCGTGGGCTTGAAAATATCCTCCCTTCGTACTTTCGCATTGAAATCTCCTAGCACAACTTTCATGCGATATGCCGGAAACTGATCAAATGTTCGTTCTATTTCCTCATAAAAACTGTCCTTGTTATCATCATCTTGTTTATCCTCTGTTGGTGCATAAGTATGATGTCACACCACCGTCCTCTTAGAATAACATAAGACAGCCTATCATTAAACAACTCTACTTTCTTAATGGCTGAATGAAATCTCTTATGTATGAAGAACCCGGTCGCTAATTGATGGTTATCATTCCCTTTCCCGTAGAAAAAGGTATACGCGTCTGTCTGCATTGAACCTTCACCCTCCCATCTGACTTCCTGTACTGCTACTACATCTAACCTGTATTTCTCTAATTCCCGAGTTACCGATTTAACCCTGCTGTTCTGTTCGGGTCTATATGACCCGAAATGGATATACATTTCGTTTTAAATGTTTTAAATACCAATATATGTTTATGAAACTTGGTGACTTTGTCTGAAAATGCAAGAGTAGCATGTGTTTAAAAAAGTTTTAAAATATTTTAATTCGTTTGGTCGTTAACTGCAATTGTTACTCTTGTAACGTTCGGGTCATTATGACCCAGCTCAAGTTTGATTACTGTAATGTCGGATTTTTTTACCTTACATGGAAATATTTAACTTTTTCATACTTTATACGAGTAGTTATGTTTATTATTCCAATTTACAACAATCAAATAAGCCGATGGGTGTTTACAACAATGGAATATTTTCTAGCTTTTTCCAGGAAAATGTAATTAGCAGTTCTTAGCTATTTGAATGCTTTACCGTTTCTGCTCAGTTGGAGTTGTGACACCATGGCGTTTAGACCATTGACTGAAGCTGAATTGGATGAATTGGTAAATGCCTCAACAGATGAATCACTTTCTGAGTTCGAGGATCATGTCAGTATTGCATCTGAAAGTGAGTGTTCTGATGACAGTAACAACAATCTACAGCCTGCACAAAACAGTGTGCAGAGTGTTCATTCTAAAAATGGGAATATAGAATGGCAGTTACATCCACCAGCACAACATGGCCGCCTATCTGCTTCGAATGCCAAATATTGGTGAACCTTTTTTTCACGCATACTTAGGACTCTTCTTCCTTGCTGGTGTATATCGTTCTCACGGGGAGTCTACAAAAAGTTTATGGGATAAGGATACTGGGCGAAACATATTTCGAGCAACCATGTCCCTTGAAACATTCTGTAAGATATCACATGTTTTGAGATTTGACAAGAAATCTACAAGAGAGGAAAGACGACGTACTGATAAACTTGCCGCAATTCGTAATATTTGGGAGAAGTGGGTAGAAGTCCTTCCTAAACTGTATAATCCAGGACAAAACGTGACTGTCGACGAGCAGTTAGTAGCATTTAGAGGCCGCTGTCCATTCAAGCAGTATATCCCAAGTAAACCAGCAAAATACGGGATCAAAATATGGACCCTGTGTGACAGCAAAACTTCATATGTATTGAAAGCCCAAATTTATACAGGAAAGGAGAGCGGAGCAGCACCAGAGAAAAATCAGGGAATGAGAGTAGTAGATCTCACTTATGAGTTACGAGGTCAGAATGTTACATGCGATAATTTTTTTACATCTTACAATTTGGGACAGCTGCTTCTGAAAAGGAAATTGACAATGTTGGGAACTATTCGGAAGAATAAGCCGGAGCTTCCACAAAATATGGGAAACAAGGAGGTACACAGCTCTACATTTTTCTTCACAAATGACACTACTATAGTCAATTATATTCCTAAGAGAAATAAAAATGTTGTCCTTATGAGCACTCTACACCATGACGAGGAAATCAGTGACAGGGTTGATAAGAAGCCAAAAATGATTCTGGACTATAATTCAACTAAAGGGGCTGTAGACACGCTTGATCAGCTAACAGGTACATATACATGCAAACGAAAAACCAATAGGTGGCCAGTGATAGTTTTCTGCAATATTCTTGATGTTTCTGCTTATAATGCATATGTCTTGTGGACTTCGATTGATCCTAACTGGAATGGAAACAAATTGACAAGAAGAAGAATATTCTTGGAGGAACTTGGAAAGTCACTTGTAAGAGAACACATTGCATCAAGAAAGAATTTTCCAAGAACAGAGGATTCTGTGAGAATGGTCAGGAGCATCCAAAACCCTAAAGACGTGGCTAGCGTGTCAGAATCACCAACAGCAAGAAAACCTTTGAAACGTGCGCGCTGTAAGTTCTGCCCATCAATCAATGACAACCAAAGGAGCATGTCGTGTGTAAAATGTAACAAACATATCTGCAAAACACATGCCACATATTTGTGTCCAAACTGCAACCAATAAGAAGAACAGGAGAAATGACTATAATGCTTTCAAAAATAAATGTCTGCTTAATTTTTTTTTATTTCAAATTTATGTTAATACTTTATGTCCAACCTTTCATTATTTATAACAAAAATAAGACAAGAACCGTAGTGCTTTCTGAGACTATATCTGTATGAAAAACTATTTGTTGTTTCTAATTTATGTGAATTTAAGTAAGATATGTCATTTAATAAAATTTTATTTATGATTATTATGATTATTATTACTATCCTCATCATCATTATTCTTACATACAATGTACTGGAATGAAACAACGATGTCGATAGCTAACAACTGTACAAAAGTTGCATGTGCGTAGAAGTTTTCTACAGCATTTTCGTATGTCGGGTCATATTGACCCGAACAGTACATTCGTAAAGTGAAAGTGAACAGAGCAGCAGGGTTAAGCGCCCCAGACATATATACGCTTCTAACGTTCCACGTTCCCTATCTGTAAATACAAATACATATATACGAAGCATAGGCCATTTCACTGCTACTGACACAATATTCATATTATAAATTCGTCACCTAAAAAAATTGTATAAACGCTGCGGATAAGATTAAAAGATTATTGATTTACGTAAAATGGAAGGACTTTTATCCACCTGTTACCATTAACATTTATGGAGGTCAGTTATTATACAGAAATTTTCCTATTCGATTTCAAACTTAAGAACCCGCTGATGATTTCACTTGATGACTGCTTATATCAATAAATAAATTCTTACGAAGGCACACTGTAGTTATAAGATAAATAGCCGTTATCTCTCTTCATTTTTTCTTTAAGTTTTTCTGATATCTCGGGTGAAACATCTCCGTACCTGAAAGGGAAATTAACTCTATCTCGGAAGCTGAACTTAGCGCGTGAAAGAAAATTTCCTACAAATGTGCTACTGTTGTGTGGATACAAAAGTAGGACATTTACAATATATCTCTTGTGATGAGGAACGTGGTTATTTTCCTGAATTTTAACTGTAATCGTGAGAACCTAAACCATTATACAGCTTCTGTATTTGCGTAGATATTTCACCCGATCGCTCGGGAGTTAGAGCTGTGGCCGCCGCGATGCAGAAACCCGCATGATTGGCCAACTCCTACTTGAAACACACTGTAGGCTTATATATATATATAAATTATTAGACATACAAAAGGAAAGTGAGAAAATGTCCATTCTTTGTCGACGTTGCTTATACGTATTGTGATTCGTTTAGAAGTTGAAGCTGATTTCTTCAAGATATTCTTTAAATCATTTAATTATTATGTAGCCTAACAGCAACCGGTGACTGACCTCATATATAATTTTATATAATGACACTTTAAATTTTAAAATTACTATGAAATTTTCATTTCAAATTCTGATATGGTCGTACTGCAAAGTGCGCATTCATTTGCCTCAACGAGGTGGTTTGTTCGCCAAGCAAACCTGAGATTGTACAAACTATGGCTGGTTCTTTAGAGAATTTTTGCGAAAACAATGTTTCAAATAAAATCATAGTTTCAATTCTCAGTAAGAACCTTGTGTACAGGTAGGGTAAAGAAAGCGGACCGACTCTTGTAGCTGATTTCAGAGCTTTGTGATACGTAAATAAATGTAAGAGATGTAACGGAAACGTTTGTTTTCACAAGCAATGCAAATTACGTGAAATTATTTCTCAATTCAAGCAATTTATCGGCTGTAGAAAAAAATTCAATACATTCCCTGCCAGGAGTTCGGGATCTGTGTCTATACAGTAGGGTAGGCCATGGGACTATTGTGTGCCAATTATTTCTATTGTGAGTGTGTTTTTATGGAGTAAAATTCAACTGACATTAATTTAAATGGATATGATAAAGGATGAAATGGTGAGGATTGTTCATGAATGTAAATACCCAATTCGGCATGTCATGTCAAATTAGCCAGCCACGAGATTTGAACCTGGGACCTCCCGAATGCGAGTCCAAGACGTTACCATCTCGGCCAACTCGCTCGGTCTCTTTCCATTTCTTGTACACATTTTAACTCTAGCATGTAATAGAGAGACTTATTAAAAATATGTTTTTTTATAAACTTCCTGTCCTTAGTATTAACATAGAAGTGGAAGACTCTCCTTGTCAAATTTCTGTATTTCGGATTTATTTTCGTTACTCTGAGATTATTGAAGGTCTACTTCACCATTAATTTACATACATAACGAGGGAGCGTAGTTTAGATTTGTTTAGCTGCAGTTGATTGTTGTTATGGAAATTAATTGGCGTAATCCCAGGATTTGCAGTAAGTTGCAGTGAACATATTGACTTGCTCCCAAGTGCATTCTGCTACTGTTGACTCGCAAAAACTTTTACATCCAGCAAAACATTAGCTAGCTGTTTTACAGGCAACGTTCTAATTACTTGCTGGTGACCGCTGAAAACGTGAATTGCTTCAAACCGCTCAAATTAAAGTGAGCACAGAAGCAAAGAAGGGGGAAAAAAAGTGATACACGCACGAAATTTTCCCTACCCTAAGAACGGGCAATATAACTTTTCCATCTCATCTTCTGATACAGAATAAGAGACCGTATTGCAGAGAATGCACGTTCAGTTGTCTCAGTTTCAAACAAAAGCGTATTAGCGAGCGAGGTGGCCGAGATGGTAACGTCTTGGACTCGCATTCGGGAGTCCCAGATTCAAACCCCGCGGCCGGTCAATTTGACATGGTTTTTTTCATGGTTTCCCCAGTCGTAAAGGCAAATTCCGAATTGGATATTTACATACCATGAATCATCCTCACCATTTCATCCTGTATCATATCCATTTAAATTAATATCAGTTGAAATTTAGCCCATAAAATACACTAACAATAGAAAATAATTGACAATCAATAGTTCCATGTCTACCCGACTGTATATACACGGATCCCGAACGCCTGATATGGCCTCGTAGATAAAAGGAGTATAAATACAGCTGAAAAAGACACCTCTGAAAAATTGCATTTTTGGATATAAGGATTTTATTGATGAAAATTTGACATTAACATTTTCACTGTTATTGGCGTACATGTACGCCGTCGAAAAAATTAAAATTGATTATTATTATTATTGCTATTGTGATTATTATTGGCATATAGTAATGGTATTTTTTTGATTATGAAAAAAAACTATACATTTTATAATTTAAATATTTCTTAAAAAGAATTGGAAATTAAATTGAAGTAATAGATAAATGACAAAGGTCATATTTGTTTTAATATTAAATAGGACTCTAATTTCCTGTAAAATGTAATTCACTTTACTAAAAAATGATTAAAGTTACGAGAAAAACAGTTTTATAACGGCAAATGCACGACAGACTTACCGAAGAAGAGGTGACAAAGAGTAAATTTAAAGTGCAATTAAATGAACACATTCGCCTTTATCGTCATTACTAAAAAAATAATGTTCGTTTACTTTTCATTAAATTAAAGAGAGAATGCCAATTAATAAAATACCTTCTATGACGCAGCACGTGGCACTTAAAATTCATTAAAGTCTCTTAAAATTCGATTTAAAAAGCAACGGAAGGCGCAGATAGATGGTGTAGGCTGCTCCATCACTAATACATCACAGTCAAAGTAAAGCATTAAAGTGAAGTGTTTTTAATATTATTAAAAATACACCGATGCTTTTAAAATAAAATCTTCAGAAGGTTTTGACAAAAAGAAGCTTTAACAACTAAAATGATGATCTGACGATTTCATATAGCTTTATAAATACACGATTCACTGCATATAATCCTAGAATAAAATGTTCCTTTTCTGATCTAATCTTGTTCAAAATTGCATGAATTGACTGAAGTGTAGGCCTGTTATGATTTAAAAAATACGTATATTGCTTTTATTTGTTAATTTCTTAGTTTTAAGTTTCAATTTTAGTGTATATTAAGGTATAATATTATAAATAGGCTATACACACACCCAATTATATATAATTTTTTAATTTACTATTTTTCTCGGCGTATTATTGGACGCATTATTGTCTTATGTTTTAATATAAGTTAGGCAGATCAATATTGTATTATTATTCTATTTGTAGCATTTTGTATTCTTATGTATGATATCTAATGTATTTTTTGGTAGATTTATTTTAATGTATTTCGTATTTATCCTGGTTGAATGGAAGATAAGACCCTATGGCCTTAACTCTGCCAGGCAAAATAAAACATTATTATTATTATTATTATTAGACTTCGGATTTTAGGTAAAAACCTATTTTATTTCTTAAGTGATATATGGACGAAAACTTGTAAGTTATATTCGTGTTTCATAAGTGACTATTGCCTAAAACTGATACTTTTATAGGACCTAAAACAGCCAATTTTTACGTTAGAGCGTAATATTGCCTTTTTGATTTTTTCCTCTAAAGTTCAAAATAATTATTTTTTGTTATAAATTGTAGCATTTATTTTCAGTTCGTACTAAATTTTTAGCTCGGAATGTGCAGTACATGACACATTTGTGACGTGGTTAAAATATTAAGGAATGTTTCGTCTTCAGTAGAACAATTCCTTGGAATTCCCAAGAAAATGTAGAGTTTTTCTCCCGACTCCCACATCCAGAAAAAAAAATAGTTTTCTGAATCACTGAGGGATGCAAAGGGTTGAATATGCTAGCGTGCGTAGCTTCTGCTCGCAGGGATTAGGTTTTCACTGCTATGGTAGTAATACAGGCCCTAGTAATAGGTCTATATAATTCTGTGTACCATTGGCCTATATCTGTGTTTTATCATGATTATTGATTAATGGTGACTTGAATAATATAATATTCTGCATTGCAATTGAGATATTTCAGAAATGTAGAGTTTTTCTCCCGACTCCCACATCCAGAAAAAAAAAATAGTTTTCTGAATCACTGAGGGATGCAAAGGGATGAATATGCTAGCGTGCGTAGCTTCTGCTCGCAGGGATTAGGTTTTCACTGCTATGGTAGTAATACAGGCCCTAGTAATAGGTCTATATAATTCTGTGTACCATTGGCCTATATCTGTGTTTTATCATGATTATTGATTAATGGTGACTTGAATAATATAATATTCTGCATTGCAATTGAGATATTTCAGAAAATTTGCAACTTAACGATTTTATAAGAGACTATTTTACGATTTTAAGAACCTATTTTCCAATTTTTAGAGCCTATTTTAGGTACCTAAAACAGCATTTTTAGCGACCTAAAAGTCCGAAGTCTAATTATTATATTAATAATTATTATTATATTTAAAGCATGAAGTGATACCTAATGCATGTTATAAGTTTACTGTTGGATTGGACAGCCTTCCTTCCAATAAAGGACACCTTCCAGATGCTGACAGATAGTTTCATCATTCGATGTACGTAAATGAGAAGTTTCACTGTATTTAATTTGAAGAATATCTATAAAACAAATTGGAATCTTACCTTGCACAGGCAATGTAGGCACGCAATCCATTCTGACATCAGTGACGGCCCCCGTGATCGCCTGATTCACATATACGAAGCAGTATTCCACATACTTCTCCGAGAAGAGGTCGCAACTGAAGCGCAGACTATGGGCTCCTTGGGGCACCCTCTGCTCCGCGACGTAGTGAAGGGATGTTGGGGGCGCTAAGGACGCCACGTCAGCCCTCAGCTTGGCAAACAGGCGCACGCGGTCCGCTCGTGGCTCGCAGGCTGGGTACTGGAACAGTACGGCAACTCCACCGTCCAAAGAGTCACAGGGCAAGATGCTACGGGCGTGCACGTTGAATACGAACTTGTCGCTCACCGCCAGTTTCATGTGCGGAGGATCTCCCTCCAGGATGGGCACGGTGTTCGGCAACGACGTGCGTAGGGTTAGCACGTAGTGTCCTGCGAGTCCGAACAGCTCACAGTTTAGGGTTAGTTCGTGGCGCCGAGGATATCCGATCACTTGACGACGATACAGCACCTGAAATCATAATATTATGAACCTTAATGTGGACACAATAAAAATTACGCCGATATCCCACGATACAATTTTTGTTCCCATTTTTTAAAAGCCAGAAACTGGATAGTGTGATATCATTTAATATAGGCTAATTTCTTTAATTTAATTTAATGCTTTAATACCCATCTCTAGTAAAGTAAAGTAATCCCTGTACTGGCCATGGAGGCCCAGAAGGTTCCAGGAGGTTGAGGCTCCCAGATTTTGGACATTTCGGCACGTGAAGTTGGCAAGGCTGTACGCACCGGCCGCCTTTACCCCAGGAATGTTCCTGGTACTCATTTCTGTTAGAGGCTGAGTCGACCCCAGAGCCATAGTGCCACCAGAAGGATTAGGCCAATTGAAAAACTCCAACGACTTCATCGGGAATCGAACCCGCGACCTTCCGGTTTGTAGCGCAGCGCCTCAACCACTATGCTACGGCGTACCCCTAATACTTATTTCTATCTTTCTTTATGTATATTCTTTAGATTAAGTTATAAACATTTGAAATAACCTATGTAATTATAAATTAGTAAGTTGAAAATTGTAAAGTGAATGTAGAAACCTCTGATGGGAATCCAGGACAGAGGCCAATAAGTATTAAAGTACCGGTATTCAATTAAATTAGTGTGATATCATGTCATTGTCATTGCACACAATTTCTTCTTAAGACTGAGTCCCAAGAACCAATTTGGGAGGTCAAAGGTTCAAATCCTGTGGCCGGCCAAAATGACATTTTTTTCCCCACGGTTTCCCCAGTCGTAAAGGCAAATGCTGAATTGGATATTAACTCACCATGACTCATCCCTTCTATTTCATCTTTTATCATATTCATTTCCATTAATATCAATCGAAATTCTTGACGCCATAAAAGACCCCAACAATAGAAAATAGTTCCATGGCCTACTGGTATACACACAGAACTTGGCCTCTATGATCAATGGGGTATAAATACAGCTGAATAAAAATAAAATAAAAAATAAAAATAAAAAATAAAGAAAAAGTCAACATTTTTTATGGAAAAAATGGTTTCAAGTAGCATTTCTAAACAATTATTATTTCTGGCTGCACAAAAGAGAGCGTTTTGCTGCAATGTGTAACGTCAGCTGTTCTCCCGAAACAAAAATCGATAGCTACTACAATCGACATGGTGGTTTACAGTTTACACAGGTAACTTTTTCTGCGGAACCTTTTTTAATAATTTCCAGAGCACCTCAACGTTTATGCCGGTTGTAATAATGGTTATAGTTAGTACTGTTTTAAATTCAAAGTCTGCCATAACGTCTTTAATATTTTTTATTCTAATATATACTTTTAACTTTTGATTAATGTTTTCTGATTGAGCGCTAGCAGTTCAAAGAATCAGCTATACGGAAGAAGCTGCCATATTTCTACGTCATGCAGGTCACGTGGGGAGAGAATGATGCTCATTGGTTGATTTCATATTTTTGGATAGAAAATTAGAAACCTTCCTATTCCGTTGTAGGCAATACAATTGTACGGAAAATAGAAATAAATTGTATGCAATGGCAGTCGACCATGTCACACGATACAATTTGACGGTTTGTAGAAATCTGGACCAAAAATTGGATCATGGGACGTGGGCTTTATATTTCCCATCTAATTCTATTGGCTACGACGGAATAGGAACGTTCCTATTTTTTTATTTTAAAATATTAAATCAACCAATGAGCGTGACCTGCATGACGTAGAAACGTAGCATCTTCCTTCTAACAGCTGATTTTTTGCGAACATGCGAACAGTTAGGCCTACCACAAAGATAAAATGAAAAGTTAGAACGAAGAAGATTAATAGACGATAAGCATACTTTGAATTTATAACAATGCTATCTAAAATCATTGTTATAACCGGCGAATAAGATCACAGATCATGTAGAAGATTAAGATCGTAGAATAGAAATTAACCCTTTATTTAACGAAACTCAATTTCTCACCTAACATAAACCCAAGCCGGACTGCAAAGAAAACAGTTAACACAACGATGAGGCTCTTAGTTTATTTCTTGCTTCTTTATTCTGTAATTCGTGAGGTTCTTTAAGCCTTTCTGTTAGGCATAGGCCTATGTTAAAATCTTTATAGTTTCGATTCACATATTCGATTCGTTTGTTTGTTTGTTTGTTTTTTCCTTACATTTTAACACAATTTATTATCATTATCATTATTACATATTTAATACAAGTAAAAACAACTAAAACCAAACATTCCCCTATATGAGCAACGCTCGTGTTTAGGGGATATAGTAGATTAATATAAATATAATTACATATCTTTGCACAGTACACTATACACGAAAAAGTTCTAAATTTATAAGTACATGTAAATAAAAATAATATTTTAGCAATAACCAGTGGTTAAAAATAGCATTCACAACAAAAAATGGAATAAATTGGACTGAAGCATTGAAAGACCAAACAAAATTAAAGTGTGTTATTAATATTATCTAATAACTTTTTTATTTTCCTCTTAAAATGTTTAAGATTGTAATTTACATATTTAGGATACTCAGTAATAAAATTGTTATACAATTTCAAACCATAGTTTTGACCATGTAATTGCTCCTTGGTCGTCTTACATTTAGATTCAGCGAAACGAAAGATGGCGTTTCTTCTTGTATTTTGACAATGACTGTAGGAAATAAATTTAGATATGTTTTTATGATAATATATTAATAATTTTAACTTATAAAGCTGTTCGATTTTCATAACATCGAATTCAACAAATAATATTTTTGATGGGTAATCAATAGGTTTATTTAAACATATTTTTATTATTCTCTTTTGAAGTAAAATTAATTTTGTAGAAATGGTCTTAGAAACGCTACCCCAGTCAATAATTCCGTATTGGATTAACGATTCATTCGAGATTTAAATTTTTCTTCGAATTTCCTTTCAACTTTTTAAAAATTTAAGATAGACGACTGCATCCTATAAGATACGTTGTCATTTTAAGGGTTAAGAAAGAAAAACAGCAAGAAATAGGGCCAGTGTATACAAATGGATGTCGACTGTACTAGCGATAAATTTTCTTTTCGCGTGAACAGCTCACGGTGTATTGGACCAAAATGCACTCTTGTGCGTGTACACAATCAGACATGATAAAGTCATAGAATAGATATTTGAAACAAAACATTTGGATCGTGGAAGAATTTCCATTTGTTAGGAACTTAAAGGAAATTGAAAATCTTTAGTGAGATTTTGAGAATAGTTCAAAAGTGCACTGTGAGTGATTTTTTGCTTGTACTAAATATAGAAGAGCAGCTATTAAGTAAAAAGTAAAGCGTTCCATATACAGACCATAGAGGCCAAGAGGGTTCCAAGAGGTTGAGGGTCCCATTTTTAGCCATCGGTTAGTGAAGGTGGTAAGGTTGTCAGCCTTACGCACCGGCCGCCTTCATCCCTAGGATTACTCTTGGTAATCCATTTGTTAGAGGCTTAGTCGACCCCTGGGTCAAAGTGCCACCAAAAGGATTAGGACAATTGAAAAACTCCAACGACCTCATCGGGGATCGAACATACTACCTTCCGGTTTAAAGCGCAGCGCCTCAACCACTACGCTAAGGTGTATCCCCAAAATTTATTAAAATATAAAACTAAAAATGTTGCTGATCGGTGTTACATAATATTTCTCCAGCTTGGAGGTCTCGTATAATCGATAAAATTTAAGGGAACAAGGTACTCTGAGATGGCCAGAAATAAATTTTAGGTAGATTTCGAAGAAAAATCTACTTTACTTTACTACTTTAGATTAGTTTACTCCTGGCTGGTGCACGCCATCCTTCGTCACTTCCAGAAACAGAACAACTAGAGTATTTTGTTCCCTTAAGCTCATGTGACATGTTGAACATTATTGTTACAGTACCTGGGTATGGGAGGTGTTTGTGTCGGTGCACCCTATGAGTGAGTGCCCGCAGAAAAGGAGTTCCAGCCACAGCTCCGGGTGCACGGATCCAGCCGCTACTTCGCACTTTTTGGCAGTGAACTCCAGGATAGCCCTGACAGGAACGTCTGGGTACGTCTGAGCGTGCTTAGGGTCCAAAGTGAGCCTGGAAGTGGGCCATCGGACATCCAGCTCCTGTGTTGAGGCTTCTGAAGCTTCATTCTAAAGAGAAGAAAAGAGTTTCAAGCCATCAAAGAGTGAGTAATCTAGACAATTTATTAATTTAAATTATATGTTTATAATAGTACTGAAGACCCGGCAATGTGTAGGTCGTAAATAATAATAATAGTAATAATAGTAATAATAATAATAATAATAATAATAAATATAAATAAAACCTCTATATAAAGACCATCGCTCGTTCCATGGAAAATTGGTATTTAAGAGAAGTGGTCCGAGATATAATATCTTCTTATACTTACTTATCTTTTTAAGCGAAGAAATTGTAAAAAGTTGTTTTTATTTATTTACCACCTAAACATTAGTTTCTTATGTCTATGTATTTAATTTTTTCAACGAAGGCATCCTTAACAAACATAAATATGTAATAAGTAGGGGCGGATTTCTATGACCTATAAAATAGGATATATGCATGCATTTATGACCTAAAAATATTAAAATATGGCCAATAAAATTTAAAATATGACTTTACCACTTACACATTGTGTATATATTTTTTTTAAGTTTCATTACAATTCATTTTATTAAAATATAATATTATTAATTATTTAAAATATCTGTAAATTCTCAAAAAGTATCATTTTAATGCAAAATTTACAAAATATGATATAAAACTTCAAAATTTCTTTAATATGCACACAAATATGCAAAAAAAATATGACCTAAATTTGCATATTCATACTAAATATGCTACAATAGTTGAAAATTTCCTAAATATGCAATTATATGCACAATAAAAGTCGTTCCATTTTCACCAGGATGCTTGGAATCGGGTTTAAATTAGTCGGAAACCTGAAATAATGCAAAGGGGAAAAATATGACATGTCATAGTAGGCCTAATCCGCCCCCTAGTAATAAGCAACCTTATTCCCTCAATCATAATGTATTATAAGATGTCTAGCTTAACCTTAAAATTTATCCGTAAGGACACATTTCTGAAGTAACGCCACTGACATCTCAATTATTCTTTTCTTATTTCGTTCTGCACACTGTTCTTACATTCAACACAGAAGTTCAAGATGCAAAAATCATCTGCTTTCACGGGGCGAGTGCGGAAATATAAGCGTGGAAAAGTTTCCTCTAGCTCGTTTAAATTTCACAAAAGCGAATGATATAATGTCCCTAGCGATGATATTCCTACACGTAACCTGGAATGTATTCAGTCAGAGAGAACACGATGAAAGTATAAGTACCTGGTTTAAATAAGCATTTCTTCCAGACTGTATATTTGCAATAATAAAAGTTCCCATGTTTACAAGTAATAGCATGTGTTTCATTCGGTTGCTATGGTCGTATTTTACATGAAATTTAACCAATATAATAATTGAAGGGCGTTTTTTTTAAAGCCGATATCTACAATGGATGGCTCAGTGCTAGAGGTGACTAAGTGCCATCAAGAAAAGTGCTAATATTTGTGTGTATTGACCAGCAAAGATCGTATTTTATCTACGCCAAACATGACTAGCAGCCATTACTGTGTCTGTAACTGATACAGCAAGGCTGTTTGTCATGTTTGGCTTAGATAGAATACGATCTTTGCTGGTCAATACACACAAATATTAGCACTTTTCTTGATGGCACTTAGTCACCTCTGGCACTGAGCCATCCGTGTAGATATCGGCTTTTGAAAAAAACGCTCTTCAATATTAGAGTTCGGATTAATAAACTTAATTTTATTTCCAATGAGGGTTTTTTTTATATTAAAGTAAGATATAATTTTCCCACCTTATACCCTCATTTAAAATATAACAATGCTTGGATGGTTTGCCCTAAATTCCTCAAGTATTTATTCTTTAACATAAAATAATACAATGATACCCAGATTAAAATTGTCAAGGGAAAAGTTTAGGCATATTTATCTTTTGTATCAGAGAATAGAATTACATTAAAAAATATCCTGTTAAAATTAATCTTATGATTAAAAACAATGTAATATGTAGGAAGAGATAGTAAAATAATAATAAGAGAAACCAAGTATTGCGTTAAAAATGTGTGTTATCCTTGTAGTAATATCAATATTACCGGACAATGTCAATAAAAAATAAGCACTTAGTTATTACAATGTAGTGGTTTCACTTGCTGTTGATATTGCACTCCTCTTCTGTTGTAGGTTATGTAGGTTATGTTGTTTTCTTTCTCCTTGTAGAAAGTCAGGCGGTAACCGTCCAAGTATTATTTATATTAGGAATGCATTTCAGTTTTAGGGTTCGGATGTTTATGACCTAATGAACTAGAAAATATGACTGCAAATATGCCCTTAAAAATGACTAAATATGACCTAATAAAAGAACGTATTTTCTAAGAATAAATGAACCAATTTAAAACGTTTAATGGCTCTAAATTATTACATCACATAAATTCAATTTACATTATCACTTTTTTAAAAGTTTAAGGGTGATTTACAGTTTTACTTGTTGTGAACTTCTAATTTTAAAGAATCTTCTCCTTTTTGCTTGCTTCATCAACTCCAAATATTGTTTTGTAGACCATGCGTGTCCCTATAACATATGAACAACTGCTCTAACTTTAAAATTTAGTTACCTATTAATTGGGCATAAACATTAAATTAATGAAATAAATTTCAAGTTTAACTCGACGGTCTAGACCAATTAGTGCGTATACTAGGCCTATATAATTTCCTCCTTTACCGAATTCATAACTGAAATAGGACGTTAAATTACAAACGTGACCAAAATATGACATAGACCGTAAAAAGGACTAAAATATGACTTATATGCAAAATATCAACGGGCAGATTAGGATAACAAGAGTGCAAATCGTGTTTAATTTGTGTTTGAGGCTAGAATAAAGGACAGGATATAAATATGACATGCCATAAACATCCGAACCCTAATAATAATATATCAACTATACAAACACCTTTAAGTATAGGGGTATTCATGAACTCATATTACATTACACTACATGATTACATGACACTATCTTAAGAGAAAACCTTCTAACGCTGGGATTCAAACCCTTGACCTTCGGCTCTTCCACAGTGTGAAGGTTAAGAATAAAATACGTAATTACGCTGAAATCCCATCTGTACTTATACTAATCATACCAATTATTATGATTATTATGATTATGATTATTATTATTATTATTATTATTATTATTATTATTGGCCTACTATTATTGCAGCATAACCAATTCTTCAAACATTTCTAACGAAACATCTGACATGAGAATATATTACTACCAATTTTAAGAAAATCTGTAACAGTAAAGTGGGTAAAAAGCAAAAGATCAATAATATTCTAATTTCATATTCCAGTTTTATTGTTTATTGACGTTGAAATTTGTTTGGTAATAGTTTTTTGGAAATTTAATTTAATTACTTATGAAAAAATAAAAAATCTTGGCTAGAGGTAATAGTAAAACAATTTTCATTAGGTAAACAACTTGATTGTGTTTTTAAACTTGTAACATATATGTTTTAATTTATAGCAAAGAAAGTTATAGTGTATTACTATGAGTTTCCGTGTTCCATATATATTCCCTCAAACGGAGAGTGTTCCATGGCCAGAAACATTTGAGAAACAGTGTTGTAAATATTTAAATTTTTCTTCGGTAAATCGTTTGAACAAGTGGAGGAATTCAAATATCTGGGAACAGTAATTACAAATATAAATAATATTAAGGCAGAAGTTAAGTGTAGACTCAAATCAGGAAATGCTTGTTTTTATGCAGTTCAGAAACTCTTATCTTCTCGTCTTCTGTCCAGAAAACTAAAAATTAAGATTTATAAGACTATTATCCTGCCTGTTGTATTATATGGATGTGAGACATGGCCGCTAACTGATCAGGAAGAACATAGTCTGAGAGTTTTTGAAAATAGGGCGCTTCGAAAAATATTTGGGCCCAAGAGGGATGAAAATGGGGACTGGAGAAAATTGTATAACGATGAGCTTCAGGACCTGTACGCATCACCAGATATAGTAAGGGTAATTAAATCGAGAAGGATGAAATGGGCTGGACATGTTGCACGCATGGGGGAGGAAAGACATATCTCAAAAATATTGACTGGGAGACCCGAAGGGAAAAGACCACGTGGAAGACCTAGACGTAGGTGGGAGGACAATCTTAGAACGGATTTATGGGAAGTAGGATTTATGGGGGATGATTGGATGGAGTTAGCACAGAATAGGGTTGAATGGCGGACTCAGATGCGCTCGGAAATGAACCTTCGGGTTCCATAAAATAGATAATATTCCTTTAGCTTGCTTAGGAATTTTCTATTGCCATTGAGTAAGTAAGTAAGTAAGCATGTTTACCAACCTGTGAGCTAGGGTCGGGGGAGATGAATCTGAGCTGGTATCGGCCTCCTAAAGCCACTACTCCGCAGGGAAATCGAACTACGGTAGTATCATTTCTAACAGGAATAGCTGCTATGGCGGCGAAGCCCTGCGAAGCTGTTGCTCTAAGCAACTGCAGGCGGCCCGCGAGCCCGCCGGGATGTGGGCCCACGAGTTGCACTTCCAGGTCACCAGAGAGCGCGGTATAGTTGTGCAGTACCCGAAGTTCGTAGCACATTCCTACGTCTCCTGAAACAAAAGAGAAACTTTCGTCAAAATGTTAATGTGATTGTAGGCTCGGATAATAATGAAGATGTGACTGTTGTTTTGAACCTATGCTCTATGCAGAAGAATGCATCTTTCATAGTATCATTTTCGTAACTTAAAAAAGGTCATCAGAAGTGAAAATTCGTACAGGAAAATTGGACAGTAGATAGTGTATACAGATAATAGTATAGTAGAAATATATTTTTTTCTGACTATTCCACTCATATACCGCGTGTTCGATATTGACACTTCTTTTTGGTTATGAAAACATGTGAAAGCGGAACTCTCAAACTGTGAATATGCCACACTTCTTCTGTCACACTTCAATTTCTTTAATATTTTTCTGCACGACTTAACTAATTAGTGGTACTTACGAATGTTGTTGCCGTGGATCGTAAGTTGACATTCCCACACGCAATCTTGTTGCTATGTGCGGTAAGAGTTTCCTTGCGGAAAGAATTTACTTACGCCACACCTCATAATACAAGCCTTCATGGACAATGCCCCCCCCCATGGACAAGGTTCCCATAAACAACAACAAATGCGAATCACTTTCTGAAGTAAACATCTATCTTCAATAATGTATATACATACTATTTTCAGGTAATGTCTCAATTAATTTTAATAAATTGATATAAATAATCATCGTGCAGGAAATAGCATGCAATACTCGTGCCGTAAGCGCATAACGGATCTCGGAAAATTGAAAATACTCTGCGCGAGCGCCTCGTTTTTTCAAACTTTATCCTCGATCCGTATGCATCGCTTACGGCACTTGTATCGCAATATACTATTTTGTTATGTAAACAATTGACAGCAGAACTCTCTAACTATGCCTCATTTCACATTTCCAACTTTTCCCGTGGATTTTCCAAAAAATTTCTTTCATAGAAGCCTTGTCCTTACAGTTTTATTAACTCTTATAAATATAATTTTTTATATTTCTTTATTTTTATTTTTAGTTTTCTTTCTATCTCCTCAAATCCCTCCCCGAAAGAAAATTCTGCGTCCGCTACTGATGCCAATCCTTCTAACTGGTCATCCTGTGAGCTGGGGACAATAGGCCTACCGTTATTTCCAAAATATAACACGATTCAATTGAGTTAGAAACGAAACCCTTAAAAACAAAATTTTGAATGACGTACTGTACAATAGTTGGAAATGAAGCCAGCAAATAGTAAAATGTGATAACATAAACCAAATCTTTGATCACAATAAACAGCATTTTTTCATTGTATCAATATCAATCCGTACGGTACTTCATAAAAATGATAACATTACCCGACTGATAAAATTATCCGCAATTACATTAAGCGGCGTTCACTGTAGTATGCTTTGTGTTTTGGTAATTTGTTAATCATAATAATTATTATCTTTATTCTCTGCCTCTCAAATAGCCTTCTCTTCGCCCTAGCTTCCTTTGCACTTGCCTGGGGAGTTCCTTGTGCATTGTGGATGCGGTTCTTGTCAATTTGTTGAGTTGCTTTCTCAGATTTTAAAGGGATACATTTCAATTTTTAAGTGTGCAAAATATTGTGTAGCACTATAAAGTACTGTGTATATAAACAAAAAGATTAACTTCATTATCATCCATGCTGTCAATACTTGAAGAAGTATGAGATAAGAGATTGGGACGTGGTTGGATTGCTATTTGGGGCGAGAGGGACAATTTCGAAATTTTGTGTCAATTTTTTCCAAAGTTTTGGTATACTGCCTTCAGCCACATTGCAGGAATTGGCTTTAAACATTCTTCAAGACTTGCTCCATATTGTCCATAACCATTTGTATTAAGACATTTTAAATAAATACGAGTAGAAAGGAAGGCCTTTATCGATAGCTGCTTTAAAATTTAATATAAAAATATATAACCTAAATACTGAAAATTAAGGAAAAAAATCTCATCTTAAAAAAATAAATATTGTTCTTAGAATTGTCTTGATTTGGCTGTATCCTATTGGCACCCTTAATTTATGGCAGTTATCCTAACTCGATTTTCTCTCTTTGACCTTATTCTTTTAGGACGTTTAAAGAACACAAAATCCTGGAGTGTTTTCATTAACTTCTTTAATTGTATCTGTTTTATGAGAAATAAATAGTGTAAATGTGAGCGAGTTTAAACTGAACAATACAAGAGGGAGCACAATGTTTTCTTCCTGTCACCTTCATTAAACTACTCACTTCAGACCGGCAAGTTTGCCGGTACCTTTGGAGCTGCTGGTCATGAGTATTAGATTCCAACGCCTGCGAATGTTTGACTAGACTACACGCAACACACGCTTGCCGGAGTAGTTGCCTGCGTGGTTTTGCACAGGCGTTAACTCCTGGCGTTCCTCAATGCATTGCAGTGTGCATGATTTAGGCCAAATGCATGCGAAGATTATGGGAATTTTGCAAGAACAATAATAATAATAATAATAATAATAATAATAGGCTAATAATAATAGGCTAATAATAATAATACTAATAATAATAATAATAATACTAATAATAATAATAATAATTCCGTTTGCAAATCCGTTATTATTATAGGTGGAATTTAGTGTGTTTCACACTTTATAAAAAAATAAGGCCTATAAAAATCTAATTTAACATCCCAATTGGAAGCAGTGATCCCTTTTATAGCAAGGGAAACAAAAAGAGATAAACGTAATAAGCAAAACACATACTAAAGTTATCATACAACAGTTGTACAATGAGAGTTTTGATTGTGTTGAAGTGGTGTATACGTTTATATTGGATGGAATTCGCTTTGACGGATTCCACACTAATGAAAATCCATGTAAAAACCACGAAGTGGGGGTGCTCGTTTACGAGAATTAAAAATATTAAATTATTTGAACTGGAATGAGGAAATAGCTTTGTATCATACCAGTACACGATGACAGTTTCAAACACAATTACTGTGCGGTTGAAAACGAATCATGTCTGCAACGTTTATTAATTATCACGAAAATTCCACCGATGTTGAACTGTATTAATCCTCATTTTTACTTTTTCTATCATAGCTACAAAATCATTGCACTTATGAGGATGAAACTTCGTATTGTAATATTTTAGACATTCATTAAAATTAATTTCGGTTCTGCCAGATTTTTGAAGTGAAACTTCCTTAGCCGCGGTAGGGGTAAATCGAGAGTTGTGTAACGCTCAAAAATCGTCACGAAATTAATGTAACGCTCAAAATCGTCAATAAATTAGTGAGGTGTGACGGAACGGACTGCACAGAAAACAATTAACTCAATGATTAGGCTTATCCAAAGTTAAAAAATCCAAAAATTAAAAATTAAAAAAATCGAAAATCCAAAATTAAAAAAAAAATCCAAAAACAAAAATTGAAAATCCAAAATAAAAAAATAAAAAATTCGAAGACCCAAAATTTAAAAAATCCAAAATTAAAAGATATAAAAATCCAAAATTAAAAAATTCAAAGATCCCAAATTCACAAGTCCAAAAATCCAAAAGTAAAAAAAAAATTCAAAATTCAAATCCAAATATCCAAAATTTAATAAATAAAAAATAAAAAATTTCGAAAGTAAAAAATTTAAAAATAAGAAATAAAAAATAAAAATCCCAAATTTATAATTTAACAATTAAAAAATCCAAAATTAAAAATTTGAAAATTAAAAAATCGAAATTAAAAAAGTCCAAAAACTCAATATTAAAAAGTCCAACAATCGAAAATTCAAAAAATCCAATAATCCAAAATTGAAAAATAAAAAAATTAAAACAAGTTTCACTTCTGTCGCGTGGCGTTCCACGCACACTTTTTTTAATTGAGGTAAGGTTGGAATATTTTTTCCATAAAATCCAATATGCACAACATAAGATCAATATTTATAACATGGTTTAATGACATCACTGGCCTATAATCTAATTTGATAATGAATATAGTACAAAACTATTTATTTACCTATCTCAATTCCTTCATCCAATCTCAAGGAAACTGCAGATGGTATTATGTCGAAATCTACCCTTAAATTTAGCATAGTGATATGCCTTCACGAATATGATTATGAAACGAGCATAGCGAGTACTTTATGAGATTGTGTGGGGGACGGGAAAATGTCTGTCTGACTGTTCGTCTGTCTGTCCGTCCGTGTGTCTGTACGCGCGATATCTCAAATACGCTTTATCGGATTTTCATAAAAAGTGGTATACGCATCTATAACGTCCATGAGAAGAAATCTATTGACATTAGACCAAATCGGTTGACCGGTACCGGAGTAATGCCCTATTTTAGTGCCTATTTTATGGTAATATATTAGAAAGGATTTATCAAATGTGAATTAGTTATCATGTCAACATATTGTTTTAGAGTGCTCATATACGGCTTTGGAAGCTGCAATATAATTAGCTATGACAAATAACCCTATTCCTTCACAAACGCTTATCAAACTAAGCCGTTAAACCGAGCGAGGTGGCCGAAATGATGTCTTGGACTCGCATTCTGGAGGACCAGGGTTCAAATCTTGTAGTAGGTCAATTTTATATTTTTTTTGTATTCTTATGTGATTATGCTTTTATGTGAGTATGCAATTGTTAAGATAAACAAAACTGTATAGTTCTGCTGATGCTGAACGATTTTAATATGATTTTTTAAAATAAACTAGATCTTTGTTCTTCCGTAAGCCCTGCTTAATGAATCAATCTGGAGCTTAACTCGGAAATCAATAAAAAAAATATTTTCTGCGTATCATAATTGCAATTATAAATGATTAAATAAAAGCATTCTGGCACTTTGTCACATCAGTTTACCTTTTTTATAATGTCACTTTGTCACATCAGTTTACCTTCTTTATAATGTTATTATGTTTAAAAATCTCCAGAGAGCTTGACTTATTTTTTTTAAAGTGAAGTGGGAGATAAAGAGTCTAGTGAAATAAATATAAAGAAATTTATTTCGTAGTATGAAATCTTTTCGAGATAACATGGAGATAATTATATAATTCAGACGAGGCAAGGCCACTGATGTAATTAAGATATGAAGAAGGATGAAGAGAAGAACAAAACACAAGACAGTCATGGTTACTACACAAGAAAACCCACTCTCTCGTCTACAGATGACAATGAGACGAAGTTTGGAAGCACTTAGTATTTTTAAATCCACTCAGTTGTAGATAACAGCATTAAACTGATTCCAATGCACTTAACAAACAATAGAGTAACAAGTTCTGAAATGTTCAATCGGTGAGTTTGTAGATTGATCTACTGTACGTACAGAATGGCACAATAGTAATTCGATTTATAGTGCACTTTTATAAGTTGAGAGTGAAAAGTTTGAAACAGCTCCATGTAATGGTATCAATAACGATATTAGGGTGCGGTTTGGATGCATTTTATAAACAGAGCGCAAATATATTTTTACCAGCTTTATAGGCCTATATGTCTACAATAATATAACTTTATGGATATACCCTAGGCTTACATAAAATAATAACAATACTAATAATAATAATCAAGTCGGCCGCGGTGGTTTGGAGGTAGCGTGCCCGCCTCTAGATCCGCAGGGCGCGGGATCAAACCCGGCCGCGGTCGATGAATTTTTCAGGACGTAAACATCATGGGCACGGAGTCCTCCGGGAGGGACTTTAAGCTGGGGTCCCGTGTCGTAGATTTACGGCACGTAAAAGAACTCCAAGCCTAAATTAGAACCTCTGGACAAAATTTGTCGGCCCTTTCACGTCCAAGAAATACTTAGTTTCCAGAGGGGGGTTGCGAGGCGATGGGCTTACCACCTGTCCCTCTACCCTCTCTCGGAAAATAAGCATATCAAAATTAGTATAGGTAATGAAACCTCCGCTTGGAGGCCCCTTCGCCCCACCTGGGGATCATAGGGTACCAGAAACCAGAAAAAAAATAATAATCATAATATTTTTACTTTCTGTACTGTAGCATGGGTACTAGGTAGATTCTCTCTCTCTCTCTCTCTCTCTCTCTCTCTCTCTCTCTCTCTCTCTCTCTCTCTCTCTCTCTCTTCGGTAATGCAGATTTCTTACAAGCTTTGTAGATAAACTGCCGTCGTTAGCATTTTGAAAATATATCCTTCACCCTGTTTGAAAATTTAAACACTACTCTCGATTGGTAAGTAGGGACTTCTCATTCAGTTCTTATTATTGTTTAGGCATAGATGCTGACAGAGAAAATGTATTTTTCCCGGACGTATGCTGCATATTATGCCCATATCGGGTGAAGTGGCATAACTTCCTCATTTTCAGTAAGATTCTACAGATATGTTACTAGTATTAAAATATAAATTCTAAGCTTATTTATCTCGTTGTCTTTGGCTATCTAAAGTGTATTTTTCGAGTTTTGGTTTGTCATTGGAATTTCTTAACACCGTGTATATCTGCCTTTCAATCGATATGGAAGCATCGTTTATACGTACTTTGCCTGCAGAGTATTCTCCCTTTTGCCTGTCATGTGCTTTAGTGTATAGAATATGCATTTGATCAAGTGGCTTTAAGTGGCCACGACTATCAAGTGCTTCGCTCTAGCAGAGTTTCCATTCACTTTGAATAATATTGTTCATAAACGAGAGTTTCTACCGGTAAATTCAGTTTATTTGGAAAACCGTCCAATTCTCCATTCCAAACATTATCATCATGCTTGGAATCAAACCCCCAACTCACCTGGTTGGAAGCCCGAGAAACAATAATAAGTTAATATATATTATTATCAAATATGAGGGTCATTCAATAATTAGAGACAAACTGACCTGGAGAAAAAACAGTTTATTTTTACGAAACAAGACTTTTCCTACTTTTCAACATAATCCCCATCAACATTTATGCACTTGTCCCAACGGGTTACTATCTTTTTCATACGGGCTGCAAAGAACTCTTTGTCTTTGTGTCGGAGCCAATTTTCAACAAATTTCTTGACATCCTCGTTATCCTGGAACTTCTTCCCACGAAATGTCTCATTCATTGGACTAAACAATTCGAGTTTCAAATGAGGATGTTGCAACTTCAACAGGCCGGCCAGAACGGTGTTCGTCAGTCACTAATTCTCGACCACTTTTGAATTGTTCTACCCACGTGTAAAAATTTCCACGGTTCATACAACTTTCACCATATACTTCAGTCATTCTAGAATATATATCAGCTGGTTTTTCACCTTCAGCAATCAAAAAACGAATCAAAGAACATTGTTCAACCAATGTGGAATTTTCAAGAAGACCCGACAACGTTAAACTTAATTTTGAGGTTATAAACAGAGCAATGTTGATCCATCAGCTGATTCGAACTCATCCCAGTGATGCCAACTTAAAATCCTAAATGTATGAAACTTGTACCACTAACCATCTTTTCCCCAGACCAATTTGTCCCTTTAATTATTGAATGACCCTCGTAATAAATTACTATCCAGTACGGTTGCATGGTTCAGAACCAATGGTCTCTTGCTGAATTAGATAAAAACTTACTCTATATTTTTTACTTTAAAGTCTGTGTTAGATAATACATCACAAAATGGTTAAAATTTTAAAATTTAATTGTTTTAGACTGGATTATAAACTCAAAAGTGATTCACATTTTGATGGAGATATGTATTCATGAACCACATAATATTATCTCCGTTGAACATTACTTGAGAATATAATACTGTAGCAGCAAAGTTCCTCTGCCACTTGGATTCGAACCCACGACTTTCCGTGCCTCTACTCTACCAAAAGAGCTAGCCAGAGTTCGATTCACAGCGCCAGATGGAATCTCTCTCCTATGACTAATTACCATAAATTTTTGTGACCAGATTTCCACTGTTATTGTACAGAGAGAGTTGTGTATTGATGAGCCACAGAAGATTTTCTCGGTTGAACATTACATGACAATATTATAGGAGAGAAATAGTCACATTTTGATTTTAAAACGGTAAATTATCCAGGATAGTTTTCTAATCAGAGCAACTTGATCTCTGCTTACCAATATCATGTAAGAGATCTGTTTGTTTTCATTTTTTCCAGTCATTAGATATGGATTATTACTTTGGGGAGCTCAAGTAGATTTAGAGGACCATTATGTTGCAGAAGGGATTTCTTAGAATCATTAAAAAATGTCCCAGTACGTAAATCTCTTTTCGTTGAATATGACATTTTAACAATCCTAAACCTTTATTTAATAGGTATCTTAGTGCACATTTATACCAACGTTGATGATCATAATCTTCGAAAAATGTGTATAATACACAAACATAAACTAAGTTCTTAACATTTCAAAATTTATATTAAGTCGAAAGACAAGGCTCAAAAGCATTGACTGGGAAACCCGAAGGGAAAAGACCACTTGGAAGACCTAGACGTAGGTTGGAGGACAATATTACGATAGATTTGAGGGAAGTAGGACTTGCGAAGGATGGATGGTTGGAGTTAGCAAAAGAATAGGGTTGAATGGCGGGCTCAGGTCAGCGCGGCAATGAACCTTCGGGTTCCATAAAATAGATAATATCCCTTTAGCTTGCTAAGGAATTGTCTATTGCCATTGAGTAAGTAAGTAAAACAGTACACTCATATGTAGGCTAACCTATTTAGGTCTCACATGCTATAACGTGTTACTTGAAGAAATAAGAAAATACAACAAACAGAGTTTTCAAACACACATTACTTATGGTAAAGAGGAAATCTATTCTCTTGGTGAATTTTAAAACTTAAAAGTGATTGCAAACATGTTATAACATTTATTTTTTATGCTTTATTTATGGTCTGTCAAATGCCCTTTTATTTCTTCATTATGCCTACATTTCAGCTTCTCCTTTTTGAATCTTTCATATATGATTTTGTTATATATATATTGCTGATTTATTTAAGTTCTAAATCATATCAGAATGCACTACAAGCAGCATGCGATTGGATTCATAGTGAGCGTTACGATAATTTGCGTTGTTGGATAAGTTCATTATTCAGTGTAATTCACAATATTCCCAACGGGATTTAGGAATTCTGTAACTCAATAATTTCGGCAGATAGGACAGAAAGGATTTTATTATATTCATTGGGTTGAGGTGTTCTCTGGTTTTAATGCAACATCAAACAGTGAAACAGATATATAAATGTAGAACAAATGTGGCAAAATATCTACGAGTTATCTAATAATAACTAAACAAGGTTAATTTAAAAATTCCAATCTTTGCTACATGGATACTAAACTCTGACTCGTAAGTGCGGTGAAAATCTTCAGCTCTTGATTTTGTAAAAGGGACTGACTGTTAAAATTGAATTAATCCGTATCGTACTTTTCTTCCACCAGGGCCATGCGTTATTAGTAGGCCCTATATCATGCAAGGAGCCTATAATGCATTTTAAAGAGACACTTCCTTTACTTTATTAATTCTGCAAAAATAACAATTAATTCACAAAAGAATTCCCTTTGTTGACACTTAAAATAACAGCTTTTGCTACCAATCTGAATAGAGATGACCATAAGATTTTCTAAACATATGATAATTATTATAAAAATTACAAATCGCCTATCTGTTTAGACTACCTGTAAAACCTTGTTGTGCAAGGTAGTCTAAACAGTGCAGACAGGGGAAATAGAATTTTGTATCTTAACTCACTTGCTCGTTGGGGGCCCTGCCCCCAGATCCCCAACTAAGGTTCTCGGGAAAGGTTTTTCTTTACATTTTTTTTATTCATTATTTTTTTTATTATGAACTCACACCGTATCGGAAATAAAGTCCGTGTATTTAGACTGCCTTATAGCCTATTACCGTTTATCCATACTAAACCTAAAAATGTGCGGGAAGACTTTAGGAATTTTTTTTGGGGTGAAAAATAAAAATTATAACTTTTTAAATTTGTACGTCGGTTACAAGCGATAGAATATTATAAAAATTTCTATTCCGTTGCATCCGAAATAATTGCATGGAAAATATAGGAAGAAATTATGTACAATGGCAGTCATCGATGTCACGCGATTCAATTTGATGACTTTAGATAATTCTGGTTTTGCTGGATTCGAGTAAATCGATAGAAACCGCTGTTTTCTAAGGGAAATAGTACCTCTGAGATTTTCTCCACAGAAATCTTGACAATTTGGTTAAGTGAGTAAAAAAGAGAGAAAAGGACATAATTGGTCAATAGACATTAAAGCCTTAACCTAAATCCTTTTTTGGGTTAAAAGTTAAACTGAATTGGTGCATGCGAGTTTATAGTCTCACCGTTGTTCCTGCATCGTTTGAAAATTCCTTAGGGCGCAATACAGTCGTCACTTGTTAAGTTTTTTTGTAGCTCGCGACGAGTGTCTTCTCTTTCTTTTTTATACGCATTGACCTCACTCTCTTGTTTCTTGCGAAGTTGCAGAAGTAATGGCAAAGAGAAACAATGAATGGCGCAAGTCGCAAAGCGCTAAACTGCTGACACCTATTGCTTTCACGGCAAAACAAAGCACTAGATTTTACCAAAACAAATTTATATAGCATGTACCTCGAGTAGGTTTTGTCCCCTTTAATGATCTTACATTGTTTCCGTTGCCTAGCAGGAAATTGAGCGTACATACTACACAATTTGTCACCACTATAGCTGCACTAACTTCTGTGTTGATAAATTTCATGTTATTTATCTCCTATGAGGGATTTGTATGTCGTGTATAAAATATTTCCACCTATTCCCTCGTATAAATTTTTTTTGTTAAAATATCAGCTCATAGCTTTGTCAAATCTAAAATTTATATTTGTCAATATTATAAAACATAGTTAAAAATTATGTCTGTCAGTTTTATAAGATAATTTTCGTATATTGGACAATATATTTCGGCTATTCAGACATCTTCAGGTCCTTTTCTTTCACCAGGTGATCTTACTCTGTTGGTTAATTCATTACAATGGACCTGAAGATGGCTGAATAGCCGAAATATATTGTCCAAAAAATACGAAAATTGTCTTATAAAATTGACAGCTATAATTTTTAATTAAGTTATGTTTTATAATATTGACAAGAATAAATTTTAGATTTGACAAAGCTATGAGCTGATATTTTAACAAAAACATTTTATACGAGGGAATAGGTGGAAATAATTTATACACGACATGCACTAACTTCATTTCTATTCCTGTCTATTCAGCATGTATATTGATACTCTTACTTGCTATGTACGAATGTTTTGTTACAATCAATAAAATGTTTGCTCAAATTATTACGTGCCAGAATGATACTTTCTACGATTACATAATGTCTGTCCGATCATCTGTACAAGCGATAACTCGAATATACTTAATCAGAATTTCATGTAAATTATAACCTCCATAGAATAAACGCTGTTGAATCTGGACCAAAAAAGGTTGACCGGTACCGAAGTAACGACCAATTAACGGGCACATGTATTTATCCCGACATCATTCCCTTATATGGCTGTTACGCTAACAGTAGAGTGTAAGATTTAATCTAACATCCTTTTTTCTTCTTTTATTATTATTAAATACAACTCAAATACATGGGTTAAACATACAATAAGGTTCTTTGTAAGAATCTTAACATTTTCGAAAGCAAATAATGTTATATTTTCTTTATTAAAACATAATAATAATAATAATAATAATAATAATAATAATAATAATAATAATAATCTGTTTTCCTATATCCCCTATGTTGGGGCGAAGTAGAGGTTTCTGTTACCTATGTGAATTTTGTTACGCTTATTTTCCGAAAGAGGGCAGAGGGACAGGTGGTAAGCCCATCACAATCCCCTCCGGAAACTAAGGTATTACTTGGACGTGAAAAGGCCGAGAAATTTGTCCAGAGGCTCTAATCTTGGGCTTGGAGTTCTTTTATGTGCCATAAATCTACGACATGGGCCCCCCCAGCTTAAAGTCCCTCCCGGAGGACTTCGTGCCCAGGATTTGTACGTCCTGAAAAATTCACCGACCGCGGCCGGGTTTGATCCCGCTACCTCTAGACCACAGCGGCCGATAATAATAATAATAATAATAATAATAATAATAATAACAACAACAACAAAAGTAATAATTTTTCTTTCAAAAAATGCAATATTTTTTCAAATGTGTTTGTAAAATCGATGTTAGAAAAATACACAATAATATAAGCATAATAATGGATTAACACATTTTGAATAAGCTTCTAACGTCGATTTTAGACACAATAATACAATAATGTAGAAGTAATGAAGCCATATGGGATGAGTTGAGATAGGCAATATAATTATTGTTCCTACTGCCAAGTCATGTACCACGACGCATGCGTTCATCGTCAGTTTCGCTGTGCGACGTATTGCGCATACGTCATTTTTTAGCGTACTGACAATATGCGTGCGTCAAGGTACTTGACAGTACATGCCCTCAAAAGCAAAAGTTTGTGTGTGTGTGTGAGAGAGAGGGAGAGAGAGAGAAAGAGAGGGAGTGAGAGTGATGAGAAAGACACATAGGGAACAAACGCTTTTTGTGCTCTTTCTTTGAATTCAATAGGCCTCAGAGCTTAATATATTTCCTGAAAATCCTGGAAAGCAGCTTTTATTTACCGTATTTTACGGACTATAAGACGCTCCGGACCATAAGACGCGCTTTGATTTTACGGTTGAAATTTCAAAGGAAAATAAATTTAATGTGACTCTAAACAAAATTTTTTAAAAGTAAATAATATACTTCATTGCATAAACAAATTATAACCTTGTACAATAGAATCAGTGTAAAACACTTCTATTTTAAAACCTGCGTTGTACGAAAATCGCTTCTGTACAAGTGGCATCGCGTAAATTTTAACAACTGAACTGATTACTCATGAAAGACTAAAGTTATCTTTACATCATCTGACCCTCAATTCAGCATACGGTTAGTGTAACGGGACTAGGCTGTATAGAGGTCATACCCTTCATTTAAACCCCCGGCGGAGACAACTCCTTTCGTATAAACGAACTCATCTTTCTCTTTTCGCTTTGTATACCTGGCTCCCAGCTACCCTCATTTTACGAGTATAACAAGTGTATTGATGCACAGTCCGTGCCACCTTGATTATAATTATCGTATTCCGGCAATATTTACCATTATTTTAATTTTTGTAGTGTATTTCGGACCATTAGACGCACCCAACTTTCAAGGCTTTGTTTTCAAGGTAAAAAAGTGGATCCTATCGTCCGTAAAATACGGTATATAACTTCATTCTAGTGCATCGTAAATGCTATGGAATGAAAAAAGTGTGAAAGGAGTAAATCTGTGATTGTTTTTCATGTTTTTCTATTAGGTTACATACTTCTATTACTTTTAAAGGCATGACTATTTGGATGTCTCATATTTTATGAGAAATTTATATAAAATCATATTTGTGAGATCTGAATCTAATCCTCCTTTTCCTAGAGAAATAATGAAGCTGTTTTATTATTCTCTTTCTCCTTGCTAAGCTTTTTCTCGAGAACGAATTTTTTTGCAGCTTCCTGTTTCCATTAGAGTAAATCCTTGGTCTTACTTATGATTTATTTCATTTTTAAGAAGCAGACCTCTCCTATTTCAGTTATCTTTTACAACGCCCTATCAGCAAGTCAAGGTATTAACCGCAGCTTTATAAGAGAGTTCTTGAAAACAAATATCACTGTAAAAACTTTAAATACCTTAGGCCTATACTCAGACGTAAATTCAGACAAGTGGAAGATATTAAAAACTTATGATCTAACCACTGCTATCAGGTCAATTAGGAAACAATAGTTGATATTAAAGAAACATTCGAGAACACTATCTTTTATATGACGAATGACGAAAAGTCCCTAGGTCATTTGTTTACAGAAATTCAAGAATTTATTACCATAATATAAAGACACATGGCTGACTGACTGACTGACTGACTCACTCACTCACTCACTGACACTTGTACCAAATTTCAAGTTTCTAGCTCATCTGGAAGTGGGCAAACATTAATGTCAGTGAGTGAGTGAGTGAGTGAGTGAGTGAGTGAGTGAGTGAGTGAGTGAGTGAGTGAGTGAGTGAGTCAGTCAGTCAGTCAGCCAGCCATATGGTTTTATATTACAGGGACTAGTGGCCTTAGGCAGCAAAAATTGTTCTACTTTTGGTTCAAAATATTAATGACAATCTCAAGAAATATAAAGGAAATAAATCTTCTTATCTACAATAATATTTTTATAAACAATATTCTTTGTTCACACGTTATCACCAAATTGGACGTCAGTTGTTTTTTTTTTAAATACAGTACTTGAGAAATTAAGCACTTGTAGAGCTTAGTCAGAGGGTACGGAAAGGTGATTGAGGAAGCTGATGCAAGATATGTGCAAATGGGAGTTAATAAAATCCCCCAAAAATAAGCAAATCTATTTGTACGACAGAATCACAAATAATGGTATTATTTTTCAACTTTAATGGACCATAACTACTATATCAGCAGCAATGATTCTTGCACAAATCACATTTATGATCGAGCGATAACTACTATAGGAATCATAAAGGAAGAGCTACGTTGACTGCATAAGCTAACAACTTAAATGACCCCGTTCATAAAATTCAATGACGTATCGCAATCCAAGCAGGGACAAGCTAACAAACGAACCAATCATTCAAAACTGCGATTACATCCCACAACCATATCACATATCATATGAATCGAAGTTCGAGACGAATTCAGTATCCATATCTATTGACATCTGCATCTCAAAATATAGCCCATGTATTTACATTACTGGGATGGAAGCCAGAATGAAATGAGCTGGCAATAGTTCCTTCAGCTGGGATAATCATACTGCTTCGTCTTTTTGTGTGATGTCAGCGATATAAAAGAATGTTCTTTTTAAAACAATCTCTATATATATATAAGAGGCTTTGTCCTGACTGACTGAATGAATGACTGACTGACTGACTGACTGACTGACTGACTGACAGGAATCAACGTAGAGCCTAAAATATAACAGGTAGAGACTTGGAATTTTGACAGTACCTTCGTTTCATAATGTAGGTGCTCACTAAGAAAGGAATTTACAAAATTTTGATTTTAAATGCCAAAAATTAAATGCTTTTGAGAAACCTTAATCCCTTTTTACACAGAATTATAAAACCCCAATCACAGAACATATTGTTGCTAATGTATCAGATGGCTTTGGAAAAAAAAATGCAAGTTTGACAAATAAGAGAAGGTATCAATTTATAATTCATGTTATAAATAACTATTAAAGAATGTAATCCACGAAAATAATGCAGTCACATAACTTTTCTCTACCCTGGACATAGAGAAAACAATACGAGGTATGGTAATATGGTATATTATTATATCGCAGGTTTTTGGAGAGAGAAGTATGAAAGGGATATTGCTTTCTGTTTAATTTCATCCCCAAAACAGTTTTATGGTAACATGAGAGGGAGAAATAAAATTTTCCGCCTCGATATTACAATTTTATGTTACAGGAATTTCTGTTTCTTCTTATTTGAACCCTTACCAGGCTTGCTGTGTACAAGCGATGCGATGCAGAATTCTACATCCTCTATGATCCATAAAAAAACTATATCAAGCGTTTTCTGAGGGAATAGTTTGAGTGTGATTAGTCGTTCTTCCTATTTCAATTTATAAATACCTATATAATGACCTAGAATTTAAAAATCGAAAGTCCTTCATAAGTTAATTTCCAATTACAAAATACAAAACCCGGGCGACGCGGGGCCTTTTAAGCTAGTTAATCTACATTAGACTGTTAACATATGGATGAAACATTCCTGTTTGTAAAGAAGGAAGACAGTTTAATGAAAAGCAGACGGACGCAGTGAATTTATATTTCAAATAAGCCACTTTTGCTGGAAGATAAGAGAGTTACGTAGCAGGGAGCAGATAGGCCCGGCTGAGTTTTACGACCGGAAGCAGCAGGTAGCGCCACGAGACGGCAGGGAGCGGAAACACTTGAATCTAGCGTCGCGTGACGATTATTCTTTTGTTTTCGAGATCTTAGCTTGTTTATTTCGTGACTGTGCTATTTGGAATTAGTTCTCCTAAAACCCTCTTCTCTTTCTAAACTTATCCGATAGAAAAGTTCATTAAAATTTCTTGCAATTATTCACAATAATTTCAAGACTTACCGAATTAAAACCAGCTGAATTTCGATAAAAAAAAATTCCCTTTAGGCAGGCCTACAGGCTGAGGTAGATTTTGAAGTGCTAAATCTCGCCTTATATGAGAGCTATCGAGAAACCAGTTATTGATTTGTAGAGTATTCACCAAGAGATTTTCAACGATACCCCATAAGACGTGGTTTCAAAAATTTCGTATTTCCATCCCCCAAGCACCCCAAAAACCCCCGAATCGTTGGTGTCACTGTGAACTCCATAGGGGGTTCTCTAATTTATTCAAACAAAGTTTCCCTCTATACTTCATAGGGGCCGAGATATAAATTTTTCAAAACTTCAACCCCCTCCCCCGACTCTCCCTTGGGCCAATTTTGCTCAATAACGAACTTGTCCGAACGATTTGGGATAGAAATAACATAATAAAATTTGGTTCAAATATCTTCAAAATTATGGCTGCTAGCGTGTAAAGATATATTATATAAATATCACAATTTTTTTTAACGGGTGGTGGTTTCGTAGATTTTCTTCGAAATCTACCTAAAAATACTTCAAAGAAGCATAGCAATCTAAATTTGTTTCGAAATTAGTCTATGACTATAGTATTATTCAACGCTACAACGCTTTAGCCATTGAACCAGAAAATATATCAATGAAACTTTCCGTCCTAGGTACTGTTCGTGCCATTTTAAGAAGACCTCGTCCCAAACCATGGTCTATCTATATAAAATATTATAGTTTCCTAATCCAAAAATTGCACCGACGCCGACAAAGAACGGGCGCTCTTGTAGTCGGGTGGATTTCCCCAGTGTTGCCGCTGTCATTCATCACTTCTCATGTGAAGTAAACGTGCTGTGATACGTATTTGTTAACATTGCACTGGACTGCAGATAAGTGTGGATACGCCTAATTACCTTTCTATTCATTAATTGAGAGGTCGAAGAGGATTAGGGTGGCAGCAGGTAGAGGAAGTTCTTGGAAAAAAGAAGTCTGCAAGAAGTGGCATCCACATTACTCTTCAAGTTTCGACGTGAATATGTCGAGCCAATTGCTGTTCCTTTCAATTTTTTCCAGTCAGTCTTCTTTGGGAAGTCTGCCGCTCATTTCTCGTAATGCACATTTTTAAAACCTGCTTTTCTCATAATTCAAACAGTTTGCCAGGTAAATTATCGAAATTTTGCAGGAAACTGTAGTATTTCATAGCAAAGAACAAAATATATTAGGCATACTACGGTATTATCATTTGTCTATTATTTCAATTTAATTTTTCCGCTTAGGAAAATACAAAGTGTAAAATTTATAGTTTCTTGAAGGATCTCATTATCATAAGTTCATAATAAATCATCACAAATTAGAGAATTTCTCAAATACTGACGAGGGATTATTCGTGCGTCAGAAGGAATCTACGGACAATCAGACCTTTGGTTCACTTTCTTGGAAAGAAACTTCACGAATTTTGTCAACGAGCAAGACAAACAAAGCTGAGAGTTCACAAATTATTTCACCAATGTTGTAGTTGAACAAAGTAAACGGATTCCTTGAGAGAATGCATTATTCGCATTCGTAGTTTGGATCTGATAGCGGAAAACTCGAAGGAAGTTACTTCAAAGAGGAAACGAAGCGACCACTCTAAGTTGTAGAAACTATTCCTTCCCATTACGATACTTTAACAGTCGAGAGGACCCGCTTTGAATTTTCTTCTCTGATGTTCCTTTTGGAGGCTCTATGTAAGTTATCTCGTACTTTGCAAAGTTAAAAACAAAGGCAGAATAAATATGTAAGGGATTCTGAACAACACCAATATGTTTCCAATAAGGGTAAGTGCTTCGATTTTTTTGAAATAATATACAGGGCGTTTGAAAGAACTGTTACGGTACTAGTAAAATATTCGTTAACTCAAAACCCTATTAAATTAGAATCAAATGTTGACGACGAAGACTTCTAGCGTCTATAGCGTGATTCAAACGGGCCTAGATAATTGTTTAGAACGGAGATAATTCCACCAACGGGTGGAATGCATAAAATGGTAGCAAATAGGCTACTTTTACTACCATGCATAAAAACCTTAGGGAAAGCTATTTCTCTTAGCAAAAAATAGATAGTGTTGGGCATGATTAGATTTACCTTGAAACCTTAGAATAAACTATGAAATGTATGCATCAAGTGTAGTATAGAACTCTACTTTTTAGGTTTTACTACTCAGTTAATAGGATTAAAGTAATGGTTGTTTGAGGAATGATTTCTTAACATGACCAATTAACTTTTTCCAGATAATCCCATCCTTACTTTATGGATAATATTCCAACATGCATGGGCGTACGGTGAACTTTTGTTCGGGAGGGGTTCAATGTAAAGTCTCAGCTCTATGTCCTTGCGCACATTGTGAATTGTTATTTTTTTAAGTTACTAAACAGTTGTATTATTGTAATTAATACACTGTAATAAATTAATATGCAGCTCAGTCTTTGAAACTGTTTTTCTTGAGATTTCTATCCATTTCCCATTTAAGCTAGAGTCTATAAATAAAAACTTTCTTTTGAAAAATTATCATAATAGCCTACTGTATGGTGCATAGGGCACGTTTATAAAGTCATCTGTAAATCCACCGGTGGAAAAGCCCTATTAATGCCGATTACTTCATTATAATTTTGTGATGAGCTCGTGATTACTATTGGCTTTACAAACATGTTGATGGATTTCGGCGGGAGTATTCGAGTTGTTGTTTGACAGATTCCAAAGGGATTTTTGTTTACTAGTAATACATCACTGTTATTAAGCTAAAAAACTATCAACACCATGAGGTTTTGAAATTTGAATCTTAAATAAATTACGATAAATTTTAAATAATTCTTTGATATGTACGAAAATGTAAAATATATAACAACCATCTAACATTTTTTTAAAAATTTCCTTACATGATCTTATAATCTTTAAAATACTGCAGATATTTCGGGAGGGGTTTCAACCCCCTGAACCCCCCCTTACCGTACGCCCATGCTAACATGTATGCTGAGAAATCATTCCCTTACACTGAGAATTATTGTGCTTTGTTAATGTACCGCATATGATCAATTAGCTATCTGTTAGATTGCTTTAACATAATAGATAATTCCCTAACTTGAAATTATTCGAGACGTCAGAGTTATGACAAGTGAGTGAGGTCCTTCATAAGTTTAGTTCCAACTTCCCACACCAAAGGCATTACACTACAGTGACTTTCATTCAAGTGCGAAACAGTTTAGAACTGCACTAGTAAGTTTGCAGGGAATTTAACACGGAGGTGGGGAAATTTAACACATCAGCGGTAATAAATTATAATTAGCTCCCTCGTGTCAACTTGGAACTTATAAGAAGAATTATTAGTGGTGGAAATCAAAGCTTGTTTGGGAATTTCAAATGAGCTTATTACTAGGTTGCGGATTTCTATGACAAGTCATATTTTTTTCCCCTTTGCATTATTTCAGGTTTCCGACTACTTTAAACCCGATTCCAAGCTTCCTGGTGAAAATGGAATGGCTTTTATTGTGCGTATAACTGCATATTTAGGAAATTTTCAACTACTGTAGCATTTTTAGTATGAATATGTATATTTTAGGTCATATTTTTGGCATAATTGTGTGCATATTAAAGCAATTTTGAAGTTACATTTCATATCTTGTAAATTTTGCATTATAATGATACTTTTTGAGAATTTACAGATATTTTAAATAATTAACACTATATTGTACTGTGATGAAACTTTTAAAAAACATACACAATGTGTAAGTGGTCAAGTCATATTTTAAATTTTATTGGTCATATTTTAATGTTTTTTAGGTCATAAATCCATGCATATATTCTATTTTTTTAGGTCAAAGAAATCCGCCCCCTCTAAGCTTATTTTTTTAGTATAGGCCTAAATATAAAAAAATAAAGTCCTATTTACCTCTTATCATTATACATATTCTACGGAAATATTTCAATCGATTGCGCAATGTCGTACAGTGCGTTTCACGTACGAGTTGGTCAATCATGCGGCGGCCACAGCGCTAACTCCTGAGCTATCTGGTGGAATATCTACGCAAATAAAGCCGCTAACGGTGTAATGATTCAGGTTCTCACAGTGACAGTTAAAATTACAACGAAAATAACCACGTACCTCATCACAAAAGATGTTGGAAATGTCCTCCTCTTGCATCCACACAACACTGGAACCTTTTAAGTAAATTTTCTCTCAGCTTCCGAGTTTAAGTTCTTTTAATAGTATGTGACTATTATTTATGGGGGAACTTGAAAAATAAAGAGTATAGGTCAATTTTACAAACATTAAAATACCATGAGTCATCCTAACCTTTTCATCCCGTATCATATCCATTTAAATTAATATCAGTTGAAATTTACTCCATAAAATACACCAACAATAGAAAAAAATTGACAAGCAATAGTTCCTTGGCCTATCCTACTGTACAGACACAGATCCCGAACTCCTGAAAGTCTGTTTACACTGTCTGTAGTAGGAGAAGGGAAAGCAAAACTAATGCATATTTTGTTTTTACTCAGGGGTAGCTGACTAATTCTGAATTTTAACCATTTTAACAGATGAAATCTCCTGAAGCTCATATTTCGTTTTTGTTTATCTATCTGTTCACATGCACTGCAATGAACAATGACAGCGCAAAGCATCGTGCTTTTTTTAAAGTGTTTGCTGAAATCAAATGTTCTTCCAACAAATATCCCTTAAATGCGGGCAATTCATTTGGCTGTAATGACCAATTTACTGCACATGATTCCCTCGGCACATCGCCAGTCGCCTGCATTTTTCAGCAACTGCCATTACGAGAATGGACATGGTACACTCAGTGGATACATAAAATTAACATTTCTGAACTCATCCTGTGCCAATGAAACTTTCTACGCTGGACCTACTTGTAAAGTGTCTCTTTAATAATTAAATGTAATAAAAATGGACCAGAAACGGAATTTGGGGTAAAGGCAGTCGTAGCCTGTGAACTTTAACTACCATCATGAGCTGTCTAAAAGTCTGTTAGCCTGAATCATCCAGGCACTCTTGATTACCTCATCATCATCATCAACACTGCAAGGTTTGAGCTTGTTAGCCCGTTCCGTCCTCAAAGTCTCTCCATCTTGTTCTTGGTCTTCCTGGATCACGTCTTCCTTTCGGTTGATATAGTAACACTTGGTAAGGAATCCTTTCTGATGGCATTCTTTGTACATGGTTATACCAATTTATTTTATTTTGTTTTATTTCTTCATTGAGCTTTTTCACTTTCAATTCATCTCGTATATCTATTCTTTTTTTATTCAGTTTTGTATAGCCTGCTACATATCTTAAAAATTTCATTTCGGTTGCCTCTAATCGTCTTTCATCGCTTCTTCTCATAGCCCACGTTTCGCTACCATACATTAAGCAAGGGACGGCCAAAGTATTATAAAACTTTAACTGTGTTTCTTTTCTGGTTTTACGGCCTAATGTTCTTTTTATAGTTCCACATATATGTTGAAACTTTTGTAGCTTATTGTTCAGATCTTCCTGATTATTCTTAAGAGATATGTTGCAGCCTAAATATTTAAAATTTGACACCTGTTCAATAATACTGTCATTTATAAGTATTTTTGTCCTAATTTGATGTTTTCCAACGAAGGCCATACTTTTTGTTTTGACTGTGGAGATCTCCAAACGTTGATTACCTTGATTACCTCTAAGGCTTTACTTTTAATGACGGGTTAACACCTAGGGGTAAGAGGTTGTCATAATGAATTAAGAGGTTCTGGGTTTGATTCCTGGTGTTGCCAAGAAGAATTTTATCTTTCCTGCCGGTTGTACTATACGGATGTGCGACATGGACGCTTACTCTTCGGGAAGAACATAATCTGAGAGTATTCGAAAACAAGGTGCATAGGAAAATATTTGGGTCTAAAAGAGATGAAAATGGGAACGGGAGAAAACTACATAACAACGAGCTTCATGACCTGTACTCTTCACCGGATATAGTAAGGGTAATTAAATCACGGAGGATGAAATGAGCTGGTCATTTTTGCAAGCAAGGGGGAGGAAATACCACTTGGAATACCTAGACGTAAATGTGAGGACAATATTAGGATAGATTTAAGGGAAGGAGGATTTACGCTTTAGTGGACGAATCTAGTATAGCGGCCAAGGCTTGTCAGCCACTTGTTAACGTTGGCTTATATTTGTTGTTATATCACAAAATATGGTACCCTTTTTTCTGAAAAACCCTGGTAAAGCTTCTGATTATCATAAAGAAACACGTTGGCTTAAATTTGATGTTTCATGACCAATTATATGCTTAAATCCATGTTACGTTGGTGTGGCTGGTCAATGCCATCTGGATTTTGTTTATAGATTGCCATGACGACTTTAGCATCCTAGGTCGACAAAAATGCATTTTGAATGCAGTTTGAATGCAGTTTTATCAATTTTAGCGGCCTTGGTGGCTAAAATGCAATTTTTCGGCGTGTTACCAGTCCGACAAGCAGCTGTTTTAGAGAGCGTGTACTAAAAAGTTATTTATTGTTAAGTTTTAGCACTGTTGGTATTTTTGGACGTCTTCTTGTAGATATTGCTAAATATTTATTATTATTATTATTATTATTATTATATATATATATTATTATTATATATTATTATTATTATATTATGCGCTACAGACCGGAAGGTCGCGGGTTCGATTCCCGATGAGGTCGTTGGAGTTTTTCAATTGGCCTAATCCTTCTGGTAGCACTATGGCCCTGGGGTCGACTCAGCCTCTAACAGAAATGAGTACCAGGAATCCTGGGGGTAAAGGCGGCCGGTGCGTAAGGCTGACAACCTTACCACCTTCATGTGCCGAATGTCCAAAATCTGGGAGCCTCAACCTCCTGGAACCCTCTGGGCCTCCATGGCCTGTATAGGGATCACTTTTTTTTTACTTTTTATTATTATTATTATTATTTTAATGCGCCATAAATAAATATATTCACCTCGCTGTTTTGCTCATATTGTCAGATCCCTTTAACAAATAATTTTAAAGCACAAACTGGAATTATAGGATTTCAATACTCTACTCACATAAAAATGTGAAAGTGAACAAGTCTTAGGAAGAGGATTTTAATTTCTGGAGTAGATAGATATAACGGAAAAATAAGTTTTATAATCTTAAATGGAATGCAGATTCGAATGTTGGAGACAGTAAGTTGGCAAGAAATATTCGGAATACAATTAGAAAGCGAGCGGAGTGGGCAGTTGATTAAGGAATTCTTGTCTCGAAGTCTGTTGCCTGCATTGGATATTACGGCATGAATATTCAACTCCGAGCGGAAGCATCGCTGCAATCGGCAGATTTCGGAGTCAATATCTGCAGTTGTCAGCACAGTATGTTGCCAAATTCTGCGACTCCCCTTTCCCCTAAATAACAATAATGATGATAATAATAATAATAATAATAATAATAATAATAATAATAATAATAATAATAATAATAATAATAATAATAATAATACTTAGGGGGCGGATTTCTATGACCTAAAAAATAAGTTATATGCATGCATAGAAAACATTAAAATATGACCAATAAAAGTTAAAATATGACTTACCACTTACACATCGTGTATATTTTTTTAAGTTTCATTACAATTCATTTTATTAAAATATAATGTTAATTATTTAAAATATCTGTAAATCCTCAAAAGTATTATTATAATGCAAAATTTACAAAATATTATATGAAACTTCAAAATTTCTTTAGTATGCATTCAAATATGCCAAAAATATGACTTAATATGCATATTCAAACTAAATATGCTACAATAGTTGAACATTTCCTAAATATGCAGTTATATGCACAATAAAAGCCGTTCCATTTTCACCAGGATGCTTGGAATCGGGTTTAAATTAGTCGGAAACCTGAAATAATGCAAAGGGGAAAGATATGATATGTCATAGAAATCCAACCCTAGTAATAATAATAATACATTAATAACAGTACATTAATAATAACTAGGGTTCGGATAATTATGACCTAAAAAGTGTAAAATATGACTGAAAATATGCCCTCAAAAATGACGAAATATGACCCAAAAAATCCTAAATTTGACCTGATAAAATAACGTATTTTCAAAAAATAAATGTTTCAATTTAAAACGTTTAAAGACACTAAATTCTCACGTCACATGAATTCAGTTAGCTAATCACTTTTTAACAATTTTCGTTATTTACAGTTTCACTTGTAATGAACTTCTATTTTTAAAGAATTTGGTCTTGTTTGCTCACGTCATCAGCTCCAAATACTCGTAATATTTTGTAGACCTTGCGTGCAGTAGCGGCTCGTGGCTCAAAATGAGAGTGTGCTGCAAATACCATTTCATACAGCAAACTTAAAATATTTAATAAATTAGTAGGCTCACTTACATAATTCCCAGGGCCCAGATTCTGATGACCTAAAATTGTTTGAAAAATTACCTATAAAATGACCCTAAATTTTAAAGAAAATGACTTAATAATTATAAAAAATGACATAAGAACTGACATTTTATTTATAAAAAATATTATTATTCACACAAAGTTATAGACTAGTTTGTGCATAATTGTAAAAACTGTAATGTTGTGAATGTTCTTTTCTCACGGAAATTTATACTGGCACTGAGACACTGGTGAGTCAAAATTCGGCACATCCTATTGTGGTCTGCCGGATTATATTGTTGTT
The DNA here is from genome assembly GCA_964059195.1 of Ectobius pallidus. Lineage (NCBI taxonomy): Eukaryota > Metazoa > Arthropoda > Insecta > Blattodea > Ectobiidae > Ectobius > Ectobius pallidus. The sequence goes on along the minus strand of CAXKWD010000004.1, from coordinate 28,469,854 downwards.
TATTGAGGGCAAACAGAACTTTGCACTCTCAGATCCAAGCAGGTGGCAGACTCTGGTGCCAAGTCAATTTAATAACAATAGTAATATAATACAAAATTTTGGCGTTTTTTTTTTTTATTCTCACTTCCGGCTGAGACATGTCAACACATTAACGCCGAATTTTTCCTTCTTCCATTAAACAAACAACACTTCAAAGACACCGCCGCTAGCGACGAAAAAAAAGTTAATACACTCAATGTAAATACATGAAAATGACTAAATAAGGAAGCAAATGACACGAAAATGACAAAATAATGACCTAAAATTGAAATAAATGCCCTAAAAATATATAAAATTGCATGAAATGATAAAAAATGACCTAACAAAAACGCATTTCTATAATCTAGAGGCCATGATTAGGATTTATTTACAAGTTGGCAATGTCTATGCAGCATCAATAAAAAGATGACATGTCATTAAAATCCGGGCCCTGATAAAATACTGTCTCAGAGTGAAGTCCATGCGACGTTCCTTCTTACTACAGAAGTTATCGATGACTTTCGTGTTGAATCCATCCATGTTTGCAACTATCTTTTTCTCTATGGAAAGCATTGCAAGAGCTGTTCTTGTGACAAGGTATTCCTCAGGAATGTCTTTATCCTCTTCAGGGTAGTAAAGCATCTTTCTGGTTCTGCTGTGGTCATGGGATTGGTGATTATAATCCTGAGAAGCTTTGTTATTTCGGAGAATGTTCCTACCAAATTGTTTTTAACTAGGAGGTGTCCGTGGCTTCGCCACGATAATTCTTTTAAAAATTAAAAATTAAGAGTATAATAATTATTAAAGCATTATATTTATTAACACTTGCACGCGAATCATTCATAAACTAAGCCATTAATAATTAATGAAACAGCTAAAATTCCTGCTTTAGAGTACATTCCAAGACATGAAAGCGCCCCCTGGGAAAACTATATCAGAATCGATTATGCAGTTCCAAAGAACCTGTGAACACATAATACGTATTGTTTTTCAGCTGTTTATTGACATGAATATGATGTGAATTTTATTTTATCAATTCAGTGTAATTTTCAGAAATTATATAATGTTTCAAGGGAAGGAATAGTTTGTTTGGATTATTATTATCAGCGATATTTCAAGAGATAAAACCATCAATATTTTACAGCTGTTACCCCCGGCTTCGCCCGCCATTATTCATTGACTCCCGGATTTTTAAGAAAATTACACTGGTAGATTATTAAAAATGTTTGTGGTTCAGAGCTATGAAAATTGTAAGTAAAAATAAAATTAGAATATTTGTTCATTGTGTTCATTTCACTTAGGCCTTATATAATAAAGAAACGGTTTTCCTTCCTAATTTTGTAGTCGTCATGAAAGTTTAGACTGCGAGAGACGAACATCGCCGAGTATACCCGATGTCTCACGAAGCGGGCGAGCAAGCACGCTATTTAGGGCCGTTGAATTGTATAAGAGAAGAAGTAGATTATAAGCTCGAGTAGTGGAACAGCTCCATGAATAATGCTTTTAGTGGCTAAAACCAGAACTACAGTTTCATCTATATTCCAGCAGATGTCGCAAGTGTCGTTTTGTGTCAGCGAGATCACAGCGCGCCAGTGAGACGTGAAGAAACCTCAAAATCTTGTGAATGCAATTCAACCGCAGCCCGTTCCTCACGTTAAAATCAGCTCACACGTCACAAAGTCAAGCGTAAGCATGACGTCACACCCTACGAATGATGAGCTGCTTGCCAGATGCATTCACGAGGCGGAAAAGATAATATTCACATTACCGACTTCCATTCTCCAACGTAACAGCTAAGGATTTCTCGCGTGGACGCGCCAAGTTCAAAATCTAAGTATAAGAAAATATAGTATAGCGTTTGAAAATAACATTATACGACGAGCGGAAAACAAACTGTGTGCTGTAGCACTGCAGCACTATAGGAGAAACCGCTACTGCTTGCGTGTCACTATAAAATATGAACAACTACATTGATTTTGAAATTTAAGTTACCTATTAATTTCGCATAAACATTAAATTAATTAAATACATTTCAAATTTAACTCGTCCATGTAGTAGGCTACATCCACTGTATAATTGTGCTCTTTTACCGAATTTATAACTAAAATATGACATTAAATTACAAATATCACCAAAATGTGACCAAATCCATGAAAGCGACCAATAAATGACTTTATATGCAAGATAAAAACGGTCCGATTAGGATAACAAGAGTGCAATTCGTGTTTAATTTGTGTTTGCGGTGAGGACGGAGGTCAGGATAAATACATGACATGTCATAAACATCCGAACCCTAATAATACAAATGGTAACAATAGAGCAGTATTGATAATTATTACGAGGGAGAATCAAATGAAAACTTCAATTAATTAATTATTTTCCCACTAGTTTACTGCAGGAAGAATGTTTGCTTGTACATTACTTTTTTTTCTACTTAGTCTCCTCCTAGTTCAACGCACTCAAGCCATCGGATAGGGAGTACTTCGATACCACACGAGAAAAATTGTTTTGGTTGACGCTGTAGCCACTCGTGTAACTCCGATTGGACGTCTTCATCAGTCTTGAACTTTTGTCCTCCAAGAGCGTTATCATGTTGAAGTAAAACACCTGCACTCAGCAATCTCCTTCGCTTTGGCACTATCGGATTTCCACATCTTTGGCACATTAAAGGAGCACCTTTGGAGGCAGAAGTTCAAGTCTAATGAAGACGTCCAATCGGCGGTGCAAGAGTGGCTACACCATCAACCAAAATAATTTTTCTCACGCGGTATCGAAGCACTTCCTATCCAATGGCTTAAGTGCGTTGAACTACTAGGGGAATAAGTAAAAACATATTATACAAGCAAACCTTCTTCCTGCAGTAAAATATTGGGAAAAAATTAATTGATGTTTTCACTTGATTCTCCCTCGTATATTTCTGCTTCCTCCAATGGTAGGCTGGCGAATACAAAGTTTACTAAACAAATAAACGTCAGGCGAGTGCAACTTAAATCTGCATTAAAATGACAGAAAAGGGAGAAAAAATTAGATTTCATGTAAAATAAAATTAACCGTTTTCTTTGCAGTCCGGCATGGATTTATATATTGTGAGAGAAACTGAATGTCAGTATCAGTAGCTATATCTTCTATTTCATAGGCCATAATGCGTTTATAAGCCTGCCACATCTTACTACAATAGTATATTTTGTACGACTTAACTAATTAGTGGTACTTACGAATGTTGTTGCCGTGGATCGTAAGTTGACATTCCCACACGCAATCTTGTTGCTATGTGCGGTAAGTGTTTCCGTGCGGTTATGAATTTGCTTACGGCACATCATAATACAAGCCTTATGGACAAGGCCCCTCAGGACAAATATTCGGTTCGCATAACAACAAACACATGCGAATCACTTTCTGAAATAAACATCTATCTTCAAGAATGTATATACATAATATTTTCAGGTAATATCACAATTAATATAATTAAATTAATATAAATAATCATCGTGCATAAAATAGCATGCTATTAGCATTAGCTACGGAACAAATAACTGACTTTGAAGTCTTTGTAGAAGTAACATTTTTTGCAGAGAACTTCCGACATTGGCCTCTAAGGTTTCTGTATTATGCCTATTAATATCGACAGACATTTGCACTTCTATTATACGAAAGATATAGACTAGCCGAGCTCAATAATGCATAGATCTCATTTTTGCAAGAAATTGACATTGTTCCTTTCAGAACCAAGCCACAGATTTAAGCTTTTATAAAATTTAAAGTATTATTTATTTGACGTACTTTATCATTTGACAGCCCTTGAATGGGGGAAGTTGCAAAAGGGATATGTGGAGTACCCGGAATAATATTGTAAAAGCTGGCATAAAAATATGACGGAACAATCTTTCGCCATCCCTACAGTTCCAATTACTGTATGAAAGAATAATGATATTAAACTCTGACAGTCCATCGCTCTCTGACCGGCACAGCTATGTCCAGTATTCTCGAGGCACACATCCTTATTTGGAATGCTGGCATTTATAAACTGAGTTTGGTGTCCTGTAGCTATGGTTTTTTAATTTCAATGGTCTCAGATGCTTAAATCACATAGCAGTATTTTCCCCTTTACAATCCATCTCGAAAACGTGTGAGAATCGTCGTATCCATAGCAATAAGATATGTTTTTGTCTCTTCTGCTTTCTGTGACCAACCTGGAAAAATTAATTCCCTTCTCGACATAAACCATCTCTTCGCAAAAAAAAGTCCGATACGTTCTCTAATTTATGACCGTCTACCAACCTACTCTTAATTGTTTTTTCTAACACCAGAGAGCGAACTGTTGCGTTGTGAGCACTTGAATAAATCATCTGTGAGAGAGGATTGTTTTACCGTAGTGGCTGATTTCTGAATCCGCTCGTTCCAGCAATTTGAGCACTGAGAACATTCACAAAGCTATTTGTAAAGTCAACCATAAGCGCATAACTGGCTCAAGTGTGAGGGGAAAAAAAGTTAAAAATAGAGAGAGGTAAAAAAGACAAAGAGAAAGCTTAACGAGTGCACAGTTATACCTAACATATAGACAACTGCAAATATTCCTACCACTTCAGAGAAGCTTCGCATTTTTCGAACGACAAAAAAAGTAGTGGACTGTACGAAAAAGAACTGAAAAACGCATATTTTACTCTGTAATCTCTAGAATTAGAGAACAAAAGACTTAGAGTTATAAAATTTATTACACTTCATTCCCTGAGCACATAGAAATTTGCTTTCAGTTGTATTTCGCAATTTTTCCTCATAGCTAATCTAGATTATAAGTTCTTACTGCCAAAGTGCTGTTAAATATATAATTTGGTTGAGTAGACATTTAATAAAACCAGGTAAACTGATGTAAAACGTGCAAAATGCTTACGTTTAATCAGTTAAAATTGCAATTATGATATGCAGAAAAAATATTTAATTGATTTCCGAGCTAAGCTCCAGATCGATTCATTAAGCAGTGCTTACGGAAGAACACAGGTCTAGTTTTTTTTAAATATCAGATTAAAATCGTCTAGCATCATCAGAACTATACAGATTTGTGATATATTGACAATCGCACACTCACATAAAAATAAAAACAAATAATAAGAAAATGGCCAACTATGGGATTTGAGCCATAGACCTCCAGTATGCGAACCCAAAACATTACCATCTCGGCCACCTCGCTCGGTTTAACGGTCTACTTTGATAAGCGTATGTGAAGAAATAGGCTTATTTCTCATAGCTGACTGTATTGCAACTTCCAAAGCCGCATTTGAATACTGTAAAACAATATGTTGTTATGATAACTGATTCACATTTGATAAATTCTTTCTAATATATTACCATAAAATAGGCACTAAATTGGGCTTTACTCCGGTACCGGTCAACCGATTTTGTAAAAATTACTAGGCTTCTTCCCATAGACCTTATAAATGTGTATGCCAAGTTTTATAAAGCGATAAAGCGTAGGCCTATTTGAGTAATCGCGCTTACAGACAGACGGACAGACATTTTCCCGTCCACCACCATACTGGCACTTAATAATAATTAACGGGTTGCTTATATGTATCACATTCTCAGCGTCGAGATCACGCGCGTATAACACCACTGCCATCTGCAGTGTAAACCTTAGGTTTGACATGAAATTGTTGCATTTATGAAAACTGATCTTTTCAGTCTGATAATTTACATTATGTTGCCTGTAATGTAAGGAGAATCTGTATTATTTATGAAATATAAAAATGTGTCAAAATTGTGAGACTTAACGTAACTATCGTATTTGTAACACCTGTAGAGTTTTATGAAATAGGGCCCAGATTTAAGCTGGGCATTTTCTGGGATGTTCTTGGACACTCACTAAACAGATCTAGGGAGTTGTTGTAGAGCTTGCAATAACGGAATTGAGTTTGTCGTTTTGTATTCTCCACTCGCAGTTCTCTTGAGAGCTTGTACTCAATGCTGAGTCGGCAGCACGTACCCCTTTTATTCTGGGGAGCTGGCATCCATTCCCTGTTGGCACATATTGTATAATTCCGTGCTTGTGCTTTCCAAATCTGTGGGACAAATAATATTATCTCCACTTTTTATTATAACTTCAGTTGTGATCGACTGAACTTCTTGGCTTCTGCCCAACGACACTAACAATTGAATCTTCAGTGTACACTCTAACTTTCCAGTTATTTTTTCGTCTGTAAAGACCATATTATAACCAGGGCCCTGTTTCATAGAACTTGCTAATAATATTAGTTAATAATGTTAGAAGTCATAATATTATTCATTAGTTAACGAAATCGTAATTCATAGAAGTGTGTACACTAATATTATTAGTTCATTAGTCAGCTGATTGATTTGGAGGTTACGTTTGGATTGTTGTTTGTGATTTTTTCTCTTTTTAATCCTTTTGTTATTACTATTTCAAGGCAGCATGGCCTACATATATCATCATAAATGTAACAAATAATAACTAGCTCTAAGAAAACAATAAATCTACCAGGCACTTATTCAAGATAGCAGTAGGCTAATGTAATAAAATCTAACCTCAAATCCTAAATACTTATGACAAAAATTACTTTTCATAGCTTATGTAAGCTTTTTCTAAACTTATAATTAAATCAGAGTAATTCATTTTCCACAATTTTAAGATCACGAAATCTGAATTACATGGGTTTGAGAATAACTTATTAGCCCAAATACACTTATAGAACAACACCTAATATTATCAGTAAATTTTATTAGTTCTGCAGTCTATGAAACAGTTTACTAATAATAATAGCAATGTTTACTAATAATTTAGATCCTTGACCTCACAACTAATATTATGAGAAAATATTCTTATGAAACCGAAGACTAATATCAATAACTAACATTATTATGTCATGGTAGCCGCTACTTCTCTATCAAGTAGCTCCTCAATTTGAATTACGAGGCTGAGTGCACCCCTATTAGACCTCCCTACTTCAGAAAAATCCGAGGAGGTACCTGGGATCGAACCCGGGCCGACGGATCTGTAGTCAGCGACGCTAACCACAAGACGGTCCTCAGATGAAAAATATCCTTCCTTAATTCCATTACAAGTTGACAATTATCTACAGATTCAGACTGCAACAACCTGGTTCGGTTCTTTTTTGTTTCAGTGTCAGTGGCTTCATTAATAATTTTCGAAAGTTGAATTTAATTTAAAAGTAGTATTCATTTAAATAAATTAACTTACGAATGTTTCGTAGTACATTGCTTATTTTATTACAAACATCAATTTGGTTATTTTTATTTTTGTGGCGCATACTTTTTGAAGTAAAACTTCTTTAGTGGCGGTAGAGGGTTAATCGGGAAAATCAGTCACACTAAAACCGTCACGAAATCAGTCACAATCAGTCACACTAAAAACGTCTTGTTTCGGTGCGGACTGCACAGAAAACAATCAACTCAATGATTAGCAATAATCAAAGGAAATTTTTCAGTCCTTACTTCCTCAATGGCAATAGACAATTCCTAAGCAATCTAAAGGTGTATTATCTATTTTATGGAACCCGGGGGTTCATTACCGCGCAAATCCAAAATTAAAAAATACAAATTTCCAAAATTTTAAAAAACAATATTAAAAATTAAAACATCCAAAAATCTAAAAGTTAATAAATAATAAATTCCAACATTTAAAAATAAAAAAATAAAAAATTAAAAAATCGAAAATACCAAAATTGAAAAAATCTAAAAATCCAAAATTAAAAAAACTAAAATAAAAAATTAAAAAATCCAAAAAATAAAAAATTCGAAGAATCAAAATTTGAAAAATCAAAAATTAAAAAATACAAAGATTACAAATTCAAAAATTAAAAAATACAAAATTAAATAAATTAAAAATCCTATATTAAAAAATACAAATTTCCAAAATTTACAAAAACAAAATTAAAAATTATAACATCCAAAAAAAAAAATTTTAAAATCCAGAAATTAAAAATTTTAAAAATAAAAAAATAAACAATTTAAAGATCGAAAATTTAAAAATCCAAAATTAAAAATTCAAAGATCCAAAATTAAAAAGTCCAAAACGCAAAACTATAAAAGTCCAAAAAACCCAATATTAAAAAGTCCAATAATGCAAAATTTAAAAAATCCAATAATAAAAAATTGAAAAAACAAAAAATAAAATTAAGTTTTACCTCTGTCGCGTGGCGTTCCACGCACTCTTTTTTTATAACTTGCTGTATTTTGTAATGAATTAGTTTGCTATGAAGAGGGTGTATTGAAGAGGAGCAAAACAATTTATCACTATATTGCTTAATTGTGTAATTATCGTGACTGTAACATATGCCTGGCCAGTAAATCACATGTTACTAGTGTCGCTATAATAAATCTCTTTCAGCGCACTTAATTATATTTCTTTCATGCTATTATGGCTTGCGCAAATTACAACCATTGCAATGATATTTTTCGCTAATGACTCATAGAATGGAATTAAAATCCAAAAAGTATTACCACGGATGCAATGTACTAATTCCCACGTGACAATATTTCACTTCCATCGCAAGTAGTGGAGTGCATCAGCGGAATATGTATAGTAGAGTTTTTTGAAGCAAAACTTCTTTAGCCGCGGTAGGGGTAAATCGAGAGCTTGTGTAACACTTAAAATCGTCTCGAAAATAGTGTAACGCTCAAAATCGTCACGAAAATAGTGTTACGCTCAAAATCGTCACGAAATTAGTGAGGTGTAACGGAACGGATTGCACAAAAACAATCAACTCAATGATTAGGCTTATCCAAAATTAAAAAAAAATTCATTTAAAAAATCCAAAATTCTAAATTTAAAAAATCTAGAAATCCAGAATGAAAAAATGGAAAATTAAAAATAAAAAAATTCAGACACAAAATTTAAAAAATCCAAAATTCCAGTATTAAAAAATTCAAAGATCCAAAATTAAGAAATCTAAAATCTATAAAATAAAAAATCCAAAATTAAATAATCCAAAATTCAAAATTTAAAATTGAAAAATCCAAAATTAAAAAATCTAAATATCCAAAATTTTAAAAATGCAAAAATTCGAAATTAAAAAATCCAAAATTAAAAAAGTCCAAAAACCAAATATTAAAAAATTCAACAATCCAAAAGTGAAAAATACAATAAGTTAATCCAAAATTGAACAAATAAAAAAATTGAAACAAGATTCACTTCTTTCGCGTGGCGTTCCACGCACACTTTTTTATTTTTTATTATAGGCCAGGTTATTCATTGCATGGCCAGGCGGCTTCCATTTGTTAGGAGGAAAAGTCTGCCGACAGCTCAACCCATGTTCTTTATTTTTACCGCACCAATCAGCTAGTTACCTCAGCCAATCAAAATCTAAGAATGCCCTGACAGTTACTCGTCAACTCCGCGTGGAGTGAAACGCGAGGTTGCAAGATCAACTTATAGTGAACAATAACACGTTTGAATTGACTAAAGCGAGGGAAGAACTAAGTTCAGTGACAATAAGAGAATATTGTAAGGTTGCTTTTGTTTTGGAAAGCGGAAACCAATAGGCTACTGATTTAGTCAGAACAATTATCATAAAGAAACACCGACTAATGCCCGGTTTCTGTAAACTCGCGAAATACCTATGGGTAAATTTACACAAGAATAACTTTTACAAACTCAAATAAAATCAGGTAAACTGATGTAACAAAGTGCCAGTATGTTTTTGTTTAATCACTTATGATTGCAATTATGATATGGCCGGTTTCGGGATTTGAACTATGGAACTCCAGAATGTGAGGCCAAGACATTACCATCTCAGCCACCTGGGTCAGTTTAACAGTCTAGTTGGATAAGCGCATGTAAAGCGATAGTGTTATTTTTTGTCATAGCTAACTGTATTTTAATTGCCAAAGCCTTATAATATCACAGTAAAACAATTGGCTAAGTTGTCATGATAACTGATTTGCATTTCATAAATTCTTTCGAATGCGTATATTACCATAAAATAGGCACTAAATTGAGCATTACTCCGAAACAGGTCAACCGATTTTATCCAATATCAATAGGCTTCTTCCCATGGACATTATAAATGCGTATACGAAGATTCATAAAAATCCAATAAAGCGTATTTGAGTTATTGCACCTATAAATAGACACTAAATTGGGTTTTACTCCGGTACCGGTCCACAGATTAGGTTCAAATTCAATAGTGTACTTCTCATGGACGTCATAAATGCGTATACCAAGTTTCATGGAAATCCGATGTAGCGTATTTGAGTTATGGCGCCTTTCTATTAGAAAGGCTAAAATAGGCACTAAATTGGGCATTACTCCGGTACTGGTGAACCGATTTGGTTCAATATCAATAGGGACATGTCCCATGGACATTATAAATGTGTTTTCCAAGTTTCATGAAAATCCTAAAAAGCGTATTTGAGTTATGGCGCGTACAGACACACGGACGGACGGACGGACAGGCAGACAGACAGACGGACAGACATTTTTCGTCCCCACACACAATCTTATAAAGTACCATACTGGCACTTAATAATTTAAAGGTAACAATCACATACACTTGTGGCGAGATTCTAGATAAATGTCCTCTGGGTAAATATGAAAATGACAGAAAAAAATGTTCCTACAAACTCGGGCTAGATCTATCCAAGGGTAAATCGTCGGGTTAATTTATCCTTTCATGGATGGCTGGATAAAATTTAACCTCTCATACGATAATTTAAACAATGAGATTCAAAGCCTTCTGAATTAAATTAACTGTACAACTCCACGAGTATTTCACGAGTTTATAGAAACCGGGCATTAATGGTTTATTCCTTTGAAGCTACCTGGCCATGCAGCTGGACTATACATACCCAGGTTCAATCAATCTGCATTTAGAAAAAAATCAATTCAGTTCGCGTTAATTTCAAAAATTCATTTCATGTTGTGAAAATCCGTTGGTTTAAAGAAAACGGCGAAGAAGCAGCTTCATAATAACCGGACGCCATTAACTGCCATCTGTCGCAGAAGGCAAGAACTAAGAGAACAGCTGATTGCGAAGGGCAACTGTTTTCGTTTGTTTGAGTGAAAATAAGATCTCAAAATTTAACATTCAATTATGGTCGAACGAAAACAGTCGTATTCAACTTGCTTATAATGGTAATCAAGATACTCGAACAAATTATGAAACGAGCAAAGCTACTTGCATAATGTACTACTTTTTATGCTAGCAGGTGTATGTTACCCTTAAGGGTGAACTCACTTTCTCATTAAGATTTTTACTTTCTTGTCTATTATTCACACTCACATAGGTAAAAATATTACTTTGAATGCAAATGCAGACATGCAACTTTTTTTAATGGTAGGCTACAAAAAGAAAAGTTTTTCTCAAAAGTAGTTTCTTTCTCTTTGGAGGAAAAGGGAAGCAAACATGAAACGTATTACTATATTAAACATTTGCTATTTAATTGTGAAGCTGAGTATTCTGACGAATTGAGAACTTTTTAATTTATTAGAAAGTCACATCAAAGGAAAGGAGAAAAGTGTTGTGTACTCTCTCTTTTTTAAAAAATAAAACTAGAAATGACAAAAACAAAGGAAGTTCATATTTTAAAATAATTGTATAAAGTTTCATGTGCTACCATATTGCAGAAATCCCCTTCCTAGGTGATCTTGTAACAGTACGACTAACTTTAACAGCTGTAAGCCTAGTCAAAACAGAAGTCCATTATTTTTTTAATATTTGTAAACTTTATTGAGCAAAACTCTTTCCGGCTAGCCTATGTAAAGTTCCGTTTTAAGAGCTGAGCTGTAAAAACAAAGTGCGTAAAGAAAAAGGGCCCATTATGACATTTTATTGTTGATGATGACTGATGAATGAACAGCAATAGATGAAAATATTATACCTAGGTAGATGTACAACAGCGCATATCATGAAAAATCTGACAATTTATTGCTTTATAAAATTAATTCTTGTTTTAGAGTTTTTGAAGTGAAACTTCTTTAGGCGCGCTAGGAGTAAATAGAGAGCTAACCCAAAGTTGCGTTCCGAAGAAAATCGTCACAAAAGTAGCGGGGCTGTGACGGACTGCACAGAAAACAATGAACTCAATAAAATTAAAAAAAATTAAAAAGTAAAAAAATTAAAAATTAAAGATTCCAAAATTAAAAATCGACCCAAAATTTAAAAATAAAAAAATTAAAGGAATTCAAAGGCCCAAAATTCTTGTTTTAGAGTTTTTGAAGTGAAACTTCTTTAGGCGCGCTAGGAGTAAATAGAGAGCTAACCCAAAGTTGCGTTCCGAAGAAAATCGTCACAAAAGTAGCGGGGCTGTGACGGACTGCACAGAAAACAATGAACTCAATAAAATTAAAAAAATTAAAAAGTCAAAAAATTAAAGATTCCAAAATTAAAAATCGACCCAAAATTTAAAAATCCAAAAATTAAAGAAATTCAAAGGCCCAAAATTTAAAAAATCCAAAATTCTAAAATTAAAAAATTCAAAGATCCAAAATTAAAAAATCCAAAAGTCAAATTTAAAAAATAAAAGAATTCGATATCAAAAAATCTAAAAATTCTAAATTATAAAAATTAAAAATTTAAATTTTAAAAATCTAAAAATCCAAAATTAAAAATAAAAAATAAAATTCAAAGATCCAAAATTGAAAACATCCAAAATAAAAAAATAAAAAGTCCAAAATTAAAAATTCAAAGATTCAAAATTTAAAAAATTAAAAAAATCCAAAATTTAAAAAGTCCATAAACTCAAAATTAAAAAAGTTCTACAATCCAAAATTGTAATAATCCAATATTCCAAAATTGAAAAAATCGAAAAAATCCAAGTTTCACTTCTGTCGCGCGGCGTTCCACGCAACCGATTTCTTTATTGCATACCCAGGCAGCTTCAAAGGAATAAACCATTAAGTCGGTGTTACTTTATGCTAATTGATCTGACCAAGTCTTTCCAAAAGAAAAGCAACGTTGCAATATTCCTCACTGTTATCACTGACTTCAGTTCTTCCCTCGCTTTAATCAAGTAGGCTTTAATCAATTCACACGTGTTATTGTTTACTGTAACTAGATCTTGCAAACCCGCGTTTCACTCCACGCGGAGTAGACGAGTAGCTGTCACAGCCGTCACAGGACATTCTTAAATTTTGATTGGCTGAGGTAACTACTCGATTGGTGAGGTAAAAATAAAGAGCATGGGTTGTGCTTTTCCTCCTAACAAAAGGAAGTCGCCTGGGTATACAAAGAATAACTGGACTATACTATAAATTACACCACCTACTGAACTTGTATAATATAAAAAACAGACCTATTAGTCTACATAGCAATTTATTCCCTTTTGATCTTTACATCAAAACGAGCTCAAAGGACTCTTCTTCAGACTTCCATTGTTCGCATACAGATACTAACAAGTGGAAACAAAAGACAGACATGAGGGTTCTTGGAAACAGCGAAAGCCGGTTACCTTTGAAGAACTTTTAAGAGCAGATTGTATTGTCACAAAGTTAATTATATGCCAGTAATTAAAGATATCAGGAGCAGAAAACAATTGGAGGGACGATAATAGTGTCACCAAAACAGTAGAAATTCAATTACCAAGATGTTTTATCTGTAGTTCTGATCTTTAGTTGGAAATCGAATGTTAGGTTTATTAAAATAAAAAAAATAAAAATGAGGGACCTGTTTCATAGAACTTGCTAATTATATTAGTTAATAATATTATAACTCATCATATTATTTATTAGTTAACAAAATCTTGTTTCATAGAGATATGTAGGCCTACACTACTCATAAAATCTCTTCACTAATTTTATTAATTCATTAGTCAGCGGATTGATTTGAAGGTTTTGAATGGATTGTTGTTTGTGTTTTTTTTCCCTTCTTAGTCTTTTTGTCAATACATTTTCAAAGCAGCACGGCCTACATATACCTTCATAAATATAACAAATAATAACTAGCTCTTAGAAATAAATAAATCTTCTTGGAACTTATTGAAGATAGCATGACTCTTGGCTCAAGGCCTGTGAAATTGGTTTTATTTTTAGGGAAAATTCGTTTGAAAATGTAAATATTTCGGTGTTATTATTAATCTGGTGGTGTTATTTAAAACAATTTTATGAAAAACACATAACGATATATCATAAACTTTTATTTACATGCACGTCATACATTTTATATATATATATATATATATTGGGGAGCCAATGATAATCTTCGTCCTGGGTGCCGTTGACCATAAACGCAGCCCTACCCATTGCCAGTGTGCGGAGCGGCAGCGGACATCGGTGGGAATGTTTGTAGGAACCATAGTGGAAGCTAGTGTACACTTCCCCTCTCGCACACCGCACGGCACATTTATAATGATTCGTGTTAACTGTATAACTTACATTCATCATTGTTACGGATTTAACGCTTTTGATGTTGTAGTACAGTATTATGACACACACACAGTTGCAGACTCAAATATCAAGAAACGATTTTAATGTTTAAATAAAACGTAAACTGTGGCTTTCGTTACGTACAAATTTTAAAATTAAGAAATTACGATCTTTCGAACAATATCCGCAGTGGCGGATTATTATAAATACACTGATGCAGTTATAACAAAACATTTTATTCTCCCTGGAACAAAAGCAGGTTGTCAGAGTATCAGAAAGTTAAAGAGACCATAGACATTCCAGAATCCAGAGGGGGGCACCGTCCCACCCTTGCCTTCCCCTACCGATGCCCTTTGTATTATGAATCGATCTAGAGTTTAACTCGTAGATCGATTACAAAAATTCACAAAGATAAAAACGTATTATATAAGTGTAACCACAGTGATTGAGCGCTTCATAAACACGAGAATATTCTTTGTTACTAAGATATCAATTGAATTAATTACTATTGTTTTCTTAAAAATATAAGTTTATTTTTAGTCGCCTTACTCTTATCAATGCAGTTTTACTGACAAAGATGATGACGATAATATGCTTGTGACGAATTTATTGAACAGAAATACATTTTACAACAATTTTTTTGTAAACCAAGTTACACACCACTTTCTTGGCGGTTGAATTACAATCAGTCACATCAACAAAACATTATAACACCATTTCATAACCTTAATAAGGTTAAAATCTTTGAGTCCACTCAATGTTTTTCAAAAGTTGCCGCCACTGGTTTTGTTTATTGTACAATGAATAGGGTGACCATAACATAACGTATATGCACATTGTTAGGGTTACAGTAATTGAATAAGTACATTATTAAGCTTAGACTTGTAAACTAGTGCTATAGAAAATTAATACAGTAGGAGATGGGAACGCTGGAAAATTGTAAATAACAGCAATCGTGAAGTGAAAGTGAAGGTGATCCTCAACATATGTAAACTATCAGCAGAACTTGTGTACTGGTGAGGTGTGAAGTGGTGTGCTGTATCATATATATATATTAGGATACTGATAATGTAAGGAAAGGAAAATCGTAGATACTTAGAAATGTTAACATAGCATGTAGTATTGCGATGCAAGCAATGGAGCATGCTGATTATATAAAAAAAAAAAAATAGGGTGGCCATACGTCTGGCATTGCGCCGGATTGTCCGGATTTTGAGCTAATTATCCTCCGTCCGCCACCAACTCATGCCGGACGTTAATTTGTCCTCCTTTTTAATGTTGAACCATACTGTAAGTACCGTCCACAGCTTAAAACACAGCTCAAAATGTTCAACATATCACCAAAGTGCTCAGCCATAGGCCTATAGGCTTACGTGCCTTGTATGAACACTGTTAGGGAAGAATGTAAATGGAAAAGGACATTCACATATTCAGATCTTCGTAATTACGGTATTAAGAACTAGGCTCTGAACCCTTCAATTATATAATTTAATACTGTCTTGTTAATAGGTGGCGTTAAATGTACACGGAAAACAAGGTTAAATATTATGTTAGATTCTGTAAGTTCCTTTTAAGTTCATAAATGTTGACACCTCTGCTGTTTTGTTTGAAGCAATTTAAGGTGGA
This sequence comes from Ectobius pallidus, assembly GCA_964059195.1. Taxonomy (NCBI): domain Eukaryota; kingdom Metazoa; phylum Arthropoda; class Insecta; order Blattodea; family Ectobiidae; genus Ectobius; species Ectobius pallidus. The sequence goes on along the minus strand of CAXKWD010000004.1, from coordinate 28,453,878 downwards.
CTGAGAGGTTAAAAATGAATTAAAGAAAAAACGCACGATATTTAGGAGTCAAATTTAACGTGTCCTCCATTTTCAAAGTTTGGAAGTGGCCACCCTAACAATGAACCATACATAAATTACAACTAGATTAATATAACAGTGCTTTCGAAAGTCTTCATTTGCAATTTCTTCTTAGTTCCATCCCACAGCGGTCAGGCCCTGAATGAAAGGATTCTGTAAGAATTGCGGTTTATTGTTTTTGGGAGAATTGCTACTCTGGCATTTCCAACAGCGCACTGAAATCTCTCTTGAGCTTAATTCTGAGCACCTCATCAAGAGCCATTTTCACAGAATCTACATTTTCTTTCAGTAGCTTTAAATCTGATTCAGCTTGCCTTATCGCAGCTTCTTCTTTTCCTTTCAAAGCATACATTTCATCATCCATCTTCCGACCCTTGTTTTTTTGTTCTTCCTCAAATGAAATGATCTTCTTCTCCATGGCCTTAACTTTTTCTCTCATCTGATTCTTGAGGGTGGCTACATAGTTCTCGGCCTGTCTGATCTTTGCATCTTCTTGCTGCTTCATCGCTATCAACTGGATTTCTAGGCTCCTTAACTCCACTTCCGCTATCTGTTTGAGTTCTTTCATCTTTTCTTCCTTCACCTGTTGAGCTTCTTTCTTAAGAGATTCTTCTTTATGATTCAGATGCAATAGCTTCACCTTGGCCTTTTCCATCGTCCGATGTATGTTAAAGTAGGGACCGCCGGCCGGATTAACGGGACTAGGAGTTGAATATTCAGATTGATTATTTCGCCAGAGAGCTGTGTTTGCTTCAGATTTATACGCCGATGACGTCTTTCTTGTGGGTACCACTTGAGATATTTCAGTTGCCTCAGAATCATTTTCTAAAATGAAATACAAAATAACTAGTAAAATAGCTGATAATAAGTTAACAAATTCTATACCTCAGGCCTGTCCAACTGGTGGCCCTTGAAAGTAATGAATGTGCCCCGTAGAAATATATATATATATATATATATATATATATATATATTGTTTCTTCGTTGAAATTCATTTTAGTGTCCAAACTTTAGCGTTGTGTAATAAAATAGTTGAATTAAATACTTTCCGTAACGCACTTTATTTATCTTGGTAACTAGTTGGCACTCTGCTGATGATGCAGGAACACTACCTGCTGATGATGCAGGAACACCACCTGCGAAACGGCCGTCCAGAGGTGTACCAAGATAAATAAAGTGCGTTACGGAAAGTATTTAATTCAACTATATAAATATTGTTGTACCAAGTTGAAAAAAAACACACCGTAGGCATAAGCTGCAACAAATCTGTTAAGGTGAAGTTCAGAAAAAAAAAAGCATTTTCTCCAGATAGACGATATTATATAAAAGGAGAAAATTATGCCACTGAATGGTAGGCCTATAAAATTATAACACTCTAGGGTTACGAAGTTTCATTGCTTCACATGGAAAATACTCTTTTAGTTAAAAATATTTCCACATGAATACTAAACAGACTCAGTTTGATAAATATTGAAAATGTTAAAATTCATTAGGCCTTTTTAAGTGTGAAATTTCTCACGGTGATTGCAAAAATCGTCCTACTTGGTGGGAGAAAAAGTGTCATTAAGTTGGCAGCCGTGTACCAGAAAATCAACAACAGCTATCTGTGTGGTCCAATTTGGCTGGCTCAACGGTGCGTGATTCGTTACAATAAAATGTATTATTATTTCACAGATTTTAATGGCTATCTAAAATAGTGTGTAAGACTTAAAGCTAGTTGTAAGATTCATATCTTGTCAAGAGTTACCAAATGAAATATATTTGCATTTTTTTTTTAATTTTGTGAGGACACTGAAACGAAATTATTCAAGAAACTTCTTAACGAGCCCTTGAAAGTGAACATCGAGAATCAACCCTCAAATTTTCAACTTGAACTTTGTGATTTTCAAGCTGATTCGTTTCTTTAAAACCAGAACAGAAAATGAAATATCTTTTTCAAACTTCTTTGAGAAGAAAGTTTTCCGAATTGAGAGATTTTGGTGACTCTGTGATTCTGCGACTGTTCTCTGATATACTTATTAGGAACCACCAGTCTCGCAGATCACGTGATTTCTATCTCAGTAAATTGAATTAGGCCTACTATTATTTTCATCGAGGACGAGTGTGACAAAAGCTACATTTTGCAATAACAAGCATTTTCTGTTTACTTTGTCTACTGTCATAATAAATCAGTGATAACTATAATTTAGTCTTCATGGATGCTATTTCTAAATTACGAGCCTACTGGTCAGTTAATAGGAATAAAAATTTAAGTAGCCTAATTTTGTGCAGCTCCCAAGTCTAAATAAATTTGGCTTCTGGTTTCTCTATAGTTGGACATGCCTGCGTTTTGCTTTACCTTTACACACTTACTTTCTATATTAGTTTTAAAATTTATATATATATATATATTTTTATATATATATATACACACGAGTATATAAGTATATATAAGTAATTCAGTAAATTTAGAACTAAAGATAATTTGGCTTTCTGTACAGAACCACGATCAACATAGTTAATTACTGAACCATTAAAACTGTTAGTCAAGCAACTAGTCAATCTAAAAAAAAAATATATATTTTTAGAAGTATCTTACATCCTAATGAGTGATGAGTACGGAGAAAAAAATTTCATAATCTATCCCCAGAAATGTACAGAGATATTATTTTTGCAATGTGCCGAGAACTCACGGTCTGGTGCCTGGAATAAAGTCGTCGGCCAGTAAAAGCGCTCCAGCGGTACATCGTAAAAATAATGTCTCTGTAGGCCTACCTGCTACCCTCATTAACAAGAGTGAAACCCAAAATGAATTAAAATTTGTTTAAAATATTCAAATATGTAAACAATTTAAATTTAACTCTAACTCAGAGCATACGCCTAATACGAATAGGCATACTGTAAAGGCTAATGATAAGTACATATTCTACCTTTCATATAGTTTAAAATAAAAACGAACTTGATACCAACAACTCAACAATATTTAAATCTTTGCCTTAGAGAAAATATTGTTAAGTTGCTGATATTAAGTTCATTGTTATTTTATTGATCGAGCTCAACATGTATTTTAATACCTTTCATATAGTTTGTTAAAATATACAGGATGTTAATGAATAACACCGAAATATTTTACTTATGTATAGAGGGGACATAGACAAGCAACTTTTCTTAGGATATTTTTGCTGTATATATTCAATTTTTCCTGTCGCAGCATAAAACCTCCCAGGGCATTGCCGCCACTGACTTCTAACATTTGGAAAAATGCACAACAAAGGAACTTCGTTGTTAAGACTGCAGTTATGAATAATAATAATAAAAAAATATGCAGTGGCAGTCAGTCATGTGATTAGTCTGTAAATTTTGAAAATTGTGAAAACTCTAAAGTAAGATATAGCCTAGATGTTGATGAATGATTAAGAATCAGGTTTATTGATCACTACGAAGGCATGAAGTCAATTTAATGAACATTTTAACCCTATTTAGCTTGATTATTAACTTATGAGCACCAAATTGTAATGACTATAATGCCATACACATTTTACGCCATAGAGCAAAAATCTCCTAATAAAAGTTGCTTCTCTACGTTCCCTCTACACACAGGTAAAATATTCCAATGTTATTAATTAATACTCCGTATAAAGTAAAAAAATTACAGTCCCTCTAATTCTAAAATGAAAGCTCCAAATACATAACTCAGAGTTAAATGAGAGGAAAATACCATGAAAAAACTCTCAAAGGATTCTTTGTACCTACGTAAATAAAAAAGAAGAATTTATGCATTAAATAATTTTCATAACCAAAGTATAGTGACCCAGAACGTTTCTTTTTACTCTCTGCATTGTTAAATCTGAACCATCCATAATAAATAATTATTTGCGTTTTAATTAGTGAAATTGCCACACGTACTTAGCTATACTTTCATGTGGCAAATTGGATACTGCTTTACCTTTGGAACTGGACCGGGAAAGAGCAGCCGACTGAAAGAGAAGACAGCTTGATATGAGTGAAATTGAATTGCATTGGTCAAAGAGCTCTCTCTTCTATCATTCTCCAGAGACTTGCTATATTGTATATAGAGGAATATTCATTTCACGAAACTGATGAAATTCTTCAGCTATTATACAAGGCGATTTTATATTCTAACGCGCTTTGCACGTTGGGGGCTCCACCCCCATTCCAAGACGTTACCATCTCGGCCACCTCGATCGGTTTACGGAAATAATAGTTTCTATACCAAGTATGTCTTCAAAGTGAAGTTTATTGCAACTTTCAAAGCCCTATGTGAAAACTGTAGGTAATATTGTTGTCATGGGAACTGCACAGAGACTTCACAGCTGCTTCCGAGCTTTTTAATTTTTTTTAGGGGTAAAAATTTAAAAAAATCTAACTTTTTGGAATTTTCCTGTGGTTTACAGCCTAAAAGCTAAAGGCCTATGTGTACCAAATTTCAAATTTCTAGCTCATCTGGAAGTAGGCAAACATTAATGTCAGTGAGTGAGTGAGTGAGTCAGTCAGTCAGCCATGTGACTTTATATTACACGTCCTTCGTACGGTTGAAAACGTATTTTGCTCGGTTGTTAGCTTTCCCGTGTTAGCTTTCCCGTGACAAACTGTTGAAGGAAGGAATGAAGGACAAGACAGTAAAAAAAACGGGGGTCATTCCAAAATTTTGGGTTACAGCTACTTTTTTTTAAACCAAGAGTACTGTTACTGAAGTAATAACAGAGAAAAATACATTTTTCATTATATGCACATACGCGTTTATTTTTTCATTTTGCCTTCTCGGGTTTAAATGGCTTTCTTTTTTTCGACGGAGTAGTACAGTCATCCCTAACTGAAAATATATTTTTTGGGAGCTAAGAATTTGATTTTTAGTAGTTACACATAGGTTTTATATTATGATAAAATCTTAGATTTCCTTAAAAAATCTGCTAAAGGGGCAGAAAGTACCTTCCTCCAAATTCGGAGCCTAATTCAACACGTCTATGTTGATGAACTTCGTGTTACAGAATGGCTACAACCGCCACGCCATGGGCAACGGTTAACTCGGAAGTTACATCCGGAACGCTAATCCAAAGATCCTATAACCTGTTACTTTGCACTTGCTAAGATCATACTGTTGGCAACGGTTACGCTACGTTTAGTTAAAGCTAAATGGCAGGACAGTGCATATTGTGATAATTCGTACTGATGGCAATAACATGAAAATTCGTTCAGATAGAAAACGAAACAATTGCGGGACAAATGATGTCCCGCGTTGGACATTTACAAAATACCTTAAAATGCGAGACGTCCCGCATTTTGTGGAATGGTTGGTTACCCTAGTGCTGGTACTTGGTTTATTAAAGCGCCAGATGTTATTGCAGAGTCTGAGTATGACTTCGGCATCTAATTCCGTATGATCTAATTTATTTGTTTAATTTTGCAGTATTATTTCGATATTCGAACCTATGTGTACAGACATATGTTAAATATTTTATAAAAAGCCAGGGCAAAGTCGTCTGTGCGAGAAAAAGTCTGATTAAGCCCGACAACACAGATTACAATTAGATCCTGGAAGATATCTTGCCTAACGTTCTAGGGAGATACCGGAAGTTCACCAGAATAACCATTAGCCAATAATAATAATAATAATAATAATAATAATAATAATGATAATAATACATAAGGTGATAATTATGTGATAAAATAGTCGTGTAGATCTATCTTATTCTAATGAATGCTCAAAAAAAAAACTTATTAGGGCTTTCGAGTTTACCAGTAGACCGTGAAATATCGATGTGCATTGTCCATTTGTTGTTTTGTTTGGGCTTTAACACCTTGACTTCTTTTCATTTTAACCGATAGGCCAATTGAATTTTAATGATTATGATATATGGTGAAATAGCGAACGTAAGCCAATGGCAATAATCTTATAACCTTTCACGTTTTGTCTTCAGAATAATTAATGGCCACATAATTTTCGCAATGCACGAGCCAATATTTTATTGTTTACTTGATTCATTACTGCAATGATGGCTTTGTACAATGCCTATTTTTTCAACTGTTTGTAAACTTTATCGTTTAGGTTAAGATTTTCAACATTAGAATAATCTCATCAATTCTCAACTTACCTAAACCATAGTCAACGCCTATGAATAGGACCATCTACAAAGTTAAATTGAAGTTAAGCAAAGCTCGGGAAGAACATAATCTGAGAGTATTAAAAAAAAACAGGGTGCTTAGGAAAATTATTGGGCCTAAAAGATATGAAAATGGGGACTGGAGAAAACTGCATAACGATGTGCTTCATAACCTGTACTCGTCACTGGATATAGTAAGGGTAATTAAATCACGGGGGATGAAATGGGCTGGACGTATTGCGCGCATGGGGGAAGAAAGACATAGGTCCTATCTAAAAAATATTGATTGAGATACCCGAAGGAAAAAGACCACTTGGAAGACCCAGATGTAGGCGGGAGGCCAATATTAGGATAGATTTAAGAGAAGTAGGATTTGAGAGGGATGATTGGATGGAGTTAGCACAGAATAGGGTTGAATGGTGGGCAAATGTAAGCGCGGCAATGAACCTTCAGGTTCCATAAAATAGTTAATATTCATTTAGTTTGCTTAGGAATTGTCTATAGCCATTGAGTAAGTAAGTATGTAGGCTAAGTCACTAGAGACTGATTTCGATATACAAAAGTACCCATCAACCAAACAAAGAAAAGAGATTATAAAAGAAGTTAAATTATCAACCCTTAAATGCCGGAGACTCAATTTCTCACACAATACGAGTATACTTAGGTATAAACCCGTGCCGGACTGCAAAAAAATTGTTAACAGAATGATCAGACGTACCTTGTACCATATTCCGTTATGTTACAATTATCTAAATTTTTCTTCCAATCTTTCTTCGATTATTTAACACGGATCTAGGACAAACCAATCTATCCCATGAATTTAAGGGTTAAGAGAGAAGATTGCAAGCACTAAAAAACTTATAAGATTTAGACTAACATTAACCTTTAGAAAGCTTAATTTATACACTATTAATAAGGCATTCATCACATGAAATCATCAGTGAGCTCTAAGTTTGAAACCGACGGTAAAAATTTTCTTGCAATAGTTGTTTTCCACACATGATAATCCTGATACGTGAATAAAAATCCTCACATTATACATAAAGCATTATGCGATTAACCTTAATCTCTGCTTTTAAACAAATATTGACGGGACGGATTTATACTTCAGTGGCAGCGAAAAGGCTAGCTGAGTAAATAATGGAAATTAAAAAAAAATAAAAATAAAAATAAACGAAGTAATTAAGAAATGAAAATGAATTAATATCAAATGACTAATTTCACCCGAGGCAAGTTGGTAAAAGTGAAAGGTATAGTGATCCCTATACAGCCCATGGAGGCCCAGAGGGTTCCAGAAGGTTGAGGCTCCCACATTTTGGACATTCGGCACGTGACGGTGGTAAGGTTGTCAGCTTACACACAGACCGTTTTTACCCCCAGGATTGCTCCTGGTACTAATTTCTGTTAGAGGCTGAGTCGACCCCAGGGCCATAGTGCCATCAGAAGGTTTAGGCAGATACTAGTAGTAGATGGAATAATAGTAACTTATTTATAGTGGTTAAAACGAAGGAAATTGATAATTATTTATTTGTACGATAGGGAAGAGCATTTGACATCTGGTGATGTTCTCAGTAATTGCTACGCGTATTTATTTACCCTTATCGGACTTGCACCATTTCTATACACCTCAGTTCGTAAAATGGAACTTCACATAGACGGACAGAGTTCTGTTGAACAGTAACATAAACCTAGCAAACATTTCGTATAAAATATAGTAAACTGTGGTAATGGCCTTGCAACGCCATATGTTTATATAAAGTTAATCGTCCACTTATACGACCGTCATGGCAGCTGAGCATGAAAATATCATAAATGTACGCGTTTAATGGTGCACATTACTGATTAATGGTCTAAGTTTATTTATGGCATTTAGAACAGTCATTTGTAAACAACTAGCAAGGTAAAAATTACCAAATCTGCATATAGCCTAATATGCAACACCACATTCTATATAGATAATGTTTCATATATTAGGACTGAAATTTCAACGGTTTTCCATACATTATATTGGATGTTTCTGCTGACGCATTAATAGATTGTTTTTTTTTAAATGTAATACATGCAATGCAATTCGATGAGCAGGCTGACACTGTGGCAAGCCACTAGGGACTAATAAATCCAGATATGGAGAGGTTATTTGATTTGTAATCCGTATCTTCAATTCGGGACTCTAGCTTGATTGTTTTATTTGTTTGTTTGTTATGATTTAGTTATTGATCACAGAGGGACACGATAATATAATTTTACGCTTCAGCGCCGTCCTTTCATTTCGCCTACATACTCTTCTATTTGCTGAGCATTTTTTAATACTCTGTGGAAATGTATGTTGTATACGTGGTTTTAAAATTGAAACATATGAAGAACTCATTGCGTTTCTGCCCATCAGTTCAAAGGATTAATCATTTGTTTTGTAAATATGGAAATTCTTGAAGTGAAAAGTTAAAAACAAATCGTATTTGGCAGTAGAAGGGGTAGGGCGTACCCATGATTTTGGTTCGGGAGGTCTGGACGGTATTCCTCCGATTTTGTTGTAATTAAGCTTTCTAATAATTTTTACGTCTTTTTTCAGTTACAAACAAAATTGCTTTTTCTAACACACCACACTTTTTACTATTCCAAAATAATATTTTGAAAAAGGTAATAAAATGAAATTTGAAGGCTTAATTGTACAATTATTAATAAGTTAGTCTATACATAATACCCCAAAATTGTAATAAAATAATTTTGTGAAATGAAAAGAAGTTACACAATTATGCATTATTATACAATTAGCTTAAGTAATACTTTATTTAAAAGTGAAACAGTGTATTCAGAGTAAAGTCAAGTAAAGTGTTCCCTATACAGGCCATAGAGGCCCAGAGGGTTCCAGGAGGTTGAGGCTTCCGGATTTTGGACATTCGGCACGAAGGTGGTAAGGTTGTCAGCCTTACGCACCGGCCGCCTTTATCCCAGGATTGTCCTGGTACTCATTAGAGGCTGAGTCGAGTAGGTAAATAATACTAATTTACAAAAATTATACTTCTCTAAAATACTTTTAAACAAAATAGCAAAATAGTTGTTTTAAGCTACATTTAATCAATTATTAACGAAGTCCATCCCCATGAGATTTATAAATTTTATCTTATTTTATAAAGGTGACAAAATGCAGTTTTTATTTAAACATTGAAGCTCCAAGCCAGCAAAAAAGATGCCCTGAAGATGGTATAGAGACACCGGAAGGCCTTGGCAACAGATCATAAAATATATATATTAGTTGAGCAAATGGTATCTTATTTATTTTATCACATAGATCGAGCTCAACGATGTTCAACATGTATTTTAATAAATTTTATTGGGAATTACAAAAAGCGTGTTTACCGGCCCCTTAGCAGGCTCCGAAACAGCTGCCGGAGCCCTAACACCCGCAATGGTTCAGAACTACTTTCGAGTCACTGTCGATGTAAGGTGGTGAACATGTTGAAAGTAATGTGTAAAAAAATAAAAGTGTGCGTGGAACGCCACGCGAAAAGAAGTGAAACTTATTTTAAATTTTGGATTTTTTCAATTTTGAATTTTGAATTTTTTAAATTTTCGATTGGTGGACTTTTTAATATTGGGATTTTAGATTTTGAATTTTGGATTTTAGATTTTTAATTTTTTTTATATCTTATTTTTTAATTTTGGAATTTTGCGTTTTTTAATTTTTAATTTTTTAATATTTCAGATCTTTAAATTCTTTATTTTTTGGATTTTTAATTTTTTGGATTTTTAATTTTTAATTTTTGGATTTTTTTATTTTTACATTTTGGATTTTGGATGTTTTAATTTTGGATTTTTATTTTTAAATCTTAGATTTTTGATTTTTGAATTTTTTTAAATTTTGGATATTTAGATTTTTTAATTATGGATTTTTTATTTTTTAAATTTTGGATTTTTGGATTTTGGATTTTTGAATTTTTGATTTTTTAAATTTTGGATTTTTGAATTTTTTGATTTTTTAAATTTTGGATAAACCTTATCATTGAGTTAATTGTTTTCTGTGCAGTCCGTTCCGCCACACCTCGAGACGATTTTGAGTTTTTTCAAAAAATATATTCCATGAATAACGTTGCCAATAAGTTCACTCTTTCAAGAAAATAGATAGGCCTACTTAATTTTTGGACACTCTGTAGAATGCGAATAGAAGCATTATTAAGGAAGAAGTTTTATGTTAGTAGTTTTGAGGAAAAAATAGTCAGATGTTTTATCGAAGCTAACGGGTGTGAGCCGTAAACAGGAGATAGCCATTTTATTTTGTGTCTTTGGGGCAGTCTACATCGATGTAAAATGAAACAGCTGTCGTAAAAAGTCTTCATTTATTTGGCATGTCCGGACTTTTATGTCAGCAGTCATAATAATGTTGTTTAGGTAAAGCGTTAACTGCAAGAATAAAGGAACACGGAGAAATATAAGCGATAAGAGAGATATGCCCCATCGTTGTCAGGTCGTCAGTACTGCCCTCTCTCCCATATTACAGTTGTGTCAATTTTTATTTTTATTTTTAAAAGACAACTTGAATTAAAAGTATTACTTCTAGCGCAAGATACTTACTCATTGACAATAAGTTAGACAATTCCACACCAAGCTAAAGGAATATTATCTATTTTATGGAACCCGCGTTTACCTGAGCCCGCCATTCAACCCTATTCTGTGCTAACTGCGCAAGATACACGAAGTAAAAATTTCACATTATCGCCTAGTGCTATAAAATCTGTATGCCTCTCCATTGGTACCAACTTTGGTATCCGTCAGAAAGAAAACACTAATTTAGTTAAAAATATTTATATATTATTATTAAATAGACTCAGTTTGATAATTTTAAAATTCACTGCGTCATTTTAAATGTGAAATTTCTCACGGTGAATGCAAAAGTCGTTATATTTGGTAGGTGGAAAGTGTTTTCATGTTGGCAGCAGTGCAAGAGAAAATCAATAACATCTGTAAGCTGTCTGCGCGCTACAAAATGGCTTCCTCAACGATGCGTAATTCATTAAAATAATATTTATATTTATTTCACAAATATTAAAGGTTGTTTAAAAAATAGTGTATGGCACGCGTGTTAAAGCAATTTTACTCTGCTCACAGAATAAAATCTCGCTTTTAACCCTTATGGCTAATTCCATAAATAACTATTATTTTAACGCTAGTAAACATTTTATAGATCACTTGTGCCTACAAAGAGTAGCCTTAATTGCATTTTAAAAATAAAAGATTAATGGTATTACTCAATGAAGAATACAAAGTATCTACTCGGTGTCCTATTTCTTGTCCCTGTTGCGATATCTTCCCTTTAAGGGATGGCAGAAATATTTATTTAACTCTTCTGGTAAAAAAAGCTATTTTTTAAATTTTAGTGTAAATATAGGGTAGGGTATGCAAATATAGTGTAAGATTTAATCTTCATGTTAACCTATTTGTTACAGGCTAATATTTTCTACTTATTTAATTCTAAATGTATTTACTTCTACTGAAGTACTCTGTTCGTTGCCATATGGACCATGGTTTTGCCATTTGGTGCTAAGGCAATGCATTTTAGAGGATACGGTAATTTGTTTAAAATTCGTAATAAAATAACGGAAAAATGGAAGAATGTTTCAATTTTATACAAAACTTGCGGATCCACGCGGCTTCGCCCACGATAATTAATTTGAAGGTTAAAAATTAAGAGAAAAATAACTGAAACATTATATTTATTAAGACTTTCACGCAAAACATTCATAAGCCTAAACTAAACGATTAGGCCTAATAATTAATGAAACAGCTAAAAATCCGGCTTTGAAGTGAATTCCACGATTAGAAAGCGCCGCCTGGGAAAAAACGACCTCAGATTCGAGTTCTCTGGCCTAGAAAACCCCTGCATAGTGAGTTCCGTCCAAATTGATCAATGTTTGTCCATTTAAGCCTGTATTCAATATCCCTCTTCCGAAATTTCAGATATCTGCGGGCCTTGGCATTATAATCAAATGAATCGACCAGGGTGGGCTTATAAAGTGAAGCGATTCTTTTATTTCCAAATCATGACAAAAAACGGCAAAGGCACCTGCAATTGATTTGACAAATGAAATGTATTACTGAAAACTGATGCTTGGATAGTGAGAAAATCACGTTTTATGCCAGTGTTTTTACTTATAACTCGAGAACGAAAGCGAAAATAAAAATCCGGCTTCGAGGTGCCCACCCTTCAGTCCATCTATGTTTAACATTTCAGATCTCTGCGTCCATTAGATTTCGTTGGGCATCGCGCACAGACACAGACACAGACAGACAGACAGAAAGATAAACACTTCCTTTTATTATTATAGATTACAGAATAAGGTACGTAAGTTACAAGTAATAAAAATCAGGTAAACTGATGTAACAAAGTACCAGTATGTTTTTGTTTAACAAGTTATGACTGCAATTATGATATGCAGAATATGTTTCTTTTTTAAATTGATTCCCAAGTTAAGCTCCAGATTTATTCATTAAGCAGGGCTTACGGAAGAAGAAAGGTCTACCATCTCGGCCACCTGGGTCATTTTAACGGTCTAGTTGGATAAGCGCATGTAAATCAATATGTTTTTTTGTCATAGCTACCTGTATTTTAATTTCCAAGGCCTTATAAGATCACAGTAAAACAATAGGCTATGTTGTCAAGATAACCGATTTTCATTTTTTTAATAAATTCTTTCGAATACGTATATTACCATAAAATAGGCACTAAATTGAGCATTAATCCGAAATAGGTCAATCGATTTTATCCATTATGAATAGACGTCTTCCCATGGACATTATAAATGTGTATACCAAGTTTCATAAAAATCCGGTAAAGCGTATTTGAGTTACCGCGTCTTTAAAATATTCACTAAATTGGGTTTTACTCCGGTACCGGTCTACCGATTTGGTCCAATATCAGTAGACGTCTTTCCACGTACATTATAAATGGGTATACAAAATTTCAGGAAAATCCAATAAAGCATATATGAGTTATCGCGACTTCTTATATATTAACATAAAACACTAAATTGGGCATTATTCCGGTACTGGCCAACCGATTTGGTCCAATATCAATAAACGTCTTCCCATGGACATTATAAATGCGTATACGAATTTTCATAAATATCCGATAAAGCGTATTTGAGTTATTGCGCCTTTAAAGTAGACACTAAATTGGGTTTTACTCCGGTACCGGTCAACAGATTAGGTTCAAATTCAATAAGGCACTTCTCATGGACGTCATAAATGGGCATACCAAGTTTCATGGAAATCCGATACAGCGTATTTGAGTGATGGCGCCTTTCTAATAGAACTAAATTGGGCATTACTCCGGTACCGGTGAACCGATTTGGTTCAATATCAATAGGGTTCTTCCCATGGACATTATACATGTGTTTTCCAAGTTTCATGAAAATCCGAAAAAGCGTATTTGAGTTATGGTGCGTACAGACACACGGACAGACGGACAGACATTTTTTCGTCCACCACACAATCTCATAATGTACCATACTGGCACTTAATAAACTGTGGGCTTAACATTGTGTTGCCTGTTTTCTTTGCAGTCCGGCATGGGTTTGTATATTGTATGAAGAACTGAGTCTCTCGTATAAGGCTAAGCAGTTTGGTCACTAATAATTCTGTACCTCAGAGCCAAAGGAACGTAACTCCAAATTTCATATTTTTTTGTTTTTTTCATATTCTGTACTAACTTATTGACCTCTATAGAACCAATTAATATTAAATCCATAATTTCATTAGAAACCAAGATATTGAGAGCCAAATAGTAGTAACTCCATTCCCCTTTATTGTTCATAATTTTGTTTTTCGCTCCTCCTGTAAAATTTAGTTTTTGGCAGTTACGCTCGTTTGGCTCTGAGGTACAGAATTAGTTTCCCGTTTTAGTGTAAGGTTATGGACTTTTATAAATAGATGTTTATCCTATTTTAAGAAATGTGTCGCAGATATAATTCAAGGTTTCTTTATACCAAAAATGGTTCGGAAGTTGTGACTTTTATGGTTACTTATGTTGATAAAAGACAGGTCTCTCACTTCTCCCTAAGCTACAATATTTCATCTTTACGTGCTATAGGCCTACTGCTATAGTGACCATGTACTTCATTAGAGGTGGATAAGGTGCTTAGTGTTCTGTACACTTATTGACATAATTTAAAGGGACACAGATTATTATGTCGTAAGTGTATAAAATTGAGTGCGATAATGACTTATCATGGAATATTATTAAGTATTAAATATTATCAAAATTCGACCTCGGTGATGCAAGTATTCAATTTGCCACCTTTCCCCCTTTATTTCCCAATGGCAATTCTATATAGTCTATTTGCATAAGCGGTTTCAAACATTAGTTATATAAATGGGAATTATTACATTCTCATTGTAAGTTTTCACAACTGTAATTAGTAGGGCTCGGATTTTAAGGTTTTTATAAACCCTGTTTTAGTTCTTTTACATATTAAAAATAGTTTTATTTGTACCGGAGTAATGCCCAATTTAGTGCCTATTTTATGGCAATATATTATAAATAATTTATCAAAATAATGCAAATCAGTTCTCATGACAACGTATCGTTTTAAAGTGTTCATATACAGCTTTGGAAGTTGCGAGAGACTTAGCTTTGACAAATAACACTACCCACATATTCCTTCATATGCTTATCAAACGAGACAGTTGTTCTTCCGTAATCGATTACAAAAACAATTTATTTTCTGCATAATTGCAATGATCATTGATTAAACAAAAGCATTCTGGCACTATGTTACATCAGTTTACCTGATTTTACTTATTTATATTTTAAACTATGTTTTTACCAAAGGCTTAGCTATTTTACAATGACTATTCCACTCATACGCCGCGTGTTTGATATTGACCAATAACGTTTAGCAATCCTTGGATATAGACAAATCACGATTGTTTATGTTATAAAATGCTTGCTATTAATACAAGGGTGCGGTTTTATCTGATAAAATGGTCAGTACGTTACTGGACACGTAAGAATCAATGTGCCGTGATTAATACGTCACATGTTGCCATTAAGCAACACGAAAACAGATTAGTTTATACAACACAACTTGTTTGGAAATTGAAATGGTATTTAAATGTAGGCCTACATTGATTTAAAACTCGATTTCGATTAGGTGCTTCTATTCTGTTCTGTTGTTAGCTTACCTGAATTAGGTTAACTATGTCTTATATGCACCATTGGTAGCATTGGTGACAACATAGTAGCTCGAATCGATTCATGGGTGGTTGATTCATAGTATGCCGTGATTTCGCAGCTGTTAGTTTGGTTTTTATTTAACAAAGCACGAAAGTAATTATTATTTGTATAATCCATTACATTTTTATTCATGGAATAGTCTTAATAAATCCAACTCGAGATGACGAGTTTCATCAGATAAATTCGCTCCTGTTGCGCGGTGGCGAATCTATCGATAAACTCGCCAACTCTCGTGAGATTAGGCCTACCTATGATATAATTTTAATGTCTAGCTAATTGACAAAGCTATAATTTTAAAGAATATACAAGGTAACATTTTTAATCGCACCAACCTTTATAAGGATTCTAACTGTCAAGTCTGCGTTAAGTGGGAGGGAAATTTTGTCTTTGTAATAATTCACATGTTTTGTCTGTATAGGAATTCAGATACCAACATCCTACAAACCGCAACTTTTCAGGATTTCACCTAACCCACAAAATATAAATTCATTTCTGAAAGGATTTAAGTAACGACCAACTTACCGGCATGATCACAACAAGTGCAAGTGTTATTAGAGTGAGAGTTAGGGCCATGACGTTGCCTCGTGCAGTTCTGTCTGAGCACTGAAGTAGTGATTAGCCAGGCAACGTCAGGTGCCATGCATTCATACCAGTAACCTCAGTCATTACCGCATAACGAGCTCCCTCCTGCCTTGCACGTATATAAAAGAAGCAAGAACCAACTACGTGATAATTAGACAACGATTTCTGAAGAAGTGTAATAATAATAATAATAATAATAATAATAATAATAATAATAATAATAATAATAATAATAATAATGATAATGATGATGATAATAATAATAATAATAATAATAATAATAATAATAATAATAATAATAATAATAATAATAAATAATAATATTAATAATATTTTTTTTATTATCAAATCATTATTGTTATTATTATTATTATTATTATTATTATTATTATTAATATTATTATTATTATTATTATTATTATTATTATTATTATTATAAATAAAAGAAATTGAATCTAAACGTGCTAAATGGCCAGTGAGTAAGGTGCAGCTAATCTCAAATCATTTGAGAGTCTTTAAAACATTTATAACTTACAGAGCATCGACTTTGGCGAACTAAAATAATATAAGCTATAAGAAACATTATGAGGACATTGTTAAGTAATATTGATAAGTGTTAAGTGAAATGATAATCTAAAAAGTATCTATAGTATCTATAGGGAATAAGTCAACAATAAGTGTGTAAGACTATGTGCAAATAAGCACAAACTAACTTGAAGTATTTAAAGTATGGCATGTAGTACTGCGTACTGCAATGGGACATGCCAGCTAAAGCCAAGCCCCCCCCCCCCCCAAAATAATAATTTACAATTTGTGGTGTATTTCATCACTCATTATGTACATGAAAAGTACAACGAATTAATTAATTATGTTATACAATACGTCTTGTATTTAGTAACTTATGTCACTTGTTTTTCTTCAGAATCAACAAATTTCCGAAGGCAACGAAAAAAAACAAATAAAATCTTGTTTGTTAGATAGCCTATATCCGTGGCTAGGATATAAAAGGGCCAATGTAATAAAACTTGCTTTTGAGATAACTGACTTTGAAGCCTTTGTAGAAGTAACATGTTTTGCTGAGAACTTCCGACATTGACCTCTAAGATTTCTGTATTATGTCTATTAATAGCTCATTTTTTTCAAGAAATTGACATTGGCCCTTTTAGAACCAAGCCACAGATATGTAATATAATACATGTATGATAATGATGATATATGTATGATATAAATACGAAAGCAAGCAACTCACTTAAGAGAACTTATGTTTTCACAATTACATAAGATATAAATAATTGTACGATGTGTTCGGAATAGAAGTAAACATCTGACTGAGCTTGTCGCACTATCGTGAAGTATGCGCTGGTGCTATTAACCAATGAAACGAATAGACACAGTTAGTCAAGGCAAGTCTGTTGTTTACTTTTGCTCCGTACACATCTTGTGGATCAAGTACTACCCGCGCGCGATTTCTTGGGCGCTCGGCTCCCTAGTTCTCATTCGGTAGGTTTCGTTCAACTTTGTAGGTAGAGCTGACAACATTGAAACACGAAGTACGCTATACACCCTGACATCTAGTGGCTTCAATACTAAGCTTTCATATATGTCTCAGGATCCTTATTTATTTATTGACATTATCTTTTCTGGCGCATGGAAAAAATACAATATTGCGAATTGCTGGTTTCACAAACACGTCATTGTACATCCAACACTTTCCTCACCTCTTTAAGAATTCCGTATGTGCTAATTTCTGACACTCCCGGGAACTGTCAATTTCATGGACTGAAAGTTGAGCGAACTTTTCACAAAACGTATTAAATACGTTTAAAATTAGGCCTATAGTTTTCTCCACTTTTAGATGCCTTACCTCTCTTATGTTTTACAACACGAAATGGTGAAGCATGTTCTACTAAGACTCTTCTTTATGCTTAAAACTAGTCATCCAGTGTAAAAATATTGAACCTATTTATATAACATTCTCTTCCCGGAGGAAAATTATTTATTTGATAACTACAGCCTTATGACGTGTCATTAATTGTTACGCAATACCGTCACCACGTTATATTATTGGACTGCATTAAAATCGTTGTTAATTAAATGCCACTACACAAAATAGCGAGGATGATTCATCGGAATTAATTATCCAATTCGGCATCCACACTTACGCTGTGATGTGCGCATACCATATGCGCCATTCTGCTGAAATGTGATTTCTTTGGTTGACAACACTGCAGAAAGACTGGCGGACTAGCTATGTTTTGTTCCCCCAACCCTCACTTCCCCGTAGATCCGGCGCCCAAGATATGGCGCGCGGGTAGTATAAAAGAAAGCAGAAGCGTCGGAAAGTTTCCGTGCACTCGAGTGTACAGCCCTGCCAGATGCAACAAGTTCACGCTGTTTTCTTTTGTCTGGAGCATAGTCTGATTTGAATATCGACTATCGATTATTCAGAGCAGAGTCATTACCAGCTTGAGGAGCTATCTGTTATAACCTTTCTCCTTCGTTACTCTTTAAAAAGCGTCTACCTCAGCGATCCTTGAAAGATGCTTCACACGACTAAGGAATATGTAAATTGTAAAAAAGTGATTGCTCTGTGTTACAGCTGAATACTGTACTTAATATTCCGTCTGCTTTCCTTAGCAATAGCTTTAGATCTCGTCGAGTTCCCATTCTCTCTTGCTATATACATTCTTCCCCAAGGAGGTAGATGCGAAGGTAGCAAGGAACTTAGAATTTAGCATAGAAAAGGGCATATCACTAAAAATGGACGCTTTAAAGGATGACTGAACTAAAAATTCACGTAGCTATTTAATATACTGCCAAGATCGTCGGTTGTACATAATAATGACGAAAACACAACAATGTACGACATTTATTTATTTCAGGTGTGTTTATTCTCCTTTTTTGCACGACGTAACTAATTAGTTGTACTTACCAATATTGTTGCCGTGGATCGTAACTTGACATTCCCACACGCAATCTGGTTGCTAAGAAAACAAAAGAAATCTCCATGCGGTAAAAATTACAAAAAGCACAAGTGCCGTAAGTAAAACCATCATAATACAAGCCTTTATGGAAGACCGGAACCAAGGCCCCCCAGTTTGTGGCGACTTTAGCAGGACAAATATTCAGTCCCCATAACAACCAACATGTGCGAATCACTGTATGAAATATAACATCCATCTTCAATAGTGTATAAACATAATATTTTCTGTTAATATATCAATTAATATAAATTAATTGATATAAATAATCATCGTGCAAAAAATTGCATGCAATACTCGTGTCGTAAGTGCATAACGGATCTCGAAAATTGAAAAAACTCAGCGCAAGCGCCTCGTTTTTTCAAACTCTTTCCTCGATCCGTATGCACCGCTTACGGCACTTGTATCGCATATACTATTAGCTGATAGTGTGTTTACAGTAGGGTAGGCCATGGAACTGTTGCTTGTCAATTGCTTCTTTTGTTGGTGTATTTTATGGAGTAAATTTCAACTGATATAAATTAAATAGATATGATGCAGGATGAAATGGTGAGGATGATTCAGGATATGTAAATATCCAACTCAGCATTTGCCTTTACGACTGGGAAAACCGTGAAAAAACCCATGTCAAATAGGCTTGCCACGGGATTTAAACCTGGGACCTCCCGAATGCGAGTCCAAGACGTTACCATCTCGGCCACCTGGCTCGGTAATGTACGACTTATCGTTCAGGATCTGACCATCTCCTGTTTTAATTCGATCGTTCGGCATTTCTTCTGTTTGCCTGGAAATTTGTTGGTTGCCCAGTCATGACCGAACGCATTGTTCGATTTCTTTCCAATTTGGCATAAATGCTCCTTGAAGTAATTGAAAACGATGTATTGAATAAGGATATTTATTTTCTGATTCCGTTTCAAGATTGTGGACTTTTTAACCGTTTCATGTAATGTTCAGCTTCTTTCGCTTCTTTCAACTATTCTAGCAAAACGGTTTCCATGGAAACGATTTAGTCTAGACAATGAATGGCAACATCGGCTAAACCTTTACAGACTGCGATTACGAGCACATATTATATCTTCATGGACGAACATCTACTGTTCACAGAACTATAATAATAATAATAATAATAAAATCAGATAAACTGAACAAAGTGACAGATGGAGTTGATAGGCCATATTTCAGAAACTATTGAGTTTTAGGCCACGGTTTCATGAAAAAGTTTTATAACCATATGTGAAGGAATAACGAGAATATTAACAGAACGAAATTACAACAAATGCCTCATATCTAAAGCAAGGCATAACATAAAACATTTACAAAATCTGACTGTATTGTAGTCAAGGCCCTCAGTAACTACCAACGCGGCTTTGTAGTATAGTGATGATTTCTCATTTAAAAGGCATGTGACTTTTCATTAGTCGTTAATCCGATACCGGTCAACCGATTTGATCCAAAAGCAATAGGCTTCTTCCCATGGACGTTATAAATGCGTATACCAAGTTTCATGAAAATCTGATGAAGGGTATTTGAGTTATCGCACGTACAGGCAGATAGACATTTTCCCGTCCACCACACAATCTCATAAAGTACCATTCTGGTATTTAATAATATTTCCTATACCTACAGTTTCTATTGTACGAGTAGAGAGAAGGTAATAAAAACAATCAGAGATAAGTATTACATACCGCTAACAAGCAAAATTAAATTAAAGCTAATGAAACTACTGAATTCAACAGCAAACAGTGGTTAAATATTAATCTAAAGCTTTGTGTTAGATTTATCATACAACTGTGATTTGTATGAAAATGTTGTTGCAGAGTAAGGGAAATTATTTTCCTTGTGGTTGGCAACCTCAGAGAAATAAAACACGGGCGAAGGGCATGTAGTAAACAAACATTTGGCCTGCCATTAATTAATAATGAGGTACACAATTAGTACGAGTGGCGCCATCTGAGGGACAGTAATTGCAACTAGCTGTGGTTCGCCTGCTCAGATTCAATTAAAGTAATCTGCAGTCTCCACATCAAACATGCTTGCATTTGGAACGGGTTTCCCTGGTTTTCATATCAGCCTCGTTTACAAGTATTTAATTCGTGCTACAAACGGGAATTCACATTGATGGAATGAAAAGACGGCTTTCTCTAGTTTCCCCGTAAATATTTATTCATGATTATGATTTCAGTTTTCGTAAATATACAATTACTAAAGACATTAAGACACTAAAGAAAGAAAGAAAAAAATCTCTCTATTGTGTACTTCGCTTTCTCAAGAGTTTGGAATATATGGTATGAGAGATGCCAACCTTGAAAGGTGGTTATCAGTAGTGTGAGTCCTCCATGTTTAACCGAAAAATCACAATTACAGGTTTCACAAGAGACGTGATTCGGTGAAATTATTGAAGGTCCGAGGCAAGGAAACACTTCCGTATATTGCTTTCGATACTGATTTGCCGCAGTTCGTTTTGGTCCATCAGACTCGTCACTGATTTTACGTTTACACGACATATTTCCTCAATATTCTGCTTGCACTGCAACACTCAATAGAACTTCTAGCAACTTCTAGCAAGCAACGGCGTCGGCAGTCGTCAGCGGCGTTATAGTGACAATAAAAAAGAGGAAATATGTTAACACCAAAGATGTTATAACTACAATTATGTTATAACTGTAAGATATAACATCTCTGGTTAACACACACTCACGTCCAATTTCGCCAACACAACAGATTTTTTTTACAAACTATTTCTCATGATAACAGTAGGCATCTCTGCTGATACATTAACTTTCTTTATGTTCGCGGAGAAACGAAACATTTTAAAAATATATATTGGGATTCGTAAAATCCGTAATATGTAGGACAATTTCCGTAATGCCGTAGCAAATTCAAGAAAATCGTAGAAACTACGGAAATTCCGTAGCAGTTGGCATCTCTGAATGGTATGGTAAGGTGCATCTTTATTCTTATATACATGTTAAATACACTATTCATAGAATAAATCCAACGCACGGGCCTAGCGTTTACTATGCACAAGACAAAGAAAGAGAAATGTAACGCTAATAATACAAAACAATATAATACGATAACTTATATAATAATGCTATATAAAGATGAAGAAAAGAAAGAAGAAAAAAATTGTAGTAATGACAGAAAATATATGACAATAATAATACTATATAATACACATAGACGTAACCAGGCCGACCATATGGGGGGGTTATAACATCCGGGGGTCCCATACCCCCCAGGGAGAGGGGGTCCTCCCCCGGGAAAAAATAAAAATTAAGATGCACAATAACGAGTTTTAAGCTTCCCACGCTTCATACTCGTATTAAGTAATTTATTAGCAGACTTAAAAAAAATTACAATTTTGTTTTTAATCACTGGGGGGTTCAAACCCCCAAAACTCCCCCTCGTTACGCCCCTGATAATACATAATAATACACAGACAAAGATCACTCCCCCTGCCCCTCCCTCCCATCCTTTTCTACCCTGAGCTGTTGGACTTTAGACATGAATTTCCCCACCCCTTCGGAAAATTTTGTGGCACTCAACAGCTCGAATATCGCCACGTGAACTCTTCTACAGACAACATAAGAGTCTGGTAGATATTGTTGCCTAAGCATCTCAGTGACTTCACATTCAGAGAGAATATGCTGTGCTATCTCATCATGATTGTTTAGTCTTAAGGACTTATAGGCCTACACTAAGCAGGAAACGAAATATTTGATTCGATTCACGACTTGGACATAATTTTTGTGTAGAGATACAGTTGATCTTGCAAATTCTACAGTAAGCAATTTAAAATTCACGAACAATGTCTCACACAGACTGGGGGAAAGGGATAGTGCATGAATTCTTAAGGAGGATATTGGACGAAACTTCTATGTTCTACAATTAAAAGCTACATACTCGCGGTTTAATAAATAATGTTAAGAAGAAGTTTGAATTCTGTCAGTTTATTAGTTTTTGTATTATTAAAAGAAAATATTGAAAAGTTTTCGTATTTCAAAATGAAACTTTTCACACAATTTTTCAGTTAAATGTCTGAACTTTTAAAAACAGAACCAATGATTTAAGTTTGGAAAAATATCGCGCATTTGTTTTCCTAACCAATGGGGAACAAAAGTAATATTCACTGCATGTCTTAAACTTAAAAAAAATTCTTGGTTACCACACATTTTATTTTTATTGTAAAAACTATTGATATAATAAAAAAACCCATGTTTTAATTTTAACTTACAATAAAACTTACAATAAAAATTTCAGACTACTTGCGTTAAATGTGTAGGGCCCATTTAGTTCTGAAAATATATAAATACAGTAAAAACAGAAATATAGGAAGATGACTTTCAATCTGGGCATGATAAAATGAAAAATGGGCATATGCATCCTCATTAAAAGTACTGAGCCTTACGTCTAATGCTTCTTTTAATTAAACCATCTCGAATATTACTTTTTAAAAGATAATTTTCTGAAAGCAATTTAATTTTATCAAAAACTTGTTTTCATCACTAAGACTTAAATATTTAACGAGTGTAGCCCTTTTAATATCT
This sequence comes from Ectobius pallidus, assembly GCA_964059195.1. Lineage (NCBI taxonomy): Eukaryota > Metazoa > Arthropoda > Insecta > Blattodea > Ectobiidae > Ectobius > Ectobius pallidus. Next base: position 28,430,375 of record CAXKWD010000004.1, on the reverse strand, counting down.
CGTAATTAGGGAGACTTAAAAGTGCATGAGGGCACTGAAACTTAGCCAACAAATATATTAAGGTACAGGTAGGAAAAAAAAAGCGGACCGACTAAAATATCTAAGTTGCCGATATGAGCCACTGCGCATGTCTAGCGGCATTCACAGGATAGCAGGGAATGTATTGAAATGTGTTCTAGTGTCGACTGTTGACTTAGCCCATTTCGAAACCCAGAATATGGTTTCTAATCGTATTGTTTTATAACTGAATATATTAATTATTAATATTATTATAAAATACTAACACAAATTATATTACATTCAGCTACAAGAGTCGGTCCGCTTTTTTCCCCTACCTGTAAATAATAGTTTTATGACAAAAAGCAAATAATGCTAATTTTGATTAAAAATTGATATTTCACCTCTTGCCCCCTTAAAGGAAAGAACAATAGTATAAGATTATTGGTAGAGCATTGGCGCGAATAGCTAAAGGTCCTGCGCAGTCTCAGTATCGGAGGAATTTTTTTCCTATAATATTCTCATGTAATGTCCAACAGAGACAATAATCTGTGGTTCATGAAAGCTTATATATCTATTATTGTAACAAATTGAGAGAGTTCTATCAATGGAATATGCAGTAATATGAACACACGAAAATGAAGAGTAGTTGGGACTGTATCTACTGTGAGGTTAATTTCGGTTCATACTTCATAGAGGAAAGACAACTGACGCATACAAAGGCGTAAGCCACAGCGGACATTGTGTTGTATTGTGAAGTTGCAAACTAGGTTACTATCCCATCTTCTTTCTCTCTGTGTCCCTCTCTATCCGCGTTTCTCTCATAGGATGTCATAATTTCCCTTTCTGCCCAAACTCACTGACAACCACTTGCTCTAGCGCCAAGAACTTTACGAGTGCTGTTATAAGCTTTTTCTTTCTTTCCAAGGGAAGAAGTTAGTCGACTTTCACACTATTCTCCTAGGACCCATATAGTACAAGATTCCCAGGCTACTTGTACTTAATTTCAAATTCAATTAATAAATTTCATTTTTCCTTTTGAGGATGATTATCAATTAAATTAAATTTAAAGAGCTTTCACCACCTTATACCCTCAAAAATAGTCCTATATCTTCAAAAAATTTCATAAGATGTTTTTGGGATTGCTTTCTTAAAATATCAGATTTTATATAAGAACTTAATTATAAAGTCCTGTGCTAATTATAGCCATTGCACAGGATTTGATAATTAAATTCTTAGATAAAATTTGATATTTTATTGTAATTTTCAAAACAATCCCCCAAAAAAAATCTTATGGCATTTTTGAAGGTTATTTATCCTTATAAGATGAAGGACTATTTTTGAGGGTATAAGGTGGTGAAAAATCTTTAAATTTCATTTCATAAAAAAATTTAATTTCATTCAAATTCAATGTTAATTGTTAGTTTGATGTTGTTAGTACAATATTAATTCATTCCCCGAGTGAATAAAAATATAGTATGGTATGTATTGGGAGAGAAAGGAATGATGTTTTTGTGGCTTAACCTGCATAAAATTATTGAAAACAGATCCTGGAAGTATTTACCACAGTAAACCCTAAAATTGTCGGATCTTCAAATTTAATAGATTATGAGGAAAAATTGTGTTTGGTTTCGTGGGAAAGGGTCCGCGCACTGTTGTTATCAGATTTTTTGAACAAAATTGCAGGTTCGATGTCTAGATGATGAGATGGGATGCTGATAAGAAATCTCATCAATACCTAGATATTACTAGTGCATTAAAGTGGAAAAATTTTCATATAATAAAACTTATAGTTAGCACTAGATGAAAATTAATTTCATGAATGAATAGGAAAAACTTGCAAAAAGGATACTTTTCTTGAAATTTACCGCAAACGTGCTTTCCCGCTTCGCCAGCTGAAAAAGGTTGGGAACCACTATGGTAAGCAATACATAATTATTCTAATTATTGTCTGAATGGATAATTTTTTCATCTTAGCCTACTTGTGAAACGTCCTGTAGTTGGAATCAATATTTCAGAAAGCGAGTGACCTGACACGACGCGAGGTCAGACTGATAAAGACAGGCGATATTTCTTTCTGTTTCTTAACAAACATGCAGACGAGAATTTCAATATCACTGTTGCAGAAAGTGCAGGAATGGCTTGCAAATGTAGCAGTAACGTTTAAAATTATTACTATTGAACGGGAAATAGTAGAAAAATTAAGTCGTATAGTTTTAAAAAGCACCACAGATCGGATACAATAGTTATTTATGACACAAGATGGATATATATAGGGACCGGATTTTTAGGTTTTTAAAAACACTGTTTTAGGTTTTCCATTAGGTGAAATAGTTTTTTTTAGGTTTTTTGTTCAAAATATCATTTTTGGGTAGAATAATTGGTTTAATGAATTTGAATGTCCTACATAGGATTCAATACATAATACTTGTAAAGTTTAACTTAACAAAATTGACTTAAATTTGTGTAAACTTCCTTTAGGACAGAGCAGACGTAGAAACCGCGGGGTGCAACGTCATAAAATAACCTCAGAAGACAAGAAGAAGAAAAAAAAAAATTCAGGACATCGCCAATCCACTGCCATAATAAACTCGATTTCATTTGTTTCGGCATAATTAACACGTCTTAAACTCTCAGCGTGGCCACTCAGTATGAATGACAAGGCAGTACTAATGCAAACAATCGCTTTAAAACACAGAAATCTATATCCTTGTTCATACACGGCAACAATGGTTGTTCATACGAATATTTTAAAAGGAATACACTTCGTCTCTTGATACTGTCCATCCTAGATGACAACGCAACGGGTTGAACGAAACGCTGGTGGTATTAATTCAACCCGACAAAGTTATTGTATCTCCGCAAAATATCGGTTTCTCAACTGACAAACAAAAATGACAAAAAAGGAGCCTAAATTAGATATTTTAGGTTTTATATCCCGTTTAGGTATATTTAGGTTTTTATACCCCATTTAGGTATTTCTAGGTGCCACAGAATTAATGTGGGTGAATCCTATGGACATGATTCAAAAAAGTGTATGAGCGCTTTTTGTTTTGGAAGTAAGGAAAAAAATAGGTAAAAACCTAAAAATCCGGTCCCTAGATATATACATTCATGAACCACAAAGTATTGTCTCTGTTGAACATTACATGAGAATATTATGGGAGAAAAATTATTCTGAAACCGGGATTCGAACCCAGGACCTTTGGCTAATCGTGCCGGTGCTCTACCAACTGAGCTGGTCAGAGTTGGCTTCGCAGTGCCAGATGGAACATCTCTCCTATGATTAGTTTCAAGTTTCTAGCTCATCTGGATGTGGGCAAACAATTATGTCAGTGAGTGAGATAGCCACACGGCTTTATACCGGTAGTAAAGTGACGATTTACTATTTTTAAACCGTTAATTGGTCGTTACTCCGGTACCGGTCAACCGATTTTCTCGAAAATCATTAGCGTTTGGATATTATAACTGCGTATACTAATTTTCATGATAATCCGATAAAGTGTATTTGAGATATCGCGCGTACAGACACACAGACGGACAGACATTTTCCTGTTCACCAAACAATCTTATAAGGTACCATTCTAGCACTTAATAAATAATTAATTTTCCAGTTAAAACTGAAACTATACATAGTACGAAACTTAAATTTTATACAGTCAGGACTGTTACAAAATGAAATGTGGTCCCAGAATTTGAAATTAGCTGAAAAAGTAGAAATTAGCTATTTTAGTATAGTATACTACACTTCTAGAAAACGAATTCATCATATTATCGACGGTTGTTTAACCTTTTAACTGCTATAGTCATCAGTGTGATAACGGGTCATAATTTTAAATCACTGACGAAAATATCAATAATATAGCTGTGTTTTACGATCATAGTTTGTTACACAAAGATTACAATCTGCACTTTTAAACATAAAACATACACTTATCTATATATATATATATAAAAATGAATGTATGTGTGTGTGTGTGTGTGTGTCCTTTATGCATTGCTACACCATTCATCCGATCGCCATGAAACTTTGGGAAGTTGTTGGGTACATTCCCGGGAAGGTTTCTGTCATACTACATTTTTAATTTTAGCCTTCGTTCGCGAGTTATGAGTGAAAAACGGCAAGAAAACGTGCATTTTTTACGCTTTCGAAGCATCAGTTTTCAGTTAATCATTTCAGTTGTCAAATCAATTGCAGAAGGCTTTGTCTATTTTTGTAATACTTTGGAAACAATAGCATCGCGATCGCTTTGGAAGGCAATGGATATCTCATGTTATTGTAATGTCAAGGCACGCAGACAGATGAAATTTTCATCCTAGACGGAAGAAGAATAATGAATATAGCCCTAAATGGACAAACATTATGCAGGGTTTTTTAGGCCAGGGAACTCGAATCTGAGGTTATTTTTCCCATGCTGCGCTTTCTAATCGTGGAATTCACTTCAGAGCCGGATTTACAGCTCTTTCATTAACTAGGCCTATCAATCGTTTAGTTTAGACCTATGAATGTTTCGTGTGCAAAGTGTTAATAAATATAATAGTTTAATTATTTTGCTCTTAATTTATAATCTTCCGATTAATTATTGTGAGCGAAGCCGCGGGGATCTGCTATAGGCCTAAGCTATAAAAAGATATAGCCTAACTAGCGTTTTCTGAGGGAATTGTTTGTGTGTGATAAGTCGTTCCTCCTCATTTCAAATTCTAAATACCTATATAAAGACCTTAAATACTAGAGTTTGAAAATCGAAAGTCCTTCATAAGTTATTTTCGCATTTACAAAATACAAAAACCGAGCGACGCCGGGCCTTTTAAGCTAGTATTTTATAACTTCTACCTGGGCACATAATATAAGCAAATTTTTAAATAGCTTGAATTAAAGGTAGAACTTCTAATAAAAGGTACAAGAAGTAAAAGTAGCACATTATCGCACTAGAGTTTAAAATAATCTTTTATTTAAGAATATTTGGATATGATTACTAAAAATATTCAGTTTCATAATATAATTTTTGCACGACTTAAACTAATTAGTGGTATTTACGAATATTTTGTTGCCGTGGATCGTAAGTTGACATTGCCACACGCAATCTTGTGGCCATGTGCGGTAAGAGTTTCCGTGCTGTTATGAATATTACGCCACACCTCATAATACAAGCCTTTATGGACAAGCACAAATATTCGGTTCCCATAAACAACAACAAATGCGAATCACTTTCTGAAATAAACATCTATCTACAAGAATATACCATAAGGTAATATCACAGTTAATATAATTAAATTGATATAAATAATCATTGTTCAAAAAACAGCATGCAATACTCGTGCCGTAAGCGCATAACGGATCTCGGAAAATTGAAAAAACTCGGCGCGAGCGCCTCAAACTATTTCCTCGACCCGTATGCATGCCTTACGGCACTTGTATCGCAATATAGGCCTACTATTAGGTTAAAATTCTTTACGCCTTTTTAAATGTTAAATTTCTCATGCTGGTCTCAACATTAGTTGAAAAACTTTGTCGACTCCATTCCTTATGTTGCACCAGAAAATAAGTAACCTCTGTCTGTGCATGGGCAATTATGTATATTCGGCATTAGATAACAGTGCATCACGAGGTTCCAATATGGCTACCTGGCAGGTAATTCATGTGAATAAAGCTAATATTTATTACTAGCTGGTGCCTGCGGATTCACCCGCATTTATTAATTATATTAAATATATATCGATAATATATATCGAAACATTTCATCTTTTGATATATATTGAAACATTTCATCTTTTGACATATATCGATACATTGATATATCGATATCGATTCAATATTTTCAATACTGATGCTTCAATAGCGAAAAGAAAATCACATTTTCTGCAAGTTTTTCACTCATAACTCGCGAACGAAAGTGAAAATCGAAAATCCGGCTTCAAGGAGCATTCGGCCATCCTTCAGTCCATCTATGTTTAAAATTTTACATTTCTGCGTTAAGTAGATTTTGCTGGGCATCGCATACAGACAGACAGAAAGACAAACACTTTTTCTTATTATATAGATTATTTCAAAATATTAACGGCTGGCTAAAAATAGTGGTTAATGATTTTATTTTGCTCTTATGATTGCTACACTCGCCCTTACAGGTTCGTTTTGTAAACCTACTTACTCTCCAAATAAACATTTCTTTTACCACTTGTATCATAAATCACTATTTCTTCGCGGTCACGGCCACAGTAGTTAAAAGGTTTCGCTGAAAAGGAATATTTTACAACTGAATATATTTGTCGAACGGATGCCCGTTTAAACATTCTGCGTTCAAGAGTGAATGAGTGAGTGAAACAGAATGGCAGAGGAGAGAGAGTGAAGGAGATTGAGAGCATGGAACTGTTGACTTGACATCGGACACAAGGCTTGCACGTTACTTCTATTTCCCTTCGCTAGAGGGAACAAAATGTTTCGTAATTTTGTGCCCGTGTTTCTACTGCCATAAATTGAGGTGACGGGGGACGCCATTTTTTAAAACGCTTTGCGTTGCCTCTCTCTAAATTACAGAAAGCAAACGCCCACTCTAGTACAGTCTTGTGACCAGAAAATCAACATTGAAGGCGAGAGGTGCACATTACGACATGAAAACCTGGGCTTGATTTATTTCATTGACCTCCGTAAGACACATTTATGTACCTAGTTTTTATTACACTTTCTTAGTTAATAATAGATTATACAAAAAGGGTTTGTTCAATTTCGCGGGCTCTTTTTAGAGTTGCTTATTCGTATAAAACAGTACAATAATGCTGCTTTACAAGAACAACAACTACAACAACAACAACAATAATAATAATAATAATAATAATAATAATAATTTATTGCATCTGTAGCTATACATTGTATAGACAGACATTGTCATATTAAGGTTACAGTAACTGCAAAAATTATGTAAAAAACCCTTAAAAGAATAAAATATCTTCTCATACAAATACTCAGTTTAAATTTAAAACACCTGAGATTTTCCACACTTAAAATACTAGCTGGTAAGTAATTTATAACTTGACTAACAATGGAAACTGGCGATTTAGTGTATCTAAAAGTTCGATATTTAAAAATATGTATGACGTCTTTGCTCCTTGTGTTGTGCTCATGTAATTCTGAATTAAATATGAACTTAGATAAGATATTTATAAAGATATTTAGAAATTTATTTACAGAATAATTATTTACAATTAAATTAAGTCTGGAAATATAACTTTATTACTTATTTATTTATTTATATTTTCCTCTGGTGTAGTTAAGGCCTTCTCTTCCGCTAACCAGAGGTGGACACATTCAATCATAAGCAACCAAGGAATTCTGAAGCATTCTCTGACGGCTTTGTATTGCGGGTTTTCTAGTCGTTCTTAGCAGGCGGTGCTGCAAACATAAGCGACCAAGCATTCCCTATCAATTGTGTATTGCGGGTTTTCTAGTCGTTGGTAGCAGGCGGTTCTGCGAAGATAAGCAACTTAGGAATTTTGAAGCATTCTCTATCGGCTGTGTATTGCGGGTTTTCTAGTCGTTGTTAGCAGGCGGTGATGCAAACATAAGCAAAGGAATTCTTATAACATTGGTGGACCCAGTGGGAGGGCTGTGGGGGCTGACACCCGTCTTTGGTGCCGCAGCATCCGGAATCTTAACTTATTAGATTACTTTCATTTTCAAACATATAAGCTAACAGGAATTAAGGAACCACATAATGCATTCTTTGAACTTGCAACGTAATTTATCTATTCCATTATAGAAACTGTTCACCGTCCTAAATAAAATTAGGGACAGAGAAGATATGTTAGCGATAAATAACATGGACTACAAGGAGCGATAGTGTGTAGTTCCTGGGACTTACCAGCAGGCAGGCCGCAATCAGCTGATCGAAGAACAATTAGGAAGAATGTTCGGTTGTTATGTCATCTGCCGTCGGTTGGCCTAAGTGTCGGCAACGTCAGGAATGGAAACTATTTTGTCCGGCAAATACGATAAATTATCTGTTTACGTTTTTTAAATTTCACTCCTTTTCTACAAATAAAACATTAAAACTAATAATAAGCTCCCAGTAACGAGCTCATAAGAACAATGCACAGAACACTGAAAATAAAATAGCTGCCTTTTTCGCAGAACATAACTTGGTTTTTAGTGGTGTAAATAATTTAATGCCCATGTTCAAGGGTGAAATGCCTGATTAAAAAATGCGTTGTGATTTGAATTTAGGACGTACTAAATAAGCCAATAGGCTATTATTAAGAACTGTGTGGCAATTTTTGTATTAGATGCATTTGTTTTATTTCGTATTAATCGTCTATCATCGAATACTTTGGTGCCGGTAAATACTTTGGTGCTTAAATTAGAGTCTTTAAAGAAAATTTTCATATCTTTTCACATTCAAGTAATACCGGGACCTTAATTTCCTCTCGAGGGTTATTGAGGTGATGGGCCTACCATCGGTGCCTCTGTCCTTTCTCGCAAAATAAACATAACTAAATTAGTTCTAGGTACTAAAACCTCCACGAAAGGCCCTATGTTCCATTTAAAAAGTAAAAGTAATAAATAAATTATATATATATAGGCCCTATGTTCCATTTAAAATTTAAAAGGAATAAATAAATTATATATATATACTCGATACTCGATACCGATACATGATTTTTTCCTCGATACTCGATACTTCGATACTCGATACCTTCAACATTTCCAGTTTCAATAAATAGGTACATAAAAAATTAAAATTTGAGAGAACTGTGTAATACCAACTAAATTAATTAAGTCGGCATATTTAATGTTTAATGAGACATAATTTAATATCATCAGCATAGGCGTATCCAGGCCGACCATAAGGGGGGGGGTTATAAAGGAATACCCCCCAGAGAGAGGGGGGTCCTCCCCCGGAAAATTTAAAAAATTAAGACGCAAAACAACGAGTTTTAAGCCTCCGGGGGTGTCCCCCGGAAAATTTTAAAAATCAAGACGCAAAATAACGAGTTTTAAGCTTCCCACGCTTTATACTTGTATTAAGTAATTTATAGGCAGACTTAAAAAATTATACGATTTTCCTTTTTTTAATCAATGGGGGGGGGGGGTTCAAACCCCAAAACCCCCCCCTCGGTACGCCTATGATCATCAGTAGCCTATAATTATTATTAAACTCTACAATAAAACTAAAATGAGTCTTCTTGAACAGTCCACTTACAAGTTTTTGTTAAAAATACTAGCATTCTCACTTAATTGCAGAATTGCAGAATTACCAAAGTATCGAAAAAGTACCGAGCGAGTTTTCTGAAGTATCGCTCAATGCCGATACCATGCAAGTATCGAGAGTATCGAGGTATCGAAAGTACCGAGGACCCATCCCTAATATATATATATATATATCTTAATTTTTTGTAAAATCCCTTAAACCCTAGTGTGATTAGGTGTAACTAGTCATGAGAACTGAACTCAGCACCTCCCGAATGAGAATCCGTGGCGTTACAGTTATGTTGTAACAAATTATAGGTGCATCTCCCTCCCTCTTATAATCAATATATGACAGTAGAAGATGAGGAAACTTGGGATGAAGTACAGCTTAAAACAAGTAATGACGTTCAGGTCTAGACATGACGTGATAGCGGTAGTTATCGATATTTCGTGAACTACACACATTAACAGTTTGTTAAGTTATCGTAAGATACGGCAACGCAGCACGCATACGCTATCATGAAGGAACTCATGAACTACACCAGTACTTAATTTTCACTGCACAATAAGTCTGAAGAAGTTTCAGTATTTCAAGATTAAATTTTAGATGTTGTATAAGAATACAAGCGAAATAATTTATGTTACCCCTTTGTGTGACAGGAACAAGCGAAATTTATACCTGCTGGTTTGGTATTGTTGCTTTCAAACAGTATGGCATTCCGAGTTAATACATCAGAACGATATCTTCCTTGTGGCTATAGGCTACCGTCTATAGCAGTGATTCCCAAAGTGGGGTCCGCGGACCCCCGGGGGTCCGCGATGGTGTTTCAGGGGGTCCGCAGGCGGTTTAAGAAGAAATAGGATATCCCGTAATTTTCTCTAATTACATAATATCTTCTAAAGCAGCTTCACTGTTCACATTAAGGAGTAAACTCTGTTTGTTACCATTGAAAGTATTATTTTGTCTATTGAATTTAATACATTCGAATCAAAGTATTTATTTATTTTTTCCTTCAAAACCCGGAGGGGGTCCGCGAAATTTTAATTTTTTTCAAAGGGTCCGGGGACTGAAAAGTTTGGGAACCACTGGTCTATAGGCATAAAAATATAAGCTCTGAGATAACAAACTGAACACATCAGTAGATAAAAAACATAACTACCGTATTTTACGGACCATAACACGCACTTTTTTACCTTGAAAACAGAGCGTTGAAAGTTGGGTGCGTCTAATGGTCCGAAGTACACTAAAACAATTAAAATAATGGTAAATATTGCCGGAACACCATAATTATAAACAAGGTGGCGCTGACTGCAAATCAATGCACTTGTCACAATCGTAAAATGAGGGTAGCTAGAAGCCAGGTGTACAATGCGAAAACAAAGGAATGTTGAGTTCTTTTATACTAAAGGAGTTGTCTCCGCCGGGTGGTTTAAATGAAGGGCGTAATTTCTAAATAGCCTTTTCCCGTACACTAACCGTACGCTGAATTGACGGTCACAGGGTGTAAACGTATTTTCAGTATTTCATGAGAAATCAGTTCAATTGTTAAAATTTACTTGATGCCACCTGTACAGAAGAGATTTTCGTACAACGCAGGTTTTAAATTAGAAGTGATTTACACTGATTCCATTGTACAAGATTATAATTTGTTTATGCAATGAAGTACATTATCTCCTTTAAAATTTTTCGTTTAGGGTCAAATTAGATTTCTTTTCCTTTAAATTCTCATCCTAAAATTAAGGTGCGTCTTATGGTCCGGAGCGTCTTATAGTCCGTGAAATACGGTGAATACATAAGTAATTATAAAATTACCACATTTGATAATTATGAAATAATATTAAGGCAGAAGTTAAGTGCCACTACAATCATTAAATGTAGCCTATGCTTTCATGCAATTCAGAAACTTTCATCTTCTCATCTTCTGTCCAGAAATACAAAAATAAAAAATTATATTAGATTATCTTGTTGGTTGTATTATACTAGGAGGTGCCCGTGGCTTCGCCACGATAATTCTTTTAAAAATTAAAAATTAAGAGTATAATAATTATTAAAGCATTATATTTATTAACATTTGCACGCGAATCATTCATAAACTGATAAAATAATTAATGAAACAGCTAAAATTCCTGCTTTAGAGTACATTCCACGACATGAAAGCGCCCCCTGGGAAAACTATATCAGAATCGATTATGCAGTTCCAAAGAACATGTGAACACATAATACGTATTGTTTCTCAGCTGTTTATTGACATGAATATGATGTGAATTTTATTTTATCAATTCAGTGTAATTTTCAGAAATTATATAATGTTTCAAGGGAAGGAATGGTTTGTTTGGATTATTATTATCAGCGATATTTCAAGAGAAAAAACCATCAATATTTTACAGCTGTTGCCCCCGGCTTCGCCCGCCATTATTCATTGACTCCAGGATTTTTAAGAAAATTACACTGGTAGATTATTAAAAATGTTTGTGGTTCAGAGCTATGAAAATTGTAAGTAAAAATAAAATTAGAATATTTTTTCATTGTGTTCATTTCACTTAGGCCTTATATAATAAAGAAACGGGTTTCCTTCCTAATTTTGTAGTCGTCATGAAAGTTTAGATGTGGTTTAGACTGCGAGAGACGAACATCGCCGAGTATACCCGATGTCTCACGAAGCGGGCGAGCAAGCACGCTATTTAGGGCCGTTGAATTGTATAAGAGTAGATGGATGTGAGATATGGTCGCTTACTCTTCGGGAAGAACACAATCTAAGAGTGTTCGAAAACAGGGTGCTTAGGAAAATATTCGGACCTAAGAGAGATGAAAACGCGGACTGGAAAAAAAAAAGAACAAAAACTGCATAACGATGTAAGCACGGCAAAGAATCTCCGGGTTCCATAAAATAGATAATATTCAATTAACTTGCTTAGGAATTGTTTATTTCCATTAAGTAAGTAAGCAAGTAAGTAAGTAGGCTAAGTAAGTAATGAATAAATCTTGAATAAGCAGACCTTGCTATATTTCACTTGCAGATTGCTGTAAATCCATACTTTATTTAAAGTTATAGCACAAGGATTTCTTTAATGTACCTTGGTGATGATAATGATGATGATTATTCTTCTTCTTCCATCAGGGATTAGGCTTCAGCCTGTTCCGGTCTCACATCTTTCCAACGTTTCCTAGGTCGTCCTATTGATCTTTGTCCTCTTGGTTTATAATTTAATATTTGCTTGGGGAGCCTGCTAGATGGCATGCGGTCTAGATGATTTAGCCAGTTTTCTCTGTATCGCATTACTTTTTCTTGTACTGGTTCAATACCTAGTTCCTGTCTAATAAGTTCATTTCTAATATGATGTTCTCGTGTGCATCCCTTGACTGACCTTAGGAAATACATTTCAGCTGCTTGGAGTTTGCTGAAGACTCTACTTCTTAGTGTCCATGTTTCACTGCCATATAATAAGACAGGAAGTGCCATGACGGAATAAAACCTGAGTTGTGTGTCTTTTCTAGTTTTCCCTTTTAAAGTTCTTCGGATAGTTCCACTAATATCTTGAAATTTATGAATTTTGTGGTTAATATCTTGGTCTACGTTGTAGCTGACATCACAACCTAGGTAATTAAAATGGGACACTTGTTCGATGCTTTTATTTTCTAAAACAATTTTTGTTCTAATCGGAAACTTACCGTGGAATGCCATTACTTTAGTTTTTTGGGTCGAAATTTTCATATTATAGAGTTTACTAATATTACTTAGTTCATAAATTGCCTTTTGCAGTCTGTCTTCTTTATCAAAAATAAAATCAGCATCATCTGCGAACAATAACATGTTGAATGAGCTTTGTCCTATATTAATACCTTTATGTACTTTGAGTTTCCATTCTTGAAGAATGTCGTTCAGATATATATTAAATAAAATAGGAGACAAACTGCATCCTTGTTTAACTCCTTGATTTATTTTAATTCTACTTGATAATTTTCCATCTATTTCTGAAACAACTTCGTTGTCTACGTATAAGCTTTGTACTGTTTTTATTAAATGTTCTGGATAGCCTTGTGTGTATAGAATTCTCCACAGCTTGTTTAGGTTTACGCGATCAAACGCTTTCTCAAAGTCTATGAAAGATATATGTGTTTTTAGATTGAACTCACTTCGTTTTTCTATCATCTGTTTTAGAATGAATATATTGTCAATACACGATCTGTTCTTCCTAAAACCATTTTGTTCTTCCATTAATAGACTGTCTGATATTATTTCCAGTCTGTTGCATACTATTCTTGAATAAACTTTATAAGCAGTGTTTAGTAAGCTTATGCCTCTGTAGTTACTACTCTTGGTTCTATCTCCCTTCTTAAAAATCGAGATTATTTTAGCTAGTTGCCATTCTTTCGGGATTCTTTTTGTTTTCCAACACATATTTAGTAAATGCAGGAGTCGAAGTTTCAGTAATGTTCCCCCATATTATTTATGATTATGATTATTATTATTATTGATAAAAGAAAGCTTCTATTCTCAGGCCTAACCCTTCAATTATTGATAATGTATTATATCTTACGAGATACAATCGTTTGTCTTAAATTTGTAAAAATGTACGGAAAAGAAATTGGAAGGAACCTTTTAATTTTTTATAAATTTAATTTAATAGCAATTTATTAATAATTTTATAGCAAAAAGTAAATAGTAGGCTTAATCATTTCGTTAACGGTTTTCTCTGCGGTCTGACATGGGTTTGTATATTGTGTGGAATTCAGTCTAGCCAAATAGATTCACTTCATAAAACTATTAATGTAACGCCACATATAGGGTGTTAATGAATAACACCGAAATATTTTACCTGTGCATAGAGGGGACATAGACAAGCAACTTTTATTAAGAGATTTTTGCTCTATGGATTCAATTTTTCCTGTTACAGCATAAAATCTCCCAGGGCTTGGCCACCACTGACTTCTAACATTAGAAAAAAATTCAAAACAAAGGAACTTCGTTGTTAACACTGTAGTGAGTAGTTATGAATAAAAAAAAGACTAATGCAGTGGTGGCCAGTCATGTGAATAGTCTGTGAGTTTTGCAGATTATGAAAACTCTAAATTATGATATAGCTGTGGATGAATGATTTAGAATCAGGTTTTTATCGATCACTAGGAAGGCATGAAATCAATTTAATGAAAATTCTAACCCTATTTTTCGTGATAATTGATTTATGAGCAATAAATTATAATGACTTTAATGCCCTGTAACTTACATATTTTACGACATAGAGCAAAAATCTCCTAGTAAAAGTTCTTTTATATGTTCCCTCTACATACAGGTAAAATAGTTTGGTGTTATTCATTAACACCCTGTATAAATACATTAAAAACAATGCTGGTCACCATCAATAAAATAATCACTCTTAAATTAAGCTGGTCGCTAGTTCCATTGTTTGTACACGTGATGTGCCATTTTCAGTTCTTGCACATCACATGTGCTGAAACATATCTTCATGAACAATTGACCTGTCCGGGATCCAACCTAGAACAAGAAAACTTTCCACCAGCTTCATTAGTGATTCTTTTATTGCTCGGGAGCAGCAGTTTTTTTTTCTGCATAATGTATCCTACAGGATTATCATCCATGCTGCCAATTCGTGAAGGAGAAGTATGGGATAAGAAATGGGATAAGAGATTGGGAAGTGGTTGGGTTGCAATTTTTTCAAACGATTTCGTATACTGTCTTCAGCCACCATACAGGAATTGGCCTTAAACATACTTCAAGACTCGCTTCATATTGTCCACAGCCGTTTGTATTCATACTAGGAGGTGCCCGTGGCTTCGCCACGATAATTCTTTTCAAAATTAAAAATTAAGAGTATAATAATTATTAAAGCATTATATTTATTAACACTTGCACGGGAATCATTAATAAACTAAGCCATTAATAATTAATGAAACAGCTAAAATTCCTGCTTTAGAGTACATTCCACGACATGAAAGCGCCCCCTGAGAAAACTATATCAGAATCGATTATGCAGTTCCAAAGAACCTGTGAACACAATATAATACGTATTGTTTCTCAGCTGTTTATTGACATTAATATGATGTGAATTTTATTTTATCAATTCAGTGTAATTTTCAGAAATTATATAATGTTTCAAGGGAAGGAATGGTTTGTTTGGATTATTATTATCAGCGATATTTCAAGAGATAAAACCATAAATATTTTACAGCTGTTGCCCCCGGCTTCGCCCGCCATTATTAATTGACTCCAGGATTTTTAAGAAAATTACACTGGTAGATTATTAAAAATGTTTGTGGTTCAGAGCTATGAAAATTGTAAGTAAAAATAACATTAGAATATTTGTTCATTGTGTTCATTTCACTTAGGCCTTATATAATAAAGAAACTGTTTTCCTTCCTAATTTTGTAGTCGTCATGAAAGCTTACACTGCGAGAGACGAACATCGCCGAGTATACCCGATGTCTCACGAAACGGGCGAGCAAGCATGCTATTTAGGACCGTTGAATTGTATAAGAGTAGATGAGTATGAGTATTGAAAATTAGGAAAATAAATTCTCATCTTAAATTAAATATATAGTTCTTAGAATTGTTTTTATTTGACTATGTCCTAGTTTCACCCTTAATTTAAGGCAGCTTTCCTAACAGGATTCCCCCTCCCAGCCTTAAATTCGTAACAAAATACCGGGGATCGAACCCTGGTCTCCAGATCGTATTAGTAGAAGCTAACCACTAGGCCGCGCAGGCGGTCAGACAGTTCTACCCAGCCATTCTAAATGTCTAATTATTGAGGTTGATTATTAGTTATAAATTTAAAATTGCTCTCAACTGCTACACTAACAGCATTACTGAACCTTTTCGTAAGAAATTCCCAATTGAAAATTGTCTGGAGTACTTTTTTTGCACTGGTGGCACGAAGATTTTGAACACAGTTGGCAATGACGTAGGGAAATTAAAATCTGTGCAGACTGTACGCCCGACTTCATTACGGCTACACAGTTGGCAGTAATGGCTCATGTATTGACAATTACAACAATTTCACGCTTCTACTAACAAATGCAGACGATAGAGTTTACATTCCTGCGTTTGACAATACGAACCCTAAAGAAAATTACGACGAGTTAACTCAATTTACCGCGTTCAAGTTCATCTCCATGGTCATACATAGCGACGCGCATGAAATTGTTAATTTCTCGCTAAAAAAAAAGCTTCATGTCTGACACGGCGATTTAATATTCTTTATGCAAGTGTAATTAGACCTACCAACATGCTTTAATGCAGAGATCTGTGAAAATTCATAGGATGTGTTCTCTGAGCGCATAACGTATTCATTTGTTCCTCCCAATGCACTTCCTCAACAAAAGACAATCTGAGAGGCGATGTAAAAAATGCGACTCAACACCAGTAGAAAGGGAAATTATCTTACACAATTGGATCGTTTTCCAGTTGCCTACTTGTTCATTTTCCCCATTGAATAATGCTCGGTCACTGTATTATATATATATATATATATATATAATGGGTGCCACTTCTTAAAGACTTTCCTCCGAGAATTGCCTCTATTTGCTGCCACCCTAATCCTCTTCGACCTGTCAATCAGTGAATAAAATGGTAAATAGGCGTATTCGCACTTGTCTGTAGTCCAGTACAATGTTGCCAAATACGTACCACAGCACATTTAGTTCAGAAGTAGTGAATGACAGCGGCAACACTGGGAAAATCCACGCGACTTTGTCGGTGCAGATTTTCGGATTAAGGAACAATGCTATTATATTCTTTTGTAGATAGATGATGGTATGGGACGTAGTCTTCTTAAAATGGCACGAACACTACACAATCACGCGCACGCACACACACACACACACACACACACACACACGAGGGATGGGGCATAATTCATGGCAATTGTTTATTTATTTTTTTGAAAATTTGGGATCTATTTTTTAATTTGAAATATACAAATAAAAGGACATGGTATGGAATGTATATATGATGCAGATTATGGGTACTCTAATGATGTAAGATACAATTGAAGCAGAAATCCATAAACATCCATACGCGACGGCAACGTACCACTCAACTGTATTGCAGTAGTTGGAAGCATGAAAGCACGCATAGCCTAGCCCAACCTACAAAACCCCCGAAGTTTCATAGGTCCCTTTTCTCAAAGCTTCCACCAGCTCCCTGAAGTATTATCTGGTATTCTCGCTCTAAGAAATAGATATTCTGACGTAAGAACGCTCTTCACAACTTATCACATCCATTCTGCACGGTGGCAGACTTGCAACTTAATCTTTCTGTGCTTATAAAATTGCCTCTAAATGACATTCCCATAGACAGGTGTTCTTATATAGAACTGATTAAGTGTGTCCCAGTTTGTGCTCTTTCAACTAGAAAAAAAAATGTTCATTTTACACTCTTCTCCTACCTGTCAAGATGGCGGATAACAAAATGGCGGCTGCGGCGGTCCAGCATGCCGCTGCTGTCTTCATTGTAAGGGGAGCATCCTGTTACCACAGTCTCTCGGCCTGAAACATAGGAAATAGTGTTAAAACTATAATTGGTGTAAAGCACATCACAAAATCTTATTTTCTGAAAAGTACTAAATTTTGCCAATTTACTATTGGATCATAAGAAAGATTCATATTTTTAGTTTCTGGTCAATTCGAGGGGTCCCAAAAGGCTAATATAAAATATGGGAAATAACTTAATGCCTTATGTTACGAGCCTATAATGGCATTTATTAAAACACGATCATATCGATGGGTGACAGGCAGAACATCTTAAGCGCCATTTACATTTTTTTTCAGGAGGAGCAAAAAACGTTTTGCTTAATATTTATTAAGCCGAATTGAATAAAATTTTGTCTGTATGCAGCTGGGAGGATCACAGTTACATATACATCAGCGTTGTTTCTTGAAACTGATTATTACTTGCCGAAAAGGTTCTTAAGATGTTTTGCCGGTAACTACATTGTTGGTGTAAGTTATCTTACAGTTACTTGAGATGTTCTGGCGGGCATCGTTTTCTTCAGGCTAGTACTTAAGATGTTCTGCTGGATAACTTTTAAGGGTATTATTTTCCAACTTAGTGAAATATTTACATGAGTTTCAATAGCCTTGGATGTCTGGTAGGGAATTTTAAGTTTCTGGGATAATATAAGACTTATTAACGTATTAATATCTAATGAGTATGTTTTTAATGATAGTGTTCACATAACTAGCCTATACACATTTAAGTGATTGAACTTATAATAATAAAACAATTTATAAAACATTAAAGCAAGAAGCTACAAAATACAGACAATATTAAGAAATAAAGTTCATCAATGTGTTTGAAAGAAAAATTAATCAAAATTCAATTTAGAGTTACTTCTTTATCCTCCTCATCGGTTACTCGAAGTGTAATCAATAAACCTCGGTTCCCCAGAACTAATGTTACACGAATTCTTTCTTGGTGAGAATGTAGCAGATTCTTCTGAAGAATCATAATCCACAAGCTTAATGAAAGGAATGCTAGATGCAGCACTAATGCTTTTGGAACTATTATTATCATTAAAATTATTTGGTTTGACCATATCTGCCATTCCTTCAGAATTTGTACCATTTATGAGATGTCCATCTAGCTCGCCTAAAAAGAGAAGAAAAAACGCGAGTGAACCAAAATGAATTACATTTGTTTCAAATCTATTACCTACTATTTACTCCGAGGCACTACATCCCTGGAGGGACTAGGCCTACAATCCGGTCATCTACCACAGGCAGATGACAGGATTGGGGGTATGTGGCCAGCATGCCGACACCCACGGCCGTTAATAATGGTGACCAGAACTTCTAGTTCTCAATCACGTAGCCCCTCAGTTTGTATCACGAGACTGAGTGCACCCCGTTCAAGACCTCAATAACTCAGAAACATCCGAGGAGGTACCGGGGATATAACCCGGCCCTGCGGATAGCCTATATAGCCAGCTACTCTAACCACGAGACCATGCCGGAGGTCCGTTTCAAATTATAAGACTTTTAAAATTAAGTGTATCATAGTTCGGATCGAATTAAAACTATGCATGTTTACAGAAATAAGTAAGCAAATAAAGTCACCTTGTGTATTAGTCACCGCCGTCTCGAGAATTACACTGCCTGTCCTATGCTTTATTTTAACATGGAGTTTAGAGTATTTCTCAATTGCATAATTTCTCCAGTAGAGGCGACACAATTCACACCCACATTGCACCAATCACCGCCACCTATACAACCGCCGTCTCGAGAATACACGAGTAACAGAGTCTAGAAGGCATTGCTTCTATGCGTTTGCTGCATTAAAATAAGCATTAGGCCTAAACAGACACAGATATTTGTGTTATTTGTTTAGAACATAATATTATTCCAGTATATGACACTTACCTTGAAATGGAATTTTGGAGCAATAATTAAAAAACATTCAATTTATGCTTTGAGAAAATTTTTAGGGTATATTTCCCAAGAGAATGTTACTATATTACGAGACGGCGGTGGCAGCACTACATAATCAACAATGTCGTAGCAAAAAACAAGAAGCAATCTGGGTGTGAATGGTGCTGCTATCTGTAATGTCGCCGAGTACGCAAAATTAGCCGTATTGGACAGGCAGTGTATACACGAGTAAACACGAGTGATACAATCTAGAAGGCAGTGGTATTAGTAGTCTGCAGACTGGTACGGGTTGCATTATCTTCTATCGTTTCATCACCACACAAAGAAACCAGCAGCCTTCCTCTACTGAAGTTCATTCTTCCTTGCACAATACGTAATGTTCAATCAAATAAGCAATACAATATCACATACAGGAACAAAATGAACTGCAGCTGCCAATTTCTCGCACACGACTAAAAAAATAATGCTAAATGGAATGCAGAAGGCGCGCGAGGTCCGCAAAGCGAACCA
Source organism: Ectobius pallidus (assembly GCA_964059195.1). Taxonomy (NCBI): domain Eukaryota; kingdom Metazoa; phylum Arthropoda; class Insecta; order Blattodea; family Ectobiidae; genus Ectobius; species Ectobius pallidus. The sequence continues at coordinate 28,410,300 of CAXKWD010000004.1, read as the reverse complement.
AACCATTGTTACGTCACATTGCTAATGTTATAATTAGAAATAACACTAATTTACTACATAGTATTATTACTGATTCTTAATATGACTGATTTTGACAGAAACAAGGAGATTTTAAGCACCCTATTAGCATTAATTATAAAAATAATAAATTATCTTAAGCGCCAACGTTCAGAATTAGTCCCGAAAGAATTATCTTAAGAGCCAAACATTTTATCTTATGCGCCACTTTGGGCTGGCACTTACGATAAAAATGCGGGAACAGCTCGTTCTTTAAGATGTTTTGCCGGGCACTAAAATAATTATTTGGTTCTTAAGATAAAATACACCAGCATTTTTCTCCCGCCACAGAAGGAGTTCGTGCAAGATCTTTTGCCAGGACGTAAAACTCAGTTGCCTCTTTATATTCACGTTAAAAAGTCAATTTGAGAAAAAGTGGCGGTTAAGATGTTTTGCCTTTCACCCATCGATATGTTGCATGTATTTTTATAAGAGTGACCTAATTACCATAGTAGACAAGTTGCATACAACTGTTTTTGTTCGACCATCATTAAATGTCTAATTTTTTAAATTTTAGAACACTTTGTAATTCACAAAAAAAAAAAAAAAAAAAATCGGCGATTAGCTGTTAGTAAGTTCTTGTCTTTTCTGATAGATGGCACTTAACGGCGTGCAGACAGCTGAGGGCCTCTCTTGGCGTTTAATCTAAAAGCAATGCAATTAAAACACACGAAATGAAGTAGTATTGAAATTAACATAATTTATTTTATTTTAAACTAGCTTAAATGGCCCAGCGTCGCCCGGGTTTAGTATTTTGTAATATGAAATTAACATATGGAGGACTTTCGATGTTGAAACTCTAGGTCCTTATATAGCCTAAACTTACTCAAGACTATTCCCTCAGAAAACGCTAGATATAGCTTTTTATGGCTCATAGAGGATTCGAATGTTGCATTCCATTGCTTCTATACACCATTCATGGGAGGAGTGCAAATAAGAAGAAATATAAATTCCGGTTACATAAGATTGTATTGTCTTGACAGAAAATTGTATTTTTCACTCTCATATTACCATACAACCGTTTCGGGGCTGAAGTAAAAAAGAAATACAATATCACTTTCATACTTTTCTTCCCAAAAACCTGGGACATAATATACTGCGCGCGTAGGACTGAAAATGTTCCATCCCATTTTGTTTTCTTTTAGATGCTTAGGGCCTCTGATAAACATCCCTAGGTCTAATTCTCAACTAATACAAAGCCTACAGCTATGAGTGACGTATCAGTGGATAGGATTTGTTACCGACTTCCGATATAGCATACTCACTGGCACACACTTAAGTTGTCCCTGCAATACGACCGCTTATTCTACATCAAAATGTGAAGTGAGAAAATTATATTTTCCATGTCGAGGGTAGAGAAAGTTATGCGACTGCTTTATTTTCGTGGATTTTATTCTTCAAGAATTATTTTCACAAATGTATTACTTACATCGATAGTATAAGAATTTGTTAAAGCCCAGTATTATAATATAGTTTCCAAAGCCCTATGTGAACACCGTAAACAATACTTTCGTTATGTAAACAATTGACAGCATAACTCTCTAACTTTGCCTCATTTCACATTTCCGACATTTCCCGTGGATTTTCCAAAAATTTTCTTTCATACAAACCTTGTCCTGACAATTACGAACACAACAAAAAATAAATCAGCCAAATCGGTCGAGCCGTTCTCAAGTGATGCGGCAACAACCCTTTTGTAAATTCATTTTTATTAATATAGATGCAGGTTGTTTATTATGCAGTTTGATTTGCTGCTTTCAAGGATTAATCAAAACCAAAACTGTGTTATAATGAAATTCTGTAGCCTATATAATGGATATCATAATGGTACTGTTACGTTACATGTAATAAGCGTAGCCTACTATACTATGATCGAACAAAAACATGTTTCGTGTATACCCGTAATATAAATGAATTTCACCAGCAGTTGGCTATTACGTTTTTTTCATCAATACCGAAAATGTAGGGGATCTACCAGGCGCGTCCATGAAGTAAGTTTCCCTGGGAACGTTTACAGAAACAAAACATAATTTCAAGGAAATATTTTTTGCAACAGACACAGCCAGTGTTCAGCTATTTTTCAACACATTCGCCATCGAATTACAACATTTTTCTTACCGTGGCACCAACTTTTGAATACCTGTGTTGTAGAAGTGTCCCGCCTGGGATTTGAACCACCGTGTGACAACCACCTTCGCGCCTCTGTCATTCTTTGTCATTTCATGAGGTGTAGAAAAAGAAGGAAATCACTGGGAGGGAGGTTGGGGCTTTAGGGTGAATGTTTATACACCTCCCAGCCGAACTTCTGCAGGAGACTTGCTAGGAGGTGTTTAAACATCCAGCCTACAGCTCGGACTTCGCTCCCAGTGATTTCTATCTTTTCCTACATCTCAAAAAATGACAGGGAATGACAAGAAGAGGAGATGTTTGTCACGTAGTGATTCAAATCCCTGGCGGCAGACTTCTATGACACAGGTTGTCAAAAGTTGGTTCCACAGTATGACAAATATTTCAATTCCGGTGGCGATATGTTGGTACACTTGCTTTATCTATTGGGATATATGTCCACGATATATAGGTCTATTGTTCCTGTAAACAACTTATTTTATGGACGCGCCTGGTAATATCACAAAAAGATACAACCTCGAACATGTTAGAAGTAACAAGATATCAAAAAGTCCTAATTTTTCATCATATCCATAATGTTAGGCATAAACAGCACTTAGAGCTAAGACTTCATTTTAGAGATGCCCTAAAAGCCCAGCAAGACCAGAAAAAGCTATAGAATACGAGACTGAAGAAATAATTGTTCTAACAGAAAAAACAATATACTTACTTACTTAATGGCAATAGACGATTCCTAAGCAAGCTAAAGGAATATTATCTATTTTATGGAACCCGAAGGTTCATTGCCGCGCTTACCTGAGCCCGCCATTCTGTGCTAACTCCATCCAACCATCCCTCTCAAATCCTACTTCTCTTAAATCCATCCTAATATTGTCGTCCTACCTACGTCTAGGTCTTCCAAGTGGTCTTTTCCCTTCGGGTCTCACAGTCAATAATTTTTAGCTATGTCTTTCCACCCCCATGCGCGCAACATATCCAGCTCATTTCATCATCCGTGATTTAATTACTCTTACTGTATCTGGTGACGAGTACAGGTTATGAAGCTCGTCATTATGGAGTTTTCTGTAGTCCCCATTTTCATCTCTCTTAGGCCCAAATATTTTCTTAAGCACCCTGTTTTCAAACACTCTCACATTATGTTCTAACAGAAACAAACAATATACAGTATAGTTAAATTAATCTAAACTCCATCCCTTGCTGGACTACGTTAGCCATCCGACCGCTGCGTCACCTAACGCAGGCAGATGGCGGGATTGAGGCATGTGGTCAGCATGCAGACTCCCATGGCCCTTAATCATTGCTTATTGAACTGCAGCCGCTACTTCTTCAACAATCAGGTCCTCAGAATGTATCACGAGGCTGAGTGCACCCCCTTCGAGACGTCTTTACCTTAGAAAAAGTCATAGGAGGTATCAATGATCGATCCGAGATCTGCGGATCCGTAATCAACAACGCCAACCACTATCCCACGTAAGTAGGTCTCCAATCATCCGGACTAACTGGGGTTGAGGCCGATACGAATATGCAGAAATGAGGTTAATTGGATTTAATTTAGGTTGGTTGGTTGGTAGGCCTATATGTTTCTTTAACGACGGGGATGTACTGCAACTTAGGCCAGTGACCGTCGCCGGTGTGCCGGAATTTTGTCCCGCAGGAGTTCTTTTACATGCCAGTAAATCTACTGACATGGGCCTGTCACATTTATGCACACAGAAATGCCATCGACCTGGGCCGGGATCGAACCCGCAACTTTGGGCACATATACCAGCTGCGCCACCCAGGCAGACGGTTTAATTTGTTGATATTGTGCTGTACTATTTATATTAGGCTACATTAGCAAAATCTATGTGGCCTATATGAATAAGAAGTAAAAATGAAACTGATCCGGATAAATGGGTACTCGGATGATTGGGGATCTGGGAATTCTACAGCATTGTATATGCAATACATTGGCACGAGTATGAATGATCACCAGGGCAATAATACGCTCATTTTGTACCAAATTGAAGTGAACTCCAGAACAATATCATTTGTGGATTGAAGTTAAGAAGTGAACGTTTCCTTTATGGAATGCCCCAGGGCTCTAGCAAGCGTGAAGTTCTCAGACAAGTTGGGAACTCAATAACATCATTACAAGTAGCCTTCACCAAGTCTTGTAGGCCTACCGTTTTTTAGTTTCTATTTTACTCGTATAGATATTTCACACGTACTTTCAATTAATAGCAGACTACACCTAAAATACTTTGTGCATTTTTAAGCCGAATAGTTTAACCTGTCATTATCTTCGTCACGTATTTTATTTATTTTTCTTCCTTTCCTTCTTCCACTCTTTCTGAGAAAATTTTGTCTCTCTATGAGCGTTTGTCTTTCTATCCTTCTTTCTTAATTTTATTTCTATCTTTAATTTTTTACTTCTTTTTTTTTTTTTGCTGACATATTTATTATTTATTACTATTATTACAAAATTTTCTATTTATTACAAATTACAAAAATTCAAATTATTGCAATATCATTAAAAATACAAATATTAATAATACAAACTCAGTTATTACAATTACAAAAGAGTATTGTTTAACCCACATGAGCATAGCTCATGTTCGGGGTCAGTTCAGTCATACTAAAATTATATTATGAACATTATATAAAAAACAAACATATTATAGGTTTAGGCAAAAACAATTAGATTGTTCATATAAAAAAAATACATAAATAATGATACGAAAAAAATAAATTACAAACAAAATACCTCATGTTAAAAATTTAAAAATTTACTTTATATCTTGCACGTTTCATTCTTTCTTTATTTCTCTCTCTACCTTTCTTGCTCTCCTTCTTTCTACCCCGAAGAATCTTTGTTTCTCAGCAGGGCTTGAACCTTGGTCTCAGACGCCTTCAGTTCTTTTTCCTTTATATCTGTTTTCCACCTGTAATCTACATTTCTCGCTTTAGCTTATTTATTTCTTCCTTTGATTATTTTTTGTTCATCTTTTCGTTTCTTTACTATCACAAAATATATCATTCAATTATTTTTTTAACAACTTTTCTTTTCCTTTATCATTTCATTCTTTTTGTTTTTGTTGATTGCTTTCGGTTCAGTACAGGCTCTTTGTTTTTGTTCTGTCTTTCTACTCTTCGCATCCCAATGATTATTACATAGAAATACGTTACCGTTTGTTGCTTTTCTCCGGACTTATCTGTCCCCGCTTGCCAGAGTTCCCCTCGCAATAAAATAGGCGTGGGATCAGGGAAACAAATGAAGACGCACTTCCGCAGTAACAAGGTACACGTGGTTCTTGCAAGAAGGCCCCACGACACGTGTACATGGCAATTTTGGGCAACCCATTGATGTTTTCTGGATCCCTGAAGCATTAAATTACACCAAATCATACACTCCCTTTTATGTAGATGATATACGATTTTCATTTACCCTATAGGACTACCTTGGATGAACTAACTGTTGGCATGAATTGTCGTACCATAAACCATTAATTCCAAGAAACATATTTATTCCAGAAAAAATCATTCATGACAACTCGTACTAAGACAGTGTAAGCCGCATTAAAATCCACAGAACGTAGGCTACATCAAATCAAAACAAGTAATCAACAATAAAAAATAAAAAGTAAAGAAAAAATTTTAAAACCCTTCTGGCACTGGGACCTATGATCCTGACTGAACTTAACATCAAAACTAAACTAAAGCTTGTTTGGAAATTGAAATAATATAAATGTAGGCCTACATTGGTTAAAACACAATTTCGATTTGGTGCAATCTATCCTAATATTGTCCTCCCACCTACGTCTAGGTTTCCCAGGTGGTCTTTTCCCTTCGGGTCTCCCAGTCAATACTTTAGACATATATCTTTCCTTAACAATGCGCGCAACATGTCCAGCCCACATAGTCCGTGATTTAATCACCTTTACTATATCTGGTGAAGAGTACAGGTCATGAAGCTCGTCGTCATGCAGTTTTCTCCAGTCCCCATTTTCATCTCTCTTAGGCCCAAATATTTTCCTAAGCACCCTGTTTTCGAACACACTCAGATTATGTTTTTCCCGATCAGTAAGCGGCCATGTCTCACATCCATATAATACAACCGGCAGGATAATAGTCTCTCTTAGAGATTTATAAAATTGTGGTTGCCCGCAAAAATACATATTTGTATTGCATAACTTTTGTCAGTTTTAAAGAAATCTTAAAATTCTTTCACAGATCATAAAATCTTAATAAAATTAAATACATAAATCCAACACTATGTAACACCTTAAAGCGGAAAGATGACGGTAGATGGTAGTATACCAGCTCGTATAGCAAAGAAGAGCCACCAAGACATGTAGATAATATCAACTAGATGCAGAAGCTTTCCAACCCTTACACCCTGGGGTCTGAGTAAATAAAGCCAGATGTGAAGGAGTTTGAGAGAAATGTTACGCCACTCTGGCACGCGCCCTCTTACAGTTCTAATCCCACACTTCCCTTATATCACCTTACAGTCCGGCTGGGGGTAATTGCTGCAGACTAGAAGGGGTCGCAACCCTCCACCACCTGACACAGGTTAACTGGAAACATGCGGGCGACTCCATTCTTCTGTTAATATTTACCTGGCGCATCTCCATGCATGAGAGCTGCGAGGTTTATTTTTTCCTACGGTACTGCTTTCCCGTTCTCGCTATCATGGTGGATACTCGAACTTCCTGCAACCAGTGCTGCATATTTTTCCTATTTATAAGACAAACTTGGTGGACCCGTCACAGAATTTCGGGCTTCTTGATTGAATGACAATTCTAGACTGATAGGGAAAAAGCGAATAAGTCAAAAAACAAAAGTTCCAGGAGAGACAAAAAACAATTTATTTCCACAACAATGTTAGAATATCTAGTTCAGCTCACACAGATATTTTTACATACTACCTTATACTGAGTAAAAATATCTGGGCGGGCTGAACTAAATATTGTAACAATGCTGTGGAAATAAATTGTTTTTTTGTCTCTCCTGAAACTTTTTTTTTTTTTACTTATTCGCTTTTTCCCTATCACTCTAGAATTTATGGAGGAAAACAGATGCATCTGCTTATTCAGGCTCGTTTGCCATAGACATTTGTTTAGTCCGATTGTTTTACCATCCATCAAAATTTATGCCAGAACCATGAATGTGCAAAAATGAAAAAAAAAATCACAAATGGGTCATATTTGTTATTGTAGCATAAAATATAAAGCAGAACTTGTACTTTCATGGAAATGGAACTAGCTATTACTCACCAAGGAAAGAAAATACAATGTTTGCAGTTTCTACAGAACAAAGATTAATGTAAACAGATGGCAGCAATGCACTGAAGTCAAAATCTGAATGTTTGCACATTCGTGGTTTTGGCAAAACAGTGACGTTATGTTCTCACTTCACCCACGTTTTTGTTCTTAATTTTCTTAACTTTATCATCTCTCTTTCAACGTCCTTTTCAACTTTTTGATCATGATTGATATAATACTTCAGCAATGCTTGTTTAGAGTTCCGATAATATTCAATGCAAGTAAATGTACAAAAACTCTGTATAATACACCATAAATGACCCCAAAATTACCAGTTTTATAATCTAGGATTTATGAACAGCATATCTACACTAGTGAGCAACGTTCATGATATACCAGTTAACAGATGACATGTCATCAAAATTCGGGCCCAGTTTATTAAAAACAATCATCATACAGTACATACTCAACTTTAGCTCCAACAATCTATCACAAGTGCAAAGAAACAGTAAGGAGGACCAGTAATCGTATACCTCTTAGCTATTCAACCTATGAAGACATAATGTTGTTAATTTATAAGATTTTTCATACAATAAAATGTTCTTCTTTGTTATTCATCATTTTCATTTGTATTTGTTGCAGTAATACGAGGGCTATTTTTTCAACCTCCGATAGGGCATAAAAAAACTACAGTGAAAATCAAAACTGTTTTATTTGGAACATTTAGGTACACCTTCTAGCTACTTTAAACTTCGCGCTGCGATTGAGTTATTTGTCGAAGCGTAGTGCAACTTTCAAAAACCCTCTTCATAGTAGCTTGCCGTCAGCGTATTGAGAAGAGTCTTCACGATATTTTGAAGTGTTTTGAAATTTTTCGTTTGAGTGGAAGCTCTGTCCTCCCAGATCTTTCTTCAGCTGCCGAAAAAGATGAAAGTCACTCGGTACGAGAACGAGTTTTTGAAATCCATCGTGATAGGTGATCAAACGTGGATTCGTTACGACAATCCAGAATCAAAAGAACAATCCAAAACAATGGATGCACACAAATTTCCCGAACAAACTCAAGATCTGGCTTCCACACCAACGAATAATTTCAAAACACTTCAAAATGCCGTGAAGACCCTTCTCAATAACGCTGGCGGCAGCTTCTATGAAGAGGGAATTGGAAAGTTGGTACCACGCGAAACTATGTAAGAGAAGTAGCTGGAAGGTGTACCTAAATGTTCCAAATAAAACAGTTTTGTTTTTCACTGTGGTTTTCTTTTTATGCCCCTTCGGAGGTTGAAAAAAATAGCCTTCGTAAATATGAATAATTTAATAAATTTTGATTTAATAATAGTTGAATATATTGGGTTTACATGAATTTTCGAAACATCCTGTATAAGAAGACCTGCAACCACTACACTTTTATACCGTTAATGCACTGACACAACCCGGATATTAACTGACTTCATTTCCTCAGGTATCTCCTCCCTCCCCACTTAAGTTTTGGCGAAAGGAAAAATTCTACTTAAACATAAGCTTATTAAAAACCCTTTAGTGCCCTTAAGTGCCCTTCAAGAATTCAGATCTTTAAACGCACTCCAGAAGGAATTGCTCCGTGGAGGATTCGTTTCCATTCGCTCCTTTATATCCTGGCTCTTGACCCATAAACCAACAATACCATCTATCTCATTAGAGAATCCGTTATGACTTCATAATGTAAAATTCTTGCTCGATTCGGAATAATTCCTCAGTACAGATCATATCTTCATCTGCTTCTATTGCAAGCAATCTGCTCTTATACAATTCAGCGGTCCTAAAAAGCGTGCTCACTCGCTCCCCCAATTCGTGAGACATCGGGTATACTCGGCGATGTTCGTCTTTCGCAGTGTAAACTTTCACGACGAGTACAAAATTTGGAAAACCGTGTCTTTATTATATAAGGCCTAAGTGAAATGTACACAACGAACAAATATTCTAATTTTATTTTTATTTACAATTTTCATAGCTCTGAACCACAAACATTTTTAAACTGCCAGTGTAAATTTCTTAAAAATCCTGGAGTCAATTAATAATGGCGGGTGAAGCCGCGGGCACCAGCTATAATAGGTATATATTGATAGTTTAACCCTGAAAGTATCGCGGACAATAAAAATCAAAACAAAACTCCTTCCCTTGAAAAATTATATCTCTGAAAATTACAATAAATTTATCAAATAAAATTCACATCATATTCATTTGTCAACAAACAGTTGAGAAACGATACGTATTATCCACCGCCGTCTCTAGAATTACACACGAGTAATACAGTCTAGAAGGCAGTGGTATTATCAGTATTCACTGTTAGCTTTGGAACTGCATGATCGAATCTGAGATCGTTTTCCCAGGCGGCGCTTTCTAACCGTGGAATGTACTCTAAAGCCGGAATTTTAGCTGTTTCATTAATTATTAATGGTTTAGTTTATGAATGATTCGCGTGCAAGTGTTAATATATATAATGTTTTAATCATTAATATATAGTTAAATCCCGTTTATCCGGGTGCGGATCAACCGGTTTGCGGATTAACCGTTGAGCTATTCCTTTAAAAAAATCTTAAAATACATATATATTTTTTACTTTACTTTACCTTACTTACTGTACGTAAGGAAAATGCAGTCAAAAAACAAAAAAGGGGTTAACAGACTCTTTCAGCAAAGTGTAAAAATTCCTTGAAAGTGCCAAAACCAAACTGTTAATATAGGCCTAGTAGTCTGTGTTTTATTGTTGTGACCTCTCATGGTGAATGATTCTAGCACTGCAAGATGTTTCCACATAGGCCTATGTAAGTTTTAAATGATTTTTCAATTACAGTATGTTTAGGTATATAAATATGTTTTAACCGTGTTTTCGTTTATCCGTGAGGTGGTTACCACCCATTATCCCGGATAATCGGGAGTTGACTGTACTCTTAATTTTTAATTTTGCAATTAATTATCGTGGGCGAAGCCGCAGGCACCTGCTAGTATTCTATCAAAACAGTAAAACATTAACCATAAACTTACACTAAGGAATTTCCAATAGAGATGCAGATTTCATCACCACATGCATCCAGGACCCGAAGGAAGAAGAAGCAGGTTACCGGAAATATAGGCTAATAGCTATTCCCTGACTGGACGCCTCAAATAATATAATACAAATAATATACAATAGCTTTTATACCATTAAAAGTCACACAACTTATAATGACAATGAATGATTTTGCTGCACAGGCCACTTAAGCTAGTTTTTTTCAGCGCAGAAAACAGGTTACGGCTTATAAAAATCAGTTTGCAGAAAACAGAATTCATGGCTTGGAAAGATAATAGAAAGTGCAGATTTTGTTTGTTGTGCAGTCACGTTTTCAATTTTCGAGAATTAGCTACTTTGCTGCCACCTCGCGTTCAGTTTCTTAAACATTTCCCTGGATAGTCGTTCAGTACAATCCTCCTAACAAATCTGATATCCAAGTTGATCTGATAAAGCCGTTTACGTTTCTTCCAACACAAGGATTGCAAAGTGATCTGTGTTGCAAAGCATAAGATAAAATGGCATCGGTTTTACACTTGTCTTATTAAGAAAAATCAGAATGATTTATCATTATCAGATCTGTACTTACTTCCTAGCAATGTTTACAGAATGTAGAGATGTAGATTGGTCAAGGTACACTATTCTAAATTTTTAGGCAAAAATTCCATTTACTAGTGGGATTTTTTGCAGCATTCTTTGAAGTGAGGCGACAGCCGGCGTGTCTTGTGGTTAGCATCGCTGACTACAGATCCGTCGGGCAGGGTTCGGTCCCAGATACCTCCTCGGTTTTTCAGAGGTCTGGCAGGGGTGCACTTAGCCTCGTGATTCAAATTGAGGAGCTACTTGATAGAGAAGTAGCGGCTCCGGTCATGAAAACCACCATTAACGACCGTGGGTGTCGGCATGCTGACCACATGCCCCCCAATCCCGCCATCTTCCTGTGGTAGATGACGCAGCGGTCGGGTGGAAGACCATATCCCTTCAGGGATGTAGCGCCACGGAGTTTAGTTTTTAGTGGGCTCTTTTTTGGAGGATTCTTTGAAGTGAGGCATATAAATACCAAGTGAATGTAGGGCCTAACATTGTAGCAACCTTAGATGTCATTATTCAAAAGTGTTATTTTTCAATATCTAAGATAAAATATCTTAAAAGATATCAGCCTAATTTCATTAAAAGTCTGTACAATAATTGTTCTTTGTTATAATAACCTCTAAAGAGCGGACCACAATAATTATTATTTTTAACTTAAAAGTAGGCCTACTAACTTGAAGACAACAATATCATACAACACAATATAAATTAATGACTGTAAATTTTAAAAAATTGAACTTGAAACATAATATTTTCTACCCAAGTAAAACGTTTTGGCTCTTATGCAATATATTATAATAAATTATGCATAGGTATGATATATCATATAATGTATTATGCATATTGTGGAGTTCGTGTAGGGAACTTACAAAAAAATCGTAAAGCAGTTTTCAAGAAAATTGGCAAAAATTACTTTCTCTTCGTGTAAACTTGTTGTGAAAATGAAAAGAAAGTCGTTACCACGTTTCGAATCCCATTCCCGAAGGATGTACTGTACAACCCCAAAAATCTAATTAATGCAATCGCGTAACTTGCTTCACCCTAAGCATGGACAACACACCTTTCTCACTTCACATTCTGATAAAGAATAAGAGTCCGTATTGCAAAGAGCGCGGATTCAGTTGCTTCAATCTGGTTCAAAGCTTTATTGTTCACAAGTCAAGACCAACTTCCTTCAAACAGTGGCTGGCTTTTCACTACCCTTCAGAGAATTTTTGTGAAAAAAATGTTTGAAATAAAAGTTTTAGCTCTAGTACAGGCACCTCATACATAAAATTTAAACAAAGACCTTAGAGTTTTCTCATGTGTTTTCCTCTCTATTCGCCGGTAATACAAATTTAATGAAATTACTAAGAACGGTCATTTTAATTAGTGAGATACTAGCTTAAAAGGCCCAGCGTCGCCCGGGTTTTGCATTTTGTAATTCGAAATTAACTTATGAAGGACTTTCGATTTTCAAACTCTAGGTCCTTATATAGGTATTAAAAATTTGAAATGAAAAAGAACGACTTATCACACTCAAACTATTCGCTCAGAAAACGCTTGATATAGCTTTCTATGCCTCTATAGAATGTAGAATTTTGCATCCCATCGCTTCTACTCACCAAGTCTGGTAGGGGTTCAAATAAGAAGAAACAGAAATTCCGGTAACACAAAATTGTATTGTCTTTGCGGAATATTTTATTTCTTACTCTCAGTTACCATACAACCGTTTCGGGGATGAAATTAAAAAGAAATTTAATATCACTTTTACACTTCCCTCCCCAAACACCTGCGATATAGCCTAATATACATATTACCACATCTCGTATGGTATTCATTATGTCCAGGGTAGAGAAAGTTATGTGATTGCACCACATTGCGCATTAGATGAATTATATCGATATCTTCTCTAACTTGTCAAAGTCCGGTATTATTTGTTTCGAAACCTATCTGAGACCAATACCAACAAATACACTGTTGTCATGTGAACTGTGATTTGGATTTGATAATTTTGTGTAAAAAAAGGATTAAGTGTTCTCAAAAAAAATTTATTTTTGGAATTTAAAATCAAAATTTGTCAAAATCCTTTCTTAGTGAGCACGTACATAATGAAACGAAGGTACTGTCAAAATTCCAAGTATATACCTCTTATAGTTTAGGCTCTACGTTGATTCTCTGTAAGCCATTAATTAATTAAGTCAGTCAGTCAGGACAAAGCCTCTTATATATATGTAGAGATAGTGAGTAATTTCAGTTATTGGCTAGAGTTCTACTGATGCTACAGTTCTTATGTGTTTATGCTTTAGGAAGTCTCAAGTCTCTATCGAACGAGTGCCAGCCTGAAACTCAAGAAACGGCGGTCAATACCATCTCCCTTACAGCTCCCGAGGGTCTTCTTTACTCTTAACAGAGCATTTTTACCAGAGCTCGTTTGGAATGTGGAGAAACAAAAGACTGCCTAATCCACAGGATAACAAAAATAACTTATTTTCTGCATATCATCATTGAAATTACCACTGATTAAACAAAAGCATTCTGGAACTTTGTTACATCAGTTTGCCTGATTTTATATTTATATTTAATTGAGTTGAATTTATTACGACTATTCCATGAAAACATCAACTCGTATATGTAAACAGTAAAAGAAAACAGATTAAATTAATATTGAAGCTTTAACAATTAGTATATAGATAACTTAAAATTAGAAGTCATGGTCCACAGGTATGATTGCGAAATATGGAAATAGACCCTTTCAATGCCACCAGTGATATTTCTACAAGGATGACTTTTGTGCAGGCCGAACTTTTTGGAGAAGTCAAACAATAGTTTTGGGATGGTACCACGTGCTCCACTGTTATGGATATCTCAACAAGTCAGCCGAACAGCTCCTTAAATCTTGCTCACTTAAGGAGCAAATAAAGATCAATTCCCTGTGAAAACACGAGGCCTTGGCCCTTAGGGGATGAATTGTAGACTAAATTTATTTATAATAATATTATTAGTTGGTGCGTGAATTCCTCCTAGCTTGTGCAGCGGTAGACCACTTCTCCGTCATGCCGGTATTGCGTGTAGTCTAGTCGCGCGCTTGCAGGCGCAATGGAAACATCTCAATACCATCTTAATGGTACAACAGAAAACTTGTGTTTTAAACTGGACATAGAATACTTGCTTGCTCAGTGGCAATAGACAATTCCTAAGCAAGCTAAATTAATATTATCTATTTTACGGCACCCGAAGGTTCATTACTGCGCTTAAAAAATCCAAACAATTTAAAAATGAAAGATCCAAAATTTAAAAAATCAAAGATTAATATTTAAAAAATCAAAGTCCAAAATTAAAAAGTCAAAAAATCTTAAATGTAAAGAATAAAGAATCCATAATTAAAAATCCAAATATCCAACATTTAAGAAATTAAAACTTAAAAATATTCATAAAACCAAAGTAAAAAAATAAAAAATGCAAAATTAAAAAATCCAGCATTTAAAAATAAAAAAATTAAAAATTAAAAAATCCAAAATTGAAAAAAATCTAAAAATCCAAAATTAAAAAAACAAAATACAAAAAAAAACTAAAAAATAAAAAATTCAAAGAATCAAAATTAAAAAATCCAAAATTCTAAAATTATATAATTCAAAGATCCAAAATAAAATAAAAATCCAAAGTTTACAAAATTAGAAATTAAAAAATCCAAAATCCAAAATTGAACAATCTAAAAATCCAAAATTAAAAAATCGATAATCCAAAATTAAAACATCCCAAAAAATTTCAAAGATCCAAAATTTAAAAAATCCCAAATTAAAAAATTCAAAGATCCAAAATTTAAAAAATTAAAAAATTAAAAATTTAGTAATTAAAAAATTCAATATTAAAAAAATCAAATTTCCAAAAGTAAAAAAATTAAACTAAAAAATTAAATTATAAAAAATAATAAAATACAAAATTTAAAAATCCAAAAATCCAAAACTTAGAAACCCAAAATAAAAAAATTCAAAGTTCGAAAATTTAAAAAATCCATAATTGAAAAATTCAAAAATCCAAAATTCAAAAATTCCAAAAACCCAATATTAACATGTCCAATAATGCAAAATTGAAAAATTCAATAATCAAAAATTGAAAAAATTAAAATTAAAACAAGTTTCACTTTTGTCGCGTGGCGTTCTACGCACACTTTTTTAAAGATATACATTAACCAGATACATGAACTGAAAATTATTCATTTTCTTTTTTGCAGACGTATACAATAACCAGCTGTCACTTATTACGGTTCTTCAACAAAGTACGGCAAACAGATCAACGAACCACAGAATAAGAAGCAGAAGAACTTCATACCATCGTCGCTCTCCTATACAAGGTAAAACCATCTCTTACAAGTAACTTATATAATATTCTCTGCAGTAGTGTCATATTAATAAAATGTTTGTTCCCTTTCCACAGGACATATCTGTTCTCTTAGAAAAAAACTGACAAATTCTATAAACGAATGGGCAACGCATTGTCCATTGCAATCTTGGGCATGAATAAAGTAGAAAATAATTAATCAAGAATTCAAAAGAAAACCAAGATCATAAATTATATTGCGAATACAGAAATGAGGATTATCTAAGATAATACTATTAACCTAGTTTCAAGCATCCAAGAAATTAAAATACTAGAGGATTACCGAAATTATTATTATCTTAGGTAATTGTATTAATCTAGTTTTTTAGAATCCATGATAATAAATGACACGGCGAATACAGAGTATTAGGCCTATATAAGATGGTGGTATTAATCCAGTATTAAAAATCCCAGATAATAAATTATAATATGGCGAATACAGGAGTGCGCATATACATTATGCATATACAGACTGTTAATGAATAACACCAAAATATTTTACCTTTGTATAGAGGGGACATAGACAAACAACTTTTATTAGAAGATTTTTGCTCTGTGACGTAAAATGTGTTTGCTACATGGCATTAAAGTCATTACAATTTGATGCTCATAGGTAATTAATTATGCAAAATAGGATTAAAATTTTCATTAAATTGCCTTCATGCCTTCCTAATGATCCATAAAAACCTGATTCTTAATCAATCATCCGCAGCTGTTACATAATTTAGTGTTTTCATAATCTGCAAAATTTAAGACTTAATCAGACGACTGGCCGTCACTGCATTATTCATAACTACTGACTACAGTGTTAACAACGAAGTTTCTTTGTTTTGCACTTTTTTCTAATGTTAGAAGTCAGTGGCGGCCATGCCCTGGGAGATTTTATTCTGTTACAAGAAAAATTGAATCCATAGAGCAAATATCTCCTAATAAAGGTTGCTTATCTATGTCCCCTTTATACACAGGTAAAATATTTCGTTGTTATTCATTAACACTCTGTACATGCCTACATAAGACATGAATAATATAGAATTGAGCATTGTCTAACATAATGGCGTTAACTTAGTTTAAAAAGTCCAAGATAACAGAAAACGTTTCTAACTCCGGCGATAGGGTTCTAAATGCGTACACGGTATTGAAATCAAAAGAATTGTTCCATGTATCACTGTATTTATTCTTGGAATATTCTTAGTAAATACAGTTCTCGGCTTTCAATCATATTTCATCTGTTTAAAAAATCAGTTTGGGATAGAGATAGGCGCCCGCCTTTACAGCATAATTCTCCGCTATCGACTATTGATGGGATTCAGGCATTCTATTTTGGACAGCCCTGGGCAGGGCGTTGTCAAGGTGTAACTTACTGTGTTCAATTTGCCTAATGCATTCTTCTGTGTACCTGCGCATTGTGAAGGAGAAATATAAACTAGCGGCATTAAGGACAAATGGCAGGCTCTAGAAGCACAGCTTAGCCTGCCAGGATGAAAAATTCTGTTCTCACAACCCCTCTTACTTACTATGTCATCCAGCTTGATTCAAGCTGTTCCTTGTCGTAGCTCTTCTTGTTTTCAAAATAATTAAACAATCTGAGGAATAATGTACAGCCAGCTGGAAAAAAGATGGGCAGTAGCCTACGGTAGAATTTGCATCAAAATAGGACGTAAATTAATCTTCAATTGAGTTTTTGATAAAATATGTAGGCCTATTTAAACACGGGTTTCGAACATCGCAAAACATAATCCTGCCTAGTTCTGTTGTGTCTAATGAACTGTAAATTAGATTGTGAAATGAAACTTCTTTAGGCGTGCTAGGAGTAAATCGAGAGCTAACCCAAAGTTGCGTTACGAAGAAAATCGTCACGAAAGTAGCGGGGCTGTGACAGATTGCACAGAAAACAATCAACTCAATGAAATTTAAAAAAAAATTAAAATTAAAAAATCCAAAATCCCAAAATTAAAAACCGAAATTCAAAATTTAAAAAATCTAAAAATCCAATGATCCAAAATATAAAAAAATCCAAAATTTAAAAATAAAAATTCCAGAATTAAAAAATTCAAAGATCCAAAATTTAAAAAAATAACAAATTTATAAAATAAAAAATAAAAAAAATAAAAATAAGAAATAAAAAATTTAAAAAATAAAAAATCCAAAATTAAAAAATCCAAAATTTAAGAAATCTAAAAATCGAAATTAAAATTGAAAATCCAAAATAAAAAATCCAAAGTTAAAAAAAAAATAAAAAAATAAAAATAAAAAGATTATAAACCCAAATTTAAAAAGTCCAACAATCCAAAACTAAAAAATCCAATAATCCAAAACTGAAAAAATCGAAAATTAAAAAATCAAAGTTTCACTTCTGTCGCGTTTCGTTCCACACACCCGATTTCTTAATTTATCGGGTTAGTGGTAGCTCGGCCGCTGATTGGTTATCCTCGAGAGCCGATTAAATACTTCGGTGTTTCAAACATAGCAAAATATAATACAGACTAGCAGTTCGTGTTAGCTAAAATTTAGCAAGAGTCACAATGTTGACATAATCATTTTAAAAACAATTTTCCAGTGCGTAGTGCCAGAAAACCGGAAGTTAGCTAAGTAATTAGGGAATAATCCCTATCCGTACAGAGTTTTACGGGATCATGGGGTGGGTATGTGTGTTTTTATGCTTCCAGCTAACGCAATACGTTAGAGTGGTACGATGCATTCGCGTACGGATGTTTATGGGTGTCGTTTCTTTCACTATCCTACATCTAGTACCCATAATCTGCATTATACATACACTAGCAGGTGCCCGCGCCTTCGTCCACGATATTTAATTTAAAAATTAAAAATGAAGAGCAAAATAATTAAAACATACTTATTAACACTTACAAGCGAATCATTCATAAACTAAACTATTAATAGTATTCTAATGAAACAGCTAAACATCCGGCTTTTGAGTGCATTCCACGAATAGAAAGCGCCTCTATTGCATTTGACATTATAAAGAAACGTATCGACCAGGGTGGGTTCACAGAATCGTTATGGTCGATAATTCCATAAAAATCGCGATGGTTTTATTTCAGAGTTATGACAAAAAAAGACAAAGCCACCTGCATTTGTTTCAACAGTTGAAATGTACTCCTGAAAACTGATGCTTCAATAACATCAAAAAATCACGTTTTCTGCCAGTTTTCCACTCATAACTCGCGAACGAAAGCGAAAATTAAAAATTCAACTTCGAGGAGCATTCGGTCACCCTTCAATCCATCTATGTTTAGAATTTCAAATCTGTGCGTGTAGTAGATTTCGCTGGGCATCGCGCACAGACAGGCAGACATACACTTCCTCTTATTATTATAGATTTCTTACCGTGCCCTTTTATTTGTATATTTCAAGATTTTAAAATGGTCACAGATTTTCAAAAGGAAAATAGTTGCCATGACTTATCCCATCTCTCGTATTTTACAATGGATTTTCCAGTACGAATATTTTTTGCTTATTCCTTTTAAGGTACTGAATAGGTAAGATTTAACGTGAAGTATTAAGTATCAGCAGACCTAAGTTTACTCATATGATGTCTTACCCATAAAGAAATAATAATTTAATTATTAATTGTCTCTCTTGTGGTTAAATTTCGAACTGAAATGTGTTTGTTTTGCTTCCTGCGCTCCCGTTGCCAGCCACACTCATGCACGTGGGGATGGTGTTAATGATTGTGATTCATGTTTTCAATATTTCTTTCTTTATGGTCGGGTATCGTCCCCCCACAAAGCAGCGGACCAACAAATAGGATTACTGTATGCCGGCACAGCCTACCTGCGGGCTGCAGGGGCAATCAACACGTGTTATGCTTTGTGACGTCCTCTCTCTCTCTCTCTCTCTCTCTCTCTCTCTCTCTGTCTCTGTCTCTCTGTCTCTCTCCCTATCTGTCTCTCTCCCTCTCTGCCTCTCTCCCTCTTTCTCTCCTCCCCCTTCCTCCCTTCCTTTCCCCTCTGTATGTGTGCTACTTGCCACTGAGAAAAGATCTAGTGTATTATCAGAAGCGTTTTTCTCTCTTCCAGAGTCAGTTGTCGAATAAATCCAATTTAATGACATTTGTCAAAATGCTGAGGTTATTGTTAGATGTATTTTCACTGGTCTTAGTGAAGATAAAATTTAAATTAAGAATCACTTAAACCTTGTAAGGCTTAAGGAGTGATTCATGTAATAATAATAATAATAAGAAGAATCATAATAATAATAGTAAAAGTAATAATAAATAATTAAGGAATCGCCCACAATGTGCACTATCCAAATCTAAGACTTAACCTACTGACAAAGACCCAATCCTGAACCCGGAAAGGGGACCGGGAATCAAATCCTCCGCCGGGGTGGAAAGTTGGAACGCTACCGATACACCCAAGGAGGCGGACTGATAAACAGCATAAGAAATTTCTTATCTTATTGGCTAAATAATTGGACGGAACCACTATATTATGTGGTGGGAAATGAAGCCATAATTCAAGAATAAAGAAGTTTTCGTTTGATCATACGCTTATTGCATATCACGTTACAGTATCAAAATGATACCCATTTCTAAATAGAATTTCATTCGTGTGATAGCGATTACACAGACCAACAGCCATTTTGGTGCCTTACAATTTATACTTATTCTTGGGTATATTTAGTTCGCTGATGCCAAATGTGCCATTAGCTTTGCCCTATCAACTATAGTTTGTGAGATATGGTATTACCATCATGCATATTAGCCTATCCCATTTTACGTTTGATATAAATAAAAAACAGTGCCTATAGGCTATGTAGCTTCTAAACCCATGTGAAGAAAAAAGCAACACTAACATTACATTAACATTACAATAACAATATAACATGGGGTCAATCAAAAAATTGATAATATTGCATATTGTACGGTCGTTTATGACATATGAGCTGTCAATTTGAGAGCCAAAAAATAATCCAGCGTTTAGTTTTTTCTGTACTTCGTACATTTTTCGTCCTACGTGTCCAAAGTATGGTCAAGAACCTTCACTAGCTATGTTACTAAGCAAGATTTTGTTTCGCTAGATTAAGAGTTCACGAATAAAATCTATATAAAAGTAGAGCTGGTAGAGAAAAACTGTTTACATATTTGGAATAAGCATACTAAGTATAGGCAAAATCCGGTAAAACATCTGAGACACCAAAAAATATATATATATATATATTTTGTTGGGCTGTGTTATCATCGAACATGGAACGACCTTAAAACCTTCCCAGCAGCAAATGAAAATGCGTAATTAAACAACCGGTATTTAAAACTGAAGTCGATTTCAGCTCTCCTTCTTCAATGATAACCAGTCTCCTAACTGCATACAGTAGATTATCCCTCATCACTCTCGCATTCAAGCTCTACATAATGTCTGCAAACCTTACAGGGAATAGCTTATACATTAGTGTGCTACCATATTTTCTCGTTCTCAGTAATAATTTTAACGTTTTCAAATTTAATGTAATGGGCTTTTGTTTTCCTCCTGCGAGAATAGTTTTAATTTCACAAAACCATATCGTGCACACTTCAATTGTCTGCTCGTAGTGGAGATGGTCTGTTGCCATGCAACGGTATAGATGTAATCTAGAGTTCACGAATAGAAAACACATTTAAACACATTTCAGCACGGAATGATTTCGTTTCTGTAATCAAATAACACACTTTGCTTTGTTTCGATGCAATTAGTTTGTGTTTCGAAATCCGTACTATTGTTTGCGGGCTATTGACATCGTTATATTGTTAATATTTTTTTTGTGTTTGCATATTTGTTTCACATTTTTATTTTTATTTCCGTTTGTGTCTATAATGTCAGCGGAATTAAGTATCTTATTATGAAGGCTGTCAGGTATCACATTTATTGTACTGTTCCTATCGATGCTTAGATACATATAAAGAATTAGCAGTTGTAATGTAAGTATCAGAAAAAAAATCACGGAACTTTTTTCTCATTGAAATATTTGAAAGAAGTTATATTAGATACTTTATCATATACAGCCTACCCCCAGGATTGCTTCTGGTACTCATTTCTGTTAGAGGCTGTGTCGACCCCAGGGTCACTTTTCATAACACATTTGACCCTAAGTTAGGGTCCTAAAATATTATTTTGCTATGTTTAGCTAAGAGATTAAATTTTACTGTTAAACTAGATCATATTTTTCCATGTTTCAGGGAATCTTGTATCCATAATTAATAGTTTTCTCTGTTGAACATATAGTTTTCTATTAGAGTGTTTCCTCTATGCATTGTATTTCTTGTATAGTGACTAAAACCCGGTTGAGTGGAAGAAAAGGACGTTTGACCTGAACTCTAACAGGAATAATTTTAAAAAATGTTATTAATATTATTATTATTTTTATTATTAACTTTCACTTCAAAAGTAATGAGACAGGAATTCAAAGTCTTGAGGAATTATGTACCGTACAAATCAGAGTTTCGTGCTGTATAATGTTATTCTATAGGTGAGGGCAGGCAGGAAATTTCTAGAGAACACGCCCTGCAAGCAGGGGTAATCGTGCATGGTGCCTCCGCGCCCTCATAATCCACGTAATGGACAAGAATACGGGACTCCCTTCACCTGTGCAAAACACCCTGTTTCAAAATATCCTCTTCACTTGCTATTGGCCTACCCTGTTAGGCGGAACGAGAAATATATCTTATATTTATTCTGACGGATTTAATTTTCGTTGTAGTATTATGAATATTCAATATATGTAGTATAGTATCCCCCTATTTACCACTAACCATTGCACAGGGTGTTAATTATTAACACCGAATATTTTACCTGTGTACAGAAGGGTCATAAACAAGCAACTTTTATTAGGAGATTTTTGTTATATGACGTAAAATGTGTATGCTACAGGGCATTAAAGTCATTACAATTTGGTGCTCTTGAGTCAATAATTAAACGAAAACAGGGTTAACATTTTCATTAATTTGACTTCACGCCTTCTTAGTGATCGATAAAAACCTGGATCTTAATCATTAATCAATAGCTATATCATAATTTAGAGTTTTATTAATCTGCAAAAAATTACAGACTAATCACATGACTGGCCGCATTGGTTTTTTATTGATAACTGCAGTGTTAACAACGAAGTTCCTTTGTTTTGCATTTTTTCAAATGTTAGGAGTCAGTGACGGCTATGCCCTGGGAGATTTTATGCTGTAACAGGAAAAATTGAATCCATAGAGCAAAAATCTCCTAATAAAAGTAGATTGTCTATGTCTCCTCTATGCACAGGTATTTCGGTGTTATTCATTAATACCCTGTATACTTATAGTTTCAAATAATAACGAAGGATGGATGTGCTGTAAGGTATTTAAGTGTTCCTGGCCTAAGTATATAACTGTACTATTTTATTGTATTGCTTATTATATTGACCTCAACTCCCGTTTACGACACTGAACTTCCGGCTTATAATTCCTCCCGGAAGATCCTGTGCCCAGTATATTTACGTCCTCGACCGCGACTTCCTTAAAGACAGGCCTAAGTAGAATGGTACACTGTCATATATTAATACTTTCAACCTTAACTAAATATTAATCTTCATGTAAATTGTTTTCAAGTGCTCGTAAAAAGTAATCAGACTAACAAACGGAAAATACTATATTCTTCAATCAGAGTTATTTATACTCGTTTGGTTATAGGTCACATTCTGTGTGTGCACAAATAGGCAATATGAGTCCTTTCTTTTAATAGTACTTTTGAATATGAGTACTTGTTTTTTTGTTGTTGATGTGTTATGCCTATCTGTAAATTTTTAACTGATCTTCGGTTTTAGTAACTATGGTACAGGATGATATAGCGGCCATGAGCCATGGCAGATAGATAAAGTAGACATCCAAATCGCCATTTGCCTTCATGACTGGGAAAACTATGAAAATACCCAAATAAAATGGACGACCAATGGGTCTGAACCGGGACCTCCCAAATGCGAGATCAAGAAGCTAACGTCTGGGCTATCTCTCCCCTTTTTCTTCTTTTTCCAATAAATGGGTTGTAAAATTCAATTTACCCATTGCTGTACGAAGAAACAATTATGTAGGCCTACATCAGAACGAACAATATCGATTTCAAGGGTCACATTTATCAACACATTAGACAATTCCTGTTTCTTCTTTGAAATCTCCACAAATGAAATGAAATTAGAGAAATTCAGAAAGTCACATTTATTTCACAGCTGGTGTTTAAGTTTCAATATTGTGTGCTTTGGGAGGTTCAGAGAGAAACAAAATTTAATTTTTCCGCTATTGTCATAACAACAAGAGCCAAGACTTAATTCATAGGAGGCCGTGCTCAATATCCGGGGGACTTGGCCGCCTTTGACAGCGTGCATAAAATTACGAGAAACAGCTTTAGGGGCGTTCATTCTATCAGGAACTGCCGTTCAGAAACATTAAAGAGGAAATTTCAGAGTATCTTATTTATTCCGAAAGCAAACTAAGACAGGCATTATAATTCTCCTCTCTATTGAATTGTACATCTTAACAGCAAAACCACAATTATATGAAAATTTTAATTTATTTCATGTGTTCGAAATACAGTCTAAAAGCCACTGTTATATAAATACTGAAAACGATCCAAGTTACTATAAAATCAGGTAAACTGATGTAACAAAGTGCCAGAATGCTTTCGTTTAATCAGTTATAATTGCAATTAAGATAGATTTTTTTTTTAAATCGATTTCAGAGTTAATATTCAGAGTGATTCAATAAGCAGGACTTACGGGAGAATAAAGGTCTAGTTTTTAAAAAACCAGATTAACATCGTCCAGCATCAACAGAGCTATACAGATTTCTGATATCTTGACAATCGCACACTCACATAAAAATACAAAAAAAAAAAGCCAAACTGGGCAGAAACCGCCAGAATGAGAGTCCAAAACGTTACCATCTCGACCACCACGCTCAGTTTAAGGAATTAGTTGAATTAGTTGAAGAAATAGTGTTATTGGTCAAAGCTAACTGTATTGGAACTTACAAAGCCGTATATGATATATTGTCATGATAACAGATTTGCATTTGATAAATTCTTTATAATATATTACCATAAAATAGACACTAAATTGAGCTTTGCTCCGGTACCAGTCAACCGATTTGGTTCAATATCAATAGGCTTCTTCCCATGGACGTTATAAATGTGTATACCAAGTTTCACGAAAATCCGACAAAGCGTATTTGAGTTACCGCTCGTACAGACACTCGGACGGACAGACAGACGGACATATATTTTCCCGTCCCGCACACAATCTCATAAAGTACCATTGTGGCACTTAATAATTTAGAAAAATTATAAAAAGAATGGTTACATAATAACTAATTACATGATGTGTAAATTACATAGTTTTCAGGTGCGAATAGGGAGAGTTTTCAAAAATGCTATTCTGTTCTCTTACGTTTTCATCAATTAACAATCAATTATAATGTAACCATTCAACGATTTGAATCTCCATAAAATAATGTATTAAACAACGAACCTATAATGTCATTTATTAAGACATGAATATGTGTGCTTGCTTCATGATTCTGTGTGTGTGTGTGTTTTTTTATTCTTTTTTAACCATTGTACGCAGTTGCATACGACTGTTTTGTTCGGTCATAATAAAATGTCTAAGTCTTAAGTAGAGTTTAACTGGGAGATCCGAATGGAAAAGACCACTTGGAAGACCTAGACATAGGGAGGACAACATTAGGATAGATTTAAGGGAAGTAGGATTTCCGAGGGATGATTGGATAGAGTTAGCACAGAATAGGGTTGAATGGCGGGCTCAGGTAAGCGTGGCAATGAACCTTCGGGTTCCATAATATATATAATATTTCATTATCTTGCTGAGGAATTGTCTATTGCCATTAAGTAAGTAAGTAAGTAAGAAAATCTTGATTATATAGAATGCCTTGTAATTCAAACAGTCAACTTGGCTGTACTCGGCGACCAGCTGTTAGTAAGTTCTCGTCTTTTGCGATAGATGGTAGGCGACGGCGTGAAGGCAGCTCTGAGCATCACTGGGATCGAGGTCCGAGGGTGAATGTTTAAACACCTCCCAGTCGAACCTCCGCAGGAGACT
Organism: Ectobius pallidus; assembly: GCA_964059195.1. NCBI lineage: Eukaryota > Metazoa > Arthropoda > Insecta > Blattodea > Ectobiidae > Ectobius > Ectobius pallidus. Next base: position 28,384,824 of record CAXKWD010000004.1, on the reverse strand, counting down.
TGCTGGGAGGTGTTTAAAAATTCATCTTACAACCCGGATTAGCTACCTGTGATTTCCATCTTTTCCTACACCTCAAGAAATGACGAAGAATGACAAAGAGGCGGATATAGTTTTCACACAATGGTTCAAATCCCAGGCGGTAGATTTCTACGACACAGTTATTCATACGTTGATCCTACGGTAAGACAAATGTCTCAATTCCGGTGGCAGATATGTTGAAAAATAGCTGCACACTTGCTGTATCTGTTCCATGAAACTGTGCTTTGTTTCTGTAAACGTCCCCAGGAAACTTCCTTTATGGATGCACCTCGTATATAACTACCGGTACTCCAGTACCGGCCCAACTAAAGCCTTGATTAGTTCTAGGTTTCACCACTACGAGCGCTGGTAGTCCACCAATGAGTGGGGATGGACGATAGCAGGTTAAGAGCGTAGTATCTCGTGGCTCAGTGCGCCCTTAATGTGTGTGGAGGGAGGCATAAAAACAGGAGCTAAACAAATAGAGAGACCGCCGCTGGGGGAGAATCCACGCACCGAGAAAGTGAGATTAGGGGGGTTGGTAGTAAACTACGTCGCTTGATGGCGTTGCAGCTCCATTCATGTGGAGATGTCGAGCAGAGTGCCTGCCTTGCAAGGGGAAGTCCCCCAGAAACTCGGAAATATGAAAAGATAAAAGAAAAGCAATACAGCTGCTACTACGGACACTAATTCCGCAGCATTATGTTGTTCGCTATTTGTTTTTGTTTTGTTCCGTCCCTTAATTCATTATTTTGAGAATATACGCGTTTAATCTTTCTCCGTTTGAAACACTTTCTAGTTTCCAATTTAGTTAAACATTTTCCTTTCTTTCTTCCAGGAAAACTTCTTTGTCATGCAAAACTCAAACAATTATCTAAGATCGTATAACTTATTCATGTACACAATAGACCTCTTTCCAAGATTTCTCGTATATAAAGTGTAGGCCTACTTAGAACTTAAATAAACGGCGCGAAATATATTGTACAAACACGTACATTCCACGCCGCCTGGTAAAACGATCTCAGATTCGATTATACAGTTCCAAAGCTAACTGTGAACACATAATACGTATTGTTTCTCAACTGTTTGTTGGCAGATGAATATGATGTGAATTTTATTTGATCAATTCAGTGTAATTTTCAGAAATTACATAATGTTTCAAGGGAAGGAATGGTTTATTTGGATTTTTATTATCAGCGATATTTCAAGAGTTAAACCATCAATATCTTACAGCTGGTGCCCCCGGTTTCGCCCGCCATTATTAATTGACTCCAGGATTTTTAAGAAATTTACACTGGCAGTATATTAAAAATGTTTGTGGTTCAGAGCTATGAAAATTGTAAGTAAAAATAAAATTAGAATATTTGTTCATTGTGTTCATTTCACTTAGGCTTTATATAATAAAGAAACGGTTTTCCTAATTTTGTACTTTTCGTGAAAGTTTAGACTGCGAGAGACGAACATAGCCGAGTATACTCGATGTTTCACGAAGCGGGCGAGCGAGTGAGCACGCTATTTAGGGCCGTTGAATTGTATAAGAGTAGATTAGGTTTTTAGGTTGATGGAAGAAACTGGTATGTAGCATTCAAAAATGTACAACCTCCAACTTAATAGATTTTTGCAAATGATGAGAGCAGGGAAAATCCAAGTAAAATTAATGGTCGGTCACAAGGTTTTAGTTTTGAACCCACCTCGCTCTGATTTTTTTTATGAGGTTCGCTCGAGTAATTTTTGCAGAAAAAAGAATTATAGTCATTTTATTATCATATACAGATGTTTCGAAATTTAGGTTTTTATTGAATTCGTTATATACGTTAAAAAATTGAAAAAGTTTTCATGAAAAGTCCTCCTTAATAATCGGGTTATAGAAACTAAACTCTGAGCAGTTCGATAAAATTTCAAAAAAGTCCTTAATTCAAAGTCAGAGATAAATACAATGAACCGTTTACCCACTACGCTTGTCCATAAAACAGACAGACGGTCAGACAGACAAACAGACAGACATAATTGGTATAGGCCTATTTGTGTTCGGGAGCTCCCATTCATTAAAATCATTGCTTAGGGGACTAAGGTGAAGAAATATTAATAACTTACATATTCAATTATCCCCAAAAGTAAACATGTGATTTATCAACTCAGAAATATAGTTTAATACAGTAACTTATCAGCATTTTCCTAGTTTCTGTGAATAAAACTGTAACTGACTATAAATGACTGCAACCGTGGAAGAATTATATTAGCTCTATTTCACAAGATGCTAAAGATATGACTGTTCTTAGGGGAACAATTTTCGTAATAGTGTACCACCGTGTTATAAGCTTCACTTATTTATGACTGAAGGGAAATGGCGTTACATATCAAGACTGTAATAACTCTGCACGTGTGGGGTGAAGTTTGATTTTCAATCTAATGTTTTTTTTCTGTTTCTGAATGCTAAGGATATTTTTCCTTGGGAAGTACAGGAGGTTTCGAAAGTCAGTACAACGATACTGTCTTCTTCCAGCTAATACCTGCATAACAAAGAGCAATGTTACATGGAAAGGATATTAAAACAAACCTATATGTGCTCTTCTACTTTTACAGTAATGTCTGGCGTTATTTCGAATTCCTTTCACAGTCTCATGATATTTAAACGAGGGCTATTTTTCTTTCAACCTCCGTTGGAGCATAAAATGAAAACCACAGTGAAAATCAAAACTGTTTTATTTGGAACATTTATGTACATCTTCTAGCTACTTCTCTAAATAGTCGCGCTCCGATTGAAACATTTGTCGCTTACTCTTCGGGAAAACATAATCTGAGAGTGTTCGAAAACCGGGTGCTTAGGAAAATATTTGGCCCTAGGAGAGATGAAAACGGGGACTGGAGAGAACTGCATAACGACGAGCTTCATGACCTGTACACTTCACCTGATATAGTAAGAGTAATTAAATCAAGGAGAATGAAATGGGCTGGACATGTTGCGCGCATGGGGGAGGAAAAACATTTCTCAAAAATATTGACTAGGAGACCCGAAGGGAAAATACCAATTGGAAGACCTAGACGTAGGTGGGAGTACAATATTAGGACAGATTTAAGAGAAGTAGGATTTGAGAGGGATGATTGGATAGAGTTAGCACAGAATAGGGTTGAATGGCGGGCTCAGGTAAGCGCGGCAATGAACCTTCGGATTCCATAAAATAGATAACATTCCTTTAGCTGGAATTATCTATTGCCATTGAGTAAGTAAGGATGCTTTTAATATTGCAAATGACATAAATGTCTGTACTAAGATTTAGGTTATATGAAAATGGTAGTAAGAAGAGTCGTTTCCATTAGCAACTAGCAGATCCCCGCGGCTTCGCTCACGATAATTAATTGGAAGATAAAAATTAAGAGCGAAATAATTAAAACATAATATTTATTAACACTTGCACGCGAAACATTCATGTACAGTCGGTCAAATAAAAAACGTCGAGACTCGTATGCAGTTAAAATTAAAGTTTTATCGCATTAGTTCACAAGTTTCCTATAAAAACCATAAAATACAGGTCATTTTCGGAACATATGAGGCCATGCGACAGGAGGGAAGAAATGAACAACGAGGGAAAAATGAAAAACGCGGAAAGCGCAATACACGATATTCAACTTAATGTATTGTCATAATTCATTTTGCTTTGTCATCGCACCACATACAAATGCTAGCTTGAGAGAAAGTGTAGTTAGGGCTGTAATTGACCTGCATTTTTCGGCCTCTGAAGCAGCGAGAAGGTTCCATATTTCTTAAAGAGGTGGGCACTTCACTATAATGAGACCGGAAGTTTTCATAGGAATCGTGGATCTGGCCGGCCATGTATTTCGATTGGCAGAAGCTGAACGTAAGTTATTGATTTTGCACTGTAAGTACCGGTATTATAAAATAAAATCTTTAAAAAATGCTCCTTGAATAATCATATTCCTTGCGAATTTATTAATTATTAATATTATAAGAATTTACAACGAAGAATACGGCGGATGTGAGACATATAGCCACAGTTTCTATACATGTTTGTTTTGGAACAAAACTGACTAAATAATCAAGAAAATACATGGATAGACAAGAGGCGTGTGTGAACCTAACCTTAAGTCTTCCTGTACATGCGCATATGCTCGTTCGTGATACTTAATCAAATACCGCCCGACATTTTTTATTTGACCGACTGTACTAAACGATTAATGTAATTAATCAAACTGATAAAAATCCGGTTTTGAAGTGAATTCCACGATTGGATAGCGTCGCCTGGGAAAAACGACCTCATATTCGAGTTCTCTAGCTCAGAAAACCTCTGCAGAGTGAGTTCCGTCCAAATTGATCAATGTTTGTCCATTTAAAGTTATATTCATTATCCCTCTTTCGACTATGTTGAAAATTTCGGATTTCGGCTGGGTCGGCTGATAAAATGAAGGGATTCTTTGTTTCCAGATCATGACAGAAGTAGAAAAAGCCACCTGCAATTGATTTTGGGAACCTTTCCTCCATCTTCAGCCCTTGAGGAAATGTATTTCTTTTAATTATTGTTATTGTTATTGTAGTTCATAATTCATTGTATTTTTTTTCTCCTTGAATAATTCACCTGCTGTGTATTTCTGTTAAATAAATATTTGTATTTCGGGATTGATTTAAGAATTGAAATGTATTACTGAAAACTGATGCTTCGAAAGTGCAAAAAATGCACGTTTTCTGCTCGATTTTCACTCATAACTCGCAAACGAAAGCGAAAATTAAAAATCCGGCTTCAAGGTGAATTCGCCCACCCTTCAGTCTACCTATGTTTAAAATTTCAGATCTCTGCGTTCAGTATATTTCGCTGGGCATCGCGGACTGACAGAAAGACAAACACTTCCCTTTATTGATATAGATTGGAATTTAAAATTTTTTGTTTTTAATATGTTTCCATGTGAACTGTGGTTTTTTGTTTAAGATAAAAACAATAAAATAAAATGAAATCCCATTCTTACGACGCAGTAATTTTTTTTTCGCAATGTTTATATAGGCCTATTACTTACATAAATTTCTCAAACAGATCAAATGAACATTTGCAGAATTGTAGTTGTGTTAATTCCTTTTAGGAATTTTTTTGCACTCCTTAGCTAGTAAGTGTTTCTTACGAAAGTTGTTTACATGGCTCGTAACTTGACATTACCACACGCAATCTTGTTGCTAGGGGCGACGGGCGGAAAGTGAATTGTTGCTAGGGGCGACGGGCGGAAAGTTACTTTACCGCCCGCAAATGCTTATTTGCGAGCAGAAATGACCAAGGCCTCCCCGCTTTATAAATATTCGGTTGCCATAAACAATAACAAATGCGAATCCCTTTCTGAAATAAGCACCATTCTTCAAGTCTATTTACATAATATTTTCAGGTAATATCACAATTAATATAATTAAATTGATATAAGTAACAGTCGTGCAAAAAATAGCATGCAACACACGGACCGTAAAGGCATTTACGGGTCTCGAAAACTTAAAAACCCGAGGCGCAGCCGAGGGTTTTCAATCTGTTTCCTCGACCCGTAAACGTGCCTTTCCGCCCTTGTGTCGCAATATACTATTGTGTAAAAATTCGTAAGAGTCTGGCTGCGCTATGGTTCTGTTTGATAACTGTTTAGGCTATATTTTGCAAAGAGACACTTAAAAGCGACATGCTCTAAGTAGAAGGTTCGAACTTTAAAAGTGTTTCTTTAAGAGTTTCAAAAAGACTGGCTCCGTGGGATTCACGTGGCTGACGTACCTGATCTCTCTTCGCGCCCCTGCCTTCATTTGTCTGCTCCTTCTTGTTGTTATCACTCCCCAGGGGGCTCTGCCAGTCCTGCCAAACTCTCACGGAATTTCCCTCTCAGTAATGGAAAATGCTCGTATCTCCCGTTATTTATAGCAAACTGGTTTTACAAACAAATTTCCCCCAAACGACGCTTTAAATTAATTAGACATGCAAACTAGAGGTCAATGAACTCAGCTCCATTCTCCTTTATGGTACGCTGATGCAAAAAAGCTAAAGTAACTTTCAAATTGACTTTCAAAATTCCTCTCGGAATTGTAATTACTAGGGCAAGGCATTTAATGACCATAAAATAGTGAAAAAATTCAAAATAAAAATGCATTTATGACCTAAAAATAGTGAAAAATGACACAAAATAAAATAAAAATGACCAATAAATTTACCATTATTACTTATAATTATTTTAAAAAGTAATTTAATGAATTGCTAAAGCAATTTATTGCGTTACATATGAATTTACAACATAAAACACGCTTATTTTGTTACTAGAGAAGTAAGTAAAATTATATTACTTGGACACCCTTAGCGAAAAGGAAATTCTTTCTGACCTGGCTTGCCCTAGCAAATATGAGCCAATTTAAAGAAAGAAAAAATATTACAATAATAATGCTACAAGACAGACCGCTATGGTATTTACAATAAACCTGAACTAAAATGAACTATAGACACTTGGCGGAGTTTCTCAATTAAAAAGATTGTCTGTTGTCTGAAAGTAACGATTTGTACATGGAAAAACTCCTCTCTACCTACACTGAAAATTACATAAAATGCCAAAAATAACCTAAAAATGCCGAAAATGACCTAAAATTGCCAAAAAATGACTTATCTATTGAAAATGACGAAAAAAGCAAAATAAAGCAGGAATGCAAAAAACAAATTGACCTTATTTGATCAATTATTTCATTATAAACATTTATATATATTCGAGCTATCTTATACCCCTCATATAAAAAAGATGCAAAATCATCATCAAATCCTTATTCCGCATAATGTAAAAATCATGTGACCAGTGCATTGCAACTTCCAAAGTCGTATATGAAACTCTTAAAAAAAAGTTGTCATGAGAACTGATTTACATTTGATAAATTCTTTCTAATATATTACCATAAATAGGCACAAAAGTGGGCTTTACTCCAGTACCGGTCCAATATCAATAGACTTCTTCCCATGGACGTTATAAATGCGTATACCAAGCTTCATGAAATCCGATAAAGCGTATTTGAGTTATCGCGCTTACAGACACACGGACAGACAGACAGACAGACGGACAGACACTTTCCCGTCCCTCACACAATCTCATGAAGTAACATTCTAGCACTTAATAACCTAATAAATGTGTTTATATATAGTTACTTATAATCTACAGAACACAATTGTTTTAATTTTTATTTAATATGCATTTTTATTAATTTTCGATTGAATTGAATATTTTCAAGTAGGCCTACATCTTTGTAACGTCTTTTACTGGCATTCGGGAGGTCCCAGGTTCAAATCCCATGGCTGGAAAATTTAACATAGGTTTTTTTTTAATGGTTTCTCCAGTCGTAATACCGAATTGCATATTTACATACAATGAGTCATTCTCGCTACTTAATCCTATATCGTAACAATTTAAATTAATATCAGTCAAAATTTTCTCCATAAAATACACCAACAATAGAAAATAATTGACAATCAATCGTTCCATGCCCACTGTACAGACACATATCCTGAACTCGTAGCTGAAATGAGTATAAATACAGCTGAATTAAAAAAAGTAGACCTATCGGTAGTTTTTTGTGTGCCATCAATGCTTTTACTAGCTATCAGGTGATATTTTTTTAAAACTATAATTCATAAATTTTCTTTTTACCGACGGTATCACAGCCTTCCAAATAAAAAAACTTTTGTGTAGTGTAATACATATTCCTAAAATCTTGTTCAACTTCTTTGCTCAAGCCTTTGTTCATTAACAGTACAATACCGGAGTTAAGACAATAGAAAAATGTCTTGACTTTAGAATATAATATGTACAAATCAAAGTTCGAGTTTTCAGCCTTGGAAAATTTGGAAGTCCAAACTTAAGTTTGGTCAACAGAAATGGCCAACGTCGTTTTGATTGTTTTGCTTATTTAACGACAGCTAGTTCGTACTGACGCAGGAATTTATATTTTAACCCTTAAATGAGCAAGACTCAATTTCTCTTATAATATAACATTCCGGACTCCACAGAAAACAGTTAACACAATGGATATGATATTTCTTGTATCTTATTCTACCTTGAAGGGGTACGCCGTAGAGTAATGGTTGAGGCGCTGCGCTACAAACGGAAGGTCCCGATAAGGTCGTTGGAGTTTTTCAATTGGCCTAATTCTTCTGGTGGCACTATGGCCCTGGGGTCGACTCAGCCTCTAACCGAAATGAGTATCAGGAAAAATCCTGGGGGTAAAGGCGGTCGGTGCGTAACCTTACCACCTTCACGTCCCGAATTTCTAAAAGTCTGGGAGCCTTAACCACCTGGAACCCTCTGGGCCTCCATGACCTGTATAGGGAACACTTTACTTTTTTATATGAATTTTTTAAACATTCATGAACTGCCCTTTTAATTTCCGAGATCCGTTATGCGCTTACGACAGATGTGACACAGTATGGCATGCTATTTTTTGCACGATGATTATTTATATCAATTTAATTATATTAATTGAGATATTAGCTGAAAATAATATGTATATACATTATTGATGATAGATGTTTATTTCAGAAAGTGATTCGCATGTGTGGGTTGTTATGGGGACTGAATATTTGTCCTGTTAAAGTCGCCACAAACTAGGGGGCCTTGGTTCCGGTCTTCCATAAAGGCTTGATGATTTTACTTACGGCACTTGTGCTTTTTGTAATTTTTACCGCACGGAGATTTCTTTTGTTTTCATAGCAACCAGATTGCGTGCGGGAATGTCAAGTTACGATCCACGGCAACAATATTCGCAAGTGCCACTAATTAGTTACGTCGTGCAAAAAATATTTTTATATCCCTATTCATCCCCTTAGTATCACATAAAATAATGCCATAAGCCTATGTAGATGCTGCGGTTTGATCAAGGTTCGACAGATGGCGGTGTATGAACAATCTCCACTGTTCGAGAATAAAATATGATGTCTCAATGCTTAAGTGTAGGCTAAATAAAATTGACCAATCTTATTATCGAATGCCGGGTATGTAATTTGTAGGCCTAATGTGCATTAAGGTAAAAATACGTCTATATCTGAATGTAGAGGCTAGAAGATGTTTGCCTGCCTTGTTTACGCAGTGGCGCAATTGGTTGAGACACAGTCCTGAAAGTCGGAAGGTCGCGGGTTCGATGTCCGATGTGGCTTTATAATTGACCTAATCTTTTTGATTGCAATATTAGAATTAGAATTAGAATTGTTTTATTTTACCTGGTGGAATTAAGGCCATTAGGCCTTCTCTTCCATTCAACCAGGATTAATACAACTGAACTTTACAATATTACAATATAACAAGTGTGATAAAAGTACAATGCAAAGTTATAGATACATAGAAACATGATTATTACAATATGCCCCTCCAATTCTCCAATATGCCCCTGGTGTCGACTCAGCCTCTAGTAGAAATGAGTACCAGAAGCAATCCTAGGTGTAAAGGCGACTGTTGCATTAAGGCCGAAACGTTCCCGTCTTCACGAATGTCTCAAAGTCTAAAATCAACGTTTCAAAACCCTAAGGGTTTCCATGGCCTATGTGAAGATCACTTTACCTTTATATAGTTTTTTTTTCGATCCTGATGAAATTTTGCACACTTAATCTTCGGGTCCTTCCCGTCTTTATCGTCCTGTTATAAATATACTTCTGTTCTGATATATTATATTGCGATACAAGTGCCGTAAGCGACGCATACGGATCGAGGAAAGAGTTTGAAAAAACCAGGCGCGTGCAAGCTATTTTTTGCACGATGATTATTTATATCAATTTATTTATATTAATTATTGAGGGGTGTTTTTGAGAAATAATAGTTATGTTATGTTTCCAGAAAACAAATTGCTTACTTGGTAATATTAAACCACACTCAATGAAGGATAATACAGGAAGCAAGGGACCCAAGACGAGGGTAGATCGAATCCTTAGTAGGGAGAAGGAAGTCAGACCACTATTCCAAAATCCTAAGCAAAAGTTACCTTATATAACAATCTTTAATAAATTTCCTCCAATGTAACAAGCATATAGAATATATATATATATATATATATATATATATATATATATATCTTTTTAAACAAGTAGTAAAACTGTTAAAGACAAACTATTGTCAGACACGACAATATATACGACATGGAATAATTTATGAGAAACTTCTCTTTTCAAAATGCAAATAAGTTAAGCAGAGAAATATTAGGCTAGCAATGTCCTAAATGCAAGATCTGAAACAACTTAAATGAAATAATTTTCAGCCACGGCTAGAGGGATCAATTAGATAAATCACCTTACATATAATGAAAGTTTGACATTATTTAAGTTGGAACAATATTACAGAACGACCATTTAATTACCAAGGTAATTGGTTCATAATGAATATGTGACTACAATCGAGGCAAAAGATTCTCAAAAGTAGTAGAAATACCCATACCAAGGTTTGACTATTTCAATAATGCCTCGATAATGAACAATTCCAGTATAATTAATTAACCTGCCTATTAAATTTTACTTAAAGAAAATAGCTTACTTGCTACAGAACGTAAAATTTTCCAGAACAGTGGCAGGGAAATAGTTTGATTTTTTACAATAAACAATTACATTTATATTCATTAAATCTGATTCCAAAAAATCTTCTTATGCCTTAGTCCTATAACACCTAATGTTAAATCTTACTAAGAGAGCCACAGTGGAAAAATAATTATTAATGACTTGAGACTAATACACAAAATGAAAATCCAAGTTGGTTACCTTAGAACAAATTAATATTATATGCATGACATTAACCAAATGTGATTGTGGCTACAATAGAGAAAAATGGAAAAGTTTTAATAGGAATTATCATATACTATTTTAATAATGTAGCAGAAAAAATATCCACATAAATTCGGCAAATGAGTTATTAATAGGAACTTACCACTCAGTTATGTAGGCCCCATGCCTAATTGTGAAGCATAACCGAAAGATCTGGAATTTACCATACTGGAAATACATATATTAAATTGAACATTCCACACAGAATCAAACTGAAAGGAAGGACAATTTTCATTAAGTAAGATTAACTGTTATAATCCGCCAAATCCAAAGAATAATGGTCACCATAACCAGAACAATTATGCAGAAAAATAAGACAGAACGGGTAGTTTTCCCATACCGTTAAACCTTACGCAGGAACTCAGACAAATGCGTAATCTTTGACCTCTACACATTAGACATGGCGTGTCGCCACAAGCCAGAACATTTCATGGTAGGCTAACTGGGAAAGGCCTCCAAATATCACGGTACTTGCTGTTTAATAAAAACCCTCACATCTGAACATTATATAACAATTTGAGTAATAATTAAATATAATTCTCAAGTAGACAAGAGTGGCTAAACTACACGGAGAACTTTGAATACAGGAAGACTATACTTCATATCGCATTTACACGGAATTTATTCATGAAGATGATATTTTTTTACACACATGGTCTGCATATTTCATATTCACAAGATACAAGTTACTCACGGAAGCCGGAGAGAAGAATCCCGTCAGCAACTGTACACTAGACACACTACCAAGGCACTGCCGTGCTCAGCAACATGATGACTACCCTCCCAGGCAATATAGGAACCACGAAAAACGGAACTAGATAACAGCGCCAGATGGCGGAAAGAGAAATTAGGAGGCGCAATTTTCAAATTTCGTCTCATTATGATATTACCTGAAAATATTATGTATATACATTCTTGAAGATAGATGTTTATTTCAGAAAGTGATTCGCATGTGTTTGTTGTTATGCGAACCGAATATTTGTCCTGGGGGGCCTTGTCCATAAAGGCTTGTATTATGATGTACCGTAAGCAAATTCATAACCGCACAGAAACACTTACCGCACATAGCAACAAGATTGCGTGTTGGAATGTCAACTTACGATCCACGGCAACAACATTCGTAAGTACCACTAATTGTAGATGTAGATGTAGATGTAGATGTAGTTATCTCGTTCTGTAGATCCTGTGTTGAGTGGGACTCAAGGATATAGAACACGTCAGATTACAATATACAAGCAAGTAATAAATAATTATATATAATATACTACACTATAAACTTATTCAAACTGGAAATACTCATCCATATTGTAGAAGGTATGAGTCATTAAAAATTTCTTGAGAGATCCTTTGAAGGATTTGCTTTTTCTTTGAATACATAATAATTTAAGTCGTATTAATAATAAGTTAAGTCGTGCAAAAACACTGTTTATGATGCAATCAGTAAAATTTATATTTGTTGACCTTGTCAAGTACTAGTATGCAGTGGTAGTGCATGGTAGTGCTGGGCTAATGGACATGTACTGTACTAGTTCTGTTCTAATCGATGGACATGTGGAATAAACTCCAATTCTCCACATCTATGTTGAGTTTAAAGTTCTAAAATAATTGCTTTGGATACGATAACATGCACAGACAATGTTAGTTGTCATTTCCACACTTGGTAATATTTCAGGCAGTGAACGAGGGTTGTTTTATTAACGAACGGTTCGAGGAAAATACAGTCTAGTTATAATGGTTCCTAGATGTTTTCTCTATACCAACTACATAGTATTGATGATGTCTATCACAAAAAATACAACTTTCGTAGTTAGCATTGGCCACCTCTAAAAACACAATTTTCTGTGGAACCAATTAATTTTTCCGGATGTGTTAATATCCAGTCCCCTTAACAGCAGTCAGCGGCCAAACAAATTTTGGGAAAATGACCTAGATTAAACGGTCAGTCATAATAACTTAGAATGCTTTGTTCACCCTTGAAACCGTAACACAGGCTTGCCAATGATTTTTGTTAGTAAAAAATCCGTTAACGCAAGTGCAGTTCTGCAGTTCACACACTGTCATGGGTGGGGTGCTTTTCTTTTGTGAAGCAACCGCACTCATGTTCACAGATTTATTCAGTCGTATTCAGTCAGGGAAAGTCTTAATGTATGATAAGTCATGCAGTGAAGGAAAAATTACAAAAAAAGAAAAAAATAGTAATTGGGCTGAATTACAATTACTTGATAAAAATTTTACTTAATTGCAATTACAAATTACTTTTTGAAAAAGTAATCAGTAAAATTACAATTGCAAATACAATTACTTTATAAAATGGCAGTACCTAAAAATTCCTTCTTTTGAGGGGGGCACAAGAGCAGAAACTACTGGGCCATTCAGCTAATAAAGCTCACCGCTGCTGCAGCGACTGCCAGCGAGTAGAAGAAAGCAACATTGCCAAATTCTCAATTCGATACTTTTCGATTACTAAAATGTAACGATTACTCAAATGTAACGATTACAATTTTATATCCAGAAGTAAATTACGAATAAAAATTACATTTTTTAAAAAAGTAACGATTACAAGTAAATGGGACCAAAAAAGGAATCGTTACTGTAATCCGATTACTTTTACTCAATTTCTTGCCATCACTGATAACAAGACACAAAAACTGAGTTTACAAAGCGATATTCTTGATCGCTGTTGATTTATGATCACAGATTTTGTCCATCTGTCGCTGTGATGTATGACAAGATACCGTAATTTAGTATTTAGCGACCACTGTTAAAAAAAGGGGTAGGCCGTGGTGTAGTTGGTTGAAACACTCCACTATAAAACCATAGGTAACTAGTTCAATACCGATGAAGTCGTTGAGATTTTTCAATTGGGCTAACCCTTCTGGTGGCACTGTGGCTCTGCGGTCGACTCAGTCTCTACCAGAAGTGCGACCAGAAGTAAATAATGAAAGTATTTCTAATAAGAACTGGATACTAAAAATGTTATTTTTATTTTAATGTAAAAGAGCTGGTTGAAGGAAAAAGTTTCTTCCATTTAAAGAAGACTAGCTTAAAAGACCCGGCGTCGCCCGGGTTTTGTATTTTGTAATTGGAAATTAGCTTATGAAGGATTTTCAATTTTAAATTCTAGGTCCTTATATAGGCATTTATAATTTGAAATAGGAAGAACGACTTATTACACTCAAACTATTCCCTCAGAAAACGCTTGATATAGTTTTTTTATGGCTCATAGAGGATCTAGAATGTTGCATCCCATCGCTTGTACAGTGCACAGCAAGCCTGGTAGAGGTTTAAATAAGAAGAAACAGAAATTCCTGTAACATAAAATTGTAATATCAAGGCGGGAAATTTCCCACTCTTATGTTACCATAAAGTCGTTTTGGGGATGAAATTAAACAGAAAGCAATATCACTTTCATACTTACCATAAAGCCGTTTTGGGGATGAAATTAAACAGAAAGCATTATCACTTTCATACTTTTCTCTCCAAAAACCTGCGATATAATATAATAATATACACATTACCATACCTCGTTTTGTTTTCTCTATGTCCAGGGTAGAGAAAGTTATGTGATTCCATTATTTTAGTGGATTTCATTCTGTAATAATTATTTATAACATGAATTAAGTTGATAACTTCTCTTATTTGTCAAAAGTGCATTTCAATTGTTTTTTCCAAGCCCACCTGATACCATTTGGCAACAATATATTCTGTGATTTGGAATTGATAATTCTATGTAAAAAGGGATTAAGTATTTTCAAAAACATTTAATTTTTGGCATTTAGAATCAGAATTTTTCAAAATCCTTTCTTAGTGATCACCTACATTATGCAACGAAGGTACTGTCAAAATTCCAAGTCTCTACCTGTTATAGTTTAAGCTGTACGTTGATTCCTGTCATTCAGTCAATCAGTCAGTCAGTCATTCATTCAGTCAGTCAGTCAGGACAAAGCCTTTTATATATATAGAGATGATTTTAAAAAAAATTGGCTGTGTTTATTAATACTCTTTAGCTTCGATGCTATATCAGGAGTTCGGGATCTGTGTCTGTACAGTAGGGTAGGTCATGGAACTATTGCTAGTCAATTGTTTCTTTTGTCGGTGAATTTAATGGAGTAAATTTTAACTGTTATTCATTTAAATGGATATGATACAGGATGAAATGATGAGGATGATTCATGGTATGTAAATATACAATTCGATATTTGCCTTTACGACTGGGGAAATCATGAAAAAACCCATGTCAAATTGGCCGGCCACAGGATTTGAACCTGGGACCTCCCGAATGCGAGTCCATCTCGGCCACCTCAATCGGTAATTTTTTTGTTTGGTACTGCAGTATATTGTTAAAATGGTTGTAAAAATTACCACATTTGCACCTTATTAACTGTTTGAAATAAATTTTGTAGGCTACAGCTATTGAACTGACGTGAGACTTTATTTTGACTAGTGTATAATAACTAGGGACCGGATTTTTAGGTTTTAAAAAACACTGTTTTAGGTTTTCCATTAGGTGAAATAGGTTTTTTTAGGTTTTTTGTCCAAAATATCGTTTTTGGGTAGAATTATTGGTTTAATGAATTTGAATGTGCTACATAGGATTCAATACATGATTAACTCGTCTTCTTAAAATACAGTGTGACCACTCAGTGTGAATAACAAGACAGTACTAAATGCAAACAAACGCTTTAAAACACAGAATTCTAGATCCTTGTTCATACTCGACAGCAATGGTTGTTCGTACGAATATTTTAAAAGGAATACGCCGGTACTCTACACTTCCTCTCTTGATACTGTCCATCCTAGACGATAATGGGTTGAACGAAACGCTGGTGATATTAATTTCATCCCGACAAAAATTATTGTCTCTCCGCAAAATATCGATTCCTCAACTGACAAACAAAAAAGACAAAAAAAGTAGCATAAATTAGATATTTTAGGTTTTTTATCCCGTTTAGGTATAATTAGGTTTTTATACCCCATTTAGGTATTTTTAGGTGCCACAGAATTAATGTGGGTGAATCCTATGGACATGATTCGAAAAAGTGTATGAGCGCTTTTTGTTTTGGAAGCAAGGAAAAAAATAGGTAAAAACCTAAGAATCCGGTCCCTAATAATAACGTATGATCCAGAAGTAAACTTATAGAAGTTACATAATTAAACAGAACAGAAATCTTATGAAACCATAAGACCAAGACAGTTTTCACAATTCGCACGTACCATGATTTATTTAAAAGAGTATGTAAAAATACATACCGGTACTTTAGGTACCTCCCATCAACATCATACCGCACGTTCCACTCCATTACACCTGTACAACATTAGTCTACACTGATGATACCCATTTCCCCCAAAATATAGAAGGCAGGATTGCATTTGGTTTCACAATGGGCGAGATTAGAGAACAGTTTATATAAAGGGCTTTCCACACTTCATTGGATTGCGTTTAGAGCAAATGGGGAGGCCGTGGTTGCAAGCGATTGTTGTCCCAGGAATGTGAACAATTGCCTCTACCGACACTCACACCATCTGGCGGATAACACTATCCCCCAACTGCTACGTGTGACGATAATAACATTTCTGCAAACAAAGACCAGAAATCTGGGAAGCTGGTGAACTAAACATCGATAAAAGTCACATAGAAAAAGGCACAGGAGAGGGAAAATATGATATAAAAAGAACTGTGTTATATGTACAGGTCTTCAGGTGTACCGATGTAGTACGCTACTAAAGAGCGCTATTAGCTAGCATATTTTTGGGAGAGTTAAAAAAAGCCTTAAACTACCGGTAGGCCTATACAAAGTTTAAAGCTAGTGTTATAAACCAGTTACAATCTCAGGGTTGTTTTGAACTCACGGCGAATAGATCATACAACATACATGAAAAATATAATTTTTTCCAGTGAAATGATCATATACTACCTAATTATTTTATTTATTTATTTATTTATTTTATTTACATTATTACATAGAATTGCAAATACAAATACAAATACATATTTATACAAGTAAAATAAAGTAATTTTCAAATTTCAAAATTAACTACAACTACTATTTAAAAAGAGGAAAAGAAATATAGGCTATATCTTCACAAGAAGTATTAAATTTAGTAATACACCCGAATGAGCAAGACTGCTCGTGCTCGGGTGCCGTTTCAAAAATATCAAAGTGAAGAAAGAGGAGAGACAAAGAAATAGAGTTTATAATGTGCTTAGCTAAAAAAGAAAGTAAAAAATATTAAACATAAATACATAAAAGGAATTAAACAAAAATTACTTAAAAGCTAACAAATTACAAAAAATTCTTTACATATCTTTTAAATTTAACAGTGGAGTATGCTGAGAGATCAGGATATTTTCTGATAATTGAGTTATAGAAGCGCGGTCCAAAATTAATGCTATGCTTTAATCCTGCCGATGTGAGACATTTGGGTTCTAATAGGAGTAAATTAGTATTTCGTCTAGTTTTGTAGATATGATCACTGGAAGAGTATTTTATATGATGTTTGTGAAAATATTTTAATATAGAAAATTTGTAAATTTGGTCCAAACTGAAAACATTAAATTCCGAAAATATTAGGCTAGTTGGGTAATCAATGTGTTTTCTTAGACAGATTTTTATTATTCTTTTTTGTAAAAGGCAGAGGGGCTTAAGGGTAGTTTTCGCTAATCCTCCCCAGGCGAGAATGCCATATTGGATAATGGACTGGAAAAGTGCTAGATAAACGGAACGTAAAACAGTAATGGGCATACAGTGTCGTAAAATGACAAATTTATGAATTGTTCTGCGTAGTCTATTACAGATGTAGTTAACATGGTGAGACCATTTAAGGTGTTGATCAATAAAAATACCCAAATATTTCACAACGGTTGTTTCTTTCAGTGGTAAGCAATTAATTTTATTTAGTTCCAGAACGGTACGGTACTTTATGAGATTGTATGTTCGACAGGAAATGTCTGTCCGTCCGTCCGTCCGTGTGCCTGTACGCGCGATAACTCAAATACGTTTTATCGGATTTTCATGAAACTTGGAATACGCATTTATAATATCCCTGGGACGAAGCCTATTGATTTTGGACCAAATCGCTTGACCTGTACCGGAATAATGCCAAATTTAGCGTCTATTTTGTGATAATATATTTGACAAAATTTATCAAATGCATATCAGTTCTCATGACAACATATTGTTTTACAGTGTTACGGATACGGTTTTGGAAGTTGCAATACACCGGGTTGTGACAGATACCACTACCAACATATTCCTTCACATATGCTTATCAAATTTTCTCAAGAAACCGTGGTCTAAAACTCAACAGTTTCTTAAATATGGCCTATTAACTTCATTTGGCACTTTTATAAATCAGTTTACTAGATTTTATTTTTGAACCATATAGGCCGAACTGCTAGGGCCCTCCGCTATCTAAGTACAAATTTCTGGACTTGCCTCCCAAACAACGCAGTATATGTTTACGTCCTCTGTACTATAGGTATAGGAAGTGTTGTGTTAGACCCCGAAATTCGAAGTTAAGTTTTAACATAGGCTAAATGCACGTTTTAATGCCCTCTGAATCCAAATATACTATTTTAAGGGAAATATATATATATATATATATATATATATATATATATATATATCTTTGTGTCTGTGAATCTGTGTATGTGTGAACAGCCTAGCTCTAGAACGGAAAATCGCATGAAATCAAAATATTGTACTTGAGTTAGGTACCTTCTAGGGATGTGACATGAAGATTAGTGACAACTTTATCTTACTTTTAAAACAGCTTTACATAAAGAAAACTTTGTTTTTCGCGAAAACGGCTTTAAAGATTTTGTTTAAATTTTGTAGCCTACATGAGATAGGCCTACTCGTAATAAGCGCTAAAAATCATCTGAAACTTATTTTTAGCCAAAATTATCTGAACGGTAGTTATAGGCCTAAGTCACCCACAGTTTGTAGAAACTCAGTCTTGCCTGGTTAGCAATCAAATTTTGCATCAGGTTGCAACAACTGAATACGCGCTCTTTGCAATACGGCTTCTTAATCTATAGTCTATCAGATTACGAAGCGAGAAAGATGTATTCCCCATCCTTAGGGTAAAGAAGGTTAAGTTAGTACAATAATCAGTTTTCACGTAGGTTTACAAATTTTCACATATTAAATGGTTATCTAATATTCACCATTTTATCTCTTTTGCTTTGAATGAACAGTTAGTATATACAAAATATTTCTCTAATTGCAGATATCGTCGAAGTTGTCATGGAGTACGCAGCATTGATGTCGAGTTTTACTTTTTCGGTGTTTATCGGTGCATAATAGTGACGTGTGTACAGACTTTACTATATCAAGAAACAAGAAGACTAGAAGATAGTGCTTGTGTTTTTATTTAGTGTTTGTGACATCAAGAAAATGACTTTTCTAAATCAAGAACGTGCTGAGGAAGACATCACTAAGATTCAGACTTTCACTTCATAATTCTGTGCTGAGGCATGGAATTTTGAAGTGAGGCCTGTGTATGCTCCATTTCTAATACTGCTGGACACCTCAAGGTATTAACGAAAGTAGTACTTAGAAAGGAGCATAGATAGGGGCCTCTTTTTAGAGGTGAAGAGCGGTCTTGGTGCAAACCGAGGCCACTAAACACCAGAAGACCAGCAATTCTCTCATCGAAAACAGGTAAAGAATTTTATGTATAGCCTAAAAAGCATGATTTTATTATCATAATCCACTGAAAATTATTTTAATGAAAATAAAATATAGCCTCTGAGTGATAAGGCTTATGATAGGTGCCAGATGCACTATTCCCGAATTCTTTGTCAACTAACAGGTGCTTCGCCCGCGGCTATTTACTCAACTGCTAAAAGTTATATTTAAATCATTTATTTAAAAGGGAAGGAATTAAAACATTAACACTGACATCGTTTTTACATAAATTGCATAATTTTATTCTTAATTAGGCCTACATTGTTTTACGTAGTATAATTAAACAGACCGCCGGTATGGTCTTGTGGTTAGCGTCACTGAGTACAGACCCGTCGGCCCGGGTTCGATCCTGTCATTCTTTACAGCTTTATTCAGCCACGAGATTCCAATTGAGGAGCTACTTGATAGAGACGTAGCGGCTCCGGTAATGGAAACCACTATTAACGACCACTGTTATGTATATATATTCCATTTTTTTTTTTTTTACAAAGCATATAACATAGCTTTAGGAAAACATTTAGGACTAAGAGAGATGAAAATGGGGACTGGAGAAAACTGCATAACGACGAGCTTCATAACGTGTACTCTTCACCGGATATAGTAAGGGTAATTAAATCATGGAGGATGAAATGGTCTGAACATGTCGCGCGCATGGGTGAGGAAAAACATGTCTCAAAAATGTTGACTGGGAGACCCGAAGGGAAAAGACCACTTGGAAGACCTAGACATAGGTCAGGACAATATTAGGATAGATTTAAGAGAAGTAGGCTTTGCTAGTGATGGTTGGAAGGAGTTAGCTCAGAATAGGGTTGAATGGCGGGCTCAGGCAAGCGTGGTAATGAACCTTCGGGTTCCATAAAATAGATAATATCCCCACAGTATAGTATAACAGTAGCGAAGCTCCATACAGTTTTTTTTCAACCGGCGCGACTGCAGCGCTCGTAGCGGTGAGCAAGAACCACACAATATGTTACATTGTTGCTTATGTAAAATGTCAACAATATTTTATGGAAATGCTTGTGGTGCTATAAATTGCACCAACAGCCAAAGGAATTCTCCCGATTTATCTTTCTTCAGGTTCCCTAAAGATCCTGAGAGGTAAGCAAAAACAGTTATTTGTGAAATTAAATTGCAAATTTGTGATTATCATGCTTGCATCCATACTAGTGTATTTACTCCTATTTCTTTTAATTTTAGGAGCAGAAAATGGCTTTTAAATGCTATATACAATTAATTATTTTTATATGTATATCATAAATGAAAATCCTAACGATGCAAAGGTTTCTAAATATATAGGCCTCTTT
This sequence comes from Ectobius pallidus, assembly GCA_964059195.1. Classification (NCBI taxonomy): domain Eukaryota; kingdom Metazoa; phylum Arthropoda; class Insecta; order Blattodea; family Ectobiidae; genus Ectobius; species Ectobius pallidus. The sequence goes on along the minus strand of CAXKWD010000004.1, from coordinate 28,364,010 downwards.
ACAAATACCCCACCTGACCCTACTAATTTTAAAAATGTTTTAACACGAGGTTATGTTAGACCTATATAATTGAATTTAACAAAATTAAACTGTCGAGAATAAAGATAACGTGTTTAATCCTTTACTTTTTAATAATTTATCGTGTTTAACAAAATGAAGAAAAAGACAAAAGTGTTTTGCTATTGCATCTGATACTGACCATAGGCCTATCGTGCTATATGCCTATAGAACTTTACTTTCCCCCCTAATTTCTGAACTAGTACTACTACATGCTTATTGAAATTATTAAGTTTTCTTATTTGTCAGAATTTTCAGTGTAAGTACAGTATATGTTAGTAGTAGGTCAATTAAATTCTTGAAGATGTAGGGATGTAGCTTATATGGTGGACGGAAACCGGTCTGATACTTTATAAGATATACAATGTCATCGATCTTGAAACTACAACTTCTTTATATTACCATAAAGTCTATGATTTGGTGAGTTCACCAGTATGCCTTTCCGGTAATAATCTCGTTCTGGTAATTTTAAAAATAAGAAGAAATACAGCCATATATTCGTATCTTTCCAATGCTGGAAATGGCTGTTTGCTAGTTCCATCCTGCTGGCCGCTTGGGGTGCTAGTGTCGCACGATCTGTCAAAAGGATGCATTTTCCTTTCATTAGAGCTTCGCTACTGTTATACTATACTGTGATATCCCTTTAGTTTGCTTAAGAATTATTGTCTATTGACATTGAGTAAGTAAATAAGTAAGTATGATGTAGCTTTTCATGGAGCAAATACCAACAGTGGAAGGCGAGTTTATTTGTATTCAACCCTTTCAGAACTGAATTTACGTATTTATGATAAGCAATGAGCAAGTGAATCCATCAGTGGATTATTAGGTAGAAATCAATAGGAAAAAATTCAGTGAAATAGCCTGTTTCCATTAATGACACCAATAATACTATATTAAAAATCCTCGCATTTTTATATAAATAATTTATTTTTTAATTTAACAATCCAGATTTCATGCAAATTTTGTGATGATGAATTTATTTAATAGCAGTGAATACGTTAAAAATAAGTACTTAAAAATGACAAAATAGAAGGGATTTAACAGAAATGTAATAAATAATGAAGTCGTAGAGAAAAGACGTAATAATAATTATGGGCGGATTTCAATGACATGTCATATTTTTCCCCTTTGCATTATTTCAGGTTTCCGACTAATTTAAACCCGATTCCAAATATCCTGGTGAAAATGGAACGGCTTTTATTGTGCATATAACTGCATATTTAGGAAATTTTCAACTATTGTAGAATATTTAGTATGAATATGCATATTTAGGTCATATTTTTGGCATATTTGTGTGCATATTAAATAAATTTTGAAGTTTCATATCATATTTTGTAAATTTTGCATTATAATGATACTTTTTGAGAATTTACAGATATTTTAAATAATTAACATATTTTAATAAAATGAATTGCAGTGAAACTTAAAAAAAATATACACAATTTGTAAGTGGTAAAGTCACATTTTAAATTTTACTGGTCATATTATTTTAATGTTTATTACGCCATAAATTAATTCTTATATTCTATTTTTTAGGTCATAGAAATCCGTCCCCTAATGATAATCAATCACCAAGTGAAACCATCAGTGGGTTATAAGGTAGAAATCAATAGGAAAAAATTCAGTGAAATAGCCTGTTTCAATTAATGACACCCATAACACTAGATTAAAAGTCTTTGCATTGTAATATAAATAACTACTTTATTAATTTAACAATTCAGCTTTCATGCAAATTTTGCGGTGACGAATTTATTCGTCAATAGCAGTGAAGACATTAAAAGTACCGGTAAGTACTTATAAATGACAAAATAGAAGGGTTTTAACAGAAATGAAATAAATAATAAAGTCGTAGAGAAAAGACGTAATAATAATACATAAAACAGAATAAAGACAAAAGCATTTAATGAATTCTAGAGGAAAATTTCACACATAATGCTCATCCTTGGAATATTCATTTGATGTAGCATGTTTAGGCTTCAGGGAATGTAATTTCCGCGTGTTGTTGTAGTCTACAGATAATCATGTAGCGCGCTTGTTGCTGTTTTAACTTGCCTCCAGCCTCACTCACAATCTTATCTTGCCTTCTCCAAGCTATGCGTGCAAATTGTTTCCATGCATTTAGTGAGAATACATGATACAATGAAACAAGCCTACACACTTCAGATTTCAACTCTCAGAAACTGAAAATGAAATTGGATGTAATCAATCTCTACGAATTTCAAGATTTCATCATCATCATCATCATCATCACCATCATCATCATCACCATCATCAGGGCCCGGATTCTAATGACATGTCATCTTTTTATTGATGCTGCATAGACATTGCCAATTTGTAGATAAATCCTAATCATGACCTCTAGAATATAGAAATACATTTTATTTGGTCATTATTTGTCATTTTATGCCATTTTATATTTTTAGCGCATTTATTTCAATTTTAGGTCATTATTTTGTCATTTTCATGACATTTGCTTCCTTATTTAGTCATTTTCATGTATTTACATTGAGTGTATTAACTTTTTCTCGTCGCTAACGGCGCTGTCTTTGAAGTGTTGTTTGTTTAATGCAAGAAGGAAAAATTCGGTGTTAAGTGTTGTGTTGTCACAGTCGGAAATGGGAATGAAAGAAACGCCAAAATGTTGTATTATATTAGTATTTGAGAGTGTACAATAATAATTTTTTATAAATAAAATAACAGTTTTAGGTCATTTTTTATAAATATTAAGTCATTTTCTTTAAAATTTGGGGTCATTTTATAGGTCATTTTCCAAATAATTTTAGGTCATCAGAATCCGGGCCCTGAAGATCATCATCTTCTTCTTCTTCTTCTTCTTCTTCTTCTTCCTCTTCTTCTTCTTCTTCAAATGAAGGATTGGCCATATGCCTGATCCGGCTTCACAGTGTATCTGTCCAACGTTTCTTAGGTCTTCCCGGATGTCTTCTCCCTTTAGGTTTATAATAAATAATTCTTCTTGGGATCCTTTCTAGTGTCATTCTTTTAACATGTTCTGCCCATTGATTCCTATAATTTGAAATTTTTCCCTCTAGGGAAAATATTTTCAGTTCTTCTCTTATTTGATCATTTCTTATTTTATCTGATAAATTGCATTCTTTAACTGACCTTAAAAACTTCATTTCAGTGGCCTGTAATTTTTTGCTGTCGGCTGCAGTCATCATCCATGTTTCTGATCCAAATAGCAAAGATTTCATTTTAAAACAATTTAACTCCACTGATTTGAAACAACTTTCCTGCACTTCAGAACAACTAGGTATTCTAAAACTAAACTCGTGGCGCTACATGGTCCCTGGAGGGACTAGGCCTACCATCCGACCGCTGCGTCATCTACCGTAGGAAGCTGGCAGAATTAGGGGCATGTGGTCAGCATGCCTACACCAGCGGCCGTAAATGATGGTCAGCTAAGACTTCTAAGAGGGATAAATTTCCATTGTATAGGCCTAACTAGTTTATAATATTAGTTTTTGCACGACGTAACTAATTAGTGGTACTTACGAATATTGTTGCCATGGATCGTAACTTGACATTCCCGCACGCAATCTGGTTGCTATGAAAACAAAAGAAATCGTGCGGTAAAAAGTACAAAAAGCAACAGTGTCTTAAGTACTATCCGCGCGCCACTTCTTGAGCGATGGATTTACGGGGAAGTGAGGGCCGGGGGGAACAAAACAAAGCTATTCCGCCAGCCTTTCTGCAGTGTTGTCAACCAAAGAAATAACGTTTCAGCAGAATCGCGCGTATGGTATTTTATGTAGTGACTTTAATATACAACGATTTTAATGCAGTCCAATAATATAACGTGGTGACCGTATTGCGTAACAATTAATTACACGTCATAAGCCTTTGGTTATCAAATAAGTCATCAAATAAGAATATTATGCATAATATAGGCTCAATATTTTTACACTGGTTGACTAATTTTAAGCATAAAGAAGAGTCTTAGCAGAACATGCTTCACCATTTCGTGTTTTAAAACGTAAGAGAGGTAAGGCATCTAAAAGTGGAGAAGGCTATAAGCCTAATTTTAAACGTATTTAATACAAATTGTGAAAAGTTCGCTCAACTTTCAGTCCATGAAATTGACATCAGAGTTCACGGGATCGTCAGAAATTAGCCCATACGGAATTCTTAAAGAGGTGAGGAAAGTGTTGAATGTACAATGAAGTATTTGTGAAATCAGCAGTTCGAAAGATTGTATTTTTCCCCATAACTCCATGCGTCAGAAAAGATAATGTCAATAAATAAATAAGAATCCTGAGACAGAATGAAAGCTTATTATTGAAGCCACTAGATGTCAGGGTGTATAGCGTACTTCGTGTTTCAATGTTGTCAGCTTAACCTACGAAGTTGAACGAAATCTACCGAGTGAGGACTAGGGAGCCGAGCGCTCAAGAAATCGCGCGCGGGTAGTAAAATCATCATAATACAAGCCTTTATGGAAAACCGGAACCAAGGCCCCCTAGTTTGTGGCGACTTTAACAGGACAAATATTTAGTCCCCATAACAATCAACACATGCGAATCACTTTCTGAAATAAACATCTATCTTCAATAATGTATATACACAATATTTTCAGCTAATATCTCAATTAATATAATTAAATTGATATAAATAATCATCGTGCAAAAAATAGCATGCAATACTCGTGCCGTAAGCGCATAACGGATCTCGGAACTCTTTCCTCGATCCGTATGCAACACTTACGGCACTTGTATCGCAATATACTATTTTAGTACTTTCCATTGCCTTTTGGTTTCTACATTGATTCGTATCTGATAATTATAAATCTGATTAATTTTGAAAACCTGGAGAATTTCTTAATAAATCATTATTACAGAAACCTCGTTTACCTAGGACCCGTCTAATTACACTCAGCAGTTATAGAGCAGGGGTCCTCAAGAGGCGACCCGTGAGGCCTCTTCTTGCGACCCTCGAAGTCAGTTTGCAAATATATTAATTTAAAATAACTCGAAAGAAAATTTTTATACATAATGTAAAATTTACAGAAAATAAACTAAGAGCCTGACCATTATGTAAACTGTTTTCTGTGCAGTATACAAATTAACAAAAAAAATTCAACGAATGAAAAAAAGTTTTAATGTAAATCAGAAACCTTTCCCGAGAACCTCAGTGGGGGTTTGTGGGCGGAGCCCCCAATGAGCGAAGGCAATTCCAATGTAATTAAACTTTAAAACCACCTACTTGTGAGTGGTAACATTGTTTAAAAACATCAAGATTTTTCGAAACTATGCCCTTGTGCCTTACGCCCATATGGAACTAAACCCTTCAATTTATTATTATTAACTTAAAAAATTATATATTAAAAAGACATTTCAAATTTTCATGTTTCTTTACATATTAAAGCTTGCAATATTTCAAATTTCTAGGACAAGTAGTTTGGAAACCCACTCTCAACACTTTTATCATCGCTTAAAAATAACAAATAAATGGACAACGGATTGATCTGAGTGCCTTGCTAGCAGCTATTGCTATTAGCCGTGAATGTTCCACGGGCAGAATGATCTAACCAAGGTGTGAACTGAAAGCCCCTCTGTTTAAATACAAACACATCCCATGTCTTACGAGCATTATTATTTCATAAACTGATTCCAGTTAATGCGCCGACTAATACGGCAATTTCTTCACCACGGAAGTAACGCGTGTAGTCTAATCGTAACTTGCAGGCGCATGCATTACCCCTGCCGACTCCTGCGGCAACTTCTCCACCATGGGAGTACTGCGTATGGTCTAATCGTATCTTGCAGGCGCATGCACAAACCCTGCTTTAACGCTTAACATTTTTAGTGCAGCATACCCTGCACGGAATAAACTAATGTCCTTCTATCGAAAGATGGAGAGTGAATTACGATTACGGCGGTGAACACCTAGAAAGTAATGTGTAACAAACATATTCCTTGAGAAAACGTTGCCAGTAAAATCACTCTTTCAACAAGATAGCTATTTTATAATTCCTCGACATTCTGTACAGTATGCATTTCCAGTCAATGTTTTATTACAGTATCGCGGATAATGTTATCAAATTACTGGATGGCAGTAGACAATTCAAGTGCTTTTATTTAATCGAAAAACGTGCAAAAAAGTGTTAATTTAAACATTACCATAAACAATTTACATCTCTAATCTCTTCTCTGTATCTATTATATAAAGTCGAATGTGTGTTTGTGGGTATGTATGTATGTATGTATGTTTGTTCCTTATACAAATCTACATTTCTTTACCAATTTACACGGAATTTTGCACACATACCCAGTTAAGCCCGGAAAGTATAGCGGTCAACATTAAAATTGAAATAAATCAGTCCTTCCCTTGAAAATTATATAATTTCTGAGAATTTTATACTGAAAAAAAAGAAATGCTGTTTAGTTCACATGGCAACAATGAATTGTTTACTATGATTACATAGGGCCTTGGCAATGCTGGACTTTCACGAATTATGATTCCATCGATGTAATACGAGTATATTGGCGAAAATAATTACTGAAAATGAAATCCACGAAAATAAAGCACAGTGTGATGTAGTCACGTAACTTTCTCTACCCTCGACATAAGAAATATTTACTCACTTCACATTTTAATGTAGAATAAGAGGGACAACTTAAGTGTGTGAGTATGCTATATCAAAAGTATGTAAATAATCCTTTCCGCTGATAAGTTATCCATACCTGTAGGCTTTGTATTAGTTGAGAAATAGGGATGTTTATCATAGGCCCTAAGCATGGGATGGAACATTTTGAGTCCTATGCTCGCAGTATATTATGTCCCGGGTTCTAGGGGAGGAAAGTATGAAAGTGATACTGCATTTCTCTTTTATTTCAGCTCCGAAACGATTGTATAGTAACATGAGAATGAGAAATAAAATTTTCCGTCAAGTCAGTACAATCATATGTAATTTGTGTTTCTTCTTATTTCAACCCCTCCCAAGCATGATGTGTAGAAGCAACGGAATGCAGCATTCCACATCCTCTATGAGCCATAAAAAGCTATATCCAGCGTTTTCTGATGGAATAGTTTGAGTGTGATAAATCTTTTTCTTCATTTCAAGTTCTACATACATAAAGTCCTTCATAAGTTAATTTCAAATTAAAAAAATACAAAGCCCGGGCGACGCCGGGCCTTTTCAGCTAGTCTATTATATAAAGTCGAATGTGTGTTTGTGGGTATGTATGTATGTATGTATGTATGTTTGTTCCTTATACAAATCTACATTTCTTTACCAATTTACACGGAATTTTGCACACAAACCCAGTTAAGCCCGGAAAGTATAGCGGTCAACATTAAAATTCAAACAAAATACTCCTTCCCTTGAAAATTATATAATTTCTGAGAATTTTATACTGAAAAAAAGAAATGCTGTTCAGTTCACATGACAACCGTGTATTGTTTACTTTGATAACATTGGGCCTTGGCAACTGGACTTTAACGAATTATGATTGAATCGATGCAATATATTGGCGAAAATAATTACCAAAAAATGAATTACACGAAAATAAAGCAAAGTGTGATGCAGTCACACAACTTTCTCTACCCTAGACATAAGAAATATTTTCTCACTTCACATTTTGATGTAGAATAAGAGGTCGTATTGCAGGTACAACTTAAGTGTGTGAGTATGCTATATCAGAAGTCGGTAAATAGTCAGTTATCCATAGCTGTAGGCTTTGTATTAGTTGAGATTTATCATAGGCCCTAAGCATGGGATGGAACATTTTGAGTCCTATAGTCGCAGTATATTATGTCCCGGGTTTTAGGGGAGGAAAGTATGAAAGTGATACTGCATTTCTATTTTATTTCAGCCCCGAAAGGGTTGTAACATGAGAATGAGAAATAAAATTTTCTGTCAAGTCAATTCAATCTTCTGTAATTTATGTTTCTTCTTATTTAAACCCCTCCCAGGCATGATGTGTAGAAGCAACGGAATGCAGCATTCGACATCCTCTATGAGCCATAAAAAGCTATATCTAGCGTTTTCTGATGGAATAGTTCGATAAATCTTTTTCTTCATTTCAAGTTTTACATACATATTATAGGCTATAAGGACCTAGAGTTTCAAAATCGAAAGTCCTCCATAAGTTAATTTCAAATTATAAAATACAAAGCCCGGGCGACGCCGGGCCTTTTCAGCTAGTCTAATATATAAAGTCGAATGTGTGTTTGTGGATATGTGGGTATGTATGTATGTATGTATGTATGTATGTATGTATGTTCCTTATACAAATCTACATTTCTTTACCAATTTACACGGAATTTTGCACACATACCCAGTTAAGCCCGGGAAGTATAGCGGTCAACATTAAAATTCAAACAAAATACTCCTTCCCTTGAAAATTATATAATTTCTGAGAATTTTATACTGAAAAAAAAAAAGAAATGCTGTTTAGTTCACATGACAACAGTGAATTGTTTACTGTGATGACATAGGGCCTTGGCGACTATATAATGCTGGACTTTAACGAATTATGATTCCATTGATGTAATATATTGGCGAAAATAATCACTGAAATTGAAATCCACGAAAATAAAGCACAGTGTGATGTAGTCACATAACTTTCTCTACCCTCGACATAAGAAATATTTTCTCACTTCACATTTTGATGTAGAATAAGTAGTATTGCAGGGATAACTTAAGTGTGTGAGTATGCTATATTAGAAGTCTGTAAATAATCCTTTCCGCTGATACGTTATCCATAGGCTTTGTATTAGTTGAGATTTATCATAGGCCCTAAGCATGGGATGGAACATTTTGAGTCCTATGCTCGCAGTATATTATGTCCCGGGTTTTAGGGGAGGAAAGTATGAAAGTGATACTGCATTTCTCTTTTATTTCAGCCCCGAAAAGGTTGTAACATGAGAATGAGAAATAAAATTTTCCGTCAAGCCAATACAATCTTATGTAATTTATGTTTGTTCTTATTTCAACCCATCCCAGGCATGATGTGTAGAAGCAACGGAATGCAGCATTCGACATCCTCTATGAGCCATAAAAAAGCTATATCTAGCGTTTTCTGATGGAATAGTTTGATAAATAGTTTTCTTCATTTCAAGTTCTACATACATATTATATAAGGACCTAGAGTTTCAAAATAGAAAGTCCTCCATAACTTAAGCTAATTTCAAATTAAAAAATACAAAGCCCGGGCGACGCCGGGCCTTTTCAGCTAGTAATTATATAAAAGGCTTTGTCCTGACTGATTGACTTAATGACAGAGAATCAACGTAGAGCCTAAACTATACTTAATACTTAATCCCTTTTTACACAGAATTATCAAATCCAAACCACACTTCACAAGACAACAGTGTATTGTTGGCTATCTTTACATAAGGCTTTGGAAATAAATGAAACAAAACTTTGAAAATTAGAGAAGGTATTAAAATTTATATTTGAGTAAATTATGTATCTCAAAATGTTGGTAGATTATGTAAAATAATCAGTAAATTCAACCATTTAACCGAAATGTTCGAATTAATCAATATGTTCTTTACAGCTTACACGTTTCGCGGGCAAAGCCTTAATGGGAAGACATGGAATGATTTGGACGAAAAACACTACGCGGGGGTTTTTTGGGATAGGGAACTCTAATCTGAGGACTTTTTTTTCCCCCGGGTGGCGCACTTTGATCGTGAAGTGCACCTCGAAACCAGGTTTTTAGTTTTTTTTTAAATAAATCAATCGTTATAATAAAATTGTTTATGCATAATTTGGGTAAGGTTCATGAATCTATGGTTCTATTTAATCGTTTCATTTGAAATCTGTATGCCCATATGGTAGCATAAGTTTCGTTTTGTTCGTTTATTTATATTTTTAACATTAAACAATGTAATTAAGAGTAAAATTACGTAATTCCTCCAATTTATGTAAAAACGATGTCAGTGTTAATAAATATAATGTTTTAATTATTTTTCTGTTAAATAAATTATTTAAATAAAACATCTAGGTGTTGAGTAATTGATCGCGGGCACATGTTAGTGCTAAATAACTCGAATGGTCGAGTAAGAGAAAGTAGACAACATTCTGGCATTTCAAAGCGTCCTCTGAATGCAAGTGTCAATCGCATTATAGTGATAGTAGTTGACCATCTGAAAATTGAGCAATAAAAATGCATTGCCGCCAACTCACCATTTTGAAATTGCCTCGTGCCTGAGTCATCCAATCGAATGAAACTCTCTCAATCGCTTGCCATTAAAACCATTTTGTGTAATGACAATTGTCAAGTACAACTGGCAAGCTGATTATCGTCGTACTGTACTGTCTTTCTGTGCTTGAAAATGATGCAGTCAGTCATTGCTGAGCAAATTTTAAATGAACTCTTATATCGAGTATCACAAACTATACAGGATGTTAATAAATAACACCGAAATATTTTACCTGTATATACAGGGGACTTAGACAAGCAACTTTTATTAGGAGAATTTTGCTATATGACGTAAAATGTGTATGCTACAGGGCATTAAAGTCATTATAATTTGGTGCTCATAAATCAATAATTTCGCGAAATAGGGTTAAAATGTTCATTAAATTGACTTCATGCCTTCCTTGTGATCGATAAAAACCCGATTCTTAATCATTCGTCAACATCTATACCATAATTTAATGCATCCATAATCTGCAAAATTTACAGACTTATCACATTACTGGTCGCCACTGCATTAGTCTTCTTTTTATTCATAACTACTGACTACAGTGTTAACAACGAAGTTCCTTTGTTTTGCATTTTTTTCTGATGTTAGAAGTCAGTGGCGGCCATGCCCTGGGAGATTTTATGCTGTAACAGGAAAAATTGAATCCAAAGAGCAAAAATCTCCTAATAAAAGTTGTTGTCTATGTCCCCTCTATACACAGGTAAAATATTTCGGTGTTATTCATTAACACCTTGTATAGTGCTAATAATTTTCAGATGTCTTGTGAAAAGTGTCTAGATGCAGCAAAAACTATAGGCCTAATACATAATGAGCCTGTTACATTTTCAACAAAATTAAATTTAAAAAAATAAATAAAAATTAAGAACAAAAACGTGGGTGAAGTAAGAACATAACCTAGATTTAGGGTAGTGATTGAGTAAATTATTTTATGATAGCCTGTGGTTGCCGTATAAATACGCACTTCCGAATTACACAATTGCCTAGCAAACGAACGTAAATTAGCAGATGCCTATTTTAATTTTTTATTTTCATAAATTGGTATTTAATTTAGAAGCTCGGAATTCTGTGACAGGTCCATCAATTGGCAATTAAATAAACCGTTCATACATAAATCAGGAAAGTTATGGAGGGAAGAAATACTTGATTTATGAACACATATTTATTTTTAATTTAGCAAACGGCCTATGAATAATGAAAATATCCGTTGAAAATAAACGCTTACATTGCATCGTTTACACCAGACTTCACTTCCTAGGGTGCAATTAATCCATAATTTACTATATACACAAGAGGCAAAGGAGAATTCGTGGGATATTCTCTTGTTTCAGCAGGCCGTGCTTTTTGCTTACGTTGGCATGGCCTTATAATCGAACACGATACGTGGAATTTCTAAGCGACCCTCATTACTTGGAGAGAAATTCCTGCACATTAACACCTCTTGTTTACTGCGTATGATGTAAATGTCTTTCAGAGAAGTAGACCATTAAGGATAATCAGTGAGGCTTGGAATTTAATGGTCTATCAGGAGACGAAATATACATGCAAATATGATCTAAAATTCCTAAATTATGTTCCGGAATCAATTAAGTATGGTATATTATTTATGTACTTTTAATACTTTAAGTTCTCTTGTTAGTTGAATTACATTATAAATTACAATAATAAACGGTGAAAAATAAGTTGTACAAGCTTTCCCGCATATAGGCCTACTAAAAGCCCCGGCGTCGCCCGGGTTTTTGTATTTTGTAATTCGAAATTAAATTATGAAGGATTTTCGATTTTCATATTCTAGGTCCTTATGTAGGTACTTAGAATTATAAATGAAACTATTCGCTCAGAAAAAGCATCATCATTTAGCTTTTTATGACTCTAGAGGATGTAGAATTTTGCATCCCATCGATTCTACACACCAATCCTAATAAGAAGATACAGAAATTCCGGAACATAAAATTGTATTGTCCTTGCGGAATATGTTCTTTCTCACTCTCATGTTACCATACAACCATTTCGGGATGAAATTAAAAAGAAATTCAATATCACTTACATACTTCCCTCCCCCAAAACATGCAATATAATAATATACTTATAACCATACCTCATACGGTAGGCTATTTTCTATGTTCAGGGTAGAGAAAGTTATGTGACTGCAGCCCATTGTGCATTATTTTCGTGCTTCAATATTTATTTATACCACGAATTATATCGATAGCTTCTCTAATTTGCTAAGTCCCGTTTCATTTATTTCAAAGCTACCTGTGACCACTGCCAACAATACACTGTTGCCATGTGAACTATAGACGGAATGTTATTTGGATTTTATAATTCTGTGCAAAAAGATATTATGTCTCCTCTAAAACATTTGATTTTGGCAACATTTTTCAGAATCCTTTCTTAGTAAGCACTTACATTATGAAACGAAGGTAGGCCTACTATAAAAATTCAAAGTCTCTACCTATTACAGTTTAGGCTCTACGTTGATTCTCTCTCAGTCAGTCAGTCAGGACAAAGCCTTTTTCACGAGGGTGAGTCCGAAAATAAGTTTCCCCTGGCGACTGTGTACAGATGTGTGGATGAAAGAATAAAAATATAATGAGACATTACAGATAAGATGTACCTTTTTTTTTGCACATAATTACCACGTACATTGAGACATTTGTCATACCGCTTTAGAAGCTACAAAAAGCCCCCCAGGAAAAAAATCAGCGCTCTGCATACGGAAGAAGCGTCGAGCGGCTTGTGTGACGTCAGCAGTGCTCCCAAAGCGCCTTTCGCCGAGTCTTCTCGCTTCAAAACCGGAAACAGACGGAAGTCACCGGGTACGAAATCAGGACTGTATGGCGGATGGGCTAGGCGCTCCCAACCAAGAGTTGCAATATGGTTTTGCGTTGCCGTCGCCAAGTCTGGTCTCGCATTGTCATCCAACAACAGAACGCCAGACAACTTTTTCCGATTCGCCTCCTTCAATTTCGACAGTGTGTGATAGTACTTTGTAGCAGTGAGGGTTACATCCTCCAAAAAGCCCAGCAACAAAGCTGGATGGCGGTTGAACGATACCTAATGGTGTATGGGTGTCTTTCGCGTTCAAATGATGTATTTTCCCCCATTGCTGTTCGATTTCCTGGGGGAAAATATAGGGGAAACTTATTTTCGGACTCCCCCTCGTATATATAGAGGAGATGTGTTAAAAGCTAGCACAGAGAAACGTATATCCGAGAAAGTAAAAATTACACAAAATAGGGAAAAGCAAAAACGCCGTATAAGAAACATAAATCTCAGCGCATAGCCCATTACGCGTTCTGATAGTAAAAATCTGATGTGAAAGTCACATAAATTCCTCTGCCCAAAAAAAGTTAGCAGTATTCACATATCCTTTTACAGAATCGCAAGACACAATTTTACGCTAATTATTCTATAAATACCTCTTCTTTCAATGATGCGACTAAAAGCGCAGGCTATATAACAAACTTAAAAAAAAAAAAAGAACAGGTGACTGCAGACGTTTATTAACTTTCCGCCGTAAAGAATAATTTCCGAAATTTATCGAATATTTCCCTCAGATACTTCTTTACTCTATACCTGGCCAACAATACATCTTTCTCACTTCACATTCTTATATAGGGTAAGGTGGTACATTTTCGAACATGGTACAATTCTGAACGGACTAAGATTTTTATCCATTTTTGGGATTCAAATGTCAGCCAACCTGTTTTTAATTATATAGCGTCCATACTGATTGTTTTGTTGAGGTGTATCCGCTAGAATGATGTTTTGAGTTGTCTCATTCGGCCATAAAAAATTATTTTCCAATCGAAGGTAAGAACTCCATGCTTGAAAAATGGCACGTTATAAAATTGCTTATAATTCCACGTTGTGTTACTGGAATATATTTTTGAGGACCAATTTTTAACTCATACCAACAAATAGCGTAGTCTTTAATATGTAAGTCATTGGCACAACAATGGTCATTCGTGAGCGGAATTTCAACAATGAAGTAATTTACAAAAACTAGCTCGAGGTACAAATACGAACAAATTTTAGGTACAATTTCGAACAGTACATTAACCCGCGATCGCTTGCTTAAGTCTTGCATGGAAAAGCTGTTTTGCTATCACAGCATTCTGCATGTTTATTATTAACTGTGCAAGTCAAATATAAAAGGATGGTATTCATACATCTTTCAACAGTGGTATTATTTCAACGAAGAGTTATAAACTAAGACTTCCTCTGCAATGTTATTACATCTCAGCATTTTATGCAATACACAATAGCATGCAGCTGTTAAGTATTTTTATTATTGTTCTTGATGTTATAACAGACCGTCTGTATGGTCTAGTGGTTCCTGACTACGGACCCGCAAGTCTGGGTTCGATCACCGGTACCTCCTCGGATTTTTCTGAGGTAGGGTGATCTGGAACGGGGTGCATTCAGCCTCCTGACACCAATCGAAGAGCTAATTCATAAAGAAGTAGCGGCTCCGGTTCAGTAAGCCATCAATAACTGCCGTAGGAGTCAGCATGCTGACCACATGCCCCAATCCGGTCATCTGCCTATTCAAAAGTGACACATCATTATTACGCTCATATTACTGATAAATAATAATAATAGAAAATAATATTTGGAAGAAAGCACTTTGTTCGTTGAAAATGCCACTGTTCGAAATAGTACCCACTAGTGTTTAGAATTGTACCTACTGCGGTACATTTTCGAACGATATTCTGGAAATGAAAGATCGATTGCCATGACCATTATTACAGCTGTATGACTTTGATATTTTTGTGAAGGGTCAACTACATTGCCAACTTTGTGAATACAATACAGTTGAACTTGTCTTATGTTTATTGTGTTCATAAAATAAGAATATTTGTTAAGTGTTCGAAAATGTACCACCTTACCCTAGAATAAGAGGCCGTGAAAGAGCGCGAATTCAGTTGTTCATCACGCAAGACAAACTTTCTACAAACAGTGGGTGAACAGTGGGTGGCTTGTAACTACCCTCAGAGAATTTTTTCGAAAAAAAGTTTCAAATAGAAGTTTTAGCTCTCAGTAAAAGGAACACATGTGCAAATTTTAAAGAAAATCGTTAGAACCGTTTTCGAGAAAATCGCGAAAAACGAAAATTTCTTCATGTAAAGTCCCCTTAAAAATAAGAGAAATTTGTCGCCAATCTTCGAATCACATCTTCAGAAGGTACCTGACCCTCGAATCACATCTTCAGAAGGTACCTGACCCAAATACGAAATTTTGTTTTCATACGATTCTCCGTTTCGGAGCTAGCCTGTTCACAAACTTCCACACAGACAGACACACACACAGACATGTTTCCAAAAATAGTATTTTTGGATTCAGGGGGCCTTGAAACGTGTATATATGCTAAAAACTCAACTTCGAATTTTAGGGTCGAAAACAATACTTCCTCTACCTATAGTACCTATGGTACGGGCAGAGGAAGTAAAAATGGGATAAAAAATAAAAAGGTATAAAGGAATTTATTCCAATTAACAAGTTTTGTCTACAAATAACAATTTTCTTTCTATCTTTATTAAATAAATTTGAAAATTAATATTATTTGTTCATAACTCGCAGACGAAGTCCCGCATTCATTACATGATAAGGTATGCTTTCGTTTAACCACACAACGTGACATTATGTTGTCCTTAGAATAGGCATCAATTTTTGTAATCGATCTCCGAGTTAAACTCCAGATCGTTTCATTATTTTAGCCTAAGTCCTCCGCCATAGGTGGTTCGGTAGCTCGCCGGCCTTCTGTCCCCCGCTGCAGCGGTCCGGGTTTGATTCACGATCGGACTGGGGACTTTTCACTACTGAAAATCAGTTTTTCGGTTCAGGACTGGGTGTTTAGAGTTAAGTAGTGGGTCCAAGTATTACTAATGTCCTGTAAATTTCGGTAATCTGGATTAACAAAGATAAGTACGATATTGGTCCACCGCTCCTCCTACGCAGCGGGCCCGGGTTCAATTCCTGTTCGGGACAAGTTACCTAGGTGAGATTTTTTCCGGGGTTTTCCCTCAACTATGAGACAAATGTCAGGTAACTTTAGGCCCTTGTGGTCCCCGGATATCATCTGGCCGTCATTATCATCTTCATCCCCATCCTCGCCTTGTTCTGAGTGAGTGTGTGTGTGTGTGTATGAGAATGGTGTGTCTCGTCCTATGTGTTCGTGTTGTCTCGGAGGTGGCCCCGGCATTGGGCTGATCACTCATCCGGGGAGGCCCTCGATATCCTTGTCTGGTAAAAAAAGTATGTATGTGATCCAAAGGATAACCCCTCTCCCGACAGGTTGCGGCCCTGTAAGGACCGGGCGGCTAGGGTCGCTTAAATCCTAAAAGGGCGAGGTAAAACTACGATAAAGAAAGATAGGAAGTACGATATTTAAAATCTCTCAGAAATAAGCCGTTAAAATTGTGACAAATTAATTAAATGCGCACAAATATTTTAATTTCAAGCAAATGTTATGCACTATCGCTAAACAAAATATTCAAAATGGAACCGTCAGTTTTATTCTTTAACACTAGCATGTAATAGACAGCATTATTACAAATATAATTTTGCATAAACTTTCGGGTCCTAGTAATCAGTCATAGGACAGAGATCCATCTGGCAGTGTGAATCAAACTCTGGCTAGCTCAGTTGGTAGAGTATCAGCACAGAAAGCCGAATGTCAAGGGTTCGAATTCCTGTCTCATAGATTCTATCTCCTAAAATATTCTCATGTAATGTTTTACAGAAATAATATTATGTGGTTTCATGAAAATATATCAAATATCAAATTTAAATGTTTTTAGTGCACGCTCTCTAAAACAGCTGTTAGTCGGACTGGTAACACGCCGAAAAATTACATTTTAGCAACCTAGGCCGCTAAAATTCAAAATGCAGTTTTATCGGCCTAGGACGCTAAAGTCGCCATGGCAATCTATAAACAAAATCCAGATGGCATTGACCGAATGGTGTGAATACACCAACTTTAACATGGGTTTAAGCATATTTTTGGTCATAAAACAACAAATATAACCCAACATGTTTCTTTATGATAATCAGAAAGTTTACAAGATTTTTTCGCAAAACACGGTAGTCTACTTTATCATATACGCTAACAACAAATAACTTATAGGCCTAAGCTAACAACTTTTCACATTTTGATTCACAAGACAAACATTGCTTACCATGGATGCACCAACATTTAAATGCAATAATATATTCCTTCTCATAGTCTATTGCTGCCGTGATGTTGCTGGCAGCAGCTCCAATTCAATGCTTCTGGCTTGGATTGAAATTTCCTCGGGATTATCATTCATATTTTCACAAGATTTTCATAAATACTAGTACGTATGCATTAATGTTTACAAAAAGCGTCTCATATAATACTATGCATCTATACCGCATTTCGTATTGGTAGGCTACCTACGGTTCATTGTTGTTCTGTGATTTAGGTGGCTGTGAGAATATGACGTTAACAAATGACTGACTACTTTTCATTATAATTAATTACAGTAGAACCCCGATAATTCGAGCTAATTGGGGCTGAGGCTACCTCGAATTACAAAAAACTCGGATTATATGGAAATTTCACTAAATCAATGGGTAAATCGCAAATAAATGTTTAATGAGCAGAATAATGGTTTAAATAATAAATAAATAAACAATATAGTCGGCCTACATACCTGTGTTACGCCTGTATGTATATATTGTCAAACATTTCCAATTTGCTACATCGGCATCCTTGAAGGATTAAGTCATTGTCTGACCCTTAATGGAGTGGAACGGTAAAGCGATGCTACTAGGAAAACACATTTAATTACCATTGTAGGGATTACTGTAACAATACAGTATTCTTTTCTGAAAGGATGGGGAAATATGCACTGTACAATTGATTGACACGAGGTCCCGACAAAGAAAAATAGAACCTAACGGTTTCTGTCAATCTGTAATAGAAATGCATTAGCAGTCTGAAGCCAAGGTTATTTCTGTGTATTATGAACAAAAACCCTAAGTGGGACAGTTTTACCTGCATTTTTGTACATGGAAAAATTGAAAGAAAGCTCAAAATGTAAAACATTCGGAAGTGCGTAAAACTTACTTGCGGTCAACGTATAAAAACGGGATTTTACTCTAGTTTTATGGACAATTTTAATTTTCTTAAGACCAGCTCGAATTACACGGAACCTCGAAATACCGGGGCTCGAATTACCGAGGCTCAACTGTATACGGTATTTTTGTTTCATTTCATAGAATTTAGAAAGCTTTTAGTAAAAAAAGTATACGCAAAAAAATACTCATCAGTATTTACGCCTCGACCGCTATACTAGATTTTTCCGCTAAAGCGTTATTTTGCGTACTTGATACATAAATAGCTACTAAATATTTTCGTAATCATAGTTCTAGGAGAGTTGTAAGTTATGTTTGTCTACTAAAAAATGAAAGGCAAAGCTTTAGCCTGAATTAATACGGAACTCGCACTCTCTGTACATTGATTTAATAATGCTAAGAATAATGAAATAAAAATTAATTCGATTATACAAGTCGAGCCCCTTTAAAACTAAATTGGAGGAAAATTGCATTGCCTAAGCAGGTTGGTAGAAACGGAAAGGACTCTGCTGAATTTTCATTTTTTGAGAATTGGTATTAAAGCACTGAGCCCTGTTCTAATTACTTGGGTCCTTATTAAAGTTAATCAGCTTGCACGTTTAATTAAGGCTATGCTGAAAATTGTATTAGTGCTACTTTTATGTAAGCGTAGACCTGTGTGTTTAAATTGGGATGGGAGTTCGTAAATTTAATTCCATCTTAACCCCTGCGAAGGGGAGGCGAGGAATTAAAGTGACGAAACCTCACTGTGTCCGGCAAAAAGCTTGCCCATCCATCTTCACATATCACATCGACATCAGCGCTTTTTTGTCGCCGTATCAATTGCTACTCGATTTCCTGCCAGTTTCTGCTTCTCTGATTTCGTTATTTCTGCTTCCATTGCTACCGTATTCTGCTTCATTTTCCGCCTCAAGTATATCATCATACCGGGTTTCTGGTTCTCAGAGAAGGATTCATGACTACTTCTACGTATATCAAACATTCACGTGTTAAATAAAACATTATCTGCGATATAGGAAACGTAATAGGCCTATGATAGGGCCTATATAATGTATTTTTATTTATTTAATTCAGCGGTGTTTATACTCCTTTTAGCTGCGAGGCCATATCAGGAGTTCGGGATGTGTGTCTATACAGTAGGGTAAAGTAAAGTAAAGTGTTCCCTATTACAGGCCATGGAGGCCCAGAGGGTTCCAGTAGGTTGAGGCTCCCAGATTTTTAGACATCGGCACATGAAGGTGGTAAGGTTGTCAGCCTTACGCACCGGCCGCCTTTACACCCAGGATTGCTCTTGGTACTCATTTCTGCTAGAGGCTGAGTCGACCCCAGGGCCATAGTGCCACCAGAAGGATTAGGCCAATTGAAAAACTCCAACGACCTCATCGGGGATCGAACCCGCGACCTTCCGGTTTGTAGCGCAGCGCCTCAACCACTACGCTACGGCGTACCCCATACAGTAGGGTAGGTCATGGAACTATTGATTGCCAATTTTTTTTTATTATTGGTGTATTTTATGGAGTAAATTTCACCGATATTAATTTAAATAGTTATGATATAAGATAAAATAACGAGAATGACTCAAGTTATGTAAATATCCAATTCGGCATTTGCCTTTACGACTGGGGAAACCATGAGAAAATCCATGTCAAATTGACCGGCCATGGGATTTGAATCTGGGACCTCCCGAATGCGAGTCCAAGACGTTACCATCTCGGCCAACTCGCTGGGTATGTTATTTATTTTATATAATTTTGAATCGTAAATATTGTTTAACAGAACTCTCTCCTTCTATGTAAAGTTTCATTTTACCGTCCGAGCCCATTAAAGTAAATAATAAAATCAGGTAAACTGATATAACAAAGTGCCAGTATGCTTTCGTTGAATCCAAGACGTTACCATTCGGCTAACTCAGTCAATTTGACGATGTTGTTTGATAAGCTTATGTGAAGGAATACTGTTATTTGTCAAATCTAAATATATTACAACTTGAAATTCTTAAAATACGTCAACATTTCACAAAATTCAGTGGCATATAATTCCGCTAATTATTTCAAAGTAATAGTATTTTGTAGTACTTATTTTCAACTACATCAGCCAAGTAAACAAACATCTGACTGCACTGCAGACAAAGCCCCCAAATGGTTAAAAATGCGGCATTGTTGTATAGATATGATTTTTAAAAAATGTGACCTTTAATTAGTTGTTACTCTGGTACCGGTCAACCGATTTGGCCCAAAATAAGTAGGCTTCTTGCCACGTACATTATAAATTTATATAGCAATTTTCATGAAAATCCGATAAAGCGTATTTGAGTTATCGCACCTTTTGCTATATAATACCATAAAAATGCACCAAATTGGGTATTATTCCGGTACCGGCCAACCGATTTGGTCCAATATCAACAGACATCTTCCCATGGACATTATAAATAGGTATTCCAAGTTTCATGAAAAACCGATAAAGCGTATGTGAGTTATGGTGCCTTTAAAATATACACTAAATTGGGTTTTACTCCGGTACCGGTGAACCGAGTTGGTTCAATATCAATAGGGTTCTTCCCATTGACATTATGAATGTTTATACCAAGTTTCATGAAAATCTGAAAAAGCGTATTTGAGTTAGAGCGCGTACAGACACACGGACGGATGGACGGACGGACGGACAGACGGACAGACATTTTTCGTCCCCCACACAATCTCATAAAGTACCATACTGGCACTTAATAAGATGCTAGGACGTTATAGAGAATATAAAGGATATCCCCAGATATTACTGTACAAATTAATAATTATCAATTTCCTTAATTTTAACCACTACAATTACTATTATTCCTACTACTACTGTTATCGTGTGCGTATTAATCATTTACAATATTCCAAATAACATTAATATCTATTTCGACAGTAAAAATTTTGTTCATAATGTATAAATACTGGCAGTTATGCTTCTGACAAAAGCACAAACGTAAGCCGAAACAATATTAGGGTTTCGCTCAAAGCATTACTTCTGAATTTCATTTCTCTCCATTCATTCAAAATTCCTTTAAATTCCTTTAAACGAAATTTTCTTCATATAAAGTCCCCTTAAATTTAAGGTTGTCGACAATCTTCATGTTACATCCTCAGATGGTACCTACCCCAAATGAAAAATTTTGTTTTCGTACTATTTTCCGTGTTGCAAAGAGCGCGTAATCTCAGTGGGTGGCTTATAACTACCCTTCAGAGAATTTGTTCGAAAAAATGTTTAAAATAAAAGCTTTAGCAACCCATGTGCAAAAATTTAAAGAAAATCGTAAGAGTAGTTTTTGAGAAAATGGCGAAAAACAAAAATTTATTCACGTAAAGTCCCCTTAAAAATAAGTAAATTTGTCGCCAATCTTCGGATCACATTTTCAGAAGGTACCTGGCCCAAATACGAAATACTGTTTTCATATGATTTTCCGTTTTGGAGCTAGCCTGCTCACAGACATCCACGCAGACATGTTTCCAAAAATAATATTTTTTGGATTCGGGGGCATTGAAACGTGTATTTATGTTAAAAACTCAACTTCAAATTTGGGGGTCGAAAACAATACTTCCTTACCTATGGTACGGGCAGAGGAAGTAAAAAAAAAAATATAAATATAAACTTATTTTCCCGTCTTATGATTGTGTTAATTTGTGTTAGGTTTCCCTAGATGTCGGTATTAAGAATAGACTCTTTCTTGCATTAATTAATGCATTTAAAAAAGCAAACTAAGAAGACATTCATGAACCTTTACAAGTCTGAATTTATACAATAATATAAGCAAACAATCAAGTAAAATCATCAGTGTGATCTAAGTTCGAGAACAATAGAGAAAATTTCAATAGAATATCTGGTATATTTAAATGATAGACACAAGACAAGACAAAAATCCTCATATTTTACATAGAGCTTTAGCTTATAAATATTAATTTCTGCTTTTAAATAATTTTTGAAGCGACAAAAATGTATACATCAGTAGCAGTGAAAAGCTTAAAACCATGCTTTGCGGTCACTACCAACGGAACAATCACAAAGTCATATTTTCCTAATGTCCGAAGCAGATTAAAGTCAAACCTCAAGTTAACGCACAATCTCACAGCAATGATTACAGGTCATGGGAAATTTGGAGAATATTTACACCGGTTCAAGATTTTACAGGATCCAACATGCAGGTGCGGGAGAGATTTGCAGTCTACTGACCACGTTCTTTGGGACTGCGAGTTACTACAATCAGCCAGAGATGAACTCCGCAGAGAAGTGCTTCAATCGGGTGGACGATGGCCTCCTAATAAAAGCGAACTTGTTATAAAACACTTAAAATGTTTTTTCCCAATTTGTAAATAAGATAGATTTTGAAACTTTACAAAATACTAATTAAGTGATGTAAAAAAAACTGAAAATATGAAATCTAAGTATTGTGACTGTTTTTGAAACTTGACAAAATACTAATTAAGCGATGTACAAAAAACTGAAAAGATTTTGAAACTTTACAAAATACTAATTAAGTGATGTAAAAAAAAACTGAAAATATGAAATCTAAGTATTGTGACTGTTTTTGAAACTTTACAAAATACTAATTAAGCGATGTACAAAAAACTGAAAATATGAAATCTAAGTATTGTGACTGTTCTCATAAGCATGTAGTGTTACATTATGTAATGGAGCATGTAGCTATAAAACCGTGGTGTTAATAATAACAAAAAAAATATCGACAACTTGTGGTAATATTCCCTGCGATACTTCCTTATATGAATCTAAAGCTTAGAGTGGAATACTAACCGCCTGACAACGTGAGTGTACACGTGTACTTATGCGATAAGGCTACGTGATCAATATCGTTAATTAGTACATGCACTGCCGTGCCATTCTGGGTACAGTATTGATAATAGCTCTTGTTTTCAGCTGTGGTAACCACAGACTGGTTAATTAATAATATTAATAACCATGTCTCTAGAAGTCGGCTGCGGTGGTCTGGAGGTAACGCCTCTAAGATCCGAAGGTAGCGGGATCAAACCCAGCCGCAGTCGATGGGTTTTTCAGGGAGGGACTTTAAGCTGGGGGGGCCCGTGTCGTAAATTTACGGCACGTAAAAGAACTCCAAGCCTAAATTAGAACCTCTGGACAAAATTTGTCGGACCTTTCACGTCCAAGTAATACCTCAGTTTCCGGAGGGGGGTTAAGGGGCGATGGGCTTACCACCTGTCCCTCTGCCCTCTCAGGAACATAAGTTTAACAAAATTCACATAGGTAAACAGATACCTGGAGGCCCTTCGCCCCAACATGGGGGCATAGGATTCGAGAGATGTCTCTAGAAAATTTTCCGGAGGGGGGTTGAGAGCCGATGTGCTTACTACCTGTCCCTCTGCCCTCCCTCGGAAAATAAGCGTAACAAAATTCACATAGGTAACAGAAACCTCCACTTGGAGCCCTTCGCCCCAACATAGCGGATATAGGTCATCAGATGTCTCTAGAAATTAGTTATTTATTGTGATCCAAGTGTTGAAAACGAAATTTCATTTCGCGAGTAGGTTATGTTTACAAGACGAGCCCCTAAGGGTGAGTGTAGCAATTCTACGAGAAAAATAAAATCATTTTATTACGTGTATCATACATTATTTTTAGATAGTCGTTACAATTTGTGAAATGATAATAAATGTTAGATTTATTGTAAGGATCGATAAATTTCATGGCCGTTAATGGTTAAATATATTAAGTTACTCCGCCCAATAACAAAAATAGCCTATTCTTAAAGGTTTTTAATGATTCCATGATTTTATTTTACATTTTACTTTTTAATCAAATCTTCACGTTAGGAAAGCAAAGCTTTTTAAAACTACATGGATACGAATGTGTGAATGTTTATTTCTATAATTATATAATGTAATGAATGTTAACGATTATAATTATTGATATTAACAACATCATTCGTTTTCAGCAAAGAATCTAGGATCATAAAAACCTATATTTTTAGATAATGGTATAGCCTACTGGCGGAATAACTGAATACAATAATGGTATAGCCTATTGGCAGAATAACTGAATATATTAATTTGAATTATTGTAAATAATTACGCACAAAGCTGTTACTAATTTTTTAGTACAGGGTTGCCAACTTAATCACAACGCTTTTCACCCATCAATAATGACGATTTTTGCCATCAGTGTGAGAGTTTTGCCTTTAAAAAGGCGTAGAATTTTAAAATGTCCAATATTTAGCCTATATGAGTAGGCCTATATTTCATAATCTTATGCAAATATTTTTAACTAAGAGGATTATTCAATGTGAAGCAATCAAGGTTGGTACTTACAGAACTTTTCAATGAAAAGCCAGTTCACATAGTCAGTTGAGCCATCAAACTGATTAAAATGGCAGAATTCCAAGGCATAACAATAGTTGAAGATATGCAGGCAAGAGAATGTTAACAATGGGATCAATCAGAGGAGTCGAAGTGCAGGTAAATCTTGGTAAGCGTTGGAATTGTAACAAAGGTTACAGGCTCTATCAGAACTGATTGAACTTGTAGTTAAATCTTGGAGGTCGTGACATCCTCTGGAAAGTTTGGAGACAAGCTGTCTATCATGCAGGACTGTATGTCTCTCTACACAGGGGACATTAAAGCGGATGTACGAAGTAACCAGTTTCTTCTCCTATTCCGATCTGCCAACTTTAGTGAGCTTTCACAGCGAAGTAGCATAGCATGCGATTCGCGCCACTAGGGTGCAGGCTGCATATCATACATAATAGCATATGCGACCGGAAATTTAAAGTTTATGTTTGTACTTGACCAACTGAAAAACTTATCTTAAGAATTGAAATAGTTATTTTTGCACGACGTAACTAATTAGTGGTACTTACGAATATTTTTGCCGTGGATCGTAAGTTGACATTCCCACACGCTTTGAAAACAAAAGAAATCTCAGTGCTGTAAAAATGACCAAAAGCACACTTGCCGTAAGTAAATCCATCTTAATGCAAGCCTTTATCGAAGACAGGAACAAAGGCCCCCAGTTTGTGGCGACTTTAACAGGACAAATATTTGGTCCCCATAACAACCAACACATGCGAATCACTTTCTGAAATATAACATCCGTCTTCAACAGTGTATATACATAATATTTTCAGCTAATATCTCAATTAATATAAATAAATTGATATAAATAATCATCGTGCTAAAAATAGCATTCAATACTCGTTCCGTAAGCGCATAACGGATCTCGGAAATTGAAAAAACTCTTTCCTCGATCCATAAGCAGCGCTTGCAGAACTAGTATCGCAATATACTATTTTGCACTCCTTAACTAATTAGTGGTACTTACGAATGTTGTTGCCGTGGATCGTAAGTTGACATTCCCGCATAGCAATCTTGTTGCTATGTGCGGTAAGCGTTTCCGTGCTGTTATGAATATTACACCACACCTCATAATACAAGCCTTTATGGACAAGGCCCCCCAGCACAAATATTCGGTTCCCATAAACAACAACAAATGCGAATCACTTTATGAAATAAACATCTATCTTCAAGAATGTATATACATAATATTTTCAGGTAATATCACAATAATAATATAATTAAATTGATATAAATAATCATCTTGCAAAAAATAGCATGCAATACTGAACTCGTGCCGTAAGCGCATAACGGATCTCGGAAAATTGAAAAAACTCGGCGCGAGCGCCTTGTTTTTTCAAACTATTTCCTCGATCCGTATGCATGCCTTACGACACTTGTATCGCAATATATTATTTTAGACATTCGAAGGTTAAAGAAGCACATTCTTAGATATTGATTGGCTGAGGTAACTAGCTGATTGGTGCGGTGAAAATAAAGAGCATGGGTTGAGCTGTCGGTAAACTTTTCCTCCTAACAAAAGGAAGCCTAAATAACTGGACTATATATATATATATATTTCTTTCTTTCTTTTTCCGCTCTATAGTCCTACGAGTTAGAAAGAAACCTGTGCGAAACGAAGCTGTGATTGCTGCAGCAAAATAATTTCATAGAGACACATAAGTTAGACATTTTAAAACAAATAATAACACTTCGATTTCCCTAATTCTCCAAACCGAGGCTTTCTCTCACACATCTAACTTATATCCTGTATGTAATCTTTCGGTCAACTTTCTCCTTGAAAATTCTTAAAAATAGAAAATCTCGGCAATATTCTGTTGAAAACAATTTACAATAGAAAATTTCATTCTGTAATGTGTTTCGTTTTTGTTTTACAGGTAAGTGGCTGATTCATACTGATCTGAAGTATCCAGTTGTTTCAGTCTATTCTGAGTAAGTAGACAAAACATGTAACAGAATAACTTTTCCTAATTTTCTGAAGTGATAGAAGCCATTATTTCAAAACTATGTATTTTTAAAATGGTTTCCGGAAATTCTTCGTTTTCATTTTCATTTTTATGTCAACTTGGAAAGTTACTTGATTTACTTTCTATACAGTTACACAGTTACTTCTTTAAATCTAATGCCAGATATTAACGTAAGTTCACAGAATAGGGTATAGCAATAACTTATATTTGTTCTAAATTTGTTCTTTTATTTGTCCTAAATAATATTGACAATGTCTACCTATACAATGAATAGCTACAGATGAAATAAATTATTATTATTATTATTATTATATAAACAGTAGGTGTAATCAATGTGTTTACTGTTTTCTATGCAGTCCGCAATTGGTTTCTATATATTATGTGAGAAACGTTATATTGTTAATTTAATTTGTTAATTGGTTGTAGGCATAATTTGTTGGTTGGTTCTTGACTGATTATGTTTTTTAGTACGTTTTATCTTAGGGCAACCCTTAATTGAGGGAAGCCGAATGTGAAAATTCGAAATAATTTGTTAAAATTGTGACCGCCATTGTTAATACACGAAGTATTACGCCGTTTGATTGAATCTTTGAAAAATACCTGTGGTTGGTTTCAAAGATCGTCTAAAGCAAGAATAATTCTATGAACTAATTCCTGTGCTGTGTCGCGATGGGTGTTTGAAAAATATATATATGACCCCCAAAATTCAAACTAAAATCAGCTGCAGTCATATCTGGTGAACGTGCCGCTCAAGCAACTGGACCAGTCTCCTTATCCAACAATTAGGAAAGTGAATGTTTAATTAATTTCGTCACTTTAAGCAGATAAGTGTGGGTGCGTAGCGTTGGAAGACCATGGTTTGCTGAATATTCACCGAGGCTTCATCAAGTAGCTCCGGAAGCTTTTCCACAAGCAAAATTCCATAAATTAGATAATTCAATCAACCAGAAATAAGATATGGCCCCACTAGACAGTTTTCTACAAACTAAACTCAAATATATTAAGAAAACTTCATTTGATGAAGATGCTCCATAGCGTTAAGATTTGTGTCATTCCTTCATAACACTGTAACATGAAAACTAAGCATTTCCAGAATAATTTTATCATACGGTGCGTGATTGATCTTTTTTATCGTATATACTTTTTTGTTTCTTTTATTATTTTATTATTGTAAAATACACTAATTATTACAAATTACAAAAATACAAATTACTACAAAATCATTACAAATGCAAATATAAATAATATCAACACAATTACTACAATTACAAAAGAGTATTATTTACCCCGTATGAGCATAGGTCGTGTTCGGGGTCAGTTCAGTCAAACTAAAATTATATTTCAAACATTATATTAAAAATAAACATATTATTATAGGTTTAGGCAAAAACAATAAGATTGTTCAAATGAAACAAATACATGAATAATGATACGAAAAAATAAAGTGAAATATCATAACAGAGATACAAACACAATACCTCATGTTAAAAATTTAAAAATTTACAATTGAGAATGAATAATGGAAAACGAAGTGAGTAAAAGTGCCATTACAGGTTAGTTTTAATCAATTCCAGTACTTATTTTTTTTTAAATATATTGTTTAGTGGTATCAGATTAGGATTTATTTTAGTAAAATTGTTGTATAGCCTCGGTCCGAAATTTATACTAGGCCTTTGACCTACTCAATAACATATTGACTAATAACATTTAGCAGTTCCTCGGATACAGACCAATCACGATCGTTTATCTTATAATATCCTTCCTCGGAGCGCAAGGATGCAATTTTATCTGAGAAAATGTCAGCTCGTTACTGGACACGTAAGGCATCAACGTGCGGTGATTAATACGTCACATGGTGCAATTGAGCAGAATTTAACACAACTTAACTTGTTTGGAAATCGAAATAATATAAACGTTCACTGATTAAAAACACAATTTCGATTCGGCACAAGCTAGTTCATGTGCTTTTATAGCTTTTTGATTTAAACAACTACCAGGACGCCCTCAATCTTGTGATGCGCGCCATTGATAGCATTGGGAACTTGGATCGATTCATCGAATCGATTCGTGGACTGTTCAGTCATCTAGTATGCCGTGATCTTACGGCTGACAGAATATTGACAACAAAGTTAAAAAACCGTTACATTTTATTCATGGAATAGTCTTAATAAATCCTACGTGATATTACGAGTTTCATCAGATAAATTTGCTCGAACTTCGTTTCAACAAATATATCGATAAACTCGTAATCTCTCGTGGGATTACCTACGAAACAGTATATTGTGATACAAGTGCCGTAAGCGGTGCATACGGATCGAGGAAAGAGTTTTTTTCAATTTCCGAGAACTGTTATGCGCTTACGGCACGAGTATTGCATGCTATTTTTTGCACGAAGATTATTTATATCAATTTATTTATATTAATTGAGATATTAGCTGAAAATATTATGTATATACACTATTGAAGATGGATGTTATATTTCAGAAAGTGATTCGCATGTGTTGGTTGTTATGGGAACCGAATATTTGTCCTGTTAAAGTCGCCACAAACTAGGGGGCCTTGGTTGCGGTCTTCCATAAAGGCTTGTATTATGATGATTTTACTTACGGCACTTGTGCTTTTTGTAATTTTTACCACACGGAGATTTCTTTTGTTTTCATAGCAACCAGATTGCGTGCGGGAATGTTAAGTTACAATCCACGGCAACAACATGCTTTAATTTCATGCCTTCAATCTCTTCAAAAATAATAGTTATTCTGTTACACCCAGTACAATACAAGTGCGATAATATGATTTTTCCCTTTTGGATAAAGCTGTTTTACCTCTTTTTTCATTGCCACACACTGGCTATTGAATATTTATTACAAGTCTCGCTAGAGTGCGTTACCAATATGACGGATGAAATTGGAGACTGGGCTTGTAGCTGATAAGGACAGTATCACTTTGTTATCTTGTAATAAAACCTCCCCAACCCTGCAATATACACACATCCCCTCACAACGTGTGTTCTTGTAACCACAATCCAAGGGTGGACAAACTTATAGTCTTATTTTCAAAACCAGAAGAGCCCAGAGAATGTAAGCTTTACGGAAGTA
The DNA here is from genome assembly GCA_964059195.1 of Ectobius pallidus. Lineage (NCBI taxonomy): Eukaryota > Metazoa > Arthropoda > Insecta > Blattodea > Ectobiidae > Ectobius > Ectobius pallidus. The sequence goes on along the minus strand of CAXKWD010000004.1, from coordinate 28,334,256 downwards.
GTTCGCGTGAAAATCTATAAAAGTGACCATGAAAAATAGAATTACAAATTATAACACTTATCTTAATACTTAATTACTTACCTAATAACAATAGACAATTACTAAGCACTCTAAAGGAATATTATCTATTTTATAAAATCCGGAGGCTCATGGCCGGCACTTGCCCACCATTCGACCCTATTCTGAGCTAACTCCATCCAACCATCCCTCCCAAATCCTATTTCCCTTAAATCTATTCTAATATTGTCCTCCCACCTACGTATAGGTCTCCCAAGTGGTCTTTTCCCTTCGGATCTCCCAGCCAATATTTTTAGATATGAAACATATCCAGCATCTCTTCTACGTTTTAAAATGTACAGAGAAAGTGTTTATTCTGCTGTATATATCCTGCGATATGAAGTGATAATTGAAGTACAAATTACTTTCTTTGCTACATGTTGCTTAAAATAAAACGAAATGTAGGCCTATGATTAAAACCACCAACTGAACAATCTTTATTTTGTGTTGCCACATTGCTAAAAATGTGAGGGAAAACCAAGTAGGCTAATCATTTTTTTCGACCAGTCGATTTCGAACCCTTATTCAAATTCACTTTTTGCAGTATTAAAGAATCCGGAGCTCAACCTAATTCCCTTTGAATATTAGAAGCATAGAACAAATATTTAAAAAATAAAACATTGTTATTTTCTCCGTATATACGTGGTTTTCAGAGTTTTCCGGGGATATGTTGTAACTGGTAAGAGGCAAACAACTGAAACCTTAACTAGATGGCAATACCAACAAAAAATATGTGAGTCAGAAATTTCCTGGGCATATTAGGAGCAAAGAACGAAAAAAAAAAATTAAAATACTCTCATTTTCTCCGGATTTCCGTAGTTTTCCGGAGTTTCCGGGTAAATGCTGTAATTGATAAGGGGCAAACAACTGAAAACTGAAACTAGATGGCAATACCAACAAAAAAACTATATGAGTCGGAAATTCCCACGGGCCTACGCTCTATTATCTATCAGTAGGGGGCGGATTTCTATGACATGTCATATTTTCCCCCTTTGCATTACTTCAGGTTTCCGACTAATTTAAACCCGATTCTAAGCATCCTGGTGAAAATGGAACGGCTTTTATTGTGCATATAACTGCATATTTAGGAAATTTTCAACTATAGTATCATATTTAGTATGAATATGCATATTTAGGTCATATTTTTGGCATATTTGTGTGCATATAAAAGGAATTCTGAAGTTTCATTTCATATTTTGTAAATTTTGCATTATACTGATACTTTTTGAGAATTTATAGATATTTTAAATAATTAACATTATATTTTAATAAAATGAAGTGTAATGAAACTTAAAAAAATATACATAATGTGTAAGTGGTAAAGTCATATTTTAAATTTTATTGGTCATATTTTAATGTTTTAGGTCATAAATGCATGCGTATATCCTAATTTTTAGGTAATAGAAATCCGCCCCGTATCTATCAGTAATAATAATTATAAGGGAGTTTTCCAGGAATAGGTGTCCACTTAAATGTTTTCCCAAATGTCATTGAACTCATAGGCCATGCCTTGCATGTTTGTCTCTTATACAAAAACTACCTGTTTGCTCCAAGGGGAATCTGGATAACAGAAAGTAATTAAGTTCTTGTTTTAGGGTAGAGAGTAATAAATATACAAAGCATGCACTTTGTGTATGTAATGTCTTGGCACTGCAGTAAATTACAACCCCTATGAGACTCAGATAATTACCTTAGGACACGCAATGTTTCCTTATCATATTTATATATCTTGCAGTTTTCAATTTTTATTTCTACAAATATCTTTCGAATTTGTTAGCATTCATAACATTTGAATTAGCTACATCAGACAACCAAAGACAGTGGCTGACCGAGCGAAGCGAGGTCCTGTTTTAACTCGTTCGGCATTTCGTCTGTTTGTCTGAACATTCGTCTGTTACGCAGCTAAGACTACAAGCTTTGTTAGATTTACTTCTAATTTTTCATGAATATTTCTTTATGTTATTAAACGACATATATGTAAGGATTTTTATTTTTTCCTCCACTTCAAGATGGCGGCCGTTTTAAAGATTCCGTTTCACGTAATACTCAGCTTCTTTCAACGATTCTAACTAAACGGTTCATGCTGTTGAAGTCTACTTTAACTTTTGACTTTAATATTTTCTATAACTTTGATCCTGTTTACTGACATTTCGTCTCTTTGTAAATTTGTTTTTGCACGACGTAACTAATTAGTAGTACTTACGAATATTGTTGCCGTGAATCGTAACTTGACATTCCCGCACGCAATCTTGTTGCTATGGAAACAAAACCAATTTCCGTGAGGTAAAAAATTACAAAATGTACAAGTGCCGTAAGTAAAATCATCATAATGCAAACCTTTATGGAAGACCGGAACCAAGGCCCCCTAGTTTGTGGCGACTTTAACAGGACAAATATTCGGTTCCCATAAACAACAAACACATGCGAATCCCTTTCTGAAATATAACATTCATCTTCAATAGTGTATATACATAATATTTTCATCTAATATCTCAATTAATATAAATAAATTGATGTAATTAATCATCGTGCAAAAAATAGCATGCAATACTCGTTCCGTAAGCGCATAACGGCTCTCGGAAATTGCTCGTTTTTGCAAGCGCCTCGTTTTTTAATACTCTTTTTGCACTCCTTAGCTAGTAAGTGGTACTTACGAACGTTGTTTACATGGATCGTAAGTTGACATTCCCACACAGTCTTGTTGCTAAGGGCGGTTGCGATGCGGTTAAATTACTTACGGTGCCTGCGCTACGTCATAATTCATTACGATACACTTCATAATACAAGTCTTTATGGACAGGGCCCCCAAGCCAAATATTCGGTTCCCATAACAACAAACACATGCGAATCACTTTCTGAAATAAACATCTCTCTTCAAGATTGTATACACATAATATTTTCAGGTAATATCACAATTAATATAATTAAATTGATATAAGTAACAGTCGTGCAAAAAATAGCATGCAACACACGGGCCGTAAAGACATTTACGGGTCTCGAAAACGTAAAAACCCTCGGCTGCGCCTCGGGTTTTCAATCTGTTTCCTCGACCCGTAAACGTGCCGTACGGCACTTGTATCGCAATATATGGGTACTATTCCTCGATCCGTAAGCGCTGCTTACGGAACTAGTATCGCAATATACTATAAAACGACCTATGCAAAGAGTTTTATCTTTTTATTCTGTTTAAAAATGATGGCCGTTTTAACTCATGATTTTTGCCAGTTTTCGCTCAAAACTCGCGAACGAAAGCAAAAATTAAAATTCAGACACACAGACACTTTTTTGTTGTGTTTGTTATGGAAAAGTTTTATGGTTAGAATCTAGGTTTTTTTTTATCTACATTTCAACATCATTGCCTTTGTGTTTTAAATCAATGTCATTTCCAATGATGTTCATATTAACACATAACTATTACAGTGTTCATTACGACACATAACTGCTCTCTGTGACAATGATGAAACGTCAATTTCAGAAACACTGACTAATTAATTTGACAATTCAGTTACTCATTTTCTATATTACATCCGTGGAACACGCTAATGAGTTGATTTGTTGTCAATTGCAAATACTGATCAATTCATGAGGTCTTCTGAACTATGTGAAGGGCAAAATAACAGTGCATTGCAAACATAATGATTCCTTATTAAGTTCTCTCGAAAAGAGTAACATGTGTTCGTGTTGTCTAGGAGGTGGCCCCGGCATTGGGTTGATCACTCATCCGGGGAGGCCCTCCATGTCCTTGTCTGGTCAAAAAAGTATGTATGTGATCCAAAGATAATCCCTCTCCCGACAGGTCGCGGCCCTGTAAGGCCCGGACGGCTTGGGCCGCTTAAATCCTAAAAGGGAGAGGTAAAACTACGACAAAGAAAGAAAGAAAGAAAGAAAGAAAAGAGTAACTTATAGGCCTACTATGAATCAACAAAATCATAAAACTTTCTACGCAATTCTAACAATAAAGCAAAGTATACACTGTGGTACAGCAAGTATCTAATGTAAAATTTGAGCTCAAACGAACAACAAAACTTGCTAACTCTGATTTTGCTAACTTCATGCTGGCCACTTAAGTTCTATACAGGATGTTAATTAATAAAACCGAAATATTTTACCTATGTATAGAGGGGACACAGACAAACAACTTGTACTAATAGATTTTTGCCCTACGGATTAAATGTTTCCTGTTATAGCATAAAATATCTCAGGGCACGGCCACCATTGACTTCTAACATTTGAAATTATGCGAAACAGAAGAACTTCATTGCTAACAATGGAGTAATGAATATAAAAAAAAAAAAAACCAATGCAGTGGCGGCCAGTCATGTCATTAGTCTGTAAATTTTGCAGATTATGATAACTCTAAATTATGATACAATTTTTGATGAATGATTAAGTATCGGGTTTTTATCGATCACTAAGAAGGTTTGAATTTAATTTTATGAAAGTTTTAACACTACTTTGCTTCATTATTGACTTTTGAGCATCAAACTGTAATGACATTAATGCCTGTAGCATACACATTTTACGTCATAGAGCAAAAATCTCCTAATAAAAGTTGCTTGTCAATGCCCCCTCTATACAGAGGTAAAATATTTCGGTGTTATTCATTAACACTCTGTATAACGGTCTTATATCGTAAATAACCTAACTATAACAATATGACGAATATCAAAATACTTTACAGTTACCTTTGTTAACAAAGCTATGTTAGGACGAAGGTTTGCGTGTTCATGAAATGGTGGCTCAGGGAGGGTGATAATATTGATCCTAGTATCATGATAATTGGCTGAGAACCAATACAGACAGAGGAGTTAACTACCGTTTTCGTGTAAGAGCCCTGAAAATTCGATCAAAGCCTGAGCTTTTAGCACGCCGAGTAAATGTCTTGGCAACACAACACGTGCAAGTGAGAGCTATTTTCTGTAGCTTCACTTGTTCTATCATATCGTGAAGTTAGAACCAAAGTGTACTATCTAAACCTATATGGTATATTTGTTGTTTTTCATGTCAAGGGACTCATTACTTACTTACTCAATGGCAATAGACAATTCCTCAACAAGCTAAAGGAATATTATCTATTTTATGGAACCCGAAGGTTCATTGCCGCGATTACCTGAGCCCGCCATTCAACCCTATTCTGTGCTAACTCCATCCAATCATCCCTCGCAAATCCTATTTCCCTTAAATCTATCCTAATACTGTCCTCCCACCTACGTCTAGGCCTTCCAGGTGGTCTTTTCCCTTCGGGTCTCCCAGTCAATACTTTTGAGATATGTCTTTGCTCCCTCATGCGCGCAACATGTCGAACCCATTTCATCCTCCGTGATTTAATTACCCTTACTAGGCCTATTTCTGGTGAAGAGTACATGTCATGAAGCTCGTCGTTATGCAGTTTTCTCCAGTTCCTATTTTTATCTCTCTTAGGCCCAAATATTTTCCTAAGCACCCTGTTTTCGAACACTCTCAGATTATATTCTTCCCAACCAGTAAGCAGCCATGTCTCACATCCATATAATACAACTGGCAGGCTAATAGTCTGTTAAGGGACTCATACAGTGGTGAACTCTCTTTTTAGATGTTTGAATAATTTAAATTTGGATAGATTTTCATATAATTTTGGTCATTTATTCTACATTAGTTTGGGTTTAGAGTCATTTATATGACACGTCTAACAAGCTATAAATAAAAGTGATTTTTAGAATATTAAAAAGAAACCTCATCATCTGTCAAACATCAGATAATGTAAAGTAAGGAACTTATTGCCAATTATATTTTACCTTAGTCTGGGATCTTTTCTGAGCATCTTCAATTAGCATTCTGCTGCCTACATATTGAATTACACAGAATTATCAAATCCAAATCAAATTCGATGTACAGTTCTCTTGACAACAGTGTATTGTTGGCACTTTTCACAGGTAGCTTTGGAAATACTGTAAATGAAACGGGACTTTGACAAATTTGAGAAGCTATAGATAGAATTCATTGGTGTTAATAAATATTAAAGTATGAAATCCACGAAAGTAATGCACAATATGATGCAGTCACATAACTTTCTCTCGTATGTGAGAAAGTATATGCAGCATATTTTGCACCATTTTTTTTATATGACAGTTTATGGGTTGTTGAAATCATTCTACAATAATTTTGAGAAATGAGTACAAGAAGCACCAATTCCTATAAGGTGACGATCAAGGAATTTAAGTACACAAACATAAGCATGATGAAGAGTCTTCTTTCACTTTGTTTTCCGGAATTCAAGCTCTGAAACAATATTTGATTACGACTGACTACTAGAACATACATAAAAGGGACTAACAAAGAAACGGGAGAGAAGCTTGAAGAAAGACAGAAAAGAAGAGCTTTCACTACATTCAGTTGTCCATCAAGAGTACCAACAGCTCGCGTGTTAAGATGCCCATGATCGATATCTAACTACCAAAGCTTGGGTTATCAGTGGCGTAACAACCATGCGATGAATACAAAATTACATTCTGTTGCAATGGTGAAGGGATAATGATAAGAGAACTTAACAATGGACCTAGAAAGAGAAGGACATAACCCATCAACATATTCACGTATTGCAAAATTGAGTTTTTAAAGTCAAGCAGCATATCTTGAGGATTTTCGGTATCTAAGTTTTAAAATATTTCCAAATGTTGGCTTCGGGAGGTAAACCTATTTCTTTAAAAGTGTAAAGTGTTCCCTATTACAGGCCATGGAGGCCCGGAGACCTTGTAGACATATCACTGGTGGCACTGAAAGGGGTCTATTGCCATTTTTCGCAATCATATCTGTTGACCATGACTTCTAATTTTAAGTTGTTATTTATTTATATAATAATTTTTAAATCTTCAATATTAATTTAATCTGCTTTTTTACTGTATACATATATCCATTGTTGTTGAGGTTATCATCGGCAACCTGCAGGTGTTGCAGGAAGAAATAAAATAATAAAAAATTAGCCACAATGCACAATCCTGCAACGCGGCCACTTGCTGTAAGTTATAAATGTAAAAGGTAGATATTGTAATGTTTATAGGTAAATTTATTTATTTCAGTATCTGTTTTCAGTAGGAACAAACGACATTCAACAATACAAAAGTTCGTATAAATTGTACCATATCGCAATGCAATATTATTAACAATGACTTTTAACACATTTAGCTTTATTTTTATCTGATAGATAAGTCCAGTACGACTAGCGAACGAACTAAAAAAACAATAAAAAACGTATAATGCTATCTCGTTCATGAGAAATACCTTTTCGAGATCATTCATTGTGACAGAACAAAAGTTTATCTACGTATCTGATAACACAACATTTCATGATTGATGGCAAAGTTGTTTAATTTTAAACTCAGATTAATTTTGAACGAAACGTATTGAACAAATTGCATACAAACTAACAAATGTGAATGATTAAAAAAAACCTAAGGGAATTCCTTTGATAGGGCCTATCTGGTTACTTTAATTTGTCAGACAGCATGCTTATGTATTCCCCTTTAGCCTAGCAGATTACATACTACGATCAAACAATAAAGAGGAAGAATTAGTAACAGAAATGAAATTAAAAATTCATGCAAAACTATGGGACTAATCATAGAGGGAACTATTTTCTAATCAGTCCGATATAATTTAATATGTTCTGGAAGGAATCGAATCTCGCATAATAAAATGAGTTTTTTTTAATGAATCTTGTATCGTTTCTGATGAATATGTTCCATATCTGAGTGTTAGTTTTGCCGAATCTTGCATTTTTGATCATCATACTGCCCTCCCATCACACAAGGAGGAACTTAATTTATTATGCTCATCACCACAATCACATCCTGACCAAAAATTCAGTATGATCAATTCTTCCAATTGTCCATAATTGATTTATACAGAGTAACACCGAAATATTTTACCTGTGTATAGAGAGGACACAGACAAGCAACTTTTATTAGGAGATTTTTGCTCTAATGACATGGCATTAAGCTCATTACAATCTGGTGCTCATAAGTCAATAATGAAACGAAATAGGGTTGGAATTTTCATTAAATTGGCTTCATGTCTTCTTAGTGATCGAAAAAAAAACTTGATTCTTAATCATTCATCAACAGCTACATTATAATTTAGTGTTTCCATAATCTGCAAAATTTACAGACAGATCACATGACTGGCCGCCACTGCATAGGTTTTTTAAATTCATAATCCAGTGGTAACAACGAAGTTCCTTTATTTTTTATTTTTTCAAATGTTAGAAGTCAGTGGCGGCCATGCCCTGGGAGGTTTTATGCTGTAACAGGAAAAATCGAATCCATAGAGCAAAAGTCTCCTAATAAATGTCTCTTGCCTATGTCCCCTCTATACACAGGTCAAATATTTCGGTGTTATTAATTAAACAACACCGCTTGGTAATATACTTGAAACCTTCCACACCAATGCCGAAAAATTGATACAGGATGCACTGAAAGAAATATTCCAACTAGTCTATCAACAGACACCCGAACCCAGTGATATATTGTTACAGGTTTATTCAGAGCTACTTCGGAGGCTCTGCATTTATTAGCTAACTGACTACATAAAGACGTAAGTTCAAAACCAATTTTGATATAAGGGTCTTTAAAAAGCGGAGGAACAATTTTATTATGATCACACCGATAATACTTTTTTTTTTAATTCAGCTTTATGTTTATACTCTTTTGAACGTCGAGGTCATATCATGTTCTGTAGATAGGCTACACCATAATAGGCCATGTAATTATTGATAAGTATCTGTTGCTACTGTAGATGTGTTATGGCTTGTAAATTTCAACGGTATTCAATTTTAGAAGATATGGTACGGGGTGAAATAGCCCCGATGAGTCGTGTTAAATAATTCCCAATTGGGAATTTGCATTTGCGATTGGGAAAAGCATGAATAAACCCCAGCCAAATTCGCGGTTTAAACCCTGGACCTCCCGAATTCGAGTCCAAGAAGCCATTTCGCTCGGTGTACCTTTAATACTGTTTATGTGGTAATTTAAAATTTCTGAAACAAGTACACAGCCCTTAACATGTCATAAAAACCACATACCTCATAAGGGTAAAAAATGGACAACCCTAGATACTCACGTCAAACAAATGGTTAACAAAATTTGGTTTGACCGGAGGTAATCAACTTCATTGTTGGGCACTCCGGGGGTAAGGGTGGGCGCAAAAAAAAAAAAAAATCATAGTGTGTTACGAATTTTACAATAACTTTAACTATTATATGTTTTATGTTTTTATTATTTAGTAAACTATAATGTTAAAAGAAAAGAGACGCCGAATTTTTTAGTTTTAGGTTTTCCCTGACTTAGGGAGTACAGAGAATTTCTGCTTTACAATGTGGTATGCCAAGCTAGCAGACTGGGCCGTTAAAACATACTTTTTCATAATACGTAAGTAACTCTATACAATTCTTAATTACGTAAGCTAGAGAGAGAAAAAAATGTTCAATAAGGAAAGAGCCCCCTCCTGGGAACTTAATGAGGAAGCCTGTTAGGTGAGCGTTATATGATTTATTTACACAAAAAGAGAGGAGTGGGGGAATGTAGAGATCGCAGTGAAAATGGTGCCACTACGTTATTCGTACCCAAACTCGTTAATAACGGAGAAAATAACCCGCAAAAAATCTCTCTCTAGAATGTGGTATTGTAAAAAACATTTTCTAATTTCTTCTTCAGTAAAGCCTTGGCGTTTAAATTGAAATATCATGTACATTTAGCGGGAGAAACATTGCTTCTACTTTACAGCAATATGGCTTAATCCACTACAGGCAAACAAAATAAAAAATACACTTAGAGCAAAAGTGAAACAACTGCAGATCTTTCTTACAGCGGTGTTAGGCTACTTACTGCTGCCAAGTGAGGGATGTGCATTTCAGACGAGGGTGGTTACGTAACATTAATACATTTTTTGCACTCCTTAGCTAGTAAGTGTTACTTACGAAAGTTGTTTACATGGATCGTAACTTGACATTACCACACGCAATCTTGTTGCTAGGGGCGACGGGCAGAAAGTTACTTTACCGCCCGCAAACGCTTATTTGCGGGCTGTAATGACCAAGGCCTCCCCGCTTTATAAATATTCGGTTGCCATAAACAATAACAAATGCGAATCACTTTCTGAAATAAACATAGTGTATATACATAATATTTTCTTTTAATATCACAATTAATATAATTAAATTGATATAAGTAACCGTCGTGCAAAAAATAGCATGCAACACACGGGCCGTAAAGGCATTTACTGGTCTCGAAAACTTGAAAACCCTCGGCGCAGGCGCCTCGGGTTTTCAATCTGTTTCCTCTACCCGTAAACGTGCCTTTCCGCCCTTGTGTCGCAATATACTATTACTAGGATGTGCCCGCGGCTTCGCCCACGATAATTAATTGAAAAATTAGAAATTAATAGTATAATAATTATTAAAGCATTATATTTATTAACACTTGCACGCGAATCATTCTTAAACTAAACCATTAATAATTAATGAAACAGCTAAAATTCCTGCTTTAGAGTACATTCCACGATTAGAAATTGCCACCTGGGAAAACGATCTCAGATTCGATTAGGTAGTTCCAAAGATAACTGTGATCCACTGCCTTCTAAACTGTATAGGCTAATTATCGTGCGTAATTCTCGAGACGGCGGTGGATAATGGCGTTTTTCAACTGTTTGTTGACAGATGAATGAGATGTGAATTTTATTTGATAAATTCAGTGTAATTTTAAGAAATTATATAATTTTTCAAGAGAAGGAGTGATTGATTTGGATTATTATTATCAGCGATATTTCAAGAGTTAAATCATCAATATTTTACTGCTGGTGTCCCCGGCTTCGCCCGCCACTATTCATTGACTCCAGGATTTTTAAGAAATTTACACTGGTAGATTATTAAAAATGGTTCAGAGCTATGAAAATTGTAAGTAAAAATAAAATTATAATATTTGTTCATTGAGTTCATTTCACTTAGGCCTTATATAATAAAGAAACGGTTTTCCTAATCATGTAGTCGTCATGAAAGTTTAGACTGAGAGATACGAATATCGCCGAGTATACCCGATGTCTCACGAAGCGGGCGAGCAAGCACGCTATTTAGGGCCGTTGAATTGTATAAGAGTAGATGCCGGTAACCTTAGCTGGCTTATTAGGGTGATTATATGAAAGAACTATAGCCGCCTATCAAATAACGGACAGGGAATAAGTATCGTAAAAGGAGAGCTTTTATATCAATGAAGTTTATTAAGTGCCAGAATGGTACATTCTAAGATTATTTGGTGGACAAGATATTTGTCTGTCCGTCCGTCTGTCTGTGTGTCTGTACACGCGATAACTCGAATACACTTTATCAGATTTTCATGAAATTCAGTGTACACACTTATAACGCCCATAGGACGAACGCTAATGATTTTGGTCAAAATCGGTTGACCGGTACCTGAGTAACGATCTATTAACGGTCACCTGCTTTTTAAATAGCTTTTTAAATAGCTTCGGAAGTTGCAATATAGTTACCTTTGACAAATAACACTATACACATATTTCTTCACATATGCTTATCAAACTAGACCTTTGTTCTTCCGTAAGCCCTGCTTAATGAATCGATCTGGAGCTTAACTCGGAAATCGATTAAAAAATAACTTATTTCTGCATATCATAATCGCAATTATCACTGATTAAAGAAAGCATTATAGCACTTTGTTTTACATCAGTTTACCTGATTTTATTATTTTTTTGTTTCCGCCGGTTTGTACGGATTTTTTTACACACCTATAGATTTTCATTTACACACACAAATGCCTTCAATGTGGGCCGGGAACGAACTGGCAAACTTTGGAACTGGAAGCTAGTCTCTTACCTACTGCTCCATTTGGGCCTGCCCTTAATGGGAGCTGCATGTTTTGATTTAGTGGTGAGGAATTTTCCTGTTGAATTAATGCAGCAGAATTGCAGATCGCGGAAGGAATACAAAATATACGCCTAGATAGTTTGGAACCTGGCTTTGCTTCGCAGTTGTGCGTGTAGTCTAAAAAGTGGTTTCAGGCGGGATCCATAAATTCATAAGACGATGCGATGTTGTCTTCACGAGCATTGATTGCTTACGTACCTTCGCATTCAGTCAATCTTTTCACTGCTACTGATGTGGAAAATCGGCACTTGGAACAATTCTTTACAGCAGAGATGTAAGTATAATAGTGTAAAGCGTTCTGTAAAATGTGAGGATTTTAATCCGCATATTACATTTATTATTTATGACAGCCAGCTTTCTACTAAACATTTTTCTGAGATGTCGAGCTTAGAGCCCTCTGATGATTTCATTTAACGATTGTATAAAAGCAAAAAAAATACAAAACAAAAACAAAAACAAAGAAACAAACAAATAAACAAACAAACAAAAAAAGAGTGCGTGGAACGCCACGCGACAGAAGTAAAACTCTATTTTATTTTTTTATTTTTTCAATTTTTGATTATTGATTTTTTTCAATTTTGCATTATTGGACTTTTTAATATTGGGTTTTTGGACTTATTTCATTTTTAATTTTGAACTTTTTAATTTTGGATCTTTGAATTTTTAATTTTGGATTTTTTAAATTTTCGATCTTTGAATTGTTTATTTTTAAATTTTTTATTTTTGGATTTTTAAATTTTTTATTTTATTATTTATTAAATTTGGGATTTTTGGATGTTATAATTTTTAATTTTGTTTTTTAAATTTTGGAAATTTATATTTTTTTAATTTTGGATTTGCGCGGTAATGAACCTCCGGGTTCCATACAATAGATCATATACCTTTAGATTGCTTAGGAATTGTCTATTGCCATTGAGGAAGTAAGGTCTGAAAAATTTCCTTTGATTACTCCTAATCATTGAGTTGATTGTTTTCTGTGCAGTCCGCACAGTAATTTCGTTCGGTTTTGAGTGTGACTGATTTCGTGACTGATTGTGACTGATTTCGTGACGGTTTTAGTGTGACTGATTTTCCCGATTCACCCTCTACCGCCACTAAAGAAGTTTTACTTCAAAAACAAACAAACAAACAAAAAAGTGCACCCATACTTGGTAGAGAAAAACGGTCTTATTTCTACCCGGCTATTTTTTTTTTTTTTTTAATTCAGCTGTGTTTATAGCCCATATCAGGAGTTGGGATCTGTGTCTGTACAGTAGGGTAGGCCACGGAACTACTGACTGTCAATTATTTTCTATTGTTGGTGTAATTTTTGGAGTATATTTAAACTGGTAATAATTTGAATAGTTCTTATATAAGGTGATTCATGGTATGTAAATATCCAATTCGGCATTTCTTTACGACTGAGGAAACCATGAAGAAATCCATGTCAAATTGACCGACCACAAGATTTTACCTGGGATCTCCCGAATGCGAGTCCAAGACGTTACCATCTCAGCCACCTCGCTCGGAATAATAATATTGTTGTGAAATTGATAACCCTAACATGCCTTTTTTGGCAAAATGGGCCATTTTTCTCAAGATCTGGAGATTCAATAAATAATAAGCATAATGTATAAGATACAATAGTTTGACTTAAAGTGGTAATAAAATAACGGAAAATAACTCTGAGGGAAAATTTAAAATACTTACATGTAAATTATGGAAGAAGTTACAAAAAGAAACCAATGGGCGTAGTCATTGTGTTAAACGTTTTCTTTGCAGTCCGGCGTGGATTTATAATTCGTGGGAGAAATTGAGCTTCGGTCAAATTTAACTTAAATTGAATGCCTAAATTCCAATCCTATGTTCTTAGAGCCAGTAACGGTGCTAACAAGATCTTAAGATTTGTATTTTGAGTTAATCCTAACTCAGTTGGTGGTGTCCCAGTTAAGACGCTCGGCGCGACAAACAGCACACAATTGCTCCCCATTTACCTGTCATAAGGCTCACTTTGCGTTCAAACTTGACGCTCTAATGACCTTTAACGACTCTTTGGGGGGACTGGTGTGAGAGACTAATAGCACGAGCGCGATAATTAAATACTGGAAACTGGAGGCGCGACGCTGCCTGCACTCATTTGTTTCCTTGAGTAGTTCCATCACTCTCATGTCGTGTCGCCACAGAAGCTACAAACTATTTTCTGCCACTTACAAAAGAGAATCGTACAAAATGAAACAGACTGAATGACAGAAAAATGAAATGTATTGAAGGACGAACTCAGTGGAAAAGCTACAAGCTTTCAATGACAGAATACGAAAAGTAAAACAAAGTGGATGATAAGCAAAAACCGAATAAGTTTACATAGAGTACAAAAATCACTTAAACATAGGTAAGGGGAATAAATCGAATAAGGAATAAACAGACATGGAAATAATTCATTAACAGAAAATACAGTATTATTGAAACAGTCATGAAAATATTGGTGCAGATCTCCAAGCGAGTTAAAACAAAAATGAATTGTTAAAAAACAGGAAAGGAAATAATACAGAAAAAAGGACTTAAGTTAGAAGAGAAATGGTTTCTGCACATATACTGATATAGCCTAAACTCTTCTGTTCGTATAAACATTTTAAAATTTCTTTTCTAATAGATGTATTTTAACTTTTTTTATGATTCTTTCTATTATTTCAGCTGTGTTTATAATGCTTTTAGCTTCGAGGCCATATCAGGAGTTCGGGATCTGTGTCTGCACAGTTGGGTAGGCCATGGAACTATTGCTTGTCCATGGTCGGTGTATTTAATGGAGTAAATTTCAACTGATATTAATTTAAATGGATATGATACAGGATGAAATGGTGAGGATGATTCATGGTATGTAAATGTTCAATTCGGAATTTGCCTTTACGACTGAGAAAACCATGAAAAAAACTCAATATCAAATTGGCTGGCCACGGGATTTGAACCTGGGACCTCCTGGATGCGACTCCAAGACGTTACCATCTTGGCCACCTAGCTTGGTTTCATGATTCTTTGTTGGCAGCTTGTGAGTTATGTGAAATAAATAGTACTATTTATTTATAACCATACAATCACTTTAAACTGAAATAATACAACTTTTGGACACTGAACAATTATTGTATTATTATTCTATTATTGCATTTTATATTGTATTATTACATGTAATAATGAACACATGAAACATGGACACTATAAACAATGGAAACGTACCTGAAACGTTTTAAAATATGCTGAGAAGAATGGGAAAATAATATAGACGGACTATGTGGCAAATAAAGAAATCCTGAGAGGACTGAACGAGAAGGAGATCAATCCTGAACACAGTTCTTCATGTTACATCTTGAGAAAATATTGCTGGATGACGTCACTAAAGGAAAGTTGGAAGGAGTTCAAGGTCTTATAAGATGAAGAACCCAGTTGCTGCGCGATTTAAAGGATAAAACAAAATACTGGTTGCTGAAAGAGGAAGCAAAGGATAGGAGGAGATTAAGAGCGAAATCCAAGGACCTGCCCAAGGCTAAGAGGCATGGCAAAATGAAGCTTCTTGGGAAAAGGTCTCTACCTAAGGTAGGCTACTAGTTGCCAGAATTTAAAAATAAATATATTAAATTAAAGAGAAAAGAGCAGTTTATCTAAATATGTCCTTTCCAAAAACTGCAATTTTTCATTTTTTCTTGGGTGTACATATAGGCCTACCTTACAAGTTTTAATTATTCTATTGGTGAAGATAAGTTCTAAAGGAATTATGAATTATGAAATAAATGATAGATACAGGAATAAATAAGTGAAGGATCCGGAAACGAATTTTCAAGATAAGAATATATATCAGAGCAAAAAATAACAAATCGTGTACTTAATAGAAAACAAAATGTTATCAACAAGGCCTACCTCTTCGTGCTTTCTGTTAGGTAGGAAATGAGATTAGAAGGCGGTGGAGTCACGAGAAGAGTGCTTTACTCACTTGAGGAGGGAGAAGGAAAAGTTAATGCTATCGGGGAATCAAGGTTGGCCACTAATGCTGGATATTACCAATCGATTGTGGAGGACTAATCGACTGAGGCGGAGCGAAGCGGACTTGTCTTGTAGTGTGGGATGTAACGCAGTTTCTAGTCTAAATCTAGCGTGTTCTTTATGTATGATTTGCTTTTAGATTTACAATAAATAGGAAATATATGTATATATATATTCGTATGTAATAGCCTACTATTTAGTTACTAATTTGAAAATAATATAGGCCTAGGTATAATTTAATATACAGTTATTCTGTAAAAATTGTACAGGCATAATGCATAGGCCTACTCGCTTTTCGTATATAATATTTAGTTAATATTTTAAAATTAATATAGGCCTAGCTGTAATTTAATATATTATCATTATTCTGATAAATTTGTGTAGACATAATGTATCATGTAGCCTATTAATTAGCTAATATTAAAAAAACAGACATCACTTGCGTACATGGCTGTCACGCCATCACTCGCGCGATAGATTTGATATAAAATGCGTCATTGTACTTTTATAGGTATTAAACACACAAACACTTGGATTAAACTTAAGATTCTATGTTATGATTTTAATACTTTATAAAAGCAAGTACTGCTATAATTTCTTTTTCAAAAACATAATATTAATAATAATAATAATAATAAGTGGCCTTTCAAAAAAGTCAATTATTTTAAATGATTCTGGCATTTTAAACATTTAATTAAAAAGACCTGAAAATAATAATGGGGATAATGACCGAAAAATGACCACATAAATTGCCATTTTTATAATCCAGGAGTCGTGATCAGAACATCCATGATGTTCCAGTTAAAAGATGACATGTCATCAAAATCCGGTCCCTAGTTTTCATTAAACAATCCAGGCAACACACATTTATCTTATCTTAATGCATGCGTAGTTCGTGTTAAAGTTAAGCATGAGGTAAGAAGTCTAGTATAAACGCCCAATAGCTTGCTTACCACAGACGCAAGTCATGCATGAACATGGCAGAATCATCAATACTCTGGTTTTGCGGGTCGGCGCGAAGAAATGCTTTGAGGCTTGGAACCAAGGAGGCAAGAAGAGGCACCTGGCGTCCAAAACAGTAACAAGGGAATAAATTAGCGAGTACAGTCTTCACAGTTCATTAACATGCATGAACCCAAATTCGCTTCTCACGACCAACTGAGAGAAACAGTTAAGCCAAAGTAATAAAACCGGCGCGCGTCTTCCTTGCCCTTCTACTAAAATGCAATCTTGCTCCAGTACTTAAGGACTTACTTTTGCTGACTACAACGTTAACCTCAGTAAATTTCAAGTCAGCATCTGGATAGGAAGGAAAATCCTTAGATGATAGCTGCCTCAGGCCTAATAATAATAATAATAAATTAAAACAAGAAATGATATACCTGAATACAAGAAATGTACATTAAATACAAAGAAAAAATTCGAACATAAGTACTTTAATATATAATACAAATGACTAAAATAAAGAAATTTAAAAAAAAGATGAAAGACTAAACAAATGCAAAATGTAATGAAAATTAAATATACATATTATATATTACTAATTATCTATTATCTGTTTTATGGAACTCGAAGGTTAATTGCCGCGACTTGTAGGCCTAATTATTTCATAGTAATATACCTTCTATATATAAACAGTATTCAACTTGATCAACGAAATAAACATCTGACTACTTTGAATCTGTGCTGCTTGAGAGGTTATTACGCCTAACGTCTTCTCAACCCGGCAACTTCTCCGACATCGGAGTACTGCGGGTTGCCTCTTCCTCGCGCTGCAGGCGGAAGCAAGCCGTGAGCACAACTGAGTCTTCCTTGCCCTTCTACTAAAATGCAATTTTGCTCCAGTACTTAAGGACTTACTTCTGCTGACTACATCATTAACCTCAGTAAATTTCAAGTTAGCATCTGGATAGGAAGGAAAATCCTTAGATGATAGCTGACTCAGGCCTATTTGAAGAATGGCAGTTGGACACAGCCGAATATCATTAATTCTGAAAAGTATTTTTTTGAAAGTTTAGATTTTTCAAACTTCATCTTTCTATAAGTTTCATTTTTTATAGTATTATTTTTTATTAGGAAACTGTCTCTGAAGATTTTATTTTTATTAAGTGCCTTATAAATAGTTATAAAAGTTATTACAAAAGTTGTCTTTTTGGAGCCAAGGGATAGTGTGTTAATAGTCTGCCTGTAGTTTAAAATATTAATTAGTTGTAGAATCTTCTATTAAAGCAATCAGTCCAGCAATATCTGTATATTTAACAGAGATTCATTTCGATATTAGTTTGTCTATTACTAGCAGGTGGCCGCGGAGTCGCCCACGATAATCAATTGAAAAATTAAAAATTAAGAGTATAATTACTATTAGAGCATTATATTTATTAACACTTGCACGCGAATCATTCATAAACTAAACCATTAATAATTAATGAAACAACTAAAATTCCAGCTTCAGAGTACATTCCACGCCGCCTGGTAAAACGATCTCAGATTCGATTATACAGTTCCAAAGCTAACTGTGAACACATAATACGTATTGTTTCTCAACTGTTTGTTGGCAGATGAATATGATGTGAATTTTATTTGATCAGTTCAGTGTAATTTTCAGAAATTATATAATGTTTCTAGGAAAGGAATGGTTTGTTTGGATTTTTATTATCAGCGATATTTCAAGAGTTAAACCATCAATATTTTACAGCTGGTGCCAGCGGTTTCGCCCGCCACTATCAAATGACTCCAGGATTTTAAAGAAATTTTCACTGGTAGCTTATTAAAAATTTTTGTGGTTCAGAGCTATGAAAATTGTAAGTAAAAATAAAATTAGAGTATTTGTTCATTGTGTTCATTTCACTTAGGCCTTGTATAGTAAAGAAACGGTTTTCCTAATTTTGTACTTTTCGTGAAAGTTTAGACAGAGAGACGAACATCGCCGAGTATGTGCGATGTTTCACGAAACGGGCGAGCGAGTGAGCACGCTATTTAGGGCCGTTGAATTGTATAAGAGTAGATAAGAAAACAGATTATTTTTAGATTTTAAATTTTATGATAAATTACTTTGAGAACTAGTTGAATTAATGTTAACTGGAGAGTAAATGTTGTGTACATATGGTATTTAAGTAATTTTTCACTCTTCTTTTTAAGACACACACTCCCCAAATCCCGTCGTCTATAGTGAAGTTGAGAGACGGGTTAAGGACGCAGTGTTCGAACGGTAGACCTGCCATTAATTATCCAAGTGGAAAAAAATGTGCGTGGAACGCCAAGCGACAGAAGTGAAACTTGTTTTAATTTTTGGATTTTTTAAATTTTGGATTGTTGGAATTTTAAATATTGAATATTGGGTTTTTGGACTTTTTAAATTTTGGATTTTGTATTTTTTAATTTTAGATCTTTGGACTTTTTGTTTTTTGGATTTTTAATTTTTTAATTTTGGATTTTTTATTTTTAAATTTTGGATTTTGTATTTTCAAATTTTGGATTTTTTATTTCTTAAATTTTGGATTTTTGAATTTTTGAATTTTGATTTTTTTTTTTGGATATTTGGATTTTTTGTTTTTGAATTTATTATTTTTTAAATTTTGGACCTTGTTTTTTTTATTTTTTTATTTTGGATTTTCGATTTTTGAATTTTTTTATTTTTAGATTTTTAAATTTTGGATAAGCCTAATCATTGAGTGGATTGTTTTCTGTGAAGTCCGTTCCGTCACATCTTACTAATTTCGTGACGATTTTGAGCGTGACACTAATTTCGTGACGATTTTGAGCGTTACACAAGCTCCCGATTTACCCCTGCCGCGGCTAAAGAAGTTTAATTTAAAAAAATATTTCATTGCAAGTTTTGGAAGAATTTACGACTAAAAAGCATAAAAACGTATGCGCTTCAAACACCGAGCAAAGCTTGGTCTGCATGGTTTATATGAGTTGTATTATGCTTATTGCAGTATCCAAGCAGGTAGATGGTCACACACGAGCAGATGAATGCAGAAAGCTAATCTCATAAGCTTCTTAGTATTTTGAAAAGAGGAACTAAGCTAAAAATGACATGTTTCAGATAGAAAAAAATGTCTGTAATCCCATTCATTATTGTTTGTATTTCCGGAAAATAAGTGAACCGCATTGATAAGACTGTCTTCATTAAGCATGAAAAACTGCAATAGATAAATATATGCGTTTATCTGCGGCAAAGATCTTTAACATCATTTTTTCGACCTTACTATAGCCTATTAAAACTAAATCCTGTTGCTCTGCATCCCAGAAGGAACTAGGCCTACCATGCGACCGCTGCATCATCTACAATTGGCAGGATTGA
This sequence comes from Ectobius pallidus, assembly GCA_964059195.1. Lineage (NCBI taxonomy): Eukaryota > Metazoa > Arthropoda > Insecta > Blattodea > Ectobiidae > Ectobius > Ectobius pallidus. Next base: position 28,313,977 of record CAXKWD010000004.1, on the reverse strand, counting down.
GGGCATGCGGTAAGCACGCCGACACTCACGGCCTTTAATGATGGTCTTCGTGACCGTAGCCGCTACTACTCTATTAAGAAGCTCCTCAGTTTGAATCACGAGGCTGAGTGCACCCCGTTCCAAACCACCCTACCACAGAAAAATCCGAGGAGGTACCAGGCCTGCATATCTGCAGCCAGCGTCGTTAACCACGAGACCACACAGGAGGATATACTATAGCCTAATACTTACTTACTTACTTAACTGAATGACAATAGACAATTCCTAAGCAAGCTAAAGGAATATTATCTATTTTATGGAACCCGAAGGTTAAGGGGAGATGGTAGTTAACGCTAGCAAAATGATACAAAATATAGCGTACGTTCAAGGAGCCATAACTCAGGTGCTAACAGTCAGATTTAGTTGAATTTTTTTATGATTTGTAAGTGCACTCTGTAGCCTAAAATAAGCAGAGAATGTTGTTCTAGAACTCACTGTTTGGTAGGAAAGAATTTTTTAACACATAGGTGATAATTTAGTTTTATAGTTACTTCCCCTGACATAGGTACACTTTATTCGATATCTGTAGCTTAGATTTTTGTGAAACTTTGGGAACTTACTAACAGTAGGTACTACTATTTACCCTAGCACAATCAGTCTAATATGTACAATATTACTGCATGAAAACTTCACGACTGAAAAAAACAACTTTTTTAAAAATAAAAATAGTTCATAATTCTGTATAGTCAAGAATTTTCCCATAATTCGGCTAAGGGAGATTTGTCATCCATCTATAATGAATTCCTCAAAGTTTCATTATTTTAGCATGAATAGCTTTTCAGAAAATGGTACCTAAAGTACAAAAAATGTAATTTTACAGGAGAGCGAAAAGAAAGTGACATGCATGATCTAACCTTAAGTTATTTCATCCATTTTAGAAAGCTCCAGGACTATTAATAATAATGCAACATATAAGACCTATATATCAAAATGTTCAGACAAATTTTCTCTATTACATGAGCCAAAGAAAAAAAATCAATTTTTTGACACTGGTAACTACCATCTCCCCTTAATTGCCGGGCTTACTCGAGCCCGCCATTCAACCCTATCCTGCGCTAATTCCATCCAATCATCCCTCGCAAATCCTACTTCCCTTAAATTTTTCCTAATATTGTTCTCCCACCTCCGTCTAGGTCTTCCACGTGGTCTTTTCCCTTCGGGTCTCCCTGTCAATGATTTGCCTTCCCTCCCCCATGTGCGCAACATGTCCAGTCCATTTCATCCTCCGTGATTTAATTATGACCCTTACTATATCCGGTGACTAATACAGGTTATGAAACTCGTCGTTATGCAGTTTTCTCCAGTCCCCATTTTCATCTCTCTTAGGCCCAAATATTTTCCTAAGCACCCTGTTTTCGAACACAGATTATGCACTATAGCCTAATACTCTTATTATAAATTATTATATGACCTAACAGTGTCTTTATGCCAAGTATTAAAGTACAAATTATCATTAAAATACTGGTCTGGCATCGATTAATACTGAAACCGGAACCATCTTGAACCCTTGAGAACAGAAAATCAAACTGCGTAATAAACAACCTGTATTTAAAATAAAATTAATTCTGTTCGTCTTAATTTTAATATTATACTAAATCTACTCTTATACAATTCAACGGCCCTAAATAGCGTGCTTGCTCGCTCGCCCGCTTCGTGAGACATCGGGTATACTCGGCGATGTTCGTCTCTCGCAGTGTAAACTTTCATGACGACTACAAAATTTGGAAAACCGTTTCTTTATTATATAAAGCCTAAGTGAAATGAACACAATGAACAAATATTCTAATTTTATTTTTACTTACAATTTTCATAGATCTGAACCACAAACATTTTTAATAAACTGCCAGTGTAAATTTCTAAAAAATCCTGGACTTAATGAATAATGGCGGGCGAAGTAAAATATCGATGGTTTAACTCTTGAAATATCGCTGATAATAATAATCCAAACAAACCATCCCTTCCCTAGAAACATTATATAATTTCTGAAAATTACACTGAATTGATCAAATAAAATTCACATCATATTCATGTCAATAAACAGTTGAGAAAGAATACATATTATGTGTTCACAGGTTCCTTTGGAACTGCATAATCGATTCTGATATAGTTTTTCCAGGGGGCGCTTTCTAATCGTAGAATGTACTCTGAAGCCGGAATTTTAGCTGTTTCATTAATATTATTAATGGCTTAGTTTATGAATGATTCGCGTGCAAGTGTTAATAAATATAATGCTTTAATAATTATTATACTCTTAATTTTTAATTTTTAAATGAATTATCGTGGGCGAAGCCACGGGCACCTCCTAGTTTAGTACAATTCGTGTTGCAAAATCCATTGGCATCAAGTTAAAACGGTCAATAAGAAGCTTCCACTTGACCACACACCATCAGCTGCCACCTATTGTAAAAGATGAGAACGACGTGAACTTACTAACAATTGTTTGCCGAATTCAGCCGTCTCCGTTAATTTGATGAATCTAAAATATGATCGAACAAATGCAGTCGTATACAATTTGAATTTAATGGTAATGTACCTGCCTGTAAATCTCGTTACCTGGCTGTCATTGGCTAAGAAAGTCATACCCCCTCTAGAGTTTTGTGAGTTATCAAATTTGACGTCCGGAGATAATATTTGCCTGGCAGCATGTTGATGAAGTTGCACTCGCAACGCCTGAAATGAGTTGTTCAGGCTACCGCATTACTCTTGTGGTGAAGAAGTTGCCGTGAGTTGGCAGGCGCAAGGTTTTTACATTCATTTGTTCAAACTGGACTTAGCCATCTCCGTTGCACTTCATACGAGGATTATTGCACATGTTGAAACTGCGTGTGTGACGTATCTTAATAAATGGCATTATAGGCTCGTTGCATAGTGTCCTATTATTCGCTACTGGTGAGCTCGATCAATAAAATAATTATATATTACCTTTTTTCCTCATATTAGGATATCTGTTATTTTGAAGCCTTTCGTTCCACTGTACCATCATTAGGGCGTCTTGTTTTAAGAAGTCACTACTTAAGATTATTACGATGTTTGATTATAGCATAATTTAAACTAACCCTTTAATTCATAATGTATCCTATGATATGCAGTTTGTCAAATTCCTAATAAAGTGTTGGAGAAAAAATTGGAAGAAAAATTAAAATTTCAGTTGAAATTACAGAGTAAGGTACAATAAATAAACTGTAGACCTAACCCACTGCGTTAACTGTTTTCTTTACGGTCCGGCACGGGATTATATATTATGTAAGAAACTGAGTCTCTTGCATAGGGTTAATTTCATAACTGGCCATATTTTTCCGCTTTGCATTATTTCAGGTTTCTGACTAATTTAAACCCGATTCCAAGCATCCTGGTGAAAATGGAACAGCTTTTATTGTGTATATAACTGCTTATTTAGGACATTTTCAACCATTGTAGCATATTTAGTATGAATATGCATATTTAGGTCATATTTTTTGCATATTTGTGTGCATATTAAAGAAATTTTGAAGTTTCATATTATATTTTGTAAATTTTGCATTATTTATTTATTTATTTATTCTGCCAACTACAGGAATAAATCCCAATTACAGTTGGCGTAGTTTCGCCAATACATGTTGTACAGTATAAAAATACAATACAATAAATGAACGAATGTGTGAGGATAAATAAGAAAATACATAAATGATTTACAATAACTACAATTAATTTAACAAGACAATCTAAAAATTAAGCCAAATCATATGGAACATATAACAGTTTATGAAGAAGTCCTATGTACTGATTCAATGACAAGTCAAAATCCAGAAGAGCATTTTAAGTGATAGAGAATTATATCGTTTACACATTGGAATGAAAGATGAACATTCTAATATTTTTGACCTAATGACAGGAATATAATTATAACAATTCCCTATTCCTTAAATTTAATTGCACTACATAAAAAAAATACGTTTTAAAAGTTCATTACTATCAATTTTACCATTGATAATTTTATATAAGAATAACTGTTGCGCTACCAACCTTCTACCAATTAAAGTAACAAATTTAAATTCATTTAATAAAGTATTATAAGAAATTCTATCAATTAAAGCAGATCTATCATATTTATTAAAATACATATATCGAAGAAAACTCTTCTGAATTTTTTCTATGTCATTAATATGAGTTTTATACAATGGTGACCATATAACTGATGCATATTCTAACTTACTGCGTACCAAAGTATTATAAAGTAATTGTAAAACACGTTCGTCTTTAATATTTTTGGAATTACGAAAAATAAATCCTAACTGTCCATAAGCTTCATCTATTATTTTATCAATATGCTTTCGAAAATTTAAATTATACGTAATAATTAATCCTAAATGGTAAATATTCTTGTTAACGTTTCCGAATTCATACTGTATTGAATAATCGGGTGAAGTGAAAATCTGTGAAAACTCATGAAATAGCATTTTCTAACATTAAACGCCAAATTGTTTTGGATACTCCATTCATAAAGCTTGTCTATTGTTAATTGTAATTCCAATTCATCTGATAATAAACGTATGTCTTTATATATTTTTAAGTCTGCCGGATTATATTATTGTTTATTGAGGGTAAACAGCAGTTCAGTTTGTACTCTGAAATCCAAGCAGGTGGCAGACTCTGGAGCCAAGTCATTCTGATAACAATAGTAATATAATACAACATTTTGGGGTTACTTTGATTCTCATTTCCGACTGAGACATGTCAACACTTTAGCGCCGAATTTTTCCTTCTTGCGTTATACAAACAACACTTCAAATACAGCACCGCTAGCGACGAAGAAAAGTTTATATAGGCCTACTCAATGTAAAGACATGAAAATGACTAAATAAGGAAGTAAATGAAACGAAAATGACAAAATAATTACCTAAAATTGAAATAAATGCCCTAAAAATATAAAATTGCATAAAATGACAAAAATGACCTAATAAAAATGTATTTCTATAATCTAGAGGCCATGATTAGGATTTATCTACAAGTTGTCTATGCAGCATCAATAAAAAGAAGACATGTAATTAGAATCCGGGCCCTGGTGATAATTATACCTTCTGTACATAGACAGTATTCAACTTGATCAACGAAATAAACGTCTGACTAGTTTGAATCTGTGCTGCTTGAGAGGTTATTACGCCTAACGTCTTCTCATCCCGGCAACTTCTCCGACATCGGAGTACTGCGGGTTGCCTCTTCCTCGCGCTGCAGGCGGAAGCAAGACGTGAGCACAACTAAAGGCCATGGAAACATGCTTGGGCTCTCAAATAACGTGCTATACTAACTACAGATAGAACAAAAACCACTTCCTATTGTCTCATATAGGGTGCTCTTGATAAACACACTCGCCCATTCATCAATATGTCACATCACGTTCACATCCCCCTCCAATTTCTCATAATACGGCAGATTGTTTTCAAGTTATATAGGCCTATAAGCCCTGTCTACAAAAGTATTTAACGGTAAGGGAGAAATTGGAATTACTTCTCAATGGCAATAGACAATTCCTCAGCAAGCTAAAGGAATATTATCTATTTTATGGAACCCGAAGGTAAAAGGGAGATGGTAGTTAAGGCTAACAAAATGATAGAACATATAGCGTACGTTCAAGGAGCCATAACTCAGGTGTTAAGAGTCAGATTATTAAATATGACTTAAATACACTTGTCGTTATAAGCAGCTTTCAGCTACCTTTGTACGTATGGATCTTTTGACAAAAATCTATATCTCCTATAATTGCTTCTCTGGTAGGCTTATTTTAAATATTGGTAAGCAGAATGTATGACACTAGGATGTGCCCGCGGCTTCGCCCACGATAATTAATTGAAAAATTAGAAATTAATAGTATAGTAATTATTAAAGCATTATATTTATTAACACTTGCACGCGAATCATTCTTAAACTAAACCATTAATAATTAATGAAACAGCTAAAATTCCGACTTTAGAGTACATTCCACGATTAGAAATTGCCACCTGGGAAAACGATCTCAGATTCGATTATGCAGTTCCAAAGATAGTGAACCACTGCCTTCTAAACTGTATAGGCTAATTCTCGTGCGTAATTCTCGAGACGGCGGTGGATAATAGGCCTACGTATTGTTTTTCAACTGTTTGTTGACAGATGAATGAAATGTGAATTTTATTTGATAGGTTCAGTGTAATTTTCAGAAATTATATAATTTTTCAAGAGAAGGAGTGATTGATTTGGATTATTATTATCAGCGATATTTCAAGAGTTAAATCATCAATATTTTACTGCTGGTGCCCCCGGCTTCGCCCGCCATTATTCATTGACTCCAGGATTTTTTAAGAAATGTACACTGGTAGATTATTAAAAATGTTTGTGGCTCAGAGCTATGAAAATTGTAAGTAAAAATAAAATTAGAATATTTGTTCATTGTGTTCATTTCACTTAGGCCTTATATAATAAAGAAACGGTTTTCCTAATCTTGTAGTCGTCATGAAAGTTTAGACTGCGAGAGACGAACATCGCCGAGTATACCCGATGTCTCACGAAGCGGGCGAGCGAGCAAGCACGCTATTTAGGGCCGTTGAATTGTATAAGAGTAGATTTTTTGGTGCAAGTTGCCAGGTGAGCTATATATACTTTAACGAACAATCAACTTTTTTAAACGTTTTGCCTACAAAAAATAAAATCTCTCAGGTAAATTTAAACATGAATAAAAGTATAATTTATTTAACTTTGGACTTCACAGTGCTACGTTTTGTACATCTAGAGTAGAAAAAATAATAAAATGTTAAAATTTGTTTTTGAGTTAAGAGGGAAACGCTAAATTCTGACATTGCAAATAACTGCCATTTTGTATTATTAAATTAATAAACTTAACTGTATGCTAATTTTTTTAAATTTTCTTATTACATTTTTTAAAAACCTGGCTTTCCAATGCATTAATTTGCAGTTCTATATGAACCATATATCTGGTATCTGGTTTCTGGTACCCTATGATCCCCAGGTGGGGCGAAGGGGCCTCCAATGGAGGTTTCATTACCTATACTAATTTTGATATGCTTATTTTCCGAGAGAGGGTAGAGGGACAGGTGGTAAGCCCATCGCCTCGCAACTCCCTCTGGAAACTAAGTATTTCTTGGACGTGAAAGGGCCGAGAAATTTTGTCCAGAGGCTCTAATTTAGGCTTGGAGTTGTTTTACGTGCCGTAAATCTACGACACGGGACCCCCAGCTTAAAGTCCCTCCCGGAGGACTCCGTGCCCAGGATTTTTACGTCCTGAAAAATCCAGTAAGCAATAAAAGATCAAATAATAGTCTATATTTCACTGCCCCTGACCAATAACGATTATGATTCTTTGGTTATACATAAGGTTAGGTTGCGATTTTCTAAGTATATTGAATTGCTATATAGCCTACAGACCAACATATTGTATTGCATATTTCCTCACTCACCGGGAGGCGCTCAGAAGAACCACGACCTGCAACAAGATAACAATGTTATTAATTGAGAGCAATAATAAATTAATAATAATGAGATAAGCAGTTAATATCAATGAATGAATAAAAATACAATAGAAAGCAGAAGAAAATATAATATCAAATCCAATGAAAATATATTTATAAATAAACATAAAAGGAAAACTAAGAATCAAAGATAAGTTGAAGAAATCAGTAGGCCTGACTGGTAACGAGGAACAAACTAAAATGCATACGAAAACAGAAAAAGAAATAAAGAGGTCAACATTCAAAAGGTATATAAAAAAAGAATGCACATGAGAAAAACATTAATGCACACTACAAGGGAGAAATAAAAGAGGAAGAAATAGATAATGAAGACGAGAAAAAAAAATTATATAGTTGAATTAAATCATTATGCTATTCAGGGAAATAAGAATGACTTAATTTAGAACAGTTTGTGATAAGGCTAGAATGCAACAGGTAATTAATTAGTGTCATCTAAAAGTAATATTGTCGGCCGCGATGCTCCAGAGGTATCGTGCCCGCCTCTAGATCCGAAGGTCGCGGAATCAAACCCAGCCGCGGTCGATTGGTTTTTCAGGACATAAAAATCCTGGGCACGGAGTTCTCCGGGAGGGACTTTAAGCTGGGGGTCCGTGCCGTAGATTTACGGCACGTAAAAGAACTCCAAGCATAAATTAGAGCCTCTGGACAAAATTTCTCGGTTCTTTCACGTCCAAGTAATATCTTAGTTTCCAGAGGGGGTTGAGAGGCGATGGGCTTACAACCTGTCCCTCTGCCCTCAGGTAAACAGAAACCTCCACTTGGAGGCCCTTCATCACAAAATAGGGGGTATAGGATTCCAGACAGAAAAGTAATATTACAGCACTAATAATAATCATTATAATACTTTAATGAGAAGTGCAATAACAATAACAATAATAATAATAACAATAGTGGAAACTACAGCTTACAATTTTTTCCTTTCAATTAGTCCTTTTTCAACTTAATTTTTGTGTACCAAAAAAATCTGCACTTTCTCAGATTTTTTAAAGAAATGTACCAAACAAAACTTTAATAATATTATATATCTTATTGTGTGATGTTAGGCTAAAGATAGTTTTACCAAATTAAAGGTGCAAACAAAGGAGTAAACGGTAAAATAAGAGTTAAATGACGGAAGCAGAGGGTGAAATGAACGTAGTACCTCATGACCTCTCAGTAGAAAAACAGGAGTAAGAGTATGAAAACAGGAGGGAAAATGTTGCAGTATATTATTTGAATATAAACAAATCTAAAATCTGTCTAAAATCGTAAAACAAGGAAGATAATAATAAAATACAAACTACTGAGAGAGATGGTGTAATACATTGCTCCCTGGTGAGAAACATTTCAACTACTCGTATAATTCACAAACTCCATCAGACCAGTGTCATGGCACGCTTTATTATTTATAAGGACTCCATATACACGTGGCAACAAATCCATTCTAAACGCTTGCGCCGTGGGAAATAAATGCGAGATTCCCTCTAAACTCAGGTGCTTGAGGAATTGCCTGCTATCAAGGAGTTCTTGATAATAATTACCAAGTTGGACGAGTTGAAAATCTGATATTAACTCAGGCACAGAAACAAAAGAAAAACTTCCACCTGTTGTTATAAGAGGATTTTCGTAACTTCGAAAAAGTTTAAATGAAACAACGTAATTCTGTTAATCCTGAGATATATTTTCTTGCAAACTGCTGCTACTGGCTTGGAAGATTAATTTCCCTACGCTTTAACATCTTTCATCTTTCTTACTTTTGATCAAACGAATGTATTTTATTTCCCTACTAGATTACTTTTATAAATTAGGACTGTTAAAATTCTTGCTGATGAGGACCTCCAATCTCAGCAATGTTCCAATGGTTCAAATTTGTTTCCTTCCAATGCCATGTCAACCGATTTGGTCCAAAATCAATAGGCTTTTTCCCATGGACGTTATAAATGCGTATACCAAGTTTCATGAAAATCCGATAAAGCGTATTTCAGTTATCGCGCGTACAAACACAGGGACGGATAGACAGACGGGCAGACATTTTCCCGTCTCTCACACAATCTCATAAAGTACTAAACGATGAAATGTGCTTATAACGATTGTTAGAATGACGTAGTACAGTATTAAAAAGGGGTTGAAAGGGGATAATGGGCAACATAGACAAAAAAAGGAATAAAGGCCCTATAGATGGATAGATGGTATTAGGAAATTGCCTCATTCTCAACTAGAGAGGTCAATTCACCCTGTTGATTCTTTCGCTGGAGATCTAAACTGCCGTACGAAAAAAAGGTAGAAAATGTCCTCTGTACGAAAAAGATTATGATGAGGTATAAAATAATAATAAAATCAGGTAAACTGATGTAAAAAAGTTCCAGAATGCTTTTGTTTAATCAGAGATAATTACAATATTATAATATGCGGAAAATAAGTTATTTTTGTTATCGATTTCCGAGTTGAGCTCCAGACCGATTCATTAAGCAAGGCTTATGGAAGAAGAAAGGTCTAAAGTTCGATACGTAACCTTAATTCAAACTCGTGTACACTGATATAAGAAATTCTTAAAATATGTCAACATTTCACAAAATATACTGGCTAAGAACTCCGCTTAAAGTACGTAGGCCTAATTATTTCACAGTAATATAGGCCTACCTTCTGTAGACTATATAACAGTATTCATGTAGCACTCATTTCAACTTGATCAACGAAATAAACGTCTGGCTAGTTTGATAATTATACGAGTATTATGTGAAGGAATATGTATTGGCTAACTATATTGCAAATTCCAAAGCCGTAAGTGAACAGTGTAAAACAATATGTTGTCATGAGACCTGATTTGCATTTGAGAAACTCTTTCTAATATACTCCTATTACCATAAAATAGGCACTAAATTGTGCTTTACTCTGGTATCAGTCAACCGATTTGGTCCAATATGAATGTACTCCTTCCCATGGACGTTATAAATGCGTATACTAAGTTTCATGAAAATCCAATAAAGCGTATTTGAGTTATCGCGCTTACAGACACACGGATGGACGGACAGACATTTTCCTGTCCCCCAAACAATCTCATAAAGTACCATTCTAGCACTTAATAATATGCAATTTCGGGGAGAAGAGGAGCTTCATTTGCTGTCCAGTACTAATTGCATTCAATGACCTCTCACTACTATGCATGTTTCAGGCATAAGGAACTACGGCAACTGCATTACAGTATCCGCTTTCAAATGTCATACATATTCCCTTTATTTTTACCCACATATTCTGCTTTACAGTTTACAGGTTTTTCTTTCCTTATCCACATGTTTATGCAATATACAGTTCCCCAGCTTGTGTTTTAAAACAATATTTCATTTTCGCATATCTAAACAACAGTTAGAGTGCGTGTCTAGTGCCTAAACAAGTTCATAACAAAGAGGCACGGACTGGCGACCAAGCACTCAACTACACGCATATATTTTATTCCATAGATGATGGTCTGATTACACTTGACTTACCGGTACTGTAATCTCTGCTCGAGCAAACACAATTCGTACATGACATTTTTAAGTTGGTAATAGCTTGCTCTGAAAATTGGTTACAACGTTTGGACTTATTACGTGAAAGAGTGGTTCTTTAAGAGATTGAGATTGTCCGTCTGTCTGTCTGTGTGTGTCTGTACGCGCGATAACTCAAATAAGCTTTATTGGATTTTCATGAAACTTGGTATAGGCCTACGCATTTATGACGTACACAAGACGAAGCCAATTGATATTTGACCAAATCGGTTGACCGGTACCGGAGTAATGCCTAATTTAGTGCCTATTTTATAGTTATATAGGCTAGAAGAAAGAATTTACCAAATGCAAATCAGTTCTCATGGCAAAATATTGTTTTACAGTGCTCATATACGGATTTGGAAGTTGCAATTCAGTTGACTTTGACAAATAACGCTACCCACATATTCCTTTATATATGCTTATCAAACTATATCTTTGTTCTTGCGTAAGCCTTACTTAATGAATCGTTCTGGAGCTTAACTCAGAAATTGATTTAAAAAATAATTTATTTTCTTCATATCATAATTACAATCATCATTGATTAAACGAAAACATTCTGGCACTTTGTTACATCAGTTTACCTGATTTTATTTTTAACTATCAAAGGCCTGCGTCTGTAAACAACAAGCATTTTTATTTCTGTCAATTATGTGTCATATTATTATTACATCAGATTATATATTAAAAATAGCTTTGGAAGTTGCAATACAGGTTGCCTTGACAACTAACACGACCCACATATTCCTTTCCATATACTTATCAAAATAGATCTTTGTTCTTGCATAATCCCTACTTAATGAATCGATCTGGAGATTAACTCATAAATCGACTTAAAATAACTTATTTTCTGCATATCTTAATTGCAATTCTCATTGATTAAACAAAAACATTCTGGCACTTGTTACATCAGTTTACCTGATTTTACTGTTAACTATCAAAGGACTGCAACTATAAACAACAAGCAATTTTTTAGCTTCTGTCAATCATTTATCATATTATTACTATTATTATTATTTTTATTATTATTACATCAGATTATATATTAAAAACAAACTGTGTTACTAATCTCGCTACAGAGGTGGATCAAACTTAACCCCTAACTCACGTAGAATTACAGTAAAATGGTCATGTAGACGTCTCGCTATCATTGTCCCTAGCGGTGCTGTATTTGAAGTGCTGTTTGTTTAACGCCTGAAGGACATACTCGTTAATAGCTTCATGTTGAAGTGTTGTCGTGTCTCAGTCGGAAACGAGAATCAAAGAAGTGCCAAAATTTTCTATTATATTAGTATTGTTATTAGCTTAGTTTGGCAACAGAGTCTGCCACCTGGTTGATTTGACAATGAAAACTACTGTTTACCATCAATAAACAATGAGGCGACCGAGATAGTAATGTCTTGGACTAGCATTCGTGAGGTCCCGGGTTCAAATCCCGTGGCCGGCCAATTTCATATACGGGTTTTTTATCATGGTTTCCCCAGTCGTAAAGGCAAATGCCTAATTGGATATTTACAAGGCAGAAATCATCCTAACTATTTCATCTTGTATCGTGTCCATTTAAATTAATATAAGTTGAAATTTACTCCATAAAAATACACGTATAATAGAAACAGTTGACAATCAATAGTTCCATGGCCTACCCTATTGTATAGGCGCACATCCCGAACTCCTGATATGTCCTCGCGGCTTAAAGGAGTATAAACACAGCTGAGTTTAAATATATATGTATATATGTGTATATATGTATATATGCCGACGTTTGACTTGCCGAGTGGGGATGATGAAAACGAGAGCACTATAACATCTTATGAAAGATGAAGTTATTCCAATTTGTCGGAGGTGGTAGTAATGTGCTCTTTAAATATGTTCTTTTCATGCATTTATTGAACTAGCAGGTGCCCGCGGCTTCCCACACGATAAATAATTCGAAGTTTAAAAATTAAGAACAAAATAATTAAAACATTATATTTATTAACACTTGCACAGGAAACTTTCATAGGCTTAAACTAAACGATTAATAATTAATGAAACAACTAAAAATCCGGCTTTTGAGCGCATTCCACGATTAGAAAGCCCAGCTCGAAAAATAAAAGACCTCAGATTCGAGTTCCCTGGTCCAGAAAATCCCTGCATAGTAAGTTCCGTCCAAATCGATCAATGTTTGCCCATTTAGGCCTATATTCATTATTCCTCTTCCATCTAAGTGGAAAAATTTGGATGTCTGTGTGCCCTGACATTATAAACAAATGAATCGACCAGGGTGGGCTCACAAAATCGAAGCGATCGGTAATTCCATTCAATATGATGAAAAAATCGCGATGCTTTTATTTCCGAGTTATACCAAAATAGGGCAAAGTCACCTGCAATTGATTTAAGAATTGAAACGTATTACCAAAAACCGATGCTTCGACAAAGCAAAAATTTACATTTTCTGCCAGTTTTTCACTCATAACTCGCGAACAAAAGCGGAAATTAAAAATCCGGCTTCGAGGTGCATTCTGACACCCTTAAGTCCATCTATGTTTAAAATTTCAGATCTCTGCGTTTAGTAGATTTTGCTTGGCATAGCGCATAGACAGACAGACAGACAGAAGTACAAACACTTCCTATTATTACATTGGACTTTCGTTCTTGATGCACCACATCATCAGTGGCGTAATTACGGGGTGGCAAGGAGTGGCAGTTGCCACCCCATAATTCCCAAACCCCTCTTTTTGCCACCCCAAAAATCGGCAGTAAAAATATCAGTTACTTGCAAACAAGTGAAAAATTATAAGTTTATAAACGTGGCACAATCTTGATTCTTTCTTAAACTTTATTGAACTTAACATTTATCTGGTATGGTATGTAAAAAAGTTTTAAAAATGCTTAAACTACATCATTTTAACGCCAAATTTTAAGAAAAATGTCCATACCCCCCAAGACCCCCGGCAGACCTTGCCACCCCAGTTAAAAAGCTGAAATTACGACCATGCACATCATACAGGATATGCTGATGCACAAAAGTATGCTTTTATAAAGTAAAAGAGTATAATCCGTTTTGGGAGAGGATTTCCAACAAGCATACATACACACGTTAATGACGGCTGAATCGATACATCGATTACAAGCGACCCCTACAAAAGTAAGAACTCGTGCGTTATTTCCTTTGTCCCTATGAATAGTTGCGTGTTGTATTGACTTTGTTATCATAGGAGGCCGTTGCCCTTTAATTCCAGACTTTTTCAGGCGACAAAACAACTTGTATTAATTACCATATTTAGTTTTCAAGTAAGAGATATTTCAACAGGGAACAAATTAACTCACCTAGAACATTCTAGTGGAGTATATTCTGTAGACCGAGGTTTAAAATGCTGAAATCTTAAACTGTGACTAACTTTTTTTTTTCCCTCCGTTGTCATCAGGACCCGGACTCTGATGACCTAAAGTAGTTTGAACAATGACCTATAAAATGACCATAAATTTTAAGGAATATGACTTAAAAATTATAAATAATGCCCTAAAAACTGTTATTTTATTTATAAAAATGATTATTGTACACACAAAGTTATAGACTAATTTGTACATAATTGTAAAAAATGTAAATGCAGAAAGAACGTTGTAGGTTTAAAACTTTGTTCTTTGTTCTTGATCGAAGTATTTGAGAAGAAAAGTAAGAAAATTGTTTTTAAAGCTGTATTTTAGTAACCTAGTAATTTATTTAAGTATTACTCATATGGAAAAAAAGGCACTGATGCACTGGTGAGTCAAACTTCGGCATTTCCTTTTGAAGCCTGCCGGATTAGATGATTATTTATTGGTAGTGAACAGTAGTTTGCACTCTCAAATCCAAGCAGTTGGCAGACTCTGGGGCCAAGTCAATCTAATAACAGTTATATAATACAAAATTTTGGCATTTCTTTGATTCCCGTTTCCGACTGAGACATGACAACACTTCAACACCGAGCGTGTCCTTGTTGCATTAATCAAACAACACTTCAAAGACAGAACTGCTGGGGACGAAGAAAGTCAATATACTCTATGTAATTGCATGAAAATGACTAAATAAGGAAGCAAATGACACGAAAATGACAAAATAATGATGTAAAATTGAAATAAATGCCCTAAAATATAAAATTTCATAAAATGACAAAAAATGACGTAATAAAAATGCATTTATATCATCTAGAGGCCATGATTAGGATTTATCTACAAGTTGGCAATGTCTATGAAGCGTCAATAAAAAGGTGACATATCAATAGAATCCGGGCCCTGACGTGGACGTTTATCTAGTTAGGAAAGTTCTAAATTCGATATTTTTTAATAATCATATAACGCATGGATTGTCTGATTTAAAGGTAACGAAAATTAAGTATTTAATAAAACTTTATTTAAAAAGTGTAGATTTTTATTTTTGTGTTTAAAACATCGCTAGTGAAACACAGGATTTTCATTTCGATTTTTCCTAGTAATTTAAAAATTATCTTCCGCAATCATATTGATGGCTACAGTATATTGATGGCTACAGTAGAGTTAAAGAGGTATAATTTGGATACGAATCAAAGGTCAATGTAAATTAAACAAAGTTAGAATAGATAAGTTACTATACTTAATGGGATTGGACTGCAGGATTGGGGAGTGAGCAAAGAAGTATTTATAGGATTATACATAGACTTTTAACTAAAATGAAAAAAGGGAAAATTAAAGGTTTTGAAATAGTATATTGCGATACAAGTGCCGTAAGCGATGCATACGGATCGAGGAAAGAGTTTGAAAAAACGAGGCACTTGCGCAGAGTATTTTTTTTCAATTTCCGAGTTCCGTTTTGCGCTTACGGCACGAGTATTGCATGCTATTTTTTGCACGATGATTATTTATATCAATTTAAATTTATTAATTGTGATATTACCTGAAAATATTATGTATATACATTCTTGAAGATAGATGTTTATTTCAGAAAGTGATTCGCATGTGTTTGTTGTTATGCGAACCGTAGGCTATATTTGTCCTGGGGGCCTTGTCCATAAAGGCATGTATTATGATGTGCCGTAAGTAAATTCATAACCGCACGGAAACACTTACCGCACATAGCACTAAGATTGCGTGTGGTTATGTCAACTTACGATCCACGGCAACAACATTCGTAAGTATCACTAATTAGTTAAGTCGTGCAAAAAATATAATTACAATATCAATATTTATTGTGCTAGATTTCTTGAGGAAGCGTTTATTGATGCCGAAGCAAAGTGAAGTGTTCCCTATACAGGCCATGGAGGCCCCTGAGAGTTCTAAGAGGTTGAGGCTCCCATGACATTCAGCCCGTTAAGGTTGTCAGCCTTACGGCCCGGCCGCCTTTACCCCCAGGATTGCTCCTAGTACTCATTTCTGTTAGATGCTGAGTCCACCACAGGGCCATAGTGCCAACAGAAGGAATAGGCCAATTGAAAAACTCCAACGACCTCATCGGGAATCGAACCCGCGACCTTCCAGTTAGTAGCGCAGCACCTCAATCACTACGCTACGGCGTACCCCCGAAGCCGAAGTACATAGGAATTAATTATATTGAGGTTACTTTATTTTACATCTCCCTTCTTTCTTTTTGATTTCTTAATGTTGGTCACGAACAGATGGTCCTGAAACTGAAATTAATGAATAAATCCAAATTTTAATTCTTTTTGAATTGTATCATGCAGTAAGATATCTGCTAGGCATAAAAAAAAGAAAATAGAATTTTCATAAGTCTCTTCCCTTAATGATAAAAAAGTATACCTCTTGTGTTATCGTATTCTGCGGAAGTTGTTTATTGACATGATTTATTGTGAGTTCTCTTCGCATCTGTTGTCTGATGTCGGGGAGGATTACATCGTTAGATTTCAAAATACCCTAATGAGAAAACCATAACAATTTCAGATAATAATAAAATAAATATTATTTATATTTAATTAATTAAATTAATATTATATATAATTTAATGACTTTATAAGAATATCACGTCGTAGGTCAATTAGAAGTAGAATAAAAATACATAATAAGTGTAAATTTTCATAGTCCTAAATTTTACGCTTTTGGAGAAAGATACAAAAATACAATTTTTTATTTTTATTTTTGCCTTCAGTGTAATATTGGTGTCATGTGCCTTACGGTTTATTAACTTGTAGGTTAAGATAAAATATTATTAGGATTATGAAGTATTATAAAATCTTGTTTTTTTACAAGTTTCTATGCACTCAATATTTTATTTATTCATAACAAAATTAGAAAGAGATTGGGCTTACAAACAGCTTCTAAATATTTTACTTATCAACTTTGTTTTAAAATACCAATAGCATTACCTAATTATAACTATTACAAATAATAAATACTGATTTTAATTATAAAATTTAATTTTGAAGTACATATTGGTTGCAGATCACCGCAAATACTAGATCTCCAAACTTATCACTCGCTTACCAGTAATGTACGTAATAATTTTATACCGGTAAATTACAAAAATTATTTTGAAAGAAAATTACTTATAAGTTACTTAGGCCTATACCGCCATATATATAATCATGTTTATTTTTCATCAAACAATAAATATGTCAAATATAGGCCTTATCTCCCTGTTATATCTCAAAGACACAGTGTCAAAATATCATAAATTTACATATTTTTAAAAGAAACCAATCTATAATACTAACAAAACCAATTAATAACCCAAAACCAATTCTATAAAATAAAAATGTTTATTTCTTTGTAATATATATTTTTTTAATTTTATTTTTAATAAATTGTGCTTTTTTGTTTCTAAATATATAGTAAATATGTAGGCTATGGGCCATTCTGAAGTTTATGACTTTTAATCCTGTATCATTACTTCCTATTTTCCTTACTATATATATATATATATATATATAAATAAGAATTTTCCCATCCTTTTTAAAGAGCAAATATTAACCGAACAGTAGTTTTCCTTATATACCGGTACTATTAATTCATTAATTCCGTCTTCTTTTAAATTTAAGGCGTATTTATACTCCTTTTAGCTACAAGGCCATATCAGGAGTTCGGGATCTGTGTCTACGCAGTACAGTAGGCCATGGAGCTATTCATTGTCAATTATTTTCTATTGTGTATTTTATGGAGTAAATTTAAGTGATATTAATTTAAATGTTTATAATTTAGGGTAAAATAGCGAGGATGGTATGTAAATATCCAACCTTTCTGACTGTGCAAACCATGGAAAAAAAATCGTAAATTTTCCGGCCTCGGGTTTTGAACCTGGGACCTCCCGAATGCGAGTCCAAGACGTTATTCAGCTTTAATATTTCAATTTGTCTACTAGAGCTTATATCCAGGAATTTTAGTAGCTGTAGTAATTTGTAGTTTGCTCTGTAGAGTAGCCTAGTTTGTAAACTACTGGAGTCCAGTAGTAGAATAGTAGAGTAGAGTATTTAATATTATCTGTAAAATTTGATATAGGTCTACCTTGTTCTGTAGAAGAGAGTATATAATGTAGTTTTGAATGTTTATTACAATCTTTATAATATGTTGTATTATTAAAATTACAATAAATTTAAAATAAAATGAAACCTTTGCAGATTACGTCCTGGTATAGACGCCAGAAACCAAAATCTAATCAAACAGATTTATTTTATTTTTTAATTATCCAGGAATTTATTTCTCTATAGCCTAGCCTTCATAACTATCCTACTCGAAGCAGTAGTTATTTATATATAAATAAATGTAAATATACCAAGACTCAGAATAGTAATTATGAGGTGATGTCATTGAATTTATTCAATAGTCTCCCCGAAAACATAAAGAGAATGACTTTAAGTAATTTTAAAAGAACAATCAGAAGATATTTATCAACTAACCCTCTCTACAGTGTTGAAGAGTATTATAATATTGAGTGGTTTTAATTATAGTTGTAAGTTGTATTTTATTTTCTTGACGTTGCTATACATTGAATGCCTCCAGCAATAAATCTCTATTTATCTATCTATCTATTGCAATGCATACCGGCATCCTATATGTAAAAGTTTGATTTTTTTTTACATTAAGGCTGCTAAAGTTAAAAGGATACATGTCGTCCTTTACCCATCCTCCCACACATATGTTTTGGACACGTAGCAGTTTGCGAATGTAGATTTTTGTTATTCAGGATAAAAGCACGGCATGTTCAAATATTGACTGCATTATACTAAGGGTAAAAGTAGCAGCAAGGACAGGAATGGAGCTCATCCTCATTAATATGTATGATTCTATAGGCTGGCCTATCGTGCAGTGCTAACTGTTGGAACTAGCTTCCATCGCACTGACTTCTAATCTTCTTGATTAACAACTGGCAACGCTGCAACAGCACGCGTGTGTCACGCGAGGACATGGCTTGGTTCGATACTCACTTTTACCCCCTACTATTATTCATAAAACTTTCTCCCCCCGCCAGTGTACATCAGGAGGGGGAGGGCTGACTATGGGATTGCAGACACAGTAAAGAAGCTTCTATGTACTGCCATCAGCTGATTTGTATAGTGATGTATTGATTTATAATACTCGTATAGTGGAATAAAGACAATGTCAAATTATTTCTTCTGAGTTCATTGCATGTACACTAACTCCAATTATCGGAATTCCAAATAACCGGATTTCCAAATATCCGGATTGGTTTTCGGAAAGTTTCAATTATTTTTATTCAATGATAGCAAATACTTTTACGTCCGAATATAGTATTCTGGTCTAGCGTCAACTTACCTCTTATACACAGGATGAATGCGCCGCTTTGTTAATAATACCGCTGCTAACACATGTGTGATATCACGTTACTGCTGACTCTGGGAAATTATGAAGCACATATGTCGAGGAAAGCATTGCTAGAAAAACAACTTTCTCTTTCAAGATAAACGCAATTTATTGGTATATACACACAGTTGTTAATCTTCTATCTACTGACATCAGCT
This sequence comes from Ectobius pallidus, assembly GCA_964059195.1. NCBI lineage: Eukaryota > Metazoa > Arthropoda > Insecta > Blattodea > Ectobiidae > Ectobius > Ectobius pallidus. Next base: position 28,294,015 of record CAXKWD010000004.1, on the reverse strand, counting down.
GATAATTGTATAGTGATGTATTGATGTATAATACACGTATAGTGGAATACAGACAATGTCAAATTATTTCTTCTGAGTTCATTGCATGTACACTAATTCCAATTATCGGTTTTCGGAAAGTTTCAATTATTTTTATTCAATGATAGCAAATACTATTTCGTCCGAATATAGTATTCTTACCTCTTACCTCTTATACACAGGATGAATGCGCCGCTTTGTTAATAATACCGCTGCAGACACATGTGTGACATCATGTTACTGCTGACTCTTGGAAATTATGAAGCACATATGTCGAGGAAAGCATTGCTAGAAAAACAACTTTCTCTTTCAAGATAAACGCAATTTATTGGTATATATATACACAGTTGTTAAACTTCTATGTACTGCCATCAGCTGATAATTGTATAGTGATGTTTTGATTTATAATATGCGCAAAATGTAATAACTGCAAAGTAAAATTCCTTCTTCTGAATTATTAATGAATTTCATTCCACTAGTGCTGATTTAAGTAAAGTGGAGAAAGTAGCCTATTCAGCCTTAAAGCACTAGAATAAAACCTAACATAATCTATCAAATAATCTGAGTGCTGGAGACGTAGAAACTACAGGTTAATCGAAATTTTATTGATGAGATCACAGTATATGTTACAAATGAGTTAATCATATATTAATAGAGTTCTTGTTTACATATACAAGTGTAGGTAGGCCTCTATTATATCACTATGATTATACATAAACTAATTTGCTAGTGATGCTATTTTTTTACTATCTGTCCCATAATCATTAAAAATAAATAAATATTAGTAAGAAAGACTATGTGACAAATGATAAATGATAGCATCAATAGAAAATTAATTTATTTATAATCACAGTGACATAATATAGGCCTACCTACACTTGTATATGTAAACAAGAACTCTTTTAATACATGATTAACTCATTTGTAACATATACTGTGTCTCATCAATAAAATTTCTATTAACCTGTAATGCCTTTTGGACAATTTTTAAAATTATAATTAATAAATTGGGAAAACGAAAAGTAAAGTGAAGTGAAGTTTTCCATAATACAGGCCATGGAGGTCCAGAATGCTCCAGGAGTTTGAGGTTCCCATTTTTTAGACAATCGGTAAGGTTGCCAGCCTTACGCACTAGCCGCCTTTACCCCCATTATTGCTCCTGGCACTCATTTCTGTTAGAGGCTGAGTCGACTTCAGGGCCATAGTTCCACCAGAAGGATTAGGCCAATTAAAAAACTCCAATTACCTCATCGGGGATCGCACCCGTGAACTTCCGGTTTGTAGCGCGTAGCGCGTCGCCTCAACCACTACGCTAAGGCGTACTCCTGGGAAAAGGGAGAATTAAGTAAATAAACAAAGAAAGGAAGAAGTTGGAATTAAAACGGACAGAAATAAAATAAATGAAGGAAAGAGAGATTTTAAACTTTCTAAAATGTGTGAATCCAAGGCAAGAGCTCCGGTTGTATCAGCATGAAGCGCAGCTAAGATATAAGCGCTTATATTATCCGAAAGAGCTTATAGCATGTTTTATTATGAATGAGGCTGGAGAAGGAAGTTTAATTCGAAAAGTTTCCCATCTCCAAGTAGAATCAGGGCCTGCCTCAAGAACAACATCCTCAAGCTGTTTAGCGAGACAGTCGATATTTCAAACAGGGGGCTTTGCGTTATTTATAGCTTGTTTCTATGAACGAACCAATAAAATGTTATGTTACATTCTATTTATATTCTGATGTATTTCAATCTGAAGTTTTATGCCTAAGGGAAATGAAGATTATACTGAAGAATTTAGAAGTTAGTCTTTCTTGTAAAAAGACTTGTTGCTCTACAGAAATTAAGTTAGTTTTAAAATTTAAATATAGAATTGAAATACTCAACTGGTGTTTGGTCTCTTCTATGTCGCCAGTTTAGCTCTTTTCAATAGACATTTGCTGTGTTTCAAAGGAGAACAACTGACACTTCTCTTTCTCAATTCCTTGTTCCCAATGCTTAGTTTTAGGAAAATTAAAAAAATGAAAAAAAAACTATAAAATTTAGTAATGTTATTAAGTGCCAGAATGGTACTTTTTGAGACTGTGAACGGGAAAATGTCTGTCCGTCTGTCTGTCCGTGTGCCCTTGTGTCTGTATGCTCGATAACTCAAACACGCTGTATTGGATATTCATAATGTTTGGTATACGCATTTATAACGTCCATGGGAAGAAGTCTATTTAGTTTGGACAAAATCGATTGGCTGGTACCGGAGTGATGCCCAATTTAGTGCCTATTTTATGATAGTATATTAGACAGAATATATCAAATGCAAATTAGATCTCATGACAACATACTGTTCTACAATGTTAATATACGGCTTTGGAAGTTACACTACAGGTAGCTTTGACAAATAACACTAGCCACTTAGGCCTATTCCTTCACATATGCTTATCAAACCAGACCTTTGTTCTTTCGTAAGCCCTGCTTAATGAATCGATCTGGAACTTAACTCGAAAATCGATTGGAAAAATAACGTATTTTCTGCACTATTATCACTGATTAAACAAAAGCATTCAGGCACAATGTTACATCAATTTATCTGATTGTATTTATTATTTATGCATCTACTAGCATGTGCCCGCGGCTTCGCCCGCGATAATTATTTCAAAAATTAAAAATTAAGAGCATAATAGTTAAATCATTATATTTATTAACACCTAAATCACGTGGACTACATACCACGATTAGATAGCGTCACCTGGTAAAAGCAACCTCAGATTCGAGTTCCTTGGTCCAGAAAACCCCTGTATAGTGAGTTTCGTCCAAATAAAACAATGTTTGACCATATTAGGGCTTACAACATTCAAGCGATCGCGAAAGTTTCATTTCAAGGTATGACAAAAATAGACAAAGCCAACTGTAATTGTCAAACTTCCATTTAATTTACTTCCATACCCATCTGAAACCCACTGGCAACAATATGTTTTAATGTCAAATGTGATTCAGATTCGATAATTCTGTGTAAGAAGGGATTAAGTATTCTCAAAAACATTTGATTTTTGGCATTTAAAATCAGAATTTTTCAAAATCCTTTCTTAGCGAGCACCTACTTTATGAAACGAAGGTACTGTCAAAATTCCAAGTCTCTACCTGTTATAGTTTAGGCTCTACGTTGATTCCTGTCAGTCAGGACAAAGCCTGAGTCAGAGATTAGTCAGCCTGATTGTTTATTTTTGAAGATACTGCTGTATCCATTTTAATTTTACCTTAAAAATGCGTTCAGACGTGTTATATAGTAACGTATAACAGCTATATTAAAACATATATCTGTTTTCATTTTTTGTTTAGACTCTCGATATTCAAATACTTTCATTCTTGAATTGTTGATAGTAAAATGTGTTTTAATGAACATATAATATAATAAGTATGCTGGAACTACCTTTTCACAACTAAGGATCTCCTCGAAAACGTGTAAATATATATTCTTTAAGACATAATTATAAAATTTGAAAATTTGAAATATTGATAAGTTTGTAACAGTAACGTTGTAGTACGTCTACAGAAATTTTGAGGAAAGACCCTTTTGTAATGGGATCATTAGAGTTAAAAGAGGAGCCCAATGTTTTGCTATCCCTGCTACCTGGTATTTTAAAAATTACTTCTTTAATTTATTTGTGCAAAATAACCAAACGTAACTAACAGTAAATTATAATGCAAATAAATTGCACACGTGGCAAACAATAAGAATGTAACGTATTGGACTAGCATTAGGAAGGTCCCAGCTTCACATCCCGTGACCGGTCAATTTGACATGAGGTTTTTCATGGTTTACCAAATTGGATATTTACATACCATGAATCATCCTCACCACTTCATCCTGTATCATATCCACTTAAAATGAATATCAGTTGAAATTTACTCCATAAAATACACTAACAATAGAGAATAATTGACAATAAATAGTTCCAAGGTCTACCCTACTGTATAGACACAGATCCCGAAGTACTGATATGACCTCGTATCTAAAAGGAGTATAACACAGCTGAATTTAATAAGAATATAATAGAAATAGGCTAGTTAAGGTAGATGTCCTTAATCTGGCATTATAATTCCCCAGTTCCTCATCTCGAAAAGCTCAATAAAGCAGTCCCTATTTCCTGTTTAATTTTACACGCTTTTACTGAAACACTCTGTATTCGAGTTGAAACCAAATATAACAGGAGGATATGCATGGCCTACTTCGATCGCTGCGATGTGAAATAAGTTGCAATTATTGCCCGACAAAACAAAACATAATCAGAATTTGCTGTGGCAGGAAAAATATCGGATACATTCGTAATAATTCTGAGAACTGGATCTCGTTACACGAGGCGATGATACAATGTTGTCATCGATAGAAACAAGAGTAGGAATCGCTCCAGCTCGATGATAACGCGCCAGAAGGGATAAAACAAAAACCAACGGACGGGATAATGAGAATCACATATTGTGGATATCTCCACTGCAAAAAAAAAAAAATCCATAAGCAAATGAAGTTAGCGTTTATATAAAAACAATCAGACTTCATTTAATTACTTGTTTCGCTAGATATAAGAAATTCTGTGATTAATCCTTAACCATGGACGTGTTTATTCTGTTACATTAACTTGTTTGTGAAGTCTGAGTGACCGCTTTGAACAATGAAAAATCTTTAAAAAATTAAAAAATTTTATTTTTATTTCAACTGTGATTATACTCCTTTTACCTTCGAGGCTATATCAGGAGTTCGGAATCTCTGTCTATAACTTACAGTATGTAAGTTTCTGTAACTGCTTCTGTTGTCGGTGTATATAATGGGGTAAATTTCAACTGATATTAATTTAAATGGAAATAATACAGGATGAAATGGTGAGGATGATTCATAACTAAAAAAATAGCTCCGTGGCGCTAACATCTCACGAGGGACAAGGCCTACCACCCGACCGCTGCGCAATCTACCATAGGCATACGGCACGATTTTGGGGGCATGTGGTCAGCATGCGGACACCCACGGCCGTTAATGGTGGTTTCCATGACCGGAGCCGCTACTTCTCTATCAAATAGCTCCTCAATTTGAATCACGAGGCTGAATGAACCCCTACCACACCCCTCTACCTTAAAAAAATCCGAGGAGGTACCGGGGACCGAACCCAGGCCGACGGATCTGCAGTCAGCGACATTAACCAGAAGACCACGCCGGCGGTCGAGGATGGTTCATGGTATGTAAACATCCAATTCGGCATTTGCCTTTACGGCTGGGGAAACGATGAAAAAACCCATGTCAAATTGGTAAGCCACGGGATTTGAACCTGGGACCTCCCGAATGCGAGTCCAAGACGTTACCATCTCGGCCACCTCGATCGGTAAATTTAAATTATTATTGAAGCAAATTGACTCCTAAATGTTTAAGTATCACCATTATTTTATGGAGTTTTTAAGGCATACATTTCAGTCACTGCACCACCAATGCGAATTAATGAACTGTTACGAAGATATGTTAATATTTTTTTTTTCAAATGAGCAGCTAATTAACATAAAAGCTTATTCAGAATCATCATTCTCATCGCTCTCAACCAGATATTAAACAAATTACAATTACAATTACAATTACAATTTATTGTTTCAAATTACACGAAAAATATACATAAAAAGTTGATACACCACCCGAAGAAGCAGAGCTTGTGTTCGGGGGTGGTTCAGTTCTATATATGAGAAAAACTTATACTAAATAATTACTTAAAACAATACAAAATTTAGAGAAGTATGACAGAATACATGTATAAAAGGTTGAATTGAGTTATTCATTTAAAGCTTTTAGCTCTTAGTATAAGCCCCTCGTGTACAAAATTGAAACAAAATCTTTAAATACGTTTCTGAGAAAACCACGACAAACGAAATTTTCTTCATGTTAAGTGGAAGGAAAAATAGAGAAAGTCGTGATCAATCTTCGTGTCAAATTCCTAGAAAATACCTATACAGAGTTTTGTTTTCATACGATTTTTCTTTCTTAAGCTAGGCTTTTTACAGACACCTGCTCACACAGACATGTCTCTGAAAACATATTTATATTTTTACTTCCTCTGCCCGTACCCTAGGTACTATAGGTAGAGGAAGTATTGTTTTCGATCGAAGTTGAGTATTTAGCATATATACACGTTTCAAGGCCACCTGAATCCAAAAATACTATTTTTGGAAACATATCTGTGTGTCTGTCTGTCTGTGAACACTCTAGCTCCAAAACGGAAAATCGTATGAAAACGAAATTTCGTATTTGGGTCAGGTACCTTCTGAAGATGTGAGGATAAGATTGGCGACTATTTTCTCTTATTTTTAAGGGGACTTTACATGAAGAAATTTTCGTTTTTCGCGATTTTCTCGAAAACGGCTCTAACGATTTTCTTTAAAATTTGCACATGTGTTCCTTTTACTGAGAGCTACAATTTTTATTTGAAACTTTTTTTCGAAAAAATTTTTCTGAGGGTAGTTACAAGCCACCCACTGTTCACCCACTGTTTGTAGAAAGTTTGTCTTGCGTGATGAACAACTGAATACGCGCTCTTTCACGGCCTCTTATTCTATATAAGAATGTGAAGTGAGAAAGATGTATTGTTGGCCATGCATAGAGTAAAGAAGTATCTGAGGGAAATATTAGATAAATTTCGGAAATTATATTTTACGGCGGGAAGTTCAATAAACGTCTGCAGTCACTTGTTCTTTTTTTTTAAGATTGTTATATAGCTTCGCTTTTAGTCGCATCATTGAACGAAGAGGTATTTATGGGATAATTAGCGTAAAATTGTGTCTTGCGATTCTGTACAAGGATATGTGAATACTGCTAACTTTTATTTGGGCAGAGGAAGTTATGTGACTTTCACAACAGATTTTTATGGTAAAATCGCAGCTTCGGATTTCGGGATCGATCAGAATAAGAAAACCTAGATCCGTTCGGATTAATGAACAAAAGAAGTGGTGTCTGAAATATATTAAATCATTTAACCTTCAATGCAAAGCGCGGTAGTCAACAAAAGAATTAGCAAACAAAAAGGTTCAAATGACAACCGAGCAAAGCGAAACAAAACAAATGGGATTTCCTGCATTCTTTTTGGCAAGGAACCTGCCTCTTCTTTTAACAATTGGGACGAAGAGCATAAATTAGTAGGGGATGAAATATTGGAACCTGCAGCTATAAATCTGTTTCACGCTTATGCAGTGGTTCTTACTATAAGACGAATTGGAAAGGAGAGTAAAGGAAACTCCAAGCAGAAACAAGATTATTTCCAAAGAAATTTCCACTTCTGTGGTGCCTTATTTCTTTACATGCACTGCGTGTGCGAAAAAAAAATCCCGACAGATTTTTTCAATTAAATTTAGTGACATTGCTTTTAATATTACATGAATAAAATATGTCTCAAATTTGAATTATCTAGGATGCAATGTATCCCTTAATTAAGAAAATTTTCAAGACATGTGTGGAACTATTAAAAAAACACTAGGCAATAAAACTAAGAAAGATGCACAATTAAAGTTCTACAAAACTATCATTATCATTAAAATTAATATCAGTGGAAATTTAAAAAACGGCATAAAGACAAACCAACAGTTGCGCATCAATAGTTGCATGGCCTACTGTTACACATACTGAACCTGAACTCCTGATAAGGCCTCGATACTCAGAGAAGTAGGTCTATAAATAAAGATAAATTTTAAAAAATAAATCGTGGATTCAATTTTACTTGTTTTTTATTTTAAGGAATATAAATTTTAAAAAAACAATACAAGGTGTTAATGAATAACACCGAAATATTTTACCTGTGTGTAGAGGGAACATAGACAAGGAACTAATAATAATAATAATAATAATAATAATAATAATAATAATAATAATAATAATAATAATAATAATAATAATATCCAAATACTTAATTAACATTATTAATTTGTATACATATTTTTATCATAGAAATTACCAATAAAACCCTTAGTTAGTTTTATATGTCGTTATACGTCTATAAATAATTTCCAGTACATTGGTGGAACATTGCATCATAAATTCATTTACAGCGTGTACTAGTGGAAAATTAAAAAGCTTCACAATGAAGTTTATCAACAATGAAATGTTTAAGTTTAAGTTCATTGTTCTTAAAGCATATACCTTACATAGAATGCAATTGAACTCGTCACATGATAAAACACAAATACACTAGGCTATATAAACAAAGACACCGATTAATCCCACAAATAAAAAAAACTCAATTTACAAAATTTGGAATTAATCATTTGGATATATAAATCAATTTAAAACACAGACAATAAAATTTAAAAAAAATACATAGATAATATAATACGAGTAAAACAAAATATGTGCTAAATGACAACACTGTCTGGTCCAGAATAAGCAAAAAGTGAGATTAGGCCTATTATTGTTAGGCATTTTTAGTTGCACTTGATGGGTGGATTTCCTGGTGTAGTGCAATCAATATTACCACTAAACAGTAGGCCTAAAAAAGTAAAGCAAAGTAAAGTGTTCCCTATTACAGGCCATGGAGGCCCAGAGGTTTCCGGGAGGTTGAGGATCCCAAATTTTTAGGTATTCGGCACATGTAGGTGGTGAGGTTGTCAGCCTTAAGCACCGGTCGCCTTTACCCCCAGGATTGCTCCTGGTACTCATTTCTGTTAGAGGCTGAGTCGACCCCAGGGCCATAGTGCCACCAATTAAAAAACTCCAACGACCTCATCGGGAATCGAACCCGCGACCTTCTGGCTTGTAGCGCAGCGCCTCAACCACTACGCTACGGGGTATCATTGAAAATCGAAATGCTTCTTGGCGCTATTAAAACTCTGTTAATAAATTCAATGGGATTAATTACATGAGTAGGGAATTTCATCTTTCACTATTGAACACTATTGAACCACATGGTCTACCTCGACAGTCAGATTTCCTATCTCCGTGAACTTAAAATCTCTTTCCACAGTAATACCAAACTGACGTTGCCCTCTGTTAACCCTTAAACCGGTAATGTATCGTATAGGATACTTTACTTTGTCTTAAAACTTGTTATCACGAATAAGAAATTGGAAGGTACGTTTCAATTTCATGTGAATTACAGAGTAAGGTACACGAAATAAACTATGAGATTAATCATTGCGTTAACTGTTTTCTTTGCAGTCCGTCACTGGTTTATAAATTTCGTGAGGAAGTTAGTCTGACCAATTTAAGGGTTAGAATTTTCCAAAAAATTTCCAAATATGTTCATTCCATCAAGAAATTTAATCAGGCCGATATTTTTTTTTTCAAATTCGCCATGATCGTTTTCAGATGATTGTTCTCTTACGAGCGGTTAAGTTTTACCCTGGTCAAATACCACGTTTACAACTAGATCATGATTGATGCATCAGAAACTGTGGAGGAAGAGGGCAAAATGCGAACTTTACCACGGTAAAATTTTGATCGAGACATATGACAATACATCAGTTGGTTAAGAAATTGGCTTCCTTAAACATATTTTGATTATACGTTTCTGAAGTGTTATCAATGGTCAAGGACCATTTTTGAAATACCATATCATAAGAGAATACCATATTGTATGACAGATTGTAAGTCTGATATTTTAGAATTAACGTAGTTGGGATATATGAACGTATAATAAACATCTTTATTAAATTTAACTTTCCGATATCGACGCAATATTATTCTCGTAATAATGTCTAAGTGATTATATTGGAGGCACGTATCCAGGTAACAATTACACTAATTAACCTGGAACCTGATAGATGTCACGTTTGTTACATTATCCTGTCTTCTTAATTAATTTCGGCTAATTGCGGCCAGCAGCGCTTACGTTTCAGCGACAACAGCGACACAATGATGGACAGAAATTAGTGTGGTCAAAACATCTCATTCAATAAACTATGTCATCGAATTAATCACCACTTTAAGTGCTCAAGCATTATTCACGTTTGGAGGCTTTACTGCTAGAGTCCTCCATTATGGTGCTGGTTTATTCTTTTATTGTATTCATTTTTCGCATCAAAAAGTCTGGGTGATATTAAGTTACTTTTTTTTAGGTAGTTTTCGAAGAAAAATCTACCTATTGCAATGGATACCATGTCATGATTTTCGAAAAATTCTTTCTTATCTTTACGTTTCATGCCTCCCTAAGTACGAAACCACCGCCCGTTCAAATGTTTTTTTGTGATATATATATATCTTTACACGCTAGCGACCGTAATTTTGAAGATATTTGAACCAAATTTTATTATGTTATTTCTAGGCCCAATAGTTCGGACAAGTTCGTTAATGAGCAAAATTGGCCCAAGGGGAGGGGTCGGGGTTGAAATTTTGAAAAATTTATATTTCGGCCCCTATGAAGTATAGAGGGAATCTTTGTTTGAATAAATTACAGTACTCCCTATGGAGTTCACAGTGACACCAACGATTCGGGGGTTTTGGGGGTACGAGTGGGGGGATGGAAATTCGAAATTGTTGAAACTACGTCTTGTGGGGTATCGTTGAAAAGCTCTTGATGAGTACTCTACAAATCAATAACTAGTTTCTCGATAGCTCTCATATAAGGCGAGATTTGAATGTTTGAAAAAGTTCTCTTTCCTCTTTTTTGCAGTTATTATTGCGGGTTTGTCATGCCAAGGCTAAAGAAGAAGAGTGCTACGCAGCGACAATAAATTAAACCAAAAGCACTTCGAAATCTACCTCAGCCTGTAGGCTTGCCTAAAGGGATTTTTACTATCTTATACGAGTATGTGTACCCCGGAGATATAGTAATAACAGAATTAATAATAATAACTTTATTGATCATTGAGCAATTACAATAATGCAATAGATCTCGTCAGTGTAAGAAATCAGAATATGATACAGTACAAAAAGACATATAGCCTATCATTAAAACGCTTACTTAAATCTTGACAATTTAAGTAAGCGTAATAACTAATAACAACATAAATAAAACAAAATAAATAATATAATAATGTATAAATAATACCTAGCACAGATTTTTAAAATTCAGATGAAGAGTAGGCCTACATTGGGTTTACTAATAACCTTCTATAAAGTGTATCTTTGAATGTATTTAAGGGGAGGTTTCTTATGTGGTTTAGGAGACTGTTGTATAGAATTTTTAAAGTTTTGAGTAGTCTGTAGTAGGGTACATTAAGTTTGGCCATATTACGTGTCTGATGATTATGAACATGATGCCTTTAATGTAGGGTTTGTTCATTTACCTTCGTATATATCAGAACATCATAAATTAATAAATTTATAATTGTATTTTGGAGGATATAAACAGAGGTTTACAATGTTCGTTCTTCTTTGAGTTTGTTAGGATCATAATGACTTTTTTATGATTAGAACACCATCGATACCTATCCCATATTCCATAGAACTAAACCGTATCTCAATGTGCTCTGAAAATTGGCAACGTAAGTAATACGTAAATAATCTGCTGAGACATGATTTCTTAATGTTTCAATTAGGTATACTCTAGATAATTTCTTGCGTACTTGTTCAATATGTATTTTCCATGAAAGTACATTTTGTCCATTTTTACGAAAATGGGATAATTATACACCAATATGTAAAGGTAGGGGCAAAAAAAGCGGACCGACTCTTGTAGCTGATGGGGGAAGGATTTTCCCAAATATGAGGATATTTACAGATAATTGTGACGCTATAGCTCGAGTTACGACCCTTCTACATTAACTCTAATGGGTTTCGAAATGGGCTAAGTCAACAGTCGACACTAGAACAAATTTCAATACATTCCCTGCTATCCTATGAATGCCGCTAGGCATGCGCAGTGGCTCATATCGGCAACTTAGATATTTTAGTCGGTTCGCTTTTTTTTTCCTACCCGTACGTTTTTTTTAACCTGCCCAGAAGTAGAGAACGATATTTCCTACACGTAACTTGGTGGAAGTTACACGCTTTTAAAAGAACACCAAGTCCACTTCTATTTAGAGAAATACAACACCATCTGGACAAAGCTTTCTAAAGTTTCAGCTCACTGTACGACGAAAAAAGAAAACTCTGAAAATCCTCCTCTTGTTATAGGAAGAAGTATGTTGTCAAACAGCAAGTACCTCCATCAAAATTTGTACAATTATAAGTGCAACACGAGAAGATGAAAATACTGTTCAAACAATTAAGACAATTAAGGAACGATTTTATTTGTAATAACTCAGAGTTTCAATTTTGTTCTTACTACTTTTCCTTTTTCTTTTTACTTTGTTCTTTCATTTTTATTATTACTTTTTTAGGTATTGATTTAATTATATTTTCTTTATGTATTTGTAATTTGTATTTTGTAATGTAAATGGCTGAACTGTGCCCGGGCACGAGCGCTTGCTCATTCGGGTGGTTTTGTTTTGTATAAATATTTATTATATAAATACTGGCAAATAAATAAATAATTTAAACTGCTCTCCTGTAGAGTTTGCTAACGTGACATAGTGCCATTTATCTCCGAAGTACAGACATTATCTTGGAAATTCTGTGAATTCAGGTCTATAGGTCTGATGCTCAAAAAGGAAATGAATAATGTTTCAGGTTATATGTAACTATGGCAACTATGGAGGTTTTAATGTACATTGCAATGCTTCACTCTTCGCTGATGACCTGGTTATGTCGCAATCGTAAATTAAACACTGACGTTTACGATCGTGTTTATCGCTTCATGTAAAAACTGCATTTCAAACATCCCCAACTCACGTGCATAATGTAATGTGCTTAAGTATACAGCGTACTTTTATGACGTGTAGAGAATGCATTATAACTCAAATGAAATTTTAAGCTCTTTGAAAGTGTTATAAAGCCATGAGCAGGTAGTTATCTAACTTCATTATCCACAAAGTTGATATCTGTATCATTATTGTTTTATCTTATTTTCACTAATTTAATTAAATTATTCATGCTATTTTGTTTGTTACTATTTTGACCATTAGTTCTGCGGTATTCTATATTTGGGAAAAGATATCCAGAAAAATATAGAGATACGAACTATAATAAAATTATTACAGGTACCCTATGATTCAAGTATTTTTGTAGTAATGTTAATAACGTAACTAAGAGAACTTCAAGTAATTACTTTGAAAACGTAATAATATATTACATATTAGTTCAATTAAAATTTGAACGATCATCAATTAAAAAATCAAATGTCTACACTTGTAGGATGACTGAAGTGCTGAGAGTGATTTCTAAACTATTTGTGCAGCAACTTTGAAATTTGACACTTAAATAAAAATATAAAGAAAATAACATATTAAACTGACATATGATACTGCAATTTATGTTAAGGTTTTAGTTAAGTGTTTCAAATTTCAAAGTTAACTTATAGAACAAATAGTTTAGAAGTCACTCTCAGCACTTCAGCCATCCCATAAGTGTAGATGGACATTTAAAAATTATTGTTTTAAAAGAAAAATTGAAGTCTATCTCCTCTGACGAAATATAAATCTGAATTTTTTTAACATTCTTTGAAACTTGCTTTACATATTTATTGATGGCTTTTTAAAAAATCTTATTTATACTTTTTATTTTAAAAAAATATTTCTCGTAAGAAAACTAAAATGATGAATTAGAAATTAATACAGAAAAATCTAAGTATATGATCATGAAACGTCAAAATATTGAGGTACAAAATATTAGAACAGCCGGTAAATCGTTAGAACAAGTGGAGAAATTGAAATATCTGGAAGCAATAATTGCAGACACAAATAATGTTAAGGTAAAAAATTAAGTGTCGAGTGAAATCAGGAAATGCGTATTTTTATGCAGTTTAGAAACTCATCTTTTCGTCTTCTGTCCATAAATCTAAAAATAAAAATTTAAAAGACAAATATCATGCCGGTTGTATTATATGGATGTGAGACATGGTCGCTTACTCTTCGGGAAGAATATTATTTGAGAGTGTTCGAAAACAGACTGCTTAGGAAAATTTTTGATCCCAAAAAGAGATGAAAATGGGGACTGGTGAAAACTGCATAGTGACGAGCTTCATAACCTGTAACTCTTCACTGGATATAGTAAGGGTAAATAAATCCTGGAGAATGAAATGGGCTGATCGTGTTTGGCGAATGGGGTAGGAAAGACATATCCATCTTAATTATTGTTTTCGCCAGACATACCCCAATCTTTCTGAAACTTTTTCTACTTTTCCGCTTTAGATTTGACTTTTTTCTGTTTGACAACCGTGCCCAAGTCAGGTCTCGAACACGCAGCCTCCTTCACCACTGCTCCATGGCAGCATGTCAGAGCTACCGCGGCTAAGAAGACCAGCGATATTAATTGCTAAGTCTAGTAATGAATATGGAAGCTTCCTTAGCTTTCTTCAGGAAGCAGTAGCCTACTACTGCTTCAGAAGCATTTTTATGATGAGCTCTCTTGATGGTGATTACCCCTACCACTGGTGGGCTATGCACTGCTATTTTTATTGCTAACGTTGCGTAAAGAATCACGTTTGTGGGAAGCTGAGAACACATCATCTGGAATCAAATGAATGGGGAGTTACTTCAGGCCTAAGTGGTGTCGAATTTCAAGGGAATACGCTAAGCTCTTCAGCTTCACTTCTTACCCTCAAAATGGTGGTGGCTTCGCATAAATCAATAACACCCTCTTTACCGCTCTCATGTTCTCCATTTCGCGGTTCTAGTAGATAATATGATAAATGTGTAAACGATATAATTCTTTATCACTTCAAAATGCTCTTCTGAATTTTGACTTTTCATTGAATCAGTACATAGGACTTCTTCAAACTGTTATATGTTCCATATGATTTGGCTTAATTTTTAGATTGTCTTGTTAAATTAATTGTAGTTATTGTAAATCATTTATGTATTTTTTTCTTTATCCTCATACATTCGTTCATTTATTGTATTGTATTTTTATACTGTACAACATGTATTGGCGAAACTACGCCAACTGTAATTGGGATTTATTCCTGTAGTTGGAAGAATAAAATAAATAAATATTATTGTGAATGCAAGATTACCTCATGGGATTACTTACTTACTTCCTTTTGTTTATTACAATTTTTTTATTATTATTACAAATTACAAAATACAAATTATTACAAAATTATTACAAATACAAATATAAATAATATAAACACAATTAGTACAATTTCAAAAGAGTATTTACTCAACGGCAGTAGACAATTCCTCAGCAATCTAAAGGAATATTATCTATTTATGCAACCCAAAGGTTCATTGGCACGCTTACCTGAACCCGCCATTCAACCCTATTCTGCGCTAACGTCATCCAAACATTCCTCGCAAATCCTACTTCCCTTAAATCTAACCTAATATGGTCCTCCCACCTACGTCTAGGTCTTCCAAGTGGTCTTTTCCCTCCGGGCTTCCCATTCAATACTTTTGAGATATGTCTTTCTCCCCATGCGTGCAACATGTCCAGCCCATTTCATCCTCCGTGATTTGATTACCCTTACCATATCCGGTGAAGAGTACAGTCCCCATTTCATGGGATTACTTAGTAATAAAAGATTCAATCGAATAATCATATCTGAACAAAGAGAAGCAAATAGAAAAAAATCCCTTTAGGCAGGCCTACAGGCGGAGGTAGATT
Organism: Ectobius pallidus; assembly: GCA_964059195.1. Classification (NCBI taxonomy): domain Eukaryota; kingdom Metazoa; phylum Arthropoda; class Insecta; order Blattodea; family Ectobiidae; genus Ectobius; species Ectobius pallidus. The sequence continues at coordinate 28,278,414 of CAXKWD010000004.1, read as the reverse complement.
TCGAAGTGCTTTTGGTTTAATTTATTGTCGCTGCATAGCACTCTTCTTCTTTAGCCTTGGCATGGCAAACCTGCAGTAAAGAGGAAGAGCCTACATTCAATTGTTTTGACAACAATAATAGGATATAAAATTCTGGGAGGCTGTGCGCAAGATCAGCAATGAATAAAATTAGCAAAGCCGCTAAACAAGACAAAATTATGATATTATAATAATTCTTTCAAGTGTTGTTATTTTCAAACATTAAAATCTCGCGTCATATGAGAGCTATCAATAAACTATTTATTGATTTGTAGAGTACTCATCAAGAGCTTTTCAACGATACCCCACAAGATGTGGTTTCAAAAGTTTCGAATTTTCATCCCCCACCCCCACCCCCACCCCCACCCCCACCCTCACTCGAACCCCCGAATCGTTGGTGTCACTGTGAACTCCATAGGGAGTACTCTAATTTATTCAAACAAAGTTTCCCTCTATACTTCATAGGGGCCGAGATATACATTTTTAAAAATTTCAACCCCCAATTTTTCTCATTAACGAACTTGTCCGAACTATTGGGCCTAGAAATAACATATTAAAATTTGGTTCAAATATCTTCAAAATTACGGCCGCTATCGTGTAAAGGTATATATATATATATATATATAAATATCACAAAATTTTTTTTTGAACGGGCGGTGGTTTCGTACTTAGGGGAGCATGAAACGCAAAGATATGAAATAATTTTTCGGAAATCATAAAGTGGTATCCATTGCAATAGGTAGATTTTTCTTCGAAAATCTACCTAAAAGTATATAAATCGGATAACTCAACTTTTTGTTTTGACCCTCAAATAAAAATTCTCATCAACAATAGCTAATTTACCTAATAATTAATTACATAAATGGCTATGTAAAATATTCTTGGAGTGATAACTTTTGTAGGTAATAATACGTACTTACATACTTATTTACTTACTTACTCAATGGCAGTAGACAATTTACTAAGTAAGCTAAAGGAATATTTTATGGAACCCGAAGGTTCATTGCCGCGCTTACCGGAGCCCGCCATTCAACCCTATTTTGTGCTAACTCCATCCAACCATCCCTCGCAAATCCGACTTCCCTTAAATCTATCCTAATATTGTCCTCCCACCTGCGTCTATAGGTCTTCCAAGTGGACTTTTCCCTTCGGGTCTCCCCGTCAATATTTTTGAGATATGTTTTTCCTCCCCCATCTGCAGGTAATTTTACAATTTCTAAAACGAGTTGGCTATTGTATTGAAAGGTTTACTGAAAATATAAACAAGCTTAAGTAAAATATGGCTTTTCCAAACGGAGAATAAATAAACAAATTAATACCATAAACAGGGGTGCCCACCCCCCCAAACTTCATGACTCACCTCCCCCCCCAAACTTCATTGTTCACCCCCCCCCCAACTTCATTGCTCACCCCCAACCCGATTGGCTGTCGACAAGGGCGCCCATATGATATTTTCTAGAGGGGGGGGGCAATTTTTTTAATTAATTAATTTTTTGTCGCTTCAACTTCTTGGGCCACTTTGTAACATTATATTAATAATATAATAAGTGCAACAAGGACATAGCCAGAAAATAATTGCGGGGAGGGTCGAACGTGCTGGGGGGGTTTGGAAAACCCCCAAAAAAGGGGGTCGGGGGTCCAACCTCAGAAAATTTTTAAAAATTGAACCAATGAAAATCACATTTTACGCTATTTTAGCACAGAAAAACTAGTTAGGAAATTTGTTTACCATACTCTAAGACATGCCAATGTAAATAAGAAATCATTTCCTAAGCGGGGAGTCCACCCTGGAAAATTTTTAAATATTGAACTAATGAAAATAACATTTTACGCTACATTAGCACTCAAAAACTTGTCAGGAAATTTGTTTACCATACTCTAAGACATGCCAATGCAAACAAAAAATTATTACCTAAGTCGGGTGTCCACCCCCGGGACATTTTTTAATATTGAACTAATGAAAATCATATTTTACTCTATTTTAGCACTGAGAAACTAGTTAGGAAATTTGTTTACCAAACTCTAAGACATGCCATTGTAAATAATAAATCATTATCTAAGTGGGGGTCCACCCCGGGAAAATTTTTAAGTATTGAACTAATGAAAATCACATTTTACGCTTTTTTAACACAGAAAAACTAGTTAGGAAATTTGTTTACCATACTCTAAGACATGCCAATGTAAATAAGAAATCATTACCTAAGCAGGGGGCCCACCCCCGGAAAATTTTTAAGTATTGAACTAATGAAAATCACATTTTACTCTATTTTAGCACTGAAAAACTAGTTAGCAAATTTGTTTACTATACTCTAAGACATGGCAACTTAAACGAGAAATTGTTACCCAAGTTATCATACTTATTACTATTTATAAGAAAAGTTGAATAACACATGGAACAGTGGACATAATAGGCCTACTCATTATGTTATGAGAAGAAAACAACTGCTATATCATATTTGACACACCAACAAATCTTGTTTAATTAAATATATTTTTTTTAAATAAAAATACAGAATTTTAGGTTTTGACTTTTGGGGGTCAAAACCCCCTGAACCCCCCCTTTCCTAATCCACTGTGGATTCTGCTTCCATGTTGTCGATTTGGTAAAACTTCAGCATACTGTTTAAGTCTCTACTGACTTTCAAATAACTGTCTTAAAATAAAAACACCTGACTAATAATTATTAATATACATATTTTCCCTTGCGCCCCCCCCACCCCCGGGTATGGGCACTAATTTATTGACTATTCACTTCTAAAGAATTAGAAGAGACCTTTTAAAGTTATAAAACTTGACGTTTTTATTTTAACATATAAAACTCTAATTTTTCAACAATTTTCAATCCCCCCAGAAAATTCTTAAAACGATAATATTTTGCCCCCCCCCCAGAAATTTCAATGAGGCAGTCTGCGTCTTAACCCCCCCCTGTGGGCACCCCTGCCATAAATAAATAAAACTTATTAATTTAAAAATATGTTCACAGAACTAACAGAAAATACTTTTCTGTCAAATAATAACTCTCTTACTGAAGAGAGAACACTAGCGATATGTAAAAATGTAACACAAATCTGAAAAAATAGTTTTTATCTTCCTTCTGCGTTATTAGTCGCAACATTCAAAGAAGGGGCTATAAGGTATTTATAGCATAATTAGAGTAAAATTGTATCTTGCGATTCTGTATAGGATATGTGAATACTACTAACTTTTATTTGGGCAGAGGAAGTTATGTGACTTTCACATCATATTTTTAAATTAAAGCAATAACATAAACTGTTGTTGCGAATAATAAGTATCTCTAAATAAATGCATTTTTTTTTTTTTTTTTTTTTAGAAAATGTAAAAATCTCATAATCAAAGTGTCTTGTCTATGTCCCCTCTAAACACAGGTAAAATGTTTCGGTGGTATTAACACACTCCATACTACTTATGTTCTAAGGTACCGGTATTTAATTCGCTCCCCTCTCATATCACATCACAAAAAACTGAAATTTCATTTAAGAAAATGCTCAAATCCTTTCTTTTATCAAACTGTTTTTATAATATAAATGATCTCTATTCTTTGTAAGTGTGTATATACTGTATTCTTAAATTTTCATTCAATTTTTATAATTCATCTTCCATATACTGTAAAAATAGAGTTAGAAATAATATTAAAATGTATAATGTAGTAAAATGTAGCATGTTTAAATATTGTACATGTATTGAATATTTGTATGTAAATTATTAATTTGTAAATGTGTATGTTAAACTTTAAGAAATGTAGTTTATAAGTATATGTAAACTTATAAGTATAGGACAATGAAAAACACTGTACTGTGTAAGAAAATAAACTAACTAACTAACTAACTAACTAACTAACTAACTAACGCACGCACAGTGTAACCAAGTATGGCTGGCCTGGGACATTCTTTCGTGATGTGATCCCTTTTAAGCTATGACATGGAGTAAAGCTTGTGAGGTGGATTACATTTTGTGATCACCCTGCAGTTATTGCTGGAATCGTGTAAGCTCTGAGAATATTGTTTGGAACAATAACTCTATCCAGGCGGCAGAGTAACCAACTTTGTAATTACGAGGCGTGATAATGAGAAATTGATCCGTACTCACCCATGACTTAGCTCAAGTTTCGGTTTAGATGTTATGCCTACAGAGTTCTCTCCACTTTATTTTTTTAACAACCTGCCATGCAACAGGTTAAGGATAGCCTAGCTTTTCTAAGAAAACAGTGTGACACGTTCAATCCCACCATTTTGTGCAAATGTCAAAAGTTATGAAATTTATTTATGGAGTTTTTCTCGGCCTTGAAGCACTAGTAACTTACTGGATATTGGTAAGACAGGATGCTGTCAAAGAGTCTACTAAAACAATTTACAGTATCCTGTTATGTTTCTTATATCGACACTATTAAAAACATGTACAAATATCTTATTGTTTTTCTATGTACAGTGTGAATTTTCTACTTTTTCACCTGATGTATTGTATTGTTCAATTACTAAATTTACTAGAAAATAATTCAGAATTCGTGATTAAAAAAATTGTGGAAAATGAATCAATCTGATTTATTTATTAACTTAGAAAAACCTTACATAAGCAATCAAACGAATTTTTGTCATAACAGATTTTAAGATTTGAGGTTAGATTTTAGTACATAAGCCTACTGCTATCTTGATTAAGTGCCAGGCAGATTTATTCATTTCTTAGAAGTAGTTATTATTTGTTACATTTATGAAGATATATGTAGGCCGTGCTGCTTTGAAATAGTATTGACAAAAAGACTAAGAAGGGGAAAAACATCCAAATTAATCAGCTGACCAATGAACTAATAATATTAGTGAAGAGATTTTATGAGTAGTGTTCATATCTCTATGAAACAAGATTTTGATAACTAATAAATAATATTATGAGTTCTAATATTATTAACTAATATTATTAGCAAGTTCTATGAAACAGGGCCCAGAGCTATGGAGAGACCTATTGTACTTTCAAACATTTAACAAAAAATAGTCCTGTACGGTTGTCCGAAATTCGAACTACAAAATTTTATGTAAATGTGATTTTCATATTAAGAGAAAGACAACTTCGACATCCTACATTAAAAGACCGTATCCGCTTTTATTCCAGGTGACACTCTTTGCCTTGTTGTTTTATTGCATGTTGATATCACAAGCCCCCTATGCTCTCGTTTCGAATGAAACGATTCCGTGAACTTTTTTTTGTTTTCCTTTCTTCAATTATTAAGCCCTGCCCGTTGGATGCTCTGAATGGAATCGTACGAACATGCGCGCGGCAGTTTTTTTTTAAGTTGTGAAAGACAAAAGAAAACGCATTTGTTGTTCGCTTTTGTTTTGACGAGAACACAGCGAATAATAAAGTGGATGTACCTGGATGTCATTACGGTTCATGTCCCCTCAGTGTGACTCGGGATATTCGCCTTAAACGACTCGCAGCACAATCGGATTTGACGGCTCTCTGGTGCTGCATTTTCCCATGAGCCAATGCAGGGGTATTCAGGGGACTTGAGAAATGGTATACTGCCCCAGAAGACAGGGAAAGACAATATCAGCACTCAGCTATTTATGACCATGAAGGTTTAGAATCAAGACATGATCCTGCGGATGGTATATGGAGCATATGTCCGTGGGGAAATAATACTCCATTAATCTATTTTAGTGCTTAAACGCAAAATGTGTCCTATAGGATACAATAGATTGCCTTAAATTTGTAATAAAATAACGAAAAAATATTTTTAATACACGCTCCCTATAACAGCTGCTTGTCGGATTGTTAACACGCCGAAAAATAGTACTTCAGCGGCCTAGGCACTGAAGTTGTCATGGAAACATTTAGCGGCGTATTAAACAAAATTCAGATGGCAGTGGCCAGTCAATACCAGCCTTAACAGGGTTTGAAACCAAATACTCTATCATAAAATAACAATAATAATTCAACATTATTTCTTTATGTTAATCAGAAACTCTACCAGAATTTTTCACAAATCACGGTAACAAATATAAGCTCACATAAAAGTATGGTTTAAATATCACATCTTCGTTCACAAGAGGAACACCGCTTAACTGCAATATATTCCTTATCAAACAGCTGACGAGATTTTGCTGGAAGCAGCTCCTATTCAATGTTTCAGGTTCGGATTGAAATTTTCTCGTAATTAGCATTAATATTTTGTAAAGCTTTTCATACCTAAACTAGTTCGTAAGCACCCACCATTCTGCCTCAGACTGCCATGTTTTCTAGTGTGCCTCATGAAGTTGGGTCAATATGAGTCTCAAATCTCACAGTAGGATCCAAGATGGATAATTTACTCGTACTACCATCTGGTTTCTTGGCGATTATGTCAAATCTTTGCTGCTCCCATATCTGTTCTACATTGAAAATTCCGTTCCGCGGAACAATAATCTTTGCTTTATTAATGAAACAGGTGATAAAATAATTATGTTGACGGACATTCTATTTACATGTCTTGAATAAGTAGATGAGATTGCCTCCAGTGACATCGGTATAACTATCTGGAGTGACAAGGCTGTGGTTTAATAATGCATTGGCTCTGTGGGATGCCTCAGCTACTGGGGGCACTTTCTGAACGGAAGTCTCTGCTTTCAATTGTTCACTTGTGTTAATTTGTGAAACAATAGAAAATGGAGACAAAGAGAACAACATTGAAACAGAATGGGTAATCATAATAGAGAAAGAACAAGGGAAAGAATACTTAGATACATGTATCCTGCGTTAATAAATAAATAAATACATACATAAATATGGCATTAAACATTAATTGAAGCGTTTACTTTTATAAGGGTATAAGTGCCAAAATCATGACTATGTGGAAAAACAAGATATAGACCTACAAAAAATCGTGCTGGAGATAGACCCCAGCACTATATCTTGGAATCTATTGCTACTAACGTGGCTTTCCCTGGACGTTGGACCCTTCTGAAATGCATTTGTTTGGGTACATAGATCCATTTAAAATTATCGGCTGAAAAATCATGGTTTTGGCACTTAGACCCTTACAAAATTCAACGCTTCAATTACGACATAGGTTTCAGTTAAAGTATATCAAAGCATCAAAAATATTTAATTGTGCTTTTTTTTTTAATTCTTGACGCAAGTTTTACAATTAGGCCTAAATTCTGAATAAGAATATATAATACTAATATTTAAATTTCATAGCCATCATTTATTACATTAAATAAAAATTATGTCCACCGCGCAGGGGATACGTCCGTTCTTCTTTCGCAGCGGGTCCGGGTGCATTTCCTGGTTGGGACAAGTTACCGAGGACGGCTTTCTCCGGAGTTTTTCCGTCGAATGTCGGTTAACATTATGACCTTGTGGTCCCCGGATATCATCTTGCCGTCATTATCATCTTCACCCTTGGTCGGCATGAGCGTGTGTGCGAATGGTATGTCTTGTCCCCGGAAAAATTCCAGCTATACATGGCCCATGCTATTCATATGGGAGTATCAAGCTCTATGTTGCCAGATTTGTCTATTTTCAGAATGTAACCAAAGTTAAATAGAAACATGCATTTCTGTATGAAATTTTATTGAGAATATATTGGTAAACACGAAATTCTTACATTTTCGTTGATTTTTTTTTAAATAATAATTTTTTTTTTAAACGGAAATTTAAACATATTTTTTGTTCCGAACATTAAAACGTACAAAGAAAATGAAACAACTGCGACGAAAAAATCTCAGTTATTCGTTTTCCCTTATAGACAATGTTGATTCAAAATATTCACCGATATTTTAAAAATATTGTTTATAAAAAATAAATTGTCACATAAGGCCAGAGTACTTTTAGATTTTACACCTGAAAATGTTGTCGCTGGCTAAATTTCGTTCTATTAGTCCATATAAAAACTCCCAGCGACAAAGTTGTAGAGAAAAGTGTGAAATTATTTTTTATTATTCATTTAAAAGGCCCCGGCCAGGAATCGAACCCGTGCCCGTTGCATTACAGGAGATAACACATCCACTGCGCCACAGAATTATACTCCATTATGTACCCCCTTACCTGAATAAGCTGGTAGATAATCCTGGACTATCGTGATGTTTCAGTTCGCTGTCCTTTCGAAAGAATTTGCATGAAAATAAAGTTCAAGTAATAACACGAAAAGAATAAAATCAGGTAAACTGATATAACAAAGTGCCAGAATGCTTTTTATTAATCAGTGATAACTGCAATTATGATATGCAGAAAATAACTTATTTTTGTAATAGATTTCCGAGTTAAGCTCCAGAACGATTCATTTAGCAGGGCTTACGGAAGAACAAAGGTCTAATTTGATAAACACATGTGAAGAAATATTAAATATATTAGAATATATAATACGGGCAGAGAGACGGACAGGCGGACAGACATTTTCCCGTCCTTCACACAATATCATAGTTTGATAAGCATATGTGAAGGAATATGTGAGTAGTGTTATTTGTCATAGATAACTGTATTGCAACTTCCAAACCCGTGTATGAACACTGTAAAACAATATGTTGTCTTGAGAACTGATTTGCATTTGATAAATTATAATATACCGGTACCGTATTACCATAGAATAGGTGTTAAGTTGAGCATTATTCCCGTACCGGTCAACCAATTTGGTTCAATATCAGCAGGCTTCTTTCCATGCACATTATAAATGCGTATACCAAGTTTCATGAAAATCCGATAAAGCGTATTAGAGTTATCGCACGTACAGACACACGGAAGGACAGACATTTTCCCGTCCCCCCACACAATCTCATAAAGTATCATTCTGGCACTTAACAAAACTGCGGCGATAAACAGCTGTGAAAGGTTTTATTTAAAAAATTCTTTACGTTTTCATTGTACCATCGCCACATTCACAAAGTTCTCTGTAGGGATAAAGAGAAATACGGTAAACGAGAAAACTACATTACGAAACTAGCAACTACAGAAGAGAGAAATGTTCAAATCGAGACAGTCTATTCTGTTTGCAGCTTGTTTTATTTACATGCTCGTTTCACAAAACAAGGAGATATGAAAACAACTGCACATCACGTAACGCGATAAACAAAACGAATGAAGAGCACCGAGTGAGCTGCTCCTTGGGGAACCATAACAGTGATTTCATTATGAATTTTATCTTTTTTGCAGAAATAAAATCGTCTAATACCTCGTTTCGTATCATGTTCTCCAACAGGTTACACACTAATGACATTCTGAGAGCTCTAGTCTGCATTCCTTTGAGACAAAATTACGTCTTGAAGACTCCATATCTGAATACCTATGTTCTGTATAGTATTCTATCCCTAGGCAAGTTCTCAGAAAAGCGATATGCGCGGTGTGCGGATTTATAAACCAAATAACTCTGTATTCAAAGGATTTTCTTTTGTGTGACTGGTTCAAGGAAGCATGTTTACATCAATACGTTGTATAAAAACTGAACCTTTGCATTGAGTTTATGAAAACGTGCAGAACACTGTATTCAAACTGAATCTACTAGAAACAGCCTGACACAAAAATAATATATTGACATAAACCAACACACAGAGTATAAACATGTACCATTGAGCCTTCTAGGCAAACTGCTTTCATCGTCCGCTTTAATAATAATAATTGTTTTGAGATTACCTATCCCATGTCCTTATAAAATTGGAATTATACATAATTTATATTAAAACTCTCTTGTGATACAGTCATATAACAGTCTCCCTTTGGGTCTCCCATTCAATACTTATGACATATATGGCTTCCTTCCCCATGTGCGCAACATGTCCAGCCCATTTCATGCTCCATGATTTAATTACCCTTGTTCACTAATGATATTTGTAATACAACAGAATTCCAATCATCCGAATTCCAACTATCCGGATCGCCAATTATCCGGATCGATTTGAGGCCGTATTCAAGTGGTTTTTGCACCAGCGAGCATTCGGAAAACCACTATCCGGGCCTATTATTTGCAAAAAAGGAATTTCTGCATAGGCCTAAGCGGTCTTTAAGATTTGGATTTGTGAACAATTATTTTTCGCTCTTTTATAAGTATGTTCCTTGAATTATCCTCTGGATTATAAAGTATTATGAGAATTATGCTTATAGTCTTAGTAATATGGGGTAAATAAACAACCCCTTAACATAACAATATAATCTGCTAGGTCCCAGAAATATCGCTATACGGAGGTTTCACTGTATTTGTATATACATTTAAGATATGGATTTTTTAAATGCATGTTTGTAAACTGAGAGAACACGAATATTATCTTGTGTTTTCTTATCTTGCTCATGTGAGGAATAAAGAATTTGTCTCACCTTGTAACGTCAAGCAGGGCGCCCGTAACAAGGACATAATTTTGCACACACAACATACTAAGACTTTATGGACTGTCTCCACTCATGAGAAACTGCAGATTGAAACTCTCATGGTGATGAAGGTTAGCAGCATTATGTTCTTAGCACTCGCGTTTTATGAGCCCCACCGGCATTTTCAGCGTGGAACTTTTAATTGATCAGCCATTCGAAGCAAATGTCTCGTTGCCAATAATAAGAGTATGAGCATTTTTTTTTTTTACTTCCCTTGCCCAAACACATAGCATAGACTACTACAGGTAGAGGAAGTATTTTGCTCGACCCCGAGATGAATTTTTAACACAAATTAATATTTTGAGCTCCCAGAATCCAGGGCCCTGTTTCACAGAATTTGTACACTCATATTATTAGCAAATACATAATAATATTAGTTATTATTATTTGTCTATTGTTTCATAATAATATTTTGTAATAATACTACTTATGAGTTAATGCCGCTAAATTATTAGTAAATATTGCTAATAAGTGTTTCATAGACTGCAGAACTAATACAATTTACTCATAATATTAGGGGTTTTTCTATAAGTGTATTTGAGTTAATAAGTTATTCTCAAACCCATGGAATTCAGAATTCGTGATCTTAAAATTGTGGAAAATGAATCACTTCGATTTAATTGTCAATTTATAAAAATCTTACATACGCTATCAAAAGGAATTTTTGTCATAAGTATTTAGGATTTGAGGTTAGATTTTAGTACATTAAGCCTACTGCTATCTTGAATAAGTGTCTGGCAGATTTATTAATTTCTTAAAGCTAGTTATTAATTGTTACATTTATGAAGATAAAAAGAGGCCGTGAAATAGTATTGACAAAAAGACTAAGGAGGTAAAAAACAAACAATCCAGACATAACCTCCAAATCAATCAGCTGACTATTGAACTAACAACAAAAAACATATCACGTTTTCTGCCAGTTTTTCACTCTCAACTCGCGAACGAAAGCGAAAATAGAAAATCCGGCTTCGAGGTGCAGCATTCGGCCATCCTTCAGTCCATTTACTTTTAAAATTCCATATCTCTGTGTTCAGTAGATTTCGCTGGGCATCGAATACAGGCAGACGGACAGACAGAAAGTCAAACACTTCCTCTTATATAATAAATATATAATAAAATTAAAGTTTAACACCAAAATGAGTATTGCAAGCACCGTTCAGTATTAATTAACAGAAAAAAGAGGAAGCAGCTAATGCATGAAATAAGATTGCAACAATCTATGGGGGATTACCCCTTCATAATACAAACCATGGTGATATGCAATTTCGGTAGTGATTAAATTAGTTTGCAAACTGTAAACACAAGATGTCTGATGGAAACCCATGTAACGTATGATGGTACTATCGCTTCCTTCAGGGCCAGGTTTATGGGCAGGTTGTCTGCTTTACTGCTTGTCTTTACGACCCGTGCAGCGCCATTACACCAGGAGACTTCGCCCTCGCCTGCAGTCCTCAGAGTTATAAAGTGCTCCGCTCTGAACTGCTGGAAATACAGACTCCAGATCTATAATATCTAATATATCTAAAAACAAAAAAAACGAGCGAGGTGGCCGACATGTTAGCGTTTTGGACCCGCATTCGGGAGGTGCCAAGATCAAATCCTGTGGCCAGCTAATTCGACGTCGGTTTCTTTCACGGTTTCCCCAGTCGTTAAGGCAAATACCGATTAGGATATTTTCTGGTCATGACTCATTCTCGCCATTTCATCATGTATCATTGAAATTAATAGGCCTATCAGTTGAAATTTACTGACGCCATAAAAACACACCAACAATAGAAATAGTTAAGTATCAATAGTTGCATGGGAGGCATTCCATGGTAGCGGGTGTTACATTTGCATGACTTCAAAGTGAAATACTGTATTGCATCGATATATACATATCGAAACAATTCCTCTTATTGATATATATAAATCGATATATTTCGATTTATCGATATATGTCGAAATTCAATGTCACTTACATACTGAGGTCATATCTGAGGTCGTTTTCCCAGGCGACACTTTCTAATCATGGAATGCATTTGAAAGCCGGATTTTTAGCTGTTTCGTTATAATTATTAATCGTTTAGTTTATGAATGATTAGCGCGTAAGTGTTAATAAACATATTGTTTTAATTATGTTTCTCTTAATTTTTAATTTCTGAATTAATTATCGCGGGCGAAGCTGCGGGGACCTGCTAGTATATATTTATTGTAATTGATTTGATTTTGAATTTGAATTTGTTGAGTTGGGTTGCTTTTAGTCTACCGTTGTGGCATAGGGGATGGTTCACTCCTCTCATGCAGCGGGTCCAGTTTCGAATCCTGGTTGCGACAAGATACCACTTGGGGTTTTCCTTAGAGACAAATGTCGAGTAACTTTAGGACCTTGTGGTCCCCAGATACCATCTGGCCGTCATTATCTTCATTCCATCCTCGCCGTGTTTAGAGTGATATGTGTGTGAATGGTGTGTCTAGTCCAAAGTGTTCGTGTTGTCTCGGAAGTGGCCCCAGCATTGGGCTGATTACTCATCCGGGAAGGCCCTCCATGTTTTTGTCTGGTAAAAAAAGGTATGTAGGCCTATGTGATCCAATAGATAATCCCTCTCATGACAGGTCGCGGTCCTGTAAGGCCCGGGCGGCGTGGGTCGCTTAAATGTCCCTAAAAGGGAAAGGTAAGACATGTTTTTCATCAAATTCTTAGCTGTTAAGTTCTAAGTTAAACGCATTTAAAATAGTTATACAAAATAAATTAGCATTTGCTTACTCAGAACTGCTTTCAATTAGTTCTGCTTACGGCAGTCAAATTTACGATTCATCAACTGTTGGAAATGTTTTTGACAATTGTTTAGTTGCTTTCAGTTTTACTGTAATATGAAATGATAAGCCATGACTACTGCCTCTATTGTCAGGTTTAGGAATTTCGCAAAGTTTCTATGACATACAGACGTACACAAGGGGAGATAAAGTTTCTCATTACGAGCCAGGTTAACTGCTAACTAGAGTTTCTGAACCACAAAATGCTCCATAATGCCTCGTTTCGTAGATGATTAAACCCAATGATAATTAACTCAATCACGCAAAACAGAAGAGAAGCGTAGGCGTCTCTTGGATACGAAAGGATGAGCTGCATCCTACATGCTATAGTATCTGAATCATCTCCAAATCACATTAAAGGCTTCTGCGGTACTAAGACTGCTTATTTGGATGTAATTTCAGGTGTTTTAATAAAAAGAATAGGGCAAATTTAAAGAATACGGAATTGTTTGGTATCGTAATCTTTTAAATATGTGTTAACGCTAGAAAATAGCCCGTGGCTTTGCCACGGTTAAAATGATGCTTATATACGAAACTTACAGGTCTAGAATCCTGAAGGCATTTACGGCTTCATCAATTTTTATTTAAAATATCTCGTCATATACTCGTACTATCGCTTTTTCCTTTAGAATATAATTAGTTTCTACCAGTACGTAGATTTCAGAAATTAATTATATCGTAAGTTTTATGCAGTTTAAAAGCTACCTGTGAACACTGATAATACGTATTGTTTCTCAACTGTTTGTTGACAGATGAATATGATGTGAATTTGATTTGATAAATTCAGTGTAATTTTCAGAAATTATATAAATTATCAAGGGAAGAAGTGGTTTGTTTGGATTTTTATTGTCCGCGATACTTCCAGGATTAAACTATCAATATATTATAACTGGTGCCCGCGGCTTCGCCCGCCATTATTAATTGACTCCAGGATTTTTAAGAAGAATACTGAGGGAAATATAACTATGAAGCATTAATACTGTAAAATCTGAAAAGTGAATATTCTCTACTAGCAGCTGCTCGCGACTTCGCCCATGATAATTAATTCGACGTTTAAAAATTAAGAGCAAAATAATTAATACACTATATTTATTAACTCTTACAGGCGAATCATTCATAAATATTAACCGACTAATAATAATTATAATGAAACAGCCAAAAATCCGGCTTTGGAGTGCATTCCACGATTAGAAAGCGCCTCTAATGTATCTGACATTATAAACAAATGAATCGACCAGGATGAGCTCACAGAATCGTTACGGCCGATAATTCCGTGCGATATACTGAAAAAATCGCGATGCTTTTATTTCCAAATTATGACACAAAAAATAAGACAAAGCCACCTGCAATTGATTTGAGAACTGAAATGTATTTATGGAAAACTGATGATACGATAGCGCAAAAAAGCACGTTTTATGCCAGTTTTTCACTTATTACTATCCTGCTTTCGAATACTCTCAGATTATGTTCTTCCCGAAGAGTAAGCGTCAATGTTATCTACTCTTTTAATTATTAATAATTATTTAATTCTTGAATATTTTTTTTTTCTAACTGCAAGAAAAAACATTTATTTTCCGGTGCAATGAATAAGCATCTAGGCCTAAGTCTCTTACAAACGATCGGTTCCACTTAAGGGGGGACATGCAGTTTTCGATGCTGAAAAATAGGTGAAGTTTCATTTTCTTTTCTCAGCAATGAATTGTTCTGTAGCCCTGAAAACTGGCATGCTTTATATTGATTAGTTTTATAACTGCAGATTATTTTCAGAATTAATTTAATTATTACAGTTAATGGGAAATTATCATTACAAAATGGCAGCCAAATTTTGTGAACTAAAGTGCTGTTTTCCTGATAATTTTCATAAATACCAATATTTCTGTGTAATTCGTTTTTCTATCTATTTTTAAATATCATGTGAACAACATAATCTAGGATATTTGGATTATCTGTAGTATAAATATTTTTTCAACAATAATTCATCACTTGTTATTTTTTTTTTAGAAATTGTTACATCATAATTTTTTTAAAGTAAACTATTAAAGTTACAAGCAGTGTTGTTCAATAATATCAAATATACTTTCATGCAAAATTTCACTGCAATATATTAATAAATGTTTGAGTTATCAGGGAAACGGCACAAAATTTGGCTGCCATTTTGTAATGATAATTACCCATTAACTGTAATAGTTAAATTAATTCTTAAAATAGAATGCAATTGTAGAACTAGCCAATATAGAGCATGCCAGATTTCAAAGCTACAGAACAATTCATTGCTGAGATAAAAATGAATCTTCACCTATTTTTCAGCATCGAAAGATAAAGAAAAACATTAGGAGTAACTCGACGAATTTCGGCATCAGTTGCCATCAGAGAGAAACAAATAGAGACGGTTCTCAACCTATGGTTATTGAAGCGAGACGTACACTTTACCAGCTTTTTCCATTATCGAGTTTTGTTACAGCCGTCACCAGAAAATGACGGAGTGGCTGACGAGATGTATATGGTGAACCCGTCTTCTCTCTTTCCGCTCTGCCCACAAAAGCAAACATCATTAATATTAATGTATGAAAAAGTTATTAGACTATAGTGCAACGTATCCACACGTCATTTTGCAACATTATTTTATTTACACCTAAATTTTTCTTCCTCTGCCCGTACCATACGGACTAAGAGGGGCATACTGAAAGTCGTGATCAACATTTTTTCACAACCTTAATTTTTTTTTTTAATTTATTTATTTAAGGTCGCTTTTTAACTGCCAGGGTCACCAGCGACCACAATAATTAATACATTTATATTGTATAAGTGCTATAAGAAGTGAAGTATGAAGAAAAACATATATGCAACTTTAAATTTAGTAAGAAGAACAACATATTAAACACAAAAAGGACTGGAAGTAATTTAGCAACTACTGACAAACTATGAATTGATTTGACATTATATGAATTATTTTAACTGTGAGAGTTCCAAAAGTGAGATAACCTTAAGGCATCCTTCATCATTTTTAAATATATTGTATAGGTCTCCTTTGGTATTAAACAAAAGCCTTACATGCAATAACCGTGGACATTCCAGAATAAGATGGGAGGACCCTTAATCTTTATTTGTAAGTGAAACCAAATATATCATCTCAATCTACAGACTTTTCTTACACTTTTCCACATAGTCTCCGTTTTTTTTTTGCACACACGTTTCCCATCGTTCTGCAAGTTTGAAAATACCCTTGCGATAGAATTCCGTTCCAGGAGAAAGGCATATCACTGTGAATGAAATCGCTGCAAAACTTGCAATAGTATATTTCCTGCAAAAATTAAAAATTTTCCCTTCAATTCATTTTCCATCGTTTTACTACAAATTTAATATAGAATACTGTATCCCATAGGTTATATTGTGAATACAAGATTAATTAAGTTGAAACGTAAAGTAATATGGTATTCATTAAAAAAAAAAATGCTAAACAAGTAAATAATGAACGAGAAACTGATAATAAATGACAAAATAAAATATATTA
The DNA here is from genome assembly GCA_964059195.1 of Ectobius pallidus. Classification (NCBI taxonomy): domain Eukaryota; kingdom Metazoa; phylum Arthropoda; class Insecta; order Blattodea; family Ectobiidae; genus Ectobius; species Ectobius pallidus. Next base: position 28,261,745 of record CAXKWD010000004.1, on the reverse strand, counting down.
TTAAAGCGTAGGGCAAAAGAAAATAAATATACATAAAACAAAATAAATAATCGGAGAATTAACGATTAAACGAACGTTCGTATTTCGGTGCAAGAAATGATTCACAGCTTAGGTTATCGGAAGGTTTTTGCCCGTTGGGTCCCACGTTTATTGACCGAGGACCACAAACGTCAGAGACGAAACGTTGCCCAAAACCTTCTTCAGAGATTTAGAAATGATGGTGATGAATTTTTTACTGGTATTGTGACTGGAGATGAAAGCTGGTTCCATCATTATGAACCTGAAACAAAACGACAGAGTTTGGAATGGCGCCAGTGTCTACGGGAAATTTTTATTCTTCCCTCTCTGTTAGACGTTCCCACTAGTTGTCACTAATAGGCCTACACTAGTAAGTAAGTGGAGCCATGCTGGGGTAAAAATGAACAGTTTGAACTTCGTATTTTCATGTTTATCCCGATAGTCTATGTGTTCTCCATGCGTTTCGATGTAAGTTTGGCTTTCTTCTCTGTTTCCCATAATTAGCAAATCGCTTGGTATTCAGTCATCACAATAATTATTCTATAAATTAACACATCAAGGTGATTTTGATGTCATTTTGAAGCTTCAAACGTTTTCTTGTTTATAATGATGTGAACAAAAGGTATATCCATTTTATACAAATCTAGGTAACACATTTAAAATCTGAAGTATTAAAAGAAACTGTCAGACACTAGAGAATTATTCTATCTACAAAATAATGAACATAAGTTAATGAAAATGGTTTTGAAGTAATCAATTTTCAATAAAACTATTTTTATAAACAAATTATAAATAATTACAAAACATTTTTCTTGTATACTGCCTTAATTTACAGCTGTATCATGTATATATATATATATATAAAATTGAGTCGTAATGTTTAAAAATATAATTTTCATACCTAAAAGTGTACATATAGCCTACCTTAATTATGAAAGTATTTAGAAAATCCTATTCTAGTTGTATAATACTTGTTTCTCTTTTACAGGTAAGTGATTTTGCTGTTCCCAGGTCATACTCTAATCCAGATAAGTACCTACACAGCACAGTGAGTAGACCTACTAAACGATTTTGGTATTGAGGTAATTTCATGTAGAATTTTGATTATCATTATTATCCTCCCCATAATTACTAACATCACTTTGTTCATAACAATAACAGTAATGGGAATAATAATCTCTATATATATAAAAGGCTTTGTCCTGACTGACTGAATGACTGAATGACAGGAATCAACGTACAGCCTAAACTATAACAGGTAGAGACTTGGAATTTTGACAGTACCTTCGTTTCATAATGTAGGTAGGTGCTCACTAAGAAAGGATTTTGAAAAATTCAGATTCTAAATGCCAAAAATCAAATGTTTTTGAGAATACTTAATCCCTTCTTACACAGAATTATCGAATCCGAATCACATTTGACATTAAAACATATTGTTACCAGCGGGTCTCAGATGGCCATGGAAAAAAAAAATGAAAGTAGAATAAATTTGACAAATGAGAGAAACAAATGAGAGAACTATCAATATCCACGAAAATAATGTAGTCACATAACTTTCTTTACCCTGGACATAGAGAAAACAATACGAGGTAAGGTAATATGTTTTGGGAAGAGATGTATGAAAGTGATATTGTATTTCTGTTGAATTTCATTCCGAAAACGGTTTTATGGTAACATGATAGTGAGAAACAAAATTTTCAGCCACGATAATACAATTTTATGTTACCGGAATTTCGGTTTCTTCTTATTAGAACCCCTCCCGGGCTTACTGTGTACTGTACAAGCGATGGGATGCAAAATTCTACATATAGCCATAAAAGCTATTTCAAACATTTTCTTAGGGGATAGTTTGAGTGTGATAAGTCGTTCTTTCTACTTCAAATTATAAATACCTATATAAGGACCTAGAATTTATAAATCTAAAGTCCTTCATAAGTTAATTTCCAATTACAAAATAAAAAACCCGGGCGACGCCGGGCCTTTTAAGCTAGTAGTAATAATAACAATAGCCGAACGAGCGAAGCGACAGTTCGGCATTCCATCTGTTTGTTCATATGTGCTACGCAATCACAACCAAACGCGTCCTCCTCCGTTGTAGGAATATTTATGCGGTCCAGGCCGCCCAGTCCTTATAGAACCACGACCTACAAACTTCCAGAAATTCGCCTCACAAGGGAGAAAAAACCCCAGAAAAACTCTGTCATCCCATAGCTATAATATATACCAGACATTTGGCTGCTTGCGGGTCGGGCACTTAGGGATCGATCAAGGGACCTTCATTAGGACCTTCCTCAGAACTCATGGAGTATGGAGGACGGATTCGTGTGCGGTATGGTCAATCTTGGCAGGTAGACAGATGAAGTCGGAGATGGGGTGGGAGGTCTATTAGATAAGCAGTGAAGGGGGTACTTGCAGCCGGTAGGCCGGGAAAACACTTCATCGCCATCCATTTTTCTGTCCATAATTTCTCTAAGTTTTCGAAGTAATAATTACTATAAGGTTATACCCATAGCAATGCCAAACTAGAAAATACGCATTTTTATGTGAAAGCAGTGATAAAAATTGCCAGGAGCATTTTACACAATTTTGCTAATTTCACAACAGAATATTTTCTATGCCGTGATGGAATTCCGTACTACAACTCCTCACGATCTGAACATTTATTTAATAATGTGTACCTCTGCCGTCGATTATGTATCTATTGCCTATACAATTCGTAAAAAACTTACTGTTTTAATCAAAGCTTTCATTAACATTTAGCAACAAGTCAAATTTAATGAGGCAGAACCTGAGCTTCTTCAAAGCAGTATGTTTCTTTCTCCTTTTTTCTTTCTCCTTTAGGCCTACTCTGTTCGTTGTCAAGAGGCTCGTATTTATATTGAAAGGAAAGTCACAAAACGAAAATTTATCCTTCTTATATATATTACCTAACTTAACTGTGATTTTCGAAAGGGGGAAAACTTATTATTTTATTGAGAATTGCCTATTTTAAAAGCACTGGGTTATCCAACTATGTTTTGAATTTTGTCTACTCTCTTTTAAAATTGGTTTGTACTGATTGAAACTCCGCTCAACGTTACAAGACTTAATTGGAACCATTCTAATCCTTGTAACATCTTCAGAAGCTAATCCCAGATGTAGTTTCGTACTTTATATATGAGGGGTCTATTAGCAAACCCGACAATCTCCATTATGATAAAGGATAGAGATGTCAACTTGTAATGAAAATGCATTTCCTGCTATATATTCAGTGTACGTGTTGAAAATCTGAGTTCTTACCTTATGTTTGAAGTCGGATTTGTAAAATATATACTTAATATGTAGCAGGTAATGCATTAAACTTTCAATAGAAGCCAGCATCCCTATCATTTTTAAAATGGGAGATTGCCGGTTTTGGTAATAGACCTCTCATGGGACTTGTTTTGCGTATATCATTGCAGACTATCCTGGATTCATCGCTAGAGCTATATTGAACAAGATTAGCTTTGAATCCACAACAAGGAACATATTTAGAATACGCTCAATTATATAAAAAAAACGAGTGTTTTTAAATATATAGAAATATTTATTTATTTATTTATTTATTAATATTTCCCTCTGGTGTAGTTAAGACCTTAAGGCCTTCTCTTCCACTAACCAGAGGTGGATACATTCAAACCTTACCAAATAATCTAATTAAGGATAAACAAGAAGAAACATGAATGTATATTATGTTTGTGAAAACTATAGCCTAATAATGAAAATTCAACATTGTAAGTAGAACAAATTACAGAGAAAGTAATAATAATAGAGAGAAAATAATAATAATAATAATAATAATAATAATAATAATAATAATAATAATAATATGTACTGTACCCTGAAATACGGGAAAATATTCAAAATCAAATGTATCTTAAACCACTCCAGGTACATCAATTCGTAAATATAAAACGAGTTTCGTAAAAATGAATACGTATAAAAATAGAGATCCTAACACGGTATTCTACACTTTTTCTCTGGACATGGTTTTACATCTACAACCCTCTAGTCATTTTGCATTATTTTCAGTACGATTAAGCAGGTATGAAAACTATAGTTTTCATTCTGCGGTTATCAGATAATGCTATGAAACTATGTTGAGTTGGTATGAACTCCAATATCGATGAATAGTTTGGAAGCAAGTAGTTGGTTATTGTTTCTCTTTGTACTGTGTAATCAATGGATTCATATAGAGGCAGGTTTGCGGTATGGTTTACTCACAAAGTTCTTGGAGTTTAACCTCCTCACTGTTAGCATTGACTCCGTAGGTACAAAGAATTTAATGGCATTAATGGAAACTGTTATTGTAATTTAGTATAAATGTGAATGTTACTAGGAGGTGCCCGTGGCTTCGCCCACGATAATTCATTTAAAAATTAAAAATTAAGAGTGTAATAATTATTAAAGCATTATATTTATTCACACTTGCACGCGAATCATTCATAAACTAAGCCATTAATAATACTGTATTAATGAAACGGCTAAAATTCCGGCTTCAGAGAACATTCAACAATTAAAAAGCGCCCCCTGAGAAAACTATATCAGAATCGATTATGCAGTTCCAAAGGAACCTGTAATCACATAATACGTATTGTTTATTGACATGAATATGATGTGAATTTTATTTCATCAATTCAGTGTAATTTTCAGAAATTATATAATGTTTCAAGGGAAGGAATGGTTTGTTTGGATTATTATTATCAGCGATATTTCAAGAGTTAAACCATCAATATTTTACTGCTGATGCCTCCGGCTTCGCCCGCCATTATTCATTGACTCCAGGATTTTTAAGAAATTTACACTGTCAGTTTATTAAAAATGTTTTTGCACTCCTTAGCTAGTAAGTGTTTCTTACGAAAGTTGTTTACATGGCTGGTAACTAGACATTACCACACGCAATCTTGTTGCTAGGGGCGACGGGCGGAAAGTGAATTGTTGCTAGGGGCGACGGGCGGAAAGTTACTTTACCGCCCGCAAATGCTTATTTGCGAGCAGAAATGACCAAGGCCTCCCCGCTTTACAAATATTCGGTTGCCATAAACAATAACAAATGCGAATCCCTTTCTGAAATAAGCACCATTCTTCAAGTCTGTATTTACATAATATTTTCAGGTAATATCACAATTAATATAATTAAATTGATATAAGTAACCGTCGTGCAAAAAATAGCATGCAACACACGGACCGTAAAGGCATTTACGGGTCTCAAAAACTTAAAAACCCTCGGCTGCGCCTCGGGTTTTCAATCTGTTTCCTCGACCCGTAAACGTGCCTTTCCGCCCTTGTGTCGCAATTTACTATTGTGGTTCAGAGCTATGAAAATTGTAAGTAAAAATAAAATTAGAATATTTGTTCATTGTGTTCATTTCACTTAGGCCTTATATAATAAAGAAACGGTTTTCCTTCCTAATTTTGTAGTCGTCATGAAAGTTTAGACTGCGAGAGACGAACATCGCCGAGTATACCCGATGTCTCACGAAGCGGGCGAGCAAGCACGCTATTTAGGGCCGTTGAATTGTATAAGAGTAGATACTGATTATTTAGCTTAGGAACCAGTGAGCGATCCAGGATAAGAATCGGTGGATTTTCAACCAATTGTAAGTGTGTATCGTGATCTATGGCTCTCATTTTATCGCACCTACGTGCATTTTCTTAAGTGAAACTTCTTAAGGCGCACTAGGAGTAAATCGAGAGCTAACCCAAAGTTGCGTTACGAAAAAAATCGTCACGAAAGTAGTTGGGGTAAGTAGCAAGCATAAAGTTGTTATCGAAAGAGTGGGGCCACGGGAGCGCGCGGGGGAAAGGTATCAGACATTGAGTGGGGGGGGCTATTACTGCTTCGAGCTAGTGGCGTGGTGAGACCTTTACAATTATAGATGGCTCTACTCGTTGCGTGAGCATCGTTTACACATCACTAAAATTCTCTGAAACTTAACCAAAGCGTTCATGTAAACAAACACAGTGGCTACGATCAGTGACAGTTTTTTTTTTAATTTGTACGGACTGAACACTGAAACATCTTCATGCACGTAGTTTCTTTGGTCAAAGTGAACACAGTGATTGGTATAGACTATTATTAGGCCTATAGGTGCATTCGAGTAAAAAGAAGATATAAAAACCGAGCGAAGTGGCCGAGATGGTAATGTCCTGTACTCGCATTCGGGAGGTCCCAGGTTCAAATCCAGTGGCCGGCCAATTTGATATGGGTTTTTTTTTCATAGTTTCCCCAGTCGTAAGGGCAAATGCCAAATTGGATATTTATATATCATGAATCATTCTCACTATTTCATACTGTATTATATCCATTTAAATAAATATCAGTTGAAATTTACTCCATAAAATATGTCAACAATAGAAACAATTGCAATCAATAGTTCCATGGCGTACCCTACTGTTATAGACACAGATCCCGAACTCCTGACATGGCCTAGTAGATAAAAGGAGTACAAACACAGCTGAATTAAAAAAAGATATGAAAATATGAAAATTAATATGAGGTGAAGAAGGTATAAATCTGTTTAAAAATAAACAGATCTATAATTTGAATAACACTAGACTCTGTAGACGCAAAGCATTTTAAGGGGAAAAAGTAGGAGAGTTAATTTCTTGTGAAAGTTCTGACAGGGATAAAAGAAGTTGTGGGTCTAGTAGAATCCATGTGCACTGGAAATCAATATTGCAGGCGAATCTACAACTTTTGGAGATTAATAAAAATTACATTGGATAAGAACAGAAGAATTTAATAAATAGATTGGTAATTATATTTATATTTTATCCGCTAAATATAGTAATTCAACGACCGGATTTTCTGAAAAATTCAAATTCCGGACTTCTCGATTTATAATTACTAGACTTCGGATTTTAGGTAAAAACCTATTTTAATCCTTAAGTGATATATAGATGAAAACTTGTGTATGCATGTTTCATAAACGACTATGCCTATAACTGATACTTTTATAGGACCTTTAACAGCCTATTTTTACGTTAGAGCCTAATATTGCCTTTTTGCTTGTTTTTCCTCTAAAGTTCAAAATAAGTTACTTTTTGTTATAAATTATAGCATTTATTTTCAGATCGTACTAAATTTTTAGCTCGGAATGTGCAGTACATGACACATTTATGACGTGGTTAAATAGTAAGGAATGTTTCGTCTTCAGTAGAAAAATTCCTTGGAGTTCCCAAGAAAATGTGGCGTTTTTCTCCCGAATCCCAAATCTAGTAACAAACAAAACAAAACAAAAACTTCTCTGAATCACTGAGGGATACAAGGGGTTGAATATGCTAGCGTGCGTAGCTTCTGGGCGCAGGGATTAGGTTTTCACTGTTATGGTAATAATACAGCTCTAGTAATAGGTCTATATATAATTCTGTGTACCATAGGCCTATATCTGTGTTTTATCATGATTGTTGATTAATGGTGACTTCAATAAATATAATATTCTGCATTGCAATTGAGATATTTCAGAAATTTGGCAACTTAACGATTTTATAAGAGACTATTTTACGATTTTTAGAACCTATTTTTCAATTTTTAGAGCCTATTTTAGGTACCTAAAACAGCAATTTTAGCGACCTTAAGTCCGAAGTCTAATAATTACCTATGATTTTAAAAAGAAATAAAAAACTTTCGTAAGGGGCACAAACAACGTATTAAACATAGTTAACATTTAAGTAGCTAGTAATAAATGAAACTCCCATTATTACTCCTCTCTCGCTCAGCAGCTCTCGGTGGTTTGGCGGAGAATTTGCTTCCGTTACAGTTTAATCAGATGATGATCGAGTCTCGGTTAATTCCGGTGAGTTACCGCTCAATTTCCTGAGACGTGTTAACGAAGTGCGGAATTCATGAATAACTTTAAATGCTTAATTATGTTAAACACTCCAAACCAATCTATTCTGCTGTCTCCATGACAAGACTCGTCACATCACATCTCCAGAGCTGGCAACAAATCATTAAGCAAGTGTTTTAATATGAGACCTGGTTTAAATAAAAACCTTGGCACTTATTTATAAATTTAAAATAACTTATAGAAACTAGGGAAAAGAAATGCCATTAACGAAAGCACTTTAGCATAAAATTATGGAGATGATATTGCTCATAATAATAATAGTAATAAAGTTAGAGAAAATTATAGAAAAGGTAAAAGAGAAAGGGTGATAATTTGAGAAATTGTTATTTATTTATTTACTAGCATGTGCCCGCGGCTTCGCCCGCGATAATTATTACAAAAATTAAAAATTAAGAGCATAATAGTAAAATCATTATATTTATTAACACCTAAATCACGTGGACTACATACCACGATTAGATAGCATCGTCTGGTAAAAGCGACCTCAGATTCGAGTTTCTTGGCCCAGAAAACCTCTGTATAGTGAGATTCGTCCAAATAAAACAATGATTGACCATATTTAGGGCTTACAACATTCAAGCGATCGCGAAAGGTTTATTTTCAAGGTATGACAAAAATAGCCAAAGCCAACTGTAATTGATTTGACATTGACATGTATAACTGAAAACTTATGTTTTGAAAACGCACAAAATGCACGTTTTTTGCCCGTTTTTCACTCATAACTCACGAACGAAAAGTAAAATTAAAATTCCGGCTTGGAGGAGCATTTTCCGACCCTTCAGCCCACCTATGTTTAAAATTTCAGATCTCTGCGTTCAGTAGATTTCGCTGGACATCGAGGACAATTCCTTTTATTAATACAGATAATATGAATTATAATGATACCTTCTCTAATTTGTCAAACATCCATTTCATTTAATCCAAACCCACCTGATACAACTGGCAACAATATGTTCTGTGAATTTGTTTGGATAATTCTGTGTAAAAAGGGGTTAAGTATTTTCAAAAACATGTAATTTTTGGCAGTTAAAATCAGAATTTTTCAAAATCCTCTCTTAGTGAGCACCTACATTATGAAACGAAGGTACTGTCAAAATTCCAAGTCTCTACCTGTTATAGTTTAGGCTGTACGTTGATTCCTGTCAGTCAGGACAAAGCCTTTTATATATATAGAGATTGAATCTCCAAGTCGTTATGAACCCTACTTTGCCAGAAAAGGCATGAGAAATTAGCATAAACTTTAAAGCAAATAAAAGGTAGAATCGAAAAAAGAAACTAAAGAGAAAACATAGAATTAGAAAAGGCGTTTCCAAAAACGATACAGAAAAGTAAAGACCACAGAACACCGTAAAGACTGGATTTTTTCTCACAATATATAAACCCATGCCGGACTGCAAAGAAAACAGTTAACATAATGATTAGGGCAATAGTGTTTTCCTGCAAAAAATTTAAATTTTCCTTCCAATCCATTATCCATCGTTTTATTACCAAATAAGATAAAATACTGTATCCCACAGGATATATTATGAATTCTAGGATAATTAAGTTGAAACGTAAAGTAATATGGTATTAATTAAAAAAACTAAACAAGTAAATAATGAACGAAAAACTGATAATGAATGACAAAATAAAACATAATATTATTAAAGGACAAAAAGGACATAAAGCGTAGGACAAAATAAAATAAATATACATAAAACAAAAGAAACAATCGGAGAATTAACGATTAAACGAACGTTCAATTGAGTTTTGACGTTTGAAGAAGACAGGTATGATTTTAATAAAACAAAAGAGAGAAAGATTGATGGAAAAGAAACCCAAAGCCTACAAGAAAATGTGTTTTCGACCTTACTATAATACGCTTATTACGTATGACGTAACGGCACACAAATGATACTCATTTCGAAACTGATTTTCATTATGACATCGGTGTGATATTATCAAACACGGAACGATCTTGAGATCTTGAGAGCAGTAGGTGAAAACTGGGTAATAAATAGCCTGTTTCTGTTAGTATAAATTTTAATATCATATTAAAATGAATTCATTCCGTGTTGTCAAAATCAGTTGGTTTAAAGAAAATGACCAAAGGAAGCTTCGATTTGACCGACGCCTTGCGCTGCCTTCTGTCTTAGAACTACAACAACCAGCGGATGCGAAAGATAGCGTGGGCGTTTGTTTATAATAACAATAATAATTACAATAATAATAATAATAATTAATGTGATAATAAGAAAAGTGTGTTATTATTAATATTAAGTGCCAGAATTACTTTATGAGATTGTGTGGTGGACGGGAAAATGTCCATCTGGCGGTCTGTCAGAGTGCCTTACGCGCGATAACTCAAATACGGTTTATCAGGTTTCCATTAAACTTGGTATATGCATTTATAACGTACATGTGAAGAAGCATATCGATATAGGACCAAATCGGTTGACCGGCACCGGAGTAATGCCCAATTTAGTGCTTATTTTATGGTAATATATTAGAAAGAATTTATCAAATGCAAATCAGTTCTCATATTGTTTTACAGTGGTCATATACGACTTTGGATGTTGAAAAACCGGTAGCTTTGACAAATAACAATACCCACATATTCCTTCACATATGCTTATCAAACTAGACCTTTGTTCTTCTGTAAGCCCTGCTTAATGTATCGATCTGGAGCTTAACTCGGAAATCGATTACAAAAATAACTTATTTTCTGTGTATCATATTTGCAATTATCACTGATTAAACAAAAGTAATATCGCACTTTGTTACATTAGTTTACCTGATTTAATTATTATTACTATTTTATACCTTTCGATTAGGCCAGCTTAGGACCACGTGAAACAGTTGTCTTCGAAAAACTTAATTTTTTCGCGATGTTTTGCTATTTCCGTTCTTCCGTCCATTTACTTCCCGTTTTCTTCTTGGGTTTCTCTGGAAATTCGTAATCAAATATTGCTTTCCTAAACTTTTCTGTTTGCAATATCCGCCTTTTTGATATTGAGTAATTTTAAATCTTCTTCAACTTCTTTGAATTCTTTTTTTTTACAAAAAATTTGTTTGATAAGTCTGTCTCTTTCCATTCTGAAAATGTGACTATAGAATCTTAATCTTCTTTACCTGAAAGTATGGCCTATTTTTTCTGTTTGTTTGTATAACTCCTTTTCTGGTCTCAGTTTGTATATGTTATTCTCCCAAATTGGTCCCATAATTTTTCTTAAGATTCTCTTCTCTGTTTTGCTTATTCTTATATCTGAGAAGGTGTTAATACACTCTGCTACGTACAGAGCTTTTGGTAAGTTTACAATTTTATTTTTATTATTATTTTCTGTTTTGCTGTAGTCATGTGGTCATAATTTTATGAATTCCAACAGTATGAACAATAATAAAATCTGTGAGGCAGATAATAATAATATAACCTGTATAGGTTACTGATGTCTCATTGTCTGTGTATGTTCACTTCGGTAACTTATCATTTATTGAAAATTTTGTTAGTATTAGCATTTTTACGAGACGACACTTTTATGTTCTTCAGAATTACGTATGGAAGCGATGCATAGAGTAGAAGTTATAAAGTTTGATGGGCTGAAAATTTTACTGCATTCACCAATATTCCCGTAAAAGAGATTTGAGCTCTACGACTCAAACTCATCCTACACGTAACCAAATTACATGGCAGTACATGAATTAAATTTTTACGTGCGAAATCGCACCTGCTTTAATGGATGATCGAAATGTTCACAGTGGTTTTCTAAACTATTTCTTCTAGAAACTTGAAGTTATGCACACTTAATGAAATTAATGCATGTACTGATATTACATATTACAATTTTATTTTAATACGTCATTTTTTAGATATTAATTAATTTAATCCATTATTTGAGCAAAATTTTAATCCATCTTCACTGACAGATACAGAAAAAATGGACTTAAATTTTTCATGTGAGATTCTTTGACGTTTGCTTTACCAATTTTACTTCTTTTTATATACGAGGGCTGTTTTTTTCAACCTCCGATGGGGCATAAAATGAAAACCACAGTGAAAATCAAAACTGTTTTATTGGGAACATTTAGGTACACCTTCTAGCTACTTCTGTACATAGTGTCGTTCCGATTGAGACATTTGTCGTAGCGTGGTACCAACTTTCCAATACCCTCTTCATAGAAGCTTGCCGCCAGCGTATTGAGAAGGGTCCTCACGGCATTTTGAAGTTTTTTTTTAATTTCTTCGTTGGTGTGGAAGCCAGGTCTTAGGTTTGTTCGGGAAATTTGTGTGCATCCATTATTTGGATTGTTTTTTGGATTCTGGATTGTCGTAACGAATCCACGTTTCATCCCCTGTCACGATGGATTTCAAAAACTTGTTCCCGTGCCGAGTGACTTTCATTTTTTTCGGCAGCTGAAAAAAGATCTGGAAGGACAGAGCTTCCACACCAACGAAGAACTTCAAAACACTTCAAAATGCGGTAAGGACTCTTCTCAATACGCTGGCGGCAAGCTTCTATGAAGAGGGTATTGAAAAAATGGTACCACGCTACGACAAATGTTTCAATCGGAACGAAACTACGTACAGCAGTAGCTAGAAGGTGTACCTAAATGTTCCAAATAAAACAGTTTTGATTTTCACTGTGGTTTTCATTTTATGCCCCATCGGAGGTTGAAAAAAAACAGCCCTCGTATTTTATAATTACTACTTGTTTTTAAAAAATATTTTGCCCACAACATTAAAAATTTTAAAAGACAGACAGACCTATGAGTATACTAAACATATTTTTAATGAACAATACAACAAGACACGTTTTCATCCACTTCCAATTCGTTTGATCAGTTTTTAAATTAAATCGTCTTACGTACAAATTGCGTACACACCAATCAAATGTACTCTTTTGACAGCAAGTGTGGTTACAACTTAGCCTACGCATTTTCTACAAAGCGACTTCTCCTTCACACGTTTATGTGTTAGAAACACATGTCGAAATATTGCAAAAAAATAAAAAATAAACCCAAAGAAACGCAGTCTTTCCGGAGGACTTGTATTAAAACAAAGAGACGTGTAAATTCTCCCCTTGCAACAGCAAAACTTCCCTCAGCATATATACAGCTTTGCGAAATAAAATGCAAATGAAGTTACATTAGTACGGACGTGTTTTCAAATTAGTACACAAGATGCCACTACTTCCCAACTCATAATGATACGCAGTGCGCTGTTGCCTGGCATTTCCTGGTAACTGAGCTTTATGTTTTTTTGCAGTTGGTAATGCAATACAACTTTTGAAATCAAAACTATTGTGTCTTTGTGCTTATTAGGCTGCTTATCCGTGAACGATACTCATCTTAGATCTGTGAACCTACATTACATACACAACTATAATTATTATTGGAGTGACTATTCAACTCATACGCCGCGTGTTTGATATTGACCAATAACGTTTAGCAATTCCAATCACCAATCACGGCCATTTATCGTGCAATATTCTTGTAGGAATCACGAGGATGGTGTTTTATCGTGATAAAACCGTCTGCTCGTTACTGGAGAAGCAAGTATCAGCGTACAGTGATTAATAGTCAGATGCTGCCACTAAGCGGCACGAAAACATAACTTGTTTGGAAATTGAAATAATAGAAATGTACATTGAGTAATAACACAATTTCGATTCGGTGCAAGCCAGTTCATGTGATTTTATTCTGTTCTGCTGTTAGCTTAACTGAATGAAGTTGACTATGTCTTATATGCACCATTGATAGCACTGTCATAACTACCTCGAATCGATTCATTGATGGTTGATTCATAGTATGCCGTGATCTCAAAACTGTTAGTTTTGTTTTTTACAACAAAACACGAAAGTAATTAATATTTATATAATCCGTTACATTTTATTCATGGAATAGTCTTAATAAATCCAACTCGAGTTGACGAGTTACAGCAGATAAATTCGCTCCTGCTGCACAGTCGCGAATCTATCGATAAAATCGTCAACTCTCGTGGGATTACCTATGATAATTCTTTCACACTGACCATGTGTAGGCTAAAGTGGAACGGTAGAGTCAGGTTGAAAATTTAAATGTCATAACCGGGATTTGAACCAGGATCTTGGACTCTCCGTGCCGCGGCTCTACCATTGAGCTACCATGGCAACATTCCGGTACAACATTAAATTCTCCAATTGACTGACATGTCCCGATGAGTAAGCCGAATATCGTGGTTCAAATCCCAGCTATGGCATTGAATTTTTCAATCTGACTCTAGGCCTACCTTTCCAAATATAACGCATTTATGATTTTGAATCGGTTGACCGGTACCGGAGTAAAGCTCAATTTAGTGCCCATTTTATGGTAATATGTTAGAAAGAATTTATCAAATGCAAATCACTTCTCATGACAACATACTGTTTTACAGTGTTCATATACGGCTTTGGAAGTTGCAATACAGTTAGCTATGGCAAATAACACTACCCATATATTCCTTCAAATATGCTTGTCAAACTATACCTTTGTTCTTCCGTAAACCCTGCTTAATGAATCGGTCTGGAGCTTAAATCGGAGATCTATTACAATTTTTTTCCTGCAAAGGCCTATCATAATTGTAATTATCACCGATTAATAAAAGCATTCTGGAACTTTGTTACATCAGTTTAACTAAATTTATCATTATTTTATTATTATTATTATTATTATTATTATTAACGTTATTATTACTATCATTAATATCATTATTAATATCATCATTATCTTCATCATTATTGTCATTATTAATATAATCATTATCTTCATCATTATTATCATCATCGTTACGATTATTAAGATTTAAAGTAATACAAATTATTAAAAAATTAAAGATATGCATTCAAGTTTCATAAGAAGCGAGTACAATAACATTAGGCTATAGCACGCGATGAGTATTTGAAGCCATTGAGTAGGGAAATATGATGGTAACACTGCGATCTATTACCGGAGTGTATTCTCGCCTCAGGCAGTCAGTCTATGTAATTTCCTGGTGTGAAGTAACCAGACCCCTAAATCAATTTCTTCCCATATCTGCACTATACAGAGAGCTCTGAATATTCCACGATGCTTATGACCCACTGAGGTAATGCCCACATGGATTTTAAATAGCACACTTCAACTGTGGCATTTCGGCCGAGGCGTGAAGTCAAGGCCTAGTAAAATCGAGCCGTAGATCTGTTTTTCTTGTCTAGAAAAACGTATTCATTTTTTTCTCATCTCTTCTCTATATAAGCGACTTTGTCCTGACTGATTGACAGAGAATCAACGTAGAGCCTAAACTATAATAGGTAGAGACTTGGAATTTTGATATTACCTTCATTTCATAATGTAAGTGCACAATAATAAAGGATTTTGCAAAATTTTGATTTTTAATGCCAATTATCAAATGTTTTCAAGGAGACGAAATACTTCCCATAAGAAACAAAGGAGCAATTCGATTGTTGTGGAAAACAGTATTCCTTCGTAAAATTAATTCAAGATGGCCTTGCTCGGTTACTATGTTGGCTCATTTGTTTACGATCCGCAGAGATGTGATTTTTTTTTTTAACATAGGTGAACAGAAAGAGAGAATGAATGCACGTCTTAATGGGAAAACATTGAATGATTGGACGAAATACACTATGCGGGTTTTTTTGGGGGTAGGGAACGTGGATCTGAGGTTTCCTCCCCCCCCCCCCCCGGTCGGCGATTATTCGTGAAATTCACCTCGAAGCCGATTTTTTAGTTTTTTTTAATTATCACAATAAATATCGGACGTATAATAAGAATATTCCATTATAATCTGCTTTCCCTTATGTCAGTTCCACCCATTGAGAACTCTCTTTTGATGAACACAGCCGTTATAATGATAAAGTTTGGTAATTGGCATTCCAACCGTGTATGTAAAAAGAAATGACAAACAACAAACGAACAGAGAGAAAAAAATTAAGTTTAAATTCAAAATGAGAGACATGATATTTCCATTATTGCGTCTTCATAGGATACATCCATTTATCGGAGACTGGTTACGTAATTTTTCCTTGGTCCCTCCAGTGCAGTCCGTTTTTACAAAATTGCTAACTGACGACTGAGAATAAATTGAACACCGAGTTATAAAGAAAATCGTTTGTAGAGATAATAACGCGTGCAACAAAAGCTTTTGTGGGATTTATTGACTGTATAAAACTGTATAATCTCCATTATTTGTGTAGTGCTCTGATTTGTAATAGAGTGTCAAAGGGCTTTGTGATGACGCAAAAATTCGTTCAAATGTTTCACAACACGGAGAATTGGAAGGGGGAAAATAAAATCGCCTGAATCGAAACCACGGGAAATGTGGGCTCTCTTTAAAACCCACTGATCACTGGACCAGCTTTCTCTATTGTCCGTGTATGGTGGCATTCAGCATTAATTGCAAATAAATACAATAAATTAATAGACATGAATAATATGGAAAGTAATTATTAAGGAAAATTATGTTTAGAAAATGTGAGGAAAAGACAGACATTTATAAATTCCGAGGTGCGCGGGCAAAGAGAGTTAAGTCCACTTTCTTGTTACTGAGAATTAGAGTGACTTAACACACTATACCAACCCAACATAGCTTTAGAAATGGATAAACCCATGAAGCATACATCCATAACTACAGTACAATTTTGAATATGACTTATTGGATTTAACACAGATGTAGAGAACATTTTTATCTGTAACTCTATGGACATATCTCAATTTTGTAGGACGGTGGACTTAACTCTCTTTGCCCGCGCACCCCGGAATTTACATATTGATCACTGTAACTAGAACAAAAGAACTTGTTAGCTAGTTAGTTTATATGCATACAGTGTTTATCATTATATATATAGGCCTACATACACTTATAAACACATTTAATACAATTTCATACATTTAAATTTACTTAATTATCCTTTAAATACAAAATATGCAATGTACAATAATATTATTATTACAATATTTTAAAAATGCTGCATTTTACTTAGGCCTATACTTTATTATCACTATACGTTTGAATTTTTTAATTTACATTTTTACAACACACGGAAAATTAAATAGTGAATAGTAAAAATGTGTCCAGGCCCTGGAAAATAAGGGTTCCAGGAGGACGAGGTTCCCAGATTTTAGACATTCGGTACAGTAAGGTCTTAAGGTTGTCAGCCTTACTCTCCGGCCACCTTTACCACCAGGATTGCTCCTGGTACTCATTTCTGTTAAAGGACGAGTCGACCCCAGGGTCATAGTGCCACCAATTGAAAAATCACAACGTCCTCATCGAGAATCGAACCCGCGACCTTTCGGTTTGTAGCGCAGAGTCTACGCCACGGCATACCCCTATCAGTAAATACGTAGACTATAACTTATTCTTGCTAATGTAATAGTTATGCCATTATGTACTTAATCAAACGTAAAAATGCTTTACCTAAATTAATGGTAGGGTAATATTGTGAATTCCACGCTTCATCATACAAGGAAAGTTTGTAATAAGTAGGCATTTTGATTTTACTTTTCTTCGTCGCATATTATGACCTTTTATTATTGTTGATCCCTGAAACTGATTGAGTAATAGAAAGTGAACTGGAGGAGAGCAAGAAGTATGATACATTATTCACACTGAGGAATCTGTATGAAGAATTGTTGGGTTGTATCGCCCAGCAGCTACAAGCAAATTTCTAACAGCTGACTCCCCGGGAATCGAAAGTGGACAATCTGTTGGTGACACATGTCTCTGAGGACCTTGACTGCGTGTGACAACGAATCGATGTGATTATAAACACAGTAGACCGTGGAATATTACACTCTGATATTATAGCCCCTGCCGGTAGCGATATTGCAGGCCGTGAAATTAATATTTATACTCAGTACAGTCTGATACAGGGAAATGGATAACACGCGAGAAACTATATCATGTGGTCACCACATGACGTTACACCTACCAATATTGGAATGCATAGACCGATAATTTATTAACCTACATAAAGAAATCCGAATAAAAGGGCTGATGTCATAGCCATCAACAGAGAAGAGGAAAAACAGATAATTTTATATTCCAAGTGTACCCTCTCTGATAGAAAAATATGTTTCGTCAGACAAATGGATCGGCCAAGATTTATTGTTTGGTGTTCGGACCACGTTACAGAAATGTATGGACATCTATCAAAAAATTTAGGCTTTCATCTATATAAAATTAAAAATATTACATAGGCCTACAATTTTTTTCAAGATTCAATTCACATTCTACAGCATCATCTCGGCCTAAACAAAACCTAAGTTAATATTATTGCCGTACATACCCTGCTGTTCCCACATTTAGAAAAAATATGTACAGAGTGCTTCAAAAAATGTATACACACTTTGAACTGAAAATTTACTTTCCGTTCTACAAGGTTAAATTTCTGGGAGAAAGTAATGTTATATTTCTTCAACAGGTGTCAGGAGAATAGTTTCAACAATCGTCCAACAATCATGCCAATAATCGTTTCAACAATCATCCAACAATGATTTCAACAATCATTTAACAGCTGGGGCACGGTAAAAGATAAGGTATACAAACGTAATCCATGTAAACTAGACACACTTTGGAATGAGATTCAAGCGGTGTGCGTAGAAATCTCATTGGACACTTTGGTACGAGTTAAGGAATCAGTGGTGACTCGTACTCAGAATGTATTGTTGCTGAAGGCCACCATTTTGAACATTTGAACATGAATCACATTTTCATCAGAAAGTCATTTATTTTTCAAATTGGACTTTAAGCTTTCCATTTCCAAAAATTTAACCTTATAGAATGGAAAATGTGGTCTTAGGGGTAGCATGCCCGCCTCTAGATCCGAAGGTCGCGGGATCAAACCCGGCCGTGGTCGATGGGTTTTTCAGGACGTAAACATACTGGGCACGGAGTCCTTCGGGAGGGACTTTAAGCCGGGGGGCCCGTGTCGTAGATTTACAGCACGTAAAAGAACTCGAAGCCTAAATTAAAGCCTCTGGACAAAATTTCTTGGCTCTTTCACGTCGAAGTATTACCTTAATTTCCGGGGGGGGGGGGTTGAGAGGCGATGGGCTTACCACCTTTCCCTCTGCCTTCTCTCGGAAAATGAGCGTAACTAAATTCACATAGGTAACTGAAACCTCCACTTGGAGGCCCTTCGCCCCAACATTGGGGATATAGGATACCAGTAAGAACGGAAAATAGATTTTCTGACACTTCAAAGAGTATATATATATATGTATATATATGTATATATATATATATGTATATATATATATATACAGTATATATATATATATATATATATATATATACAGTAAACTCTCGATAATTCGGACCTCAGTATGCCGGACTTTGGATAACTCGGACAGATTCTTGGTGATCCAGACCCAGATCTACAGTCATTCTATGGCCACTTCAGAACTGCAAGAGAATTAATTATTCAAAAGCAACAGAAACAATGTGTACACAGAAGACCATTTACAGTTTCTTTCGGCCTAAATCTTCTCAGAAAAATATGTTCATAGTGCCCCATCATCATAATATTGTACTAATAATTTAACAGTGTGTATTTCAGACTCTGACTAGAAATTTCAATATAGAACTGAAGTGTTATTCTTTTTTGTTCCAATTGTAAGTGTTAATATTATGTTCTGCCTCATACGTTTTGTTATTGCAGCTTAAACACGAAATTCCGTTACTTAAATACCATTTCCTAATTTACTCTTCATAAGCCGGACATTTCATAATTCGGACAGACCCCGCCAACTTTAGTCCGGTTTATTGAGAGTTCACTGTATATATATTTTGTTCACATTTGTGCACTGAATTCTGGATCCTTGTAGTCAAGCGGGCATGCAAAACAGGGTTTGAGATAATCAGCACGCGACGTACTGAATAGGCCAAGGTGATCTGATACCTGAGAACCTGTTTGTCACAGCAAGCTTAACTTATGTGTGATCACAAGAGATGCCCAGTAAATAAACTATATTTCAAATGTCTTTCTTATTCAAAATCACAGTGTAATTACCGCATCTTGAAGAATGAACATTTTTACTGACACAACATGACACTACACTCTGTTCAAAACCAGCACCGTTAGTGGGGGGGGGGGGGGTTCAAGGGAGGCATTTCCCTTCCATGTGAATGTGATTTATGTAAAAGCAATTGGCAGAGCAAGTGGCACAGCCATCACATGTCCAAGCTGTGTCACATACATCCGCGGTCACTTTCAGGCACCATATGCTAATCCTGAATGATGTTCGCAAGCTGCTGTCCGATCCAGACTGAACCCTGCTATATTCTAAGAAGATCGTATCTAAAAATTATCTAGAAAGGGTGTTATTTTGTTTTATTGAACAAGTTCACCGCTCAGAGTAGATATTTGTCGTGGGAGGCAGTCGAGGCAGTAATCGGCAGGTCTGAATTCCGTGGTCGTCCAATCTAAGTAGGGGTTTTCGGAGTTTTCCACTCTTACAAAGGCGAATGCCGGATTAGAGTAAACACCTCACCCTCTTTAGCCGTAGATATGTGTGTTGCGACGTCTGAGAGGGAGATTCTGCGATATGCTGATCCCACAGGGCAGGATAAGAATGGCCGTATGGGCATTCCATTAGGCTAAATGCCCGGTGCGAAACCGTAATTCTCACTGAGAGTCTTCGGTTGACCAGCTATTATTATTATTATTTTTTTGGAAGCAGAAAAATTCTGGTTCTGATTCTGATTCTGGTACCCTATGATCCCCAGGTGGGGCGAAGGGGCCTCCAAGCGGAGGTTTCATTACCTATACTAATTTTGATATGCTTATTTTCCGAGAGAGGGTAGAGGGACAGGTGGTAAGCCCATCGCCTCGCAACTCCCTCTGGAAACTAAGTATTGCTTGGACGTGAAAGGGCCGAGAAATTTTGTCCAGAGGCTCTAATTTAGGCTTGGAGTTCTTGTACGTGCCGTAAATCTACGACACGGGACCCCCAGAAGCAGAAAAATAGAGGGGATAAAAGTTGCGCACACACCTGAGATGCTGTTTGGGGCATCAGAAAATGGAATCATTGGTGTTAACGCCCATTGAGAAGGAAAATTTGACAAAACAATAGCCTATGTTGTCATGAGAACTGATATGCATTTAATAAATTCTGTATAATAGTCTACACTGCCATAAAATAGGCGCTAATTGGGTTTTACTACGGCACTAGTCAACCGATTTGGTCCAAAATCAATAGGTTTTGTCCCACGGAAGTTATAAATGCGTATACCAAGTTTCATGAAAATCCGATAATGCGTATTCGAGTTATCGCGCGTACAGGCACACGGACAGATGGACAGACATTTTCCCGTCCCCCACACAATCTCATAAAGTACCATTCTGTAACTTAATAATATCAGGTAAACTTATACAGTGAGTCCCACGCAAGAGTTGGCCATTGACGCGGGTTTCTGCGTCGCGGCTGGCACAGCTCCAACTCCCTAGCGATCGGGTGAAATATCTACGCCAATAATGCCGCGGTCGTTGTAATGATTCAGGTTATCACATTTACAGTTAAAATTACAATGAAAATAAACACGTACTTCATCACAAGAGACGATGGAAATGTTCTCCTCTTGCATCCAGACAATACTGGCACCTTTTTAGGAAATTTTCTTTCACGCCCGTAAGTTCAGCTTCCGAGACAGAGTTACTTTCCCTTGTGATAGGCCTATGTGATATTGTCATCAAGTTCTTCTAACAGTATGTAAATATTATTCATGCGGAAACTTAAAAAAATAAAGTGTATAGGTCAATTTCCCATACACAAGAAGAACTTAAAGACAATATCACAAAAGAAATTAACTCTATCTCGGAAGCTGAACTTACGCGCGTGAAAGAAAATTCCCTTAAAAAGGTGTCAGTGTTGTGCTTATGCAAGAGGAGAACATTTCCAACATCTCTTGTGATGAGGTACGTGGTTATTTTCGTTGTAATTTTAACTGTAAATGTGAGAACCTGAATCATGACACCAACCGCGGCATTATTTGCGTAGATATTTCACCCGATCGCTCGGGAGTTGGAGCTGTGCCAGCCGCGACGCAGAAACCCGCGTCATTGGCCAACTCTTGCGTGGGACTCACTGTATAAAAAGTGCCAGAATGCTTTTTTTAATAATTGATAATTGCAACTATGATATGCCTATGCAGAAAATAAGTTATTTTTGTAATAGATCTCCAAGTTAAGCTCCAGATTGATTCATTAAGCAGGACTTACAGAAGAACAAAGGTCAAAAGTTTGATTCTTAACATTAATTCATACGCGTGTACACTAATATAAGACATTCTTAAAATACGTCAACATTTCAAAAATTGCACTGGCAATTATAGGCCTATTAATGATGTAAGTGTAGCCCTACGATTTGGTGACATGTTCGTTTCAGGTTTAAAGCAGCCGTATAGGCTAGATCAGAGATCGCCAAACCGTCGAACTAGTAGCTCGCAGGGACATTTTTGGTAGATCGCGTCAAGAGATCTCTACTTGTGTCATGGAGAATTTTGATTTTGAAGAAGACAGTGCTGCAGTGGAGTTGGAACTGATTGATTTTTAAAATGATTTATCTTTAAAATCGCTTTCTTCAAGCTCTGAAAATATTTGGCCTCTTGTTCCTAAAGAAAAAATATCCAATTCTGGTCCAGGTTGCTCTCAAAGTGAAGGCAATGTTCAGCTCTACATATCTGTGTGAGGTTTCTTTTTCCAGTATGAAAATTATTAAAAATAAGCACATAAACATACTCACTGATGAACAGTTGGACAACTGTATTTGAATGGCAGCCACTACCTACTCACCCAACATTAAAAAGCTTGTTGATGACAAAAAAGAGTTCCATCCTTCTCATTGAAGTTAATAAGTGCAATAAAAAAGATTTTGTCCGTACATTTGTTATTTATTACAAACTACACTTCAATTTCTTTCTTATGAACAATTCCATTTCAATTTCTTTTTGTTATATACAGTTTAATTAAAATTTATTTCATATTTAGGCAATAAACAAATGTAAGATTTTTTTAAGTTGGTAGTTCTTTTGGTTGGTAACTCACAGTATGATTTTAAAACGGTACGGTAGCTCAGGAGCTTCATAAGTCTGGCGACCACTGGGCTAGATTATGAATTCATTAAATTCAATCTAAAGTCAATCTGAATTACATTTTATATATTTTCTTTCACAGTAATATTTGAAATGAAAAATACTCTCATTAAAATATAATGCAGATATCGGTAGCTGTACGTTTCGATAGAATGCAACAATATTATATCAACAGCAGCTGCGTTTAATTATCCAAAGGCTAGATGTTTTTTAAATCTTTGATATATGTTTGTTTATATTTAAATTTATTTTTATAAGCATATGTCAAAGAATAAGTGGGATATTAACAGAACGAAATTAAAACAAATGCCTAACATATAAAGCAAGGCGTGATATAATAAACAAGGTTTTTTACCTCAGGAGAGAGTACTCATGGTTTGACAGCCGTCAAACGTAAGAAATAATAAATCTTCGCATCAGGTTGAAACAACTGAAAGCGCACTTCTCGCAATACTGACATCAAGTGAGAAATGTGTAATGTCCATGACTTAGGGTATAGAAGGTGTATAATATTATTATAATTGTTTTTATTATTGTTATTGTTATTATTGTTATAGTTATTATTATTATTATTATTATTTACGCTTGGCATTTAAATCACAGCTTTTAAACCCCATAACTAAACTATCAATCCTATGGTTTCATGTCTTTCAGGGAAGTACAACTTTTTTATTTAATTGCAATTTTTCTGTCAACTTATACAGTTACCGGACTATTTAAATATTTGAGTATTATATAATGTTATATGGTGAAAAATATTAGGCTATGTTTGCATAATTGTACTCTTTTTCAAATATATAAACAATATATTATTTGCACTACATAATATCTCTATAAGTCGCCACAGGAATTACTCGATATACCTTACAAATTAGGCTGCCACAACACCATCGCCAAAAGCGATACTGTATAAATCCAGTAGATTTTGTATATGCATCCCTAAGTTTACTTTAGAAATATAAATATGCCCGCAGCTTCGCCTGCTATTATTTACTCAATAAATTATTTTTTAAATAATTTATTTAACAGAAAAATAATTTAAACACAATATTTATTAGCATTGACTTCGTTTTTACATAAATTCCAGGAATTACTTAATTTTACTCTTAATTGTATTGTTTAACGTTAAAAATACAAACAATTAAACGAACAAAAATTAATCTTAAGCTGCCACATGGACATACAAATTCGAAATGCCTATAGATCGACAGACAGACGGACAGACATTTTCCGTCCCCCACACAATCTCATGAAGTATCATTCTGGCACTTAATAAAAGTATTGGGAAATGGCTTTAAATTTTCGTAAGATATTTAAACGAAAAAGGTATGCATGCAGTCTCATCAGCTTTAAAACTGATGCCTTTTTAAATTAGGCCAACTTGCATATTACAGTCAACCCTCGATATAATGCCAAAATCCGCTCTCTAACATTTAGTGGGACAAAGCGAGGGTGGCACTAAAACAAAATTTAGTTTTAAAATAAAAATGGCATAGTACAGTGCTGTATTAATTTACTATACTGTATTACGAAAGAAAAATTAAATAAATGGCAAATAAGAGAACTTTAGCACAAAATAAAATACAGTTTTATAACTCAATTTATTACAGTATATTTCCAGTGCCACAGTACACAAAAGTGCTGAAATTCAAGTGGGTCCATTTAAGTGATTAACTGTAACTGATTAACTGTAGTGTAGTGTTTAACAACTGAATGGATACTGGACAAAAAGAAGTGAAAGTTTGGAATGTCTCATTGTACGAAGGGCTCTATCTACCTGCTCCACCCTCACGCAGGCTGTCTGAGCGACTTCTTAACAAAGCTTCCTCATTTCACCGCACTACATTTAGAGACAGTGACAGGGGAACACTCACTTCTTGGAAATACAGTACAGTATGTTTCTTAAATAATCTTCCTAACATTCACCCCAGTTTTAAAAGAATTCTGAAACTGAACAAAAAAAAAATCACTGCAAGCTATATTTTGTAAAAATCTTGTCTTATATCCACTGGCACTAAATGAATTGGCACAGTAACAAGGTATATTTCAATGTTTGGTTCTCTTTGTCATAAGGCAGTGTTACAAGAAGAATTGAAAATAAAATAAAATGTATTTTATATGGGAGAAGATCCGTTCACTTGCATTTATTGGCACAGTGCGAGGGTGGCAATGTAAAGAGGGGCATTATATCGAGGGTTGAATGTACTTTTATTTTTCTTAGGGATAATCAGATTTGTCAAAAATAACTTATTTTGATCACCAAGATTTAAACATTCGAGTGTAGTCCTAATATCGCGTGTCTAAGGGCCCTGAAACTTATCCAACCTTACGTAACATAGAAGTTTTTAATAAAAAAAAAAAGAGAATAATGCTAATTTTGACAAAAAATGGTGAATATTCAACCCATTAACCCGTTAAGAAATTCTAGTGCGAATAGTATACCGAGACAAGTATAAAAAGTCACGTGTGAGTTTTCTTGCAGTTAACTTACCTGTTAATGTGGTTGAAAACATAAATCGACAGTCATTTTGTGACAATTAGTGGTAGTTAGAACGAAATGGTGGGGAATGAAAGTGTCGGTGTTCTCTGGATGCCAGATCCTAATTTTATTTTAATTGTACTGATTACAGGGAGGCATTACACAACATTAAAGTAAACATAAAATCAGGTAAACTGATTTAACAAAGTGCCAGAACACTTGTGTTTAATCAGTGATAATTGCAATTATGATATGCAGAAAATAAGTTATTTTTTAATCGATTTCCGAGTTAAGCTCCAGATCGATTCATTAATCATCGTTTATGGAAGAACAAAGGTCTAGTTTGATAAGTATATGACAAGGAATATGTGGGTAGTGTTATTTGTCGAAGCTAACTGTATTGCAACTTCCAAAGCCGTATATGAACACTGTAAAACAATATGTAGCCAAGTTATCCTATTTGCATTTGATAATTTTTTCTAATACATTATTATAAAATAGGCACTAAATTGGGCAGTACTCCGGTACCGGTCAACCGATTTGGTACAATAACAATAGGCTTCTTCCCATGGACGTTATAAATACGTATCCCAAGTTTCACGAAAATCCGATAAAGCGTATTTGAGTTATCGCGCGTACAGGCACCCGGACGGACGGATAGAGAGACATTTTCCCGTCCCCGACACAATTTCATAAAATACCATTATGGCACTTAATAAGACCTATTTGACGTTTTGAGGTTAATTTCATGGTAGATACATGCATATGCATACGCCTACCTCAGATTATTTTCTCTGTTGGACATTACATGATTATACATGGCGCTGTGAATTGAACTCTGGCGTAGCTCAGTTAGTAAGAGCATTGGCACGGATAGCCAAAGGTCCTGGGTTCAAGTCCCAATGTAAGAGGCATTTTTCTCCTATAATATTATAATTTCATGGTTATTACTTTCTTTGATCGAGAGTGGTGAACACTGTTCATGGCCATCAATCTGCAGGCACCACTCAGACAATGTTATGAATGCAGCATTGCCATTGTTGTTATTGTTAATTAGGGTTATTGTTGTTGTTTGTACAAGACCCTCTCGGTTGTTGGAGATAACCCGGTTAAGTGCAGCGTAATGATTGCCTGAATTTAACCAATTGACCCGCATCAATTAGATGGACTGTGATCACGGGAATGAAAAAAAAAACAATAAACGCATTGCATCGCTATTTATTCCCACGTGTTTGCAGTTTCGCTCACAGAGTAAAAGTGCTACGTATTGATCATCACATGAATCAGCAACGCGTTTTAAAAGCAAATCTGTGTCGAATGCATTTCCCCGTTGAGTGATCACCTTTCCACGTCCCGGCTGTAAAAAAAAAAAAAAAGAAGTGAGATCTACATCGTATAGATCTATAACATTAGAGCGGGACCAAAAATTCACGACAAACCCCACATTTTATATGGATATTTTAATTGTGAACAGAGAAATCTCGTCAGCGAAAAATGAAAGGCGAAATGCCCATCCTGACCAATGCAATATTTCTGCACCTGATGGCATTCATTTGTCCATTCACATAGCCAAGGTAATGCAACCTTCATGACAGTTTTCACATAAATAATAATAATAATAACAATAGTTTTATTTAACCTTGTGTCAGTAGAAAGGTAAAATAAGCACTTTTAACGGTAGACGATGTTATTTAGAAGGAGAAAATTATGTTAATGAGTGATATAAAATTATGACACTCCAAGGTGACCAACTTTGATTGCTTCGCATGGATAATACTCTTTTAATTAAGAATAATTTCACATGATTATTAAGTAGGCTCCGTCTGACACAAATTGAAAATTTTAAAATTCATTACGCCTTTCTAAACGCTAAGGCATTAGCAAATAAGTCATACTTGTTGGCTGAAAAGCGTTGTCCTTTCCATCTCTTATTTTGGCAGCCATGTAGGAGGAATCAATAACCTCTGTAACGTATGACAAACGTCTGAATTCCGATGGCAAATATGTTGAGAAATAGCTGAACATTCTCTCTATCTGTTGCAATAAATATTTCCATAAAATTGTGTTTTGTTTCTGTAAACGGCTCCAGGGAAACTTACTATATGGATGAACCTGACATCTTGCAATATTACCTTAACCTCTAGTTAAACGTTAGACGAGTTACAGTGAAAAGTTTAACCTGAGATTACGGTTTATAATACGGAATAACACGAAAAACTCAAGTTCAAACCTACGTTTAAACCTTGTTCATTAATACCAGCCCTAAACACTCATAATACCATGTTATTAAACGGTCAAAGGATTTTCCAAATTTGTTGAGTATTCCCTCATATTATCCTAGAAATTCAACTCTTTTTTTTAATATAAGTTAGCTGTATTTATACTTTTTTCAGCTTCGAAGCCATATCAGGTGTTCAGGATCTATAGGCCTATCTATACTGTAAGCCATGAAACTTTTGAGTGTCAATTATTTTATATTGTTGGTGTATTTATGCCAATAAATTTCAACTGATAGGCCTATTAATTTTTATTAAATATGGTATAAATGGAACAGCAATGATTCAAGGTATATTAACATCCAATTCGGCAATTGCCTTTACGACTGGGGAAACCATGATAAAACCCATGTGAAATTGACCGCCCAAGGAATTTGAACCTGGAACCTCCCGAATGCGGGTCCAAGATGTTCCACCTCAGTCGGTCCCAAACTTTCCTTTAAATTAAAATATGTAAACAAATGAAGTCAGGTTAAGGGTTAATAAGTACAAATTGTAAAAATACCTCAGTCCTCGAAAGAGCATCAACAAAATATTTTCTTTCGTCATGTAAAAAGAATGACTGGGGCTCTTGATACAAAGAGTGCGGAGATAGAGTTCTCATGTCATAGATACTGTACTACGATGTTTAACAATATGAAATATGACTCCTCTTATCTAAGGCAGGGAGTCTCTTTTGCTCTGTCATTTGAGTTTCGCCCGCATAGCGGCGCACTGTAGCGTACATTTGATCTGATTACCATCCCGAATACGACAAAAATCTCTGCTCCCAATGGTTACTTAGTCATATATTTATAAAGATATTCTCTTCTACTGTCAAATGTTCATGACTGCATACTCTACTCCTCATTCATATATCCTTTGCTATAGGCCATGCTTCTCATGTTTTATGCTTGGATTATTTTTACGTTACCCTAGTGATACTGTATTTCCCTCCCGAAACCATTCCTTCAGTTCCTATATTCTGAAGTGAATGCCTCATGATTTATTCAGTTTGATATGAACAAAAATTTCATGAAGGGGATGCAAAAAAAAGGTGTGCGTGTAACGCCACGCGACAGAAGTGAAACTTGTTTTAATTTTTGGGATCTTTAAATTTTGGATTATTGGAATTTTTCAATTTTGGATTTTTTTAAATTTTGGATTGTTGGACTTTTTTAACATTGGGTTTTTGGACTTTTTAATTTTGGATATTTTAATTTTTATAATTTTGGAATTTTGGATTGGTTAATTTTGGATTTTTTAAATTATGGATCTATGATTTTTTTTTATTTTTTGGATATTTTAATTTTTTATTTTTTAATTTTGGTTTTTTTAGACTTTAAATTTTGGATTTTGGATTTCTTATTTTTTTATTTCCTTTTTGGATTTTTTATTTTGGATTTTTTTATTTTTAAATTTTGGATTTTTGGACTTTTTAAATTTTGGATATTTAAGGGCCAGTTGTATAAACATGTAAACTGTAGTTATCATGCAAAATTAACTTTCAGTTACATTTAACTACCTTTTTTTGTTGTATAAACATTAATCCAAGTTTATCTCATCCTAACCAACATTTTAATATAACTGGTGAATTTTTGCAAGTTAAAACATTAACTGATGATTTGGAAATTTTAAATACATTTCAAACAGTGAAAAAGACACTAGAAATCCATTTTATACGTACAGTGTGAATTATTATTATTTTCATATCATTTAGATTCAGTTTGCTTTCATTTTGTCTAATGACATTAAAAATACAGACACCAGTACCTTGGCTTTGTTGTTGGTTATGGTAGCCCCACATTACAAAGTAGCAACATTTATTTCTAGATTTCTGATTATTCTGATACCCCATCTGGTGATGCAATGAAAACCCATCATGCATCTCTTGGATGTCATAATCTTCTATTAGTACTGCATGACATGCTACCAAAATTTGGGCAGAACAACTAGGCAGAGGTTATGTCTCCTTCCCATTACAATCAAGTACAAAGCAAATTCATAATATGTTTATGATATTCAGGGTCAGCCCTGAGGTCCTTTGCGAATTATTGTGATTGGAAGCTTACAAATAGTTACTGAGGACAACGGAACAGCCAGTAGAATCATTCATAAATTGACAAGAGAAAATTATACTTTAAGGCCTCGGTTTATTTGAATTCCAACTAAGGACAGTGTCTTAAGAAAACAATATTAGATATCTACAATATTCGTAACCTTCCAGGCATTATAGGTACTGTAGGTTGCGTTTACACACCTAAACACCTCTATAGACAGGATAAAACAGTTTGAAGCAAAAATATACATGGCCTCAATGAAATGATTTTAAAAAAATAATAATAAAAAAAAAACTCATCTTTATTAAGCAATTGAAATAAATACTAAAGACATATGTGTAACATGGTGCTTCGTCTTTAATTAAACAACTGAAAATCAAAGACCAAAGATATAAACATAATACTCCCTGCAAATTTCCCCCAACTTTTGCACTGTTGCCAGATGTTTTATTATTTTCTCCAGTTATTTAAATCTGTGAGTTACACAGTTATTTTCAAACTTTCAGTTAAAAACAACCATCAGTTTGTGAGTTTTATACAACTGGCCCTAAATGTTTTAATTTTGAAATTTTGGATTTTTTAAATTGTGATCTTTGATTATTTTTTACTTTTTGGATTTTTTAATTTTGGATTTAAGGTATGAAAGTGATATTAAAATCAAGGAATTTAACAAGACAGAGACAGATATGTGTCTGCAGACTACTTGAACAGTAGGCAGAGAAATAGGCCTAAACATGAATTTATTTTAACAACTAGATGAAAATTAAGTTTTGAGCAATAGTTAAAATCAATGTACCGAGCGATGTAGCCGAGATGGTAACGTCTTTGATTCGAATGCGGGAGGT
The DNA here is from genome assembly GCA_964059195.1 of Ectobius pallidus. Classification (NCBI taxonomy): domain Eukaryota; kingdom Metazoa; phylum Arthropoda; class Insecta; order Blattodea; family Ectobiidae; genus Ectobius; species Ectobius pallidus. The sequence goes on along the minus strand of CAXKWD010000004.1, from coordinate 28,231,132 downwards.
CCCAAGTTCAAAACCCGGGGCCGGCCAATTTGACATGAGTTTTTTTTTTCATGGTTTTCCCAGTCATAAAGGAAAATGTCGAATTGGATATTTACACATCATGATTCATCTTTAATCCTGTATCATATCCATTTAAATTAATATCAGTTGAAATTTACTCCATTAAATACACCGGCAATAGAAACAATTGACAAGCAATAGTTCCGTGGTCTACCCTACTGTATAGATACAGATCCCGAACTCCTGATATAGCCTCAAAGCTAAAAGGAGTACAAACAGAGCTGAAATTAAAAAAAATTCAATGAAATAATGGAAAACATACAGATTTCCTTCATATCTACAGAGATGGCTCCACAAGCAATGATAGGAACAAAGCATGTACAATAGTCTATCCCACTCACAATAAGTTAACTAGTTACTCTGCTGATGTATATTCAATTAACGAAGCTTTTGAAAATGGAATAAAACATCGTGATAACAAAAGATACGTACTCTTCGCCGGTTCTCAGTCAGTTATAAAAGCTCTGCAGGTCTCATCCAGCAGAATGCAATGATTAGCAAAACTTTTTTTCGCTAATTAATTTTCCCGTAACAAGTATTATGTGAATAGCCCCACTGCTAATAAAATGTGGAACTCCACCATTCCATTCATGATTTCTAAGAGGACTAAGATGAAATAAATGTTTTATCATAGATAATCCCACGAGAGATTACGAGTTTATCGCTATAAGGATACAAAGTCAATAAAATTAAAACTAAAATTAATTTACGGCTTCCAAAACATAATAGAACAATAAAAGTAGCAGAGTAAAAATTCGCTGATACATCTTCTTTAAGGCTTGTCTACTTCTGTGGTTGCGTTTCGCAATTACGTTATACCATCCTCAGTCCTTGGAACGTTTTGCACGGTTACACATAAACCGTTAAGAATGTAAGTGTAAAAATCATTTTAAGCGCAAAATAAAAATCATATTTTTGCTTTTAAAAATTTATTTCTGGTTCTTCGGTTCAACACAATATTATTACTATTATTATTAATAATACTATTATTATTATTTTTACTTATTCAATTGCAATAAACCATTCATAAGCAAGCTAAAGGAATATTATCTATTTTATGGAACCCGAAGGTTCATTGCCGCGATTACCTAAGCCCGCCATTCAACCCTTTTCAGTGCTAACTCCATCCAACCATCCCTTTCAAATCCTACTTCTCTTAATTCTATCCTAATATTGTCCTTCCGTCTACGTCTACGTCTTTCAAGAGGTCTTTTCCCTTCGGGTCTCCCAGTCAACATTTTTAGATATATCTTTCCTTCCCATGCGCGCAACATGTCCAGCCCATTTCATCCTCCTTGATTTAATTATCCTTATCATATCCGGTGACGAGTACAGGTTATGAAGCTCGTCTTTATGCAGTTTTCTCCAGTCCCCATTTTCATCTCTCTTAGGCCCAAATATTTTCCTAAGCCCCCTGTTTTCGAACACTCTCAGATTATGTTCTTCCCGAAGAGTAAGGGACCATGTCTCACAGCCATATAATACAACTGGCAGGAAAATCGTCTAATAAATTTTTATTGTTAGATTTCTGGACAGAAGACGAGAAGATAAGAGTTTCTGAAATGCATAAAAGCAGGCATTTCCTGATTTGAGTCTACATTGCCTTAATATTATTTGTGTCTGTAGTTATTTCTTCCAGATATTTGAATTTCTCCACTTGTTCGAACAATTTACTATTATTGTTATTATAATTACGGAAGATTGAACTAGATTTCTGCACTTGTGCTATTCTTGTCGTAAGTCCTCTTTGTTATCCCTCGTTCACTTGCTGAAAAAGTGATAATGAGCAGTTTCTGCTATGTCTCGAGGGAATAGTTCGAATTCATTATTTTCTTTCAAATCTCCCTCTAATTACTTTTCTAAAGACATTTAATTTTTTTCGTGACCCCAATGAGTGCCATTGCATTAGCCTGAAGGGATTTGAATCTCATTACTCTTTCTCAATTGTTCTGACTCTTCGAAGAAAAATTCATGTCAGAAGGAAATGAGTTGTAGTTTCAAAACTGTAAACTTATAATTAATGGCTTGTTTTCAATTTGCATAATTTTTCATTTATCTCTAATGGGATTTCTTGATAAATACCACTTCTATATTCATCAAAGAATATGATTGTAATAACTAGGGACCGGATTCTTAGGTTTTTACCTATTTTTTTTCCTTACTTCCAAAACAAAAAGCGATCATACACTTTTTTGAATCATGTCCATAGGAATCACCCACATTAATTCTGTGGCACCTAAAAATACCTAAATGGGGTATAAAAACCTAAATGTACCTAAACGGGATAAAAAACCTAAAATATCTAATTTAGGCTACTTTTTTGTCTTTTTTATTTGTCAGTTGAGAAATCTATATTTGCGGAGAGACAATTTTTGTCGGGTTGAGATTAATACCACCAGCGTTTCGTAAGAGTACCGGCGTATTCCTTTTAAAATATTCGTACGAACAACCATTGTTGACGTCATGTGAGGTTGAAAGGACATTTTCTGCCTTCAATCTAAGGAAGAACAGGAAGAACTTCAGGAAGAACTTCACAGTTGAGAATCTTGAAAGATATTTAGTGATATACTGTAACCAGGATATGTGAGGCAATCTTATTTTCACTGCTTCTTTTGATTGTTTATGCTTTCTTTCTTGAATTCTTTAATATTGTCCTAAAGCAAGTTTACACAAATTTAATTCAATTTTGTTCAGTTAAACTTTACAAGTATTATGTATTGAATCCTATGTAGCACATTCGAATTCATTAAACCAATTATTCTACCCAAAAACTATATTTTGGACAAAAAAACCTAAAAAAAACTATTTCACCTAATGGAAAACCCAAAACAGTGTTTTTAAAAACCTAAAAATCCGGTCCCTAGTAATAACTAAAATGTATATGTTAGGTTTATTGGAAAACCTTTCCTTTGAGATAAGCATTCTTTTCGTGTCTTTATTTTTCACCTCCTTGAAAATTTCCAGAGTAATCTCTCTTTAAAGAATTTTTACAAAACAGATTTACTTCACAAATTGAAATAGAATGTATTGAATTAAGAATTAAGAATTAGAAATTTATTTATTATCAACAAATTACAAGTAGGACTTGTGTAGTTGACGTCAAACGTTAAAACAGTACACAATACACAATACCAAATACAATAAAACTTCAACAGAACAGTACAACAATTAGAAAAAATGTGTTAAAAACATATGTCGATGGAAGGGAGGTTGAAAAATTCATCTAAGTTGTAGAAAGGATTAACTGCTAGCCAGTTGTACAGAATGAGTTTAAATAGTTGAATATAACCACACCGGGCTGTTTTATTAAGTATCAGAATGATACTCTCCTAAGATTGTACAGTGGACGGGAGAATGTCTGCCTGCCTGTCTGTCTGTGTGTATGTACGTGCCGTAACTCAAATACACTTATCACATTTTCATGGAACTTAGTGTACACACTTATAAAGTGCATTGAAAGAACCCCATTGATTTTTGGACGAAATTGGATAACCATTACATAAAAATAAGTGCACGTGAATAAAGTAAAATTAAAGCTATATAAATTAAATAAGGTAAACTGACGTAATAAAGTGCCAGAATGCTTTTGCTTAATCTTGCAATTATGATATACAGAAAATTAAGTTTTGTAATTGATTTCCGAGTTAAGCTCCAGATTGATTCATTAAGCAGGACTTATGAAAGAACAAAGATCTATTAACATCGTCCAGCACAACATAACTATACAGATTTGTGATATCTTGACAATCGCACACTCACATAAGAACACACACAACAACAAAAAATGTCAAATTGGCCGGCTACGAGGTTTGAACCAGGATTCTACAGAATGGGAGTCCAAAACGTTACCAACTAGGCCACTTCGCTCGATTTAAAAGTAAAGTTTGATAAGCATATGTGAAGGATAGTGTCATAGCTAACTGTATTGCAACTTCCAAAGCCGTGTATGAACACTGAAAAACAATAACTTATGTTGTCTGAGAACTGATTCACATTTGGTAAATTGTTTCTAATATATTACCATAAAATAGGCATTAAATTGGGCATTACTCCGGTACCGGTCAACCGATTTGGTCCAACATCAATAGGTTTCTTCCCATGCAGGCTACGTTATAAATGCGTATACCAAGTTTCATGAAAATCCGATAAAACGTATTTTAGTTATCGCGCGTACAGTCACATGGACGGACGGACGGACACCATATAACTTCACATTCATGTCCTATTTCCAGTTTTTATCATTTGAAGATAAATTCTATCTGTGATATAATTCCGGGAAAATAATGTAGACTAGTACACGTTACACCGTTTCAAATAACTGGGAATTTTTAACTTTCTGTTTTTCGTTTTTAGGGACCAGCTCGTTTTACTTTAAACATACGTTCACATTATATCATACAAGACATTGTAAATTGAATAACATAAAGTTTCTGCCAGACAGACCGACATAATTCTGCATTAATGTCCTCCCCAATGCTGGGTATTGTTCCAAATGCCTTCATGAAACATGCAGATCCTAATATATACAACAATGTGGTACTGAAATATGCACACAGCCGGCTTTGATTTCGTGCTTGTTATAATATTCATCTGACTGCAAGACGTTTAAACTGATTTGTGTGAGATATTAAAATATGGTAGCCTATGCATTACATTTTGTAATAAAATATTCAAGTAAAATTCCACAACTTCACCACCATTGAAATATTCATATACACTCAACATAACGTAGCGATTTCTAACAAAATTACTGCAACTGGTCACGGTGACCTGATGTAAATAAACTGTGAAAAGTTTGTTGCAGAAACTTTCTCACATAGTGTTAAGATTTTAATTATAGGTTCTTATGTTGACGGGAAAAACTGGTATTTCTCATAGTGTTAAGATTTTCATTATACAGAGTGTTAATGAATAACACCGAAATATTTTACCTGTGTATAGAGGGAACATAGACAAGCAACTTTTATTACGAGATTTTTGCTCTGTGGATTCAATGTTTCCTGTTACAGCATAAAATCTCCCAGGGCATGGCCGCCACTGACTTCTAACATTAGGAAAAAATGCAAAACAAAGGAACTTCGCTGTTAATACTGTAGTCAGTAGTTATGAATTAAAAAAAAGACTAATGCAGTGGCGACCAGTCATGTGATTAGTCTGTAAATTTGGCAGATTATGGAAACACTAAATTATGATATAACTATTTTCGAATGATTAAGAGTCAGGTTTTTATCGATCACTAGGAAGGCATTAAGTCAATTTAATGAACATTTTAACCCTATCACGTAATTATTGATTTATGATCACCAAATTATAATGACTTTAATGCCCTGTAGCATACACATTTTACGTCATAGAGCAAAAATCTTCTAATAAAAGTTGCTTGTCTAAGTCCCTTCTATATACAGGTAAAAAATTTCGGTGTTATTTATTTACACCCTGTATGTACTTATGTTGACGGGAAACTGGTATTTATGTTTTCTTCTTCTTTCTTTTTATCTTAGTTTTACCTCTACCTTTTAGGATTTAAGCGACCCAAGCCTTACAGGGCCGCGACCTGTCGGGAGAATGATTATCTTTGGATCACATACATACTTTCTTGACCAGGCAAGGACATGGAGGACCTCCCCGGATGAGTGATCAGCCCAATGCAGGGGCCATCTCGGAGACAACACGAACACATTGGACGAAACACACCATTCACACACACACATTCACTCCAAACAAGGCGAGGATAGGATGAAGATAATAATGGCGGCCGGATGATATCCGGGGACCACAAGGGCCTAAAGTTACCTGAAATTTGTCTCATAGGTGAGGAAAAACCCCTGAAAAAACCCCACCTAGGTAACTTGTCCCGATCAGGAATCGAACCCGGGTCCGCTGCGTGAGAGGATTTCACAACAATAAGTTATTATAGTTTTCTTGATTGATAAACTTCATATCCGTTTGTGGTAACTTAATGGAAAGTATTTAGACCACTTGAAAGAAGAATTTGATTAATGGACATAGTAAGCTATGAACTTCTGAATAACATGTAAAGTATTTTATTTTTAGCATATAACAAATTTTAATATCATAAGGCGACAATTAGTTGCTACTTTTAAATATTGTCAGTTTGACTTGTATGTTTCTACGTGTACATAAAAAACATATAGCTAATAATATAATAGAATCCGTGTATCCAGATTAATCTACTGCAACTTAAATGTTTTGTGGTTAAGGTGGAACATTTGAGACACGTACATTATGGTTTTCTTGTTACTACGGGAAACAAAAGAGTATCATTCATATTTTAATTAGTATATGTTCTGCTATTCTGCATTTAAGTCATATACTTAACTTATTTCGTTTTAATTTGATACCTATTAACTGCATATGACATAACTTGTCTGTCAGTGAGGTAGACCATTAATAGGGCCTAGATTCAATTCCAGTGTCAGAGGAATTTTTCTCCTATAATATTATTAAAATATGAGTAAAATTAACTTACAAAAGTGCATAAAATCTAAACGATAAATTCAAAACTAGAACAGTCAGTTTAAACGTAGAAATGAATTAGACATTGAGACCGGATACCAGGGCTTAACATTAACTTGTAAGCTTCCATGAGCTTTCCATTCCATTTGAAAAGTCTCTTTGCTGTGATCCTTGTAGTGAAAAGCGCTCAGCTTGGAATTTATTACATTCTCCGGGTCGTGCTGAGGTTGTTTGACTCAGCACACAGACAAGAACTAATAACCACTGCTGCTGCAGCAGGAGATGAATAAAAACAAGGACAGATCAGCAGTTTGTTTTGTTTCTGCCAGTGTGGACATAATAATGAAGCAGTTGAATGCAAGCTAAATCTAAGCCCACAACATTCAAATAGATAACATCCCTCCCATGACCTGTCTATAAGGGGCACTGGAAATATTAACGAAAGATAATTTGTAGAAACTCATTGAGCCGTAGATTTCTGCTCTTAAAGGAAGATGAACTGTTATTTTATTGAATCACTAGCTTAAAAGGCCCGGCGTAGGAACAGATGTGAGATTTTAAGAGAGGATACCGAGATAAATGTAATATAGTATTAAGAACTGAAGTCACTGTTTTTAATAATTAATGTAAAATGTCTAATCAGTAGACCTGGGAATTTAAGGCAAATGCCTATTTTGTTCCTTATGAAATAATATTGAAATTTTAAAATATGTTGACATTTCATGATAAATCACTTATATTTATAGAGTTTTATAGTGCCCTAAAATGCCTATTTGGACCTTTAAAGCCTATTTTTATTATTTTAGTGCCTAAAATGCGTATTCTGTACATTTAAAATAAGATTTAACTTCTGTAACTTTCACAATCATTTAATGGACATCCCTGAATGAAGATCAAAACAGCAGAGGGTGGGTTTTTCACAGAAACTTGATTTTCCCAAATAATTCTCGCCAAAGGAATGCTAACTGATGAGGGAGGATTAGCTCAAAACAACAAGTAGCAGGTATATAGTAAGAAGGGACATACTGTGTGAATTTTTCATATAAACGAAAACTGTTTTTGATAAATGTATTTTTAATTCTATCTTAATTTTGTAATTATTTCTGTTAAGAATAGGTATACCACGCTTCTTACAGTAAAAAAAGATCACGTTACAGTTTAAGAGCATATTGTAGTATTTTAAAGTCTATTTTCTGTCTATTACACATTTTTAAAGCATATTTTAAGTGCCTATTTTCTCTTTTAAAAGCCTATTTTAGAACCTAAAATATCAGGTCTACTAATCAGTAAGGGCTCTGCGTGTACAGGTAAACACTGCAATGCACTAAGGAAGAACGGAGCGCCAGGAGTTAACGCCTGTGGAAAACCATGCAGGCAACTTCTCTGGCAAGCGTGTGTTGCGTGTAGTCTAGTCAAACATTCGCAGGCGATGCAATCTAATACTCATGACCAGCAGCTCCGAAGGTACCGACAAACTTGCCGGTCTCAAGTGGGTGTAGTTTAATGAAGGTGAAAGGAAGAAAACATTGTGCTTCCTCTTGTATTGTTCAGTTTAAATTCGCTCACATTTACAGTACGTAGTTCTGATAAAACAGACACAATAAATTAAAGAAGTTAATGAAAACACCCCAGGATTTTGTCTTCTTTAAATGTCCTAAGAGAATAAGGTCAAAGAGAGAAAATCCTGTTAGGTTAGCTGCCTTAAATTAAGGGTGCCAATAGGATACATCCAATCAAAACAATTCTAAGGCAATATTTCTTTAATATGATATTTTTTCTCTTATTTTAAATTTTCATATACGAGGGCTATTTTTTTCAACCTTCGATGGGGCATAAAATGAAAACCACAATGAAAATCAAAACTGTTTTATGTGGAACATTTAGGTACACCTTCTAGAGCTACTTCTCTACAGAGTCGCGTTCCGATTAAGACCACCCCGTTAGGTTTACGGAAATAATTATTTCTAAACTTTCATAGCCCTACGTGAACACTGTTTGATAATACCGTTGCCATGGAATCCGAGCTCTTTTCGAGGTTTTTAGGGCTAAAAATTAAAAAAATAAACTTTTTGGAATTTCCCTGGAGTTTAAAGTCTAAAAGCTATATGTGTACCAAATTTCAAGCTTCTAGCTCATCTGGAAGTTGGCAAACATTATTGCCAGTGAGCCGAACCGAGCCCTTTTTGGGGGATTTTAGGGCTAAAAATTAAAAAAATAAACTTCTTTAAATTTTCCTTTGGTTTACAGCTGTGTGCCAAATGTGTACCCAATGTGTACCAAATGTGTACCAAACCATGTGTACCAAATGTGTACCAAACCATGTGTACCAAATGTCAAGTTTATAGCTCATCTGGAAGTGGGCAAACATTAATGTCAGTGAGTGAGTGAGTGAGTGAGTCAGCCATGTGGCTTTATATTATAGGGATAAGCTTATGCTGAGGTTATGAAAGCTATACATTTTCCAGTTCTACGTCACATGCATGTTTGGCATAGCCAACTATAACTGTAGATAGTAACAGTGCCATGAACGATGATTGCCGGTAAAAGAAACCACCTCTATGACGATGATCGCTAACGCCCCCATTCGCCAGCGGTGTTCCCCGACGATGATCGCGGTAAACAAACGAAAAATGTTCCAATCTGGACAAATGAATATAGAAACCACGGCCTTAATGGGCGCATATTGTCGTTAATGGTTAAATACAGTCTTAGGCCGGTATTCATAGTTGGAGACTTAAGAACGACATATGCTTATCAGCAGGGGCGGATTTCTATGACTTAAAAAATAGGATATATGCATGCATTTATGACCTAAAAAACATTAAAGTATGACCAATTTAAAATATGACTTTACCACTTACACATTATGTATATTTTTTAAGTTTCATTACAATACATTTTGTATTAAAATATAGTGTTAATTATTTAAAATATCTGTAAATTCTCAAAAAGTATAATGCAAAATTTACAAAATATATGAAACTTAAATTTGTTTAATATGCACTCAAATATGCCAAAAACATGACCTAAATATGCATATTTATTCTAAATATGCTGCAATAGTCGAAAATTTTCGAAATATGCAGTTATATGCACAATAAAAGCCGTTCCATTTTCACCAGGATGCTTGGAATCGGGTTTAAATTAGTCGGAAACCTGAAATAATGCAAAGGGGGAAAATATGACATGTCATAGAAATCCGCCCCTACTTATCAAAATTCAGACCTTTGTTCTTCCGTAAGCCCAGCTTAATGAATCGATCTGGAGCTTAACTCAGAAATCGATTAAAAATAACTTATTTTTTCTGCATATCATAATTCACACGAATGTGAATAGTTTTAAGAATAGAATAAGATATATTATAAAATAGTTATTCCTAAAATAGTTCTTATTTTCTTGATGTATTTTATAAGTAAATGTTAACAGTAATGAAATTTTATGTGTTATGTTCTCTTGTGATTTATGTTAGTTTTGTTTTGTGATGTTTGCATGTGTGTGTGTGTGTATGATAGTGCTGTACGTTTTAAAACTGAACTGCACCCGAGCCCGAGCTTTTTGCTCTTTCGGGTGTTTTCACTTGTATAATATTGTATTTGTATATTTGTATTTTTGTATTTGTATTTGTATTTGTATTTTTATTTATATGAACTTATTCATTTTGCTAATCCTAAACATAAGCAAAATCAATTTAAAAAATAAATAAAAATAAATAAATGCAAAAAAAGTTATCGCTGATTAAACAATAGCATCCTGGCACGTTATTAGGCCTACATCAGTTTACCTGATTTTATTTCTACATGTATAACGTTTTCTGTAACCGTGTGAACATCAATGCAAAGTTTAAGTGAAGGAGGTGAAGTTGAGTGTTTCTATCAGAGAACTGGATTTCATCTCCTGTCTGGCTGCTAGCCACATTAACTCTTCGGAATTAAGTGCTCCGTCTACTCCACCCCAAGCAAATCAATTCAGCCAGGCTCCACTTGATTTACTGCATTTCACATGTACCATTCTTGCTTTCAACGCTCACCTGCAATACAATTTCTGTCTTCACTTCGAAGTCTTGTTTTCAATCATAAGGTCTATACGCTACGTTTACATCGCTTTTATGCTAGTCGAGTGGCAATAATAGAGTAGAACAGAGCAGATACAGAGCAGAGAAATTGCAATAACAAAAGTAAAGGGAAATAGCGGCAATTCATATAACTGAACTTTCGACATGGCCCTGCCTGTACGCCCAATTCCAGTGAAATAACCCAAACGACACAATAGTAAATATTTGTGAATATTTTTCATGAGAAATAAAATCAGGTAAAGTGATATAACGAAGTGCCAGAATGTTTTTGTTTAATCTGTCATAATTGCAAATTATGTCCTAATTGTATTATTGTATTATTAGGTATTATGATATGCAAAAAATAAGTAATTTTTGTTATCGATTTCCGAGTTAAGCTCCAGATCGATTCATTAAGCAGGGCTTTACGGAAGAACAAAGAACTAGTTTGATAAGCATATGTGAAGGAGTATGTGGGTAGTGTTATTTGTCAAAGCTAACTGTATTTAACTTCCAAAGCCGTATATGAATACTGCAAAACAATATGTTGTCATGAGAACTGATTTACATTTGATACTACCATAAAATAGACACTAAATAGGACATAACTCCCGTACCGATCAACCGATTTGGTTCAGTATCAATAGGTTTATTCCCATGGATGTTATAAATGCCTATATCAAGTTTCATGTAAATCCAATAAAGTGTAGGCCTATTTGAGTTATGGCGCATGCAGATACAAGGACACACAAATGATTTTCTTCTCTTTTCTGCATCAGCCTCTTAAGGTCGTCTGTTAAGGTCTCAAACTGGGCAACGAATTCAGTTAGGTTGACCCTGTTTTCGAACGTTCTCTCTCTATTACGTTCTTGAAGAGTAAGCGACAACCGGTAGGATAAATGTCACATAAATATTTAATATTGGATAAAGACAAGATAAAAGTTAATGAATTGCATGGAAACTCAGCTTCGTGATTCAAATTGAGGAGCTACTTGATAGAGACGTAGCGGCTCCGGTCATGGAAACCACCATTAACGGCCGTGGGTGTCGGCATGCTCACCACATGCCTCCGAATCCTGCCATCTGCCCATGGTAGATGAAGCAGCGGTCGGGTGGTAGGCTTTGTCCCTTCAGGGATATAGTGCCACGGAGAGAGAGGAGTTTTGCATGGAAACAATGATTTCCTGATTTTAGTCGACGATTAACTTCTACCTTAATGTTATTTGCATATGTAATTATTACTTCCAGATATTTCAATTGTCTACTTATTCGAATTATGATTTTTCGTGACTACAAATTTACTTTTTTGTTTATTAATTTCCCATCTAACATTCCCAGAGGCTTCTTCAAGATCTGCATTTCTCCCGACTATGTTAATGTCATCGACAACAAACAAACTTCATATGTATAAGCTAAAATCGATTGATTGTAATTCCCTTTTGAACATAGGCTATAACAAAATTGAACAAAGTACAAAATGCTATCTAACTTTCCCTTTATGTCACTAAATTCATTTATATTTATTTATTTATTTATTTACTCTTTTAAATTATTACAGAAAGAGTTACATAAGTTACCCCAAAGGAGCAAAGCTCGTGTTTGGGGTCAGTTCCTTTTAAATTACATCAGTTAAAAATAAAAAATACAAATACAAATACAAAATACAAATAACATGTAATGAATACAGGTACAATACAATACAATAAATATAATTTCTCAATAACTAGCTCAATTCGTAAACAAAGTTTAAGCGCTGTTTGCAACTTGGGAAAGCGTCAGGAACTAGTTTTTCCTTAGACAACTCTCGAATTAACTTGGCCATCATGAGACGGGAACCAAGTAGTGTCGCTCGAACAGAGAAACTGGGAAGATAATTCGAAACGGAATTGAGAGCTGGAGGGCAGTGGACAGTTGAGATCAAACTTCGGTGGCCTGCCTCGCGGGGCCAAACTGGTCGATAACAAGACAGTGTGGTCACTCATAACACAGCTCTCTCAGTGTCCCCAATACAACCTGACATCGACTTGTAGGCTTTCATACAACTAGACATCATATCAAAGTACGGATGTATCTAGACATAAAATTGTGACGACAGATACTATATTTAATTTGAATTTATTTTTTAACGATTATAAGCATAGGACTAAAAAGTTCCTTTGAGGCATACAATCTGCCCACACATGATTTATTAAGGGGGGACATACAGCTTTCGATGAAATTCATAGGTGAGAAATAGGTAAATTTCATTATTTTTCTCAGCAATGAATTGCTCTACAATCTTGTAATCTGACATACTTTTTTTATTGACTGCTTCTACAATTGCATACTATTTTCAAAATTAATCAAACTGTTACAGTTACGGGTAATTATCGTTTTAAAATGGAAGCCACGTTTCATGTAGGCTACTAAATGCGGTTTCCTTGATAACTTCCGCAAATATCAATATTTCTTAGTGATTATTTTCTGTGTATTTGTTAATATCATATTAACAACAATATCTACAATCATTTATTTAACATAAATATTTTATTTTTTTAATATATAGTTTAATGAAAATCAAATTTTTAAAAATTGATTATTTTTTTTATTAAATACTTATACTGTAAATATTCCAACGATCATAGATGATGTTGTTCGTTTGATGTTTTAAAATAGATAGACAAAAGAATCACTACAAAATATTGCCATTTGTGAAAATTATCTCGGAAACGGCATTTCAGTGCACGAAATGTTGTTCCCATTTTGTAGCGGTAACTACCCATAACTGTAACAGTTTGATTAATTTTGAAAATAGTATGCAATACCTAGTAATCTCTCGTGGGATTACCTATGAAAAAGTACACACCATGAGGGAGGTAGTTTTATTTCCTGTTCCAAGGGAATCCCATATAATTAGGGGACTTAACCCAAGTTTAGCCAGTAATGCCAACTTGAGAATGCTAAACACGATAGCGTGTATTATTTCGCTCGGGTTAATTTCCTTGTTAATAGCCGGCGTATCGAACTATGCGAAGCATGCAGCTAGCAAAGCCGGTATTCATCCCTTGAATCCACCCCCCACAAGATATTATACTGGCCACTAATGCTGTGAATACACAAGGAAATCCAGAACTACATATATCTACCACACAACACTGCTGGAAATACACCAGATTAGAATACCGTATTTACTCGAATATAACGCGCACCTTTTTGTCCATTTGTAGCTTTCAAAACTGAGATGTGTGTTGAATTCGAGGGCGCATTAAATTCTAGTACAAATCCGTTTCGTAGGTTGGCAGTACCGGTAACTTTTATCTGCGTAACAATGCATTGCTGTAATTCTCGACTTCATTAATTTTTTGCACTCCTTAGCTAGTAAGTGGTACTTACGAACGTTGTTTACATGGATCGTAAGTTGACATTCCCACACAGTCTTGTTGCTAAGGGCGGTTGCGATGCGGTTAAATTACTTACGGTGCCTGCGCTACGTCATAATTCATTACGATACACTTCATAATACAAGTCTTTATGGACACGGCCCCCAAGCCAAATATTCGGTTCCCATAACAACAAACACATGCGAATCACTTTCTGAAATAAACATCTCTCTTCAAGAATGTATACACATAATATTTTCAGGTAATATCACAATTAATATAATTAAATTGATATAAGTAACAGTCGTGCAAAAAATAGCATGCAACACACGGGCCGTAAAGGGTATCGCAATATACTATTATCGTTGCCTATTACTAACATTGCATAGAGCGTATAAAAATACTAGTTAGTAGTCCTAAGCACCCTGTTTTCGAACACTCTCAGATTATGTTCTTCCCGAAGAGTAAGCGCCACGTGTTACATCCATATAATACAACCGGCAGGATAATAGTCTTATAAATCTTTATTTTTAGATTTCTGGATAGAAGACTAGAAGAGAAGAGTTTCTGAACTGCATAAAAACACGCGTTTCCTGATTTGAGTCTACACTATGAAAATAAATTATATTAAAGTAAATTGTTTACATCTAAATAAATTAAAAATGAAGAACTTCCATACTGGATATTTACAGATCTTCAGATAGATTTTGCATTCTATATAGTATCTACACTGGCCGGCAAAAAAAAACCGATCACTGTAAAATTTGTTGTACTTTTAAGATTAAACAATTTTGGTTGGATGTTTATACATTGTTGTTGGTGAGGATGAATTATTATTTTTAATGGATCATTAGCTATAGATACAGCATATCTGCTTTCTTCATATCTACACTTTAGCACCAAACAAAACCAAAAAAAAATATCGCAATACGGTGATTCCAATATGATTATAAGTAGGGACCGGATTCTTAGGTTTTTACCTATTTTTTTCCTTACTTCCAAAACAAAAAGCGCTCATACACTTTTTCGAATCTTGTCCATAGGATTCACCCACATTAATTCTATGGTACCTAAAAATACCTAAATGGGGTATAAAAACCTAAATACACCTAAACGCGATATAAAACCTAAAATATCTAATTTAGGCTACTTTTTTGTTGTTGTCTTTTTTGTTTGTCAGTTGAGAAATCGATATTTTGCGGAGAGACAATTTTTGTCGGGTTGAAATTAATACCACCAGAGTTTCGTTCAACCCATTGTCGTCTAGGATGGACAGTATCTAGAGAGGAAGTGTAAGAGTACCGGCGTATTCCTTTTAAAACATTCGTACGAACAACCATTGTTGCCGTGTATGAACAAGGATTAGATTTCTGTGTTTTAAAGCCCTTGTTTGCCTTTATTACTGGCCTGTTATTCATAGTTAGGCCTAGTGGTCACACTGTGACGTGTTAATTATGCCGAAACAAATGAAATCGAGTTTATTACGGCAGTGGGTAGCACATTCAAATTCATTAAACCAATTATTCTACCCGAAAACGATATTTTGGGGGAAAAACCTAAAAAAAAAACTATTTCACCTAATGAAAAACCTAAAACAGTGTTTTTAAAAACCTAAAAATCCGGTCCCTAATTATAAGCACCAGCTTGTCGTACATATTGCTAGGTGTTTCATTGTTGTATTGCGTCATTTCCTTTCCATCTGAACGGAAACTGTCTCCCTTCGCATCGAAGTGATTCTGTCAGTAAGTTTAGTTGAAATTACACCTCTCAGTCTCGAAGACATTGCCAAAGCTGTTGCTCTAATTGATGATGGATGCAGCCTCCGTTATGCCCCTGCAACCTTAGGCACACCATTCACCGCGGTGCAAGAGGAAAAATGGGGAATTAAGTGTGAAATGTGTCATTACATTTTAATCTTAAAAACGTATACAATTGCAGTAATTGTATTTCAAGCATTAGGCCTACTACATAATTTTTATTTAAACTTAATTTTTTAAAAATTTCTTTAAGTGATCAGTTTTTTTTTTTTTTTGCCGGTCAGTGTAGTAAATGGGCCTTTTATAAAGAAACTACGCGGCAGATACATTCCTCTTCAAAACATAAACGAAACAGCCACTAGCTTTACATCACTACAATAAATATCAAATAAGGATCTATTTCCGTGACATTTCTTTTCATAAAGATGGGAGTTGTTTGTAAGAATGGAGAGTGAAAAGTTAAGAAATGCCATGAGATCAGTGTTGTGGTATTGGGTATAGCTGTACTGTACAAAGAATGAACCACATTGGCATTCACATAGTGCTCTTTGTCCGCTTCAGCAGGGCTCAACACCGCATACATACCGACCTGTTGGCTCTAGACAGTATCCAACTGCATTAAGGGCCTAAGTCTCGAAACTGGCCAGTTTATTATTATTACTATATTATTATTATTGCTACTGTTATTATTATTATTATTATTATTATTATTATTATTATTATTATTATTATTATTATTATTGCCGACATTGTTCAAAATATATATTGTTATGGCTCTTCAAAACTGGACTAGGAAATATAGATATATGGGAATTCAAATTCATCCAGATTACTACCTACATAATCTACTTTTCGCATATGATCAAGTAATAATTACTGAGGATACAGATGATGCGTCATATAGGACCTATGCTCATAAAGCTGGTAGAAGATTACAGGATATGGGGATTAGAAATAAATTTCAATAAAACTGAATATTTGGCAATGGATTTGGAAGAAAAGTTGATATGTAATGCAGAAGAAATTGCACATGTTGGATATTTTAAATATCTAGGGTCTATTATAAAAAAGAGTGCAACAACAAATTTAGAGATTCAAAGAAGAATAACGGATGGAAAGAGAATTATAGGAATACTAAATTCAATCTTATAGAGTAAAAATATTTTACACAGAACTAAAAAATTAATATATCTGGCATTATTCCAAAGTACAACATTATATGGCGCTGAAACTTGGACCATAAGTAGACAACAAGCAAACAAATTAATGGTATTATAAATGGATTTTTGGAGGCGTTCAGCAAAAAAATCCAGGAAAGAAAATGTTCGGAATAATAGAATAAGGGAAATAATGCAAGTTGAAAAGAATATCTTGGAAATTGTACCGGTAGAAGAAAGACGCTTGAAATGGTATGGACATGTACTCAGGATGACAGAGGATAGAATACCCAAGAAAATGTTGGATTGGAAGGAAAAAGAAGAAGAGGGAAACCCAAAGAGTGCTGGATAGATGGGGTGAAGAAGATGCTATGGACAGGGACTTATGGAGGCAGAAGATTGTTGTGGAATGAAGGAAAACCATTGTATTGTGGAAAATAATAATAATAAATATTATTATTATAATTATAATTATAATTATTATTATTATTATTATTATTATTATTATTATTATTATTATTATTATTATTATTATTATTATTACTACAGAATATAGACTTGAGGACCTCCGCCTGGGAACACAACTTAATAGCATGTAACTTGTAAGTTTGCTCGTATCTTAAGCAACGAACCCAACAATACCGGCTTGTGTAAAGAATTAACCTTACTCTTCGTGCCATTTTAAGAAGACCTCGTCCCAAACCATCGTCTATCTACAAAAGAATATAATATAATTGTTCCCTAACCCAAAAATCTGCCCCGATACCAACACCGATAAAAAAAAAGTGCTCTTGTAGTAGCGTGGGTTTCCCCAGTGTTGCCGCTGTCGTTCACCATTTCTCAAATGAAGTAACTTGCTGAAGTACGTATTTGGCAACATTGTACTGGACTTCAGACAAGTGTGTATATGCCTCATTTCTTTTATATTCATTGATTGACAGGTAGATGAGGATTAGGGTGGCAGCAGGTAGAGGCAGTTCTTGGAAAATATGTCTTTAAGAAGTGGCACCCACAATATGCCGTTGCAAGATTTCTAAACACTTTGAATTGCTGGAACGATTCAAAGTCCCTCGTGACTTTCATTTTAACATCAGACTAGCAGATATTGGCTGTTTTGGGATATCATTAAGAAATGTCGGATACATCCATCAGAAATAATTGGGTAAACATACTCTGGTGAAGGTAAAATGTTAAAAGGTTCAATAATGAAATCAACCGGTAAATAACCAAGTTACGAAACCCACGAGGCAAACAGAATTTTAAAACATCTAGAAATTTAGTTTCCTTCAGAGTAAATATCCCATTAATGGTTACAAATGCATCAAAGTTCTGGGGCCAGAAAAGGTGGGTTAACCCTGATAAACGTCGATAAAAACAGAACCGCAGATTGGTGACCTCTACCCATCATATATAAATTATTCAATGCCATAGCTGCGATTTGAACCAGGATCTTCGGCTCTCCGTGCCGCTGCTCTTACCAGTTGAGCTGCCATGCCGGTACAAAATGAAATTCTCCAACTGACTCACACTGAGTACGCGTGGTGGTATACCGGGATATGTGAATCGGAGAATTTATTGTTGTACCGGCATGTTGCCATGTCATGGTAATTTTATTTTTCTCAAAGTAAGGTGATGGTAACATGATATATTGTATGTCACGGGAGAGTGTGGCATCTCTAATATATGGGCACATCATTTGGTAGTACTGTGAAGTAATACGAATAGAGGCGATGCTAATTCATTTGTGAGTCAGCCGCCGTGCAGAAAGGATATGACAAGACGTGAATAGCATTCGTACTTAAAAATGGTCACTATACGAGACAGATGACAGATAGTATCACAAGGACATGATGGAAGATTTGGGGAATAATGCCCATCCGTACCGAACTTAAGGGATTACGGAGTGGGTATGTGTGCTTTCATGTTTCCAACTATCGTAATACATTAGAGTGGCACGATGCAGTCGTGTATATATGCTTAAGGGTCTCCGTTTCCATCATTATCCTACATCTAATACCCATAATCAGCATTATACAAGCATTCCATACTCTTTCCTTTCATTTAAAAATTTAAAATGATGCCCCTTTTCAAAAGTTGCCATGACTTATGACTTATACCATGACTTTCTTTTTCTTTTCTTGAAAAGTATTGTACTTTAATTTTGAAATTTGTAAATGTCTATTTGTTTATTTGTGTATTTTTGTATTTGTATTTGTATATTTGTATTTGTATCTCGTATTTAAAATGTAGGCCTAGGCCTGATTAAGTAAAAAAAAAAACACTTATGCCCTCGTATATTTTCCCCATTTTCTTCTGAATTATGTTTCTTCGTCACGTTGTATGCGAGAAAGTAAAATGGTTTAATTTTTTTTCCTGCACATTTCTCTCTAAATTTTGTAAGTTGAAGTAAGTATGAAGCAAAATTTTATTTTATTTTTGCTCATGTTACTGTACTCACCACAAGTCTCATCGCGAGCTACCTAATTATTAGCTGAGCTCGATGCTCATTAGCAAATAAGCTCGTGACGTCATCAATCAGCTGGTGACGTTATCACTGCCTCGCAGCACCGCGTCGCGTCTTTCTTTTGCTTCAAGTTTCCACGGTGCGAAGAAATCCATTAATTAAGTTTTCGCTGCATCATATTAAAGATAATAACATGTTAGCTACTTAAATTATTATATTACACTAAAATTAAAATGTAGGCCTATTATTGCGTTTGCATTAACTACAAAATGAAAATTCTGACAGTAAGTAATCATCAATATATTTAAGTTTCTAGTTCATAACTAGCTTATTCGGCAATGGGAATGTTATGGCATTGTGAATGATATTTGCTATTTTATCCCCAAAAATTGTAATTTCATGTAAAATCTTGAGTCTGATGTGAGATAAAAATGATGCTTACGAATTATGCTTTACAATGATCATTAATCCGGACCCCGCTCATCCGGACATCCGGTTAATCCGCACGGACAAACAATAAATAAATTTTTAATTTTAATGACAAAGATGTGTTGTTTTGTTAATCCAACAACAGTTCGTGTTAATAAAATAAATAAGATGCCAGTTGCTCAACTAAGACATATTTTGTGATCTGTCGCCCTTTTAGGCTTTTCGGTGTCTCTTTCGGTGTCTCTACATCATCTTCAACCTGAAGAAGACCCTTGGTGTATCGAAGTACGCCCCAACCCGTTTAGTATATCAGCTGGCGGGAACAACAACATTTATAGAAGACCTGATATCAACACACAATCTGATATCAACCCAAGCATGCGAAAAGTTCTTGGAGGAACGAACACAGAAAGCAGCAGAAATTGACCCCGCTTTCTACTGCACCCCAGCCATGAAAGAGGAGGAATGGAAAAGAGCCGACTTCGAACTTCGCCACCTCTACACCCGAGGGGCAATACACGGTTTCCACCACCGCATCTGCTGCAGGAAAGGATTCCACAACGCTGACAGTGAATGTGTCTGCGAACTCTGCAACCGAGTCTGCACACAATATCACCTGTTCGAGTGTACCCAAAGAACATTACCACTCTTACATTATGCTAAGGACGAATGTCAGTAACTTCCCATGTACAACCCTTTGTACACATTGTGTTTAGTTCTATTTAATAAATACATCATCTTCAGGGCATCTTAGTTCCGTGACAGTGATTTTATAAGATTTTAAAAATTTTACCTTATTTTATAGGTGACGAAATGCAGGTTTTATTTTTAATATAATTATTGCAGCTCCAAGCCAGTAAAAGATGCCCTGAAGATGGTGTAGAGTGCTAGTGATAGCAAAACTATACTTGATCCACGATGTTTAAGGAGCAAAGTAAACAACCTAATGTGAAAGTACAAAACACGGTTCAAAAGAATTCGTTTGTGAGACTGTTTAGTAAAGTCAATTGAGCTTTCTTTTTTTAGATTAAGCGCCAAGGGTCCAGGGTTCGATTCTCAATGTTTTGCATATATCTACAATCTGTAAGCTTATCTTCTCGCCGCTCGACAAACGTTTTCCTCGCACGTTTCTTTATTTGTGACGTAAATTCTGAAGGCTCTGGCTCGCAATTTTCTTCTATAGGCCATGCCTATTACTTTTACTTGCAATATGTGGTGTATTTCATCACACATTATGTAAATGAAAAGTACACAATTGAATTAATTATGTTATAAAATACGTCTTGTATTTAGTAACTTATGTCACTTGTTTTTCTTCAGAATCAACACATTTGCCAAGTCAACAATAAAAACAAATGAATCTTGTTTGCTAGATAAATGTTGCAAAACATGTAATCCTATGTAAGTAAGCAACTCACTTAACAGAACTTATGTTTTCACAATTAAAAAAGATATAAATAATTGTACGATGTATGCGGAATGGAAGTAAACATTTGACTGAGATGTCGCACTATCGTGAAGTATGTTCTGGCGGTATTAACCAATGAAACGACAGGACACAGTTAGTCAAGGCAAGTCTGTTGTTTACTTTTGCTCCGTATACATCTTGGATCGAGTATAGTACTTTTATGACCGATCTGAGTGAGGTTTTCGGGGGGTTTCCCTCACTCTATAAGGTGAATACCAGATCGGGGACCCCCCCCCCCCGCGACAACGAACAAATGAATAAGAGTAAAATTGTGACGGGAAAAAAATCCAAAGTAAATTCATCAAACATTTTCCCCGTGTTCTATGATCAAGAGAAAGCGACGCGACGATCTTAGAACAAATGCGAAATCGGTTGTTGGACCGGAGATATAGCCTATGGCTCAGGTACTCCGGGGGTGGAAGACGGGGCCAACGAAAAAAAGAAAAAAAAAATAGTACTTTTATGACTAGATATCCCCAGAAAATGAAACTTATTAATGGCAGAACAATTTAATAATATTTATTAGTACAGAAATAAGACAATGTACAAGTATTTATGTCATTTAAATACAAATACTTCAGTACCGCCAATTAATTTAAACAACATGTAAACTTACCTAATGAGTAGTTAATGTGTCTCTATCTGCTACGATAAATAGATGAATTGCAGCGGACTTACCTGAAAAAGAAAGATTTATTTTACACAATCCTTTGTCACTATACTCATTGTTTTAATGTAAGAAACCGCAATATTGAATCTGAAATTCGGTCGGATGGCTGACCTAGTCCCATAAGGGAACATACGTAGATAAAACAAAAATAAATTTGGACATAAGGTTGAAAGATTACGCGAGAAACAGGAATTTTGTGAAATAGAGAAATCAGCGAGCAGCTCAGTGTTGGAACAGTGATCACGAAATTTATAAGTTGCCATGGGGTTTAGTCTAGCAGTAGTTCATTTTTAATTCATTCGCTCTGTTTTTCCATGAATATACAGGGTGTTAAAGCACAAAAATATTTTAC
Organism: Ectobius pallidus; assembly: GCA_964059195.1. Lineage (NCBI taxonomy): Eukaryota > Metazoa > Arthropoda > Insecta > Blattodea > Ectobiidae > Ectobius > Ectobius pallidus. The sequence continues at coordinate 28,208,888 of CAXKWD010000004.1, read as the reverse complement.
TTGTGAATAGACGGGACATAGACAAGCACCTTTTATTAGGAGACTTTTGCTCTATGACGTAAAACGTGTATGCTAGGTCATTACAATTTGGTGCTTATAAGTCAATAATTAAGCGAAATAGGTTAAATGTTTCATTAAATTGATTTCATGCCTTCATAGTGATCGATAAATACCTGATTCTTGATTATTCATACACAGTCATACACATGTAATAATTTAGAGTTTTCATAATCTGCAAAATTTACAGACTAATCACATGACTGGCCGGCAGTGCATTAGTTTTTTAGTCATAACTCCAGTGTTAACAATGTAGTTCCTTTGGTTTGCTTTTTTTTTTTAAATGTTAGAAATCTGTGGCTGCCATGCCCTAGGAGATTTTATGCTGGAACAGGAAGAATTGAATTCATAGAGCAAAAATCTCCTATGCTTGTCTATGTCCCTCTATATAAGTCAAATATTTCGGTGTTATTCATTAACACACTAAAGTAAATAGGAAATTTAAAAAAAAATGTTAATCGAAACAGCGATAGACAACATTCATTGCGATGAAGTACCTACTTCAAGCTGATTTTATTATTCTATATTAAGCTCAATGGGCACTCTTAAAAATTGCCGATTAAACAAACTTTAAAAACAGTTCCCTATACTTAGTAGAACGAAAAAATGATGCAAGCATCAGGCGATAAAATTAATTAAAATCAGGGTTTCGCTTTAAGACATTCGAATTGTTCTAAAAAAGAATTTTCGATGTCAAGGACTAAACAATTCATATTTGAATACTGTGAAATTTCATTATTATTGCACCATTTTATAATAATGCTATCCAATAACAGGAATATTCATGCTGAAGAAGAAAGGTATCATCAGAGAAACAGGTTTATTGCTGCCTTGTCTCTAATATCACAATTCACATTTACTGCTCGCCGTTAAACTAGGACGGTAAAATAATAATTTATGTCTGCCTTCATTTTATTTTGAAGTTCCTTTTTATTACGTAATAAAAACAAGAGTACATAAAAGATGACACAAATAGATATCAATACTGTAGTTGGGCATAGAATAACATTAACCTATTTCAAGTCATAAAAATGCTTATACTAATTTAATATTAACTTATTAATATTTATAGTCGAGCCATTGTTATTTTTCATAATACTAGCAATGAAAATAACATGAAATGTTCGTATACAAAATATGCTCAAGTAAAATCAGGTAAACTGATATAACAAAGTTCCAGAATGCTTTTTTTTAATCAGTGATAATTGCAATTAAGATATGCAGAAAATAAGTTATTTTTGTAATCGATTTCCGAGTTAAGCTCCGGATCGATTCATTAAGCAGGTCTTAAGGAAGAACAAAGGTATAAAGTTTGGTAAGCATAAGTGAAAGAATATGTGGGTAGTGTTATTTGTCAATGCCAACTACAGGGTGTTAATAAATATTTTTCCTGTATATAGAGGGGACTTAGACAAACAACTTTTATTAGGAGATTTTTGCCCTATGACGTAAAATGTGTATGCTACAGGGCATTAAGTCGTTATAATTTGGTGCTCATAAATCAATAATTACGCGAAATAGGGTTAAAATGTTCATTAAATTGACTTCATGCCTTCCTAGTGATCGATAAAACCTGACTCTTAATCATTTGTCAACAGTTTTATCATAATTTAGTGTATCCATAATCTGCAAAATTTACAGACTAATCACATGAGTGGTCACCACTCTATTAGTTTTCTTTTTATTCATATCTACTGACTACAGTGTTAACAACGAAGTTCCTTTGTTTTGCATTTTTTATAATGTTAGAAGTCAATGGCGGCAGTGTCCTGGGAGATTTTATGATGTAACAGGACAAAGTGAATCCATAGAGCAAAAATCTTTTAATCAGATTTGCTTGTCTACGTCCCCTCTATACAAAGGTAAAGTTTTTCGGTGTTATTCATTAACACCCCGTATATTGTAACTTCCAAAGTTTCAATAACAAAGTGACTTCAAGAACATTCATTGTATGCGTAATTCTGTGAGTATTCGCTAAATAGTCACAATAAATTGTAACTAGAGGTCCGGATTCCATTCAGATAAGTTTATCGATAAAATCCGGACATCTCGTTATGAAAAATTACTGATAAATCACTCTACTAAGTTAAGGGCATGAAGAGCAACCTATGTAATCTGCATAAGTTAAGACAGAAAAAAATTAACAAAATAGTGGATTCTATTAACTGCATAGCGATGAAAACTGGATGTGACGAGAACAGGGAATACTCCTGATAGTTTAAATATGAAAAGTAATATACGTACTGTATATAGTAAAATAAACTGAATACACTCTAATTTACAAACAATGGGCACGTGTAGCTACAGAGATGTCGTAAGTTAAGTTTCCACGGCTGTATATGAAAGATTGTTCACAGAACCGGAATTATAGATGCTCCATAGCACTATATCAATTGTAAAGGGGGTCCCACTGAGCTAATATGTTGAGTATTGACTTAAATTTCGATGAATCCTTCGAACTTCATTGCAGTCTATCGTCCCTTTAAGTTTTATAAGAACTAATATATTGGATTGAGAACAATCTCTTCTCTATATATATAAAAGGCTTTGTCCTGACTGACAGGAATCAACGTAGAGCCTAAACTATAACAGGTAGAGACTTGGAATTTTGACAGTACCTTCGTTTCATAATGTAGGTGCTCACTAAGAAGGGATTTTGAAAAATTCTGATTCTAAATGCCAAAAATTAAATGATTTTGAAAATACTTAATCCCTTTTTGCATAGAATTATCGAAACAAATTCACAGAACATATTGTTGCCAATGGTATAGGTGGGTTTGGATTAAATTAAATGGATGTTTGACAAATTAGAGAAGGTATCATTATAATTCTTATTATCTATATTAATAAAAGGAACTGTCCTCGATGTCCAGGGAAATCTACTGAACGCAAAGATCTGATATTTTAAACATATGTGGGCTGAAGGGCCGGAAAATGCACCTCGAAGCCGGAATTTTAATTTTAGTTTTCGTTCGTGAGTTATGAGTGAAAAACTGGCAAAAAACGTGCATTTTTTGCGTTATAAAACATAAGTTTTCAGTTATACATTTCAATGTCAAATCAATTACAGTTGGCTTTGTCTTTTTTTGTCACACCTTGAAAATAAAACTTTCGCTATCGATTGAATGTTGTAAGCCCTAAATATGGTCAAACGTTTTTTTATTTGGACGAATCTCACTATACAGAGGTTTTCTGGGCCAAGAAACTCGAATCTGAGGTCGCTTTTACCAGACGATGCTATCTAATCGTGGTATGTAGTCCACGTGATTTAGGAGTTAATAAATATTATGATTTTACTATTATGCTCTTAATTTTTAATTTTTGAAATAATTATCGCGGGCGAAGCCGCGGGCACATGCTAGTCTAACATAATCGAGAAGATGTACACATTAAGAAATAATTTATACAGTTCATTGAAATTTACAATGTATTTATTTATATTTTATTTGTAAGGTGTTTCTTGTCGCTTTAACCTAGGTGGTCATATCACGAATTATAAATTGTAACTGAAGCTACTTGGAAGCTGTAAGGATTAAGGCAAAACTACTTTTGTATGGAATTAAATAAGCTACGATAAAAATTTTCTGTAATATAAAAACAATTCCCTAAAAATCTTTTTAGCACTCCTTAGCTAGTAAGTGGTACTTACGAACGTTGTTTACATGGCTCGTAAGTTGACATTCCCACATAGTCTTGTTGCTAAGGCCGGTTGCGATGAGGTTAAATTACTTACGGTCCAAGCGCTACGTCATAATTCATTACGATACACTTCATAATACAAGCCTTTATGGCCACGGCCCCCAGGACAAATATCCGGTTCCCATAACAACAAACACATGCGAATCACTTTCTGAAATAAACATCTATTTTCAAGAATGTATTTACATAATATTTTCAGGTAATATCACAATTAATATAATTAAATTGATATAAATAATCACCGTGCAAAGAATAGCATGCAACACACGGGCCGTAAAGGCATTTACGGGTCTCGAAAACTTAAAAACCCTCGGCTGCACCTCGGGTTTTCAATCTGTTTCCTCGACCCGTAAACGTGCCTTACGGCACTTGTATCGCAATATACTATTTAGTATATTCTTCAATAAAAAATATCTGATTTCTGTGATTGATACAAGATGGAAGTTTAATATTTTGGAACATATGTAATATGGAGATGTATATAAATATTCTCAGTATGGAGAGGGTTCAAGGAGTACAACAGCGTGCCTAGAAAATACTATTCTGCTTTTGTTTTATGTTTTACAGGTATGGTAAACAGTTTGAGCTTGGAAGGATTTCTGTAAGAATAAGCCAAAGATAATATTTAGAAAATCCATGGAAATCGAAGATCTTCTACTCGCTGAATAACGGTTTACAGGAATTCAGAGGATTGGCTGCAAAAAGTAAGTTTATTTATGATTTGAAAAACAATGAGTCGTCGTAAACGGATTAGCTTTTTCTGGGGAACAAAATCCCTAACCTAAAGCATATAAAACATAAAAGCTATCAGTCAGAGGGATGCCCTTCTAGGAGTGAAGTAAAGGAAAAATATTTATACCTACTAACAAACTTTAATATAACCGATAGGGATGGTATCATTTATATGTAAATAAATTATATTTTGATATAATTCTTTGAAAATAGTGGTAAACCGATTGAAAAATCAAGACTCACAATTTCGACGTGAATAATAATTTTCCATGTAACCGTTATGGTCAATATTCTCGGTACAAAGATATTTCCACCATAAAATATCACAACAAAAAATATTCATATTCCAGAATGTCAAAATAATATTGCACTTAACTCTTCAAACAAGTATGAAATATTTAACAATTAACAGATCATTGCTATGGCTACAATAATAAAATATGTAGATGGCAAAAATGTTTGCAATGCACTCGTTAATATGGATTATCAGGACACCTGCAATTAAAGCTAGTAACAAAATATAAATTGAAGAGCTCTTGCAACAGTTATCAATAACAAAATTAATCCAATGTAAAGCATGCACAAAATAAAAAATTTCTGATATGACAAGTAGGCCTGAAAATTGAGAAGTTATTTTAATTTATTGTAGTGCTAATACAAAAATTCAGCATTGCCTACGTACATTTCTATGGAAATGCGTTAAAGCGCCTGAAATCACGTAGCTTCAGTCTCTATGGCGAAATCTAGCCTTATGCACTATTGCCGGGATTGAAGAATTAATTAATGTTACAATTCGATACAGTAAATTCATAACATAATCGCACTCTTCACTTGTTCATATTAGTCACAGGTGTGTAATAGTCATATTATTAATCTGTTAGTCAATGAAAATAGAAGAGATTTATCATCACTGAAGTTTATTTCGTTTTATTGTTTTATGTAGTCCCTAGGCAAAAACAAAAACAGATCACTATCATCTGTACTCAGTTACCCCACAATCAACAATTTTAATCTTGTGGAACCATATCTAAGATTAGCCAAGTCTAAAAACTGGTGGTATTTCACTGCCGTAATGAATTACCAAAGGAGTGTTACATTAGTAGCTTTCTGGAATTTAAAAAAGAAAATTTACAAATGGCTACCCATTTTATTCGCTAAAGAATATTTCTATTCAAATAAAAGAGTACATTTGATTTAATGTATTTTTTGCACGATGTAACTAATTAGTGGTACTTACGAATATTGTTGCCGTGGATCGTAACTTGAGATTCCCACACGCAATCTGGTTGCTATGAAAACAAAAGAAATCTCAGTGCTGTAAAAATTACAAAAAGCACACCATACAAGCCTTTATCGAAGGCCGGAACCAAGGCCCCCCAGTTTGTGGCGGCTTGAACAGGACAAATATAACGTCCCCATAACAACCAGCACATGCGAATCACTTTCTAAAATATAACATCTATCTTCAATAATGTATATACATAATATTTTTACCTAATATCTCAAGTAATATAATTAAATTGATATAAATAATAATCGTGCAAAAAATAGCATGCAATACTCGTTCCGTAAGCGCATAACGGATCTCGGAAATTGAAAAAAAAATCGGCGCAAGCACCTCGTTTTTTCAAACTCTTTCCTCGATCCGTATGCACCGCTTACGGAACTAGTAGCGCATTATACAATTTGTTGGTAGCTTATGTTTATTGTTTTTTTTATGTATTACGACGTGTACAATGTGCAAATTCTTTGACCACACTGGAAGCTTATGACAATAATTGTATATAATAATAAGTATCTCTGTCTCTGTCATTCCGTCTGTTGTCTCAAGAAGGAAGACAGATGTAGGATTGTTGGAAAGAAATAATTAAATACAGACTATTGTCATTCCACTGTAATGATATGGCAATTTTTGCCACTTTATTAATATTTATGTTGTACATAATATCGTTTATCTCTGCAGAAATCAATTTATGTAACACACAACTGAATTCTGCATTATGCAAACATGAACTGTGCCACAAGTTGTCGTTGTAAGATAATTCACACGTCGTATTGACACTTGTGGTGATAATCTATGTGAAATGTGCGAGTAATCCCATTCGCATACATCATGCGGAATAGTTTCCGACCTCTGACAACTGCAGAAGTGTTATCTCCATTTAATCCACTGGATTGAATTCAATTTATTCCACACTACGTCTGCTCTCAAGATAAACCAGTGATCAGGGTTTCCCAGAACCGTTTCTATCTCTCGTTTATTCTTTCCTGCTAGTGCGTCTGCAAAATCATATTGCTGAGTAAGACTTTTGTAGAATACTAGGAGGTGCCCGTGGCTTCGCCCACGATAATTCATTTAAAAATTAAAAATTAAGAGTGTAATAATTATTAAAGCATTATATTTATTCACACTTGCACGCGAATCATTCATAAACTAAGCCATTAATAATACTTTATTAATGAAACGGCTAAAATTCCGGCTTCAGAGAACATTCAACAATTAAAAAGCGCCCCCTGAGAAAACTATATCAGAATCGATTATGCAGTTCCAAAGGAACCTGTAAACACATAATACGTATTGTTTATTGACATGAATATGATGTGAATTTTATTTAATCAATTCAGTGTAATTTTCAGAAATTATATAATGTTTCAAGGGAAGGAATGGTTTGTTTGGATTATTATTATCAGCGATATTTCAAGAGTTAAACCATCAATATTTTACTGCTGATTCCTCCGGCTTCGCCCGCCATTATTCACTGACTCCAGGATTTTTAAGAAAATTACACTCGTAGATTATTAAAAATGTTTGTGGTTCAGAGCTATGAAAATTGTAAGTAAAAATAAAATTATAATATTTGTTCATTGTGTTCATTTCACTTAGGCCTTATATAATAAAGAAACAGTTTTCCTTCCTAATTTTGTAGTCGTCATGAAAGTTTAGACTGCGAGAGACGAACATCGCCGAGTATACCCGATGTCTCACGAAGCGGGCGAGCAAGCACGCTATTTAGGGCCGTTGAATTGTATAAGAGTAGATGCTTTCTTCTGAAAAATAGCAACTTTTTTTTCATACAGGCCTAAGCCATAAAACAACGGTGTATATAGCTTTTAGTTCAGAGAATCCCTCCGTATAATTACGTAAAAAGTATACAGTTAATTATTTAGTTATAAAATAATTATGCAATATTTGGACCATATGCTTCAGTATTGAAATGCATTAGTCATTCTTATGAGAACAGATAAAGAAACAATGAGAGTTTTTTAGCGGCAAACTATTTTTTTGTTGAGAATGTAATAGGCTCATTGCCCAAATAAGACATCCTCTTTATATTCATTACACCAGTTTTACTACACTAATATTATATGTTTAATATAATACCAAAAATATTTAAACTAAAACTACAACTAAAAAATGCAGAAAAAAGAAACAAGAAACACTACAATATGAAAATTACACGATGAAGGGAACAGATAAAAAACATAAGTAATATAATATTTGTGATATATAGTAATTAGAGTGATATATAGCAATATAACATTTCTAGAGTGATGGGGAAAAAGCGAATAAGTAAAAAAAAAAAGAAAGTTCCAGGAGAGACAAAAAACAATTTATTTTCACAGCATTGTTACAATCCCACCCAGATGTTTTTACATACTATCTTATACCACAGTATAGTATAACAGTAGCGAAGCTCTAATGAAAGGAAAATGCATCCTTTTGACAGATCGTGCGACACTAGCACCCCAAGCGGCCAGCAGGATGGAACTAGCAAACAGCCATTTCCAGCATTGGAAAGATACGAATATATGGCTGTATTTCTTCTTATTTTTAAAATTACCAGAACGAGATTATTACCGGAAAGGCATACTGGTGAACTCACCAAATCATAGACTTTATGGTAATGTAAAGAAGTTGTAGTTTCAAGATCGATGACATTGAATATCTTATAAAGTATCAGACCGGTTTCCGTCCACCATATAAGCTACATCCCTACATCTTCAAGAATTTAATTGACCTACTACTAACAATACTGTACTTACACTGAAAATTCTGACAAATAAGAAAACTTAATAATTTCAATAAGCATGTAGTAGTACTAGTTCAGAAATTAGGGGGGAAAGTAAAATTCTATAGGCATATAGCACGATAGGCCTATGGTCAGTATCAGATGCAATAGCAAAACACTTTTGTCTTTTTCTTCATTTTGTTAATCACGATAAATTATTAAAAAGTAAAGGATTAAACACGTTATCTTTATTCTCGACAGTTTAATTATTTTGTTAAATTCAATTATATATACCTAACGTAACCTCGTGTTAAAACATTTTTAAAATTAGTAGGGTCAGGTGGGTATTTGTAAAGAGGCCTATATATTTAGAAACCTTTGCATCGTTAGGATTTTCATTTATGATATACATATAAAAATAATTAATTGTATATAGCATTTACAAGCCATTTTCTGCTCCTAAAATTAAAAGAAATAGGAGTAAATACACTAGTATGGATGCAAGCATGATAATCACAAATTTGCAATTTAATTTCACAAATAACTGTTTTTGCTTACCTCTCAGGATCTTTAGGGAACCTGAAGAAAGATAAATCGGGAGAATTCCTTTGTCTGTTGGTGCAATTTATAGCACCACAAGCATTTCCATAAAATATTGTTGACATTTTACATAAGCAACAATGTAACATATTGTGTGGTTCTTGCTCACCGCTACGAGCGCTGCAGTCGCGCCGGTTGAAAAAAAACTGTATGGAGCTTCGCTACTGTTATACTATACTGTGCTTATACTATGTAAAAATATCGGGGTGAGTTGAACTAAACATCGTAACAATGCTGTGGGAATAAATTGTTGTTTGTCTCTCCTGAAACTTCAGTTTTTTTTTACTTATTCGCTTTTTCCCTATCACTCTAGATTTGTGATGGCAGAAAATTTATTAAAATTTATACGAGAAACTATATTTTGGTAACAGTTCACATCTTTTATAAACTTCATTTGAATCAAGGAAAAGCCCAAGGGACAAAACATTCGGTGGGTAAAAGTAAAGTAAAGTAAAGTAAAGTATTCCCTATTACAGGCCATGAAGGCCCAGAGGGTTCCAGGAGGTTGAGGCTCCCAGATTTTTAGACATCGGCACATGAAGGTGGTAAGGTTGTCAGCCTTACGCACCGGCCGCCTTTACCCCCAGGATTGCTCCTGGTACTCATTTCTGTTAGAGGCTGAGTCGACCTCAGGGCCATAGTGCCACCAGAAGGATTAGGCCAATTGAAAAATCTCAACGACCTCATCGGGAATACATTCGGTGGGTGTAGGGGCAAATTGGGAGATAAATCCCAATAGGGGTCTTATGGCAAAGTGCCCTTTGGGAGTCTAGGGGAAAAAACCCTTCAGCCTAGAAATGTTCATTATTTATAACTTGCACTTTTCCCAACTATTTTTTTTATCGTCTAGGACGTTCCATCTGGTTTTATTTTGCACGATTTGCACGAAACTTTGTGGAAACACAATGCATACTCCAACGCAAAAAGTAGTGTAAGGAATTATATCATCGATCAACACCTTTCATGATATGTACTTTTTACCTTGAAAATTTCTAAAAAATAAAAGAAATATATAACGTAGGCCTAAGTGAAACACATCCAAATGTGCGTGCACAGTTTTCTTAGTTACAAAACGTTACATTGTATGACGAAATAACAAATGTGAAAGGGCTGGGAATTTTATGGAAGTAAGAATGTTAATGCTATTAACTCGGTAAAATTCATATTTAAGGAACTAATACACAAACGTTCACGGAATCTTATATACTTAATTCAATGCATTTCATTTAGTTTGGGACTATTACCAGCTTGATAGGACAACTTGCACTTACGGACACCATGGTACTTCCAAGCCCATAATACCTTCCAGCTGAAAATAAGCTTAAGAACACCATAACGTTCTGTTTTGTGAGTACTTTTTTTTTTTTTTGCCCTCCCTTACTTCCGGAGTGCCAAGCAATGAAGCTTATCACCTCCGGTCAAAAGTTTTGTGAGTACCGCAAGGTGACATGTTCGCGAACGAATGTCTAGCCAAGCTGAAATTTAATTGAGTTTGCAAAATATGTTACAAAAGTAAAAAATCCGCCGTTAGCATGAGCATGAGCATTGCGTTAGAGTTTACAGCACAGTAAAGGGTTCATAATTGACATAACTCATGCATTTCCTAGGAAGCCTCGGGTTACAGTTTTAATTGTGACACAGAGTGTTGCATGTCTACATGCAGTATTCTGCAGTTGTTTAATTTTAACCTGCAGGTTGGTGTATGATAAATGTTAAAACGGATTATTCACATTTAACTTTAGCCATTAATTAAGGATCCTTAGATTCATGCTAAACTTTGTTTTCCAATTTTTAACGTGAATTCTTTTACGCATGAAATCCAATTGAAATCTATTTTTCCACTATTTATATGGTAATAATTTATACCATTCTTTACATAAAATGGACCGCCGGCGTGGTCTTGTGGTTAGCGTCGCTGACTGCATATTCGTGGCCCGGGTTCGATCCCCGGTACCTCCTCGGATTTTTCTGAGGTAGGCAGGTCTGGTAGGGGTGCACTCAGCCTCTTGATTCAAATTGAGCTACTTGATAGAGAAGTAGCGGCTCCGGTCATGGAAACCACCATTAAGGGCCGTGAGTGTCGGCATGCTGACCACATGCCGCCAATCCTGCCCTCTGCCTATGGTATGGTCGGGTGGTAGGTCTTTTCCCTTCAGGGATAAGCGCCACGGAGTTTTTACATAAAATCTACTTTCCCTTAATATACCGTATTCACTACCTATCAGATTATCACGACCTCTGAACAAGATCCCATCAGAACACTAGCAATACTGTATTTTATTCTCCATCCTTCTCTCTCGAGACAGCTCGTATGTGGAATCCCTTACCTGAGGATATAAAAGGCTGCCGAACACTCGGAATGTTCAAGATGAAGTTAGTTGACCACTTGAACACCAACCATTAAGATTTATATTATATACTACAGTAGAGTCCCGAAAACTCGGCACTCGATAACCCGGCAGTCCGGATAACTCGACCACACCCTGGCAGGGTAAAACGCAGAGTGCAGTGCGAAAAACAACAGGATATTACGCATTTCTTAAAAAAAATTAAAATTAAAAGTAGCCAGTTTTGCAAAGTCGGCTAGTTAATTTTCATTATAGACAGCTCTTTCCCTTATGCCTTTATGCCTTATGTATTCTCAAGCAACCAATTTGTACAAGTACTGTATTTTCTCAGGAAACACTCGTACTTATTCTTTTTTAAAACCTTTCCCGATAACCCGGCATTTTCACACACTCGGCCACCCTTCGGTCCACATTAGGCCGAGTTTTCGGGACTCTACTGTACTTGCACGTTAAAAATTATTTTCTATTTTGTATTTTCATTTATTTTTATTTTCTATTTACCTTTTCTCTTTCTACATGTTATTATTTCTTTCATTCTTTCTACTTACAACGTTTAATTTTCATTATTATTTGGTAACGTTTGAATGTATCCACTTCCGGTTAATGGAAGAGAAGGCCTTAACTACACCAGATGGAAAGATAAATAAATATAGGCCATAAAATTTGCATCCTAGTTTCCTAAGTATGGAATTAACTTTCACTACCTGGTAATACCTACACATTCCTAGGCCTAGATTTCTTAGACTGAACATAGACTATAAAGTTAACATGGGTATAAGGTGATCTTTTCGCATTTATAATTTTATATTAGCCCCTCGTTGGTCAAGACGAGATTGCAAAAGGCAGACACCCCTGTCCATGTCATACAAACTGAAGCACGTTAAGAGCTTCCCCATGAATTAAAAAACACCTGACACTGTTGGAGTAAAGTTTCAGTGTTAATCAGTTGTAACAGAGACACTTGCTGGAGGGTGTAATGCAATTAGGCAGGTCACTGTAATGGATCGCTACTCCCTGACCTGGCAACTCTTTGTGTACATTTTTCCTTAGTCTAATGTGAAATGAAGCTTTGATGTCGTTCACAGCCCAAAGTGGACTCTGCTACCATTGATTACAGCTAGATCGTTAATCTGATCTAATCTGTGGCATGTGGAAGTACAAGAGCTTAGAGAATTGTGTGAAGTCTGAATATTCGACTGTGGTAGAATTACTTTTGGATGAAAAAATCCAAGTGAAAAGATAATGTTAAAAACTAAAGTAGTATTTTTTAAATTTATTTCTTGAATAAAATAACAGACAAAATTACTAGTCCATATCACTGAAAGTCCGGAATAAACCTAATTTGCCTTAAAATGTACGTACTGTACTACAATACAAGTTTTAGATGCGTAAAATCACAAAAAAGAGTTTTTTTTTCATAAATATAAATTTTCCTACAACTTAAGGCTAGTTTACACGATGACACTAGGTTTCGTAACCACTTTCATGAAAGTGATTTCGTGAAACTAATTACAAACATTTTCTTTCCAATGCAACCACACATTTCATGTTATTTCTGAAGTTATTTATTAAAATCCCATATAAATGTTTGAAACACGTATGAATACAAGCATTTCACAATTTCCTCACTTCCCCATTTCATTTTACGAAACGCGAACAAGCTAAATAAGCGTAAAATATCAACATTACTATTATAATTTCGTGAAAAGTTTGAATCAGCCGAAACTACGTAGTTCCGTAACTCATTGTCGCCAGTACATCTTGCGCTTGCGCATTCAAACAAAAAACAGTTGCGAAACTTACTTACAAAACCTAATTTCGTCGTGTAAACTAGCCTTTAATTTTAGCATGGATAAATGCATCCGAGAACCATAGATTATTGCTCTGTTTGACACTTAATGAGAATACATAGGATAAAAATACCTCCGACCCTGTGACTCGAACCCAGAACCTTCGGCTATCCGTCCAACCGCTCTACCGACTGAGCTAGCCGGAGTACGCTCCACCAGTGTCAGATGGAACCTCTCTCCTATGGTTAATTATCCTTAATGGTCTACCTCACTGACGCGAATCTATCGATAAACTCGTCAGCTCTCGTGGGATTACCTATGATAATCACGTTGACGAACGGGCAATGTAATCACATAGAAGACTAATACTTAATGAGACTCTTTGAGAAGATGAACACGATAGAAGCATAACCTGTCCGTCTATGAGACGTATTATATCTATTATATATGTATTTTTATATAATATGATATGATATTCAACGTAAGTTCAATAGACATAATCATGCAAACGCTCTGTAATCGACGAGTTCACAATGTAAACATCCGTCCTGAATGTCCCTAGATCAAACTATTGTTCTTTCAATTGATTTCTTTCAAACTAATTAATTAGATTAATGGAGAAATTTAATGTACTTGGACATGGCACGATAGCAATACAGGCCTAATAGAAACAGAATTCTCCTGAGATCTCAACGGATTATTACAAGCAGAGAAAATACGAAATAGTTTGCTTCTGTGCATGACAGAGCTCTGGCAGTAAATCAAACACTAAGTCCCTCGACAGTTTGATATACACAGCTGTGGACATTGAGGTTATCATCAGCAGCGGGGGTGCCAGGTGAACAATGGGGATCTAAGATTGTCATATAATACCCCCCCCCCCCTTGTGATTCAATATGAGCCGCGTGTACGCTTCCAAATATATCTATGTATAATAAACACCTATAGTGCTTTGGTGTAGACTAATAAGGGGACAGTAAAATATGACTAATTAGCAAGGAAATGTTCGACAGAATACGAAGAATGGCTATGAAATATCTAAATAGCTTCATTCACTTTTCACATCCTCTAGTCATACATAACTAGACCTGGGATTTTAGGCTCTAAAAAATTAGTTTTAGGCACCTAAAATAGGCTTTTAAAACAAGTATATAGGCTTTTAAAATATAAAATAGGCACTTAAAATAGGCTTTAAAAATGTGTAAATAGAAAAAAATACGACTTTAAAATAATACAATATACACCTAAACTGTAACATGGTCTTTTTTAACTGCAAGAAACGTGGTATACCTATTCTTAACAGAATTAACTGCAGAATTAGGCATCACGAATTATATTCATTTAAACAGATGTTCTTTCACTGGTGACTTGACACAGTAGTCCTTCCCCTTAATCCTCCTCCTCCCCCGTCAGTTAGCATTCCTTTAGCGACAATTGTTTGGAATAATTAAGTTTCTGTGAAAACACCACCTCTGCTGTTCTGATTTTCATTTAGGGATGTCCATTATAAGATTGTAAAAATTACAGAAGTTGAATTTTATTTTGAATGTAAAAAATAGGCATTTTAGGCACTAAAATAGTAAAATAGGCTCTAAAGGTCCAAATAGGCATTTTAGGGCACTATAAAACTCTATAATTGTTAGTGATTTATCATGAAACGTCCACATATTTAAAAATTTTCATGTTTTTTCATTAGGAATAAAATAGGCATTTGCCTTAAAATCCCAGGTCTATACATAACCGACCCTGAAAACCTGTATAGAGTTTCGCGAAAATATACCATTAGTTCTCTGAACAGTATACCTCTTGAGATCTAAGATCTACTGTTGATCTTAAAAAGGACTAAAAAATTAAAAATCCTTACACATACGTTGTCTTTAATTACTTCAAGGAACACTCATGCCAAACTGGAAGAAAATAAAAAAACGCGTTTGTTCGTGACTGCATAACAAACAAATTTACAACAACAAAAAATGCTAGTAAACGAAGAGTGAGGTAAAAAATGTACTTGAACAAAATTGTATTACCGAGCGAGGAGGACGAGATGGTAATGTTTTGGACTAGCATTCGGGAGGTAGCAGGTTCAAATCCCGTGGCCCGTAAATTTGACATGGGTTTTTTCCATGGTTTCCACAGTCATAAAGGCAAATGCCGAATTGGATATTTACATACCATGAATCATCGTCGCCATTTCATCCTGAATCATATCCATTATAAATTATTATCAGTTGATATTATTTTTATTCCATTAAATACACCGACAATAGAAACAATTGGTAATCAAAATTCCATGGCCTCCCCTACTGTATACACACATCCCGAACTCCTGATATGACCTCGCAGCTAAAAGGAGTATAAACGCAGCTGAAATAAAATATAAAATAATTAAAAATTGTATAAAATTTTATCTCGTGAGTGGAAGTAGTCTTCCAACTTTTATAGCATAAACCGTTTGGAGAGAATGCCGTGATATGTGAATTCTGTTCCTAAATTCCTGCCGTATTGTGTTATCGGGAACTCCCTAGTGAACGGTGGCTTAGGGTATTGCTTGCGGGGAATAGTTGGAAGAAAATATTCATGCAAAGTGGCGAATATCGAGCAGAAAATAAAAAAAGACCATCTTCCTAAATTCTTCTATTTGGAATATTACTGTCTCCCAGGATGTGCGAAAAAGGAAAATATAATTACTTTTTTCAATCATTTTCGCTTCTCTTCTTCTATTTCAATAAGGAACTTTCTGAACCATTTCACAGTTGTTAATAAGTGTGTGATGACTGCAGCTCCTCGTTGAAACTGTTTTAAATGTTATCTTGTTTATGGTTTATAAAAACCAATTAGTAATTAGCAGGGCCCGGATTCTGATGACCTAAAATTGTTTGAAAAATGACCTATAAAATGACCCTAAATTTTAAAGAAAATGACTTGATAATTATAAAAAATGACCTAAAAACTGATATTTTATTTATAAAAAAATGTTATTGTACACACAAATTTATAGACTGGTTTGTACATAATTGTAAAAACTGTAAAAAACTGTAATGTTGTGAATGTTCTATTCTCACGGAAATTAACACTGGCTCTGAGGCGCTGGCGAGTCAAAATTCGATATATTTTTTGTGGTCTGCTGGATTATATTGTTGTTTAATTGAGGGTAAATAGTAGTTTACACTCTCATATCCAAGCAGGTGGCAGACTCTGGTGCCAAGTCACTCTAATAACAATAGTAATATAATACAAAATTTTTGCGTTTCTTTGATTCTCATGACAACACTTAACGCCGAATTTTTCCTTTTTGCATTAAACCAACAACTCTTCAAAACAGTACCGCTAGCGAAGAAAAAAAGTTAATAAACTCAATGTAAATGCATGAAAATGACTTTAAAAGGAAGCAAATGACACGAAAATGACAAAATAATGACCTAAAATTGAAATAAATGCCCTAAAAATCTAAAATTGCATAAAATGACAAAAAATGACCTAATAAAAATGTATTTCTATAATCTAGAGGACATGATTAGGATCTATCTAAACGTTGGCAATGTCTATGCAGAATCAATAAAAGATGACATGTCATGAGAATCCGGGCCCTGGTAATTAGTAATTAGCCCATATACATCACAGTTGGGCAAGGGCCTCTTTCAAAGAAAGGTGGCTGGGTACTGCAGTCCCGGTTAGCCATTCCGGGAAAGTCCAGCCTAGTTTATTGTCCTGAGAGCTGCGTTCACAAGTTGTTTCCACTCTCTTCTGTCTTCAGCTCTCGTTGTCCATCTGTTGCCAAAGGTCCTCCTAAGTTCGTCTTCCCATCGAGTTTTCTGCCTTCCAACGTTCCTCTGTCCAATCCTGGGATCCCACGCCGTCACTTTATGAGTCCATCTACTAGGACGCTGTCGCATAACATGTCCTGCCCATCTCCATTTTGAGCTGCTTCCTTTGGTCGCAGCATCCTTTATTCTTGTTCTTTTCCTTATTTCCTACTTCATTAAAATTATTTTAACTTATTACTCCTCTACAATTAGTACAATTAGTACAATTAGGCCTACTATGCTACGATTTATCTCAATTAAAATCAATTATGAGAACAAAAAAACTTTTCGAAATATAGTTTAGTAGAAAAATTCCCCCGGCACTAGGAATCGAAACCACGTCCTTCGACTTTCCGTACCGATTCTCTTCTTACTGAGCAGTGCAGAATTAAACTTAAAGCGCAATATGGAATATCTCTCCAATGTCGACTACTCGTATTGGTTGACCTTACTGAAAAAATATATATACATATACTCATGTAGGCCTATGTCCAACGAAAACAATATTCTGCGATTTCATGAATACATATCTACATCGTACATGTTACTGAAGGCCTACAATAACATTGGAAACTTGGACACAAATAGTAAATTAGTGTCCTTCAGATTATTGTAGGCTATATGACGTAAAAGCTTTCCAGGAAGGTGCATCAATAAGGGTATAATCAATCATAGGAGGGAGATTCATCGGCCGTAGTAAAACAAATTACTCCTATTTAAGTTGGGAGAGCATGAGCTCGGAAAGCAGAAGGTCATGGGTTCGAGTTGGAGTGTCAGAGGAATTTTTATCCTCAAATATTCTCATGTAATGTTCAATAGAAACTATATTCTGCGGTTTCATGAATACGTAATAATTACTTAAACCCTTTCGAAGTTCCGCACATCCCGCCTTTTGATAGATGCCCACGAAAAGCGGATTTTTAGGTAAATGAAGTTTTTAAAGTTCCTTACACAGGTCATGAAGGCCCAAGCATTTAACTAAATACCTTATTAACGTTCTAATGTAAACACATCTGTAATATTAGAGAAATATCTTACTAATATTAATATGTATTTTAAAAGTTTACAAAACTTCTTTACTTATAAAGTTAGAAGCAAATATACCTTCTTTCAACAGTAGTTTTCACGAGGCTGAGTGCACCCCGTTCTAGATCTCCCAACTGAATCGAACCCAGACCTGCGAATCATTAGTCAACAACGCTAATCACGAGATCTCGCAGGCGGGCAATACAAATGGTCTGGAAACGTGGAAACGACAGTGTGTCCTGTGCACTGATGTATGCATGTAGCTATCTATTTAAATTATGAATCTGGCCATGACAACTGACGTTTCTCTCTTGTTTATCGAAAGATGGAGTTCAGCGCATGACAGTCTTAAAACGAGAGAGTTTGACAGCAAATTTATGTGAAATACAAACCACTTGCTGCTAGGAGATAGGGAAGAGAGGGAATTTATAATGTTCGCAGTAACTGGGATAGAGAGGGAAATTAAATTAATGAGCTCGTTAGGGTAATTCTGTGGGTTTTGTTTCTCTACTGAGTCGACAGTGGTGGCCATTATTGGACATGTCATTACTGTAGGAAGACATGCAAAACTTCTTGGTTATTCAAAGTATCACAAATAAATTTAAAATGCAGTACAGTTCATGAAACATTTGAACTCAGCAAGTTCACCAAACAGTGGAGTCATGAAACATTTCTCCACCCTATTAACTTCTAAATAACGGTCCCTGTGTTCAGCTGTGGTTACTTTGGTAGGGGAAAATATTTTTAACTGCACTTTTCATTCATTTCACAGGTTACTAAGGGCCGGTATTATAATTATACAGACACAGATCCGAAGCTAAAAGGAGTATAAATACAGTTGAAATAGAAAATAAAAATAACAAGAGTTAAATTATAGTGTGTAATATTTCGCCTTATACCCTCAAAATGATATCGATAAACCAAGATCAGCAGTAGCCTCAGATATTTATTGTTAATATATTATAACAACGTGAAGACCGTATGTCTGAGTTGTGAATCATACTAAAAAATACACATGCTAAAAAATACACATATTTACATAATCAATAAAAAATACCTATTTACATTGTTAAAGAATCAAGTATTTTACAAATTCATAAAAATATCTATTTACATTGAAAACATACACTTTTTATCTTGTTGATGTGTGCTGCAATTACTAATAGTAGTATTTAGTCCTTACATGTATGTAATCTGTTAAAAACAGAAGTTATTATTAAATATAAAATTATTTTAGATTGTAGTATTTATTTTAACTGCTAACTGCAGTAGTCACGTTGGTAAAATTCAGGTTATTAATGTAGAAGTACTATTGTTCTAGTAGTATGATTACAGTATATACAGATGTAGTATACAATTTACAGAAACTTCTTTTTTTTAAACTTCTTCTGTGCTCATTCATGGAGAGTCGAGAGTCATGGATCAGAATTGCAGGCTTACTACTTCCTCGGTTTATCATTTAGATAATGAAATGCATTTCGGTGTACAGTATGTATGGACCATCTTCAGTCGCTTGTGGTCTGGAAAGACTAGGTCTTCACTTGC
The DNA here is from genome assembly GCA_964059195.1 of Ectobius pallidus. Classification (NCBI taxonomy): domain Eukaryota; kingdom Metazoa; phylum Arthropoda; class Insecta; order Blattodea; family Ectobiidae; genus Ectobius; species Ectobius pallidus. The sequence continues at coordinate 28,189,278 of CAXKWD010000004.1, read as the reverse complement.
TGCTGTTGAGCTGTGTATTTATTAAAAATAACAAGATTACAAATTAAAATTAGTTACTTAATTTTTTTCACTGTAACTGAAAACTTGTTCATAATATATTTTAACAAAAGGTAGCCTATATTAAACAGATATTGTTGCAGCCAACTGGGGATCCCTGTTCTATATCCATTATTTTCCGAGGAGTGGCGAACTCACTTTAAGAAAATTCAATTAAAAGTACCTTACTTTAAAAAAGAACCTAATCGCGAGTAAAGTAGTTTCAGATCGTTCTTTTCAATTCATGGAACCGAGCACTAAATGTGTTCCTCCTCTAATGACAATCAGCTGTGTATGCAAAAGTGACAAACAAAATCATTCTAAATCTTTTCCATTTGTATCGATTTTCGTTCTATTCATGTCGAACGCTGTAAGATTTCCAGCAAGGAAATCACATTAACTCACTTCTGAAGCGGAGTTAAGTGGAGTTCTTGTCAGTTAGCAGGGAATACGTCTGAATGAAAAGAGGGACTTAGTTCAAATTAATGAAACTCGCAATTTTAAACGACTCCAGTGGGGAAGTACAAAGAGAATATTCCTTTCCAAATCTAGACGCTGATGAAGTTACCAAAGAAGATCTTCCCTTTGCCCATTAGCAAAGTTTCGTACAGGTTAAAATGCAAACAGAGAGGAGAGAAGTGTCACCTGGCGTCTCACTCCGCAACTAAATATCCATTAGCACTTTCTTTTAACTTTTAATTCAACATGAAAGACACATTCGACTTCGTTTCAGGACAGTCGGGACACTCATCCTTATGACGTAATCGTATTCAGCATCAGCGCTTCTACCGCAAGTCTTTGGAACTAATAAATGTTTTTTGTACGACTTAACTAATTAGTGGTAGGCCTACTTACGAATATTGTTGCCGTGGATCGTAATTTGACATTCCCACACGCAATCTTGTTGCTATGTCCGGTAAGAATTGCCGTGCGGTAAGAATGTACTTACGGCACATCATAATACAAGCCTTTATGGACAAGGCCCCCCAGGGCAAATATTTGGTTCCCATAACGACAAACACTTGCGAATCACTTTCTGAAATAAACATCTATCTTCAATAATGTATATACATAATATTTTCAGGTAATATCTCAATTAATATAATAATAATTGATATAAATAATCATCGTTCAAAAAATAGCATGCAATACTCGAGCCGTAAGCGCATAACGGATCTCGGAAAATTGAAATAACTCGGCGCGAGCGCCTCGTGTTTTCAAACTCTTTCCTCGATCCGTATGCATCGCTTACGGCACTTGTATCGCAATATACTATTCCGATACTGTTGTGTAAGTTTAAAGTTATTATTCATCTATAACTTAATGCGTTTACTAAACACTGACAGTAAACAGTACGACATATTTTTTTAGTACACACTCTCTAAAGCGGCCGCTTCTCGAACTGCCGTAAAGTAGCATTTTATCGTCCTAGGCCGCTAAAATAGCTTTAACAGCCTAAGCCGCTAAAGTTGCCATGGTAACCTATAATGGACGGTTTAAACTATGGCACCTAGATGTCTCTACAGTGTCTTCCACTGTAAGCTCAATTTTACATGTTAAGGGTTTTATTGTTCATTGTCCATTAACAAGCATAGTAAACCTTGTCATTTAGAAATCGTGAGTTTAGTAAATAAATTCGATAATAATAACCTTTAATATTTACTGTGACTGCTGGTGGGCCCGAAAGCACGAAGTTTGTATTATTACGTCATAGCTTAGTCCCCGAGACTACGAGTGATAGTTGAAAGCAAAGAGTTCAGATGAGCCTCTCGTACGATTGCTTCTTTTTAACAAGGCATAATAAGTTTTGTTGCGAAAAGAGATTATAAAAATGGCGTGTAATTTCAACTGAAGTAAGTATACGAGGGGGAATCAAATGAAAACCACATTTTTTTCAACTATTTTACTGCAGGATTAATGTTTGCTTGTACATTATTTTTCCACACAGTAGGCCTACCCTCCCAGTTCAAGGCACCTGTGCCATCGGATAGGAAGTTCTTCGATACCGCGTGAAGAAAAATATTTTGGTTGACGCTGTAGCCACTCGTGCACCGCCTATAGGACGTTTTCATCAGACTTGAACTTCTACCCTCCAATGTGCTCCTTTAATGGACCAAGTTGAAGACTGTTCTTGGCAGTTTTCTTGAAATGACCGGAATCTTTTACAAGACGAAATGAACCCAATTTAGTATAATATTAAAATTATAGCGGACAGAATTTATTAAGTGCCAGTATGGTACTTTATGAGATTGTGTAGGGGACGAAAAAATGTCTGTCCGTCTGTCTGTCTGTCTGTCCGTGCGTCTGTACGCACCATAACTCAAGTACGCTTTTTCGGATTTTCATGAAACTTGGTATAAACATTCATAATGTCGATGGGAAGAACCCTATTGATATTGAACCAAATCGGTTCACCGGTACCGGAGTAATGCCCAATTTAGTGCCTATTTTAATAGATTATGGCGCCTTTCTCATAGAAAGGCGCCATCACTCAAATACGCTGTAACGGATTTTCATGAAACTTGGTATACCCATTTATGACGTCCATGAAAAGTGCCCTATTGAATTTGAACCTAATCTGTTGACCGGTACCGGAGTAAAACCCAATTTAGTGTATATTTTAAGGACGCGGTAACTCAAATACGCTTTACCGGATTTTTATGAAACTTGGTATACACTTTTTTAATGTCCATGGGAAGACGTCTATTCATAATGGATAAAATCGGTTGATCTGTTTAGGAGTAATGCTCAATTTAGTGCCTATTTTATGGTAATATACGTATTCGAAAGAATTTATAAAAAAAAATCTGATGTGAAAGTCACATAACTTCCTCTGCCAAAAAAAAAAGTTAGCAGTATTCACATATCAAGACACAATTTTACCCTATTATTATCCTATAAATACCTCTTCTTTCAATGATGCGACTAAAAGCGCAGGTTAGCCTATATAACAAACTTTAAAAAAAGAACAAGTGACTGCAGACGTTTATTGAACTTTCCGCCGTAAAGAATAATTTCCGAAATTATCGAATATTTCCCTCAGATACTTCTTTACTCTATACCGGGCCAACAATACATATTTCTCACTTCACATTCTTATATAGAATAAGAGGCCGTGGAAGAGCGTAATTCAGTTGCTCATCACGCAAGATAAACTTTCTACAAACAGTGGGTGAACAGTGGGTGGCCTGTAACTACCCTCAGAGAATTTTTTCGAAAAAAAGTTTCAAATAAAAGTTTTAGCTCTCAGTAAAAGGAACACATGTGCAAAATTTTAAAGAAAATCGTTAGAGCCGTTTTCGAGAAAATCGCGAAAAACGAAAATTTCTTCATGTAAAGTCCCCTTAAAAATAAGAGAAATTTGTCGCCAATCTTCGAATCACATCTTCAGAAGGTACCTGTCCCAAATACGAAATTTTGATTTCATACGATTCACCGTTTCGGAGCTAGCCTGTTCACAAACTTCCACACAGACAGACAGACACACACACAGACACACACACAGACATGTTTCCAAAAATAGTATTTTGGATTCAGGGGGCCTTGAAACGTGTATATATGCTATAAACTCAACTTCGAATTTTAGGGTCGAAAACAATACTTCCTCTACCTATAGTACCTATGGTACGGGCAGAGGAAGTAAAAATGAAAATCAGTTATCTTGACAACATAGCCTATTGTTTTACTGTGATCTTATAAGGCCTTGGAAATTAAAATACAGGTAGCTATGAAAAAAAAACTATTGTTTTACATGCGCTTATCCAACTAGACCGTTAAAATGACCCAGGTGGCCGAGATGGTAGACCTTTCTTCTTCCGTAAGCCCTGCTTAATGAATAAATCTGGAGCTTAACTTGGAAATCAATTGAAAAAAAAAAAATATTCTGCATATCATAATTGCAGTCATAACTGATTAAACAAAAACATACTAGTACTTTTTTGCATCAGTTTACCTGATTTTATTTTATTTTAAATTCAGGCTGTTAATTATACAGTTAGATTTGGTGCTTTCAAGGTTTCAAGATTGTTACGTGATTGAAAATAATCCATACCACACCTGCGTTAAAATGAAAATCTGTTTCAGCTATGAGCTGCCACCTACGAGAACTTGCTAACAGCTGATTGCCGCAGTTAACCGATTTTTTACTCTAAAATCTCAAACCTTAAACAATTAATTGGTCCACATTCTGCAGAAAGGAACCGAGCCACATGATTTTTAAGCTAAAAAAAGCATTTAAATTTTAAAAAAAGCCACCTGGATCTTTTCAGGTTTTTGTTTGCTCCATAGATGGCATATAAATGAATGAAGAGGGTTGGTTAGTTTGCTCAGGTAGATATATAGTTCAGTAGCAAAAATTTAGCATCTACTCCGGTTTTTTTAATTTGAGGGTTGGTTCCTTTCTGCAGAATGTGGTCCAATTATGGTCGAACAAAAACAGTCATATGCAACTTGCCCACAGACCCAATGGTAATTAATATATTAGTATGAAAATTATAAAACTAACTTTTCTCGTTTCATAAACATACGTGTATATTAATAAATGCCTTTATAGGCTCTTTGCAGAATGTACTATTATTTGTAACGTTCTGATTTATCCTCTCACCTAGTGGCCACAAATCCAAGCTAGGTTAGACTGAATTAGATCATCTCAGAATATTTCAACTTCCCAGTAGTGGATCAACGCATTACTAACAGGTTATGATTAAAATGGATCAAGCAAACATACGGTCTCCTTGTTCCTAAAGAAATTCAAACACGCTCCAAGTTTACGCAATTCCAGTAGGCTACACTGTATTGGAGTCTCGGATAATACGTTCTAGGATACCACAGCTAAGTGGATCGATCGTTAATTGGATAGAGGATTTACATGATAAAGCTCTAATCCACTTCAGAAGCCCAACTAATACACATTTTTCAACACACAAAAGCACTTTATATTCCAATAATAGCACTTACACTGTTATTTTTCATTTTACAGTATTGGAGTAAAATATGCAAGGACAAAAAAAATGAATTGTTTGAGCCTAAAACATTCCAAGGCTCTGTCAAATAGGCCTATACTTCTGTCAAGATTAACCCCATATGCGGACGAAATCCCGGCCCATAATGCCGCCGTAGAAATAATTTTTCCCTTGTTATTCATTGAACAGATGAAAGAAAAAGAATGTCTTTACTCTACAGAATGTGTCAAGAATTTGATGATTGTCTCCTATGCTATGTTCTTCGACTATCAAGTGTAAAAATAAGTTTCTTCTGAAGGTTCGAGGAAGAGAAAAGTTCTCCTTTCTGAAAATGTGAACGATGTTCAAATGAAAGTTCATCACTTTTATAAGAGTAAACGAGTGGTTCTTAACCTGGGTTCGATCGAACCCCAGGGGTTGGGTGAGTCAGTCTCGCGGGTTCGGTGGAGGTCAAAACCCACCCAACTCATATGATTCGTGATGACACGCCCCGCTTGTCCATCATTGGCTGCAGGTGGTCACGCAACATATATTTGTATAGCATTACTATATTATAAGCTTTCGTATTATATTGTTTTGTATTATTAGTGTTACTTTCTTTTTCTTTGTCCAAAAATGTGGATAGTAAAAGCACGAACGGCCGTCTAGGCCCGTGCGTTGGTTTCAGTCGATGGATAATGTCTTTAATATGTATGTAAGAATAAAGATGCACCTTACCATACCATACCATATAGGTATACACATATATATATTTTTTTTTTTTTTGGCAATTAAGAAGTGTTCGGTGAACGCGCATACGAAACTGGTGGGGTTCAGTAGGCCTACCTTTAACAAGCTTAAGAACCACTGGAGTAAACCATGTGTGAAATACCCCTCGGTTTTCTCATTTTTAAAAATGGTAACCCTAGTTATTTGTCACTTTGCATCGACTACTATAAGCCGCTTCATATGAATTTTAGAAAGAGCTATTTGAACAAAAGGTTTAAAAAACACTCTGGTCGGAATCCCACACATGTTCATGCTTAACAACCACGATTTTTAAATGACTGGAGCATGCAAATAACTGGCCATTCAAGAGGACACTCCTGTAGGCATGAGAAGAGACAATAGGCCTGATGAGGCATGGTAACATAGCGACATTAGTGACAACGATGATCCTCCATTATGCTGATTGCAGCCAGCGCGACAAGTGGACACTCCGGGTACTAAACATTTCCCAGATCATTGCTCTCAACACACAACATGCGGTTGCAATCGAATTGCCATGACCATGGAGACATGAAGACGATGTATTTCCGGAAAATCCCATTTCCTTTATCGAAAGTTGTTGCTTGTTCTCTTTCAAAACATTCCCACCGGGAATTTATAGTTTTGGATTTCCTCCGCTCGGCGGAGAAATAGGTGGAACTTTTAGTTTCCAAGCATTGGCTGTGGGATGTGGTTTGTCCGATAGGAAATTTAGTTCCACGCTCGTATTCCGCGGCGCTGCTTTACAAACTGTGGTTTTCAACCCGTTCAGCCGTGAGCGGTTAGGGGGATGAGAGTGTTTTGTGCAGATGTACAACAACAAACAAGAAGTGTGAAGATTTTTTTTCCCCCTAGCTGCCTGGAACTTGAAATCTTGACAAGTCCCTATCTGACCTCTGTTACATTGGCCAACCAAACACCAAGGTATATAAGACCAAACACGCCATATTCCTTCGCTTCAGATCACACTGGTTTAATCTGAAGACTTTTCACATTTCTACCTTTCTTCTTCCAATACAGGTTATTCGTAATAAAATAAGAAACACTATGCTTAAATTACTGCATACTCAATTTCTGATGAAAATTATAAATTCATATCGGACCGCGAAGAAAACAGTTAGCAAAATGATTAAGCTGTAGTATATCTCTTGTGCTCCATTTTGTAAATTTTACATTAATTTTTAATTTTGTTTCGAGTTATTTTACGTTATTTAATTGCAATTTTAAAGCAACTATCATATCCTATAGGATACATTTGTATTTTTCAGGCGCACTTTTCTCAAAACTGAGTTCGAGATATCAACTTGAAACTTACGCCACTTTTAATTCAAACGTTTCTTTGTAAGAATCTAATTTAAACGCTAATTTAAAGTCCCCCAGACCCCCCTCCTCTTTGGGGGTATTCCATACCCCCACATCCCCCAGTGATTTCAAACTTTCCTTTATGTTGACCCCCTTCATTAAGTTCTAAATCCGCCCTTGACTTGCGCAGACGAAGGTTATTGATTATCTGGTGCTCGGCTGCCATCTTAAGAAATGGAGTCGACAACGTTTTTCAAGAAGTAGGCCTATGACGATTTATCGAACACTGTGAGAAACGTAACATTTAAAAAGGCGTAATATTTTTTTTATTTCCATTTTTATCAGACCGAGTTTATTTAATAATCATGTACAAATATTCTTAACTATAAGAGTATTTTCCATGTGATTGAAACCGAAGTTGGTTACCATGGATTTTGTTAGCACTAGAGCGAAAATGTGTCTTCGTTTGTCTTGTATTGGAAGCTCAACTTTTAAGTCAAAAGGTAAAGTGTTCCCTATACAGACCGTCGAGGCCCTTAGAGTTACGGGAGGTTGAGGCTCCCAGAATTTTAGAAACTCCACCACCTTTACCCCCAGGATTGCTCCTGGTACTCATTTCTGTTAGATGATGATGGTCCATAGTGTTACCAAAGATTAGACCAATTGAAAAACCCCAATGACCTCACCAGTGATCGAACCCGCGACCTTCCAGTTTGTAGCGCAGTGCCTCAACCACTACGCTACGGTGTAACTCAATTTTTAAGTCAAGCTGTCTAAAAAACACTTGTTTCCTTTTACCTAATTTTATGATACATAATACAGGACTTTGTTAACTTGCTAGCTGGTTAATAAAGTGAGAAATATTCCACCTTGCCTGTGAATAAAGCATAGTAGCAAAAAAAATTGTCAAGTCTCATTTGCACAAAGGACAGTTAAACATGGGAACTGTTTCCGCAAGACGTCGTTATGAATTCTTTATCATTACTGCAAGTGTGGTGCATGATGACGCCATAATGGTTATATCTTCTCACTACGTCACCATACTTAGAGCCCTGGGGGACACCTGCTTGCCTGCGGACAACTTCGCAAATACGTACAGACAAAAGACTGGCGTCTTTTTGAGCTGCGCATGAATTATTCATCAAATTCCATTTCTTCCGCTTTACCGGATTCTTGTTATAGAGAAGTGAAATTCAGAAAGAAAAGAAATCCGACTAAACCGAGAAGAGTTGCGGTCGATAGCTTTTTAATTTCTCCTAACGATAAGACCGCTACCGCGTGCATCTAATAGTGGCCTCTATTACTTTCTCATTTTAATTAAAAATTGTTAATAATCCAAACAGGTGTGGGTAACAGGACTGCCAGAGGGATAAAATATAAAAAGTGAAAATCATAATCGCTGGAGCGAAGTTTCAAAATGAAAGTGGAGAGTGGTGGAATTTGTGAACGTTCCCATTAATTTGTGGGCTCAGGTTGTTTGTAGGAACAACGATGAGCGGGGTAATTGCGATGGAAAAAGTGTTGCTTGGAAACGAAAAACGAGACTAGGGGACATCTCGGAGACAATAAAAAACAAGCGCCAGTGAAAAAAATAATTTTAGAAAGTCAGTAAGGGAAAGTTGTTTTTGCAATGTTACCTATTTGCTTTAGTTTTGTCAAAAGCAATATGAATGATAAGGCATAAGTTAAGTGTCGACTAAAATAAGGATATGTTTGTTTTTATGGAATTTAGAAACCTTTACTAAAACAATTTTTTTAACACAATTTGGCCTATCCTTCCGATTATATGGATATGAGATGCTCCCACACTCTTCAGGAAGATCATAAACTGGAAGTGTTCGAAAACAGGATGCTTGGGAAAATATTCACACCTAAGAAAGATGAAAACGGGGACTGGAGAAAACTGCATAACGACGAGTTTCATAACCTGTACTCTTCACCGAATATAATAAGGGTAATTAAATCACGGAGGATGAAGTGGGCTGGACATGTTGCGCGCACGGGGGTAGAAAGACATCTCAAAAATATCGACTGGGAGACCCGAAGGGAAAAGACCATCTAGAAGACCTAGACGTAGGTGGAAGGACAATATTATTAAAACAGATTTAATGGAAGTAGGATTTGCGAGGAATGGTTGGATGGATTTACAACAGAATAGGGTTGATTGCGGGCTTAGGTAAGCTCGACAATAACCTCCGGGTTCCATAAAGGGGAAAAGAAGACCTAATAGTCATATCTCTACCTGGTTAAATAAATAAATAAAATTTAAATTAAATAAATTAAATTAAAATATTGCAAAATATTGTTAGTTATATTTTAAACCATAAATGAAAGGGCAATTTTGTGTGCTGATTGTTAATTAAAATTTCGACACGAGAAATAATAAATAAAATGTACACATAAAATAGATAATATTCCATTAGCTTGCTTAGAATTGTCTATTGTCATTGAGTAAGTATGTAAGAAATGAAAATATTTCTTTCACCTTAACAGCTCACATATGTTTTCACAGGACAATTAGATTTATGTTTTATACAGCAATCACATCACTGTCAGCACGATTGATAGATTTTATTTATGTAAATTGTTCACCCTACCCTTACTTACAAGATTGGTTTTTAATTGCTGCTGGAAATTAAAATATCGTCCTGTATCCACATAACATATATTCCTACAACCCATAATTATGTTTTATTGACTATTAGAACGAGCCCCCAGTTCTCCCCCTGCAAGCCACCTAACCCACTGATCCATGCACGAGCTCGGAAAAGCAAGGTTGATTTTATAAAAAAAACTAAAGTGCGCTAGCTACCAGACGCACACGACATGTTACGGGCATTTTCTGTATCAAATATCCCATAATATTTTGTTCGTTTCATTTACATCATTTTCTGAACATTGTACTTATTTATGTATCCAATTATTTATTTATTTATTATACGAGGGAGAATCAAATGAAAACAGCAATTAAACTTTTTTCACTATTTTACTGCAGGAAGAATGTTTGCTTGTACATTATTTTTCTACATAGTCCCCTCCCAGTTCAATGCACTTATTCATTGGATAGGAAGTGCTTCGATATCGCGAGAGAAAAAATAATTTGTTTGACGTTCCAGCCACTCGTGCACCGCCGATTGGATGGTCTTCATCAGACTTGAGCTTGTGCTCTCCAAGGTGCTCCTTTAATGAACCAAAGATGTGGAAATCTGATGGTGCAAAAGCGAAGGGGATTGCTGAGTGCAGGAGTTTTGCTTCTACATGATGACGCCTGTTTTAATGCTGCTCATGAAACCATGAAAACCATCGAAGACATTAGCTTCAAGTGCCTCCCACATTCGTCATACCGCCAGATTTGGCACCATCAAATTTTCACATCTTTCGACCATTAAAGGAGCACCTTAAAGGACAGAAGTTCAAGCCTGATGAAGACGTCCAATCGGCGGTGAACGAGTGGCTACAGTGTCAGCCAAAATAATTTTTCTCACGCGGTATTGAAACACTTCATATCCGATGGCTTAAGTGCATTGAACTGGGAGAGGACTATGTAGTAAAATAATGTACAAGGAAACATTCTTCCTGCAGGAAAATAGTGAAAAAAATTAATTGCGGTTTTCATTTGATTCTCCCTCCTACTTTGACAGAGTTAAAGACTCCAACCCTCTGATTTTTATATCAGTGACAATATTTGCATCCTTATAATTATAACACTTGTAATTCAGAGTTAATAATAATAATAATAATATAAATCAATAAAATGTTGAATTTCACTGTAACTTACTAATAGCTATAAGTAATAACGAGAAGGAAAAGATATAATAAAAAGGAAGTGAACATATCAAGAAATGAACATGCCAGAATGGTCAAATAAGGGATAATGGAAGAGTTACTAAAAATGAAAGACAACGAATATGGACGAAAATAAAGAGAACAGGGAAAGAAGGAAGTAAAAATAATAACAAAAGAGCCTGACATTTGCATTTAAAGATAAGGCAAACGGCTCTACTAAATCATAGAGATAAAAATGAAAAATAGTAGAATGAAAGGTTAAAGATAGTAAAATACGAAATAAAACACTAAATAAAATGTGAGTAGTTGGAGGAACGAGATAATGAGATGCAGATTTAACGACGTGATTAGGAATAGGTACACAACCACCCTCTTATTTCCTCCCAGGAAACATTACATTTTTTTACGTCTAATTAATATGACTTCATGTTAACCTTCTTTTGTTCTGGGTTATATGTCATTAATTCGTAATTAGTTAGTGGTGAATGTAATTAACTGGGGAATGAGAACAATGTGGCTGCTCTTTTGAAGTGCATATAGCCAGTAGCCACTGAAGCGTGCGCTATACTCTCTCTAGTGTCAATTCCAGTACCACCCGCATAATTATCTATTTTGTTAACTGCATATAAACTGCGTCATCAGTTCAAAAACTGCAGAGTCGAGCAGACTGAAAGTAAAAACTACAGATAAGTCGATACTCGATAAAAATAAGTATTTGTTGTCTCGATCCTCCGATATTTTCGTTCTTTAAATAAGGTAGTAATACAGAATAAACATGTATTCATGAAACGACAGTACATTGTTTTTGTTGAACATTACATGATAATAATTTAGGAAAAAATCCTCTGACACTGAGACTCGAGCCTACGGCTTCGGCTTTCCGTATGTTGGACGAAGCCTGATGCATGTAAGTGTTTAATGGCCAATAAATATTATTATTATTATTATTATTATTATTATTATTACCATCTGAGCTAGTTAGGGCCAATTTCGTATTTTATACTAACCTAAATCTCAAAACTAAAATATTTAATAACGGTCTAACAAAAACACAGAATTAAGATGCTCATATGAAAATTCTCGCTTTGCTCGTTTCATAAAGCTACACGTATCTTCATAAATGCCATTATAGGCCCGTTGCATAACGTACTATTGTTACACATGGGAATACAATTGGTGGTTTATAATATAGAGATGCTTACTTACTTACTTACTTACTTACTCAATGGCAATATACAATTCCTCAGCAAGCTAAAGGAATATTATCTATTTTATGGAACCCGAAGGTTCATTGCCGCGCTTACCTGAGCCCGCCATTCAAATCTATTCTGTGCTAACTCCATCCAACAGTCCCTTGAAAACTCTACTTCCCTTAAATATATCCTAATATTGTCCTTCCACCTATGTCTAGGTCTTCCAGGTGGTCTTTTCCCTTTAGGTCTCTCAGTCAATACTTTTGAGATAACTTATGTCTTTCCTCCCCATGCGCCCAACATGCCCAGCCCATTTCATCCTCCGTGACTTAATTACCCTTATTATATCCGGTGAAAAGTACACGTTTGAAGCTCGTGATCTCTCTTAGGCCTAAATATTTTCCTAAGCACCCTGCTTTCGAACACTCTCAGCTTATGTTCTTCCAAACCAGTTACTTAATCAAGATCTTAACTGCAAAAAACATTTTTTTTTTTAATTAATGAAGATAGAGGAAGTGGAATTTTGTTTGAGGTAAATTTGTTGTTTTGTTTGTTACCAAAAGGGAAGAGAATAGTAATGAAGGGTACTCTTTCCCTACCACAATGCATCGGTCCATTACACATTTACGGGCTTTGTGCGTGGTTTTGGTTTTGATACATGTACCGCACGCTATTAGCATAAAACCCTTAAAACCTGAAATATTATGTGCAATTGCAGTCACAATGTTAATTTTATCAACCAACTTCGCATTGCCATACATAAGCTTTGAATATGATGGATATTCGGGGGAAGAAGGTCAACCAAATTAGGAAATTGAGTTACAGGTATCAAGTCAATCTAACAGCTGAGTTATAAAAAAGAATTTGCACAAGTATGTAATTGGCAATATTAATAAAGTTGAAATTGCTTCAAAAATAATTGTTTATAATAACTTTTTTGCACTGACGATTGACCAAAATATTTCCAAGGGAATTTCATAAGTTCGATCAATTGGTTCTGGTCGTCATTATCATCTTAATCTTTTAGTGTTGCTATGAAACTGGCTAAGAAAGCGTAAGGTAAGGGAAAGATAGCAGTTTAAATTTCACCGTTCAGGTTATGAAGAGGGAAAGTCAATAGCAATAATGACATTCACTGTACACATGACTGCTTCTTAGATGGCGTGATATCACATTTTCCAGATTTCATTATTAATCACTGTTGCATGTACGAGGGCATATTGAAAGTCGTGAGCAACATTTTTTTCACCACCTTAATCTTTATTTGTAAGTAAAACCAAGTACCTATCATCTCAATCTTTCACTTTTCCACATAGTCTCCTTTTTTTCTTTCTTTCTTTCTTTCTTTCTTTCTTTCTTTCTTCCCCCCCCCCCCCACACGTTTCCCATCGTTCTGCAAGTTTGAAAATACCCTTGCGATAGAATTCCGTTCTAGCTGCTCCATAGACACTGACGATTTTCTTTTCGGGTGAACATCTGACAGCGTATTGGACCAAAACGCACTCTCCTGGTATTACAGTCAGAAATAACTGTAGGCTATAGAAATTCTACTTCATACAATTTTTGAAAAATTGGATCCTTGGACATCGGCTTTACATCCTTATGATTGGCTCTGAAAAAGATTTGCTCTCCCATTCCTGTGACTGCGACTAAGTAACTTATATGAAAAATTACTCACAGTTTGGAGGTTAAAAAGAATAAAGTAACGACTTTAAATAGTCGAGAAATGAAAACCATAAATGTATTTACGAAATGGTAACGTCTTGGACTCGCCTTCGGGAGGTCTCAGGTTCAAATCCCATGGTTGGCCAATTTAACAAAGGCTTCTTTCAAGGTTTCCCCAGTCGTAAAGGCAAAGCCGAATTGGATATTTACATACCATGAATCATCCTCGCTATTCATCCTACATCTTTTCCATTTAAATTAACATCAATATTGAAATTTACTCCGTAAAATACACCAACAATAGAAAATAATTGGCAGTCAATAGTTTCATGGCCTACTGTATAGACACAGATCCTGAACTCCTAATATGACCTCGAAGCTGAAAAGAGTACAAATACAGCTGAATTTTAAAACGAAGTATTTTCTTGTTCAATCCTCATTCTGCAGATAGTAACGCAACAATCGATTGGGGTTTTGCAAGAGTTAATCACAAGTTACTTCATTGACTGAATGAAAATCGCCCCCTCCTCCACCTCAGCGTATAGATGATGTCGTCAGACGCACTGTGCCCTTATTGATTACACACATTACATCGGTACAAAAAAATGCCATTAACCGCGGCGACATCTGCGCCGTTTCTGGGAACTACCGTCATCTGTTCATATTGCTATCGAGGAAGGCGGAGATAGAGATATTTGTTGGGAATCAAAATCACTAAGTGAGTGAATATAAATGTTGAAAAGAATGCGTAATCTGATTCGTGGATAAAGGCTAGAAAACTAGAAAACATGAGGAAGCAATATGATAAAAATGGAAACCTGGATATAAATGTAATTTTGTTCAATAAATGAAATTAGGAAGAAAGAAAATAGAAAGGAATACTAAGGAATATGAAAATGCATAATAAGTTACATAAGTAAATTGTAGGAGATATAGTAAGTTACGATACAACCAAAGAAATCATATAAACAGCACACAGATAAGTAATGATTGTAAAAATGATAGGCTATGAATGAAAATGAAAGCACACATAAATGCCGGAACCCTACAAATATCTATCCGCATTGCTACAATACAAGAAGAAATAAAACTTGCCTTTAATAGAACCTAAATATTTTACCTCTGCTGGTTTCAAACATAACAACTAGTATATTTGAAGACTTCATAACTCCATAATTAGGTTACATTCAGAATTAAAAATTTCTAACAACAACAAAATCAATATGTAGGCCTTCATTAAGGATTTGATTTCATAAATTATACGTTATATCATTCTGATATTAAGGAGTTATTTAATTATCTGTACCATAAGTTTTTAGAACTTCTCCCACTTTACTTCTTAATACTGTAAGTTGTAAATTTTAAAATTTAGTTAAATTTTTGTGTTATTTGTGTATATTAGAATAAACTTAACTGTACCGGAGCACGAGCATCCTGCTGATTCTGTTACTTAATGAATGCATCTCAAATAGCCTAATATAAGTAAACAAATAAATAATAAATAAAAATAAAGAAGAATATAGCCTAAGCAATTTGTTTCGAATATGATGTACACATTCGGCTTTAATACATTAAGAATTGCTCAAAAAGAAATAATATATTTACGAGAAAACCCGGTAATTACACGTGTAAACTACATGGGTATTTACAATTATTATCATTTACATTTACAACATCACAGCATTAAAAGACTGACAATGTTTTACGCAACATAAAATGTAAATAAATAAAATATGTTTTGTATCGTGGCTCAGGAATACAGATGGTAAATAGAAATATAACAACATTTTACTGAAAAGGATACAAAATAGTTATTTTATTGGTTGTTATGGTTATTTAATAACGGTTGTGTACTACTAATTGTGCCTGTATCCGTCGTTGGCATACAGGAATTTTCTCCTACTGGTTCATTTACTTGTTTGTAATCTACAGACATAAGTATATCAGATTTAGATCTAAAATAGCAGAAAGAGACAGGAATTACAGAAAACAAGAGAAAATGGAATAAGTTACTTTTTATGAAAAAGGAAGGAATTAAAAATAACGGAACAAAAGAATGCCTATGAAGGAATAGAAGGAAATAAACTATTTAAGAAAGATAAATCGGTAATTCTGTGGAAAATATTGACGAAATCCAAGATTAAATATACGAGCATACTAAGTAAAAGTGGAAGCAATAATTTTTAAATGTTCACACAATCCCCGAAACACTAAAATTCGCTTAAATAAGTGTAATTGTCCCATTGATTATTATTCGAAACTAAGTCCTTTGCAAATAAAATAAAGTTACACAAAAATAGAATGCAAAATTAGGCTTTTGGAAGTGGTAATGGAGAAAGGAAAGCCATGAGCCATGACGATTTTAGGGTGCACTATGTGTTCAGCAGAGGAGACAAAGAAATAGAAATGACAAAATACCTAGAGGGTTCACACATATGGAAAAGTATACTCGAGAACAGGGTACTTGAATATTACAGGATGGAATGGAATAGGGAAGGAAGTAAGAGTTCTTGACGGTAATGACTGCATTGCAGAAACAAGCCTTTGAATAATGCAGAGGTGAGGGAAAATAAAAAGAAAAAATACACACGAATGCACTCTCCCTCACGTGTCGAGTATAAAACGCGCCCAGTTATTGCAGACACACATATTCCCTATAGCTGTAACGAAATGGCAAGTGCATAGCACTCTCTTTACGACGCACGTCATAGGCCTAAGCACATATCAACGTATTACCTAAGCTATGGTATCCACTCCGCTTCAATTCGCTATTTGTTTATCGACGAGGTAGAAATTTACGAAAGCAGTAAATGTACTGTAATTTCATGTAAATGCAATTTATTGGACTTGTCTTGTTTTTACAGTAGAGCCCAGCTAATCCGTATCCAGCTATTCCGAAAATCCGCCTATCCCGAAAATCCGCCTATCCCGAAAATCCGCCTATTCCTAAAATCCGCCTATTCCGAACAGAGTTCAGGAAAAAGTACCGATTTTTTAACTTAAAAACAGGAGAAATTAAAAAGACGTTCGTGAAAAAAAGTACATTTATTGTTATACAAAGAAGTTAAATAGAAACATACATAGAGCCTAAGCTTGATGAAAACGCCTGAAACCAAATTGGATTGAAAGCTCTATTCCGAACAGAGTTCAGAAAAAATATCGATTTTTTAACTCAAAAACAGGAGAATTAAAAAGACGTTCCTGAAAAAAACGTAGGCTACCTACATTTATTGTTACACAAAGAAGCTAAATAGAGACATACATGCTGTAGTAGAGCCTAAGCTTGATGAAAACGCATGAAACCAAATTGGAATGAAAGCTGGTTACTTACAACACATGTCGGTTCCACTTATACAACTCCCCGCACTTAATTTACGCCTTAACAAATCAATACGTTGATATTATTCAGTATTGATATTATTCATGAAATCCGCCTATTCCGAATTCCCGCTAAACCGAACGATGTTCGGTCCCAATTAGTTCGGAAAAAATTTTTAATTGGGTAGATGAACTTGACATAAGATTTTTTCCTGTGATAAATGTAAATTTAATATTTGCTCCATATTTGAATGAACAAACAGCCCCCCCCCCCACAGATTTAATTTTCCATACGCACGAAATTTTAAATTGACTACCAATAATTTATTCAGAGTCCTATTATAATCCGGGTTGAACAATTAAACATACATTGTTTAAATAATCTTTTGCTAGGTTAAATGAAAATTTCATTTTGTATGATCTCAAAGGTCTCCCCCCCCCCCACTGAACGGAATCCAAGAAATATTGAACCTATGGAACGCAAGGCAAATAGTAACTCATAATATTTCCCTTTCTTCTTGACAGACTTCATCTTGTTGAGGATGAAATGAAATTCCCCGCCATGAATATAAAGGACACATATTGGTTTGCAGACATCACTCACTGTGATAATTTAGCAGCGGGTGGATAAAAAAAGCATCTCTCTTCTCTCCTGATGCTACAGTAAGGAAGCTGCATTATTCTTATGAGAGCTTAAGAGATCACCCGGAGCTGCTTCAGAACAAATTGGAGGCTTACTGAACTGTCCGAACTCTCCACTAGCAGAAAAATAATACCCCTTAATGGAGAGATCATATCCATCTCTCAGTGTGTTTGCATTTGTGACCTAGAAACTGAGCTTAGACGAGAGTATCTTGAGTATGCGATTTGTATGAAAAATGATAGGACTGTATAAAAAAAGCAGACTCTCTTTTTACAAAAGCAATGGGTATTCTAACGCAGCGGTTCCCTAACTTTTTTTGTCATGGAACCCACCTTCACCTAAACATTTTTTCGCGACTCACTACTACATCATGATCTCGGTACTCGCTCACAAAGAAACTCTATTCTAAGTATCCCTCGTCATAAAACAACCCAATACTCTTGCTCCTTTGTCGTCTCCATATCTCGATCTTGGAATGCTTTACCTGAGCAACTGTAGGAACTGTCAAACACAAATACAATTCTTACGTAAGCTGACCATTGATGCCATAGTTAGGGTCTTGGTTTCACATTAATAACAATAAATCATCACATATCTAAATACTGTAAGTGTTTCCAATTATCCACAACTTTTCATTTTTAACTTTTAATTTTGCTTTCACATTACATTTCTTAGTAATAGTTAATATTTTAGTAATAGTTTAAATCTTAGTAAGTAGCAAACTATTTAACATATTGTTTTTTTGTTTATTGTATTATCTCTGTCTAGAGAACTAGTTCTTAAGCCTTAAATAATAATAGTGTAATCATGTTTTTATGTGTCTGTAACTTTGTATTGTACTTGTAACATACTTGTTCTATTGTAATATTGTAAAGTTCATTTGTATTAATCCTGGTTGAATGGAAGAGAAGGCCTAATGGCCTTAATTCCACCAGGTAAAATAAACCAATTCTAAATCTAATTCTAATTCTACTACATATCCACAACCAATACAGGCTACATAAAATACAGCACATGGTTTTCATATGCCTTTCAATAGTTTTATTGCGCTCAAATGCCCTGCTGCATTTTCTAGTCGCTCTCCTCACTTTCACTTTATTGTTCTTATCCTGCTTTATGTTTTTATAAATAGATTTAGTTATTAACTTTGTACTTGGTAGCAATAAAAGTTTCCTTCAGCAATGGAAGTTTTGTTTAGATTTTTTTTAAATTAAACACTCTTTCCTTATATTGAAAACAAGTTTAATTTTTCCCGCCCTTTTCGCGACCCACCGAAATTGCTCCCGCGACCCATAGTTTGGGAACCACTGTTGTAATGTATGGGGGTTTGACCTATAAGAACTAATATCACAAGAGAAATTAACTGGAAGCTGAACTTACGCGCGTGAAAGAAGATTTCCTTAAAAAGTGCCAGTGTTGTGTGAATGCAAGAGAAGGACATTTCCGACATCTCTTGTGATGAGGTAAGTGGTTATTTTCATTTTCAATTTTAACTGTAATTGTGAGTACCTGAACAGAGTAGTAATTGAACTTTCTTTTTCTTAAATCGGGGGTAGTTCAGTACGGACGGCATGCTTGGTCTTATGGTTAGCGTCCCTGACTACAGATCCGTAGGCCCGGGTTAGATCCCCGGTAAGTTACCTCTTCGAATTTTTCTTAGGTATGGAGGTCTGGAACGGGGTGCACTCAGCCTCGTGAATCAAACTGAGGAGCTACTTGATAGAGAAGTAGCGGCTCCGGTCTTGGAAACCAGCATTAACGGACGTGGGTGTCGGTATGCTGACCACAAGCCCACCAATCCTGCCATCTGCCTATGGTAAGTGATGCAGCGGTTGAGTGGTAGACTTGTGGTAGAGTGGCAGTGTGTTTATTTATTTAATTATTTAATTTTGCATATTTAAAAATGATAAAAGCTGTAATACTTATAAGCTTATGTAAAGAACATAATTCTCAAAGGCTTTAATACAGTAGGCCTACTATACTATAATATGTAACTAAAATTCTTAATTTGTGCACAAGTAGAAAAACATACAATTTAAACTAACCAACATAAACGTTATTTTCAAACACACTAACAAAACCAATAGGCACACCAATGGAACCTGAAAATATTCCGGAACAACGAAATGGAAAATAGCTTTACTCCAGAGATAACTGGACTTTATTCCTGATGTATTACTTTAGTAGACTAGAGCTGTGAGAGCTAATAAATTTATGAAGAATCAAATAAAAAGAAAGATAAAAAAGGATGACAAACGAGCATCATGCATGGAAGTACAAACGCCATCTAGAGAAGAAATAAATTATTCTTGGGCTGTTGGCAGTGGCCAGGAAATCTCGGACATCCCGGCTTGATAATATCGCTTGAGGTGGCTACTGGCCACTCCACATTATTCCCGAAGGCCGTGGAGAGCTGGTGAAGATTTGTGCCACCGACACGAGAACGAGAGTGTCTTATCTTATAAGCTTATGAATGTACATATGCCACTATTGCACCGATATGAGTTAGCAGTTAAATGTTTGAGATTCCAAAGTGGACTAGAATCTCGATTTATATCGAACTGTTGCCAACTTCACACTCCACTACCCACCATGCAGCAAAGGCTAGCAGCGCCGTCATTTTGGTTATATCATCCAGTTCAAATCACTTTCGAAACTTCTAAACACTCACTTTCCATGGTAGACCAAGCCCCGATTTCAACAGAAATACTGTATACATTTGAAAGTTACAAATATTATTTTCTTCGTATTATAATCTTATAAATAAAGATTTATAAGACTTTTATTCTGCCGGTTGTATTATATGGATGTGAGACATGGTCGCTTACTTTTCAGAAAGAACATAATCCGAGAGTGGAATGATAATTCTTTCACACTGGCCGTGTGTAGGCTAAGATGGAATGGTGAAGTCAGAATGAAAAATTCAATGCCATAGTCGGGATTTGAACCAAGATCTTCAGCTCTCCGTGCCGCTGCTCTAACCACTTGAGCTACCAAGGCAACATGCCGGTATACTGGGATACGTGAGTCAGTTGGAGAATTTAATGTTGTACCGGCATGTTGCCATGATAGCTCAGGTGGTTAGAGCAACGGCACGGAGAGCCGAAGATCCTGGTTCAAATCCCGACTATGGCATTGAATTTTTCATTCTGATTTCACCTTTCCATAATCTGAGAGAGTTCGAAAACAGAGTGCTTAGGAAAATACTTGGGCTGAAGAGAGATGAAAGTAGGGTCTGGAGAAAATTGCATACCTACGAGCTCCATGACCTGTACTATTCACCGGATATAGTAAGGGTAATTAACACTTTATCTGGCAGTGTTGCTCTCAGGCAACACCTATGAATACCTCCCTAAACCTGACAAGCCTCTTTTGCATTCGGACCACAAAAACACTTCCTATGGTCATCTAACTGTTAGAATATGAACTAAATTGTTGGTAGACTTTACCTGGGATATTGTAGTTGTTGCCTGTAGGCACCATTGCCGAATAGGAGGTATAATTGCTGAGTTATAACCATTAGACTTGTGATATACCATGTTGCCTGAGAGCAACATTGCCTATCCAGTGGGCATAAATTTTCATTTGGTCCGCCAGATAAAGGGTTAAATCACGGAGGATGAAATGGACTGGACATGTTGTGCGCATGGGGGAGGAAAGACATATCTCAAAAATATTGACTGGGAGACCCAAAGGGAAAAGACCACTTGGAAGACTTAGATATAGGTGGAAGGACAATATTAGGATGGATTTAAGGGAAGTAGGATTTGCGAGGGATGATTGGATGGAGTTAGCACAGAATAGGGTTGAATGGCGGGCTCAGGTAAACGCAGCAATGAGCCTTCGGGTTCCATAAAATAGATAATATACCTTTCTGAGGAATTGTCTCATTGCCATTGAGTATTATAATCTTGTCTTTATCTCAGTTTCCTCATTAATTTATGATCTAAATATCCACAGATAAACCTAACTCCAAATTTCTTCATTTATTATGAACTAGTCATTTGTCCCTTTTGATAGATTAGTTTGTTTTTACTTGCATTATCCAGTAGGCTACAGTGTGTGACACAATAAAGCATGGCACATGTAATTATCAAACATTTCTTTTCTTCAGAATAAATTAACAAAAAATATGTTAACCTGAACTGCGCGAGCCTTCTTAATTATACCCATAAGTAAAAATTTCCCCATTTTCTTCACTGAACCCTTGATTTTTTGTTGTGCATAATTTTCTGTGCTCTACATTTTTCTTCATCATTAGATATTTCCTATCATTATATGATTTCCTCATTTTTTTTTACACTCTAGTAAAATGTGTCTAACATTTTCCTCTTTAATGCAAAGTGGGCATATTTCATTCGGTTTGACAATGAACCTTCGGGTTTCATAAAATAGATAATATTCCTTTAGCTTGCTGAGGAATTGTCTACTGCCATTGAGTAAGTAATTTAGTATTACCTCTTAAGTTCCTTAATCTCCATAGCCTATACCTAATCTTAAGCAAGCTAACTCTGCTCTTTCATTACCATTACATGTAAATAAATATGGATCCATCCTTCATTCTATTTTGATATCTGTATAAAATTTCAAAGATTAATCTGACTTTAATTCGCAAAATAATTCCTGTTTGGTCATATAATTTCAATCTTTACGTTCCATGAACCCATTCTGTGCCTAATCCAAGTTAGTTATATTTGAAGCGTTTAGTTTAAAAGGGTCTAAGTGCCAAAATCATGACTTTTAGCCGATAATTTTAAACGGATCTATGTACCCAGACCAATGAATGCATAACAGAAGGGTCCAAGGCCCAGAGAAAGTCACGTTAGAAGCAATAAATTCCAGGTTATAGCGCTGGGTCGATCTCCGGCATGTCTTTCTGTGGGTCTACATCTTGATTTCTACACAATCATGATTTTGGGACTTAGACCCTTATAAAAATTGACGCTTCATTTATTAATAACTTCCACTAATTTGTTGCACTAATTATAGGTAATTAAATAGAATTTAATAAAATACGTGTTTATGGGTTTAGCCAGGAGAGCGATATGATTTTGGGACTTATACCCTCATAACATTAAACGCTTCATTTTCTTAATAGCTTCCACTATTTTTTTTTACTAATTATAAGTAATTAAATAGAATTTAATAAATCATGTGTTTATGGGTATAGCCAGGAGAGCGATTTATACAATGATGCAATTGTAAAGTATAGGAATATAGAACCCCGAGGAACAATTTCAAGTCCCCCATGACATGTATTCACCTTTATCTGATGTGTTTCACACCTACTTCCCCCTTCATATAATCGCCATTGTCTTTTACATCCCCTCGCTAAAACAATAGTTTAACACTTGTACATTTCCTTGTATTTCTCTGCTCGCATCTACAATACAAATGACAGTTTCATTTAAGTTTATGGGATTAACAATGCGCAGATTTAACTCGGAAAGATGTATTGAAAATGAATGAACTAAATTGGAACTTTCGTTAGAGGTAATTATTAGGTAGATTTCGAAGAAAAATCTACCTATTGCAATGAATACCACTTTATGATTTTCGAAAAATTCTTTCATATCTTTACGTTTCATGCTCCCCTAAGTACGAAACCACCGCCCGTTCAAAAAAAAAAAAAATTTGTGATATTTATATACGGTATATATATATATATATATATATATATATATATATATATATATATATATCTTTACACGATAGCGGCCGTAATTTTGAAGATATTTGAACCAAATTTTATTATGTTATTTCTAGGTCCAATAGTTCGGAGAAGTTCGTTAATGGGCAAAATTGGCCCAAGGGGGTGGTCGGGGGAGGGGGTTGAAAATTTTAAAAATGTATATTTCGGCCCCTATGAAGTATAGAGGGAAACTTTGTTTGAATAAATTAGAGTACTCCCTATGGAGTTCACAGTGACACCAACGATTCGGGGGTTCGAGTGAGGGTGGGGGTGGGGGATGAAAATTCGAAACTTTTGAAACCACGTCTTGTGGGGTATCGTTGAAAAGCTCTTGATGAGTACTCTACAAATCAATAAATAGTTTCTTGATAGCTCTCATATGACGCGAGATTTTAATGTTTGAAAATAATAACACTTGAAAGAATTATTATAATATCATAATTTTGTCTTGTTTAGCAGCTTTGCTAATTTTATTCATTGCTGATCTTGCGCACGGCCTCCCAGAATATTATATCCTATTATTGTTGTCAAAACAATTGATTGTAGGCTCTTCCTCTTTACTGCAGGTTTGCCATGCCAAGGCTAAAGAAGAAGAGTGCTATGCAGCGACAATAAATTAAACCAAAAGCACTTCGAAATCTACCTCCGCCTGTAGGCCTGCCTAAAGGGATTTTTTGTCACTAGAGATGGAATTAGATTTGTATTTAAAACACGTTTCTCGGCTGTTTTGGTCTGATACCAGATAAAGTGACAGACCTGCTTCAAGAGAGCTTAACTTTTCGATTTTGTATTTTGGTATTCCAAGATAGAGTTTGCACTTTTACCTCATATCAGTATTTTATGTCTATAAGTAGAGGCAGGTATTAAAATAGAGAATTCAATGGTTTGCCTTAAATTTGCAATAAAATAACGTAGAATAACTCGAAAGAAAATGAACGTAAAATTTACACAATAAAGCAGACTAAATATACTATGAGCCTAATTATTGTGTTAACTGTGTATAGCTTTCATCACCGGATTCTTAAATAACAGACATCTTTTCTCGTGATGTAGGTGTCACTATTTTCAAAGCCGAGGTGTGAGGCAAAAGGTACCATTGAAGAAGTTCCCCGTAGGTAGAATCCAAACATTTGGAAATAAAATATTGATTACAACTGTGTTGAGTGTTTTCTTTGCAGGGACAAGAGACGGCAGTTTTTAGCATCTTTTCTGGCCAAAATCCGCTTAGATATTGACAAAATTACCAGAAACACAAATAAAATTTGCAGAAATTAAATAACAATAAAATCAGGTAAACTGATGTCAAAAAGTGCCAGTATGTTTTTGTTTAGTCAGTTATGACTGCAATTATGATATGCAGAATATGTTTTTTTTTTTTTTTTTTTTAAATTGATTTCCAAGTTAAGCTCCAGATTTATTCATTAAGCAGGGCTTACGGAAGAAGAAAGGTCTACCATCTCGGCCACCTGGGTCATTTTAACGGTGTAGTTGGATTAAGCGCATGTAAAACAATAGTTTTTTTGTCATAGCTACCTGTATTTTAATTTCCAAGGCCTTATAACATCACAGTAAAACAATAGGCTATGTTGTCAAGATAACTGATTTTCATTTTTTTATGAATTCTTTCGAATACGTATATTACCATAAAATAGGCACTAAATTGAGCATTACTCCGAAACAGATCAACCGATTTTATCCATTATGAACAGCCGTCTTCCCATAGACATTGTAAATGTGTATACCAAGTTTCATAAAAATCCGGTAAAGCGTATTTGAATTACCGCGTCTTTAAAATATACACTAAATTGGGTTTTACTCCGGTACCGGTCAACAGATTAGGTTCAAATTCAATAGGGCACCTCTCATTGACGTCATAAATGGGTATACCAAGTTTCATGAAAATCCGTTACAGCGTATTTGAGTGATGGCGCCTTTCTATGAGAAAGGCGCCATAATCTATTAAAATAGGCACTAAATTGGGCATTACTCCGGTACCGGTGAACCGATTTGGTTCAATATCAATAGGGTTCTTCCCATCGACATTATGAATGTTTATACCAAGTTTCATGAAAATCCGAAAAAGCGTACTTGAGTTATGGTGCGTACAGACACACGGACAGACGGACAGACAGACGGACAGACATTTTTTCGTCCCCCACACAATCTCATAAAGTACCATACTGGCACTTAATAATTGTAAAAGGCTGAAGGTGGATACTACTATAATAATAATACCTTACCCTTGCCTGTTTTCTTGCTTCGAATGAAATATATTTCGTTTGAAAAAGGAACCAATTATTTAAATCGGGATAAATATATTAAATTCGTTCGCCTACAGAGACCATGAGGGACAGGAATTATTAACAAAAGAAGAAATTTAATTTAATTTGCGATCCACTGGGAGCCTGGAGTAATATAGGTTCGTTGATTGGACTGGGTATTAAAAAGGACTTCAAAATAATCTCTCAAGATAATCCCTATTTGGACCATAAACTCAGGCTTTGCGTTTGTGTGTGTTCGTGTGTGAGAGAAAAAGAGAGAAGAGTGAGATGGGGAGAGAGAGAGAGAAAGAAAGAGGGGAAAAATGAGCGGAGGAAGGGAGAAAGGGAGAGATGGCAAAAATCCAAGAACTTCGATGGTAGATGGCTGCTTTATCTGAGTTTTTGTTACATAAATTACACAGAAAAATGTATCTTGGTTCAGAATTCAAGAAAAACGTGATGTTCCGTCTAATAACATATTCAGTGGTTAACCCCAGAAAATTGGTTCTTCTTTATCTTATAAACTAACCTCCGTGGCGCTACCTCCCTTGTGGGACTGAGCTTACCATCTGACCTCTGCGTTTTCTACCAAACGCAGATGCAGGACTGAGGGCATGCGGTTAGTATCTTGAATCCCACGGTCGTTATTGATGGTTTTCTTGACCGGGTTCTAATTCTTTATAAAGTAGCTTCTTAATTGGTTTCACGAGGCTGAGTGTGCCCAGTTCTAGCCCTCCCTGCCTCTGAAGAAGGCGAGAAGGTACCGGTACCCAGACCTATGTATCCGTGGTCAGCAACTCTAACGCTAGACTATTCAGGCGGTCTCTCTTATTAGGGAAGCATTAATCACTTTCTCGATGGGAAGGCATGCAGTTTTTTTCCTTTTTCATAAAAACAACATTAGATAACTATGAAATGAAATTTAAAGAGATTTTTCTACCTTATACCCTCAAAAAATATATATAACTTACAACACCCTCAAATGATTTTGGGATTGCTTCGAAAATTACAAGATTTGTATACAGAGTATTTATTTTGTACCTTAGCCTATGCAAGTTAAATGGTTGAACAGGTGCGTTAAAAATTAAAACTTTGAAGGTTTTGTAAGTTATATATATTTTTTGAGGGTATAAGGTGGAAAACATCTCTTTAAATTTCATTTCATTGATATTTACCCTCAAAAGGAAAAATGAAATTTATCAATATTAGATAACTATATCACAATCTATATTACAAAACATTCTGATTTTAAAATTTACTATGGTTTCATTTAATAAAAGCAGGAGATATTGTACCCAGTGACACGGAAAATATAGACTACTTCAACAACATTTGCATATTTGTATTCTTTACATTTGAAAGCAATTATTTATCCAATTCAAATTTTATTCACATCAAATAAAATTTTCAAACCAACAAATAAGCAAAATTATCGTGCATTACAAAACCTTATATGTGTACTATCTTCGAAATCTCCCAGATGAGGAAAGCTCGTGTTTATGAGAAATTTACAATTGTACATAGGGTGCAAGTTGTATGCATAAACTAAAAAAGCTAAACAATTTTTACAAAATGATTTTAGAGTAGGAAATTCAAAATTACAAAAAACAGAAATAAAATCCATTTTACAAATATACTCATATTTAGAGATAGAAGTATTTGAACGAAATTAAAATTAATCAAATGAAAGGCATAAATTTATAAGATTTGATTACAGATTTTAAATAGTTTTATTTATTTTTACCTTGGTTGGTATATGGTTATTTAACGACAGGGATGTACTCAGCAGCGTCGCCAGGAATTTTATTAAGGGGGGGCAAAACAATTTTGGACCTCAATTTCAAATGATTAGGCTAAACACATTAATATTCACTTAGTTAACCGGGTCGTTATTTTGAACCCAAGCTGAATTCGACGAGGCTACAAAGTTTTTTAAGTTAACAGAATACGCTCTTTTGAGCAATGGCCTTGGTGAGATATTATGATAAATACATATTATAGTTATAATTAGTTAATACTTGCTACACTCATTATAAAGTAATTCTATTTTTTTTTTTTTTATTCTCCATGCTACAACAGTAGGTTGACAAAGAGTACCACAAATAAATGAATCCATAAGGCAATCCAGAGGGGGGCAGTTGCCCCCCCTTGCCCCCCCATGCCGACGCCCATGGATGTACTGCAACTTAGGCCTGTGACCGTCGCTGGTGTCCACAGGAGTTCCTTTACATGCCAGTAAATCTACTGACATTGGCCTGTCACATTGATGCACACATAAATGTTATCGACCTGTAACCTCAGTACAGAAAGCCAGCTACTAACTGCGCCACACAGGCCGACAGTTTTATCTTGAATTGGTTGACACTACATTTTATGAAATTAAATGAATAAATAAGTGACCCGATGACAGACAGAGCAAGAGAAATATTATTTGAATGCACATAGAAATATATAATGGAAAAGCAAGCATTGGCTAGGAGGAATGAGAAATAATAAACAGTGAGGAGGCGTTCAGGGAATGTGATTGGAAGAGAAGTGAATTCACGCATGGCTGCTCTCCAGTCCCTGGAAATCATCTAGTGGACATCCACATTTTGTGGTCCGAGAAATCCAGGGAAGTTGTGGAAGAAGGGCGCGTTTTTGTAGTTCACCATATTATTATTATTATTATGTTAGAAAAGGAACAACTCTCCAGCTTGCCAATAGTAAGAAATTTTTGATGGAGCTTATTGCTTGGTTGAATTCAAGGCTCGCGGGTTTGTACAATTCCATGCAATCTGGCAAATCAAGCATTAACAAAAATTGGTGTTGGTGTTCATACTTCCTTAAATTTCTTTGTGCATTGACGTAATAAGGACAAGAATTGAGTTTTTAAAAAAATAGTTTTCACATATTTCTAATTAATGGGAAATTTTTGTCATTTGTTACAGATACTAATGCAGCCTACATATGTTATTACCCGAAATGTAGAGTACCTAAAATAAAATCTGAAAGTAAAACACTCTTAATTCTTGGGACAATTCTTTTGTTCTGAGAAAAGTATTAACTTTGAAACAAACATGGTATTTAAATTTAAAAAAGAAAATAATTTTATTGTCTGACTTTAGAAATTCAGGTTAAATTGGTACACCATACAAGCAAGATAACATTATTTCAAAACTTAAGAAATCACACAATATATTAATTAAATTAATTAAACTTAAGAAAAAGTCTTACAGCAAGCAAAATTATGCACAAATCTTTCTTTGTTTTCAGCTATTGTTACTTTAATTATTGCAATTTATCTAATTTCATCCCCCATAAATTGTGCGATCCACCAATCAACTCCTTGACATAGTATTGGCTCTCGGACCTCTTGAATTTGGAAACCTTTGTACTGGATACTGCTGGTTAGAATCCTGAGTACAACAATCATATTGGCAAAGGCGAAGAAAGAAAATTTACTTATCACCTACACAAAATTTACCCATACAATTTGTTTTAAATATAGTGAATAAAGTGTTAACATAGGTATGGCAATAGTATTTGATATGTGAAATCCATCGAATGTTTTCTAACTGAATTTAATTAATATATTATTTAATTTCATAGTTAAATATCTCCATAGTGATTTCTTGAATCTATTTGCTTTGTATAATTAATCTTTTCTAAATGAATTCTATTAATATATTATTTATTTTTTATATTTAATTATTTCTATGGTGATTTCTTGAATCTATTTTCCAAATTCTTGTATGATTAATACGTCATATGTGAAATACAATGGATTTTTATAACTAAATTTAATTAATATATTGTGTGATTTCCAATCTAATTGGTGCTATAGTTATTTCTTGAATATATTTTTCAAGATGTATAATTAGCATTTGTAGAGTCCATGTTTTGTTTTTGTCTTTTCGTATTTTAAAACTCCACAAAAAATACCTGAATATTTTTAAGTTCAGTACGAGTGGCATCATCAGTTATAAAAAATCCCCACTCAGCAAACCTTAGAAGCCTCTTACAATTTCCTTGCTTTTCCCTGTTACAAATAAGTGAACTTAGCTCAGATTAAGAGTCAAAATAACAAGAATTGGTATAATTCCTAACGAGCACTTGTACCCCGCTGTGTTTTACCACTCCACAACAATGAGAGGGGTAACATCTGCAAAGAGGGGGTTGATTGTCATGGCAACGCAACAAAGTGCGTGGGTCAGTGAGAGGGAGGCACGTGGAAATCAACCCTCCCCTGTGTATGAATGAACCCCTCAGTACAGTGATACAAGGGGATGCCACCCTGGTACAGTCTCCTTCTCTAAAAACTATCCCATTCCCTTAAATGCATTTCTTTGCAAAAGGTGTGTTTTATCGGAGTTCGGTTGCAACGATATCATATCTCGTTGCAAATTAGGATATCTCCTGAGGTAACAAGTGAAATCTGATCCTAGGGGAATTCCCTGCCAGGTGTAATGATGGAATATATGGCAACGCTGCAATGTACGATCGGTGAATTAATGACTCAAAACTTGCAACAAAGATGTGCCACGCAGTGATAATCCAATAGGGATTTAGAAACAGCCTCATCAGTATGGATCGTCTGCTTGTATGCGTTCACATAAATCAATACTCCATTTGCAACTCTTTTCAGATGTCTTTAAGGGCATTTTAGTGTGAGAACCGTCTTTTCTTGTTGTTCCAATGCGTGGAAGTAGACTATGAGGACACCAAACGACTTTCTAACATTTGCAAAAATCACTACAACAGGTAGCATGCAAAAATGAACATGATGTCGCAAAATATTTCCTTTGCGTTATTTGCTCTTACACCAAATGAAGTAAGCAATAGAATCCAGGAAAGTAAATCACTTCCCCCTCTGAAAAATATTTCAGTTCTTTCTTTCTTTATCTAAGTGTTAGTATTTAAACGATCCAAGCCGCCCGGGCCTTACAGGGCCGCGACCTGTCGGGAGAGGGATTATCTGTGGATCACATACATACTTATTTGACCAGACAAGGACATGGAGGGCCTCCCCGGATGAGTGATCAGCCCAATGTCGGGGCCACCTCTGAGACAACACGAACACATAGGACGAGACACACCATTCACACACACACACACACACTCCAAACGAGGCGAGGATGGGATGAAGATGATAATGACGGCCAGATGATATCTGGGGACCACAAGGGCCTAAAGTCACCCGACATTTGTCTCAACAGGTGAGGAAAACCCCAGAATAAAACCCACCTAGGTAACTTGTCCCGACCAAGATTCGAACCCGGGCCTGCTGCGTGAGAGGAGCGAAAGCAAAACATGCAAAATGTAGGAAACCAAAGAACATTTTAAGGATTTTAAGCAAAATACTCATAAACATTCTATAATGACGCACTTAACACTCTTTTATTGCAGTACACTATTAGTTCTTATGGCATCAGAGCATGCAAATCGTTAGTTTTCACTGAGATAGGCAATGCTTTCTGTAATATACGAAGGCACAACAGATTTGGTTTCCCGGCCAAATCAGAACAGTCGCTTGGGTATAGAACCACCCTTCCAAAAGCTGAAGGAGCACTTACACTATTTCTGGGACCTAAATATTGAAGCCATTCTCCACGGCATACAACACATCTTTCTTATTACCATTATCTTGAAAATCAGAGCAAACAATACTTCATCATACCATTACTCAAGCCTTGTAAATAAATGCCGAAATCAATTTTAATCTTAGCGTTTCCCAAAGTAAACTCTGAAGGGGCAAATCAAGTATCACAGCACTTTTCATCTCCCCATGAAAGTTATGAAAATGGAATGTGAAACCTACATCACCACTTCTTTCCCCCAACATAGAGTTCCCCTCACAATTTGT
This sequence comes from Ectobius pallidus, assembly GCA_964059195.1. Taxonomy (NCBI): domain Eukaryota; kingdom Metazoa; phylum Arthropoda; class Insecta; order Blattodea; family Ectobiidae; genus Ectobius; species Ectobius pallidus. Next base: position 28,157,829 of record CAXKWD010000004.1, on the reverse strand, counting down.
TCGCATTATCTAGAAATCTTGACTTTATAGAGCGTTTTATGGAAAAGTGTATTAGTTTTTTTCATCGACTAAAAGTCGAGACGAAGTCAGCCATCTTGAGATGAAGTCTACTTCTACCTTCACCATAGGTTTTAGAGCTAAAGGTAGGCCTATAACTAGATATTATGTTTAAAAAGTAATATTTTTGCTCGACCAAACTGTAATGTACTTATTACGTGTGAAGTAAACAAATCACAATGATACTCATTTCGAAACTGATGTTCATTATAACATCGTTGTGGCATCGATCATTATCGAACACGAAACGATCTTGAAATCTTGAGTGTACCAACTGAAAAATACTTAATTAACAACTCGTTTTTAAAATAAAATCAATTCTGTTCGTGTTCATTTTAATATCATACCAAAAATAATTCGGGGGTACGCCGTGGCGTAGTGGTTGAGGCGCTGCGCTACAAACCGGAAGGTCGCGGGTTCGATCCCCGATTAGGTCGTTGGAGTTTTTCAATTGGCCTAATCCTTCTGGTGACACTATGGCCCTGGGGTCGACTCAGCCTCTGACAGAAATGAGTATCAGAAGCAATTCCTGGGAGTAAAGGCGGTCGGTGCGTAAGGCTGAAACCTTACCACCTTCAAGCGCCAAATGTCCAAAATCTGGGAGCTTATAGGGATCACTTTAGTTTACTTTTATGTTAATTCTAATATTACACTAAATTGAGTTCATTTCATGTGTTTTAATGTTCGTTGCTTTGGGGTTAAAATGCACATTTGATACCTGCCATCTATCACAAAAGAAGAGAACTTACTAAGAACCGATCGCCGAGATAAGGACGCTTGTTTTATCAAGTATTCTACAAAATCGAACTTAAACATTTAATAAAATTATGGTCGAACAAAACAGATCTATCCAACTTGTCCATAATGGTAACTAAAGCTGCGTCTCCATTGATATACATTTAACACCAACATGTTGCAGTTAACATATGTTAAATGAGTATCATCAACTTGTTGATGTATACACGTCAAGTGGTTTGCCAATTAACAACTGTCTCCACTACAATGTTATAGGTTAACATGTGTTTCTGCGGCCATTCAAAAGAAAACGCCTCTGAAGAGGGCAACCAACATTACAAAATGAGAGTAGTTTTATATACTCGTTATTATCTTCTTGTTAATTGTCTATGACTTTCTTAAATACTAATTTTGTACAGATGTCTTGATCTTTTCAAAATAACTATCACATTTTTCAACAACGGAGTATGCCATAAAGAGTAATTTTAAAAGTAGATGCAATACTATTGAGAACACTGATAAACCAAATACTCACATAATACAAAATGGATGCCGGGAATATTGTCGACTGCTTTTTGTTCACCCGGAAATTCCCGAACCAAAGCCGATATTGACCGAATAGTCAATTGACTTGACATGTTGTCCATTTTCTCCGGAAAACAAATTAACATCTGTAAATGTTAAGTGCAACACGCTGGGTTTGCATGTCAAGTCAATTGGAACGAGAAATTCCAATATACATGTCAATATCCACTTGTTAATATTGACATGTTGGTGTTAAATGTATATCAATGGAGACGCAGCTTAAGACGCTCGCTATGCTCGTTTCCTAAACATACACGCGTGTTAATGAATGCCATTATAGGTCCGTTACTAATAGGCCTAATAGTATATTATGTGGCCCATATTCGTTGCAATACGCATTATTCAAGCAATCGTATAAGGGTATATGAGACTCCTTTGAAAATCATTAACATATTTAGCTTCATTAGCTTTTATAATCCACGTTTACAAAAATATAATTCCCAGTGCTTAAAATTTTTCTCAGTCCTCCCTTCCCAAAGTAATTTACAAGTTTTCCAAATTAATCCTTACTATGGCCGTAATACAGCGAAGATAAAAAAAAAAAAATAAAAAATAAAAAAAAAAAAAAAAAAAACTTTTCAGGAAAAGAGGGAGAAGTCCAAGAATGGAAATTCAATCCCAAAAGAATATTTATTTGAACAAAAATAAATATATAACACAATTCCGTAAACCATACATTATTACAGTTGGAAAAATAGCATCTTTAAAAACTTCAGGTGCAAAAATGTCAATTGAAAATGATCTTAGTATGAAAATACCACAATGGGAATACTAAAATTTAAAAACATCTGTACTGATATCGTCTAGGCAGGCCTATTGAAACAGACATATCAAGAGTATTGATTGGCGAGAACACAATGAGAAGATAATTTGTGAATGTGTCCAACACTTCTCTATAATTTTCTCCGCAATGTAATAACGTAGTTAACTACATTCTGCAAATAATTTTCTTACTTTGGAAGGTCCCTTTGCGTTGTTTCAGAGGCTTAAAGGCCAAAGCAAATATCAGCAACGAAGCGCTCTGGCTTAGAACAATATTATTTCACCTACAATCTGTGAACAAGGCTTAACTGGAGCACGGGGAAGTTTAAGTGGACATTGATTTGTAAAAGGCCTTGCTTTCCCACCAACCCACAGCCATATGTTACTCGATTTGTTCAGAAGAGATAGAAATGTGACCGCTGCCAATTTGTTGTCGTACAAGCTAGCCAACATGTTCCACGTCATGTTACCGATCACATTACAACTCCATAAAAATTTCCCTCCGATTTGGCATGCTACGTTATGTAACAATTGCAGGATTCTATTCGTAATAATATCTCTCTGCAATACAAGCCTACCAACTGATCCAAATGCATACTCCAAATTCTATATTCATACCCAAATTATGCATTAAGTTATGCTTTATGTTTGTTCCATAAATTAAGCATAATTCGATTAATGTAGTACTGGTGCATAGAGATGATGAATGTGAAAACATAGGGGGAGTTTCAACTGAATAAACGAACAATCGAAATTCATATCAACAATGAATTAACATTTCACTTTTACAAAAAGTAATTTTATTTCTTAAGTAATGCGATAGACTGAGGTAGACATACTTGATTACTTCAGGGCCTGTTCTAGAAAGGAGAGTATCTGCCCAACCCAGTGTCTAAAACGTTTCCGCGATCGAATCTCGGTGGATCCATGTGGAATTTTTGGTGGATAAAATGGGGTCGGGGAAGGTTTTCTCGAGGTGATCCTGTTTCCCTTGCCATGTATCATTCACTGGAGCTTCATTCATCATACTATGACCATTGAATGCAATAAAGGGATTTATTATTTTAAAAGATTTGCGCGCCGACTATAGTTTCCATATATTTAGAGATTGTCTAGCGAGTTTTTCGTTGATTTTTAGGATTTGTAGATATGATTAGTTGGCGACGCTAGTAGCATACCCACCTATAGATCATAAGATCGAGGGTTTAGACCCGTCTGCGTCGATATATTTTCAGAATATAAAAATCCAATACACGGAGTCCTTTCCCCTGAGGAATTTTAAGTCAGGGGTCTCCTGTTGTAGGTTTACGGCACGATAAAGAACTACAAGCCTAAATTAGAGCCTCTGGACAAAATGCCTCGGACTTATCACATCCAAATGAATGTTTACCTGGTTGAATGGTAAAAAAAGACCCAATGGCTTTAACTCTGACAGGCGGAGCAAACATTACTCTTACTATCGTATTTTCATTATTGTTATTATTATATCATTGACGAACTGTCAAACTACGTGATCAAAGTTATCTAAGCTATTCTCTGTGTTATTGAATTCGGTTCATTAATCCTAAGTATAAGCCTCCTGAACCATATACAGGAGCCCTTTTTGTCTATGGACAAAAGGGATTAATTCATTAGATAATATGATAACCAGGTTCCGGATTTTGATGACCTAAAATAACTTTAAAAATGAGCTATAAAATGACTGAAAAAATACCAAAAAAACTACCCAAAAATTTGTATGAAAATGCTAGCTTATAACTAATAAATGCACATATGAAAAGACATCTTTTCTCTATTTTTCTATATAGTCGCCCAGTTTCTCAACACATTTCTCCAATCGTGATACCAGTTTCAAAACATCCTGTTCATATAAGTCCGTTCGGTTGGAGTGGACTGCCGCTTTCACTTCCGCATCTGACGCAAAGCGTTTACCGGCCAGGAATTTCTTCATGAGACCAAACAAATGAAAGTCTGACGGTGCCAGGTATGAATTATATGGAGGAAACTGGAGCACCTCCCAACCAAATTTGCTGATTTTCTCACAAAAAGCTGCAGCAACATGGGGGTAAGCATTGTCCTGAAGAAGTTTGACACCATCAGCATTCCTTCGAATTTCACTCGGGTTAAGGCCTTTAGCCGACCGCAGGCGTGGTCTTGTGGTTAGTGCCGGTCCGGGTTCGATCCCTGGAAACCACCATTAACGGCCGTGGGTGTCGGCATGCTGACTGCATGCCCCAATCCTGCCGTCTGCCTATGGTAGATGACGCAGCGGTTCGGTGGTAGGCCTTGTCCCTTCTGGGATGTTGGCGCCACGGAAATAGTTTGTTATGCCCTTTAGCCCATAAAAATAGCACTACGACTCGCTGCTCTTCACAAGTAGACGAAAGTAACATTTTTGTTGCATAGTTCACGCTTCTCTCGCTAGAGCTACACATGAGAACAAAATAGCGTCCGTAGCGGAAGCTTCAAACTCGATCTTAGTGAAAGTTCAACATCCCAGCCGCAATACCAACGCAGAAAAAAATTATTGTGCATTGCTTTTTGATTCATCCTCGTATTAGCAAGTTCAAAGCTGAATTAAATAGGTGCTGTAGGGAACACGGTGTCTCCTTGTTAGAACCCTGCCATAGTAGTGATCACTGTCTCTACTATATGCTGTCTGCTCTAACCAAACCAGAGTGCTGTAATTTAGCGTATGCGGTGAGACAATCCATGTATTCCTATTGATCAAAATTCATGTCCCCATACAAACAGGCTTTGATCAATATATTGTGGTTAATAATGAGCAAATCCTCCAGCACTTGCAGGCCACATTAAGGGGAATGAACCTCCCTAAGCACTCGTCCCATTAGCTACCTCAGAAACTATTCATGGCATTGGTATAACAATATTTCTTCACTGTGCAGCAGTCATTCCTAGCAGACCGCATCACATCATAAGGTACCATTAAGAGGGATTAGCCATACCGGCTAGGGGACTCATCTTTCCGGGACCTTACCGTTATCCTTATTCCTCGGTTTGTTCGTATAACGTAAGATAAGTATTATTATAGAAGATTGAGAGAAAGCTAATTTCTTAAAAAATAAAATAAGATAAACTCATGCAACAAAGTGCTAGAATGCTTCCGTTTAATCAGTGATAATTGCAATTATGATATGCCGAAAATTAAGTTTTTTAAAAATCGATTTCCGAGTTAAGCTCCAGATCGATTCATTAAGCCAGTGGCGATTATTCCATATAGGATGTGAGGATCATCCTACACTTCATAATTCATCTACATAAATGTTTACTAGCATTCATTGTCAAAATTAGAACAATAAAATGACAAAACAGCGTTATTGTAGAGCACTCGGGAAGGAAGTTCTAGTGGTTCTGTTTTGAGCAGGTTGGTATTTGCGAGGATGTCCTCAGTGCTGGTGTTACGCAGTCCATGCCGTTGTTAGATCTCTGGGGCATGTGAAGGGGCCGGCGGGGAAGGGAAATGTTGTGAGAAGCCAGTTTCATATGGAGGAAGTTGAGGACGTCTTACAGTCCTTCCTCACATGTGTTTTGTGTTCCTCGCGTTCGATAGCTTGTTTTCTAAGAGGGGAGTGATCATATTTTTATTAATATTTATTTATTTCATTTCTTGGTGTATATTATAGGCCTAGCTATTATTAAACATGAAAGTGCTGTTTATATTTCAATATAAGTATTCCTGGAGTAATATCAAGTTTGATATCAACTATGAAAATTATAGCGGAATAGCTGATTTCCGTAAACGACAGTTTTCATACGTGGTTAAATATTTTCATATTTTAGGATAAAGCATTATTGTATTCAATTTACATCTCAGCCTTTATGTATTTTTTACGGCGACGCATATGTACGTCAATAGCAGTGAATGGGTTAATTCGCTCTCTCCACACCATCCTACACAATTAAAAAACCAGGAGTCGCCACTGCATTAAGCAGGGCTTAAGGAAGAACAAAGGTGTAGTTTGATGTGAAGGAATATGTGGGTAGTGTTATTTGTCAAAGCTACCTGTACTGCAACTTCCAAAGCCGTATATGAACAATGTAAAACAATATGTTGTCATGAGAAATGATTTGCATTTGATAAATTCTTTCTAATATATTACCATAAAATAGACACTAAACTGGGCATTACTCCGGTACTGGTCAACAGATTTGGTCCAATAGCAACAGGCTTCTTCCCATGGACGTTATAAATGCGTATACCAAGTTTCATGAAAATCCGGAAAAGCGTATTTGAGTTATCGCTGTACAGGCACACGGACATTTTCCCGTCCACCACAGAATCTCAGAAAGCACCATTCTAGCACTTTTTTTTCGTTTAAATTTATTTATTTATTTATTTATTATTATTACATTATTACATAGAATTGCAAATACAAATACATATTTATACAAGTAAAATAAAACAATTTTCAAATTTCAAAAGTAACTACAACTACTATTTAAAAAGAGGAAAAGAAATATAGGCTATATCTTCACAAGAAGTATTAACTTAATAAATACATTAAAAAAAATCCCTTTAGGCAGGCCTACAGGCGGAGGTAGATTTCGAAGTGCTTTTGGTTTAATTTATTGTCGCTGCATAGCACACTTCTTCTTTAGCCTTGGCATGGTAAACCTGCAGTAATAAGAACTGAATTCGGTAAAGAGGAAGAGCCTACAATCATTTGTTTTGACAACAAGAATAGGATATAATATTCTGGGAGGCCGTGCGCAAGATCAGCAATGAATAAAATTAGCAAAGCCGCTAAACATGACAAAATTATGATATTATAATAATTCTTTTAAGTGTTATTATTTTCAAACATTAAAATCTCGCGTCATATGAGAGCTATCAAGAAACTATTTATTGATTTGTAGAGTACTCATCAAGAGCTTTGTGGTTTCAAAAGTTTCGAATTTTCATCGCCCACCCCCACCTCCACCCCCACCCTCACTCGAACCCCCGAATCGTTGGTGTCACTGTGAACTCCATAGGGAGCACTCTAATTTATTCAAACAAAGTTTCCCTCTATACTTCATAGGGGCCGAGATATACATTTTTAAAAAATTCAACCCCCTCCCCGACCACCCCCTTGGGCCAATTTTGCTCATTAACGAACTTGTCCGAACTATTGGGCCTAGAAATAACATATTAAAATTTGGTTCAAATATCTTCAAAATTACGGCCGCTATCGTGTAAAGAGATATATATATATAAATATCACAATTTTTTTTTTTGAACGGGCGGTGGTTTCGTACTTAGGGGAGCATGAAACGTAAAGATATGAAAGAATTTTTCGAAAATCATGACATGGTATCCATTGCAATAGGTAGATTTTTCTTCGAAATCTACCTAAAAAAGAAAAATGCGGGAAAGGAATTTAAAGTTAATTTAAAATTACAGGAATGTGGTACAATGAAAAATGGTACGGGAATAATCATTATGATAACCATTTGCTACGCAGTCCGTCATGATTTTACATGTGTGGGAAACTGAGTCTCGCCTAATAAAGGGAAGTAGGTGGGACATAAGTAGGCGGTATTTTTACAACCTTTTTGCACTCCTTAGCTAGTAAGTGGTACTTACGAACGTTGTTTACATGGATCGTAAGTTGACATTCCCACACAGTCTTGTTGCTAAGGGCGGTTGCGATGCGGTTAAATTACTTACGGTGCCTGCGCTACGTCATAATTCATTACGATACACTTCATAATACAAGTCTTTATGGACACGGCACCCAGGACAAATATTCGGTTCCCATAACAACAAACACATGCAAATCACTTTCTGAAATAAACATCTCTCTTCAAGAATGTATATACATAATATTTTCAGGTAATATCACAATTAATATAATCAAATTGATATAAATAATCATCGTGCAAAAAATAGCATACAATACACGTGCCGTAAGCGCATTACGAATCTCGGAAAATTGAAAACACTCGGCGCAAGCGCCTCGTGTTTTCAAACTATTTCCTCGATCCGTAATCATGCCTTACGGCACTTGTATCGTAATATACTATTTCACACTATTTCTGAGTTTATATTTAGTACACATGTTAACCTTTTCGCTGCTACTCGCGTATAAAGTTATGACTAAAAAATTGTTCAAAAGCAAAAATATAGGACAGTATAGCAATAGTGTACCATATATAAAATGTTGTTTTTATTTTATCGTTATGATAGCATTCCAGGAAACTAGATATTTCCCTGAAATTTTCCTCATTGATATCAAACTTATAGCTCAATGGTGATTTCACTTGATGATTATTTATATTGATATATAAATTCTACCTTGTAAACTTTGTTATTCTCAGCTCATGAATTGAAATTTCTCACCATAATTATCATTATATAGATTTTTTGCTACTAACAATAAGCGGTTTAAAAATATATATGAAAAAATTTAATATAATTATTGTTAAAATATGCTCCATGTCATTTTCTTTATTTTAATCTTTCGGATATATATATTTTCCTCCAACACTATTATATTATTTTTTGTTTTTCATATTATGTTTCCCTTGTGTAATTGTCATATTGTTTGTGTTTCTGGTTTTCTTCTCTGTGTGTTTTTATAGTAATATTATTAGTTTAATTATTATGAATATCACTTTAAATATTTAATATTAGAATCTGGTGTATTAATATAATATAAACGAGAATATTGTAATTGAGCATTTGCCTGTAATATTCTTAGTACGATAAATAAATAAATAAATAAATAATATCTCCCATGAATAAAATGATCAAATTGAGAAAAAGAAGGGAAACCAGGTCCCCATATACTTAACATAGCATGATTTGTTTTAATTGATTGTTTAAAATTCCTTCGAAAATTAAAAAAAAAAATGATCCGTCACATCCTAGCAAATAAGGACGTATGCTTATGTTTAAAATTTGATGCCAATTGAATGTACAATCGCTTAGGACCATACACTGTATTCATGCCCTTTTCGAAAACAAAAAATTGGGCCCCGTGACGACCTGGCTTAGAAGGACGCGAGCTTTTCATAGGTAAACGCTCCGCCTTGTAGGGTGATTTTTGGGAGCCCTTACAAAAGTGTATCGATAGAAATAATTTTTTTTTCAATCCAGTTTAAGTAATTTCACTCTGCCGAGTTTTAATATTTTGGATAAAATATTTAATTAAAATATTATATTTTCAAGTCGAATAAAATGTTTTGTTCCGATGTGTCTATCCAAAGCCCCATAGGCAATTCATTCAATGAACAGTTCGTAACAACAAAAGATTATTGAATGCTAGGGATTATAGCCGACTTTGAAGCTGAAATTAATGTTAAAACACTTCACTGGTTACAAAAATCCTAAAAAGCAAACTTAATTAAGTGTTGATTTTAATTTCATATAAATTTGTTTTATGAAAAGTGAAAATATGAGTTGCGAAATAGTTCAAGTGTAAAATAGCAATATCCTCTCAAAATAAAACGAAATTGAAAATAAATCTCTGTGATCGTGGTCTGTGCAGTTATTGAATACTCATGTAAAATTACATCATGGTTTAATGCTAGTATATTTAATATAAAGCTTCTTATTTCCTAATGTGTAAGCTGATGGATTGATTACAGCTTGAAGGTGGTTCTGAATTAACTTGTACGGCCGTGTAAAAGCTATAACCTACAAGTTACCGTATTTTATGGACCATAAGACGCTCCGGACCATAAGACGCACCTTAATTTTAGGATGGAAATTTAAAAAAAAAGTTTAATGTGATTCTAAACGGAATATTTTAAAGGGAATAATATACTTCATTACATAAATAAATTATAACCTTGTACTGGGATCGCTGTAATTCACTTCTATCTTAAAACCTGTATTGTACGAAAATCTCTTCTGTACAGGTGGCATCGCGTAAATGTTAACAACTGAACTGATTTCTCATGAAAGACTGAAAATACTTTTACACCCTCTAACCCTCAATACAGCATACGGTAAGTGTAACGGGACAAGGCTGTTCAGAAGTAATTGCCTTCATTTAAACCACCCAGCAGAGACAACTCCTTTCGTATAAAATAACTCAACATTCCTTTCTTTTCGCATTGTATACCTGGCTTCCAGCTACCCTCATTTTACGATTGTGACAAGTGCACTGATGTACAGTCTGTGCTAAAATTTGTAACTGTCTTATCGTTTACAACACCTTGTGCATAAGTATGATATTTCAGCAATGTTTACCATCATTTTACTTTTTTTAGTGTACTTCGGACCATTAGACGCGCCCAACTTTTAGGGCTCTGTTTTCAAGGTAAAAAAGAGCGTCTTATGGTCCGTAAAATACGGTAAGTGAATAACATACACCAGCGTTTCTCAAACTTTTTGAACCCGAGGACCTCTAAAATGTCTAAAAAAAATTACGGACCCCCAATTTTACATCCCATTTTTAAAAGAAGGCCTCTATTTTTAATATTTGGGGTATTAAGTATAGGCCATTATAATGAAATATGTGAAAAATTTTACTTCTTTACTTTCCATTTGCTTTATGATATTTTAAAATTATGTCTGAGGACCACCAGTGGTCCGTGGACAATAGGTTGAGAAACGCTGACATACACCATTCATTGTGAAATCAGCTTAGTTTTTTAAACATCTCTTACGTGATTCCAGTCTCTCTGGATTTTGTCAGAAAGGGGAAAGTGGGAAATTTATTATTTTCATTCACTCTCTTTGGTTTTCAGTCTATGTGGGTTCCTGGACAGTCGTTCCTATGGTTTCATGGATGAATTCTTACCTGAAAACAAGAGAAACAAAACCCAGTTAGTTTTAAATTCACTGGAATGAAACATTTGGATTTACACAACAAAATCGTGTTAATCAGGAGATGAAACCTTCACAGCACGACAGAGAAATAAAATGACATGACACACTCGTTGAGCCTACCTAGTCATGCGTGTTTGTGGGCATGCTTTTCATTCAAATCACTAGTACGTAATATGACATGTCCATGCTATGACATGAAATTAAAATAATATCCTCTCTGCTTTGTAGATATAAACCACTCATTATGAGATATCACTGCATAGAATAAAAATCGTCAGTCTGTCACTTGTGAATATGTTGGCCTGTAGACTTGAAATTCGTGAGAAGTATTTTAAGAGACAGACAAGTAATTTTTTGCACTCCTTAGCTAGTAAGTGTTACTTACGAAAGTTGTTTACATGGATCGTAAGTTGACATTCCCACACAATCGTGTTGCTAAGGGCGTTGCGATGAGGTTAAATTACTTACGGTCCAAGCGCCACGTCATAATTCATTACGAGACACTTCATAATACAAGCCTTTATGGACACGGCCCCCAGGACAAATATTCGGTTCCCATAACAACAAACACATGCGAATCACTTTCTGAAATAAACATCAATTTTCAAGAATGTATTTACATAATATTTTCAGGTAATATCACAATTAATATAATTAAATTTATATAAATAATCATCGTACAAAAAAATAGCATGCAACACACGGGCCGTAAAGGCATTTACGGGTCTCGAAAACTTAAAAACCCTCGGGTTTTCAATCTGTTTCCTCGACCCGTAAACGTGCCTTACGGCTCTTGTATCGCAATATACTATTTTGCACGACTTAACTAATTAGTGGTACTTACGAATGTTGTTGCCGTGGATCGTTTGTTGACATTCCCACACGCAATTTTGTTGCTATGTGCGGTAAGAATTTACTTACGGCACATCATAATACAAGCCTTTATGGGCAAGGCCCCCCCAGGATAAATATTCGGTTCCCATAACAACAAACACATGCGAATCACTTTCTGAAATAAACATCTATCTTCAAGAATGTACATACATACTATTTTCAGGTAATATCACAGGTAATAACGCCTCGTTTTTTCAAACTATTTCCTTGATCCGTATGCATCGCTTACGGCACTTGTATCGCAATATACTATTATTATGATTGTCATGTATACATAGGTTTGTAAGTAAAAATTAATGCAGGAATTATTCTACTGTTTTGCCAACTTCCTTCGCACTCAAACATTTGTTTTTGCTCTCATCTTTGGGATAGATATATTAAGCGATGGCCGAACTGTTGAGAGTGGATTTTTACACTACTTTTGTGTCCTAGAAAGTAAAAATTGTGCACGTTTAATGAAAATGTAAACTTAAGTCAACGTTTAAAATTTAATTTTAATATATAAATTTGTTTATGAAATACTAATTCAATTAATTGATTGTAAAAAATAAAATAGACTTAATACCAGTAACTCAACAACGTTTTATTTTATAATTCGCCTAGGCTTTTCGGCGTATTTCCGCCATCTTCAGGGCATCTTCTTTTGCTGATTTGGATGCGTCATAATTAACACCAAAACTGCATTGCCTTACATTTTGTCACATTTATAAAATAAAAGCTTTATAAAAATACTAACACTGAATCGTCCTCTGTGGCCTTTTCGTTGCGTGTCAGTGTCAGATTACCGCCTTAATTTTTGCTACCTTCGACAATGATTCTTTCGTGATTCGTGTTAATATGGCAATATCTTCAGTTAAACATTAATTGTCAAGTATAATTTTGCTTTTGTGTATTTACATATTTTATAATTTAGCACATGATGTAACATTTTTGTTTGATGTTTTCTCCGCTTTCCTGCCTCGTCTATTGTTAAGTCAATTCCTTTCCTTCTCTCTTCCCTTCCTTTATAAGCTTGTGTGAGTTTATCTCTCTCGCTCCCGTACTGACTCACCTCACAAACAAAAATTGTATAATAATAATTATGCAGCTAACTGTGACCACTACCAATAATACACTATTGTTATGAACTGTATATTGAATGTGATTTGGATTTGATAATACTATGCATAAAGGTATTAGCCTATGTCTCCTCTAAAACATTTTATTTTTGGCATTTAAAATCAAAATTTTCCAAAATCTTTTCTTAGTGAACACTTACATTAAGACGCGAAGGTACTGTCAAAATTCCAAGTTTCTACCTATTATAGTTTAGGCTCTACGTTGATTCTCTGTCAGTCAGTCAGTCATTAAGTCAGGGCAAAGCCTCTTAGGCCTATGTATAGAGAGATATGGGAAATAACCACTTTACACCCTCAATTATAGAAAGATTATAATTACCTTTCATTATAATTAACTATACGGTATTTTTGTTTCATTTCATAATATAATTTAGAGGGCTTCACCACGTTCACAGAGCTTTATCGGACTCATCCAGCTATACTAGATTCGTCCGCTAAAGCGTTATTTTGCGTACTTGAACGTAAATAGTTATTACAGATTTGAGCAAACTTTTAAAATTTAATATCTCAAAATGAGGTTAGCAGTATCTTCCCCCCATCAATTCTTTAGAGTCTTCGAACTAAACCGATGCGAACTTCGCATAGTCACTAGTTAGAAGGTTCAAAGATGTCAGCCATTATAATGGAAAGTAGACCAGAGCAGATGCGATTTAATTAAATTGTCTGTATAGGAAACAGTGAAACAGTGCATCAGACACTGGCATCTTGGTTTACGATGTCAGTTGACTAACAACGCCATTTCCATTCAATTAATAACAATGTTTGACTTTGAAACTAACTTCCACGTAATAACTTAAGCAAACTTTCTTTACATTTCTCAAAGTACACAAACTTCTCGGGTTGCTCGCTGCTGCTCTTCTCAAAATTGCTCATTAACATACAACATGCAGTATGTCGCCTTGTGGGATCGAACAGAGGACTATGATAATGAAACAATAGATAACAAAAGCAGAACTCTATGAAACCCAACCTGCATTGGAGTAAGGAACAAAGGATCCGTTAAACAATAACAAGATCACTTTGCATACTCGAGGAGACACAAACCCTTCTCGCATGCAAAAGAAGGCACCACATCGGGTAGACGGAAGAACGTGCAGAAAAAAAAAAAACCATCTGATTCCGGTATCAGTTACGATTTTTGATGATATCTGGGAGGCCAAAATGAGATCCACTAAGCTGTTTTAACCTTCAGTCATTTCCTTGCCTCCTTCTTCTTCCTCCTCCATGACATTTCAACAGAAGTTGCAATACGTAGTTTAGCAAGATTATAGAAGAATAGGGGTACGCTGCGCTCCAAACCCGAAGGTCGCGGGTTCGATTCCCGATGAGGTTGCTGGAGTTTTTCAAATGGCCTAATCCTTCTGGTGGCACTATGGCCTTGGGGTCGACTCAGCCTCTAACAGAAATGAGTACCAGGAGCAATCCTGGGGGGTAAAGGCGGCCGGTTCGTAAGACTGACAACCTTACCACCTCCACGTTCCGAATGTCTAAAATCCGGGAGCCTCATCCTCCTGGAACCCTCTGGGCCTTCATGGCCTGTACAGGGATCACTTTACCTCGTTTTTTTTAAGAAGAATAATACAGGACAAGAAATTTCAACTCTGAAGGTAGTAGCAAAACCTAGAACTTCAGTTGTCTTTTTGTTACATAGTTACATAGTTACATGGAGTAACTTATATCAGAAGACAGGGAAGATTATTTTGATAACTCCTCAAGAACAGAACTGAAGATTGTGCATCCTATACGCCGAAATGCACTTTCTAAATGACTGATAGGCCTACATCTAGAGCCCACACAGAAGAACTGGAATTCAAATTCAGCCTCAAAAATGTGACTTTTAATGCTGTGGCACCATTGTTTTAATGTGTATAGGCTATATGTGTTTTGTTTTATTTTACGAAGGCTGAAGTTGTGATGTAGACCCAGATAAGTTTTAAGTTAAGGGTATAAGTTTTTTTAATCAACATTTTAATAATAAAAATTTAAGTGTATGATGTGAGCGTGTATGATTAGTGCTCTCACTAATATAAATAATGTGGTTTAGGCCTATATGTAAGAAATTCTATGAGAAATAAAATCAAGTAAACTGATGTAACAAAGTGCCAGATGGAGTTAATAGGCCATATTTAAGAAATTATTGAGTTTCAGACCACTGTTTCTTCAGAAAGTTTGATAAGCATATGTGAAACAGCATATAATATGAGGGGACCACGATAGGCCTACCACAAACTGCTGATGTATTTGTATTTGAGTAGGTGATTTTGGTAGAGTTCGTGCGGCTGCAACTTATCTCCCATTACAAGAGGTAGGCCTAAGTACGTATACATTCAAACCTCGGCGCTTAAGATTTCCGATATTAACCATTAAAGAAGGAAGCGAAAATTACAAAGTCTATACAAATTCACTCCAATTAATATTTATTAAACATAAAGAACAAAGTTTTTTTTCCTGTCTTTATCAAATAAATCTGAAAAGTTGTATTTTATATTTATAACTCCTAGATGAAGTCATTCTTTACTTTCATTTTATGCTTTTGTTCAATCAGCTCATCTGAAGGGAATGATCAATGATAGGCCTACTATTAGAAAATAAATTTTTGTAATCGATCTCAGAGTTAGACTCCAGATCGATTCATTAAGCAGGGCTTACGGAAGAACAAAAGTATAAAGTATGATAAACATATGTGAAGAAATATGTGGGTAGTGTTATTTGTCAAAGCTAACTGTATTGCAACTTCCAAAACCGTATATGAACACTGTAAAAGATTACAATTGTCATGAGAACTTATTTGCATCTGACAAAACTCAGTCTAATATTATCACAAAACAGAACTAAATTGGGCATTAGGCCTACTCCGGTACCGGTCAACCGATTTGGTCAAATATCTAGTCTCCGTCCCATGGACGGTATAAATTAGTATATCAAGGTTCGTGAAGATCCGTTAAAGCGTATTCGAGTTATCACGCGTACAGACACATGGACAGACATTTTCCCATCCATCATACAATCTCATAAAGTACCGGTACCTACCGTACTTGCACTTAATAAATATGTTGGTGTAATATTGTGCAACTGAAGCGACATTAGGGATTAATGTAGAAAATGTAAAGTGTCATGACTGGAATTACTTACAGTAATTTGTTAATACTTTTTCTGTTAGGGTTATTTGCTCGTGTAGATGTAGTAGAATTAAAATTTACTTTTTACCTTTTTAGTACTTAAAGCTGTTACCTCGGTTGCATTCACTATTGAACAATATGGTTTTGCTACGGTTTATAGCCATACGATACCAAGTACAGAAACTCAATCTCCAGTTAACCTTCTAAACCGCACATTATAGTCCATTTTACAATAATTACATTTATGCTTTATGGCTCTGTGCATGATTTACGAATGGTTTTCACAGGTATTCTGTATCTCTGTATTGTGGACATCATTTTCTTGTTTCACTTAAACTCTTGTTTCTGTCTAAGTCCCCTCGGAACATATCGTAGTTACGGCACATCAAGGATGGCCACGGCAAGGCAAAGCGTTCATTTGTTACGTCCATGAGATAACCTTTTCAATTTCTTACTTTGATTATAGTTGTCCGTTTCACAAGCTGATGACAACCAGCATTCCTCAGAATTAAGAATAATTTGAACCGACTACAAAGCCTTCTTATGATACTTTTTTTTTTTAATTTCGTAATACATCTTATTTATAATGGCACGGAATTCACATGATACGACCCATTAAGAATAATATGGTAGGTAATGACTTGGCCTATGGATAAGAGCCCCATGAAATTCGCGAGACGTGAAAACGTGTTCTCTATTCAACAAATATTCAGAATTTCATTTTACTATCTCCAATAACCCAAAAAAAAAGCACTTATCAATCGCGAAAAGTGAACACACCATAGTTTTTAGACGAGATGCGGGGAAAAAATTCTTTGGACGAATTAATTCAATTTTAAACAATATTTTTGTAATTCCAGTGAATTCCTCGTGATTTTGACAAGACATTAATGCAGTGACCATGATAGCCCTTCAAATAACTATACTAGCACTGACGTTTTTATTGAAATAAATTCTAGAGTGATAGGGAAAAAGCGAATAAGTCAAAATACCAAAGTTTCAGCAAAGACAAATAACGATATATTTTCACAAATTTTTACAATATTTAAATCAGTCCGACCAGATATTTTCACATAGTATAAGATTCTCTGTAAAAATATCTGGTGTACTGAACTAAATAGTGTAACAATGCTGTGGAAATAAATTGTTCTTTGTCATTCCTGAAACTTTGGAATTTTGACATATTCGCTTTTTCCGTATCACTCTAGAATTGTATTCTTTGTCATTTAAAACTTTTGTCATTTAAAAGAAGATTACAATCACTTATAGGTAAGCTATAAATATACGTCTCCTGAAAAACCTCTGTCATGAAATCGCATGCCTGCGGACAATAAAAACTTACAATGCAGAAATTCAGTTTAGAAATTTCAACATGCAACGGGCTTTACTTGACGTTAGACATTCTTAAAATAAGGTTTAATTTGTGACAAATATAAGGTGTAAGCTAGACACTTTTAGGGTTATTATTATATACGATAACATTTCTTCACTCTTCTTTTACCGAAATCTTTTCCGTATTAAATGCATCTGTGGCCGTAATTTCGTAATAGTGACAGAAAGTCCTAGAAATTACTGATAATCCGTAATAATTGCATCTCTATATCTCCTTTGTCTACTCAAACATATTGCCACTTTCAACTTTAATCAATTTTTAAACATCATACAGGGTGATTCAAGACCTCTGCAACAAACTCTGTGGACTGACAGGTCTCACCAAGAGCATCATTTTTTGTCATACAACCGATTTTGGCAGATGCGTTGCTTAGTCGCCACACGAATGAGGAGACAAGAGCCAGAGGTTACAATTCATTTATCGCACAAGATCAACTGCAAATTAAATGATTAAGTAATTCAGAGAAGGTATTCGAAAGGTTCACCTTCAGCTTCAAAGTATTCACTACTGACTACACTATTCATTCCGTTGTCTGTCAAACCCTACCCAACGTGTGCGGTCTCTAACGAATGCGTTAAAGGCAGCGTGGCACTTCCCTTGCGTCACTCTTCACAAGTCCCCAAAGAAAGAAGTCCAGCGGAGTTAACCCAGGCGATCGCCCTGGCCACTCTCCTAAACAACGCACCTGCCAACATAGGTTGCATGTCAAGAAATGATCCTCTTGGCGTGAGATCTATCATTTCACAAAGTTAGGTGCAGAGGTCCTGAATCACTCTGTATAGTATTATGTTAATTTTATTGTATCGTTTACTTATTTATTTAAGAGAAGACACAGAAATGTCTACTGGTACCATTTCTGTCCCAGTAGATAGCTTAATGGATGACGGAAGTGTACAGAGTGGTTTTCTAAACTAGCCTACTTCTCCTAGAAATTTGAAAGTTTGAACGAGAATAATCGAAATTATTTTCGACTTCATTTCAATATCTCAATGTGTTAAAGACATGAAGGAATTTAATTAATTTTTAAAAATAAAAATTTAACTCTATCTTCTTTGTCAATACATATATAATTTAAAATTACAAAAAAATCCAGTTTAAAAATTTTCTTTGGGAAAAAAATTACAATTTTTTATACATATTACAATAACAATATAGTATTAAGACATATTCCCGAATGAGCAAGGCTGCTCGGACTAGGGTGCAATTCCAAAGAGATCAGAGTGAAAAAGGAGGAGAGACAACGATCAAAGTGTAAAAAATAAATAAATTGTAATGTAACTTATTTTCACTTTTCCTTTTATTTATTTTATTTATTTATTTATTTATTACAAGAGATATTACAAGAGGTATTACATTTAGTAATACACCCGAATGAGCAAGACTGCTCGTGCTCGGGTGCCGTTTCAAAAATATCAAAGTGAAGAAAGAGGAGAGACAAAGAAATAGAGTGTATAATGTGCTTAACTAAAAAAGAAAGTAAAACAAAAACATTAAACATAAAAACATAAATACATAAAAGGAGTGAAACAAAAATTACTTAAAAGCTAAAAAATTACAAAAAATTCTTTACATATCTATTAAATTTAACAGTGGAGTATGCTGAGAGATCAGGATTTTTTTCTGATTTTTTTACATTTTTAAAAAATAAAGATTTAATTTAAAAAAAACATAAATATCTAGCAGATAGCTAATAATTAGTTACAGACAAATTTATACTCCTACTATTACATTTCAAGGTTTGTTTAATTTTTACAACAAAGTTAAAAAAATGACACTTTTTGACGAAAGGGGGTAACATTTTGCCATTTCTTAAAAAAAAAATAATAAAAAAAATATTTTGAGTGCTACTAATAGAGGAATGTTATTAGTGGACCTGGGATTTTAGGCTCTAAAAAAATTAGTTTTGATCACCTAAAATAGGATTTTAAAGCAAGTATATAGGCTTTTAAAAGATAAAATAGGCACTTAAAATATGCTTTAAAAATGTGTAAATAGAAAGAAAATAGACTTTAAAATGATACAATATACACCTAAACTGTAACATGGTCCTTTTTACTGCAAGAAACGTGGTATACCTATTCTTAACAGAATTAACTGCAAAATTAGGCATCACGAATTATATTCATTTAAACAGATGTTCTTTCACTGGTGACTTGACACAGTAGTCCTTCCCCTTAATCCTCCCCCGTCAGTCAGCACTCCTTTAGCGACAATTGTTTGGAATAATCGAGTTTCTGTGAAAACCCCACCTCTGCTGTTCTTCTTTTCATTTAGGGATGTCCATTATAAGATTGTAAAAATTACAGAAGTTGAATTTTATTTTGAATGTACAAAATAATCATTTTAGGCACTAAAATGGTAAAATAGGCTCTAAAGATCCAAATAGGCATTTTAGGGCACTATAAAACTCTATAAATGTAAGTGATTTATCATGAAACGTCCACATATTTAAAAATTTTCATGTTATTTCATAAGGAACAAAATAGGCATTTGCCTTAAAATCCCAGGTCTAGTTAATTGAAAAAACGAGCATGGTTACTAAAAGCTACAGTTTTAGTTAGGCTATAGCAAACAGTACGATGTAAACATATGTTGCGATTTGCTTATTAATAGATCTAGTATTTGAGTTTTGTATTAGCCTTACAGCATTTCGTTCAGTTCACGATAGTTAATTAACGTTGTTTTAACGTTCTTAATTATTCAGTCATAGCTTTCAATCACAACCGATGAATATTGACAAGACCTCAGGCCCATTCCATGGATGAGGGGTTATATCAGACCTGTCAATGCAGCTTATACTGATATCTCTATCGGGAACAGAGGCGGATCCTTCGGGTTAACATTTCAAGTTTGAAATCAATTAATTGTCAGCTTGGGACGTGCAATTTCAATATTAAAGCCTTTGGTTTTCAATGCGGTATGATTTCCACGCCCTGACCCACCATACTCTGTAAAATAAGCTTCACAGCCGACTTCATAGGCCTTAATGCAGCCCAATGTCAATTCATCAACTTAAATCTAATTGGCTAAAACGATATCTCAACAATAGATCATTATGCTGATGATATAGGACCAACTCGAATGTGGAGATAATACATCAATAACGCACACGTCAAACGTTGACATTTATGTGAAATTAATGGTATAATTCAGCACTATCAGCAAGCGATACTCAATGTATTACGTAGCCCGAATGTATTACGAGTTGACATGATAATTCATATCATCCTTAACACATCATGATTTCTTCTGTACCGAATTATTATGAAGTGTTTAAAAATTCTAATGCAAAACACTCGACCTTCTCTACCCTAAATATTCTATACAATAAAATATAATACTCTTGGTGCCATTTTAAGAAGACCTCGTCTCAAACCATCGTCTATCTATAAACGAAATTAATAGCATTGTTCCCTAATCCGAAAATATGCACTAACACCGACAAAGAACAGGTGCTCTCGTAGTCGCGTGGTTTTCTCCAGTGTTGCCGCTGACATTCATTACTTAAGTGAAGTAAACGTGCTGTGGTACGTATCTGGCAACATTGTACTGGACTGCAGACAAGTGTGAATACGCCTAATTACCTTTCTATTCACTGATAGACAGGTCGAAGAGGATTAGGGTGGCAAGCAGGTAGAGGCAGTTCTTGGAAAAAGAGTCTTTAAGAAGTGACACCCACAATAATTAAAACCATCTGATATACAACCTTTATTTTATGTTGCCTAGGACTTTCAACACTTTTATGTCATCTTCATGGCATCTTGCTGTGCTGGCGTAGAAGCATTAAATATTAAAAATTAAATGAAATAGTTAATGAAACTACACCAACACAGCAAGATACCCTGAAGATGACTCCCTGAAGAAGAGTGTCAAAAGGTTTAGTCAGCATAAAATAACGGTTGGAAAGGTGAAGCCAGACTGAAAAACTCAATACCATAGCAGGGATTTTAAACCAGGATTTTCGGCTCTCCGTGCCGCTGTTCTTACCAATTGAGCTACCATGGCAACATGCCGGTATAACATTAAATTCTCTAACAACGACAAATGTTGTACCGGCATGTTGCCATGGTAGCTCAATTGGTGAGAGCAGCAGCATGGACAGCCGGCTATGGCATTGTATTTTTCAGCCTGAGTTCACCTTTCCACCTTAGCCTAAACATGGCCAGTATGAAAGAATTATCATTCCACTAAAATAATGGTTGATGTGCTGATGGTTTTAAGTAGGCCTATATACATTTTATTATATGTATCGAGCTCAATGGTGCTATAGCATGAACTTTATAAGACTTCATATTCCAGGTTAGATATAACTGCTGCATATAGGAAGTGCACATTCAAATGTCTAAACCTCATTAAAAGCCGTATTAATTGTAAGGAAAAATTAACCCATGTGCAAGAATCCATTTCCCACGCAAATGATAAATTCGTGCCAGAGAAAAAGAAAGAAAAAATAGTTAACACAAATTTTATTCTTACAGTTTATTTCTTTTAACCTATTCTGTAAATTTTATTTTAATTTTTATCCGTTTACAGAAAGTCTACTGGAAACATGTTTCAAATAAGGTACGTAAATTCAGTCTACCAGGAACTAAAAGGATTCTAAGAATCTAAGAATGAAGCACTCTTCTTCATATCAAATAACACCAACCTGGCAACTGCTGGAATCCAGAAGTGGCTAGGAATTTATATTTATTAAATTGCAGTAATATATCTTTTGTGTATTCTCTTTACCTTAGCTTTACCTCTCCCTTTTAGGGACAGTTTAAGTGACCCACGCCGCCCGTGCCTTACAGGGCCGCGACCTGTCGGGAGAGGGATTATCTATGGATCACACACACAGTTTTTGGACCTGACAAGGACATGGAAGGCCTCCCCGAATGAGTGATCAGCCCAATGCCGGGGCTACCTCCGAGACAACACGAACACATGTGTATTGTTACCTTTTGTTTTTGTTATTTTGTATGTATGAACTGTATTTTTTTCATGGACATTGCAATTGGGTTTTCTACCTGAATTTATTATTATTATTATTATTATTATTATTATTATTATTATTATTATTACTATTATTATCATTATTATTATTATTATTATTATTATTATTACTAATATTATTATTATTATTATTATTATTATTAATAACATTATTATTATTAACTTGGACCATAAGTAGACAACACACAAACAAATTAATGGTATTAGAAATGGATTTTTGGAGGCGTTCAGCAAGAAAATCCAGGAAAGAAAACATACGGAATAATAGAATAAGGGAAATAATGCAAGTTGAAAAGAATATTTTGGAAATTGTAGAAGAATGACGCTTTAGATGGTAGGGACATGTACTCAGAATGACAGAGGATAGAATACCCAAGAAAATTTTGGATTGGAAAGTAGAAGGAAAAAGAAGAAGAGGGATGCCCAAAGAGTGCTGGATGGATGGGGTGAAAAGGAGTATGGCGAGAAAAGGATTAAGTGAAGAAGATGCTATGGACAGGGACTTATGGAGGCAAAAGATTGTTGTGGGATGAAGGAAAAGCATTGTATTGTGGTATATTCCTTAAAAATATATATATATATTATTATTATTATTAAATTAAATAAAATAAAAATAAGCAATTTTCTGCTTTTCTCAGTAAGCATTACTGACAGAGTTTTTAGGGGTCCTTTGTATTTGAGAGGACCCATGGTCACGAAAGCGGAAAGATAACTTCCAAATTAGAAGTAACGAGTTTTAATTTTTATATTTCTGCTTGTCAATTTTCGACATTTCTGTCAAAACGTTTACAAACCAGTGAAGTTTCCAGACGACAAGCAATTTGCAAACAATACGCGAATTGCTTGTATTGATGGAACTGTCAAAACCTAAAAGAGCGATGTTTTGTGCAACGAGAGATACGCATCTGCTGCGTTGCCAAATGGTGACATTTCTAGACAGCGCGAAATACGTCAGATTGAGAGAAGCGTCCTGATGAATCAGCTTCCCATTCATCCCTTCCATGTAGGCGAGGGCTGTACTAATGCCCGAGACGAGGGGTGAGCACCCTAGATAAGTCATATCTGGACAATGCGTACGTACACAGTCATTCCAACTTAATTCCGAAAACTACAAACTTGTTCAATACCTATTTCCTCCCTTTTAAAACGGAATAACGAAGCTTTTGTAATCTATAGAAAAAGAGAAAAATACAACTTAATTTAATTTACATACATTAGTAAGAATAATACGTAGGCTACCTCTATGCCTGTAATTCGATTTTATTTACATTCCTTTGACAATAAATAGCTAACTGGAAATGTATTGATAATAGTAGTTAGGTTTTGGCAATAATAAGATTAGCGACCCTCTCCATTTTAGACAAAAGATCTAAAAAATCACAAGCATTTTCTTTTCTTTCCTTAACGGAAGTGAAAAGACCATTTGGAAAAATTAATATGACAAAAGCAATTTAATAAAACCAACAATACTCTCTCTCTCTCTCTCTCTCTTGGTCGGAGTTTTACCTCTCCCTTTTTAGGATTTAAGCGACCCAAGCCGACCGGGCCTTACAGGGCCGCGACCTGTCGGGAGAGGGATTATCTTTGGATCACATACATACTTTTTTGACCAGACAAGGACATGGAGGGCCTCCCGGATGAGTGATCAGCCCAACGCGGGGCCACCTCCGAGACAACACGAACACATAGGAAGATACACACCATTAACACACACACACACACTCACTCAGAACAAGGCGAGGATGGGGATGAAGATAATAATGACGGCCAGATGATATCCGGTGACCACAAGGGCCTAAAGTTACCTGACATTTGTCTCACGGGTGAGGGAAAACCCCGGAAAAAACCTCAGCTAGGTATCTGGTATCTGGTTAATAATAGATGTGCCAACTTTAAAAGAATCCAACGCTGCTGAAAGCAGAAATATTAAAATAGTCAAACGATTGTTATCAGATCAACGGATAAACAATTTAAAAGATATGCTCTATGTTATTGACTGGAATAATTTATATCACATTACAGATGTTGATTATGCTTTTCTTAATTTTACTGAAACCCTTAAGGCGTGCCTGAATGAAGCTTGCCCTATTAGAACAATTAAGACAGGCTGTAAACAAAAAACTCTCGAGCGACAAGGAAATGGTTTACACCCAAACTAAAATTAATGCGATCGATTTTAATGATATTTTATGATAAGTATAGACTAACAAAAAATGATAGAGACAAGAATAATTTTAAGATTCTTAAAAAAGAATATCAATGTGCCATAATCGAAGCTAAGTTAGCGTCTAACGACAACTTCATTCAGTCGGCCACTAATAAATGTAAAGCGGCCTGGACGATTATTAATAACGAAATTGGTAAAAACAAGATGAATACTGAAATACCACTCTCACCTGAGGTGTTAAACGATTACTTTATTAATGTACCACGTGAAATTCAAGAAAAGAACAATAGCACTAATGATTATAACATGGCATCTGAAACATTGTTAAGTAATTTTGTCCTACCGATCCATCAAAACGTTTTTAAATGGGACACTACAGACATGAATACTGTGTACAACATTGTGAAACATATGGGCAATTCCAGAAGTGAGGATGTTTTTGGGTTTTCAAACATGATTGTGAAAAAAATTATTGAGCACATTCTCATACCGCTGACATACTTAATAAATCTAGTCTTATCACAAGGCAATTTTCCAACTTGTCTCAAAATAACGAGAGTCACACCTATTTTTAAAAAAGGTGATAGAAACGATCCATCAAGTTATCGACCTGTTGCTATTGTTCCCATATTTAGTAAGATAATAGAATCTAGTATGTTGATCCAACTGTATAACTTCTTTACATGTAATAATTTACTTTATTGTAAACAATTTGGTTTTAGGCCTAAACTCTCGACAACAATGGCAGTCGAATCTTTGGTAAATATCATCCTAGAAAGTTTTGAAAACAAGATGTTAACAGGAGCAACTTTAATCGATTTGACAAAAGCATTTGATTGCATTGCGCATGACATATTGATTAAAAAACTTAATTACTATGGTATCAGAAATATAGAATTACAATTAATGAAATCTTATTTAACCAATCGCCAACAAATGGTAGAAATAAATAAAACCCAATCTTCTTTCAGAACAATCATTGCTGGGGTCCCCCAAGGATCAGTCCTAGGACCTTTTTTATTTACAGTCTTTGTTAATGATTTGGATATAAATATACCATGTACTACTATTTTATATGCAGACGATACCACCTTAATTGTAACTGGCAAAGATCCTCTTACTGTTAAAAGTAATTTAGATAATTCCGTTGAAATAGCCAAGTCTTGGTTCTCATCAAACTATCTATCAATTAATATGACTAAAACTAGTAATATAATTTTTTATTTAAATGCACTAATGGATTTCAATGATATAGATATATCTGAACATGTCAAATTATTGGGCTTAACATTAGATAATAAACTAAATTGGGAACAGCACACTGAAACAGTCTCTAACAAACTATCCAGAGTAATGTATCTACTTAATAAGCTAAGAAATAACGTAACCCACGATATGTTAATAACTGCATATTATGCTTTTTTTCATTCAATCCTGAACTATGGAATTAGACTCTGGGGGAATTCACCCTCTGCAACGAAAATTTTTATATGGCAAAAAAAGGCCATAAGATGTATTCAGAGACTCTCAAAAAGAGACTCCTGTCGAGAAAGTTTTAGAAATTTACAAATTATGACACTGCCATCATTGTACATTTTTTCCAATCTAACATATGTAAGAGAACACATACAAGATTTTAATGAACGAGCATTCTTTCATAACTATAAGACAAGGCACAGGAATGATATAAACGTACCACACCACAGGTTAAGCAAAACAAGCAACAGCTATAAATATTTGCAAGTTAAACTTTTTAATAATCTTCCTCAATCTATAAGAGAATTGCCCTCAAAAGAATTCAATAAATTAATTGCCAAATGGCTAAAAACTAAAGCACATTATTCACTAAATGAATTTCTGTCACTAAAAATCTCAGCCACTGAGTTTTATTGATGTACTTCAATACAAGGGTTTTTTACTGCACTGTAATGCATTGTACTTTTTATTGGTATGTAAACTGTGTACTATTTGGATAATGCCTATTTCTATCTAGATGGATGATTCATGGCGGAAATAAAGAATCTTATCTTTATATAAAAAAAAAAAAAAAAAAAAAAAAAAAAAAAAAAAAAAAAAAAAAAAAAAAAAAAAAAAACTTGTCCCTACCAGGAATCGAGCCCGGGCCCGCTGCGTGAGAGGATTGAACGCATCCCCTGAGCCACAGCGGTGGACACTAACAATACTAGGCCTAATGGAAGAAAAAGAAGAAAACAATATCGTATTTGTTACATTTATTAAATTCACAATTTAGGAATCTGGGAACTTGAGAGAACATAAATTCTGTGGCTTGGTTCTAAAAGAGTTCAGTTTCTTGCAAAAATTAGATCTTTATTATTGACCTCGGCTAGTCTTTATCTTTCGTATAATAAAAGTGCCATTGCCATTAATAGACTTTTACCACAGTATAGTATAACAGTAGCGAAGCTCTAATGAAAGGAAAATGCATCCTTTTGACAGATCGTGCGACACTAGCACCCCAAGCGGCCAGCAGGATGGAACGAGCAAACAGCCATTTCCAGCATTGGAAAGATACGAATATATGGCTGTATTTTTTCTTATTTTTAAAATTACCAGAACGAGATTATTACCGGAAAGGCATACTGGTGAACTCACCAAATCATAGACTTTATGGTAATATAAAGAAGTTGTAGTTTCAAGATCGATGACATTGTATATCTTATAAAGTATCAGACCGGTTTCCCTAAGACAAATATTCAAGAATTTAATTGACCTACTACTAACATATACTGTACTTACACTGAAAATTCTGACAAATAATAAAACTTAATAATTTCAATAAGCATGTAGTAGTACTAGTTCAGAAATTAGGAGGGAAAGTAAAGTTCTATAGGCATATAGCACGATAGGCCTATGGTCAGTATCAGATGCAATAGCAAAACACTTTTGTCTTTTTCTTCATTTTGTTAAACACGATAAATTATTAAAAAGTAAAGGATTAAACACGTTATCTTTATTCTCGACAGTTTAATTTTGTTAAATTCAATTATATAGGCCTAACATAACCTCGTGTTAAAACATTTTTAAAATTAGTAGGGTCAGGTGGGGTATTTGTAAAGAGGCCTATATATTTAGAAACCTTTACTTCGTTAGGATTTTCATTTATGATATACATATAAAAATAATTAATTGTATATAGCATTTACAAGCCATTTTCTGCTCCTAAAATTAAAAGAAATAGGAGTAAATACACTACTATGGATGCAAGCATGATAATCACAAATTTGCAATTTAATTTCACAAATAACTGTTTTTGCTTACCTCTCAGGATCTTTAGGGAACCTGAAGAAAGATAAATCGGGAGAATTCCTTTGGCTGTTGGTGCAATTTATAGCACCACAAGCATTTCCATAAAATATTGTTGACATTTTACATAAACAACAATGTAACATATTGTGTGGCTTCTTGCTCACCGCTACGAGCGCTGCAGTCGCGCCGGTTGAAAAAAACTGTATGGAGCTTCGCTACTGTTATACTATACTGTGCTTTTACTCGTAATACAGAAACCTTACAGCTAATGTCGAAAGTTCTCAGCAAAAAATGTTAAAGGCTTCAAAGTCAGTTATCTCAAAAGCAAGTTTTATGACATTGGCCCTTTCAGAGAAAAGCATAGGATTTAAATTTACCCTTCCAGAGCATACTTTGTCTTTTTATATAAATAATCGTCAAGTGAAATTGTCAGTGGGCTCTAAGTTTGAAATCAATGAGGAAAATTTCAGTAAAATAACTGATCTCCTAATTGCAACCCTAACTTGTGAATAAAACAATCCTCACATTATGTATAAAGTAATACTCTATTGATCTTTTATATCAGGCTTTATACAATTTTTAAGGTGAATTTATACGTCAGTAACAACGAAAATGTTAAATGCACAGAGGTCGGCTACATCTATTTGCCGAAAAGATGACAGTCGCTAACATCTATAATTTTTTCCAAACGTAATTAATCGGGCTGTATAACCCGTATGGGACTTTCGTAACCAAGTACGAGATATCGAAACAACCCATTTTATTTTTAATGATAATATTTTACCCAAATTTCAGGAAAAAAACACATATCACCTTTTGAACATCTCTCTTGAATCCTTTGCCCCCATGTTGGGGCGAAGGGCCTCCAAGTGGAGGTTTCTGTTTACCGATGTGAATTTTGTAACGCTTATTTTCCTAGAGAGGGCAGAAGGACAGGTGGTAAGTCCATCGCCCCAACCCCCCACCGGGAACTAAGTTATTACTTGGACGAGCAATTTTGTCCAGAGGCTCTAATTAAGGCTTGGAGTTATTTTACGTGCCGTAAATCTACGACAAGGGCCCCCCCCCCAGCCTAAAGTCCCTCCCGGAGGACTCCGTGCCTAGGATTTTTCCTTCCTGAAAAACCCATCGACTGCGGCCGAGTTTGATCCCGCGATCTAGAGGCGGGCACGCTACCTCTAGACAACCGCAGCCGACACCTATTCAACAAATACACAATAAATAACCTTAACTAAAATAAAAGTGATTACAATTCGATCTGCGCTATCAGGAAGGCAATTGAGACCGACAATCCCGGAGTATGGTGAAAATTTCAGAAGGGTTCTGATGACTGTTTACTCCAAACATCCGACTTAACTTTATGCTTTCTGATTGGTTGAATAAGAGGTGAGCTCCGTCAAACATGGCCCAATCGAGCTTGCATGTGACAGGAGGCTGTGAAAAGACTACCACAAACAGAAAGAGAAAAAATCTTATCTGAAATCCACATACCTTCTCTGCCCAAATAGAAGTTAGCCTCTTAGTACGAAGCCGTTTTCGAGAAAATCGCGACAAACGAAATTTTTTTCATGTAAAGTCATCTTAAAAATAAGAAAAACTTGTCGCCAATCTTCGGATCACATCTCCAGAAGGTACCTGACCCAAATAAAAAGTTTTGTTTCCATACGACTTTCTGTTCTCGAGCTAGACTGTTCACAGATATACTTAAGCTGCGTCTCTATTGATATACATTTAACACCAACATGTCAGTATTAACAAGTTGATATTGACATGTACCGGTATATTGCAATTTCGCGTTCCAATTGACTTGACATGCAAACCCAGCGTGTTGCACTTAACATTTTCAGATGTTAATTTGTTTTCCGGAGAAAATGGACAACATGTCAAGTCAATTGACTATTCGGTCAATATCGGCTTTGTTTCGGGAATTTCCGGGAAACGAAAAGCGATCGCCAGCTTAATCGGCTTTGGTTCGGGAATTTTCG
The DNA here is from genome assembly GCA_964059195.1 of Ectobius pallidus. Taxonomy (NCBI): domain Eukaryota; kingdom Metazoa; phylum Arthropoda; class Insecta; order Blattodea; family Ectobiidae; genus Ectobius; species Ectobius pallidus. Next base: position 28,127,970 of record CAXKWD010000004.1, on the reverse strand, counting down.
GGTGAACAAAAAGCAGTCGACAGCTTCCTCAATATTCCCGGCATCCATTTTGTATTATGTGAGTATTTGGCATATCAGTGTTCTCAATAGTATTGCATCTACTTTTAAAATTATTTTTTATGGCATACTCCATCGTTGAAAAATACAATAGTTATTTTGAAAAGATCAAGAGATCTGTACAAAATTAGTATTTAAGAAAGTCATAGACAGTTAACAAGAAGATAATAACGAGTATATAAAACCACTCTCATTTTGTAATGTTGGCTGCCCTCTTCAGAAACGTTTTCTTTCGGAATGTTATTCATTTCTGTTCGTAACCGCGCCAACACATGTTAACCTATAACATTGTAGTGGAGACAGTTGTTAATTGGCAAACCACTTGACTTGTATACATCAACAAGTTGATGATAAACATTTAACATATTTTAACTGCAACATGTTGGTGTTAAATGTATATCAATGGAGACGCAGCTTTACAGACACATTTACACGTTTCCGAAAACAGTAGCCTATTTTTGGATCCAGGGGATCTCAAAATGTGTATACATGCTAAAAACTCAATTCATTGGGGGGTCGAAAACAACACTTCCTCTACCTACAGTACCTATGGTACGGGCAGAGGAAGTAATAATGACAACAAACTGTCCATACTAAAAGGACAAAAATAACCTTAACCAAGAGAATATTTTAGGAGAAAAATTCCTCCGACACTGGGAATTGAACCCAGGACCTTTGGCTATTCGCGCCAATGCTCTATCAACTGAGCTAAGCCGGAGTTCAATTCACAGTGCCAGATGGAACCTCTCTTCTATGACTCCTATGTAATGTCCAACAGAGACAATAATCTCTGCTTATAATTATATCAACCTTAACCAAATTTAAAAATTAAATTTTGACAGAACCAACTGTGTTATCAAGATGGAATTTGAGATAGAAGTCACCTGATCATGGCCAGAACATAAGTTATTTAGACAATTTCAGACTTCTTGATCAAAGAGTCTCGGAGGAATAAGCGTATACACACATATCTTAAGAGCTCATTAAATATAGCATATATGGTATAGATACATAACTATAAAATAATAATAAAAATAAAATAAGCCTATCGTGTCCCATGCAGGGCAAAGTTGTTTGTTCAATTTGAACGTCATGTACACTTGAACTTTAGCACCTAGTCTTGCGTATTGTTCAGGGTTTTCCCCACTTATTTCTTCTTTTGGCTACCCTGGTCCATTGTTGGCCCACTTGATCCTTGAAGAGGTCTCCTTTTTGGTCTGCCACGCAGTCTTCTTCCTTGTCTGGGGTTCCAAGATACATAACTCTCTCTCGAATCCTATGCCCGAAGGGCCTCCGAGTGGAGGTTTCTGTTTACCGTTGTGATACACTTATTTTCCTAGAGAGGGCAGAGGGACAGGTGGTAAGCCCATCGCCCCTGAACCCCCCTCCGGAAACTAAGGTATTACTTGGACGTGAAAGGGCCGAGAAATTTTGTCCAGAGGCTCTAATTTAGGCTTGGAGTTCTTTTACGTGCCATAAATCTACGACACGGGCCCCAGTCCTGGATCAGTCAATAGGCTGTATAGGCCGCGGCCTAGGGGCGGCAGATTTCATAGGGCGCTGCTTACTTTTAAATTATGACTAATTAATTCGTTTATTTCAGTTTTCAGTACCTGCGTAACCTATATTTAAATACCTAAAATTGTTTATTATCTAATAAAGGCCTACAAATGAGTGATTATGATAGGTGGGAACTTCTAGGAAGGAGGAAGGGGCGGTGCAAATAAAATGGCCTTTACTTAAGAAAAGTATAAATCCGGCACTGACGGGCCCCCCATCTTAAAGTCCCTCCTGGAAGACTCCGTGCCCAGGATTTTTACGTCCTGTAAAACCCATCGACTGCGGCCGGGTTTGATCCCGCGACCTTCATATCTAGAGGCGGGCACGCTACCTCCAGACCACCGCAGCCGACAAGAAACATAACTAGCCTATGTCAAATAATTTTCATATGTTGAAGCACAGTTGTGTCTCATCTAACACATTCGCCAAGGTTTCTCACCCCTACTAAAGTAGCCCTTTCCTACCAAGTCACGAATTCACGTAAAAACAGAGTTTCCGTGTAGCATGCAATTCCCTCCCTCCTCTATTTACTGCTTCGCTCATGTCAGTTCACAAAAGTTTCAAAATCAAGTCTTGTCCTGGCTTCCTTTTCATAGCATGCGAAATAATACAAGAGACTGTGAAAGACACACGACATATGTCATACGATGAGATATACAAGATAGCAATGATTGACACTGGGTACTATTACGATAGAATCTATGTAACGCAAGGTCCAACTACGCTAGAGCTGGGATAAGTAACTAAAGTAATATCAAATTATATCCACCCACAAAAAAAATAGAAGAAAGTAGGCCTACAGTATAACTCGATAGGCAAGACCTGAGCCAAACACGCGCAGATAGCTTATCGTCCGCCGGTAGCGATGGAGTAAGGGCAGAAGAGAATGCCCTTGAATGCTAAGATGTTTATACACGGTCTGTACAGAATGAACTGGCAAAAAACATCACGTGCTGTGAAGATCAGGCTCAGGTCTTGCCGATCGAGTTATACAATTAGCCTACCTCATAAGAAATAGTTTGAGTCAGCAAGCAATTTAACTGCACAGACAATTCATTAATTTTAGAGAAGGTAAGACTGGTCCCCTCCAATTAAAATTCTAATGAATAGGGCACTTTTGTACGGTTTTTTTTTAAAATGATTTCTTAAATCAAGGATAACCATATAGTATGTGTTAGTTTCGTTCACATGCACATAACAATATTAAGCGACTTCAAACCCAAAATCAGTGGAAAGTCTGAAGTACAAGACTAATACAGGATACAATGATACTGAAAATAAAGTCAGGTAAACTGATATAACAAAGTGTCAGAATACTTTTGTTTAATCAGTGATACTTGCAATCATGATATGCAGAAAAGAAGTTATTTTTGTTAACTCTTTCCGAGTTAAGCTCCAGATCGATTCATTAAGCAGGGCTTGCAGAAGAACGAAGGTCTAAAGTTTGGTACTTTACCTAAATTCATACTCGTATATACTGATATAAGAAATTCTTAAAATATGTGAAAATTTCACAAAATGCACTGGCAAAGAAGGCCGCTTTTTATACATAGGCCTAATTATTTCTTAGTAATATACGTTTGTATATAACAGTGTTCATGTAGTACTTATTTTAACTTGAACAACAAAATAAACAAACATCTGACTGCATTGGAGTCAAGGCCCTCAATGATTTGAAAAGCGGCATTGTAGTAGGCCTATAGTCATGATTTCCCATTTAAAAAGCATGTGACCTTTAAATAGTCGTTACTCCGTTACCGGTCAACCGATTTGGTCGAAAATAAATAAGCTTCTTGCCATGGACATTATAATTACTTATATCAAGTTTCATGAAAATCTGATAAAACGTATTTCAGTTATCGCGCATACGGACACATGGACAGACATTTTCCCGTCCCGCTCACAATTCCATACTGGCACTTAATAATGAGCAAACAGAACACAGAACTTCCGAAATAGTTCTCAAAATATCAATGAAAACACAAATATTTCAACTTAGCGGTTGCTAACAACAACAACTCTCTCTTTTCTTCAATGTTGCTTTTTTGTTTAATTGTTTAGGTCTTTTATTTTCAAACAGCATTTTTTTTGGACCATAGATAGATAGAAAAATCATATCCCTTATACATAACATGCGAGGTTTGCTACTTCGGCTCCTCTGATAGAAATTGGTTATCTTTGTATCTAGTTACTGCATCTGTATTCAGTAGTAGCAGGTTGGGCCACTAGATGGTGCTCAAGATATTGTCCCTCGATATATCGCAAAGTGTCCTGTATTGTCCTCTATAGTATTTGGTATCATACGCTGTATCGGATTTCCATGAAACTTGGTATACCCATTTATGACGTCCATAAGAAGTGCCTTATTGAATTTGAACCTAATCTGTTGACCGGTACCGGAGTAAAACCCAATTTAGTGTATATTTTAAAGACGCGGTAACTCAAATACGCTTTACCGGATTTTTATGAAACTTGGTATACACATTTATAATGTCCATGGGAAGACGTCTATTCATAATGGATAAAATCGGTTGACCTGTTTCGGAGTAATGCTCAATTTAGTGTCTATTTTATGGTAATATACGTATTCGAAAGAATTTATAAAAAAAATGAAAATCAGTTATCTTGACAACATAGCCTATTGTTTTACTGTGATCGTATAAGGCCTTGGAAATTAAAATACAGGTAGCTATGACAAAAAACATATTGATTTACATGCGCTTATCCAACTAGACCGTTAAAATGACCCAGGTGGCCGAGATGGTAGACCTTTCTTCTTCCGTAAGCCCTGCTTAATGAATAAATCTGGAGCTTAACTTGGAAATCAATTTAAAAAAAAACACATTCTGCATATCATAATTGCAGTCATAACTGATTAAAAAAAACATACTGGCACTTTGTTACATCAGTTTACCTGATTTTATTATTCTTATAATTACTTAAACAGTGTTTTGGTGCTCAGTGGTTCATGAAACAATAAGACACTGCAGTTTATATGCGTTTTGAATATTTTAATTTGCCCCCTAGGTTGCAGGTTGCGCCACCAAGAGTGCTGCAAAATCTGTCCCTCATTTTTCTATTGCGGAAGCAGTAAGTGTCGGTATTATCCTATATTTTATTTGATAATACATAAGAATCATTAATACTAAGAAAGCAAGTTCTATACTATTGCGATCTACGCTCCTTGACATAAACTGTGCGTGGTATGTTTGAGTCCAATGCAAAGTCAATCTGAAAGCCACTGCAAACAGATAGGAAATCGAAATTCCGATAAATCTATAAGCACATAGCCTATAGCTACTGCCAAACGTATTCAGGAAGGACCCGTGAGAAAGTGCACCGGGTCAGTTTCTAACCTTTCCACAGGAAATGTTACATCGATTAAAATGTGCCTTGAACTTTTCAGCAATAAAGCAAGGAGATACTTAGGTAGTCTGTTTATAAATAACTTGAGAGAATTTGCAAGCCAGCCGTTTGAAATAAGGACACAAGTATTAACCTGCCTAAAGATATAATTGCATTAATGTTTTTTTGCACACCTTAGCTAGTAAGTGTTACTTACGAAAGTTGTTTACATGGATCGTAAGTTGACATTCCCACACAGTCTTGTTGCTATGGCCGTTGCGATGAGGTTAAATTACTTACGGTCCAAGCGCCACGTCATAATTCATTACGATACACTTCATAATACAAGCCTTTATGGGCACGGCCCCCAGGACAAATATTCGGTTGCCATAAACAATAACAAATGCGAATCCCTTTCTGAAATAAGCATCATTCTTCAAGACTGTATATAGATAATATTTTCAGGTAATATCACAATTAATATAATTAAATTGATATAAATAATCATCGTGCAAAAAATAGCATGCAACACACGGGCCGTAAAGGCATTTACGGGTCTCGAAAACTTAAAAACCCTCGGCTGCGCCTCGGGTTTTCAATCTGTTTCCTCGACCCGTAAACGTGCCTTACGGCACTTGTATCGCAATATACTATTTTGCACGGTGCATACGGATCAAGGAAAGAGTTTTTTTTTCAATTTCCGAGATCCGTTATGCGCTTACGGCACGAGTATAGCATGCTATTTTTTGAACGATGATTATTTATATCAATTTAATTATATTAATTGAGATATTAGCTGAAAATATTATGTATATACATTATTGGAAATAGATGTTATATTTTAGAAAGTGATTCGCATGTGTTGGTTGTTATGGGGACTGAATATTTGTCCTGTTAAAGCCACCACAGTAGGGGGCCTTGGTTCCGGCTTTCGATAAAGGCTTGTATTATAATGGTTTTATTTACGGCACGTGTGCTTTTTGTAATTTTTAAAGCACTGAGATTTCTTTTGTTTTCATAGCAACCCGATTGGGTATGGGAATGTCAAGTTACGATCCACGGGAACAATATTCGTAAGTACCACTAATTAGTTACGTCGTGCAAAAAAAAAAGTTTTTGCAGATAAATGCAGGCATTATGAGAAATGCCTGTACCTGCTTCAACCATAAGTCCTATCTAACTACCTGCTTTCTCTAACATTCCCGAGGATGAAAGGCATACAGTAAGTTATAGTCGAGATGGATTATACCAGAAGCATTTGTTGTTGAAGCGTTTCAGTATTAAGAGGAAATATCAAGAAGCGCCAGAAAGAGATCTTAAACCCTCCCCCCGTGACTTTAGATTATGGAATTAACAACCCTCTAGCGAATCAGTTAATATTCATAAGATTCGCAGAGGGGAATACAATGATGGCGTTGAGGCCGGTCTAGGCTTCTCACTCGATATCATACGCGTTTATGTGGAATTCGCAGTAAAGATCAGCTATATAGTTTTTTTCATAAAACAAAAAACTGAAAAGAAGCAACGACTTCTTTAATAAAATCAGGTAAACTGACATAACAAAATGCCAGAAAGATTTTTTGTTTATCAGTGATATTTGCAATTATGATATGCAGAAAATAAGTTATTTTCTAAATCGATTTCCGAGTTTAGCTCCAGATCAATTCATCAAGCAGGGCTTAAGGAAGAACAAAGGTCTAAAGTTTGATAAGCATAAGGAATATGTGGGTAGTGTTATTTGGCAAAGCTACCTGTATTGCAACTTACAAAGCCGTATATGAACACTGTAAAACAATATATTGTTGTCATGAGAACTGACTTGACTTTCATAAATTCTGTCTAACATATTACCATAAAATTACCATAAAATAGGCGCTAAATTGGGCATTACTCCGGTACCGGTCAACCGATTTGGCCCAAAATCAATAGGAAGTTTTAAATGCGTATACCAAGTTTCATGAAAATCATATAAAGCGTATTTGAGTTATTGCGCATACAGACACACAGACAGACATTTCCCCGTCCCCCACACAATCTTATAAAGTACCATTCTGGCACTTAATAAAACTTCATTGTATTTTTCATTCGGTATGTGTAATTGAATTGAAAATATTGTATGGTACAATATTGTACAATTATGCCCTTAGGGAAACGTAACATAACGTTGCTCTACTGCCAGAAGGTCTTATGTCTTATGTCGAATTTCCACTGAAAATGAGTTTACGTGCTCATTCACTTCAAACATATGCAAAATATCTTGTTCCTAAAGGCTGTATGTTGAAAACCACGCTCACTTATTGTAGATGTGCATTCCATGTGGTTGTAGGGTCATTTTTTCCAATAGTTCCAGAAACAAAAGATTGTATTGTTGCATACAGATCCTTCTGGCAGAAATACACACATGACCTTAAGGCAGTAAAGCGACGAAAGTACATCGACATTCGGTACATATAAACAAACCACTGGTGGCTGCAATTTTAACCTGAAGGGAATTTCATCTCTCGTATTCTGTATATGCGAAGTAATTTCGTAATTACCTGGGATTCATAGCTGTCACGAATCAATAGTGGATATATGAGTTTCCCAGATTAATGCCCGGTTTCTACAAACTAGTGAATTATCTATGGGTAAATTATCCATGGACAAATTAGTTCCATTTATTTATTTATTTATTGAATATACAATTACTTAAACCCTATTCCACCCGGAGGTATATTAGGGTTATAGTTACAAGACAATATATTTGCAATATTACTACTTCTTATCCATAGGCTGGATGCAGGCCTTAATACTCTAAGAAAACAAGATAACTAATATATTATATTATAAAAGAAAACTATAACATCTTAAAAATAGAACACAAAAACTTTTGGAATTCTCTATAACAGCATTTTTTCCTAAAAATATCAAAGAGTGGTTTATCTAATTTCTTTTTACAATAATCTAAGTGTGTGTCCAATTTTCTTCTTTTATGCTTAGGACTGGGCAATGAAAAATTAAATGTTCAACAGTTTGTTGTTCAGTACATATACATTGATAACCGTTCTGTCTTTGGATCATGAAACGTTGAAAGTAAAAACCAAATTTGCCATGCCCAGACAGAAACTGAGTGAATATGAAGTCCGGTTTTACACTCGTACAGCGTAGGCGACACTCAACTGTTGGAAAAAAGATTTCTCTCGTAGTGGTCCCTTTGGAGCTGGACACCCAATGCTCATTCCAAGCAGTCCTAATATAATCTCTAAGTTTATTCTTAGCATAAGATAGGGGACACAATTTGTAGCTAAAATTTAAATTCGAGGTCGCAGCATTTTTTGCCAATTCATCGGCTCTTTCGATTAGTTCCATTTAACCTACAATGATAATTATAATGAGTAAGGCCTTGGAGTTGTACAGTTAATTTAATTCAGAAGGCTTTGATTCTCATTGTTTAAATATTACTATTGATCCTATGAAAGGTTAAATTTTATCCAGCCATCCATGAAAGGATAAATTAACCCGAAGATTTACCCTTGAAAAGAACTAACCCGAGTTTGTAGGAACATTTTTTCTGTCATTTTCATATTTACCCAGAGGACATTTATCTAGAAACTCGCCACAAGTGTATCTGATTGCTATCTTTAAATTATTTGTGTTTGTGTGGGGTTATTTTAGTGTAAATTCTGTCCATTGGATAATTTACCTATGGGTAAATTATCCATGGACAAATTAGTTCCATTTCACCCACAATGATATAATGAGCAAGGCCTTGGACTTGGACAGTTAATTTAATTCAGAAGGCTTTGATTCTCACTGTTTAAATTATTATTGATCCTACAAAAAGGTTAAATTTTATCCAGCCATCCATGAAAGAATAAATTAACCCGACGATTTACCCTTGGAAAGATCTAGCCCGAGTTTGTAGAAACATTTTTTCTGTCATTTTCATATTTACCCAGAGGACATTTATCTAGAAACTCGCCACAAGCGTATGTGATTACTATCTTTAAATTATTTGTGTTTGTGTGGTGTTATTCTTGTGTAAATTCTGTGCATTGGATAATTTACCCATAGGTAATTCGCGAGTTTATAGAAACCGGCCATTAGAAGTGTAATTATAAATCCAAAATGATGTTAATTCCATGCACCTAATTAAATGGGGATGTTCTCCCAATGTGAAATTCACTAACGTTCGTTTTGTTAACTTCGTGCTCGCCTGTCAAATTCTATATAACGGGCTTACATCGTAAATCACTATAATGGAACTAAACGTTAAAAAATGGATGTTAAATTTTAATGCATATGAAGGCTACAGGGGAAAAACCCCGTCAGTTTTTCAAGGAAACGGAATAATGATGCTGTCTAGTGGTTCCTGAAGTATACTTTTCGAATAGTCTATCATCTTTTGTACAAACAAAAGCCTGACTTTGTACAAAAGATGATAGACTAATCGAAAATTATACCGGTACTTCAGCAACCACTAGATGGCATCATTATTCCGTTTCCTTGAAAAACTGATTGACGGGGGTTTTCCCCTGTACCCTTCATATTTGTGAAAAGATAGCTGGGCGAAATCCCACAAGGGATTAGCTGTAACAATTAGGTTATAGGTTAATGACAAGTAGTACTAGTTATGTGACAGGTAGCGCTCGAATAGTGGCAGTTAACTTAGGAATATAATAATTCATTTATTCCAACCAACGGTCATAGTATGATGAAAGGAACTCTGGTGAAATTATATTTGGCAGGAGAAACAGGACTACCCCAAGAAAACCTGCCCCGACCCCATTTTCCCACCACAAATTCCACATGGATCCACCGAGATTCGATCCCGGGTCCCAGCGTTGGAAGGCGAAGGTCTAACCACTCAGCCATGGGGGCAAACCTTGCTGTTTTAAAGACCTGAATCTTAGACACCAAGTGCTTATAACCCGTCTGAGAATGTTACAAAAATGACTCAATCCTACCTGCTTAACAGAAATGATGAACCACAATGTACAACATGCAATTATCCACTATCAGTCTCCCATATACATTACATTACATTACATTACATTACATTACATTATGCTCATAGAATGTCACTGCATTCATCTCCTCAGGGGAAAATCAAGATACCCAACAACATACAACTTCTTAATAATCCAAAAATGTATAAAATCGATATTTCAATTCAGAAAGTAGCGCCTACATTAAAATTTAAAATTGCACCTTCATTCATGCTGTCCTTTTTTATATTTTTTATTATTTAAAAAAATTAATTCAAGATTACTGTAAATCACTGTCATTAATATTGTTTCATTATTTCTGCATTCATAAATGATACCATGTTATATAAATGTACAGTTGCGATTAGACTTTCACGAGTCGAAGCTATATTTAAAAAATAATTATTGAAAATCTACAGCTGTGCTGAAATTGCAAGTGAACCAATGTTAAGGACGAGTACTATTTTAGCCTTGGTGGTGATTGATATATATATTACTTACGTAGCTGCATCATAACTTAGCTACCGGGAACTAAATCGTTCAGTCAGTATTGTTCTTCTTCTTTTTCTTAGTTTTATCTCTTCCTTTTAGGATTTAAGCGACCCACGCCGCCCGGGCCTTACAGAGCCGCGACCTGTCGGGAGAGGACTTATCTATGGATCACATACATACTTTTTTGACCAGACAAGGACATGGAGGGCCTCCCCGGATGAGTGATCAGCCCAATGCCAGGGCCACCTCCGAGACAACACGAACCCTCAGGACGAGACATACCATTCACACACACACACTCACTACAAACAAGGCGAGAATGGGATGAAGATGACAATGATGGCCAGATGATATCCGGGGACCACAAGGGCCTAAAGTTACCCGACATTTGTCTCACAGGTGAGGAAAACCCCCGAAAAAAACCCCACCTAGGTAACTTGTCCCGACCAGGATTCGAACCCGGGCCCGCTGCGTGAGAGGAGCGAACGCATCCCCTACGCCACAGCGGTGGACTCAGTCAATATTAAGAAATAAAAAAAGAAAGACACAGGTAAAATTAAAACTTTAAAATTGAGCTGGCAAATTTAGTTATTCCATGTCTGTAATAAGTATATCAAAACTTAGAAGCTTTCATTATAACAGACGCACATGTTATGTAAGTAGGTAAAATATGCCGAATAGGTTACCAGCAATGGGTGTAGAAAATCCGAGTTTCCACCATCATAGCATGGACGAAAAAATATCGTAGGAAAAAGTTTGTAGTCTATTTGCATCACTAGGCTATGGAAGTCGTCACGGTATATAGACACGCGTCACAAGCGTTCCTAATTGTGTGGACCTTTTCGCTATATATATCAATTCCTCATCTGTAACCACATGTTAGATTGTATCCGTCACGGAGGAGCACCAATAATAATACAAGGATAAATGCAGTTAATGTTCTTGTAGAAACTATTCTCCCGCCCTTTGGCGAAGGTAACGCTAGACACAGCCTGTACACAGCACGAGACTTCTAGGTTAGAACAATAGAAATTCTTGTAACTAACATTAAAATACAAGATTATTTCCTGGATTTCACACGTAAAGCTGCCTTCACTACAGGAGCATGAAATACGCGGAGTTACAGATGAATTTTAGTAATATAGCGCGAAAACTGGCCTAAATCAGACGCAGCTGCATCGCAGGTCTATACACCATCACTTCTCGATCTGAACTAACTAACACTGGCGTAGCGTGCCTAACGCTGCAAGCACACACCTGCACAGGATATGAGTAATTCACGCGCCAATTAATGGCGGAGGCGCCAAATAACACAGAGGTTAATTTAAAACACTAAAAACTATAGACTCTTGATCTAACATAACTCCCGCCTAAAATCGACAGATTTTACATAACACTTGCAGATAGATCAAGATAACACTAATACATTTACACTTTACTGAATAGGCAAGGGACACACTTTTACAATTGGTCGCTTGTATTCACCACTGGACGTACGCACTGTCACAACACGCACTAAGCCGTCGTCACCAGGATGCACTGATGAGATGATTCCCAGCTTCCACTGGAGCGGTGGAGAATTATCTTCTTTCAGGAGCACAAGAGTACCAATCTGAATGTTTTCGCTGGACGCAGACCACTTCTGCCTCTGCTGCAGTGAATGTAGGTAGTCAGCTGACCAACGCTGCCATATGTGATGTATGTAGGTTTGTAGCTGATGCCATTTAGCAACATGAGAGACATTCTCTGCCATAGGAGGAGAAGGTAGGGCTGTGAGTTTTTCTCCAATGAGAAAGTGTCCAGGAGATAGATAGGATGAGTCGCTAGGATCATCATTTAGGCGTAGGAGAGGTCGAGAGTTTAGACAGGCCTCAATCTGGGTGAGAACTGTAGAAAGCTGCTCATATGTAAACACTTGGCTACCCATCACTCGTCGTAAATGAAATTTCATGGATTTCACAGCAGCCTCGTGCAGTCCTCCAAAATGTGGGGAGGAAGCAGGGATAAAATGCCATGTGAATTCATTAGAGGAGGCGTAGTCTTGGAGAACTTGTTGATGGGTGCTGGACTGAAGCAAGAGACGCAGCTCGCGAAGCTTGTTGTTAGCACCAACAAAGTTCGTCCCATTATCACTAAATATTTCCTTGCAAAGTCCTCTACGAGATGTGAATCTGCGCAGGGCGGCGATGAAGGCATCAGAACTAAGGTCGGAAACCAGCTCGATGTGAACTGCTTTCGTAGCTAAGCACACGAAAATGGCAATGTATGCTTTCACCTGAGTTTTGCTGCGGGGGGACCCGTATCTTATGAAGAATGGTCCAGCATAGTCAACCGCAGAACGTAGAAATGCTCTAGCAGGGGTAACCCTGTAGCTAGGTAGGCTGCCCATTAACTGGTGAGCACCTTTGGCTTTCAATTTGAAACAAGTTAGACATCTATGTAGCGTAGACTTCACAACTCTACGTACACTTGGAATCCAATATCGTTCTCGCAGAGAAGATATAAGCAACTGATGTGATGCGTGAAGCAGTCGTAGATGCTCGGATTCAATAATCAATTTGGTGAGATGGTGACCTGGAGGGAGGATAAGCTGATGTCGTGCATCATGTGGTAATTCAGCTTTCTCCAGACGTCCACCCACTCGGAGTAGGCCATCCTTGTCCACAAAAGGCACCAAGGAGTGAAGCGAACTCTTGTTATTCACTTGCATCTTACTCTTCAGATCAGACAGTTCATGTGAATAGGCTGCTTGCTGAGCTATTCTTATACAAAGCAACAAAGCTTGTTGTAACTCTTCAACTGTGAGAGGGCCGTGACGTTTAACTTGGCTTCTACAGTTGTTTATAAAGCGTAGCATATATGAAGTAACTCTTTGTAAACGCGCTAGCTTGGAAAAACGTAGCATAAAATCTTCTTCAGCATGTGTGACTAGGTAAACTGTGTCACGCTGCTCACTAGTGTCCTGCAGCTCAAGTTGCTGAGGTTGTTTGGGCCATGATTCAATAGGCTGTTTAACTGATTGTTGTCTGGACTCACCCAATGAAGTTTTATGCTGTTTCATTGGCAGACATACTGTAGAACTACCATCGACATTGTGAGTGGTATTCTCTGCATAATGCTGTTCGCACCGTTTCTCTTCTTGTTTTAACATGTGTTGTGAGGAGTCTTCGAGGTCACAAAACCGTCGTAGCTGCTCGTCCACATTGTCCGTAGAGATGAAGAAGTTGTGCTGGGAACCAGTATCTAGATTACCTTTCACAGAGGATTTAGGAATGTTTCCCGACAATATCCAACCTAATTCCGTGCTAATCAATGCAGGAAAACCAGGATTGGTCAGGATCTTACCATGGAAAAGCTCGAAGAATAATGCTCCTCCAATCAGCAAATCAATTTCAGAAGGAATATTAAATTTAGGATCGGCTAATGGGATTTCAGAAGGTATGTTCCATGAGGATGGATCAATTCGGACAGCGGGTAGCTTCCCTGTTATGCGAGGAAGGATTAGGCAATCTAGATTCCTTCGATAGTTGTAAACCATAGATCTCACATTTATGTTTACACTATGACTAGCATTAGATGAAGTACCATTAATACCCTTGACAGGCGTATCAGCTGTTCTTGTTGGAAGTTGCAGACGCCTCGCTAGATCTGCAGACACGAAACTGGCCTGGCTGGCAGAGTCTAGAAGGGCCTTACACTGTATGTAGTTACCATGCTTGTCTTGCACTTCGACTCTTGCAGTCGCAAGTAAGACGTGAAGCACTGGCTTTATTTTCACTGAGCAATAACTTGCAGGAGCCTCAGCCCTGTTACTATTCACTATATCACTGTTTGCACTGGAGTGTGAAACCGTTCTCTTGTGATCACTACTGTGTAACATCTTGCTATGAAGTTTACCACAGTTACAAAAGGAAGATGCTTTGCACTGATTTACTCGATGAGTATTAGCAAAACAATTGAAACACAAGTTCTTGCTTTTCACAACTTTCCATCGCTGTTCAACACTCAGCTGACGGAATTGTTTACATTTAAACAGGTTATGGCCGCCTTGACACTGAGGGCATAACTGTTCAGTTGTCGACACATATGACTGACGACTGTTATTATGTTGATTTCTAGGCTCACGATGTTCACTTCTAGGTTTTGATGGGCTGGCCCTGTTGCAGGAATTATTCGACAGCACCTCTAGAGAATGAGATTTCGCTTCTAGAAATAACACAAGTTCACCTAATGAAGTAAATGTTTGAGAATCGATTCTAGATTCCCATTCACGTTGAACACTATCTGGTAAATGCTCTAATAACAATTGCATTAGAATGACTTCATGAAGTGGCACTTCTAATTCTAACGCTTCAATAGCATGCAAGTTGTTTTGGAATTGATTCAACAAATTTCGCAAGTCTGCAACTGTCTCTTGTCGCGCTACAGGTAGGGACAACAGATGCTTAATGTGAGATATGGCAATTAAACGCTTATTGTTATATCTTGCACACAATAGGTTCCAGGCCACTTGGAAGTTCTCACTCGTGACTGGCAAACTTTGCAATAATGTTTTAGCTTCGCCCCTTAGCGAACCAATGAGATAGTGGAATTTTTGAATAGGTGATAAACTGCTATTATTCACAATCAAACTCGAAAAAGTGTCAAAATAATGTTTGAATTTAGTTACATCATTTTCAAACACTGGAATTTGAATAGTAGGTAACTTTATTCCATTACTTCCCTGCGAAGCACTAGAGTTCACTGATTGTCGTGTGCCACTGTTATTTGAATTGACACTGACTGATGTAGGCTCATGAGCATGCATCAACTCACTTAACCTAGCTTTTAGATTAATGTACACTGTTGATACTTCGTCTGCATACTGTATGTGACTATCAAGTTCTGTATCAATTTCTACCATGGATTCAATCTGCGTCTGCACTGCCTCAAACTTTTCAATTTCATTTAACAGCTTTTCATAATGTGCTTTGATTAAAAATATACTAGCATCTTCAGGTACGTCGTTGAAAAAGTTCTGTGTCAATGTAAACTTTCTTTTACATACACCTCGACGTCGTAATAAAGCTTTCATATCTTCTTCCATGATGAACAATTAACATAGACAGCGTAGAAGTGATTAAGCAGTCAACTGTATTCTCTTGTTGCGGGCGGCAGTGGAGGCGGTCGGAGAGGAGGCCGTTGTCTTCTCGCGGCAGTGGTGACCATGAGCACGCACGCACGGAGAGAGGCAGAGACAGCTGTGCTTGAAGGCGGGTACCATATAACACGTGGAGCGGCAGCCAGCTGGTGCGCTCGAAGCGAAACAGTTCAGGAAAATCACTAGAGCCGAGCGAAGCCCGAAGCTGACACGAACTCCACACAAACGGCACCTTCGGGTGGTCGCGCGAAACTGGACCTTATTAACAACAAGCGGATTCCTTGTAATTTCGTCATACACGAAAATCAGCTACAAGTCGCACTCTTCTTCTTAATTCAGAAATCATTGCAAATATTCAGATCGTGCCCGCGAGGACCATGTTAGAATCCGGCCCGGAGGACCATGTTAGATTGTATCCGTCACGGAGGAGCACCAATAATAATACAAGGATAAATGCAGTTAATGTTCTTGTAGAAACTATTCTCCCGCCCTTTGGCGAAGGTAACGCTAGACACAGCCTGTACACAGCACGAGACTTCTAGGTTAGAACAATAGAAATTCTTGTAACTAACATTAAAATACAAGATTATTTCCTGGATTTCACACGTAAAGCTGCCTTCACTACAGGAGCATGAAATACGCGGAGTTACAGATGAATTTTAGTAATATAGCGCGAAAACTGGCCTAAATCAGACGCAGCTGCATCGCAGGTCTATACACCATCACTTCTCGATCTGAACTAACTAACACTGGCGTAGCGTGCCTAACGCTGCAAGCACACACCTGCACAGGATATGAGTAATTCACGCGCCAATTAATGGCGGAGGCGCCAAATAACACAGAGGTTAATTTAAAACACTAAAAACTATAGACTCTTGATCTAACAATAATCTTTCATAGGGGTCAAAATGACCCTAAGATTGTATGTGTTTCTAGTGTTGTATTGCAACTAACTTTTTATGTCCCTTAAGACTCGTGTCTACCTGAAGGAAACTAAGCATTATTTTCTTCTCCCTCACCGCTACACAGAGGGGAGAATGATCCGTCGTATCTACTACAAGAAGTGACATTCAACATGAACACTATATAGGATTCCCGCAAGAAAACTAATTTCGAGGCGCATCCATAAAGTAACTTTCCCTGGGTCGATTTACCAAAACAAAATACAATTTCAAGTAAATAGTTATTACAACAGACACAGCCAGTGATCAGCTATTTTTCAATATATTCACAACCGGAATTGAGACATTTGTCATACCGTTGGACCAACTTTTGAATACCTATTTCATAGAAGTCTGCCGCCTGTGATTTGAGCCACTGTGTGACAACAATCTTCGCCTCTCTGTCATTACTTATCATTTCGTGAGGTGTAGGAAAAGATGGAAATAACTGGGAGCGAAGTCCGGGCTGTTGGGTGGTTGTTTAAACACCTCCTAGCAAGTCTCCTGCAAAAGTTAGGCTGGGAGATGTTTAAACATCCACCCTACAGCCCAGACTTCGTTCCCAGAGATTTCCATATTTTCCTACACCTCAAGAAATGACAGAGAATGACATAGAGAAGGAGATGTTTGTCACACGGTGGTTCAAATCCTTGGCGGCAGACTCCTACGACACAGGTATTCAAAAATTGGTTCCACTGTATGGCAAATGTTGCAATTCCGGTGGAAAATATGTTGAATAACAGATGCATACTTGCTGTATCTGATGGAATGTATATGTCCACGAAATTGTGTTTTGTTTCTGTAAACTGATCCAGGAAAACTTACTTTATGGACGCGTCTCTTAAAATAAAACCTTAGGCTGCCCCCGTCCTCAAATGAAAACTCAATCTTAACCATATACACACTCTCTCCAGCGTAGAGTGTTGACAGAGAAATAAAATATATAAATACTATTATGGTCTGCGTTTGTTCCCGGACAGTGATTATCGCTTTACAGTAACTAACTGAAGTTTAGAAACAGACGTAAACATTCATTTTTATATTCCTTTATGAAAGCTATAACGAAACACACTAGAGTAACTTTATAAATCACATCAGCTCTCGGTTTACAATAATGCTTTCTCCATGCATGCTTTAAGTCGTTTGCCTTAGCGAATGAGGAAACAATGAAAAACCATTGTCGAATGGCCGGCTTCGAGGTTTGATTTGAACCCGGATCGTTCGCTTATTAGCGCCTAGTGCCTAATAGAGCCTATTTCGAGCCTATACCATCTTGCTCTAATTGGTTTTGGTGTATTCATTACAACTGAGATACACTAACTGAATTTTACAATTGGCAGATTATAACTTTCTTGTTTATATGGTCAACAAAATAATATAATTTACATTTTAATTCATGTTTCTTCTGACAATCGCATTTAACATATTTATTTCATTTTTATCTTGATACCTTATTGATTTTAAAAGAAATGTAGGCCTATTTTACGAAAAATTTTCATTTTAATTTTCTCTACAACTTTACTGAGTTTGGTTTTCACTAGGGCTGAAAATCGATTACAACTTTTAATTGAGTTAACGCTTGGCTTTAATCGATTAAACGACCGATTAATCGACTGATTAATCGACAAACAGGTCGGTATTTTAAACGAAAC
Organism: Ectobius pallidus; assembly: GCA_964059195.1. Lineage (NCBI taxonomy): Eukaryota > Metazoa > Arthropoda > Insecta > Blattodea > Ectobiidae > Ectobius > Ectobius pallidus. Next base: position 28,109,816 of record CAXKWD010000004.1, on the reverse strand, counting down.
TAAATGGTACATTTAATATTTTTTACACGTTTAATAACTGCTACACTACAGATAATCAGAAGAAATCCTGAATTAATGAACACCATTATTAGTCAACTAGTGAAAAAATATATACGAAACTTACATTTCCGGTTACTTTTTCAACCAAAACTTGAGACACACCAGTTTGTTGACACTTGAATGTTCAAGACACGATCGTAGCTTGTTTGCAATAATACCGGCAGCACTAAGAACTCTCTCACTCGGCACTGAGAAAGGAGTTTGGTCATTTAACCCATTTCTTGAAAAACGTTTTTCAGAATTCGACTAAACCGATTAATCGGAAAATGTAATTGATCGACGATTAAATATTTAATCGATTAATCGGGCCGATTAATCGATTAATCGGGCCGATTAATCGATTAATCGGTACAGCCCTAGTTTTCACGTATCGCCTACTATCATAGAGACAACATCAAACATTGAAAATGGATACGAGTAAAGTACCCTCTAAGTAATTTTTACAGAAAAACGGATATAGCCATTTTATTAGCCATAGATAGATTTTTTAAATTTTAGTTTTATTAAAATAGTTAGAGTCATTTTATTTAAAAAATCATATTTAAAAAAGTTTTCATGAAAAGTTTCCTTAATATTTCAGTTATAAAAGCCAAATTCTGCGAGGTTCGATAGAATTATAAAACAGTCCTTAATTTAAAAACAAATAAATAAATAAATACAACGAACCGTTTTAGTTTTATTAAAATAGTTAGAGCCATTTTATTTCAAAAAAACATATTTAAAAAAGTTTTCATGAAAAGTTCCCTTAATATTTCAGTTATAAAAGCCAAATTCTGCGAGGTTCGATAGAATTATAAAACAGTCCTTAATTTAAAAACAAATAAATAAATACAACGAACCGTTTTAGTTTTATTAAAATAGTTAGAGCCATTTTATTTAAAAAATCATATTTAAAAAAGTTTTCATGAAAAGTTCCCTTAATATTTCAGTTATGAAAACCAAATTTTGCGCGGTTTGATAGAATTACAAAACAGTCCCTAATTTTAAAAAATAAATTCAACGGCCCGTTTACCCACTGTGCTTGTACACAGAGACAGACAGACGGACAGACATCATTCCAAAAACACTTTTTTCGATTTCTAGGCTTCGTTAAACATATTTTCCTGGTGTTTATCTAGATTTCAATTTTTTGCCACGATTACAATACTTTCTCTATATTACGTAGGGCTATACGAGAGAAAGGAATATTGTAGATCACTTTACAAAATTAGCTTATTAATTCGCGAGTCTTAGAACACTGTTCACTGGCTGCAACACAGATATATGATGTATTAATCACTGCATATGGATAATTTGACGTAACCATTAACGAGCTGACGTTTTTCGCATGAAATTGCGGTTATTATAATAATTCCTTTATTGCAACCAATGGTCATAGTAATGAAGAATGGAGCTCTAGTGGAATGAAAAATGGCAGGGAAAACAGAAGCACCCCGAGAAAACCTGCTCCAACCCACAAATTCCACGTGGTTCTACCGAGATTCGATCCCTGGTCCCAGCGGTGGAAGCGAGCGGTCTAACCACTCAGCCATGGGAGCGGCCAAATTGCGCTTACTGCAAGCTTATTATAATATAAACGGCCTTAATTGTTCGATATTCGAGGTTTGCTATTTGGTAAACGATATTCGTATATATCGAGTATGCATCGTACGATTAGAAATAGTCGCTCTTAAACAATAGCTTAAAAATGTTTCAACTCACCGGTTCTTCTGTTGTGGAGGGATGGAATCCTACCACAGGTTGGGAATAAACACTTAAAATCTTTTTTTTAACATTCACAATCAAACATTAACACAACACATAAAACTCTTCTTTTCCGCGCTCCAAAGGTTTTGCGATGTTCAGCTGTCAGAACAAGCGGAGCAGCAGCCGTCCGCTCGGTTCGCTGTACACAAACAGACTGACGATCGCATCGCGTCACGGATTGCGTGCTATCCCCCACCCCTTTCAACCACCCCTCTGGCAAATACTGCGTCCAGTCAAATACCGTACAGGTGGTGCGAAGTGACGACATTTAATTAAAATATATGGGGGGGGGGGGTTCTTTTTCATGTGGTTCCGAAGAGTTCTGTTTGGTATTTGAATTACACATCGTTTTCCTGTTCCTCTGTTCCACTGGGTGTTGTATCAGATACATTTGTTACGTAGAAAGATGACCGCTCCAAACTGAGGGATGTAGACAGAATAAATGTAATTAGGTTTGTTACTGAACACAACAGGGATCATATGAGGACATGCGATTTCGTAACAATACCCTAATGTCTCTGATTCTTGGCCGGTACAAGAATAGTTCGATATTTTGTGTCGATATGGTTGATATCGGGACAAGTTACCAAAGTGGGGGTTTTTCCGGGGTTTTCCTCACCTGTGAGAAAATTTGTCGGCTTTGGTCCCCGGATACCATGCCGTGTCGTCCTGCCTTAACCAACTGTTCACTTCTGATTTCACTTCGTTATTAGTATGAATGAATGTGTGTACCTCCAAGATGGAACTTGAGTTGGACAAACAAGTGAAAATCACTGGGAGCCAGATCTGGAGAATATGGAAGATATGAGAAAATTTCCCACTTGAAGCTCCTGAGCTTCTCCTGTGTTTGACAATGAACGCAGGGGTGGTGTCTTTGAGGAATCTCCGAGCTGCCATCAAAAGAAAAAATGTCCTCGACTTTTGTCTCGCAAAGTCCTCCTGCTTTATGACGCAAGAAATAATGGCATGGCACAATAGTGGTTTGCAAAAATTGGTGTCACGTTACCAAAATTGTTTGCAAAAAAATGTGATCGTCTGAAAAATTAAAAAGAAGAGTTTTAATGTTGAAATAAAAGCCCTTCATCAAATAGATTATGTTTAATGTTTTTAACACTAGGGAAACTTATTTATTGGACAATCCTCGTATAAGTAATATGGTTATTTAACGACGGAGATATACTTCTACTTAGGCCTGTGACCGTCGCCGGTGTGCCTGAATTTTGTCCCGCAGGAGTTCTTTTACATGCCAATAAATCTACTGACATAGGCCTGACACATTTACGCACACGTAAATGCCATCGAACCCATAATCCTTGGGCCCAATAAGCCTGCACGATACTAACTACGCCACTCAGGCCGACAAGAAAACTATTCATTGTATACTCTTAATTATATTGTACAATTATATATTTAATTATAATACTTGTAACGTCTAGGCCAATTTTGATTTATGACATTGCCGACCAAGACACAGTATAGCACATTATTCATGCAACCTTAAATGAATGAACCTACTTAGGTATATTGTTAACAGTCGGCCGCGGTTCATGCCGACATCTAGAACCGAAGCGTTCATTCTATGTCGCGGTCGATGGATTTTTCACGACGTAAAAATCCTGGGTACGTAAAAGAACTCAAAGCCTAGATTAGATCCTCTGGACAAAATCCCTCGGCCGTTTCACGTCAAAGTAATGGGCCATTCAGATAGAAACTTAACCGTAAACGTAAGAACGTAAACTAAAACGCACACTTTAGCACGGCATTGAGCATTCGCAATGAAAACTTAAACGTAGATAACAACCAATCACAAACGAGAACGTGAACAGCTGATAAAATGGCTGCAGCAGACGAAAATACTTTCATGTTTCTGTTAAACTTGAAATCATACAAGAGTATGCAGACATATAAAAATTAACAGAATATTATATGGGCTGTATTTACTACTGTAGTTCATTTCTTGGGGAACTAATGTTCATATATTTTCCATCAATGCCGCATCTTTATATAACGGATGCCATTTATCATTAAGACAGGGATAGGATACAAGGTTACGAGTTTCTCATTCATAGACGCCATCACTTGGCTATTTCCACTTCCACTTCCGTCTCCTGTTCTGTTCTCTGATTCGTTGTATCGTTATTTTTCGCATAAACTTAACACAGAAGCTTGGTGTTTGCAAGGTTCTAAGTTAAGTTTAATTTTACGTTTAAATTTCAAGTTTACGTCATGCAATGTGAATGGTCACATTGAAAAACATGGCCCCAAACTTTTAAGTTTACGTTACGTTTACGGTTAATTTTCTATCTGATTGGCCCATAATACTTTAGTTTCCTATCGAGGGTTTTTGAGGCAATGTTTCTGAACCCAGTAGTATTCAAATTGCACGCGTGGGTATAGGTATTCATTTGTCACAATGCTGTTATTCCAGGAAATAACCGTAACTAATTGTCACTGGCTGAACAAGAACCAACGGATTTACTATTCATCGAAACGTTCTCTCCGGCCGATTTCAATCTTCAATCTAAGTGCAAGCATGCTGTCCACTCGATCATAGAGAAAGCTATTAATTAATTATTTATGCCAAAGTCCCTCCGTTAGTTGGGAATGGATCTGATAAATTATTGGGGATCAATCAATCAGTATTGGATTCTTTCATGGTATTACGACTGTAATTTCATTTCAATTGCCGCAACTTTCAATGTGTTACATCATTGCTTATTGTTATATTGGTAACAAAGGCTCCGTTTGATGAAATATCGGATTTCATTAACAGGTATTGGATTCTTTTATCTCGACTCATTTTAATAGACTGAAGCTTCATCAATTACTAGTCTATAATAATAAAAAAAATATTGTTCTTATCTCATTTCAATGTAGAATAACATTATACTCCTTTACACTTGGAAGACAACTTATTGTTTATTAATGATTGACTAAATCTGTCATATCTCTCCCATATTAATTGTGTACTTTTAAAGTGCACTTTACTCAAAACTGAATTGAGAAATTAAATTCAAACAAACACTGGAACAGTTTGATAACGCGACAGCCACTAAACAGTGAGGAATGCTCCGCGACTACCGTCTTCGCCGTTCCGAGCCGCGAAAAACAAAAGAGGAAAGATTGTGGCATAATGAAATTTCCCAGCACAGGTGGGAAATTTCAATAATATGGAACGATAATTCTATCACTCTGCCCGTGTGTAGGCTAAGGTGGAAAGATCGAGTCAGACTGAAAAATGCAATGCCATAGCCGGGAGTTGAACCAGGATATTCGGCTCTACGTGCCCCCCGCGGTTTTTTGGGCTGGGGATCTCGAATCTGAGGTATTTTTTCCCGGACATCGCACTTTAATCATGTAATGCACATCGAAACCGGGATTTTAGCTTTTTAATTGATTATCAATCGTTTAATTGTTTATGCATGATTTGGGTAAGGTTCATGAATCTATGGTAGATTTTAATCGTTTCATTTCGAATCTGTAGGCTATGTCCATAAGTAAGCACAAAATTAATTCTATTCCTTTAATTACTTATATTTTTTACGTCAACAATACTATTAAGGGGTACGCCGTAGCCTAGTGGTTGAGGCGCTGCGCTACAAACCGGAAGGTCGCGGGTTCGATTCCCGATGAGGTCGTTGAGATTTTTCAATTGGCCTAATCCTTCTGGTGGCACTATGGCCCTGGGGTCGACTCAGCCTCTAACAGAAATGAGTACCAGGAGCAATCCTGGGGGTAAAGGCGGCCGGTGCGTAAGGCTGACAACCTTACCACCTTCATGTGCCGAATGTCCAAAATCTGGGAGCCTCAACCTCCTGGAACCCTCTGGGCCTCCATGGCCTGTATAGGGATCACTTTACCTTTTTTTTTACAATACTATTAAGAATAAAAATATGTAATTCATACAATTTATGTAAAAACGATGTGTTTCACAACTGTTTTAATTATTTTTCTCTTAAATAAATTATTTAAATAAAACATCTATCAGTTGAGTAATCGCGGACACCTGCTAGTATTAAAACATTTGACATATTTTAAGGACTACAGTTAGGCCTATACTCTTAGTAAAGATTTTATTTAATTCAATTAAAATTGACGACTGGTCAATTAACTAATACCCAAGGCCGAATCAAGAAAGGTAGACTCCTCCAACGAATGTAAAGATTGTATGTAGCTAATCAGAATACGTTCCCTGTTGTCCAAACTCTTCTCTTTAATATTATACAGGAACTCTAAACTAATATTGTTATACCTGACTCCGTTATAGCGTCATTCCATGGTTTTAATATCAACCTGAAACTTCTAGCTGACAGATGGGACAACTATTTAGGCCTACTTACTAACTTAATAAAGCAGAAAAGTGCACAGGTGTGAGCATAAAGAACCAAGACTTCCGGTTGAAGTTATGTTAAAGTTATGTAATTTATAGTGAATTATTTTAGCATATAACGATGTTTGTTGTGTATTTTGGTAAGTAATCGCATACTATCACCCTTAAAGAAATTTTATCAAAGGGGAACCAGACCATCTTACTTTGACATATGATGAATTAATCATGATGAATACGTAGGCTTCCGCGGCCGGAGTCACAATTTAAAACACTATGGCTGTCCGGGTTTAGCCGCGTCACTTTATTGAGAACTGACGTTTCGGACATTTCTGTGATGTCCTTCCTCGGAGAGACGACGAAACGTCAGTTCTCAATAAAGTGACGCGGCTAAACCCGGACAGCCATAGTGTTTTAAAATGAATTAATCATGTTTAATGTACACGCTCTCTAAAGATATAGAGACTATTACCACGCCGAAAAATAGTTCTTTAGCGGCCTAGGTCATGAAAATCTCTAGCGGCGTATTAATTAAAATCCAGATGCCAATACCAATCTTAACAGGGTTTGAAACAAAATACTTGACCATAAAATAATAAATATAAGGCAACGTTGTTTCTTTATGTTTGTTAATAAGAAATTTTACCAAGGTTTTTTTTACAAAATGCTTAATCATTATTATAACAACAAATATTAACTAACATAGTTTGGCATCTTCGTTTACAAGAAAAACACCGCTTGCCATGGACCAGTCTTTAAATCTCCTACTGCTGTTGAGATTTTGCTGGCAGCAGCTCCGTTTTTCTGGCTCGGATTGAAATTTCCTCAGAATTAGGTCCTATCTGTCGTGATCAAACCCGCAACTTTGGATACAAAAAGCCAGCGTGATACTAACTGCGCCACCCAGGCCTACAATGAAAAGGAAATAAAAACAAGTAATATTGAACTAGTAAACTTAAACTAGTCGGCCGCGGTGGTCTAGAGGTAGCGTGCCCGCCTCTAGACCCGCAGGGTGCGGGATCAAACCCGGCCGCGGTCGATGGATTTTTCAGGACGTAAAAATCCTGAGCACGGAGTCCTCCGGGAGGGACTTTAAGCTGGGGGTCCCGTGTCGTAGATTTACGGCACGTAAAAGAACTCCAAGCCTAAATTAGAGCCTCTGGACAAAATTTCTCGGCCCTTTCACGTCCAAGAAATACTTAGTTTCCAGAGGGGGGTTGCGAGGCGATGGGCTTACCACCTGTCCCTCTACCCTCTCTCGGAAAATAAGCATATCAAAATTAGTATAGGTAATGAAACCTCCACTTGGAGGCCCCTTCGCCCCACCTGGGATCATAGGGTACCAGATACCAGAAACTTAAACTAGCAAATTTCATTATATACTAAGTATGCAATAAAAGTATGGGTCTATAAGAAGTTAGAGGCATTATTTAATATACTAACGTACATCTAGGATAAATAGGCGAAAACACGCAGGCAAGGTAGAACAGTCAGAATGTATTAATAGGTATACTGTGTGTGTGCCATACACTTGTCTAATGGCCGGTTTCTATAAACTCGCGAATTACCTATGGGTAAATTATCCAATGGACAGAATTTACACAAGAAAAACACCACACAAACACAAATAATTTAAAGATAGCAATCACTTACACTTGTGGCGAGTTTCTCGATAAATGTCCTCTGGCTAAATATGAAAATGACAGAAAAAATGTTCCTACAAACTCGGGCTAGATCTTTCCAAGGGTAAATCGTCGGGTTAATTTATCCTTTCATGGATGACTGGATAAAATTTAACCTCTTTGTAGGATCAATAATAATTTAAACAATGAGAATGAAAGCCTTCTGAATTAAATTAACTGTACAACTCCAAGGCCTTCCTCATTATATCATTGTGGGTGAAATGGAACTAATTTGCCCATGGATAATTCACAAGTTTGTAGAAACCGGGCATAAATCAAGCAGCTCATTTTATTTATTTTAGATTCAATATTCTTATACGTATCTCATCCAAACAGGTTTTTCTTTTCAGGAAGCTTGATTTTCGGGGTTAGCCTACTTTCAGAGGCGCTGACTTGGTAATATTTCTGGGGGGGGGCAAGAACTGGATTTTCAGTAGCTATACATAGGCCTTACATGATAAAATCGTAAGTCTTTGGGGGGGCAGAAAGTACCTTGCCCCCCCTAAGTCGGCGCCTATGCCTACTTGTCATCTAACGTGTAAGAAAACTATTCAACACTGAAAAGGCAATATTAATGTTCCACTCTTTGAACTTGCTTAGAGATGTTAGAATAATTCATACAGCAGTTAAAATAATGGAAACCCTCGTCATGACCTGAGGAAACAAAGGCGACGCGAGGAGCGCTGTTGTATGGATTTGAGCGGATTGGATTACAACATGATTGGGAGTACAATGAAGCCTATTGTTCCATCGCTCCACGCTGATATTGCAACTTACCCGTACTCTGAATTAACCTGGCTCCATGATCTGAAAATTAGTCGTTTTTATTATCAGCAGGGACCTATCATTCCGAACATTGGGTATGAAACCCCGGAGCGGGAAAGACAGCGTTCGTGATTCATCAATGTTTTGCGACATTACAGTTCTCGCAGGAGTAACCTATAATTATGTGAATCATTGTGATACGTCACTACGAGCGTATTAAATACACTACGAAAAAGTTCCTGTGAGCCCTTGTGGTATCACGTACGTCGGTTGCGTCACCGGTTGCTTTTTTTCTTTGTTTTCTGCAACCTCTTATTATTTATCATTATTATATGATCACTATTGGGGTACGCCGTAGCGTATTGGCTGAGGCGCTGCGCTACAAATCGAAAGGTCACGGGTTCGATCCCCGATGAACTCGTTAGTGTTTTTCCAATGGCTTAATACTTCTAGTGGCAATATGGCCATGGGGTCGACTCGGCCCTTAACAGAAATTAGTACCAGAAGCAATCCTGGGGATAGGCCTAATGGCGGCCGGTGCGTAAGGTTGACAACCTTACCACCCTCATAAATGTTAGGGAGCCTCAACTTCCTGGAACCCTCTGGGCCTCCATGGCCCGTAATAGGGAGCACTTTACCTTTTACCTTTATATGATTACTACCATCATCATCATCATCATCATCATCATTGCTATTAATATCGGTGGGAGAAATATTAGGATAGATTTTAGAGAAGTAGGATTTGAGAGGGATGGTTGGATGGAGTTAGCACAGAATAGGAATGGATGGCGAGCTCATCTAAGCGCGGCAATGAACTTTCGCGTTCCATAAAATAAACAATATGTTTATATCACCATTGAGTAAGTTGGCCTAAGTAGCCTATGTATGCTTACGGCGACCATATTTCGGTTAGTGAAAATCAGGACAATTTATCTTCAAAATTTCCCAATGTCGTTTGCAATGAAACACTACTATTGAGCTGAAACCCAAATCTTTTCACAACCGAGTGAGGTACCCGAGACGGTAACGTCTTGGACTCGCATTCGGTGGTCACAGATTCAAATCCCGTGGCCGGCCAATTTTACATGGGATTTTTTTATGGTTTCCCCAGCCGTAACGGCATCCTGTATCATATCCATTTAAATTAATATCAGTTTAAATTTTCTCAATTAAAAAATACCAATAATAGAATCAATTCACAATCAATGATTCCATGGCCTACTCTGCTGTATAGACACAGATCCCGAACTCTTGATATAGCCTCATAGCTAAAAGGGGTATAAATACATCTGAAATAAAATGAACAAATATTTTCATATGGTAGTAGTACGCCCAAGCTCAAACAAGGACTTTTTTTTCTATTTTTAATTATTAAAGAAGACGTACATTGCAATAACTGATGGACAGAACTAAAAATAAAACAAACAAAAAAAATATAATATACCAGTTCATAAGTTAATGAATCTCTCATTACTCTTTGTCAGTGTTCATAAAAACGTTGGTATGGGATCTCTCCAATGATGTTTCTCTGATGAAGCTAGAGTTTTTAAAGGTTCTTGTTGTTCTTTTATGTTCTCGTACATTTCTGTGCACGTTTGCAAACAGTTCATTTGCATTATTAAAATTGCTTTTACACAATCAATAGATATCGTGGACTTTTCAGCACCCCAAAAGTTGTTTATCATAGGCAATCCCACGAAAGATTACGAGTTTATCGATAAATTTATCTGATGAAATTCGTAATCTCGGGTAGGCTTAAGACTATTCCGTGAATTTGCGTGTGTAACGGATTTTATAAATAATAATTATTTTCTTACTATGCTGTCAAAATTCTGTCAGCCGTAAGATCACGGCATCACAGTATAAGTATTAATACAGTAAAGAAACTGTGTGTTAAAAGTCCTATGACAACATGTTGGCTGGACGACACTAGCGCTCCATGCGGAGATTAAGTAAAGCTACATTCCCATCATATGAAATGGCTTGGGAAAATACATAAACACATCGCAAAATATGTTATGTTTAAAGAGAAAAATACAGAATATTTTTATTTAATGCAAATCTAATTTTAAATTTAAGAAATAATAAAACAGATAATGTAACTTATTATATTCTAGTTAAGAATAGGTAAACAATACCTAAATAGGCTACTGTTAAGGACTGTACCTAGGCCTAGTACTTTTCCTTTAAAATCATTGCCCTTTAATATAATTTATAATTCAAATTATGATAATAAATAGCCTACATATTAATTACGTAAATTATATTATAGGTCTGTCACGTTGTTCATCCTGCACGTCATTGTTGACAGTGTATTTTGATTCTTTGCCTTATATGGCAATATACGACTTCAATTTATTGTAGGTCTATGTAGCGTCAATTACTGCAGGATGGACTTCATTAAACAAAACAAAAAATTCTGGAGCATTTGGAATTGAAGACACCGTCGGTACAGCAGTTTTAATTAACGAGTTTTTATAGGAATTCATAAACTGTCTGTTTTCGTGTGTCAAGCATAGACGGTAATTTTCACTAAAATATTTTACATATTTTGTTACTAGGTTTTCTTGTCGACCATTAATGACCTATTTTATACACCAGAAATCATTACAACAGAATAAAATATAAAAATATAACATTAAAGTAACTTGAAACATAAACACACCAGAATCACGAGTAAGCCAGTAGACCTACAATAAATATTACTTATTTTCGTTCTTACCTTTCTGGATGTTTCAAGAAAGTGAAGAAATGCAATTCAGGATTTTGTCTTTTATTACTACTGAAATTTACAGCAGAATAATAAGGTCCTTTCGAATATAGCGTGTTCTAATAAATACAACACTCCTATTTATTTACATACTTTCCGGAGTAGTTTCTGTGGTCTTACTTTATGGCCGCTACGATCGCTAGTAAATGCGAGCGCATGCTCGGCTGGCAGAAAAACGGGCTGAGTTTCTGTACTGTATTAATACTTATACTGTGAGGGCATGCTAGATGAATGAACAGTCCACCAGTCGATTCATGGATTCGATGAATCGATCCGAGTTCCCAATGCTACCAATAGCGCGCATCACAAGATTGAGGCGTCATGGTAGTCGCTTACATCAAAACGCTATAAAAGCACACGAACTGGCTTGCACCGAATCGAAATTGTGTTTTTTTAGTGCACATTCATATTATTTCAATTTCTAAACAAGTTATGTTGTATTAAATAATGTATTATCATTATACTTGATGGCAGTATGTGACGTATTAATCGCCGCACGTTGATGCCTTAAGTGTCCAGTAACGAGCTGACGTTTTATCAGATAAAATTGCAACCTTGCGATCCGAGGAAGGATATTATAAGTAGACTTCGGATTTTAGGTAAAAACCTATTTTAATCCTTAAGTGATATATGGACGAAAACTTGTATATGCATGTTTCATAAGTGACTATACCTAAAACTGTTACTTTTATAGGACCTAAAAGAGCCTATTTTTACGTTAGAGCCTAATATTGCCTTTTTGCTTGTTTTTTCCTCTAAAGTTCAAAATAAGTTATTTTTTGCTATAAATTCTAGCATTTATTTTCAGTTCGTATTAAATTTTTAGCTCGGAATGTGCAGTACATGACCATTTGTGACGTGGTTAAATAGTAGGGAATGTTTCGTCTTCAGTAGAAAAATTCTTTGGAATTCCCAAGAAAATTTAGTGTTTTTCTCCCGACTCCCACATCCAATAATAATAAAAAAAAAAAAAAGTTCTCTGAATTACTAAGGAATACAAGGGGTTGATATGCTAGCGTGCGTAGCTCCTGGGAGCAGGGATTAGGTTTTCACCGTTATGGTAGTAATACAGGCCCTAGTAATAGGTCTATAATTCTGTGCACCGAAGGCCTATATCCAGTGCTTTAGTTGGAAAATATTTTATGGGGGTACTCACCTTACTTCAAAATTTTCCATATCGCCTCATAAAAAGAGTTTTAAAAAACCGAGCATCTTATCAGGATAGCCAACATGCAATCTAAGGAGAAAGTAATTATTGCAGAAATGCGCACGAAGGTGAAGATTAGAACGCATATCTATTGCGAATTTAATAGTGTTTGTCATTATTAACAAATACACTCTGGTGAATCGGACATTTAATAAGTATTTTAGGACAATATCGTTCCTGTACTGCCAGTACGACGTACCGGAGCACATATTTTTCCCGGTATGGTAGAAGGAAAATAATTTTATACCGGTACGCAGTACCGGTGCGTACCGGCCCAACTAAAGCACTGCCTATATCTGTGTTTTATCATGATTACTGATTAATGATGACTTCAATAAATATAATATTCTGCATTGCAATTGAGATATTTCAGAAAATTGGCAACTTAACGATTTTATAAGAGACTATTTTACGATTTTTAGAACCTATTTTCCAATTTTTAGAGACTATTTTAGGCACCTAAAACAGCATTTTAGCGACCTAAAAATCCGAAGTCTAATTATAAGATAAACGACCGTGACTGTTATATATAAAACACTCGGCGTATGAGTAGAATAGTCAATGAAAATATCAGCTCGACCGAAGCAATGGTTCTCAGCAAGCAAAGAACATACTCAACAGACATCTTTGGAACATTTTTTTTCCATTTTTTCAAGTTCTGTTCCGACTAAAGCTTCTGGTATATCCATTCTGTCAAAGTAGTCTCTGATAGGATACGAGGTCAAATGTTGATTACTTTCTAATTTTTTTATATAAACTATAAAAACCTTATTTTATTTTCTGCTTGATGATTTCTTTTTTCCCCCAGTAATCAGATTATTCGGTACAATGGGGTGTTTTATTTGGGACAAAGCCTCTAAAATCGGGACTGTCACGATTTTCTCAGGACCTATGGTCACCGTACTTATACTGCAAGAACAGTTAATGGACATTTTAACATTTGTTTTAAAAAGCCTATAGAATATCCAACAGAATTGATATTTCCTGAATTTAATGTTATGACTGTAGAACAAATTTATAAGCTCACACTTTTAAATTACTTTCACAAATACCGTAATGAACACGTATCGGATTCTCATGACTACAATACTAGAAGAAATAACACATTGCCTTTAATATAACCAAAAGACTTCACCTCTTCTGGCTCTAAACATAGCAATTATTTTGGTCCAAGGCTCTATAACTCTATGATTAGATCACATCCAGAAAAAGTAAATATGAACAGAAAAAGATTCGATAAGTATATCAAAAATCTTATTTCATAATTTATAATTTACTTCACTCTGTAATTAGTAGACAGTTAAGGAACCATTTTATTAGTTATGACTTATAACTCAGGATTTCAATTTTGTTCTTCCCACTTTTCGTTTTTGTTTTTCTTTTTTGTTCTTTCTTTTTTATTATTATTTTTCTAGGTATTGATTTCAAATTAGTTATATTTCCTTTATGTATTTGTATTTGTGTACTAATTCTGTAAAGTAAATGGCTTGAACTGTGCCAGAGCACGAGCGCTTACTCATTCGGGTGGTCTTGTGTTGTATAAAATTTATTCATAAGTATTTACAAATATGGAACTTTTTTCTCGAGTACTACAGCTTATCTGATCATCTCTTACCCTCACTGAACGTAAACACAGAGGAGTAGATACACATGTACGCACATGTAAACAGGGTTGAGTAAATAGAGTAGCGTTGCTATCTACACTAACGGAATATTAATCAATCTGGATGCGAACATTTGTCCCTAGGTACACAGTCGGGCCAAAATCATAAATGAGTGTCCATGTTTATGCTTTGTGTCAATTATTTCTGGTGTTACCTTCTAAATATCAAATGAAGCGGGTTCGATCCCCCCCCCCCAAGGTTCATTGAATTTATGTGTGCGTAAATGCGACCACCATTCGCATTACTTCCGTACAGGACCACCTCACTTTCCACAACTTGCATATTAAAGTGCGAAAAAAAACTTTAGACCCCACGGTCATAACCTTTTAAATTTTGCATGGAATGTTCCCTATTGAAGCATGCTTATAGCGACGGTTGTACTCAAGTCTGAAATAAGACTGATCGTTTGAAAGTACGTAGGCTAAAACACTGTGTTCCAAGCATTCGTCAACATACATCTTCAGGAAATCGTAATAAGGATAACTAATAACTCTTTATTTGCAGGTAAAACATAAATAATTAATTATGCAAACTTCTTATATTTTTCTGAATTATGTGATCTTTCATTGTTCTAGCAGTCCAACCCGTTGGGTACACCAGTTCTGGTCTATATGATTATTTTATTATGGATTGTTAAATAGAAGTATTAATTTTGGAGTTTGAAGGCATTTATTTTGATTAATAATACAAACATTTTACATTATTATTAAAGGCATAATAAATACTGAGTGAAATTTGGACTTTTTCTATTTATCTAACCAATCTATTCCTAATTACAGGGAATTACTCACTGAAAATTGATCAGAAGAAAAACTTCACGGTGAGTTCATTGATACACACAGTTACTTCTTCTCTTTCTTCTCTTTTACTCTAACGTTTTAAATTAAAATAAATCTCTTCATTCCTTCAATGATGCATAAGTATTGTGAAATTAAAATTAATTGGATTATAGAAGGAAAAATCTATTAAAGCAGAATTTCATAAAATTGAAAAAAACTAAGCAGATGAGTAGAAAATCCTCGGAAAAGATAATGCAAAAAGTCTAGAGCTTTTTTATAATTTAATTGAACCCTTATTAAAGTTAATAATCTTGCTCATTTAATAAGGCTGTATTGAAAATCGTATTAGTTCTTTTTTAAGTAAGCAAATATCACTGTTTTTGTTTTAATTCAGACTCAAGCGTTTGCTAATTAATTCCACCTTAGCCCCTGTGAATAGAAGGGGTTGCAGTTAAAATGACGACCTCCCTCTGATCGGCAGAAAACTTGCTCATCCAACTTCACAGACCACATCGACATCAGCACTTTTTTTGCTCAGTGTCAAGTTTAATTTCTAGCCGATTTCCAGGCTGTTTCTGCTTCTCTGATTTCATTATTTCTGCTTCCACAACTACCGAACTCTGCTAATGTTTTACTTTGTCGCCTGAAGTATTAAAATCATACCTCGGTCCAGAAAAGTAGACGTCATGAATATTTTTATACCAGGGATTTCCAACTGGCAAGACCTTTCCTTGCAGCTAGTGAATCATTTTGAAAAATATAGTATTTTAATATACTGTAACAAGGGCTCGTCGGGGTTTGAAAATAGGACACTTGTCTTATGAGTGAAGAAGGAAGGTTAATTTAGAGGGCCGTGTCGTTTTGTCGAAGCTTCGCGGCATTGTGACAATACTTTTTATTAAAATGTATTATATTTTTCAGTAACTATTCAGTTTTAATAAAATTTTATTTCTTCATTTATTTATTTATGACATATCAAACATACAAAAACCATAATTAAAATTTTAAACACTGAAAATTTTAAACGTAAAAAATTACCAAAAAATCCATTTCAAGTAACTAATTTTAATTTTTAATTCCAATGTTTTATTGCCTAATTTACCGAGCCAAGCGAGGTCTTGCTTAAGTGGACTGTTTAATATTTCCTTTGTTTGTCTGATTAATTGTTCGATTTTCTTCCAATTCGATTTTTCGTTTGTTCGATTTTTAAAACGTTTTGTTCGAGTTCCTTCCAATTTGTCATGACTGTGGCTTGAAGTATTTAAAAATAACGTGTAAGTGACTATTTATTTTTTATTCCGTTTCCAGATGGTGGCCATTTTAATGGTTACGTTTATGTTTCCTGTAATCTCCAGTTTCTATCAACCATTCTAACATCGATTTTCCAATGATGCACTAACCACTTTTGTACGATATATACTATTATTTTACAGACTTGAATAATTCTTACTTGATATATTGTACGCAATGAAAAAGTATTATTAAGTGCCACTATGGTACTTTATGAGATTGTGTGTGGGACGGGAATGTCTGTCCGTCTGTCCGTCCGTCCGTGTGTCTGTACGCGCGATAACTGAAGCACGCTTTATCGGATTTTCATAAAACTTGGTATACGCATTTATATCGTTCATGGGAAGAAATCTATTTATGGTAATATATCAGAAAGAATTTATCAAATGCAAATCAGTTATCATGACAAAAACATTGTTTAAGAGTGTTCATATACGGCTTGGGAAGTTACAATACAGTTAGCTATGAAAAAATAACACTATTCCTTTACATATGCTTATCTAACTACACCGTTAAACTGAGCTAGGTGAACGAGATGGTAACGTCTTGGATTTACATTTTGGAGGTCCTTGGTTCTAATCTCGAAACCGGCCAATCTAATAATTATGGTTTGTTTTTGTATTTTTATGTGAGTGTGCGATTGTCAAGATATCACAGATCTTTATTGTTCTGTTGTTGTTGCTTTACGATTTTAATCTGATTTGTTCTTCCATAAGCCCTGCTTTAATGAAATAGTCTGGAGCTTAACTTGGAAATCTTTCTTTCTTTATCGTAGTTTCACCTCTCCCTTTTAGGATTTAAGCGACCCAAGCCGCCCGGGCCTTACAGGACCGCGACCTGTCGGAAGAGGGATTATCTTTGGATCACACACATACTTTTTTGACCATACAAGGACATGGAGGGCCTCCCCGGATGAGTGATCAGCCCAATGCCGGGTAACTTGGAAATCAATTTTTTAAAAGACCTTTCTTCTGCATATCATAATTGCAATTATAACTGACTAAACAAAAGCATTCTGGCCCTTTGTTACATCAGTTTACCTGATTTTATTTCAATTAGAGTTAATACCAAAAGCTAAACCTCCTTTTACATTTCCAAAACAATACACTGACAGACATTAATAATTACTCTGATATTCTGTGTGGATATATTTCATGCCTTGGTATACTCGTATATGTATGTGGGTGTGTGTATACGTTTTACCAGACACGTTAAACAGAAATTTAAATAAAGTCATTATCTTCAATTTGCCTTTAGTGTACAGTCTCGTTATCAGAATCGATTCTACTTGAGTATAATTTGATAGCCCATAATAACAGTTCGCTAGTTTCTATGGTACCACATAAAACTCACTTGCATTATAGCCGATGATGACGTAATAAAAAGTTCTTCCAAGTGGAATATCTAGCAGGGTGCTTTGGATTCATGATATTGAACAGTAAACAAGGGACGTTAATACGCTGGCATTTCCCTTGAAGTTATAAGAGCCCTTTCAAAATTCCTCGGCTAGAGTTCGATTACACAGTAATGGCCAACACAGCAAAACCATATTGTGCTGAAACAACAGAATATAGCACAGGACCGTATCTGCCTTTAAAGGTCATATTCATGAGCAAGAATTTGGATTACGACTTCCTAAAGTGAACTTTCTTATCAAAGTTTAACTTTGTAGAAAGTGCTATTCGTTGACTTCATTTTTGAGACTTCAATATTGACTTTATTAAGTCGAGAAGTGACGAGATTGACCTAATGCTAAAAATCTTAACCACAGCCCTCTAAACGAATTAAGTTTTCAAATAGTTGGAATAGAGTAGGCATTGCACAAAGCAAGGTATCAAGCAAATTAGTATAAGTCTCTGCTAACTTAACTTAACGAATTAAGATTTCAAATAGTTGGAATAGAGTAGGCATGCACAAAGTAAAGTATCAAGAAAATTAGTATAAATCTCTGTTTTACGCAATATATTAATATTTATAAGACTCTATAAATATATTTGGCTAAACCTGGATGTAAATTTATTTTAGAACTGTACAGACGAGGACCGAAACTGGAGTTATGAGATAGACCAGCAAAATTGAAACATTTTGCTTTTACTAGTTTCATTTCGTCTTGTGCTGTGTTCATGTGGAACAGCTAGGAATTTTATCTTATTTTATTCGCAGAATATTTTAATAACGAATACATATAAATTTGGTCAATGTTAGATACAAAACTCGGAGTAGATTAATTGAGTTGAGTAGTCCAGCCACTTTTTACTTCCTCTGCCGGTTCCATAGGTAGGCCTACTACAGGTAGAGGCAGTATTGTGTTCAACCCGGAATTCGAAGTAGAGATTGTAACATAAATGCACGTTTTGATGTTCCCTGAATCCAAAAAAGCTATTTTCAGAAACTTGTCTACGTGTGTACCTGTGAATAGACTAGATCAAGAACGAAAAGTCATATACAAGCAAAATTTTGTTTTATCAAAACATTTCAATTTTTCGCGATTTTCTCGAAAACGGACCTACCGATTTTGTTTAAATTTTATACATCAGGTGCTTATACTAGGAGCTAAATCTTTTATTTGAAAAATGTTTTTGTAAAAATTCTCTGAAGCTACCCACTGTATCTGGAAACTCAGTAATTCGTTATTCAGGTTGAAACAACTGAATATGGACTATTGTTTAAATTTCTTACATGAATTCCATAATATGCATGAAATATTATATTATATTATATTATATTATAGATATATTATAACAGACTATATTAAACTAAGAGCTAAAACTTTTCATTGGGTAGAGGAAGTTATGTGTATCACATCAGACTTTTTAAACAGATTTTGACTATGAAATAATAAAATAAAATTAGCAATAAGGCCCTCCCATACCTTTGGTCAATGAATTTTGAAATTCTACATGGTAAATATTAGGGTTTCAGGTCAGTACTATGCGTTTCGTAGACGGGGAGAAATTAAATTTTGATAGGAAAAAATTAATTCATGATGTTGCCTTCAAAAGTAATATGATTGTACCGTAATCAATATTATTTCTATACTTTCAGAGCCCTATGTGAACACTGTTTGATAATACCGTTGCCATAGAACGGGGATTTTTAGGGATAAAAATTAAAAAATTACTCTTTGGAATTCTCTTGTGGTTTACAGCCTTAAAGCTATATGTGTACCAAATGTCAAGTTTCTAGCTCATCTGGAAGTGGACAAACATTAATGTCAGTGAGTGAGTCAGTCAGTCAGTCAGCCAGCTACGTGCTTTATATTATAGGGATAAGAAAGGTAGTTTTATTCTTGCTTATACATCGCTTATACATTCAAAATACGTTTTCTCCCACTCAATTTTATACCCATTTTAACATTTAACAAGAAGTTATTCTTATATTTCGTAACTCGAATCGTCTATTCGACAAAAGTATAATGTTACGCAGAAATAAAATATCATGGTCTTTTAAAAAATTCCCTGATCCTAGGTGTCAACTGCATTATAATAATCGTAGCTGACAAACTTAAAAAAAATCCAGCAATAACAATTCAGTGCCCAGAAGCTACCACTTTGAAATTGCCCCGTGTCTGAGTGGTCGGATCGAATGAAATCCACACGGGTCACTTACCATTAAAGTCATTATTAATAATAACTGTAAGTGCAGCTCGTTCGCTGATAACCAACGTATCTGTGTATGATTGGAAAAGATGCGTTGGGTCGTGAAAAATTCACCATGCAATATTTTTAATGTAAATTAGTATAGTTTCGCTGTGAAGCAGAATGCATTCGTGCAAAAAATTCCAGTTCGGTAATATTATATATATAGGCCTATATATATCATTCGCATGGTAGAACAGGGAACAAAACATGAAATTCTAAATAATGTGTATTCTGTACGTTCATTGAAGTGATAACGAAATGCGTTATGAGTAAAAAAAAAAATCACAATTTTATTATGGATTCATGAACCACAGATTATTGCCTCTGTTGGACATTACATGAGAATATTATAGGAGAAAAATCCTCTGACACTGGGATTTGAACCCTGGAGACAGTCATAGGAGAGAGGTTTCATCTAGCGATGTGAAGTGAACTCTGGCTTTGCTCTGTTGGTAGAGCATTGGCACGGAGAGCCGAAGGTCCTGGGTTCAAATCACAGTGTCAGAGGTATTTTTCTCCTATAATATTCTCATAATCTTAATAATTCATAATACTGCTAGTGTTAAAATCAGTAGCCTACAAGATATGAAGTAAATAACAGAAAACTGATGGTTCATTTTGCACATTGTTGGATATGTTGTTAGTTCTCGGATAATGTATCATATATTCTTAATATTAAAATATTTGTGCATATTTTATTAGTTTTTCACATTTTAACAGCATATTTCTGACATAATATTGTACATATATCTGTTAATTCAAACTCTTACAGCATATTTTGCTAAGTGAATGTTTTGAGAACCGACTGTACACTACTTGATGGCACATAAAAGAGCAATGTTTTCGGAATTTATTGCATATAATAATAAAACTACGCTTCACTTTATTGGTTTTCAATTTACAAAAAATTGTTGCATTGATCTTGTTTCTAAGAAGTTTTGAAATGTAACCTAATTTATAATGTAATTCAGCTAACAAAAGAACGTAAAGCATTAGCATTTTTAAATGATTGAGAATCCTTTCTTTTTTCTGGAGCATATTTTACAAATTTTAGAGCATATTTGTGTGCGTATATGTGTTCATGTGTTCATAGAACTGAAGGTGCGACACATGTGGTAAATTCTTCACTGAAGAAGCGAGGAAGAGATTGGCAGAAGAACCAAAAGTGGGATTTTTCAAATTTCCGGGATTCTTCAATACATCTAACGCACGTGTATTACATACTACTTTTTCTACGACAGCGAATAGGACTAAGAAAATAATTCCGATAATTTTTTAGCTGTCCAAGATGGGATACATAATATACCGTACTTGGAAATATGTTGGCAGCCCATTATTCAATACAGTACATATATTTCTAGGTGAATTTTATTGGCTGCGGTACGCATAATATTAATTTAGATTACCTAAAAAACCTCCAACTGTTGGTGGCTCAATAAATACACACAAACACTGCCTTCCACTTTCATTCACTAACTGAGAAAATGGGATTTGGTTGCTACTGGAAAGAGGCCTAATTGCTTTCACCAAATCAAGAAACAAGCGAAGACGAACTACAGAAACACTTCACTCGCAAATCGCTTTCTGTGTTTCCACATAGGGGTTCGAATCTCGATAATGTTCCCCACACCTCCTAGATTCTTCTTCTCCCGTATTGTTTATTTGTATATAACAAAAACAGTTACCTCCAACCCGTCCATACGGCACTACAATATAGTATAAATGCTTCCTGTTTTACTTTTAATATAGTGTTAAAGTGCCGCCGGCGTGGTCTTGTGGTTAGCGTCGCTGACTAAAAATCCGTCGGTCCGGCTTCGATCCCCGGTACCTCCTCGGATTTTTCTGAGGTAGACAGGTCTGGTAGGGGTGCACTCAGCCTCGTGATTCAAATTGAGGAGCTGCTTGATAGAGAAGTAGCAGATCCGGTCATGGAAACCACGATTAACGGCCGTGGGTGTCGGCATGCTGACCACATGCCCTCCAATCCTGCCATCTGCCCATGGGAGATGACGCAGCGGTCAGGTGGTAGACCTTGTCCCTCCAGGGATGTACCGCCACGGATTTTTTTAGTAGTGTTAAAGTCGAGTCTTATAATATAGGCTTTATTTAGCTACAGTAGAACTTAATAACAGTTGATAGTAGAAAAATCTAAAACGACATTATTTCATGAAATGATTTAAGACTAGTTCCACAATCCTTTATAAACTGACAATTTGCATAATCCCTAAAAAAACTAAAATCTGAAGACGTATTTTTAGGTACAGCCCACTTATACTAAAAGCTACTGTATCTGATACAACATGAAACTATTTAAGCACTGAGAAAGTTATTAATAACTCGTCTTAAGTTCTTCTTTAAGGAAATTTTTCTCAAAGAATGACACTTAATTACCAACAAATTCCCTCTTTCGAGGCGAGTGAAATTTTAAGTAAAAGGATATTATGTGTGTATATATTTTTATTCTTTAATTTAGGATAACTAGACCTATGAAGTCTTCCTTCGGAAGAGAAATAAAGTCGTCTGTTCTGTGCTGTATATTTACATATTATACTAAGCAGTCCAACACCCCGAAGAGGGTACTGGATTAAAATTACAAATATGTACTGTAATGTCCTACCCCTTGCTTTCTCTTCTATTGGGTCCAGCATCAGCAGAACTATACACATTTGTGATACCTTGACAATCGCATGCTCACATAAAAATACAAACAAACAAAAATGTAAATTGAACTGCTACTAGTTTAGAACAAGGGACCTCCAGAATGCTAGTCCAATATGTTACCATGTCACCTCGCTCAGTTTAAAGATAGAGTTTGATAAACATATGTGAAATAATAGTGTTATTTGTAATAGCTAACTGTATTTCTAATTCCAAAGCCGTATATGAATACTGTAAAACAATGTCATGATAACTGATTTGCATTTGATAAATTCCTTCTAATATATTATCATAAAATAGGCACTAAATTGGGCTTTACTCCGGTACCTGTCAACTGATTTGGTTCAATAAGCTTCTTTCCATGGATGTTATAAATGCGTATACAAAGTTTCCTCAAAATCCGATGAAGCGTAGGCTATTTGAGTTATAGCGCCTTCTTGATACATTACCATAAAAAGTCACTAAATTGGGCAATATTCTGGTACCGGCCAACCGATTTGGTCCAATATCAATAGACGTCTTCTCTCGGACATTATAAATGCGTGTACGAAGTTTCATGAAAACCCGATAAAGCGTATTTCACTTAAGTTACCGCGCATTTTTAATACACACTGAATTGGGTTTTACTCCGGTACTGGTAAACCGATTTGGTCCAATATCAACAGGCGTCTTCCCGTGGACATTACAAATGCGTATACCAAGTTTCATTAAAATCCGATTAAGCGTATTTGAGTTATCGCGCGTACAGACACACGGACAGACAGACAGACGGACGGAAAGACGGACAGTCATTTTCCCGTCCCCCACACAATCTTATAAAGTACCATTCTGGCACTCAATAAAGACAGACTGTATCCTCATTTTAATTATCGGAGTTGATTGTTTCAATATGTTAAGTATGTGCATAAAATAAACGGAAGGAATTATTTGTAGACACAGAAGGAAGACAAAAGATACAGGGAATATCGCTGGAGGGAAGTTAAAACAGCAATAACAACGCGCTCGCTACGTTATTAGTCTGCGGAACACAAAAACACGCCGAAATTACATTCCACAAAGCCTAAATGAAGCAGTTCTGTATTTAACACGTGGTATTCCTCATTCCATCCCTTAGGGTTCATTCCTCAAGTTCATCGCTTTCTTTCTGTACGTATTTCCTTAATGCCTACATTTCAACTGATAAGATTTCCTTTTCCGATGTCGTCTTATTTCCTTTACTACTCCTATTCGTATTGTGTATTTGTTAATACTTTCTTTTAACATACATCTGTAAGTCCTTCCTCAAATCCATTCCTTTTCTATCTTTCCCTTCTTCATTTGGGTCAGCGGAGTAGCCAGAAAATAAATTCCTTGAGGGTCAAAAGTGACGGGAGTTTGAAGGTATAGAATATCCCCCAAAAATGTGGGTTTAGGGGCTCATCCCCGGAAAATTTTTAAATACCGAACTAATGAAAATAACATTTTACGCTATTTTAGCACTGAAAAACTAGTTAGGAAATTTGCTTGCTACACTCTAAGAAATGCGAACTTAAACAAGAAATCGTTGCCCAAATTATAACACTTATTACTATTTATAAGAAAAGTTAAAAACACACGGAACAGTGGAAATAATAGGCCTACACACAAAAGATAAGTATTTTATTATTAAATAAAATATTTAAGATATAAAACTTGACAAACTAACTACCTAATTCCGTGGCGATAACATCCCAGGAGGGACAAGGCCTACCACCCGAACGCTGTGTCATCTACCAGAGGCAGACGGCAGGATAGAGGGCATGTGGTCAGCATGCCGACACCCACGGCCGTTAATGGTGGTTTCCATGACCGGAGCCGCTACTTCTCTATCAAATAGCTCCTCAACTTGAATCACGAGGCTGAGTGCACCCCTACCAGACCTCCCTACCTCAGAAAAATCCGATGAGGTACCGGGGATCGAACCCGAGCCGACGGATCTGTAGTCAGCGACGCTAACCACAAGACCACGCCGGTGGCCAATATTTGACAAAATGGGGTTTAAATAACAAATAAAATTTTAGGTTATGATTTCGGGGAGGGTCCGGACCCCCTGGACCCCCCCTTCTCTACACCAGTGATTAGGGTTATACACAAGTTATTGATTTTTCATTTACATGCTGTCCATAAATGGCAATCCTAACTTGTGGATAAACAATCCTCACATTTTATATAGAGCACTCTGTTCTTATATAATTTTTAAGGTGACAAATTTATACGTCAGTAGCAGTGAAAAGATTAACCTACGGGCGATTGTAGCCACACATATCAATATCACATTAAAAATCGACATATTATTACAATTATGCCCGGTTTCTATAAACTCGCGAAATACGTATGGGTAAATTCTCCAATGGACAGAATTTACACAGGGATAACTTTTAAAAACTCTAATAATTTAAAGATAACAATCACATAACTTACACTTGTGGCGGGTTTCTAGATAAATGTCCTCTGGGTAAATATGAAAATGACAGAAAAAATGTTCCTACAAACTCGGGCTAGATCTTACCAAGGTAAATCGTCGGGTTAATTAATCCTTTCATGGATGGCTGGATAAAATTTAACCTCTCATAGGATCAATAATAATTTAAACAATGAGAATCAAAGCCTTCTGAATTAAATTAACTGCACAACTCCAAGGCCTTCCTCATTATATCACTGTGGGTGATTAGGGACTAATTTGCCCATGGATAATTTACCCATAGGTATTTCAACAAATTATTCAAAGTGGCGTCTCTTGTGATATAGAGGATATTTCTTAAGCATTTTGAAGGACTCTCTATGTATTCTACATAATCATTTGTATAGCCAGTATTGATTGTTCTTGTTCTATTGTTTTTATTGTTTAAAATCTTTGTTTTCTTAGGTTAGATACAACTAGTTAAAAAAAAATCTTGCCTAAATAATATTAAGAATTTATCATATTTTGTATTCTGGATCTTTATGGTCACCTGAAGTGATCTTTCATGGATGGCTTCTATTATATATATATATTGTATAAATATACTGTATATATATAAAATAATGAGTTTCGGGGAAATAATACAACAAGAACAAATAGCGATCAACATAATGCACCAAATTAGCAACGGTAGGAACAGCTGTATTGCTTTTCTTTTGTCTTTTCATATTTCCATGTTTCTGGAGGGGAGCAGGCACCCCTGTCGACATCACCACCTGAATGGAGTTACTAGCGACGTAGTTACTACATCCACCTCCCAATCACACTTTCCCGGTGCGTGGATTCTCCCCCAGAGACGGTTTCTCTATTTGTTTTGCTCCTGTTTTTATGCCTCCCTCCACACGTTTTCAGGGTGCACTGAGCCACGAATCTTCTCGCTCTTAACTTGCTAGCTTCTCTCATCTCATTCGTGTGCAACCAGTACTTTAATTATATAGCTAACAACTAATATATTAAAATCTTCTTTCGTAATAGAATCAGGTAAACTGATGTTACAAAGTGACAGAATCCTTTTGTTTAATCAGTGATAATTGCACTTATGATATGTAGAAAATAAGGTTTTTTTATCGTTTCCCCCGAGTTAAGCTCCAGATCGATTCATTAAGCTCTAAAGTTTGATAAGCATATGTGAAGGAATATATGGGTAGTGTTATTTGTCAAAGCTAACTGTATTGCACCTTCCAAAGCCGTATATGAACACTGTGAAATAATATGTTGTTATGAGGACTGATTTGCATTTGATAATTTGTTCTAATATACCATACAATAGGCATTAAATTGGGCATTAATCCGGTACCGGTCAGCCGATTTGGTCCAATATCAATGTGCTTCGTCCCATGGACGTTATAAATACGTATATCAAGTTTCATAAAAATCCGATAAAGCGTATTAGAGTTATCGCGCGTATAAGCACACGGACGGACGGACAGATATTTTCTCGTCCACTATACAATCTCAAGGCAATTAATAATCAAGTGCTATTGCTTGGGGGGTAGCGAAAAAGTTCCTCGTAAACAAAAATACAAAACTAGTACCATTTATAATGCTAAGCTCCTTGATTACTGCAAACCCTTATTTAAAACTCACAAAATCCTCCCACTGATATGTATTGATATTTTTTTGAAGCCGCCCTTTTTTGCTTATTCTTAGAGAAATCTGTTCAAAACCAGTTCAGACTATCATTTTTACAGCACGCGAAATAAATACAACCTAGCATTGTCGAAGCACTCTACCCATGTTACAACTGCTGGAGCTAAGCACTGTTCAAGTTTTGGCCCAAGACTATTCAATTCATTTATTACCAACCATCCTGATCTAAATAGCTTAAACAACAAACAATTTAGGTCTAAAATTAGAACATTTATATAATTATTACTTCTGTTATCTACTATTACTGTTATAACATTTTTCATATTAAACTTTAAAATTTGGATAGAACTTAATTTCTTTGTTTTTTTACTAAAATTTGAACAAATAAATTGTTATGTATTATTATTGTATTACCTCGTGCCTATGTATTGTAAATAGAACATGTTCTAACCTTTTATACATAATAATTTGTCATACTTCTCCAAATTATGTATTGTTTTAATATTTGTTTAGTATAAGTTTTTCTAATTTATTGAACTGAACCACCCCCGAACACAAGCTCTGCTTCTTCGGGTGGTGTATCAACTTTTGTATGTATTTTTCGTGTAATTTGGAACAATTAATTGTAATTGTAATAATAATATTAATAATAATAATTGTAATAATCTTTTCGAATTGTCTCCGTACTACTTATTTCTATATTCTCGTATAAAGGTATATCCCGCCTCACATCGCGTCAAAATAGTACGGTATGTAACAAGCCTATAAAGGCGTTTATTAAGACACGAGTATGTTTATGAAACGAGCAACGCGAGTTTCATTATTTTCATACGAGTATCTTAATTACCAGGGCCCGGGTTCTGACGACCCAAAATTGTTTGAAAAATGACCTATAAAATGACTGTAAATTTTAAAGAAAATGACTTAATAATTACAAAGAATGACCTAAAAACTTATATTTAATTTATAAAAATTATCATTGTGAACACAAAGATATAGACGAAATTGTAAATAGTTCTAAAAACTGTAAATGTATAAAGGATGTTGTAGGTCTAAAAAATTTGTTCTTGATTGGAACATTTGAGAAGAAAAGTAAGAAAATTGTTTTTAAAGTAGATTCTACTAAAATGTTCCATTATAGTAACCTAGTCATTTATTTAAAGTCAATGCCAAAAAAATGACAAAATATGGAAGCAAATGACACGAAAATGACAAAATAATGACGTAAAATTGAAATAAATGTCCTAAAAATATATAATTTCACAAAATGGCAAAAAATGACCTACTAAAAATGCATTTCTATAATCTGGAGGCCATGATTAGGATTTATCTACAAGTTGGCAATATCTAGGCAACATCAATAAAAAGATGACATGTCATTAGAATCCGGGCCCTGCTAATTACTAATATAGGAAAGTTACTTACGACTGTTTTTGTTCGACCATAATTAGTCTAAATGTTTAAATTCTGATATTTTAGATACACTCAAACAGCAACGAGCTTGCCATGAGCTTCGCGTCAACTGATTGTAGTAATTCTTGTCTTCTACGAGAAAAGGCAGGAAATGGCTTTCATCATATCGAAGCTACCTTATGGTTCTCTGTATCTGGTACCCTAAGATCCCCAGGTGGGGCGAAGGGGCCTCCAATGGAGGTTTCATTACCTATACTAATTTTGATATGCTTATTTTCCGAGAGAGGGCAGAGGGACAGGTGGTAAGCCCATCGCCTCTCAACCTCCCTCCGGAAACTAGGGTATTACTAGGACGTGAAAGGGCCGAGAAATTTAGTCCAGAGGCTCTAATTTAGGCTTGGAGTTCTTTTACGTGCCGTAAATCTACGACACGGGACCCCCAGCTTAAAGTCCCTCCCGGAGGACTCCGTGCCCGTGATTTTTACGTCCTGAAAAATCCATCGACCGCGGCCGGGTTTGATCCCGCGCCCTGCGGATCTAGAGGCGGTACCTTATGGTTGCTTTCTTGAAATCAATGGATTTTGACAACACGAATTGAATTAATTTGAGAATGGTATTAAAATTAACACGAACAAACTTGATATTATTTTAAATAAAGGCTATTTACTATGTAGTTTTCAGCTCCTCTTCTCAAGGTCTCAATCATAATAATCGATACCAAACAGATTTCGAAATGAAAAGCAGTGTCGAAATGAGTGTCCTTACGATACAGATGTAGTTACAGTTACGTCACACGTATTATAGTACGGTCGAACCATAGGAATTCCTATAGGAATGTGCTCAAATCCTATTATTTGTAAAATATCTATAATATAGCAATTTTTAATAAATGTAATATTATTTCTTTATTTAATTTATCATTTCCATTAAATTTTTCATTTAATTTTATGAATAAGAGTTTTTATAGAATAATTTAGGCCTATTTATGGAATATTGAATAGAATTTAGGCCTATAGAATTTATAATTTATAGAATAGTCAAGAATAAGTTATATATTTATTTAGATTAATTTTCAATAAAAGTTTGATAATTATATGTAACATATTTTAATGTACCATGAAAAACAATGTATTGTGTAATGAAAATATAATTAACTAACGTAATCCTAGTCTATGTAAAAGTGGGTCAATTTGTTTGCTTGTTGCCTCCTTTTCTCATCTGAACGTTTTAACAGAGATATACCAGACAATAGCAAATCATATCACCATAGTGCGGAAAGATCTCCGAGATAAGTGATTTTAAATTCCCATGCATTAACCTTATCGTCCTTTTCTAACGTTTAAGCAGAAAATTTATAAGAGTTTCTCTATAAAAATATAATTTTACTTCCTCCCAGAATCCTTCTAAGCTACCTTAATTATTAATTTAACAACAGTAGTGAACCGCTAATTAAGCCTGTAACTGTCGCCAGTGTGTCAGAATTTTGTCCTGCAGGTAATCTTTTTTATGCCTATAAACTAATAGAAACGAGACTGTGGAATTTATACATATAAATTCAATAGTCTGGGGCGGGACCGAAATCGTGAACTTGGGGGTAAAATAGGTCAATATAGGTTATTACCGACTGTTCTTTCCATGCCGAATTATTTCTTTTGAAACATCCTGTACATCTGCTGGTATTTGAACCTGACATTTCTTAAGAGAAATGAATTCTTGACTTTTCTCTCAAAAGCTTCTGAATGTTTGACATTAGGAAATGTACGAAGCTTGAACTTAAAATCAGCGCTTTTTCAGGTGTAAAGTATCTAACGCACGTCAGTAAAACACGGAATAGCTATATGCAGCTACCACATTTCTCATCATCTAACAACGATTTCTAGTCTAACATTTCCACTAGTACTAGTCGTATTTGCTTTGACACGGCCCCTTGTAAATACAAAGTCAGTTTCCTTGGAAACAGTGTCTCGCTTCTTATCAAAACTTATCCGCCCCTTGCTTTCCAAAGCCATCTGTGTACAAGTTTCTGTGCTCTGTGAACTGAATACCAAACTTACTTAGTTTTTCTCTATGAGAATCCGTATCAGATCGTAGAAGCCATTCAGCTCTTTGCTCCGATGTTTTGCTTTCTTCTTCCGGTTACCTTATTGGCTGGAAAGTATGTCACGTATTAATGAAACTGGATGAAATCCTTCTTTTAGAACTTCTGTGTGACAGCAGAACAGGAAACATCTTTAAGTTGAAAGTTTTAGTAAAGATAAATAGAGCTTTTCATTACAAGCTTTTAGTAGAATTGTTTCTATGCTTTGAATGGAAACCGTCACTTTATGCTTTGAGAAATTCACTCTCCCGAAAGAAGTAAACCCACGGGCGATCCATACACGTATCTTCCCTTGGGTCCCTTAAGACTCCGATATCGGCATTCAAGTAAAGTGACCATGCCAGGAGAAACACAAGCATAAGACGGAAAAATAAATTTCCTCATTTGAATGGATTCACCTTCAGCAGAAAATTCTGAGAATTACAAACAATAAACCACCTATAACTAAAAAAAATTACGTTATGTGTTAAGTCTCTGCTCAGTTCTCATGATAACAATATTGTTAGCAGTGTTCATATAGGGCTTTGTAAGTTACAATACACTGGCTTCGACATTCTAGTGATAGAAATAATTTCTTTAAACCGAGCGAGATGGCCGAGATGGTAACGTCTTGGACTCGCATTCGGGAGGCCCCTGGTTCAAATCCCGTAACTGACCAATTTGACGTGGCTTTTTTCATGATTTCCCTAGTCGTACAGGCAAATGCCGAATTGGATATGCACAATCATAAATCATCCTCGGTATTTCATTCTATAACAATTCCATTTAAACTAATATGAGTTGAAATTGACTCCATAAAATACACCCTTAATGTTTATTTACTTCCAGAAGAGGTAGAAATCTGAGAATTGGCAGACATACAACTTTTAGCTTTAACTGAGATGAGTTAAAATTTTTATATTTTTACCCCGAAAAAATTGTAAACTTTTCCCGCAGTTTTAAAGGTCTTTTATGGCTAAACGGTAATAGGCTATAATGCAGTCTAAATATACAGACTTTATCTCCGATACGATGTTAGTTCATTTAAAAATATACCTTTCCCGAGAACCTCAGTGGGGGGGTCTGGGGGCAGATGACCCAACGAGCGAAGCGAGTCATTATATATAGGTATACTCTATGGAATTCTTCCGAAATCTGATAGAAAATGTTACTCTTTCCGCCAACACAGGTTTCATCAGAAATTATTATTCGGCACGAGATACTATAGAGCTGGTAATTTTGAGACAGGGTGTGGCGTACAGGTGAGGGAGTGCTCTACATGTGTCCATTACGTTGGATTACAAGGGGCAGCACGCACGATTACCCCAGCATGGGGTGTGTCCTGTAGAAATTATCTGGATACCTTCTACAGCATAACGATACATGAAGTGAAGTTCTGATTTCTACATGGTGATAATAATTCAGAATAATAAAAAGAACGCACCTTTGCTCTCGCTCTCGCTCTCGCTCTCGCTCTCGCTCTCTCTCTCCCTCTCTCTCTCTCTCTCTCTATATATATATATATTTAAAGTGATCCCTATACAGGCCATGGAAGCCCGGAAGGTTCCAGGAGGTTGAGGCTCCCAGATTTTGGACATTCGGCACACGAAGGTGGTAAGGTTGTCAGCCATACGCACTGGCCGCCTTTACTCCCAGAATTGCTCCTGGCACTCATTTCTGTTAGAGGCTTAGTCGATCCCAGGGCCATAGTGCCACCAGAAGGATTAGGCCAATTAAAAACTCCAACGACCTTATCGGGGATCGAACCCGCGACCTTCCGGTTTGTAGCACAGCGCCTCAACCAGTATGCTAAGGCGTACCCCATATACATATATACGAATATATTTATAAAGTAGAGTGGTCTGTTTGTCCTTTATACAAATCTCGATGTAATTTTGCACACTTAGCTTTCAGAAGTGAAGGAACATGACTGTTATATTTCATTTTGAAAAAAAAAGAAGCATTACATGCCCTTATTCAACGACCTTAATACCACTTAACGTAATGTAATAGCCCGATGCGGTTGCTATACGTGGACAAATGACAGTGCATAAAAAGATTCCATTTTCCGAGAATAAATTATATTTCATTACTTAAGTGTGAGTAAAATTGTTGCCGGGTCGTTTAAGCTAGTTTCAAAAAAAGTTAAAACAACAAAGTAATGAAGAAGCAAATGGTAAAAAAATCCAATCAAACAAACAAGGAATTGGAGAAACAAGTGATTAAAAAAATAAACAATAAGGAGAGATATTAGCAGTAGGCCTACATATCTCGATTATATATTTAATATATCGAGATGTTTCAGGGATCCTAGCCAGGTTGGAAGTTATCATTTATCCACTTCAATCAGCTAGTGCTACTGGTTTTGCAAACAGTAGCAAACCTGTCTGTGAAAATCTCACCGGTTTCGAATCCCAATTACAAATCATAACATGTAAAATAGACTCACGATTTGATGCGCAGTCACTTCCCACCCCTAGTCCTCCCTGTTTTTCGCGAAGGCCGATAAACAAGGTTGATACATTGGAAAACCCTTCATTTGGCGATACTCAATTTCTACAAAAATATGAAACCCCTTGTCGGACTACAAAGAAAACAATTAACACAGTGATTAGGCATATAATTTATTTCTTGCTAACTTATTGTTAATTATGTGAATTTCCAATTTTTCTTCTAGATTCTTTTTCACCCTTTTAACACAAATTTGAGACAAACGACTGTATCCTGTAAGATATATTATCACTTTAAGGTTTAAACGAGCCTACAAGGGTAAAAAATTATCACATACAACACAATTTAGTTGAAAATTTAAATTTAAAAAATGGGTACAGAAAATGAATTTGAGTTAGAACGAACGAAATAATTAGCCAATAAGAGGAAAATGCAAAAGCAGTCGAAAGAGAAAACAAAACAAAAATAAAATTACAGAAAGAAAGGAATATTATATAAATGAATATAAATAAAACAGAAAAGCAGAAAAGAACAAATAAATGATAAGGCGAAAGGAAAGCTATAAGAGAGAAAGAGGAGATGTGATAGAAATAGAAAACAGAAAATATGTAAAAGTAAATATAAATGTAGCTAAGGTGCAGAGCAAGAAGCTACTGATGTCAACGACTATTTTGCTATGGGAAGTATCTAAGTTGAGAATATTATACGAGAAAAATACCTCCAACACTTGGATTTGAACCCAGGACCTTTGGCTATCCGTGCTCTACCAACTGAGCTAAGCCAAAGGTCCTGGGTTCAAATCCAATTGTCAGAGGGATTTTTCTTGCATAATATTTTCATGCAATGTACAAAAGAGACAATAATATCTGGTTCATGAATGTATATATATACTGTATATATATGTATATATATCCATCAGTATCTAAGTTATTCACGCCTTACCAAATACTGGCATCCATCAGGAATGATTAATGAATGGAAGGTTTTAAGACCGTCAAAGATGTTAGACTCAGCACTCACCTGGAACAAAGACAAAGGCAATTGTAAGCAAACATATTAACATTATGGTTCGAATCCACTCGAAAGTGTTTTGTCAAGCCTTAAATCATATAAACGTATTATCTCCAATTTGAGAAAAATATCCCAAAATAAAATGAAAGTCGATTTATGTTTAAAATTTTCTAAATTCTCAACATCACTAATCTTAACCATTACTGCACTTTTCGTATAAATAAACATATACAGCTTTAATATTTAGAAAGGTATTAGCCTACATGTTTCTGAATGACTACAGGCTTTTATTTTTGTCAGCCATCTCAAGCACTATGCACATTCACATATGCTTTAGTATTTAGAAATGTTTTTTTTGCACGACTTAACTAATTAGTGGTACTTACGAATATTGTTGCCGTGGATCGTAAGTTGACATTCCCACACGCAATCTTGTTGCTATGTGCGGTAAGAGTTTCCGTGCTGTTATGAATATTACGCCACACCTCATAATACAAGCCTTTATGGACTAAGCCCCCCAGCACAAATATTCGGTTCCCATAAACAACAACAAATGCTAATCACATTCTGAAATAAACATATATCTTCAAGAATGTATATACATAATATTTTCAGGTAATATCACAATTAATATAATTAAATTGATATAAATAATCATCGTGCAAAAAATAGCATGCTATACTCATGTCGTAAGCGCATAACGGATCTCGGAAAACTTCCTCGATCCGTATGCATGCCTTACAGCACTTGTATCGCAATATACTATTTCTAAATAACTATTAGAACCTAGGAACTAAGATAGGACTTGATGTGCATTTACTTCGAGAATTAATTGATTTTTCGCCAAATTTTACATTTGATAAAATCAGGTAACCTGATGTAACAAAGTGCCAGATGGAGTTAATAGGCCAATATCTGAAAACTTGTATTTTATATTCATAATAACTCCTATTCTTTACATCATACGTCATGCTTTTGTCTAATTAGTGATAATTGCAATTGTGATATGCAGAAAAGAAGTTATTTTTGTAATAAATCTCAGAGTTAAGCTCCAGATTGATTCATTAAGCAGGGATTACGGAAAACCTAAGATCTAAAGTGTGATAAGCATATATGAAAGAATATGTGGATAGTGTTATTTATCAAAGCTAACTGTATTGCAACTTCCAAAGCTGTATATGAAAAATGTAAAACAATATGTTGCCATGAGAAGTGATCTGCATTTGATAAATTCTTTCTAATATAGGCCTATTGGGGTACGCCGTAGCGTAGTGGTTGAGGCGCTGCGCTACAAACCGGCAGGTCGCGGGTTCGATTCCCGATAAGGTCGTTGATATTTTTCAATTGGCCTAATCCTTCTGGTGGCACTATGGCCCTGGGGTCGACTCAGCCTCTAACAGAAATGAGTACCAGGAGCAATCCTGGGGGTAAAGGCGGCCGGTGCGTAAGGCTGACAACCTTGCCACCTTCATGTGCCGAATGTCCAAAATCTGGGAGCCTCAACCTCTTGGAACCCTCTGGGCCTCCATGGCCTATATAGGGATCACTTTACCTATAGGCCTATTACCATAAAACAGGCACTAAATTGGGCATTACTCCGGTACCGGCCAACCGATTTGGTCCAAAATCAATAGGCTTCTTTCCATGGAAGTTATACATGCGTATACGAAGTTTCATGAAAATCTACTAAAGCGTATTCGAGTTATCGCGCGTACAGCACACAGACAGTCAGAAGTTCATACATTTTCCCGTCCACCATATAACCTTAGAAAGTACAATAATTGTAGCACTTAATAAATCCGAATTAATTCCACATATTGAACTCAGTATTTCCACCAAGCGATGCTAGGTTGTCCAACGGGAAATGATTTAAGTCAATATTATATTATTTTCCTAAGCTGCATTTTTTAACGACAGAAATAATTTATAAAGATTCCTCGTTCTGTCAGTTGTAAACTTGTCTCTCAAATTATTTACCTTCGAAAAAAATGAAACACTTCAGCTAATCCACTAGGGCGGTAAAGCAATTCCAAGTGGCACGATATGGTGATAGGAAGAGAGAGGGTAGATAGAGCGGATTAAAGAAAGAGAATGGCGTGAAAGAGCGGTGGAGAAAAATCATATCAACGCTGGCGAAGTGTTGAGTGCGCCTGTTGCCCCCGGGTAAGCAGCCCGCTCCCGCTGACTGCTCCATTGCTCTGTGGGAGAGATACGTGGTCACAAAGAAACAATATCGAAAACATGAATCATTATTAACACTTGCATACGTATGGCTGGCGTGTTAGAACCCGCAAAACACTCAGTAAATAAAAGAAAAAATCGGGTGCGTGGAACGACACGCGAAAGAAGTAAAACGTGGATTTTTTAATTTTTCGATTTTTTCAATTTTGGATTATTGGATATTTTCAATTTTGGATTGTTAGACTTTTAAAAAGTTTTGGGTTTACTGTATGGCTCTAACGATTTTCTTTAAATTTGCACACGGGTTGCTTAAACTAAGAGCTAAAACTTTCATTTGAAACAATAATTATTCGAAAAAATTCTCTGAAGGGTATTTATAAACCACCCACTCTGAATACGCGTACTTTGCAATACGACTTCTTGTAGGCTAATGGAAAATCGTACCAAAACAAAACTGTGTATTTGGGTTAGGTACCTTTTGGGGATGTGACACGAAGATTGGCGACGACTTTCTCTTATTTTTAAGGGGACTTTACATAAAGAAAATTTCGTTTGTCGCCATTTTCTCGAAAACGGCTCCGTACTAAGAGGCTAACTTTTGTTTGGGCAGAGGAAGTTATGTGAATTTTACATCAGACTTTGTATAAATAATTAAGCATAGTAATTAAAAACTCTCCCCTTTATGAATTATCTAAAATGTTTTTTCCACCTCTGTACTAGTGTTTTGAAAGACTTTGCTGAGTGCAATGCTGATTACAAATATTTATTTATTAGCGTAGATACATTGACGTAATGTCCATGTTCAGTCAAAGTTAAAAATAGTCATTGATTCATTGTTGAAATTGTTGATATTGTCTATATGATGAATGACTTGTTCTTCTTATTGGAATAGCACCAATGTAAATGGAAGGTGATATATTAATCAAGAATAACCATTTATGGTTTGGTAAAGAAATAACGGGCGATCCATATAAAACTGAACAGTTTTAAAGACTTATAATTTCCCTCTGGAAAGTAATAAAAGATTGAAATTTGGTTTTATGATCTCAGTGGCTTTGGGAGAATCGATATTGGTAATAATGTTTGTACTCCTACCATCCATGCATTGTTGCCTTACGACTATTGTTGTTTATTAGTAATTAGTTTTCAGTCTCTAGTTTTGCAGTCAGAAACGAAAATGCAGTTCTCAATTCAGCAGCGTGTTTTTCTTGTGAAAACATATTGGTGTACGAAGTCATTGATTGAAACTCAACGGGCATTTAGAAGACAATTCAATGTGCGCAATATTCCAACAAGGGCAACAATTTTATCCATGGTGAGGAAGCTGGAGACAACTGGCTCTCTCCTCAGCGAAACTGGGAAAAAAAGATCTGTGATGAGTCAAGAGTGTGTTAATGATGTTCGAGAACGATTTGTGAACTCACCAAAGAAATCATTGCGCCGGTTGAGCCAGGAGACAGGCTACTCATATGGCACATGTCAGAGAGCTGCAAAGAAAGCAGGCCTACGAGCATACAGAGTGCATGTAGTGCATCAGTTAAAAGAACCAGACGCGGAAAAGCGAATGCGTAATTGCCAATGGTTTCAGGCTCTTCTTATTGCAACCCCAGACATTCTCTCCATAACCTGGTTTACAGATGAAGCATGGTTTCACCTCTCAGGCTACATCAACACTCAAAACAGCAGGTATTGGGCTGCTGAGAACCCGAATATTATCCACGAAGCTCCATTGCATCCGGAAAAGGTTGGGGTCTGGTGTGCGGTGTCAGCTACCAGAATTGTTGGTCCCATTTTCTACGACACCAAGGTAAACACTGCGGTTTATGGTCGCATCTTCAATACATTCGTGGAACAACTGGACGACATCGAATTAACAGAAGGTTATTTCCAGCAAGATGGCGCAACATGCCATACGTCTGGTGATTCCATGAAACTTATAGCCAGCTTCTTCGGTGATCGTCTTGTCTCAAACAATCTGTGGCCTCCCAGATCGCCAGACCTGACATCTCCAGATTTCTTCTTGTGGGGCTACCTTAAGGACAGGGTGTACAAGAATAGACCGCGGTCACTTGCTGAACTCCGTGAAGCAATAAGGAATGAAATCAGTAACATTAACGAGGATACGCTTCGGAAAACGTCTCAGAATATGGTGCGACGAGTACAGTTGTGTATGGATGCAGGTGGAGGACATTTTCAACATTTACTCTGAGGAATCTCCCAAAGGTACTCTGTAATTCAGCACAGTTGCATATGTATGCTATTATTAGTTTAAAAGTTATAAGCCTTTAAAAGTGTTCAGTTTTATATGGATCGCCCTGTATATTAAAATTATTTTAGGTTTAAAATAATGATCATATTATATTATGTTGTGGTGAAATACTTCCGCACATTAAACACACTTAGTTATATAAGTTGATAGTGAGTCATTCTGTAATTGTCAATTAAAATTATTTTGGATTTAAAATAATATCCAAATTATAAAACGTCTTCTTCTTGGTAAAATTCTTCACTGTTAAAATCACTTATTTATAAATGTTGATTGATGAAACGTTGTAATCAGCTTTAAAATCAGCTTTATGATAGACTGCAGAATACATAGAGCACCTGGAAGAGATGACGTGGTTGTAGTTATAACATTCCTTCAAATGATAAGCATAGAACACATTTTCCTGGTGCGAACCGCGTGAAATAAAAGTTGGGACACGGAGCGAGTAACTTCTGTTAAATGAAGTGTTTAATGTAAATTGCAGTTCCTAATTTTAAAACTGTAGACAAAGGACGAGCTGGATGCAAATGTTAGAGACTGGGACGTGTGGCTTGTCCTTTGTGATGGAAATGCGGTTGTGATTGTGTGTACTCGGCGGTACAACAACACTGAACAACACCAAGTTGTTATACGCACTTGCACGTACAAACTTCTTTATCTTGTTCTTGTCAATTGTATAAGCTATGGTTGTCATAAACTATTACTTTAAAGTAAGGATAATTAAATTACGGAGGATGAAATGGGCTGGACATATTGCGCGCATGGGGGAAAAAGACATATCTAAAAAATATTGACTGGGGAACCCGAAGGGAAAACACCGCTTGGAAGTCCTAGACGTAGGTGGAAGCACAATATTAGGATAGATTTGAGGGAAGTAGGATTTGCGAAGGATGGTTGGATGGAGTTAGTACAGAATAGGGTTGAATGGCGGACTCAGATAAGTGCGGCAATGAACCTCCGGGTTCCGTAAAATAAATAATATTCCTTTAGCTTGCTAAGGAATTGTCTATTGCCATTGAGTGAGTTTGAAAGTAAACTGTTACTTTATTTTCTTATTACTAGGACCCGGATTTGAATCGTCTAACGAGCCTACAATAGGCCTATATAGGCTAATTCATTAAGACACGAGTAAGTTTGAAGCTTTTGCCAATCTGATGGTGCCAATCCTGGCAAGTATGGCAGATGTGGGAGGCACTTGAAGCATATGTCGTCGATGATTTTCATGCTGCACGGGCAGCCTGAGGAAGGGCGTTATCTTGTTGAAGCAAAACACCTCCTCTCAGCAATCCCCTTCGCTTTGTCACCATCATATTTCCAAATCTTTGGTCCGTTAAAGGATCACCTTGGAGGCCAGAAGTTCAAGTCTGATGATGAAGTCCAATTGGCGGCGCACGAGTGGCTACAGCGTCAACCAACATAATTTTTCTCACGTGGTATCGAAGCTCTTCCTATCCAATGGCGTAAGTGCATTGAACTGGATGGGGACTACGTAGAAAATAATGTACAAGCATTCTTCCTGCAGTAAAATAGTGGAAAAAACAATTGCGGTTTTCTTTTGACTCTCCCTCGTATTAATAATAATATTAATAATAATAATAATAACAATAATAATAATAATAATAATAATAATAATAATAACTTTCATTTCATCTCAAACTGGAGTAGGCCTATAGGGTTTTCTTTTAAGTCATTTAACCACATACATAGACTAGACGGAATACGGAGACCCCTGGCCAATGTGGTTATAAAATAAATAAATAAAATAAAAATAGCCTTTAATCCCTAAAGGGCAATGGCCTCTCCTAAAAGGAGGGTAGCTCGATTGTCCTTCCCACATTTGAGCTAAGAATGTGGAATTTTCCTGCCTTTGTCCTTGTGAGTTCATTTGTCTTGGTCTCTGGTCAATTTTAGTCTACACTTTCTCCTTTTCACTCCACTATTCACTTATGTGGTTAGCTGTAACTTAATAATTTCTAGGGACAACGTGGATATTCATGAAAAGAAAAAGAGTAAGAGACAATCAGAGGAAACATAATTCCAAGCCGGTATTTTCTTCAACGATCATAGAAAACCTCCGACAAAGTCAGATTGCCTCCTGACACTGTTTCGAACTCGCCACCTACTGAATGCGAGTCCTCAAAACATTCACTTATTTCTTCGTTAACAGAATAGGAAAAGGCTTGTGATAGTTTCTGTGCATCATTTTGAAAATCGCATAGACCTACAAGAATCACATTTGAATCTCTGTAGTGGCTACCATCTTTCGACTTGGTTACGCTTATTCGAGATTTATTTATTTATTTATTTAATACTAGCTTAAAAGACCCGGCGTCGCCCGGGTTTTGTATTTTGTAATTGGAAATTAACTTATGAAGGATTTTCAATTTTAAATTCTAGGTCCTTATATAGGCATTTATAATTTGAAATAGGAAGAACGACTTATTACACTCAAACTATTCCCTCATAAAACGCTTGATATAGTTTTTTATGGCTCATAGAGGATCTAGAATTTTGCATCCCATCGCTTGTACAGTGCACAGCAAGCCTGGTAGAGGTTTAAATAAGAAGAAACAGAAATTCCTGTAACATAAAATTGTAATATCGAGGCGGGAAATTTCCCACTCTTATGTTACCATAAAGTCGTTTTGGGGATGAAATTAAACAGAAAACATTATCACTTTCATACTTTTCTCTCCAAAAACCTGCGATATAATATAATAATATACACATTACCATACCTCGTTTTGTTTTCTCTATGTTCAGGGTAGAGAAAGTTATGTGATTCCATTATTTTAGTGGATTTCATTCTGTAATATTTATTTATAACATGAATTATTTTGATAACTTCTCTTATTTGTCAAAAGTGCATTTCAATTGTTTTTTCCAAGCCCATCATATAAAATTTGGCAACAATATATTCTGTGATTTGGTATTGATAATTCTATGTAAAAAGTGATTAAGTATTTTCAAAAACATTTAATTTTTGGCATTTAGAATCAGAATTTTTCAAAATCCTTTCTTAGTGAGCACCTACATTATGAAACGAAGGTACTGTCAAAATTCCAAGTCTCTACCTGTTATAGTTTAGGCTGTACGTTGATTCCTGTCATTCAGTCATTCAGTCAGTCAGGACAAAGCCTTTTATATATATAAGAGATTTCACTCGGGTGTAGTTAAGGTCTTGACCGCCGACGTGGTTACCGTCAGATCCGTCGGCCCGGGTTCGATCCCCGGTACCTCCTCGGATTTTTCTGGGGTGGGGAGGTCCGGTAGGGGGTGCACTCAGCCTCGTGATTCAAATCGAGCTACTTGATAGA
This sequence comes from Ectobius pallidus, assembly GCA_964059195.1. Classification (NCBI taxonomy): domain Eukaryota; kingdom Metazoa; phylum Arthropoda; class Insecta; order Blattodea; family Ectobiidae; genus Ectobius; species Ectobius pallidus. Next base: position 28,068,442 of record CAXKWD010000004.1, on the reverse strand, counting down.
GAAGTAGCGGCTCCGATCATGGAAACCATCATTAACGGCCGTGGGTGTCGGCATGCTGACCACATGCCCCCCAGTCCTGCCGTCTGCCTATGGTAGATGACGCAGCGGTTAGCCTTGTCCCTTCAGGGATGTAGCGCCACGGAGTTAGTCAGTTAGTACTTAAGGCCTTCTCTTCTACTAACCAGAGATGGATTAATTCAAACGTTATCAAGTAATCTCAAAGGACAAAAGGATATTTGACTACTGCTAGGTTTACTAGAACGAATATAAAAGGGATTAGCAAAGAAACGGTAAAGAACCTTGAGGGAAGATAAATAAAAGAGCTTTTAGACCAATCCCTTGACTATCAAGACCACCAAAGGCTCGCGTGTTAAGAAACGCAAGATCGATATCAGTCACATCTTGGAATAGCAGTGGCGTGTACACATACACAGGCATAAGAGGCATTATATCTTCCAGACTAATCAATCTTCTATATTTATATAGAGGGGAAAAAGAAAAGGAAACGTTCAGTGAGACAGACGTTTGCGATAGATTGAAGTTCATTTGGCAGTTGAAAAACTTCATTTCTGATAAGAGTGAAAGTATCAGATAAGATTTAATAAGGATTTCATACCACTAGTGCTGAATATATTTGTTAATCCAGGAAAAATTAAGGAGTAGGGCAATAAATTGGTATTAGTAACATGGAGTAAGATAATAGAGTAAGATAATAGACAATATTCCTTTGACTTGCATAGGAATAACAGGCCTAATTCTAACCACTCTATCATATTTATGCCCGAATTAGCATTTTGTAGGTATCCTCCCACTTCAATCCACTGAAGATCATCATCATTATTGTGAACAATTATAACATAATGCTTAGGTACATACGCATATTATCATGATTTCTTTGTGATATGTTTTGACTTTTAACAAAAATTTTACTTTTGTTTGGTTCGAAGATTATAATAACAGAATAAATGAGTAAATGTACTGAAATATTTATTTGTGTACCGGTACCTCAGAGATCCCCCTACGGTGAAGTATGAGCAAAAAATACCATAATTGTTGCTAGAATTAACTGCTTTTATTATTTTGCCTGTCACAAGTAATGCAACGTTGCAAGTTGTTTAAATTATAAAGTAATTTGTGTAAATATTAACATACTTTCTTATGTTATTTCATCTTAAATATTATGTTATGTCAGAAAACTACCAGCACTTTTCAAATATTTATACGTGAAAATATCTGCAGACCAATAGATTACAAAACTCGTTGTCGGAATTCTCCGGAATACAGTTAAAACATGACAGAGAGAAAACAATGGCTAAAGCCAATATACACTCAATTTCCCGAAATATGCACAGAACAGAAACTTATTATGTTCCTGCAAAATATAATATCTTAATAACTGCAAAATATTTTCCATATGTTAGGATTCTTATTGTCCTTATTGAGCTTTTTACGTTGAAAAAAACCAGTATGTAACATTCCAAAATTAACATTATACAAACCGAGTAAATAATTATTTACAATTATAATTGTTCCGACTATTCAATAGATTTACTTTTCCTAGGTGATGAAAATAAACTATAAGAGAGAGTGAAGTTAAAAAAAAGTCAATGTTATAAAATTATGACTTACGTCCACTTTAATTATTGCTGTTTTAAATGAGGGTATTTATATGGAACTACGTGGTACAATACCTAAATACTTTTTTGTGATAAAGCGTATTCGAGTTATTGCGCTTACAGACACACTGACAGACGGACATTTTTCCGTCCACCATGTAATCTTGGAAAGTACGTTACCATTCTGGCACTTAATAAAATAGGTGAACAAGTGTCAAGTGACAAAGTGTCAGAAGGAAAGAAAGTATTTCGTAAAAGCTCCGCCCTTAAACCACTATCAAAAACTAGATAGGGAAATAATTACAGAAAACGAGATATATATTCGTTTAAATAGTGCAAAATATATTGTGAACCAACTTAAATTAAAATAGTGTTACAATAGTGTCCCCTAAAGTATTTATACAAAACAATTGGGGAATTTACAATTATAGTATGCGTATCCAGTATTCAGTAAGTTATAATATTAAAATACTAAAAATTACACATATACCATTTACAAAGATTATCAAATATACAAAGGTAATAATGTTGCATAGGTTAGCACCAGTCAATTAGTTTAAAAAACAATTTCTTAAGCCATTAATTATATACTCTGTATATTAAAATCTAGAGTTAAAAAATTCTGTTGTCGTTGAAATATTCTCTGACATAATGTTCACAGACTATATGTATTTTCCTGTCTCAGTGTTTAGAGATGCATTTTGACACTGGTATTTGTCACCATCAGTCTGAACCTATATATTATAAATCATTTTAGAAGTTGGCATATTATGATATAAAATTTCGTTTAAACACTATTAGTGAGTTAGGTTATAATTACTTACTGTTTTCAGATGAGAAATATCTGCTCAGTGTAGTCATATGCAGCGCTAAGAAGCCACTGAATTATTTAGCCTGTCCAGTAGGAATCAGAAGGAGTTAATAGGCCATGTTTCAGAAACATTGAGTTTTAGACCACGGTTTCTTGCGAAAGTTTGACAAGCATTATTTGAAGGAATATGTGGGATAGGTAGAACATTAACAGAACTAAATTACAACAATTGTATCACATCTAAAGCAAGGCGTGATATAATAAATGTTTATTATTAATAGAGTACCCTATTTAACTACTATAATAATATATCTGGTAAGCAAATCATTAGCTGTAATGTAAATAAATACCCTTCGCAAACTATAAATCGCAATTTTCCTAAACCCATACAGTGAATTATTCACTGTATGGGTTTAAGAAAATACTGACAAACATTTATCATTAATGTACCTTACGTTTAATAAATAAACGTTTAATAAATAGAATTTTCCTATAAACAAGTTATTCTCGTAGGTTTTACAAAAAAATGAATGTTTATTTGCCATGAGTTATCTGAAGGTACAAGGTATTTCTGCAGATATTCATTTAAGCCGCCTGGATTCATTTTTGCGAAATTTAGACACTTTGACAGACTCTCCGTTGGCATTATTACTATAGTACAGTACAGCCAGGAACTCAACACTTATTAGACTTTTTCTATATTTCTATATAAAAAGACAATTTTCATCCAGCGTAATGCATTTTCGCTAGCAATCCCGGCCTGCTATGGATGATGTGTATATTATGATGTCTTATCTGAGCTGGAAGGGCGTGGTTACGGTTAGCAAAAGAAGGCATTACAAGGCGTCTTTGTAGTATAGTGATTATTTGCCATTTAAAAAGCATGTGACCCTTAATTAGTCGTTACTCTGGTACCGGTCAACCGATTTAGTTCAAAATCAGTAGGCTTCGTCCCATGGACGCTATACGTGCATGTACCCAGTTTAATGAACATCTGATAAAGCGTATTCCAGTTATGCGCGTACAGACACACTACACAATGTCAGAAGTACCGTTCTGGCACTTAATAATAAAATATCCAGTTCAAATCTTATACTTGCTCATGGTTTTTCTTATTTCTTTCCCACAGAATTTCAGCTTACAGATTTCACTGGCATAGATACTCTAAGTATTCTTCTTTTAAAAGTGTTCTTTATTACAGATTATTATTCTTAGCTCACTTTTTAATGAGATTTATCAGCAGTATAAAAGTGTCTCATCTTCAAGAAATTGTACGCTAATTTGCTGAAAGAAGTGTGTAGTAATTATATGTAATTACCAAGGCCCGGATTCTGATAACATGTTATCTTTTTATTGATGCTGCATAGACATTGCCAACTTGTAGATAAATTCTAATCATGGCCTCTAGATTATAGAAATACATTTTTATTAGGTCATTTTTATCATTTTATGCAATTTTATACTTTTAGGGCATTTATTTCAATTTTAGGTCATTGTTTTGTAATTTTCGTGTCATTTGCTTCCTTATTTAGTCATTTTCATGTATTTACATTGAGTGTATTAACTTTTTTCGTCGCTAGCGGTGCTGTCTTTGAAGTATTGTTTGTTTAATGCAAGAAGGAAAAATTCGGCGTTAAGTGTTGTCATGTCTCAGTCGGAAATGAGAATCAAAGTAACGCCAAAATTTTGTATTATATTACTATTGTTATTACATTGACTTGGTACCAGAGTCTGCAACCTGCTTGGATTTGAGAGTGCAAATTACTTATTACCCTCAATAAACAACAATATAATCCGGCAGACCACAAAAGGAAATGCCGAATTTTGACTCGCCAGTGCCTCAGTGCCAGTACAAATTTCCGTGAGGAAATAACATTCACAACATTAAAGTTATTTACAGTTTTTACAATTATGTACAAACTAGTCTATAACTTTGTGTGTACAATAATATTTTTTTATAAATGAAATATCAGTTTTTAGGTCTTTTTTATAATTATTAAATCATTTTCTTTAAAATTTATCGTCATTTTATAGGTCATTTTTCAAACAATTTTAGGTCATTAGAATCCGGGCCCTGGTAATTACATTATTTTACTATTTTATTAATGATGTTGATACTGGTGAGTGACAATAGCAAATAAGAGTGGTTATGGTACAGAATAATAAGTTTCTGTTGTGCTGTGACAAGGGTCTCTACACAAGGAAGCCGCCCTACCTGTTTGGGTTCTTGACAATGGGATCTGTTTTATGAGGGTTCTGACTTGTCTGAAAGAATTCTCTAGCGAAAAATCCCGAACGGAAGTTTTCGTGCTATTGGGCCATAAAATTCCGTGCATGATCCTATATGAAAACCTTCACTGAATGGCAGAGAAAAACTCCTCAAGTTGGCATTCCACGTACGGCCGCGTACGAAATGTGAATTTATGCTGAGTCCCTCAGTATATCTAAAGATTTCAGTGAAGTAACTCCATTCGATGTTCTTAAAGCTAGTAGCAGTCCTGACAAGATCTTAAGGTCTGTATTTTGTGTTTGGATTAATTCACTTGGTGGTGTCCCAGTTAAGACGCGACAAACAGCACACAATTGCTCCCCATTTACCTGTCATAAGGCTCACTTTGCATTCAAATTTGACGCTCTAATGACCTTTAACGACTCTTTGGAGGGACTGGTGTGAGAGACTAATAGCTCTAGCGCGATAATTAAATACTGGAAACTGGAGGCGCGAGGCTGCCTGCGTTCATTTGTTTCCTCGAGTAGTTCCATCACTCTCATGTCGTGTCGCCACAGAAGCTACAAACTATTTTCTGCCACTTACAAAAGAGAACGTGCAAAATTCAACGGACTAAATGACAGAAAAGGACAAAATATATGAAACTGTAAAATTGTTCAGTCTTAACTTATGTATGCCCGCAATGAAAGAAAAAGAAACGAAAAAAAAGTGTGCGTGGAACGCCACTGTGTGGGGTACGGGAAAATGTCTGTCCGTGTGTCTGTACGCGCGATAACTCAAATGTCCTTTATCGGATTTTCATGTAACTTGGTATACGCATTTATAACGTCCATAGGGAAAAAGCCTATTGATATAAGAAAAAAATCAGTTGACCGGTACCGGAGTAATGCCCAATTTAGTGCCTATTTTATGCTAATATATTAAAAAGAATTTATCAAATGTAAATCAGTTCTCATGGCAACATATTATTTCCCAGTGTTCATATACGGGTTTGGAAGCTGCAATACATTTAGCTATGACAAATAACACTATCCACATATTCCTTCACTTATGCTTTTGAAACTAGACCTTTGTGCTTCCGTAAGCTCCGCTTAATGAATCGATTTTGAGCTTAACTCGGAAATCTTTCTTTCTTTCTTTCTTTCTTTCTTTCTTTCTTTCTTTCTTTATCGTAGTTTTACCTCTCCCTTTTAGGATTTAAGCGACCCAAGCCGCCCGGGCCTTACAGGGCAGCGACCTGTCGGGAGAGGGATTATTTTTGGATCACATATAGGCTATACTTTTTTGACCAGACAAGGACATGGAGGGCCTCCCCGGATGAGTGTTCAGCCCAATGCCGGGGCTACCTCCGAGACAACACGAACACATAGGACAAGACACACACTTAACTCGGAAATCGATTTAAAAAGTAACTTATTTTCTGCATAACATAATTGCAATTATCACTGTTGTATGAGTTTACCTGGCTTTATTTTTCATCTTGTTATATGAATTCGCGTTAATTCGCTATTTAAACGTATGTTTGTAGGTACTATGGGTAGCGTTAAAACAAAAGTGTGCAAACATGTGTCGTTCTCTTATAATCGAGCAAGGTAGTATTGTATTGTATTGTACAACGTGGGGAAGACGCCGGCCTTGGAGGAACGTACATTTAACTCAAGTTCATGTATGCTAATTAACTGTGGAGACTGTTCTTCGCTAAGTCAGTTAATCTCTCGTTAGTGTTGTGGACGGCAGGTGTCTCTTCTTGCCACCTTCGTTTCCAGCCTCAAAGTGTTTCTTCGCACCGACCCACAAAACCACAATATTGACGATCCTGCCAGGAACATGACTTGTGACCACAGCAAGCAAAGATACAGGTGTTTATACTAGACTTCTTATCTCAAACTTAATTATTAAACAAACGACGCATACATTAAGCTAAGATAAAATGTGTTGGCTGGCTTCTTCTATGATAACGAGCGTGTTTTGTTATGAGGCATTTACAGAGGATTTATCGTGGCCGCCTAGATATCCTACCACCACAGGCTGTGGCTTACAAAATTTATTGGGGGTGATCACTTAAAAACGAAATATCACATTCAAGTTGAATAACATTTTTTCACGACTTAACGAATTAGCAGGCTTTAAAACTTAGTGCCCGAACCCACAGAGGGAGATGATTCCGGTTACCAACAACCTGAGTATAGGGGGTGGGGGCGATTGCGTAGGCTGATAAGACAGTCCTTGATGGTAGTACTGAGAAGTCAAAACGCTCGTAGTACGGTGCCTCTCAAATTGGTCAACAGTGTACCTTGTCATTATGCGTGTTTATAAATGTATAATACGTGTTCGGAATACCGAAAGTAAAGTGTTCTAAAACGCAAACATATATTGAAACATTTGGGAGGGACTATTACACACAAACAGGAAAACGTAACGTTTTGCATGCTTGTAATGTGAGTTTAGAGAATGAGAAGTTATTTTGTGGTCTTTCTATACCTGTAATCCGCTTTGTTTACTATCACGTGAACTAGCATATGGTAGCTACCGCATACGCCGAGCAAAGTCTGTACAGTACAGTTGCTGTTAACATATTCGATCGGGCACTAAGTTTTAAAGCCTGCTAATTAGTGGTACTTAAGAATGTTGTTGCCGTGGATCGTAAGTTGACATTCCCGCATAGCAATCTTGTTGCTATGTGCGGTAAGAGTTTCCGTGCTGTTATGAATTTACTTACGCCACACCTCATAATACAAGCCTTTATGGACAAGGCCCCCCAGGACAAATATTCGGTTCGCATAACAACAAACACATGCGAATCACTTTCTGAAATAAACATCTATCATCAAGAATGTATATACATAATATTTTGAGGTAATATCACAATTAATATAATTAAATTGACATAAATAATCATCGTGCCTTTATTATGATATATTTCTCGTAATACTACAATTTGTACAATTATTTAAAGAAATTCCTCCATACTTATTTACAAATATTCGGTTCCCAGAACAACAAACACATGCGAATCACTTTCTGAAATATAACATCCATCTTCAATAGTGTACATACTTAATAATTTCAGCTAATATCTCAATTAATATAAATAAATTGATATAAATAATCATCATGCAAAAAATGGCATGCAATACTCGTACCGTAAGCGCATAACGGATCTCGGAATTTGAAAAAACTCGGCGCGAGCGCCTCGTTTTTTCAAACTCTTTCCTCGATCCGTATCCAGCGCTTACGGCACTTGTATCGCAACATACTATATAAGACATTGCTATGGAATCTTATCACACAACAGTAAAGTTAAACTTTTGCAGTAGATAAATGTCAATTGAGTAACTACGTTTGCAACAGTAGAAAAATATTCTTCTATTTACTCTCCTTTTTCCTTTTATTTATATTGTAATCTAGTGTGTGTGAAATATAAATAAACGTCATATTAACGTAGTTACGGTCCCGACATGAATGTTCTGGTAAACCTCAATGGTTGTGGTGAATGATTTTATTTAAAACAGTCAATTGATACCAACACTGCACAACACTGCTAACATTGCACTACTAGTGCAATTACAAAGTGAAAGCATGGAACAGCCTGCCCACACAAATGTTCTATTCTGGCTAACCACACTGGCTATAGATGCATGAATAGGACCCTGTTTCATAGAACTTTTAGGCCTACACTCATATTATTAGCAAATACATAATAATATTAATTATTATTATTATTAGTCTATTGTTTCATAAGAATATTTTCTAATAATATTAGTTACGAGTTCATGGCTCTAAATTATTAATAAATACTGATAATTAGGGGGCGGATTTCCATGATATGTCATATTTTTTCCCCTTTGCATTATTTCAGGTTTCTGACTAATTTAAACCCGATTCCAAGCATCCTGGTGAAAATGGAACGGCGTTTATTGTGCATAAAACGGCATATTTAGGAAATTTTCAACTATTGTAGCATATTTAGTATCAATATGCATATATAGGTCAAATTTTTAGCATTTTTGTGTGCTTATTAAACAAATTTTGAAGTTTTATATCATATTTTGTAAATTTTGCATTATAATGATACTTTTTGAGAATTTACAGATATTTTAAATAATTAACACTGTATTTTAATAAAATGTATTGTAATGAAACTTAAAAAAATATACCCAATTTGTAAGTGGTAAAGTCATATTTTAAATTTTATTGGCCATATTTTAATGTTTTTAGGCCATAAATGCATGCATATATCCTATTTTTTTAGGTCGTAGAAATTCGCCCCCTACAGATAATATTAGTAGTGAACTGTATAATATTAGGTGCTTTTCTATAAGTGTATTTGGGATAATAACTTATTCTCAAACCCATGTAATTCAGATTTCATTATCGTAAATTTGTGGAAAATGAATCACTCTTATTTAATTATCAATTTAGAAAACGCTTACATGCTATCAAAGGAATTTTTGTCATAACAAGTTTTTAGGATTTGGGGTTCGATTTTAGCACATAAGCCTACTCCTATCTTGAATAAGTGCCTGGCAGAATTATTCATTTCTTAGAACTACTATACTACTTCAACTCTGTATACTGACTACTGGAAGATATAGTATTTTTACTTCCTCTGCCCGTACCATAGGTACTATAGGTAGAGGAAGTATTGTTTTCGACCCCAAAATTCGAAGTTGAGTTTTTAGCATATATACACGTTTCAAGGCCCCCTGAATCCAAAAATACTATTTTTGGAAACATGTCTGTGTGTCAGTGTGTCTGTGTGGAATATCTGTGAACAAGCTAACTCCAAAACGGAAAATCGTATGAAAACAAAATTTCGTATTTGGGTCAGGTACCTTCTGAAGATGTGAGGATAAGATTGGCGACTATTTTCTCTTATTTTTAAGGGGACCTTACATGAAGAAATTTTCGTTTTTCGCGATTTTCTCGAAAACGGCTCTAACGATTTTCTTTAAATTTTGCACATGGGTTGCTTATACTAAGAGCTAAAACTTTTATTTGAAACATTTTTTCGAGTAAATTCTCTGAGGGTAGTTACAAGCCACCCACTGTTCACCCACTGTTTGTAGAAAGTTTGTCTTACGTGATGAACAACTGAATTCGCGCTCTTTCACGGCCTCTTATTCTATATAAGAATGTGAAGTGAGAAAGATGTATTGTTGGCCATGCATAGAGTAAAGATGTATCTGAGGGAAATATTCGATACATTTCGGAAATTATATTTTACGGCAGAAAGTTCAATAAACGTCTGCAGTCATTTGTTTTTTTTTTTTTTTTTAAGTTTGTTATATAGACTGCGCTTTTAGTCGCATCATTGAAAGATGAAGCGTAAAATTGTGTCTTGCGATTCTGTACAAGGATATGTGAATACTGCTAACTTTTATTTGGGCAGAGGAAGTTATGTGACTTTCACATCAGATTTTTATACTTAGTGCACAGCTCTTATCCGTAAAGCACTTGGATATGGCGTGAAGTATCGCGTAAGCCGGGTGCCTCAACTTATCCATTATTCATCGCCACGAGCTGCCAATGAATTCGTTCCAAACTAATCGCAAGTCCTGAGATAGACTGAATAATGTAGGTGTGTGTCACACAGTTAAGAAGGCACTTAGTTCCCTCAAACAACTGTTGGAAGTAAGTCAATCATTAACAGTTCTAAGAATCCGTAAAGTTCAATTCCAGGTATTGTCCAGAAGTTCGAAAGAAAATAACTAGAGATCAAGAAGTTTCTAATCAAATGCAGAATTAAAATTAGCCAACAATTCTAACCCTATCCCAGTCAATTAAGAAATGTAATGTTGTAACACGTCGGCCGCGGTGGTCTAGAGGTAGCGTGCCCGCCTCTAGATCCGCAGGGCGCGGGATCAAACCCGGCCGCGGTCGATGGATTTTTCAGGACGTAAAAATCCTGGGCACGGAGTCCTCCGGGAGGGACTTTAAGCTGGGGGTCCCGTGTCGTTGATTTACGGCACGTAAAAGAACTCCAAGCCTAAATTAGAGCCTCTGGACAAAATTTCTCGGCCCTTTCACGTCCAAGAAATACTTAGTTTCCAGAGGGGGGTTGCGAGGCGATGGGCTTACCACCTGTCCCTCTACCCTCTCTCGGAAAATAAGTATATCAAAATTAGTATAGGTAATGAAACCTCCGCTTGGAGGCCCCTTCGCCCCCCCCTGGGGATCATAGGGTAACAGATACAGATGTTGTAACACGGAGCACTTAAAGATACCGGAATTGCATATTTATTTTCGTACATCACGTGTAATTTATAAGGTATCTCATACAATTTATCAACATTTAATAGTGGAAATAAAATCAGATAAACTGATATAACAAAGTGCCAGAATTCTTTTGTTGAATTTATTGTAATTTCAATTATGGTATGCAGAAAATAAGTTTTTTTAATCTGATTAAAATCGACCAGCGTCAGCAGAACTACAGATTTGTGATAAGTTATCTTGACAATCACGCAGTGGCATAAAAAATAAAATTAAAAATCCATGCCAAATCTGCGATTTGCTCCAGGGACCTCCAGAATACGAATCCAAGACGTTACCATTCGGCCAACTCAGTCATTTTGACGATGTAGTAGCATATCTGAAGGAATAGTGTTATTTGTCAAATCTAATTGTATTAAAACTTAAAATTCTTAAAATATGTCATTTCCCAAAATTTAGTGGCAAATAACTCCGCTAATTATTTCACAGTAATGTACCTTCTATATATAACAGTATTCATGTAGTACTCCGGGCCGAAAATTTAAAAAAAATCCTCAACAACTCACTCTTTTCAATGAAGATAAGTACCAAAAATCGGTTAGCTTAACTCTTGATAAGAAAAATACAGTACTGGGAACATGTAGAAGCAAAGCTACATCAAAGTTTCTATTTCTTTATCCACTACTGAAAACTCAAAGTTTAAAATCATCAGTGAAAAAGAGAATATACACCTCTATCGTCAGGCCACGTCGAATATGATACACAGCTAAACCACAGCGAATCAGGAGATTACAATATGCTGTACAGAGAAAGGTCCAACACTGCAGCAGACTACAGAACCAGAAATACTCAATTGGAGGACAAGCTAGAAATTGAGTTCTTCCAAGTACACACTTAAGACCTATCAACAACTTCGAAAACAGTCTAGAATTACGTACGATACCATTCATGAGAGCAAAAGCAAAAATACAGAACATTTTAAAAGTAATCCAGAACTAACAGATATGGGGGGGGGGGAAATGTAATTTACAGGGAACATAAAAATTCTTGATAAGTAAAATCCTAATAATAGGCTGAAACTTCTAACATGGACAAGATTAAGGCAATAAAAAATAGTGTCATGCCAAGCACTGTTATTTACAAAGCCGCCTTTTACATAAATATAGCAAAAAATTAATTCCTAACCGAGAGAGGTGGCCGAGATGGTAACGTCTTTTACCCGCATTCGGGAAGGCCGTAGGTTCAAATCCCTTGATCGGCCAATTTGACAAGGGTTTTTCATGGTCTCCCCAGTCGTAAAGGCAAATGCCGAATTAGATATTTACATACCATGAATCATCCTTACCATTTCATCTTGTATCATATCCACTTAAATTAATTATAAGTTGAAATTTACTCCACAAAATACACTAGAAAAGAAAACAATTGAAAATCAATAGTTCCATGGCCTACCCTACTGTACAGATACAGATCTCGTAGCTAAAAAGGCCTCTTAGGTAACAGAAAAATAATAAAAACATATTTATTAACAATGGCATCGTTTTTACATAAATGTGCCATCCTACTTTGTCTACATTTACATGCTTAGGGCTTATGACAAACATCCATATTTCTCAACTAAAAATTCAAAGTAAAAAATTCATGAATAACGTATCAATGGATAGAATTTCTTACAGACTTCTGCTATGGCATAACTTACTCGTTCACGCACTCTCAGACTGAACAACTGAAAATGCTGTCCCTGCAATACGAACTCTTATTCTTCATCAAAATGTGAAGTCAGAAAATGGTATTCTCTATGACCAGGGCAGAGAAGTTATGTGACTGCATCACATTGTATATTATTTTCGTGGATTTCATTCTTCAATATTTATTTATACCCATGAATTATATGATAGCTTCTCTAATTTGTCAAAGTCACGAATCATTTACTTCCAAAGCTGCCTGTGAACACTTCCAACCATACACTGTTGTCACGAGAACTGTACATGGAATGTGATTAGTATTTGGCAATTCTGTGTAAGAAGCTGACATAAAAATTTTAATTCTACACGCTCGCGCCCTAGGGAATAAAGCCGATCCTACTACTTAGGATGAGCCTGTTTTCACGTCGTACTTGAAAATAAGTAGCTGCCAAGTTGGACCAGCATAAAATCTGGATTTTGCTCAGACACTGAAACCCATGAAAACTTCCACCTGTTGTAATGAAAGGATTTACATAAGTTTAGAGAAGTTTAAACGAAACAATACAAATCCGATAATCTGGATAAGACATCAAATATCATTTCTCAAACTCCCCTGCTACTCCCTTGGAAGATTTATTTTCTTGAGTCTCTCCCCTTTTGTCTCTTATGCGTCTCTTTAAAACATTTATACATTATTTTCTCTGCTAGATCCCTTCCTTTGTTTCAGTGTGTATTCTTGCTTGTACAATCTAGCATTTTTTCACTGCATTTCTTTTTCAATACAGATTATGTATAAAAATCGCTCGGAACCGTACTTATCTGTGCATAAATGCGACAGTTTTGTGTTCAGAGATTTTCAGGCAAGTAAAAGAACCCCTGAGAGAAAACTTCAGGATAACGCTCTCAGTTGGAAGCCTAATAGATAGCTTCTAGCTTTAATTATACGATTTGTTTTTACGAGTATTTTTATTAGTCATCGCCCGTTTTAGGATAGGCTATGGGGATTTTTCCAACTCTGTCTATTAGCTTACTATAAATGTTGTTATAATATTCTATTGTATTTACATTACTACACATAGACATTTAACCCCGGGAATCGAACCCGGGCCGCCGTGTTGGAAGGCAGGTGAACTGCCAACCGCGCCATGGCGGCGTACTTATAAATTAAAAACATACAAAAAATAAACAAAAAAATCAACAAGAAAAAAGTAAGGGAGAATCAAATGTAAAGACCTTTGATGGAGAAAGAATAATTTAGTACTTCATGCAACTATTCTATAATAGTATCTTAATAAGGTATGAGTATGTTTATGAAACGAGCAAAGCTAAGCTCTTAAATAATTAGGTAAGTCTCATACGACTGTTTTTTTTCTACCACCTCGCTCCCACTGATTTCCATCTTTTCCTACACCTCAATAAATGACAGAGAATGTCAGAGAAGCGGAGATGGTTGCCACACAGTGGTTCAAATCCCAGGCGGCAGACTTCTACGACACAAGTGCTCAAAAGTTGGTGCCACGGTATTACAATGATTGTCTCAATTCCTGTGGCGAATATGCTTAAATATAGCTGAACACTTGCTATATCTGTTGTAATAAATATTTCGATTAAATTTTCTTCTGTTTGTGTAAACGGCCCTAGGGAAAGTTACTTTGTGGACGGCCCTCGTAGTATGGTCGAACAGCAATATAACCTTATCCAGGACGCCTAACGTTCTTCTTTCTACCTTTCTTTCTTTCTTTCTTTATCTTAGTTTAACCTCTCTCTTTAAGGATTTAAGCGACCCTAGCCGCCCGAGCCTTACACGGTCGCGACCCGTCGGGAGAGGGATTATCTTTTGATCACATGCATACTTTTTTGACCAGACAAGGACATGGAGGGCCTCCCCGGATGAGAGATCAGTTCAATGTTAGGGCCACCTCCGAGACAACATGAACACATAGGACGAGATAAACCATTCACACACACACACACACACTCACTCCAAACAAGGCGAGGATGGGATGAAGATGATAATGACGGTCAATTGATATCTGGGGACCACAAGGGTCTAAAGTTACCCAACATTTGTCTCACCTAGGTAACTTGTCCTGACCAGGAATCGAACCCGTGCCCGCTTGCGTGAGAGGAGCGAACGCATCCCCTACGTCACAGCGGTGAGCACGACTAACGTATGGAATGGATATCGCAATCCACGTGACTTTGCCTTTTGGATCAATATATCCCTGTTATAATTGGCAACTGACGGCACTACATATTAAGATCCTTATTTTGTTTGCAATCCCATAATGGGGCCTACCCCCGGTATGAACTGGAGGAAGGGGTTACATGAATAATTAAGGGGGAAAAGTGAGTATCGAACCAGGCCAAATCCTCGCGTGACATTCGCGTGCTGTTGCAGCGTTGCCAGTTGTTAATCATCAAGTTGAGTAGTCAGTGTGGTGGAAGCTGCATGATGCATCAACTCATGAACAGACGACGATCGGACGTTCCAGCCGTTCACACTGCGTCTGCACGACATGTCTATCACATTTATGTTAATGAGGAAATGCTATTCCTGACCGTGCTTCTAATTTTAAATTCAGTCAATATTACAACATACCTTGTTTGTATGCTGGATAACAAAACACGGCGAAAACTTAAGGGGGGACATACATAGGTGAAGTTCATTATTTTCTTTCTCAGCAGTGAATTGTTCTGTAGCCTTGTAATCTGGCATGCTCTATATTGACTAGTTATACAATTGCATAATATTTTCTGAATTAATTTAACTGTTATAGTTATGAGTAGTTATCGTTACAAAATGGCAATCAAATTTTGTGCACTGAAGTACTGTTTCCGTGATAATTTTCATAAATACCAATATTTCTGAGTGATTCTTTTTTCTATATATTTTTAAATATCATAAACAATAAAATCTAGAATATTTGGATTATCTTCAGTATAAATATTTAAAAAATAATAATTCATCACTTGTTAATTTTTTTACAAATTTCTACATCAGAAATCTTATTTTAATAAAATCAGGTAAACTGATGTAAAAAAGTGCCAGTATGTTTTTTTTAATCAGTTATGACTGCAATTATGATATACAGAGTATGTTTTTTTTTTTTTTTTTAAATTGATTCCCAAGTTAAGCTCCAGATTTATTCATTAAGGAGGGCTTACGGAAGAACAAAGGTCTAGTTTTTTTTAATCAGATTAAAATCTTATAGCATCAGCTGAACTGTACAGAATTGTGATATCTTGACAATCGCACACTCACATAAAAATACAAAAAAGTGAAATTGGCCGGTTTCGGGATTTGAACCATGGAACTCCAGAATGTGAGGCCAAGACGTTACCATTTCGGCCACCTGGGTTAGTTTAACGGTCTAGTTGGATAAGCGCATGTAAAACAATAGTGTTTTTGGTCATAGCTACCTGTATTTTAATTTCCAAAGCCTTATAATATTACAGTAAAACAATTGACTATGTTGTCAAGATAACTTATTTGCTTTTTTTTTATATAAATTCTTTCGAATACGTATATTATCATAAAATAGGCACTAAATTGAGCATTACTCCGAAACAGGTCAACCGATTTCATCCAATATCAACAGACATCTTCCCATGAACATTATAAATGTGTATACCAAACTCCGGTACCGGTCTACCGATTTGGTCCAATATCAGTAGACGTCTTCCCATGTGCATTGTAAATGGGTATACAAAGTTTCAGGAAAATCCAATAAAGCACATTTGAGTTATCGCGACTTCTCATATATTAACATAAAAGGCACTAAATTGGGCATTATTCCGGTACTGGCCAACCGATTTGGTTGAATATCAATAGACCTCTTCCCATGGACATTATAAATGCGTATACGAAGTTTCATAATTATCCGATAAAGCGTATTTGAGTTATTGCGCCTTTAAAATAGACACTAAATTGGGTTTTACTCCGGTACCGGTCAACACATTAGGTTCAAATTCAATAAGGCACTTCTCATGGACGTCATAAATGCGTGTACCAAATGTAATGGAAATCCGATACAGCGTATTTGAGTTATGGCGCCTTTTTATTAGAAAGCGCCATAATCTATTAAAATAGGCACTAAATTGGGCATTACTCCGGTACCGGTGAACCGATTTGGTTCAATATCAATAGGGTTCTTCCCATGTACATTATAAATGTGTTTTCCAAGTTTCGTGAAAATCCGAAGAAGCGTATTTGAGTTATGGTGCGTACAGACACACGGACAGACGGACGGACAGACGGACAGACAGACGGACAGACAGACGGACAGACATTTTTTCGTCCACCACACAATCTCATAAAGTACCATACTGGCACTTAATAAACTATTAAAGTTAAATACGCGGTAAGGCGTGGGCCGCATAAAGGTCCCTATACGGGAGAGGTAAAACTATGAAAGAGAGATAATATTAGTGTTGTAAAACTGGTGTAATTAGTATAAAAGCATGTTGTAATTGGCCAATGAGCCTGTTATATTCTCAACAAAATAAATAATAATAAATAATAAATAAATAGTCCAAAATTTCCATTAGGACGATGAAAGATAAATTGCGGAGTGGTTCCATTAATATTGGATATCAACATAATTAAATTATGAAATTATGAGCTTCTATTGTGTTCAAACTTGTGTCTATTTATTCAAAGACCATACAAATAAAACTCGTTAATTACTCACAAAGAGAGAAGTACAACGTATTCAGTTCTGCAATATTACATTTTTTCCTTACGTATTTATGATTGATAAATAATTTCGTCTCTTTTTACATTTCTGCGGGCATACAATATTGTTTGTGGAATACAGAGAGCTTTGAAAAATGAATTTATATACATTTAAAACGAGATTACTGGCAGATCATTGCAGAACACAAGACCACAATTTCAGTGGAATGGCAACGCAACAATTGCATTGAAACATACATGATTTATTGTAGTCTGACAAATGAACATCACATGCGACTCAGAATTCGATGGTATTTTCCATACACAAGATATTTCTGTAACTGCCTGCCTTTCGTATAGTCGTCTTGCTATCACCGTCCCTAGCGGTGAATTGAAGTGTAGTTTGTTTAATGCAAGATCAACACACTCGATAATAGTCGCGTGTTGAAGTGTTGTCATGTCTCCATCGGAAACGAGAATCAAAGAAATGCCAAAATGTTGTATTATATTACAACTAGCAAGTGCCCGCGGCTTCGCCCGCGATTACTTACTCAACTGCTAGATATTGTGTTTAAATCATTTAACAGAAAAATAATTAAAACATTACATTTATTAACACCGACATCGTTTTTACATAAATTGCAGGAATTAAATAATTTTACTCTTAATTATATTGTTTAACGTTAAAAATACAAATAAACAAACGAACAAAACGAATCATATGCTGCCATATGGGCATACAAATTCGAAATGGACCGATTAAAATGAACCATAGATTCATGAACCTTACCAAAATCATGCATAAACAATTTTATTATAACAATTCCGGGGTGCGCGGGCAAAGAGAGTTAAGTCCACCATCCTAAAAAATTGAGACGTGTCCATAGAGTTAAAGATAAAAATGTTCTCTACATTTGTGTTAAGTCCAGTAAGTCATATTCAAAATTGTACTGTAGTTATGGATGTGTGCATCATGGGTTTATCCATCTCTAAAGCTATGTTGGGCTGGTATAGTGTGTTAAGTCACTCTAATTCTCAGTAACAAGAAAGTGGACTTAACTCTCTTTGCCCGCGCACCCCGGAATTGTCAAGTCTCGTTTCATTTATTTCCAAACCCTTATGTAAAGACTGCCAACAATACTGTTATCAAGTGAACTGTGATTTGGATTTGATAATTCTGTGTAAAAAGGGATTAAGTATTCTCAAAAACATTTATTTTTTGACATTAAAAATCAAAATTTTTCAAAATCCTTTCTTAATGAGCACCTACATTATGAAACGAAGATACTGTCAAAATTCCAAGTCTCTACCTGTTATAGTTTAGGCTCTACGTTGATTCTCTGTCAGTCAGTCAGTCAGGACAAAGCCTTTTGGCTTTTATATATATATATAGATTGTTATTCGATTGCCTTGCCAACAGAGTCTGTAACCTGCATTGATTTGAGAGTGAAAACTACTGTTTATCATCAGTAGACAATAATATAATCCAGCAGACCGCAAAAGGAAATGCCGACGTTAGACTCGCTGAGTGTAACGATGAAAACGAGAGCACTATATTAACCATTGATACAAAACTTTCCCTATCTTGGGAATGGGAAATATTTCCTCACTTCACACGTTGATACAGAATAAGAGGTCGTATTGCAGAGAGGGCACATTCAGTTATCACAACCCGATTTTGTGCCAATGATGGGTAGCGAGTTTGCTATGTCAAAAATCGGCAAATACCTTTATCTTATCCATTGATACGTTGTTCGTCGCTCAGGCTTTGAATTAGTTGAGAAATAGGGGTATTATTGTAAGCCCTAAGCATGTAAATAGATACAAAATACGATGGAACATTTTTAGTCCTATGTGCACAGTAAATTATTATGTCCCAAGTTTTTTTTTTTTTTTTGTGGGGGAGGAAAGAAAGTGTGAAAATCATATTGACTTTCTTTCGCTTTTAGCCCCGAAATGGTTGTAAAGCGTCATGAAAATGGGGAAAAAAATATCCCATATAGACAGTAAAATGTTACGTACAGAATAGTATATTGCAACACAAGGGCGGAAAGGCACGTTTACGGGTCGAGGAAACAGATTGAAAACCCGAGGCGCAGCGTCATAATTCATTACGATACACTTCATAATACAAGCCTTTATGGACACGGCCCCCAGGACAAATATTCGGTTCCCATAACAACAAACACATGCGAATCACTTTCTGAAATAAACATCTATTTTCAAGAATGCATTTACATAATATTTTCAGGTAATATCACAATTAATATAATTAAATTGATATAAATAATCATCGTGCAAAAAATAGCATGCAACACACGGGCCGTAAAGGCATTTACGGGTCTCGAAAACTTAAAAACCCTCGGCTGCGCCTCGGGTTTTCAATCTGTTTCCTCGACCCGTAAACGTGCCTTACGGCACTTGTATCGCAATATACTATTTTTATTCACGACAACGCTCAGCCTCTTTCGGCTGCTCAAAACCAGGCACAACGTTTTAAGTAGAAAATTTTTGGACATCCTCCTTACAGCCCTGACCTGGTACCCAGCGATTTTCACTTGTTTTCGAAACTAAATGACTTTTAATAATTAAGGAATCGCGCACAATGTGCATTATCTTAACCTACTGACGAACACCCAGTCCTGAACCCGGGGAAGGGATTTTTCACCACTGAAAAATCCCCGACCCGGCCGGGAATCGAACCCGGGCCGCCGGAGTGGAAGGCAGGCGAGCTACCGAATCACCCACGGCGACGGACTTTTGAATGACTTTTTGGGTGGAAAAGAGTTTCCAATCGATGATGATTTCAAAGCGGCAGTGACATCGAGGCTCAGGTCTTTGGCGGTAGAAGAGTAGGCCATGACATCGGCATTGAAAAACTGGTACCACGTTACAATAAATGCCTTGATAGCAATGTCGATTACGTTGAGAAATAGAATAAGGTACTGTATATTTGGAAATAGTTTTGCGTTGATATCTTTCGTTATTATTTGACACCTTCACTACGTAATGACCCAGTAGGCCTACTCGCTTTTGAAAAGTGTAATCCATTTTTTGCACTCCTTAGCTAGTAAGTGGTACTTACGAACGTTGTTTACATGGATCGTAAGTTGACATTCCCACACAGTCTTGTTGCTAAGGGCGGTTGCGATGCGGTTAAATTACTTACGGTGCCTGCGCTACGTCATAATTCATTACGATACACTTCATAATACAAGTCTTTATGGACACGGCCCCCAAGCCAAATATTCGGTTCCCATAACAACAAACACATGCGAATCACTTTCTGAAATAAACATCTCTCTTCAAGAATGTATACACATAATATTTTCAGGTAATATCACAATTAATATAAGTAACAGTCGTGCAAAAAATAGCATGCAACACACGAGCCGTAAAGGCATTTACGGGTCTCGAAAACTTAAAAACCCTCGGCTGCGCCTCGGGTTTTCAATCTGTTTCCTCGACCCGTGAACGTGCCTTACGGCACTTGTATCGCAATATACTATATCGGTTTGTAGCAGCTCGGCCACTGATTGGCTGTCTTCGAAAGCCAATCAGAACGCTTTGGTCAACAGACATCGGAAAATACAATATAGATGGCCCTATAATTGTTTATATTATACAAATTTTGAAAACATAGGTAGTAGTTCCGTGTATTTCATATTTCTGAATTTGGTTGAGTAGGAAGAAACGCGAACAAGGCCTTAATTCTGCCGGATAAAATGATTCTGATGACCTAAAATTGTTTGAAAAATGACCTATAAAATGACCCTAAATTTTAAAGAAAATGATTTAATAATGATAAAAAAGACCTAAAAGCTGATATTTTATTTATGAAAACTTATTATTGTGCACACAAAGTTATAGATTAGTTTCTACATAATTAGAAAAACTGTAAATAACTGTAATGTTGTGAATGTTCTTTTCTCACGGAAATTTATACTGGCACTGAGGCACTGGTGATTCGAAATTCGGCCTTTCCTTTTGTGATCTGCCGGATTATATTGTTGCTTATTGAGGGTAAACAGTAATTTGCACTCTCAAATCCAAGCAGGTGGCAGTCTCTGGTGCCAAGTCATCAATAACAATCTAATAACTTTAGTAACTTAATACAAAATTTTGGCGTTTCTTTGATTCTCGTTTCCGACTGAGACATGACAATACTTTAACGCCGAATTTTTCCTTCTTGCATTAAACAAACAACACTTCAAAGACAGCACCGCCAGCGACGAAAAAAGTTAATAGACTCAATGTAAATACATGAAAATGACTAAATAAGGAAGCAAATGACTAGAAAATTACAAAATAATCACCTAAAATTGAAATAAATTGCATAAAATGACAAAAAAAAATGACCTAATAATGTATTTCAATAATCTAGAGGCCATGATTAGGATTTATCTACACGTTGGCAATGTCTATGCAGCGTCAATAAAAAGATGACATGTCATTAGAATCCGGGCCCTGATCATTATTATTTGTCATGGCTTTTAACCAAGCCTGTTCGAAAGTAAATAATACAAAGACTTCCTTGAAAGATTTCCTTGAAGCCTCTAAAAATGGCAAACATAATAATATAGTTTACAACAATTTCACCGTCATTGTAAATGAAATTCCAAGAATTTCTTGGGAACTACCATGGAAATGTAATTTAGATCGCGTGAGGAGATTTGTGAATGCGTGAGGGTGTTTCATTATTCAGTCTACAACTTTTAATTGTAGCGTTCTCACCACTCTATTTAACTCGAACCGAGCACCTCTATTCACTTAGATTCAGGCCTACTCTCTTTCTGCTCTAGTCTACATAAAGATCATGCAAACGAACTTGACAGACTCGTTCTCTTTTCCTAGTCACTATCATAGATTATAACTAAAACTCCGTGGCGCTACATCCCTGAAGGGACAAGGCCTACCACCCGACCGCTGCTTCATCTACCATAGGCAGACGGCAGGATTGGGGGCATGTGGTCAGCATGCCGACACCCACGACCGTTAATGGTGGTTTCCGTGACCGGACGATTATAACTAGGGTTCGGATGTTTATGACATGTCATATTTTTATCTTGACCTCCATTCCCGCCGCAAACACAAATTGAACATGAATTTCACATTTTTTACTTAATCGGACCGTTTTTATTTTTGCATTTAGAGTCATATTTTGGTTATTTTCATGGCCTTGGTCATATTTCGGTCATATTTGTAATTTAACATCATATTTTAGTTATAAATTCGGTAAAAGAGCAATATGTGCACTAAATTGTCGAATTAAATTTTTTCCGAAAAAGATTCACGGATATTATAGTTTTACTGTAACTGAAATGTGAAGGGACAACAACAAAAAATTGCAGAATTACCTCTTCCTCCTTGTTAACGTCCAATAGACATGTTTTAAAAATATTTACAGTGGTATTCACATTTACAGTGGTATTTGGAAACATTAACAGATTAGAAGTTCTTTACGAGTAAAACTGTAAATCAGCTGTAAAAACTGTTAAGTGATTATCTGATTAAATGAATGTGATGTAATAATTTAGTGACAATAAACGTTATAAATTGGAACATTTATTTGTAGAAAATACGTTCCTTTATGAGGTTACATTTAGAATTTTTTGGTGATAGGCCTATTTAGTCATTTTTAAGGTCTTACTGTATTTGGAGTCATATTGTCCACACTTTTTAGGTCATAAACATCCGAACCCTTATCCGAACCCACAATTATGTGGCCTGGTGCATGAACCTGATGACCAACATTAAAAAAAAAATTGAGTTAATGCTACTGAAATACTTATCATGCCATGTATAATCATTTGGTAAATAATGCTGTTTCATCGGCTACGGTTTTCAAGTATAAGCTTTTTAATAGTGCGTTCTTCAGGGCAAAAATATTGAGATAAACAACCGAATATTTGTGGATAGTTGGGTGCATATACCTAGTTTCAAAATACAAAAACAAAAAATTTTAAATTGATAAATTTCATGTTTACCTTTGAGGGAAGGTTATGATTAATTGATAAATTTTCTCCTTACTAGGCCTAGCTCAATCTTTATATTTAGACTGAAGAAACACAACTACTTGGGATTACTTTGCAAAAATATACATATGGATTTGTTGAATCGAACAACATAAAATAGGCCTATATGTGTAGTGTCCACATGTAAAAACCAATGGTAAAATTGTGAGAAAAATTGTTTAAGAAAAACTACTCTATTAACAATAAAATAACTACTCTATTAGCCTAACAATTTTATCATCTTTACAACGGAGTAAGGTAAATTTTTATTAGAAACTCACTGTTATGTTATCGCTAAATTCCTAACAAAACTTGCTTTATTAATGTCTGGATATATTGTTTGATCGCTTTCTTAGAACCAGCAGCACATCAATTAATTATTGTCCCAGTGACATTGTCCTCTGGAAGGCAGCCTGGAGGACGTTAAATAATAGGTTATTTTGCACAGGACTCGTTATCAGGATATAAGTGTAAATTATATATAGATATGAACTAGGGATGGGTCCTCGATACTTTCGATACCTCGATACTCTCGATACTTGCATGGTATCGGCATCGAACGATACTTCAGAAAACTCGCTCGATACTTTTTCGATACTTGGTAATTCTGCAATTGTGCAATTAAGTGAGAATGCTAGTATTTTTTAACAAAAACTTGTAAGTGGACTGTTTAAAAAACTAATTTTAGTTTTAATGTAGAGTTCAAAAATAATAATTATAGGCTACTGATGATATTAAATTTTGTCTCACTAAATATGCAGACTTATTAATTTAGTTGGTATTACACAGTTCTCTCACATTTTAATTTTTAATGTAACTATTTATTGAAACTGGAAATGTTGAAGGTATCGAGTATCGAAGTATCGAGTATCGAGGAAAAGATCATGTATCGGTATCGAGTATCGAGAAAATCTGGTATCGACCCATCCCTAATATGAACTATAGATATGAAGAACGTCCGATAAACAGCTTTAATTCTTTTCCTAATGAAGCCATTGATGCAATTTTCATGTTAGACATACCCTCAGCAGAAGGTTTTATGATTACACCACCTAAGCTATTTAGTAAATTAATAATTATAATAATAATATTAATAATTGAAGCGTTTAGTTTTATAAGGGTCTAAGTGCCAAAATCATGATTTTTCAACTCATAATTTTAAATGGATCTATGTACCCAGAGTCCAAGGTCCAGGGAAAGTCACGTTAGTAGCAATACATTCCAGGTTATAGCATGTCTTTCTGTAGTTCTATGTCTTGTTTTCTACACAATGATGTTGGCACTTAGACCCATATAAAACTAAACGATTCGATTACTATAATCATTCATTTAATTAGTTTGTAAAAAGACGATGAATTCGAACAACTGAAAACATCGTCTACGTTTGTTTCAAGTGCTAGAGGAATGTATTGATTGGTAGAAACTTGGTTCCACATCTGTTATTTGTTACATGAAGCTTATATTGGAACAGAGACATTACCGATGACGTGGAAATGCATGACCTGCTTCGAACACCGCAATGTGATATGAGCTTCAGTAAAAACAAAACATATCCGGTAAAATCAGAAATTTCTGTGGCGGAAAAATATCGGATTGATTGGTAATTCTGAGAGACGGATCTAGTTACATGAAGCTACGTTTCCATAACTACGAAATGTTGACATCGACAAAAACAAAACAAAAACTACTTAATGCTGTAGAGCTCAACGATAATGAGACAGAAAATATAAAACTAAAACATCGAACGTAATTAAAATGGCAAAGGGACGGATCTTACAACTAGCAAAAATAACAAAAGAAAAACAAGCTAGTAATGAACAAAGGCGACAATAATGATCATTCATTCCAGTAGAAAGAGGAAATGATTATTTTTTTATTATCGTTTGTAGTTAATAGGTCTAATGGAAGTATTAATGGATAAAGAATGTAAAATTCTGCCATGAGTTCGCTATATCTCTCTATATAAGTTATAAGAGGCTTTATCCTGACTGACTGACTGACAGAGAATCAACGTAGAGCCCATAGGCTACTATAATAGATAGAGACTTGGAATTTTCACAATACCTTCGTTTCATACTGTAAGTGCTCACTAAGAAAGGATTTTGAAAAAAATTGATTTTAAACGCCAAAAACCAAATGTTTTTGAGCATACTTAATCCCTTTTTACACAGAATTATCAAATCCAAATCACAGTTCACATGAGAACAGCGTATTGTTGGCAGTGGTCTCAGGTAGGTTTGGAAATAAATGATACGGGACCTTGACAAATTAGAGAAGCTATCTATCTAATTCATTGCTGTAAATAAATAGTAAAGATGAAATCCACGAATATAATACACAATGTGATGCAGCCACATAACTTTCTCTACCCTGGACAAAGAGAATACCATACGAGGTATGGTAATATGTATATTATAATATCGCAGGTTTTTGGAGAGGAAAGTATGAAAGTGATATTGAATTTCTTTTTAATTTCATCCCCGAAACGGTTATATGGTAACATGAGAGTGAGAAATAAAATATTCCGCAAAGACAATAAATACAATTTTATGTTACCGGAATTTCTGTTTCTTCTTATTTGAACTCCTACCAGGCTTGGTGTGTACAAGCGATGGGATGCAAAATTCTACATCCTTTATGAGCCATAAGGAGCTATTATCAAGCATTTTCTGAGGGAATAGTTTGAGTGCGATAATTCGTTCTTCTTCATTTCAAATTCTAAATACCTATATAAGGTCCTAGAATTTGGAAATCGAAAGTCCTTCATAAGTTAATTTACACATAAATGTATATATATATATAGTATGTAATTATTAGACTTCGGATTTTAGGTAAAAACCTATTTTAATCCTTAAGTGATATACAGTATGGGCGAAAACTTGTATATGCATGTTTCGTAAGTGACTATGCCTAAAACTGATACTTTTATAGGACCTAAAACAGCGTATTTTTACGTTAGAGCCTAATATTGCCTTTTTGCTTGTTTTTCCTCTAAAATTCAAAATAAGTAATTTTTTTGTTATGAATTTTAGCATTTATTTTCAGTTCGTACTAAATTTTTAGCTCGGAATGTGCAGTACATGGCACATTTGTGACGTGGTTAAATACTAAAGAATGTTTCGTCTTCAGTAGAAAAATTCCTTGGAATTCCCAAGAAAATGTAGAGCTTTTCTCCCGACTCCCACATCCAGTAACAAACAAACAAACAAACAAACAAATACAAACAAAACAAAAAACAAACAAACAAACAAAACAAAAAAGAAAGAAAGAAAAAATGTACAAGTAGTTATCTCAATCACTGAGGGATACAAGGGATTGAATATAGGCCTACTAGCGTGCGTAGCTTCTGCTCGCAGGGATTAGGTTTTTACTGTTATGGTAGTAATACAGGCCCTAGTAATAGGTCTATATAATTCTGTGTACCATAGGCCTACATCTGTGTTTTATCATGATTATTCATTAATGGCGACTTCAATAAATATAACATTCTGCATTGCAATTGAGATATTTCAGAAAATTAGCAACTTAACGATTTTATAAGAGACTATTTTACGATTTTTAGAACCTATTTTCCAATTTTTAGAGCCTATTTTAGGTACCTAAAACAGCATTTTTAGCGACCTAAAAGTCCGAAGTCTAGTAATTATGTATATATAATTTAACAGAATTCAACAAGAAAATGAACCTTAGGATACAACCTTTAGTTTACAACTAATGTTTTTCATTCCTTTTCAGGGCTGAATTTGAGCGATTATGTAAGCAATAATGAAGCAGGGTGGCCAGACGTCCGGATTTTGGCCGGACTGTAAGGCTTTTTGCTAAGCAGTCCTCCATCCGGCGGGGTTTTATGCCGGACGTTGATTTGTCCCCCTTTTTGAGACTCTGATGGATCGGTAAAGCGTATTAATAAAATTTGTTCTCGGAAGAGTGTAATTTCATGTATAAGGAATTCCTGACCAACAAAAACCTCCTGCGGATGGCAAAGAAAGGACAAAAATATAAATAGAGATGAAAATCCCTTTTTGCAGTGTATATTCATATATTTTATATAAATGCAGTTATTGAGTTTGAAATTAGTCAGGATTATAACATGTAATATCTGCTGTCCAGCCGCCCATGCCCGAAGTTTTATACTATGCTAGATTCCCGAAGAAGTGTGTCCTCCTTTCTGACATTTTAGAAATGGCCACCCTATAATGAAGAGAAACCGTCAGTGGGCTCTAAGTTTGAAATCAACGATGAAAATTTCAGTGGAATGGATGGTTTCCATAAATGAGAGGAGTAACATGAGAGTACAAATATTTATTATTACTAGTATTAGGACTATTATTAAACTTTTCGTTCTTAATTTAGAGTAGGTGACATTGAACAGTGCCAACTGACTGGAGAGATGTTTAAGTAATTATTCACGGCACGTGCCCAGGTAACAATAACATCTAGCTAACTTGGAAGCCGGCAGATGTCACGTTTGCTCAATTATCCTGTCAGCTTCATAAATTTCGGCTTAATTGCGGGCTGTATGCCTTACATTTCAATGACAACAGCGTCACAGCCATTGACAGGAATTAGCCTTGTCTGAACTGTCCCATTCAGAACAGTTTTGTCCAGTCCATTACTACTTAAAGCACTAAAGCATTTGAAGGAGTCTTTGTTCGATATTAGTATAATAAACTTATTAGGCCTACATGTGACGTAACATTATCTATATGCAGGCCCGACGAGAGGGAGGGGCAGCCAGCGCTGCAGCCTCGGGGCCCGAACCCTAAGAGAGGGCCCGACCGACCAGGTTTTTATTTTTTTATTTCAAAATTTATTCTAAAATAAAATTGGTTCTAAGTCAATAAACAGCTTAAGTTATGTTTTATGCGTTTATTTTATTTGCATTGACTTGTCGTATAACGGTGACACGGAATTAATCAGTTGTCCTTGTAGAATAATTTTCAAAAGATTAAACTGGTATATACAGATAAAATTGTTCCTTAATACTGTAGAACATTTTAATGTATTTTCTCGTTTCCTGCCCGGCATCGGTTAACTGATTTGGTCCAAAATAAATAGGCTTCGTCCCATGGGCGTTTTAAATGGTATACCAAGTTTTATAAAAATCCGATAAAGCGTATTTCAGTTATCGCGCGGACAGACAGACCGACATATATTTTCCTTCTACCAGACAATCTCATAAAGTACCGGTACCATTCGGGCACTTAATAATTAATATGTAATATCATTATATAATCGTTTTGTTACATACATTATAACGGGCGAGTTGGGTAGTGAATTTAATATTTGAAGGGGGCCGGAGAAAATTTGTCCCTGCAGCCCTTGCTTTCTTTCCACGGCCCTGTCTTTATGACATACTTTAAAGTACAGAATTTCATTATAGCACTGTTGTTGTTCCATCTATCGATTCTTATCTTATTAATAAGTCCCGGATTTGAAAGTTTTAACCTATTTTTTTCTCCAGCTTCCTAATTACAACATTTTAAAGTACTTTTCCATTTCATGCTTCTTGCTTCCGATTATATGAATCTTATAGAACCTAAAAAAGGCTAAATCGGACTGAAAGGCCTAAAAGGGGCTAAGGAGGACTTTTGCTGAAAAACTAGGGGCTAAAGAGGACTTTTTTCAGAATAACGCGATAAAGAAAATAAATTATGTGAATTTGTGCATTTTAAGAAGTGACGTAATTAAAAATAAATTTATACAACGCACTGAAATTAACAATTTAGGCCTATATGTCGCTTTGTCACTTGCCTTTGCAACTCGAAAATGTGCCCTCTCGCCGTCGCAGGAAAACATTTTAGGTTATTTTTCAAGTGCCGCTATAAGGAATAGCTACTTGTTTATTTTCTTAAAAAACTAGAATAACTGTGTCAAAATTATAATACAATATTCGGTGTTAATATTGGTGTATTCGTAAGACGACTAAAATTGTTTGTTTAAAACCTAAAAAGAGCTATTTCATGTATTAGAAAGGCTAAATTACTTTTTATAAAAGCCTAAAAATCCGGGTCCTACTTATTGATCTTCAAGCCTTGAAAGCAGCAATTCTAACTGCACAATAAACAATTGATTGACACCCGGCAGAGCAAAATGTTTGGGTACAGGTTCCAAAATTAACTATTCTGCAAGAAAAGGACATACGAGGGCCGTCCACAAGGTATGTTTCCCAAGGGCCGTTTACACAAACAAAACATTGTATTTCTCTGCCTGCAATTGTAGTTACAAATGTACACATTTTCTCTTGCTCAGCTTTAGAAATGGATGTTGAAATATTGTATAAAGAAATGGGACACATACAAAGAAATGCACGCTTTCCAGAGGCGTGTATTAAAACAATGAGATGTGTAAATGTTCTCCTTGCAACTGCAAAACTTTCTTCTCCAGATAAACAACTTCGCCAAATAAAACGCAATGAAGTTAAATTAGTACGGACGTGTTTTCAAATTAATACGCAAGACACTCTACTTTTACAACTTATTATTATATAGTGCTTTGTTGCCAAGTCTACTTTTCGCAGTAATTGAATTTCATGTGTCTTTCTGCAAAAGTTGGTTGTGCAATTTAACTTTTAAATCAAAACAGTCTTGTCCTTGTTCATGTCCTTATTACAGACCGCCTGCGTGGACTACTAGTTAGTATTACTGACTGGGGATAAGATGGTCTAATAATAATAATAATAATAATAATAATAATAATAATAATAATATTAACATTAATATTAATAATAATGATAATAATATTATTATTAATAATAATGATAATAATATTATTAACATTAATATTAATAATAATGATAATAATATTATTAACATTAATATTAATAATAAAAATAAAATAAGCTTTACTGTCGAAGGCATAATAACTTAAAGGTCAATGTCAAAGTTTCCTCTAATAATAATGTATAGTAATATATATTACTAATATAAATAAATTAAAATTAAGTGTAGGCCTATTGCTTAATGTCTAGGTACCTCCTCGGGTTTTCTGAGATAGGGAGGTTTGGAACGTGCTGCATTCAGCCTCGTGAGGACCACTGAGGAACTTCTTGATAAAGAATTGCCAGCTCTGGTCAAGAAAGTCATCAATACAGGTCGTGAGTGTCAGAATTCTCTCCTCATGCCGAGATAATAAAAAAAGGACTTTACTTATGTGTATCGTACAATGTTTCTTTTTTCTAAGGCAGCACGAAATTAAATATAATGAAAAGGCCTATTTAAGAGTCACGAATTCAGATTTGCAGATGGCGATTTGTAAGATCAATAAAATCAGGTAAACTGATGTAACAAAGTGCCAGAATGTTTTTGTTGAATCAATTATAATTGCAATTATGATATACAGAAAGTATTTTTTTTATCAGATTAAAATCGACCAGCGTCAGCAGAAGTACAGATATGTGATATCTTGTGAATCGCGCACTCACATAAAAATAAAATATAAAATTAAAAAAATCCATGTCAAAACTGACGGCTCCGGGATTTGATCCAGGGACCTCCAGAATACAAGTTGAAGACGTTACCTTTTGGTCAACTCAGTCAGTTTTACGATACAGTTTGATAAATATATGTGAATGAATAGTGTTATTTGTCAAATATAAAATGTATTCCAACTTGAAATTCTTAAAATAACTTAGGCCTATGTCAACATTTCACAAAATTCAGTGGAAAATAACTCCGCTAGTACCTTCTGTATATAACAGTATTCATGTAGTACTCAATTTCAACTAGATCAACGAAGTAAACAAACATCTGACTGCATTGCATCAAAGCCCTCAATGATAAAAGAAAGTTTCCGTGGAACGCCACGCGACAGAAGTGAAACTTGTTTAAATTTTTTATTTTTAAACTTTGGATTTTTTGTTTTTTATTTTGGATTTTTTGTTTTTTGATTTCTTCATTTTTAGATTTTTTAAATATTGGATTTTGGATTTTTTAAATTTTGGATTTTTATAATGGTGAAGGGCTCACCACGCCACAAGCTCGAAGCAGTAATAGCCTCCCACTCAATGCCTGATACCTTTCCCCAGCGCTCTCCGGTACATTTTTCAAGTTTTGGATTTTCTAATTTTGGATTTTTTATTTTGGATTTTTGGCTTTTTTAATTTTGGACTTTTTGGTTTTTTAATTTTGGATTTTTAGATTTTTTAAATTTTGGATTTTTTATTTTTTAAATTCTGGGTAAATCTAATTATTGAGGTGATTGTTTCTGTGCAGTCCGTTCCGTCACAGCCCCACTAATTTCGTGACGATTTTGTGTGTAACAATTTCGTGACGATTTTGATCGTAATGCAAGTTTGGGTTAGCTGTCGATTTACTCCTACCGCGGCTAAAGTAGTTTTACTTCGAAAATAGTTTTAAGAAAAAGAGTACAGTAGAAAAAGGATGTGAATTTTAAGCAAAATAAAACTTTGATAAATGTAAAATTATAATCAACCGGAAAGAGATTTATCCAAAGAATAACTTAATTAGTAATTAATACATTAAGTTATCTGATATTACCATTATAAACTGTGAAATAACACATAACTAAACAATGAGCAATTCATGGGAGATGCAGACAAGTAGGTAAAGCGTACGTAGCCCCGTGACTCCTCGAGCACTTCTCCTGCACAGATGTATTGCGTGTGGACTGCATGATGTATTGCAGGCGTTTATAAACACGGCACTTGAAAAGGTTTGACGTCTAAAAGCAATTGGATGAAACATGGACTCATTGCATTAGTCCTCTGAAACATTTCTTACTGATGAAGCAGTAAAGCTTCATTTGACAAGTATTAAATTAAGGGGATACATATACTTTATGAAATACGTTATGAAATGTTATTTACCAATTCCAATGCAGTACCGAACGAGACTCGCATTCTGGAGATCCTATGTTCAAATCCCGTGACCTGATAATTTGACATGGGCTTTTTCATGCTTTCCCCAGTCGTAAAGACAAATACCAAATAGGATATTTACATACCATGAATCATAATCACCATTTCATCCTGTATCATATCCAGTTAAATTAATATCACTTGAAATTTCCTCCATAAAATCACACCAATAATATAAATAATATACACTCAATAGTTCCATGGCCTACTCCAGCATTTCTCAACCTTTTTGAACCCGAGGACCTCTAAAATGTCTAAAAAAAATTACGGACCCCTAATTTTTACATTCCATTTTTAAAAGTAGGCTATATGTAGGCCTATATTCTTAATATTTGGGGTATTAATTATAGGTCATTATAACAAAATAAATCTAAATACATTTTTTTTTTATTTGACGGAAACACAGTTATTGAATTAGAAGAAAACTATTGACAGTAAAATTATATTTTTAGAGAGAATTTAATATTTGTTATCAATTTGATAATATAATTAGGTATTATGTTATTACTCCTTTTAATAAGATGATTGAGCTTGTCGCCTCTTGCAGAGGTCCTGGATATCTGGCTCAATATTAGTCAAATTTAGGCGAAGATCAGCAGATACATTAAGTCGGTTTCTGTATTTCGTTTTTAGTTGAATGAGCGATGAAAATCCCTTCTTACAAAGATAGGTTGTTGAAAACTTGCAATAAGACAGCTGTATTTTCGAAGATTTTAAAAACTTTGACATCTAGTGTCCATTTTATGTGAAAAATTTGTACTTCTTTACTTTCCACTTGCTATATGATACAGTATTTTAAAATTATTTTTAAATTATGTCTGAGGACCATCTGCAGCATCCATAGGTTGAGAAACGCTGGCCTACTCTACTGTATAGATAAAGATCCAGAACACCTGATATGACCTCACAGTTGAAAGGAGTATAAATTCAGCTTTAAAAATTCTAACACATCCTTTTGTGCTGTTTACGTTTACGTTTGATTGGTGTTCTTCAAAATAGACGACAATTATTCTCCCACGTTTAAAAGTTTTGGAGTTATGAATTCTTCAATACTGTATATGCATTATTTAATTTGTAACGAACCCCAACATTTTTTATAGTTTTTTTAATTCTCTTTATAATAAGGATAACATTCACCTTACGGACTCGTTTCGGAAACATACTTTGGTGACAGTCTTTTAAGACAATGGAGTAGGTAGATATTTTACGCTTTAGAACCGGCCCTAAAGTAAACAAGCAAGTCTGTCTTAATCTTACGTAGGTAGGAGTAATGTGTTAGGGTGAGACAGATTTATAATTGATAAATTTAATCTTAGTGCCTTTGAGGGAGGATTTTACAAAGTATAAGAGTTAATTTTTCGCCTTATACCCTCAAAGAATAATATAATAAGATGCCAGAAATATATATAGATTGATGTGGACGACCTTTTACAATGAATACAAATATTTATAAGTTTGCTATTTTTATTGTGTAATAATTATGTGAACAGATTGTTGATATATTCTATTGGTCAGTGAATTTATATGGTTAGGTCAATGTTGTTTCAATTAGTTGGATTAAAACTGTTAGACAAAATTTAAAATGATAAAAGAAAGCAGTTTTTACATAGTCTATTCATTTGCTCTTGTGGTAATTCATTGTATGTTTTGATTAAATAATACTTTAATCCCTTTGTCCCAAATGTTATAGTTGAAGAATGCGTGAGGTATATGTTCTGTTTTTGCCTTGTTTCATAGTTTCATCACAGTATAAGTATGTTTCATGTTTATTCTACATCGATGTTTCTTCCCGAGATCGATGTTTTTTAATATTTACAGTACTAAAATAAGATTAATATGCCTAGGCCAATTTTGGTTCTAAGATATAATTTTATTTACACCACTCTAAAACATCCACCATCGATACCACCCAAAACATCGACTTTTTACATCGATAGTTTTCATGGAAATATTGCTGTTTATTTATGAATTTTGCCTAACTTTAATAAACAATTACTTTTATTTAATAGGCTATACATCGATGTTTCGGTCAAAATACATGAATGTTTTCAGGTCGATGTTATCATCACATCGATGGTTACCGCCGATTTTAACAAAGATGGGGAAACATCGATGTTTTAACTATCGATGCTCATTCCTATTACAAACACAAGCTTTGAACTTTTCAGTTCAGTCGTACATGTAATCACAAACAATAGAGAAAACAAAAAGAAATTACAATTCTGTTTGGAAAGCTATTTTCATTATTATGTCAATATTAGGAAGGCTACAGCAATTTAGTTCAAGAGTTGTTGGGTTATTTTTCTCCCCGAGCAGTTTATTTTCACAAAGTTGTTAACGATGACTGAGGATAAACTGATCGAGTCATAAAGAAAATCGTTTGTTACTACATAATATTTCCAGAGATAATAGACCGTGGACAAAGCCTGTGTGGGATTTATTGACTGTATGAAACACACTGTCCACTATATTTTGTGTCGCGCTCTGATTTGTAATGAAGTGTCAAAAGTGCTTTGTGATGACGTAAAATGCGTTGAAATGTTTCACAACACATGGAGGAGTGGAAGGGGGCAAATAAAATCCTCCTGAATCGAACCCACAGGAAATGTGGGCTCTCTTTCACATATATTGCTCTGCGTCCGCTTTTGCTATTTCCTAACCACAATCACCCACACATAGACATGAACAAGAGCAAAAACACACACACGCAGATACGAATAAGAACACCTCAAACAAAACAAAAAACTTTATTCCCTTTTCAATCAGTATGTTTGTATTGGCCAGTATTGTATAGTAACGTGTAATCCTAACGCAATATATGTTTATACGGTTTTCCACGGACAGGTTTGTGAGAGTGTATAATGAATGAGCTACCCAGAATATTTTATTAGAAGACAATTTCATAAAATCGGCATTAATATTATAAAAAAATGAGTTACCCATGTTTGATGTATATCACTTTTATATCACAACAGAGCCCTGCTTCATAGCTCTTGCTAATTATATTAGTTAATAATATTAGAACATGTTATTTATTAGTTAACAAAATCTTTTTTTCAAAGAGTTACGCATGCTATTCATAAATTCTGTTCACTAGCCTAATAGTATTAGTTTTATGAAACAGGGCCCAGGAAGCAGTTTCCCTGGGTAAAAATGCTGCTGAAAGGTAAACTAGCTGTGTATGTCAACATAAGAGCTTAAGGGATGTGCGAAAATATATTGCACAAACTTTCTCGCATATACGTGTTAAATATGAAAAATGTAAATTATAGAGACAATTAAATTATATTTATTACATTTTCATAAAACTAACAGTTATATATATATATATATATATATATATATATATAATCAGGGCCGATCTTTATGTTCAATGCTTTTGCCGTGATATAATAATAATAATAATAATAATTTGGGGTTTGCATGGTGTACTCAATCTCAAAGGCAAAAATGGACGATGCAATGAGGTATAGCCTAAGAATAGAAGCAAATGCTGCACGAATGAGTTATTACAAGAACCTACTGGTAAATTTGGGTGGCCACGAGGTTTGATTTGAACCAAGGGCCTCTTTCCTATTACCCTCTACCACCTCGCTCTAATAGATTTTGGCGTGTTCATTACCACTGTGGTAAACTGACTACATTTCACAACAATAATTAGATTATAGTATTCTTGTTACTATGGACAACAAAAGAATATCATTCATATTTTAATCAAAACGAAGTTCGCATTTAAGTAGTGCTATTTCGTTTTTATCTTTTTACTTATTAATGCTATAAAGAAATGCATTAAACAAAAACTGTTCTATTTAATTTTTTCTATAACTTCACGTATCGCCCAATGTAATGGAGATAACCTAGATAAATTGAAAATGGATACAAGTAAAGTACCCCCAAGTCATTTTTACAGAAAACAGATATAGCCATTTCGTTAGTCGTATATAACATTTTCAAGATTTTACATTTTTATTAAAATCATTAGAGCCATTTTTTCAAAAATCAAAATTTTGACAAAAGTTTTCATGAACAGCCCCCTTAAAATTCCAGTTATAAAAACTTAATACGGGGCGGTTCGAAGAAAATCCGAAAAAGTCCTTAATTAAAAAAATAGAGTAAATACAACAAACCGTTTACCCGCTGAGCTTCTCCACAGACAGACGGACAGACGTCATTCCAAAAACACTTTTTTCGGCATCTAGGTATCGTGTAACGTGTCTTCCCGGTGTTATCTCGATTTAGATTTTTTGTCACGATCACAAAACAATCTCTATAGTACGTAAGTTATATGCGAGAAAGTAAAACGAGTAAGATGTTGAGGGTGCTAGTCTTTAGTTGTAATAAAAATGAGAAAGTTTTAACTTTCACAATGTAGACTATACATTATTTTATTGAAATACATCTGTGCAGTGGAGTTACCTTCCAGGCAATCAGGCTTACCTCCACTTCATGACCAAAGCTTAAATACTTTGCATATGCTTACTGCCCAGAATGTATTTTAAAAATTAAATGCGCGAGACAAAAATTCTCAAACAATATATAAACGCGTGCGGGACTGCAAAGAAAACAGTAAACACGGTGGTTAGACCCCACAGTTTATTACTTGTATGTCATTGTTAATGACAGCCGGCATGGTTTTTTGGGTAGCGTCGCTGACTACAGATGTGTAGGCCCGGGTTCGATTCCCGGTACCCGGTACCGCGGATTTTCGTGAGGTAGTGAGGGCCGAAACTGGGTGCACTCAGCCTCGTGTTTCAAATTAAGGAACTACTTGATAGGGAAGTCACCATTAACGGCCGTGGTTTTCGATATGCTGACCACATCCACAATCCTACCATCTCCTTTGTCCCTTCAGAGATGTAGCGCCACGGAGATAGTATAGTTTTATGTTATTTTTAATGTTATTTGAAGTTTAAATGTTTCGTTCAATTTTTTCCATCCCTTTATTGCAAATTTAAGATAAATTTTAACTGTGCAATTGGCTCCTTTTTTATTCTTGATAGATTGCATTATGTATTTTGTATTATTAATGAGGACTATGTCGATTACTATAAATTTTAAATAAATAAATCATACTTACTTAGGAAGAACAACTTAATATTAGAGTGTTCAAAAGCTGGGAGCTTAGGGAAATATTGGGACCTAAGAGATGAAAATGGGGACTGGAGAAAATGCATAATAACGAGCTTCATAACCTGTACTCTTCACCGAATGTAGTAAGGGTAATTACATCACGGATGATGAAATGGGCTGGACATGTTGCGTGCATGGGGGAGTAATGACATAATTATCTAAAAAATATTGACTGGGAGTCCTGAAGGGAAAAGACCACGGGAAGGCCTCGACATAGATGGAAGGACAATATTAAAATAGATGTAATGGAAGTAGGATTTGCAAGGGATGGGTCAATGGAGTTAACACAGAATTGAGTTGAATGGGGGGCTCATGTAAGCGCAGCAAAGAACCTCCGGGTTCCATAAAATATATAATAGTGCTTTAGCTTGCTTAGGAATTGTCTATTGCCAATAACTAAGTGAGAGGGAACTGCATATGAAGGATGGTTTTAATACCCAGTAGCTAACCCGGAATTTCAATCTTTTGCCTCGAATGAAAGAGGATCCCCACTGGGAATCGAAGCCAGACAGTCTGCTTATGACACATGTCATATGACACTGAGGACGTTAGCTGCGTGTGACAACGAATTGTTGCGATTATGAATACGTCAAGCCCCACAATGACACGGCCTGTTGAAGTCCACGCTGGTAACGATATTGCAGGCCATGAAATTATTAAGTTATGTAAAAACAGTACAGTGTTAATAGGTACATTGCTTCTCAATTATATTTCCTGCCGAATGCTCTACTTCTAAACAAATCGAGTATTTTATAAATCTCCAGCCTTCTAAGATGTTTAATTTCTTTCAGTAGGATTATTGTAATTTATGGGTTGGCAGAATTGTTTGTTTAACCTTTTTGGTAAAAAAAAATGCGAAAAATGTTATGCCCTCTAAAGCATGGAACAGCTGACATTATTTTCAAACCTCTGAGCACTCCTAACTGCCAGTACTTGCAAACTTTAATCGCCTGCTTCCTCAGTTTCAATTTGCATGTTAGTATGTCACATTCAAAATCTACCTTCACCCATAAAAGTATAAATATGGCTATGCGTTTTTTCACAATGTGCTTTAGGTGAGTGGCTAAATATCTAATCAGAATTTGTGCATAGAACTTAGTTTATTTAAAAAATATTTAGCATAATCGTAGGCCAGTTTTTAAAACCTTTCATTTGTATGGGTGAAATATTTTCTTATATCAAAAAGTATAAACAATATTTAAAACCGCATCAGCACATTTGTAATGCAAGTACAAAAAGGAAAAAACTCATATTTATTGTTATATCTGGTGGAGGATATAGCTTTCAATTTTAATTTTAAGATATCTTAATACCGATCCAATATTTCCATGTAATGTGTTTAAATTTTTATAATTATAACCACTAAAATGAATAAATCGCTTCGCTATTTGTGTCAATGTGGCCTGCTTGCAAGTCTTTTCGTTATGATCATCTATTTTATTTTCACTTTTTAAAGTAAGCTCTTTGGTACCTGTAATATTAAGTGCTATTAATACTCCTTTTATTATTATACGAACCCTAATAATACATTATTTTCATGATTCCTTTTACTCATATGCAGCTTAATAATCTGAGAGTATTCGATGTCCTAATAAGAAACCAAATATTTTAAAACTTAACATCTCTCCACCTCTCTATAAAAACTGGTGTGAAGAGTACAAATTAGTATATTGCGATACAAGTGCCGTAAGGCACGTTTACGGCCCGTGTATTGCATGCTATTTTTTGCACGATGATTATTTAGGCTAAAGATAAGATTAAGTCGCCCCTTACGCTCCGAACAATGCGTTGCTGTTCGCTTGTTATCTCGGCACACCCGATCGTTCCTTCTCTCCAAACTCCCGATCGTACCAAATACAAGCTACCAACCCATACACCAAAATGACAACCCTCTAGCTTACTCAGCACTCCCGACCAGACCACAATCACCTCTTCACATAATCTAAATAATGCAAAACACTAACCACATTAGTTAAGTTCGCGAGCGGAGGCGGCAGCCGAAGCGAAGCGCCCTTGCATTTTCGAATAATGTACGATACACTGTTTGTAGGTTTCGAAAATGTGGCATTTTGTATCTTCCAGACGTTAGTAAGCCTGTCAACTTTTACGTAAGACATGAGGCTTTTGTTTACCGGTATGACGTCACACTACCAACGTCCAATCACGAGTTTCTACGTAATATGAGGACAGAAGAAGTGGTATAAAAGAAAGTGCATCGCGAGGGAGTGGTTGGGTGGGAACATTCATCCAAGGTGCGACTTAAATTTATTTTTTCCTATTATTTATATCAATTTAATTATATTAATTGTGATATTACCTGAAAATATTATGTACATACATTCTTGAAAATAGATGTTTATTTCAGAAAGTGATTCGCATGTGTTTGTTGTTATGGGAACCGAATATTTGTCCTGGGGGCTTTGTCCATATAGACTTGTCTTATGAAGTGTATCGTAATGAATTATGACGTAGCGCTTGGACCGTAAGTAATTTAACCTCATCGCAACGGCCTTAGCAACACGATTGTGTGGGAATGTCAACTGATTTTCTATTGGGTGAAGGGCCTCCAAGCGAAGGTTTCTGTTACCTATGTGAATTTTGTTACGCTTATTTTCCGAGAGAGGGCAGAGGGACAGGTGGTAAGCTCATCGCCTCTCATATATACAGTGCACGCTGGTTATTGTGATCACTTTAGGATGCAGCTAATCTGATAATATTAACCGACTGATAACAAAATCCGAAAGGATTAACTGAAGGTAATTTATTCATACATAAGATAATACACTAAAAAACAGAATTAAAAGTTATTTATTCATACATACATGATAATACGTAAGTGTGAATCATTCAACGACTCATAATACAATGTTAGACTGGAAGCAACTATTTCTGTAATAAATAAGAAAGTTTTCAATTGTTTCTGTTTTCCCTTTGGAGTCCATTAACCAATATTTCTCAATCCTAGTGTTTTTGGAAGTTTGCTGACCTGTAGTGAACACCACGTAACAACACATCTAATGCCTACTATTTAAGTCTTTAGATTTTACACTGTACCACTGCATATCAACACTGTGATCTTCACAAATCAAAAGCAGCAGCTAAACTTAGCGGCGAAACATGTTTTATTGCTTAAATAAGAACGTTAGGGAATTCCACCCTTTCGAACAGGTCATCCTGTGAGCTAGGAACAGTACCGTTACTTCTAATACAACATAATACACTTGAATTGGAAATAAAGCCGCAAAAGGGAAAATACGATAACATACTTTGATCACAGTAAACAGCACTTTTTATGTTTCAGTATTAATCCTTACGGGACTTCATAAAAATGATAATATTACCCGACTAATAACACTATCCGCAATTAAATTAAGCGGCGTTCACTGTATATATAGCATAATTATTACTAGGGACCGGATTCTTAGGTTTTTACCTATTTTTTTCCTTACTTCCAAAACAAAAAGCGATCACACACTTTTTCGAATCATGCCCATAGGATTCACCCACATTAATTCTGTGGTACCTAAAAATACCTAAATGGGGTATAACAACCTAAATGTACCTAAACGGGATAAAAAACCTAAAATATCTAATTTAGGCTACTTTTTTGCCTTTTTTGTTTGTCAGTTGAGAAATTTTGCGGAGAGACAATTTTTGTCGGGTTGAAATTAATAGCAACAGCGTTTCGTTCAACTCAATGTCGTCTAGAATGACAGTATCAAGAGAGAAAGTGTAAGAGTACCTGCGTATTCCTTTTAAAATATTCGTACGAACAACCATTGTTGATGTCATGTGAGGTTGAAAGGACATTTTCTGCCTTCAAATGTATTCTAAGAGATAACAGGAAGAACTTCACAGTTGAGAATCTTGAAAGATATTTAGTGATATACTGTAACCAGGATATGTGAGGCAATCATATTTTCACTGCTTCTTTTGATTGTTTATGCTTTCTTTCTTCAATTCTTTAATATTGTCCTAAAGCAAGTTTACACAAATTTAAGTCAATTTTGTTAAGTTAAACTTTACAAGTATTATGTATTGGATCCTATGTAGCACATTCAAATTCATTAAACCAATTATTCTACCCAAAAACTATATTTTGGACAAAAAACCTAAAAAAAAATATTTCACCTAATGGAAAACCTAAAACAGTGTTTTTAAAAACCTAAAAATCCGGTCCCTAATTATTACCCATGGTCGTCTGAACGCAATAATATGTAGAAATATCATAGTGAAAGTTTACAGTGGGAATTATTTTCGCATTTAATTTATTCTTCTGATGATAATTCTCTGTTCAAAATTAAACATGCATGTAAAACATCGAGTTTTCCGTGCCGCTTTAGAGTCATATACGATGTAGGCCTGATTTGTTTTAACTCGGAGAAAGGAATCGCTCAACGGGGAAATGCATTCGACACAGATTTGCTTTTAAAAGTCGTTACTGATTCATGTGTTGATCAATATGTAACACTTTCACCCTGTGAGTGAAACTGCAAACACATGGGAATAAATACCGATGCAATGCGTTTATTGTTTTCTTTTATTTCCGTGATCACAGTCCATCTAATTGAAGCGGGTCGATTGGTTAAATTCAGGCAATCATAAAGCTGCACTTAACAGGGTTATCTCCAACAACCGAGAGGGTCTTGTGCAAACAACAACAAGAATCCCAATTAACAATAACAACAATGGCAATGGCAATGCGGAATTGGTAGCAAGGTAGGTTACAATGCCATGTATTACTGAGACACTGAAATGCTATGTTTAAGTGGAGAAGGGTCTATTAAAAATCCAATTTCTTTACTTTTGTTGACCAGAAGATATTATAAACCACTGCCATCAATAAATGAAGCGTTTACTTTCAGAAGCGTCTAAGTGCCATAATCATGGTTGCATAGAAAACGAGACATAAAGCCATAGAAATACGTGCCGGATATAGACATGGCGCTATATCTTGCAATTTATTCAGGGGCGGATCCAGAGAGACATTTTGGGGGGAACCAAAGTAGAGAGGGAAGTTTTTACTCATTAAAATTAATTATTCCCCGTACACAATTGAAAACAAAATGAACATTTCAGCATTTTCTTACAAAGGTATTTGAAAATAATGAATGTCGTTGCTTTAATTTAAGTATTTGGGTTACGTTCTAATGATTTTGAATAATTTGTGCTTAATGTTACAAATTTTTTTTTGGGGGGGGGGATTTCCCCCATTCCCCCCGTGGATCCGCCCCTGAATTTATTGCTACTAATGTGGCTTTCCCTGCACCTTGGACCCTTCTGAAATGCATTGGTCTGGGTACATAGATCAATTTAAATTTATCACCTGAAAAATCATGATTTTCTACTCATACGCCGCGTGTTTGATATTGACCAATAACGTTTAACAAATCCTCCGATATAGACCAATCACGATCGTTTATCTTATAGAATTTCTGCTATTGATACGATGGATTTTATCTGGTAAAATCGTCGGTTCGTTACTGGACACGTAAGCATCAATGTTCTGTGATTAATGCTGCCATTAAGCAGCACGAAAACAGAATATTTTATACAACATAACTTGTTTGGAAATTGAAATAATATAAATGTAATTGATTAAAAACACAATTTCAATTAGCTGAAAGCCACTTCGTGTGCTTTTATTCTGTTCTGCTGTTAGCTTACCTGAATTAACTTAGCTATGTCTCATATGCACCGTTGGTAGCACTGGTCACAACATGGAAACGCGAATCGATTCATGGATGGTTGATTCATAGTAGACCGTGATCTCGCAGCTGTTAGTTTTGTTTTTATATAACAAAGCAGGAAAGTAATTATTATTTGTATAATCCATTATATTTTCATTTATGGAATAGTCTTAATAAATCGAATTCGAGTTGACGAGTTTCATCAGATAAATTCCCTCCTGCTGCGCAGTCGCGAATCTATCGATAAACTCGTCAACTCTCGTGATCATGATAATCGAAATATCTAGTTATCTGAGGGTATAGATTTTCTAGTAAAATAAAATAGAACTATATCACTGTGCTGCAAAACTATGGGGTAAGAGAATACTATAGGAGAAAAATTCCTCCGACACTCGGACTTGAAACCAGGACCTTTGGGTATTCGCGCCAATGCTCTACCAACTGAGCTAAGCCGGAGTCCAGTCCACAGCGCCAGATGACGTAAGAAATGGTGGTAACCTCAAATCCTGTCGGAAACCAAGAGAAAAATTCTGCAAAAATGTCATTAATTTCAAGCTTATAGTTTGGAAACTAAGTTCTTTCTTTTTTCACAAGTTACTCTTCGAAGTGTCTGAACAATTGAGAACAGTAACGAGGTTCAAATCCCTCCAGGCTAATGCTCTGGAACTCAATGAGGTCACGACAAGAAATTAAAACATCTTTAGAAAAGTAATTAGAGGATAAGTTTGAAGAGAATAATGAAGCAATTGCAAGAAAAGATAACTTTCATCAGTATTGACATTAAGTGAAAATACTCGTACTTCTTCAGGAACTAAGTTTTATGGAAATAATCTAGTATAGAAATAATAGACTGAGTGTACTGAACCAATGGGAATTTCATCTGTTTGTAAATTTATGTGTTACACAGTTGCGATCAAACGTGTTGTTCATTTTACTTGCAATTTTGCATGAATGTTCCTTCAAGTAATCAAAAACAACGCATGAGTAAGGGTTTTTACTTTTACTTCCTATGCCCGTACCATAGGTACTATAGATAGAGGAAGTATTATTTTCGACCCCCAAATTAGAAGATGAGTTTAAAACACAAATAATCGTTTTGAGGTCCCCTCAATCCAAAAA
The DNA here is from genome assembly GCA_964059195.1 of Ectobius pallidus. Lineage (NCBI taxonomy): Eukaryota > Metazoa > Arthropoda > Insecta > Blattodea > Ectobiidae > Ectobius > Ectobius pallidus. Next base: position 28,024,375 of record CAXKWD010000004.1, on the reverse strand, counting down.
TACTACTTTCGGAAACATGTCTGTGTGTTTGTCTGTGTATGTGTCTGTGTGGATGTCTGTGAACAGTCTAGCTCCTGAACGGAAAATCGTATGAAAACAAAATTTTGTATTTGAGTCAGGGTACCTTCTGAAGATGTGACCCGAAGATTGGTGACAAGTTTCTCTTATTTTTAAGGGGAATTTACTTGAAGAAATTTTCGTTTTTCAAGATTTTTTCGAAAACAGCTCCAACGATTTTCTTTAAATTTTGGATATGGGTTGCTTATACTATGATCTAAAACTTTTATTTGAAACTTTTTTTTCGATAAAATTCTCTGAAGGGTAGTTATAAGCCACTCACTCTGAATACGATCTCTTTGAATACGGCGTCATACGAAAACAAAATGTTACCTTTGCGTTTAGGTTTCGGGGATGTGACACGAAGATTGGCCATGACTTTCTCATATTTTTAAGGGGACTTTACATGAAGAAGATTTCGTTTGTCACGATTTTCTCGAAAATGGCTCCGTACTAATAGGCTAATTTTTATTAGGGCAGAGGAAGTTATATGAATTTCACATCGGATTTTTTCCGTTTCAAGATGAAGATCAGACCTTAGATTTTTTTTAGGGACGCGAGGTTGTTCACCGAACAACCGATAAATGCGTAGATAAAATGGATATAACTTGGAATATTAATAATTGGCAAAGTTTCTCTACTGACAAAAGGTAGTTAAATATTTAGCGAAAACGGTATTTTAAATAGATCTAAGTCACATTACTAAGTACAACCGGCTGCAATGAGGATGACCCGATTCCTGTTCGTTAGAAAGTATAAATGCGATTACGAAGCCTAAACGAACTTAGTTATTGCTGTGATGTTCCTTCAGTGGAAGTTATTTGTGTATAATACTTTTAACTACATAATGTATGGCGCAGAAGTAACGTTTAGGCCTTCTGCACGTGTGCATTATCGGTTTGCTTTTCGATAGAATAACATTTTTCTACTTGTTTATTTTAATTCTTCAATGACATTCGTTAATAAACAAGATGTAAGCCAGTCTTATAAAATTCTTTGGGCTGTTATTGGACCTTTAAAAATCAATCTTCAAGAAAAACCTGAGTTAAATAAATAAATAAATAAGTTAATAAACGAATTTCGCAGCGGGCCCGGGTTCAATTCCTGGTCGGGACAAGTTACCTAGGTGAGGTTTTTTCCGGGGGTTTCCCTCATCTGTGAGATAAATGTCAGGTAGCTTTAGGCCCTTGTGGTCCCCGGATATCATCTGGTCGTCATTATCATCTTCATCCCCATCCTCGCCTTGTTCTGAGTGTGTGTGTGTGTGTGAATGGTGTGTATCGTCCTATGTGTTCGTGTTGTCTCGGAGGTGGCCCCGGAAATGGGCTGATCACTCATCCGGGGAGGCCCTCTATGTCCTTGTCTGGTCAAAAAAGTATGTATGTGATCCAAAGTTAATCCCTCTCCCGACAGGTCGCGGCCCTGTAAGGCCCGGGAGGCTTGGGTCGCTTAAATCCTAAAAGGGAGAGGTAAAACTACGAGAAAGAAAGAAAGAAAGAAAGAAAGAAAGAAAGAAAGAAAGAAAGAAAGAAAGAAAGAAAGAAAGAAAGAAAGAAAGAAAGAAAGAAAGAAAGAAAGAAAGAAAGAAATACACGAATTTAATTTTACTTCAAACAAAAACGAGTCCCTTAAGTAAACAAGAAAACAAACCTTTTCCGAAAGTTTAGTTTTTGAAAACGGTTTCTATGATTACTAAAAAAAGAATTGAACATCATTTGTTGGAACTTTGCATGACTTTATTGTTCCCTTTTGTCAACAATATGTACTAAAATCTTTGATGTAGTATGTGCAGTTTTGTATGAATTAATAATTTGCACAACAAATTTTGTGAAAATTTCAATATAAAAGTTTAAAAAAAGAAAATAAATATTTTTCAAATTCCTATTTTAATCATTTTAGTCTATGTTGTATGCATGTTTATTAAAAGCATGTAAAAACCAGAACTGTATCAGCATTTAAATATTTGAATTATTTATCATGTAAACTGTTAAAACTCCATACATTTTAATAATTAAAAACGCTGTTAAAACTCCATAAATTTTAATTATAAAAAAGCTGTTAAAAGTCCATAAAATAATTAAAAATAAATGCTGTTAAAACTCCATAAATTTTAATAAATAAAAAAGTTATTAAAACTCCATAAATTATAATAATTAAAATTAAGCATATGTTCGGTTTTTCAAACATTTTAAAGCTGCCTAGTGTTGTACAGATAGTGTACACTGTGAATGAAAATTTTTATTACCATTGGACTTACAGATCTAAAGAAATTAATTTTTAAAAATAGCAATTCGCATTATTATTGCACTGGAACAGTACGCCTGCGAAACTGCAACTAGACTACCTGCTCATCTATTCTACATCGTGCTCGCAATCATGTTCCATACAAGAAGCCCAAGTCCCATGAGTGGAATCATCGCCTGGAAGCCATAATTCTCCCACGACATTTCTAGGCAAGGGAATACCGTGATGGTTTGCCACGGAAAGTGGCAGTCCCAACAGGAATTGAACCTAACCAAATCAAACCAGCAAACTTGGAAACAGATCTACAAATTAACTTTTATCTTAATAATGGCAGCTATAGTAGGCCTAATATCTGGGAGCAATAATTACAGATATAAATCATATTAACGCAGTAGTTGAGTGTAGCCTGCTTTTATGCAGTTCAGAAACTCTTATCTTCTCGTCTTCTGTCCAGAAATCTAAAAATAAACATTTATAAGACAATAATTATCCTGCATGTTGTATTATAAGGCTGTGAGACATGGTCGCTTACTCTTTGGGAATAACATAATCTGAGTGTGTTCGAAAACAGGGTGCTTAGGAAAATATTTGGGCCTAAGAGAGATGAAAATGGGAACTGGAGAAAACTACATAACGACGAGCTTCATAACCTGTACTCTTCACCGGATATAGTAAGGATAATTAAATCTCGGAGGATGAAATGGGGGAGGAAAGATATATCTCAAAAATATTGACTGGGAGACCCGAAGGGAAAAGACCACTTGGAACACCTAGACGTAGGTGTGAGGACAACATTAGGATAGATTTAAGAGAAGTAGGATTTGCGAGGGATGGTTGGTTGGAGTTAGCACAGAATAGGGTTGAATGCCGGGCTCATGTAAGCGCGGCAATGAACCTCCGGGTTCTATAAAATAGATAATGTATATTTTTTTCTATAATATTCTCAGTATGCAATTTTTATATGTTATAGTTTTAAATGGAAATATATAGGCCTATATATTTTAATTATCAGGTACGTGGATAGCTGTTGCGATATTTAATGTTTAAATGTATGTGTAGTGTGTCATTTTTGTATATATTTATGGTTGGTATTTATTGCACCACTGTCATCGGGTTGTTGACCCACTTGCAGTGCAAGAAAATAAATAAATAATATTCCTTCAGCTTGCTCAGGAATTGTCTATTGCGACTGAGTAAGTAAGTGATGGCAGCTGTAGTGCTCACGGCATACATTTTGATTCACTTAGTTATATTAAGTCTTCTCTTTAGGGTCTATACTGTTTACACTATATAGCCAAAGTAGAGTACATAGCTTACTTCTCTGTGTGGATACAGAGTCAATTCTATCCCAAGTCAGGTCTATAGAGGTGGTCACGTCAAGTGTTGTGGAATAATTCCCTTCTGTCACCTGGTGGGAGACAGTGACAAGGCAATTCTGTATGGATTGAGTCAAAGCCAACTGTGACAAGTACATTAGCCCACACTGAACATGAAAGCATGTTTCTCAAAACAAAAGAGAGAGTGTGTGGTGGGGCTTCAAAATAAGATATCGTTCATTTTTGGTCCAATATTTTTCTACAATACCATCAGAACTCATATCAGGAAAAGTGTGCATAGCAAGAGGGGGTTTAGTTTCCCACTCTACTGGATTTCGGCACGCGATGTTCGGCGTTGGTATGCGGTCTCTGGCTTGCAGACCAACACTCCCATTGGCTCACAACGACCTTGCATGGCATTGGTCTGTTTCATACGGTCCTGTAACCTCTACATAAAGCTAAATAATGCAAAACACTAACCACATTAGTTAAGTGCGCGAGCGGAGGCGGCAGCCGAAGCGAAGCGCCCTTGCATTTTCGAATAATGTACGATACACTGTTTGTCGGTTTCGAAAATGTGGCATATTATATCTTCCGGAGGGTTATCTGACCATTATCACGTTGGTAGCTGATTCCAGCACCACGTGACCCATCGGCTTCTTCCCAGCATGCACCTGCGCTGTTTCTAGCAGCTGATTCTGTATTATTGTGATTCCATTCTGAGCGCCATTTTAGGTTAGTTTTTTGTGAACTTCTTACCGATTTTACCCATATTTAAAATATTCTTAGAAACAAAAGGTGCCCTTATATGGATTATAAAACTTCTGGAGAATAATATTACATGAAATTTTGCCGTTTTACGTGAGTAAAAAACAAAATTAACGAATCCAGTAGAATGGGAAACTAACCCCGCAAGAGGTACTAATGCATAGCTTAAGGAATAGTATGTACTTTACATACATAGTTCCATTAATGCGAACAATTATTAAGTGCCAGAATGGTACTTTCTGATATTGTGTGGAAGGAAAATGTCTGTCCATCTTTTTGTCTGTCCGTGTGTCTGTACGCGCAATAACTCAAATACACTTTATCGGATTTTCATGAAACTTGGTATAGTTACGTATTTATAACGTCCATGGGAAGAAGCCTATTGATATTGGACCAAATCGGTTGACTGGTATCGGAGTAATGCCCAATGTAGAGCCTATTTTATGATAATATATTAGAAAGAATTTATCAAATGCAAATCAGTTCTCATGACAACATACTGTTTTACAATGTCCGTATACGACTTTGAAAGTTGCGTTACAGTTTGACAAAATAACACTACTCACATATTCCTTCACATATGCTTACCAAACTAAAACTTTGTTCTTCCGTCAGCCCTGCTTAATGAATCTATCTGAAGCTTAACTCGGAAATCGATTTTAAAAATAACTTATTTTCTTACATACTTACTTACCAGAAGGTTTACTGCCGCGCTTGCCTGAGCCCGCCATTCAACCCTATTCTGTGCTAACTCTATCAAATCATCCCTCGAAAATCCTACTTCCCTTAAATCTATCCTAATATTGTCCTCCCACCTACGTCTAGGTCTTCAAATTGGTATAACTTATTTCCTGCATAACTTATCATAATTGCGATTGTCACTTATTAAACAAAAGCATTCTGACACTTTGTTGCATCAGTTTATCCTATTTTATTTTAATATTTCATTGTAGGGCCACTTATAAGCATACACAATAAGGTAGGTGTACTGGAAAATACTGTTTATGGTTAAATATTTGCGGATTTTGTTCATTAAACATATAAATTTTTTGTTAAAATATTTGTAGCTTTTCCCCTTTAATACACGAAACAACATGTTGCTGGAGTGATCTTCACTTATCCCTGGATTATCCGGATTTCTGCAAATTCGGATAGTGATTTCAAGTAGGGCGGCTAATTGGAATTCCACAGTATTTTATTTGCAAGAAAATGCCAGCTTTATTGAAAAACCTCAAGGGTAAAGTTTATTAGCAATTGTTTCCTCTGCTGATATAAAGAAAGAATAGTTTGGTTAATAATTATTATCAAATAAACCACCGTTAAAGTTTCGGGACAAAATGTATTTTTTCTAAAAAAAAGTAGGCTACTCTCTTGAGAAGAAAAATATTATAATTTATTGTTTCTTCCTAGCAAAGGAAGCATCTGTTAAAATGTGCCACTTCTATTGAATATAATTCAAGATATATATATCTACAAAATTCTGAGATATTGTGTAAAGCGACACTGTACACAGAGATCAGAGCTAAAATCTCAAGTATCGTATACACTATAACATTTCATGTTCCAGGAGAATCCTACACATTCAGAGACTAAGCCCAAGTTTAGCCAGTAATGCCAACTTGAGAATGCTAAACACGATAGCGTGTATTATTTCGCTCGGGTTAATTTCCTTGTTACTAGCCGGCGTATCGAACTATTCAGAGCATGCAGCTTGCAAAGCCGCTATTCATCCCCTAAATCCACCCCCACAAGAATACATACTGGCCGCTAATGCTGTGAATACACAAGGAAATCCAGAACTACATTACATTCTCAAAACACTCCGCTTAATATAGCCAACCGATATTTATCTTACTGTAATATGAACAGCCATTCACTTGGTTAATATCAGTGGGCTTTGGTGAATACTGTCTGTGATGAAACGCAATATTAATGTATGCCAAGGCACTGCTTATACAACACAACTCGATGACGACAAAGTTTATTGACTGGTACAGCCATCCAACTTCACGCATACCTGTACTATATTTAACACTAGCAGATCCCGCGGCTCCGCCCACGATAATTAATTGAAATATTAAAAATTAAAAGCAAAATAATTAAACATTATATTTATTAACACTTGCACGCGAAACATTCATTAATTAATATGCTCAATTAATATAATTAATGAAACAGCTAAAAATCCTGTTTTGAAGTGAATTCCAGCCTATATATATTCCAGGCAGCATGGGAAAAATCTCAGATTCGAGTTGCCTGGACCAGAAAACCATACAATGAACACTATACATACAATTACACACATTAAAGATCACAACAAGATATCTACATACCAATACCGTATTAATATAAGTATTGATGATTTTTAAAAAATTTCTGTCCATTCAAAACTATCTCTATATATATATAAAAGGCTTTGTCCTGACTGACTGAATGAATGACTGACTGACTGACTGATTGACTGAATGACAGGAATCAACGTACAGACTAAACTATAACAGGTAGAGACTTGGAATTTTGATAGTACCTTCGTTTCATAATGTAGGTGCTCATGAAGAAAGGATTTTGAAAAATTCTGATTCTAAATGCCAAAAATTAAATGTTTTTGAAAATACTTAATCCCTTTTTACATAGAATTATCAATTCCAAATCACAGAATATATTGTTGGCAAATGGTATCAGATGGACTTGGAAAAAACAAATGAAATGCACTTTTGATAAATAAGAGAAGTTATCAAAATAATTCATGTTATAAATAAATATTACAGAATGAAATCCACTAAAATAATGGAATCACATAACTTTCTCTACCCTGGACATAGAGAAAACAAAACGAGGTATGGTAATGTGTATATTATTATATTATATCGCAGGTTTTTGGAGAGAAAAGTATGAAAGTGATAATGCTTTCTGTTTAATTTCATCCCCAAAACGGCTTTATGGTAACATAAGAGTGGGAAATTTCCCGCCTCGATATTACAATTTTATGTTACTGGAATTTCTGTTTCTTCTTATTTAAACCTCTACCAGGCTTGCTGTGCACTGTACAAGCGATGGGATGCAAAATTCTAGATCCTCTATGAGCCATAAAAAGCTATATCAAGCGTTTTCTGAGGGAATAGTTTGAGTGTAATAAGTCGTTCTTCCTATTTCAAATTATAAATGCCTATATAAGGACCTAGAATTTAAAATTGAAAATCCTTCATAAGTTAATTTCCAATTACAAAATACAAAACCCGGGCGACGCCGGGTCTTTTAAGCTAGTAGCATATAAAAATATTTAAAAACATAACTACATAATATTATACATTCTTATCACATACCCTACTCAATATATATTTTTAAAACGTTCGCCTTTGCAGGAAACGTTTCTAAGGTTTCTGCAGGTAAGTCACTCCAATCCTGAATTCCTCTATTTAAAAAAGAAAATTTGGCAATATTTGTTCTCTGAGGTCTACCCATGATTCTGTGTTTGTGACCCTACTTTTGTAATCTGGATCTTTAATTTTGCTGTGAAGCTCTTCCCATGCTGGTTGTTTCGTGTATACATAGTCTAATACATAGATGTAAATCTATTTATTTTCCTTCTAGATTCTAAAGATTTCCACCCTAGTTTTTTTAACATAGCCGTAACGCTGTCAGTTAGTTGGTGCTTATTCAACAAAATTTTAGTAACTTATCCCTGAATAGCCATTACTACAAGAAACTGATAAATTTTCTTCCTATGATTAATTAAAACTTTGATATATTCTCCGATTTTCGTTGCCATAAACGCGTTGCTAACCATTGCTAACCAAAACTGAAAAATAATACTGGCAATCATTAATTCATCACGGAAAATATGATTTATAAAATTCCTCAAAAAGAATGGCTAATGCAGGCATCGTACTTTCCAGTTTATCTTTTTATTAGTAAAATGATTCCCGCAATGAGTTCCAGTAAACTAAAAACAGAAACATTGTCACAATTTCATATTTTATCGAACCGCCAGCACAATTTGAACCACTGATGGCCGGTTTCTATAAACTCGCGAATTACCTATGGGTAAATTATCCAATGGACAGAATTTACACAAAAATAACACCACACAAACACAAATAATTTAAAGATAGCAATCACATACACTTGTGGCGAGTTTCTAGATAAATGTCCTCTGGGTAAATATGAAAATGACAGAAAAAATGTTCCTACAAACTCGGGCTAGATCTTTCCAAGGGTAAATCTTCGGGTTAATTTATCCTTTCATGGATTGCTGGATAAAATTTAACCTTTCATAGGATCAATAGTAATATTTAAACAATGAGAATCAAAGCCTTCTGAATTAAATTAAATGTACAACTCCAAGGCCTTGCTCATTATATCATTGTAGGTTAAATGGAACTAATTTGTCCATGGATAATTTACCCATAGGTAATTCACAAGTTTGTAGAAACCGGGCATTAAACATGGTCGTAATTTCTGCTTAACTTTTACAGCAGACTTAAAACCGCAATATTGGATTTCGATAGCCTAATCCATATATTACCATGAAGGATAAAAAAAACCGTAATCAGTTTACTTTTGCATTGCTTACAGGCAAAAACAGACATCTACATAATAACAGGAACTGCTTGTCTGTCTGTCTGTCTCTCTGTACGCGATGCCCAGCGAAATCTACTAAAAGCAGTGTTCTGAAATTTTAAACATAGATGGACTGAAGGGTGGGTGAATGCGCTATCGTTTGCTCATTATGAGTGAAAAACGGGCAGAAAACGTGCATTTTTTGCGCTTTCGAAGCATCAGTTTTCAGTAATACATTTCAATTGTCAAATCAATTGCAGGTGGCTTTGCCTATTTGTGTCATACCTGGGAAATAAAATTGTCGCCATTGCTTGAATTTTGTAAGCCCGCGCTGGTCGATTCATTTGTTTATAATGTCAAGGCACGCAGACATCTGAAATTTTCAACCTAGACGGAAGAGGGATAATGAATATAGGCCTAAATGGGCAAACATTGTTCGATTTTGACGAAACTCACTATCCAGGGATTTTCTGGGCCAGGGAACTCGAATCTCAGGTTGTTTTTCCGATGCTGCTTTTTCTAATCATTTCTAATCATTTCAAAGCCGGATTTTTAGCTGTTTCGTTAATTATTAATCGTTTAGTTTAGGCCTTTTTCGCGTGCAAGTGTTAATAAATATAATTTTCTAATTATTTTGTTCTTAATTTTTAATCTTCAAATTAATTATCGTGGGCAAAGCCGCGGGGACCTACTAGTAATAAATAAAATGAGGTTTATAAATTATTTTAATTTTAAATAATATACAGACGTATTACACGGCACCCTATTTCGTGCAATGTTCATGACCACTTAAACAAATTAAGTTCCACATAATTACTATTCAATCATGATTTTCCAAATATTCGATATAATGAAACAAAAGAATGGGTTAATGAAATTCGCGGAACGTCACTATTGTCACAATAATGCTTTTGCTCGCTGGATAGCAACGTATCTTCATTCGTTCAGCGATGTGGAGAATTTTAGCCAAATATAAATATTTTAAGGAAAGCATTTCAAAATGATTTAATCAAATATTCTAGACGAAGGATTGTGTGTTCGGAGAATAATACGCAAGTGTGAACACGACTTTATGGAGCCATCAGATCAAGGTAAGAGAAATGATGTCCTTCCTAACGATTAAGAATTTATGAAAGTGCTATAATTCATACCATTCCGGAATAAATTTTGTGCTCCAAGTTCAACACCACTATCGTTAAGATATTTTAATATGATAATAATATATTTTAAATATCGTTAAGATATTTTAATACGAGGGTTAATACGGGGACGGAAATCGGGAGATCCATTTCAAACAGCTCTATCTCGGACACTAAATGGTTCAGGGGCTTCAGCAATGGCTCGTTTGAAAGAGGAGAGATAGCTGAACATGGCAGTGGTGCCAAATCTCTCGTCCGACGTTGTGAGCTTGGGCTAGAGTGTTGGAGACCTTACTTATTGACCAACCCTCGTAATACGATTACATTGCAAAATCATCAATTTGCATTTTCTGATAGTCCCATATTTTAATCTGACTATTCCACTCATATGCCGCGTGTTTCATATTGACCAATAACGTATAGCAATTCCTCGGATATAGAGTAATCACGATCATTTACCTTATAATATCGTTCCTTGGATCGCAAGGATGCAATTTTATCTGATAAAACGTCAGCTCTTACTTGACACGTAAGGCATCAAATGCGGTGATTAACACATCACATGCTGCCGTTAAGCATAATGAAAACACATTATTTAATACAATATAACTTGCTTAGAAAAAGAAATAATATAGATGTCCAGTGTAGAAAACACGCCGTAGCGTAGTGGTTGAGGCACTGCGCTACAAACCGGAAGGTCGCGGGTTCGATTCCCGATGAGGTCATTGGAGTTTTTCAATTCGCCTATTCTTTCAGGTGGCACTATGGCCCTGGGGTCGAATCAACCTCTAACAGAAATGAGAACCAGGAGAAATCCTGGGGGTAAAGGCGGCCGGTGCGAAAGGCTGACAACCTTACCACCTGCCGAATGTCCAAAATCTGGAAGCCTCAACCTCCTGGAACCCTCTGGGCCTCCATGGCCTGTATAGGGATCACTTTACTTTTTTACTTTACTTTTACTGTAGAAAACACAATTTCGATTCGGTGCAAGCCAGTTCGTGTGCTTTTATAGCTTTTTGATGTAAGCAACTACCACTACGCCTTCAATCTTGTGATGCGCACTATTGGTAGCATTGGGAACTCGGATCGATTCATAAAATCGATTCTTGGACTGTTCATTCATCTAGTATGCCGTGATCATAAGGCTGACAAGAATACTGACAACAAAGTAAGAAAATAATTATTATTTACAAAATCCATTACATTTTATTCATGGAATAATCTTAATAAATCTTAACGGAGATTACGAGTTTCATCAAATAAATTTGCTCGAACTGGAAGAAGTTCGATATATCGAAAAACTCGTTATCTCTCACGTTGCTCGTTTCATAAACATACTGCCAGTATTGAAGAGATAAAAGTGTACAACGGAAGTTGTAAGATTTAACTTCTAGAGCCATTTCTTTCATAGAAGATGCCAGTGGTCTGAAAAATACGGGGAACGACAAGTTGAAAAGATAAGCCACGAGATCAGATGTGGTATCGGTGTGCAGTGACTGAGCCGCATTGGCATTCACGTAGCGCTTTGTGTCCGCTCCAGCAGGGCTCAACACCGCAAAAACCCAACACACATACAACCTGTTGGCTCTAGCATCCACCTGCATCAAGGGTCTATGTAGCGAAACTGGGTCACATTGTTATCTTCAATTTTTAAATTAATGCAGAAAAAACTAAATAAACTTAGACCTATATGATAAAAAAAAGAAGGTAAAGTGAACCCTGTATGGGCCATGGAGACCCGCACGGTTTCCAGGAAGTTAAGGCTTCCAGATTGTGATATACGGCATGTGAAGGTGGCAAGTTTGTCAACCCAATGCACCGGCAGTTATTTATCCCGAAGAATATTCCTGGTACTCAGAAGGATTAGGCCAATTGAAAAATCTCAACGACCTCATCGGGAATCGAACCCGCGACTTTCCAGTGTATAGCGCATTGCCGTAACCACTATACCACGGCGTACCCCGCAAAATATTAGAATAGTAGATAAAGCATTCGAACAAGAGGAGAAATTCAAATAGCAGAAATAATATTAAGGCAGAAGTTAAATATCAACTAAAATCAGGAAATTCTTGTTTTTATGCAGTTCAGAAACCTTTATCTTTTCGTCTTCTTTCCAGAAATATAATATTTAAAAAAAATTATAAGACAATTATCCTGCCGGTTGTATTATATGGATGTGAAACATGGTCGCTTACTCTTCGGAAAGATCATAATCTGAGAGAGTTAGAGAATGGGGTGCTTAGGATAATATTTGGGCCTAAGAGAAATGAAAATGGGGACTAGAGAAAACTGCGTAGTGACGATCTGAACCTGTACTCTTCACAGGATATAGTAAGGGTAAATAATTAAATCACGGAGGATGAAATGGACTGGACGCATGGGGGAGGAAAGACTTATCTCAAAAATATTGACTGGGAGGCCTGAAGGGAAAATACCACTTGGAAGATCTAGACGTAGGTGGTAGGACAATATTAGAGCAGATATATTTAAGGGAAGTAGGATTTGCGAGGGATGGTTGGATGGAGTTAGAACAAAATAGAGCTGAATGGAGTATCTTTTGTTCTTCTACGAAGGATCGCGGAAATGCCATGTATTCTTAATATGCATTTCGGCACAGGCCACCTTCAGCTGTTTATTGGGAGTTACATGCATAATGGTCATATATGAATGAACTACAAATTTCTGTAAAACATCCCCTGATCGGAAAGATGAAATACTTAGACATTAAAATAAGTAGTTCCCAGTAGTTTATGACGACTACAAGAAAATGTTGAAACACAAAATCGCAAAATATGTATTTCCTCTCCCCTCGTGTGGAATAAAATAAAAATCCCTTTAGGCAGGCCAACAGGCTGAGGTAGATTTTGAAGTGCTTTTGGTTTAATTTATTGTCGCTGCACAGTACTCTTCTTCTTTAGCCTTGGCAACACAAACCCACAATAATAACTGCAAAAGAAGAGGAAAGAGCACTTTTTCAAACATTCAAATCTCGCCTTATATGAAAGCTATCGAGGAACTAGTTATTAATTTGTAGAGTACTCATCAAGAGCTTTTCAACGATACTCCACAAGATGTGGTTTCAAAAATTTCGAATTTCCATCCCCCACTCCCACTCGTACCCCCAAACCCCCGAATCGTTGGTGTCACTGTGAACTTCATAAGGAGTACTTTAATTTATTCAAACAAAGTTTCCCTCTATACTTCATAGGGGCTGAGATATAAATTTTTCAAAATTTCAACCTCCGATCCCCCCCTTGGGCCAATTTTGCTCATTAACGAACTTGTCCGAATTATTGGGCCTAGAAATAACATAATAAAATTTGGTTCAAATATCTTCAAAATTACGGCCGCTAGCGTGTAAAGATATATATATATAATTATATATATATGTATATATATATTACAAAACAATTTGAACGGGCGGTGGTTTCGTACTTATGGTGGCATGGAACGTAAAGATATGAAAGAATTTTTCGAAAGTCATGACATGGTATCGATTGCAATAGGTAGATTTTTCTTCGAAATCTACCTAAAAAGACATGTGAGCCAAAAATTATGCAGAAAATATCCTTCTAAAAACACGTAATAAATTCGTGGGTACACTTAAAATGTATTACTTCCGCGCACCAAGAGAGGCTTAAAATGAAGGATTATAATGAGGGCGATAATGTCATGAAGCCAGAGCAGTCTCACCTCACACTGCCAGCTTACAAACAAACAGATTACTGTTACAAAGCCTCCTGGTAATTATCCCTGCATAATTAATTACGGAGGCCTCTGTTATGTGGGAATTAGTACGTCTTTTCTGCTTTCCTTTGTTACTCTGATGTCGAACACGATTTCCATGGAAACACGTAAACGCTGATCACCTGCTTTAGCCTTATGCCTCATTAACACTTCATTGATTATACAGGATATTCCTTCCTAGCATTATTTCGTAACACAGGATTTTATTATATTAACTTTTTAAGTGAAACTTTTTTAGGCGCGCTAGGAGTAAATCTAGAGCTAACCCAAAGTTGCGTTACGAACAACATCGTCACGAAAGTAGCGGGGTTGTGACGGACTGCACAGAAAAAATAAACTCAATAGATTTTAAAAATTCAAAAATCCAAGATTCAAAAATCCAAAAATCTAAAATAAAAAAATTAACAATTCCAAAAATCCAAAATTTAAAAAGTCCAAAAATCCAAATTAAAAAAGTCCAAAAACCCAAAATTTAAAAATTTAAAAATTTAAAAATCCAAAATTAAAATCTAAAAAACCAATATTAAAAAAAATTAAAATTAAAAAAGTCCAACAATCCAAAATTGAAAAAATCGAATAATCCAAAATTGAAGAAATCGAACAATTAAAAAATCCAAGTTTCACTCCTGTCGCGTGGCGTTCCACGGGCCCGGTTTTTTATTTATTTACTTATTTTATATTTATGTATATTCGTGGGATGAAAGTTTAATAGTGGCAAAACATATACAGAAAGCTGACATCGCTTTTCCTGGACGTTGGTTGGATATCCAGCATACTTCAGAGCAAATAGGAGCTCCTTATCACTACGAATGCCTTCACAGTAACCAGAAGAAATTGAGCTGGGTGTATGAACCGGTCTAAAATGAATTTTGGAACTGACTGAAAGCCAATGATTAAAAATAATTCAATACCTTAAAATTATTCTTGTTCCACAATAATATGCAATAACATAATGAACGGTTTCAAGATTGGTTTAAAAAAATTACTCGTTATGATTAATGACTGAGTGAAACGTATTATTGAGCCTCCGCTCCAAAGAAGTGAAGAACAAATGATAGGCTTTGGCCCGTCTTGCTCCTTTTCGGTATAGAAATATTGTCTGCCAGTGTGCCTGTACGCACGATAACTCAAATAGGCTTTTTCGGATTGTCATGAAACTTGGTATACGCATTTATATCGTCCAGGAAAGAAGCCTATTTATTTTGGACAAAATCGGTTGACCGGTACCGGAGTAAAGCCCAAATTACAGTATTTTTCAAATGAGAAGCAGATTGCTTCACCGCCAATCACGTGTACGAGCTTACGAAGTCCCGCTAACAGTATGAGTCTTCCCTACATCTCGCCGTCTCTGATTGGACCGCGTATCTAAGCAAGGAGATGGACAAACTGTTTGTCATCTGCAAAACACTGTAGTTCCTATTTTATGCTAATATATTAGACAGAATCTATCAACTTTAAATCAGTTCTCATAACAACATAGACCTATTGTTGTACAGTGTATATTATACGGATTTGAAAGTTGCAATACAGTTAGCTTTGACAAATAACACTACCCACATATTCCTTCACATATGCATATCAAACTAGACCTTTGTTCTTTCATAAGCCCTGCTTAAGTGATCGATCTGGAGCTTAACTCGGAAATCAAGTACAAAAATAACTTAATTTCTGCATATCATTATTACAATTATCACTGATTAAACAAAATGGATTAATCAGTTTACCTGATTTAATTGTTTACTGGAATCGTTTATTCGTTATTGTGAATATAAATTACATGTTGAATAAAACCATAGCCTCTAGCTATAAATCCAGATAAGTGATCTTTTCATAAAAGTGAATCTCACCACTTCAAACCCCAGCGCGTATTCACTCAACTACTCTCACATTGTACCATAGAATGTCAGAACTTCAAAGCATGATGGGACATTTGAAATAGCTGAAACGATTCAAAGCTCTCTGTGGTCCCTTTCGTTTTAATATCGGATTAGCAGAAATTGGCTGTGACGGGAAATCGTTAAGAAAGTCGATGGATCCATCAGCAATAATTGTGTTAACATACTCCTGTAGAGGTAAAAATGTTAAAAGGTTCGCTAATGGATTTAACCCGTTAAGTTATTGAGTTATGAAGGCCACTGGTCAATAAGTATTTTAAAAATCTGATGTGAAAGTCACATAACTTCCTCTGCTCAAATAGAAGCTGGCATCTTAGCCTGAAATTAGAAAAAGAAAACTGAACGGTCAAGTTGTCAGTATTCACATATTATTCTTGTACAGAAGTGCAAGACACAATTTTACGCTAATTATGCTATAGTCCTAAATACCTTACAGCCTCTTCTTTGAATTTTACGACTAAAAACGCAATAATTTGTTCCCAATAAAAGTTTCAAAAAAAGTTTTAACACTCAGTTTAAGCAACACATGTGCATTATCGCTGGAGCCGTTTTCGAGAAAATCGCGAAAAACGAAAATTTCTACACGTAAAGTCCCCTTAAAATAAGAGAAACATGCCGCCAATCTTCGGCTCACATCTTCAGAAGGTACCTGACCCAAATACGAAATTTTGTTTTTATACGATTTCCCGTTTTGGAGCTAGCTTGTTCACAGACATCCACACAGACAGATACACAGACATGTTTCCAAAAATATTAGTATAGTGTATTTATCTTAAAAACCCAACATCGAATTTGGGGGTCGAAAACAATAGCCTACTTCCTCTACCGATAGTACCAATGGTACGGGCAGAGGAAGTAAAAAAGGAAATATAATTTTCCATCAAAATAGACATTCATTCAACATCGATTGAATTCTGAATCGTTTCCGGACTTACCGCATTTTATTATTCCGGGTTTAATGTTGATTTTTCTTCCTATTTTAAATTGTAATAATTATTGCTTTATCTGTTACACAAAATGTAAATTCCGAGCCCTAATAATGAGAAATTAAGGTTTTGCAATTTTCTCGAATATAAGCTCTAAGATATGTTAAGTTATGTACACGAGGTCACCGCCTGCGTGGTCTCGGTACCTGCTCGGATTTTTCTGAGGTAGGGAGGTCTAGAACGGGGTGCACTCAGCCTCGTGAGGAGCTACTTGATAGAGAAGTAGCAGCTCCGGTCACGGAAACCACCATTAACGGCCGTGGGTGTCGGCTGACCACATGCCCTCAATCCTGCCATCTGCCTACGGGAATTAACGCAGCGGTCGGATGGTAGGCCTAGTTCCTTCACGGATGTAGCGCACGGAGTTTAGTTATGTACACGAGGTGCTTATAGACCTATTAAAGTCTAAAATATTTCCTTGAAATGTTAGGAAGAATTCTCTGAAAATCAATTCATTTCGATTTAAATAATTTAGAAATCACTATTTTTTTCACTATATGACGTACAAGCGTGGAAGTAAGATAGGAAATCTGAGGTCCATCTGAACCCTCTTAAGAGTACATAACACTAAAGCAGTTTGGATTAACCTGCTTAGTAAAACAGCAATCTAGTTACGCTTGAAGAGAGGAATTTTCGGATCATAACGCCTGGTGAAGGTGTTTAGACTACACGCACTACACGGATGTCAGAGAAGTTGTCGCATAGGCCAGGAGCTAAATTACAATATTATTTAACTCCAGCAATAGCGACTGTTTTTCAGGCATTTTAGGTCATCAAATTCTTAGCCCTAAATTTGCACCTTCCTAAAAATATCAATCCAGTCTCACATAGCTTATATGATATTTATCTGTGGTCTTTTCCATAGAACGGAGTTGCAACCATTAAAATTACTTCACAATAGAGCGATTATAAATCTATTAGGAGCACATTTTTTATATCAAATAACATTGCCGCGGAATTTGGGGGGTAAGGTACTTTCTGTATAGAGTTATATTTGATATTTCGGTCTTAGGGCATCTCTCCGTCAAGAAAGAGTTATAAAAACAGCCCCTCTTGCTTGGATTAACAATATTGTACATTAGCTCCTTGCCCATGCGACAACTTCTCTGACATTCGTGTAGTGCGTGTAGTCTAAACACCTTCACCAGGCGTTATAATCCGAAAGTTCCTCCCTTCAAGCAGAACTAGATTCGTGTTTGACTAAGCAGGTTAATCCGAACTGCTTTAGTGTTCTGTACTCTTAAGCAGGGCTCCGATGGGCCTCATTTTTACTATTTCACTTTCTCGCTAGTACGTAATATAGTGAAAGAGTATAAAATTCATCTACATAAGCCTTATAAGAACAATGTCTATCTTTACACGCTAGCGGCCGTAATTTTGAAGATATTTGAACCAAATTTTATTATGTTATTTCTAAGCCCAATAGTTCGGACAAGTTCGTTAATGAGCAAAATTAGCCCAAGGGGGGATCGGGAGAGGGGGTTGAAATTTTGAAAAATTTATATCTCGGCCCCTATAAAGTATAGAGGGAAACTTTGTTTGAATAAATTAGAGTACTCCCTATGGAGTTCAATGTGACACCAACGATTCGGGGGTTTGGGGGGTACGAGTGGGAGTGGGGGATGGAAATTCTAAATTTTTGAAACCACGTCTTGTAGGGTATCGTTGAAAAGCTCTTGATGAGTACTTTACAAATCAATAACTAGTTTCTCGATAGCTCACATATAAGGCGAGATTTGAATATTTGAAAAACAAATAACACCTAATAATATATCTCAGCCTGAAGGCCTGCCGAAAGGAATGTGTGAGGACCTACTAAGGATAAAATTACTAATGTAATAGAGTTTGAAACATTAAAAATAATAGTTACACACCTTTGGAACAATAATGCATGGCAAAATAAAAAATATATAATATAATATAAATTTAAAACACAATAAACAACACTCTTTTTATAAAAAAGATTTCAGATTTATTTATATTTCGTATGGTGCATTGTACACTTTGATATTGCTGTGATAGAATAATTCTCAGTAAAAAGGAGTTTAATATGAAAGTTACGGCTCAATGAAAAAAAAAGTGTTGTCCTCAAAGAACATTGGGACTACTGTTCAGTTATGTTGATACCTTGAGTTTGTTAGAGTTATCACAGTCATGGCACTCTTTAAGAATTATTATAATACCATTAATTTTGTCTTGTTTGGCGGCTTTGCTAATTTTATTCATTGCTGATCTTGCGCACGGCCTCCCAGAATATTATTTCCTTTTCTTGTTATCAAAACAAATGATTGTAGGCTCTTCCTCTTTACCGAATTCAGTTCAACATTTATTTTTAATTACTATTTTTTTAACATTTTAATTAAGCAATAATTATGAATATATTTTATTTATCCTCTCATCATATGACTGTCAGATTGCTTCTCAATCTACGTCTTTTCTTTTAAGAATATGATTGCTGAGTCGTTTATGTTTTCTTCACGGATGGGAGTGCGTTTTTAATCATTGTTGAATAGCACTAAATAAGCAACTATTAACGTTTCGTTCAGTTCACAATAGGTGATTATTTAATGCTACTATCAAGGATAGTAAAGAAGAAGAGTGCTGCGCAGCGACAATAAATAAACCAAAAGCACTTCGAAATCTACCTCAGCCTGTAGGCCTGCCTAAATTGATTTTTTTTAATGTTCATATAGCCTACGTAGCATGTCCAAAAATGAATTTTAAAATGCTTTAGTAGTAGTAGTAGTAGTAGTAAGTATTCTGCCTTCCGGCAGGTTTTCAAACTTGGTACGCGAATTTTGTTTTCCAAAACTGTCTATCCTCTGCTTCCTCCTTCAGCATCCAATATTTCCGCTTTTCCCTTAAATCGTCCAACAGCTGAATTCTTCTTCTTCCAAGTCTAGTTGTACCCTCCAATCTTCCTTCTACGACATCATGTAATAAGCAGTTCCTTCTGAGAATGTCCCCAACCCAGTTTGCTTTCCTCTGACGAATTGTGTGTATGATTGACTTCTTCTCACCCACTCTACTCAAAACCTCTTCGTTTGTCACCATGTCCATCCACTTTATATTTTCTATCTGTCCACATTTCAAAACTTTCTAAATATTTCTTCTCTAATTTCCTCAAAGTCCATGTCTCTGATCCATACAAAGCAATACTCCAAATATAACACTTGTGAAATGCAAGTGAAAAAATGCTTTAGGTGAAGTTAATTTAATAATGAATTGAAATTATTAAACGTTGTTACAATAAATTGTAGTTAGTGTATTGGTTTAATGTATCATGCCAAACATTCTCCTTACTCTTTCTTTCTTATCCTAAATCTCAAATACATTATGTACTGTGGTTAGAGAAGAAACGTGGCAACTGCTGGAATCCCGAAGTGGCTAGGAATTTCTTTTACTTTTTATTAAACTGCAGTAATATATATTATTTTGTGTATTCTTATCATGTGTATCTTTTGTTTTTATTATTTTGTATGTATGAACTGTATTTTTTTCATGGACATTGTAATTGGGGTTTCTACCTGTAATATTCATTAGCAGGTGCCCGTGGCTTCGCCCACGATAATTAATTAAAACATTAAAAATTAAGAGTATAATAATTATTAAAGCATTATGTTTATTAACACTTGCACGCGAATCATTCATAAACTAAACCATTAATAATTACTGAAACAGCTAAAATTCCGGCTTCAGAGTACATTGTAACGACGCAAATAGCGACGTGCATAATCAACGATAGGAGACCATTCCTAAACAAAGGAAGGGTTGGGGGACCGCAACTAATCGATATTGAACATTTTCATGATTATCGATACTGCCCTGAATTTTATTTGAATTACAGAAAAGGAGAGGTGCGCATGCGTCGACGGTGAATCGACGAGGGAGACGTGCGGAACCTAAAAGACGGTTGGTAGTACGTGCCTGACCACGAGACAGAGAAGTTGAAAAGGCAGAAGGGAGAAGACGAGATTGGGATGTGTGACAGCGGTAGAGGCGTTCTGGCATAATGGTGTGTCAGACTTTCATCTAAAGGAAATTCTGGTTGTGAACTTCCTTGACACGGCTATATGGAGATAGTCATTAATCAGAAGAATTCACCAAGTCGGCCAGTACGAGACACCGCTACAGCGAACACCAGCTGTGAGAGTGAGTCGTGACTGCTCGCTCTGAATAAGAGCAGATATGGACATCAGGAAGTAATGGAAGACAACTCAGGATCGGAGGATAAGTTGGACATCACTGGTTGAGTATAAGCGTCTAGACTTTTTTTCTTATTGTTTGGGGAGTGAGAAAATTGAGATATCCCTTTTTTTTTAAGGATGGTTTCTAAGTCATGTATGGCGATTAGACACCGTATGGAATAATAGAATAGAATAGAATAGAAACATAGAAGTGAGAATTCTAGAAGTAAAGTGATGAAATCCAGTAATCCAACTATTTTCTATTTCTGGTCTAAATTAATTATAAAAGAGCAGTCTAGAGCCTAACAACTGAATGCCACAGATATATCTCTTCACTTTAAGTTTTTTTTGGGTGATTGTTCCACGAATGAATACATAGCTAGGGGCAATTGGTGATGCTCATAGAAACTTTGTTATTTTTGAGACAGGACGCGAGGGGAGTAAGGAAGAAAAGTAATTAAGGGGCATGCTTAGTACTTCTTACGAGGGCCCCTCCCTCTTGGGTTTCTTTCAGGTGACGGGTGACTATCTATAAATAGATTTCATGCTGGCCTGTAATGTTAAGTTATGTTTTTTTATAGAGATTTATCTACAAGCGAAGGTGTATGGAATATGGTAGAGGGGGATAAGAAGTGGAAAGATTGAAGGGCAAAAGAAGGCCTACGAGTGGTAGTGCATTAGGTGTGTACCATTGGAAAATTTACATGTTAGGGTAGAAGTAGAAGTCACTAAAGGGGTTATAGAGAAGCTTACTAATCTGGGCGTGAATTAGTTTCAGTTAGAATTCTAGGGAATTTAGAAACAAAATAAGATTGGGTGCCCATGCTAAAGAGTAGTAACGTAAGAAGTAGGAAAACTAGAATAACCACCGAGTGAATTAAATCAATGGTATAAGCTGAAGGGAACTCTACTTAAAGAGAGAAAGGGGTTAAAAGATAATAGCTGATGACTGGTCAGGTTAGAAAGAGGAGAGTGAGTTGAAAGATAACAACAAATGATTGGTTAGGTTAGAAAGAGGAGAATAGGAAATTGCGAGTAGTGTACTGATGATAAGTAGTTTATTAGCAAGTACTAGAGATTGTAAGGGTGAGGTGAGGGAACGCCGGAAGTATCCCGAATCAAACAAATAAAATCTGGTAGTAGGCAAGGCCTATACCAGTAACATATAAAGAAAAGAAATTTATGAGAGATTGTGAAAGCCATCGATGTTGGAGGCGAACAACGGCCCCACGTGCCTCTAGGAGAGAGTGTCAGGGACCTCTGACGTCGATTTACAAAATTGTATTTTTGTTTGCGGCCCATTAATATTTTCCCGGTTGCAGGAGAGGAGTCAGATTGTTTGTAACTCAAGATCTAGACGTCGCTCCTGTATCGGTGGTCTATCGCCACAGTCACTCTGTGGGTATAGGCCTAAACTTCTATTTCTTTCTTCGTGAGACTGTCTTTTCTATCTATCTTTAAATACAATTCTTCATGGACTAAAATGACTAGTAGACTAATATAGGAGACATAGGTGGGATTATTGAGTGTAATCTGTAGAGTTAAGGACTGGATTATGAATTGAAAACCTTTATTTATTCAAGAAAAATAAAACAGTATAATATACATATTGAACTATCCTGAAGTTGCAAATGTAAATGACTACACAAGTCAGTAGTAAATTAGAAGAACAATACAAGACGTTCTAGTAGATACCTAAAAAAAAAAGAAAGAAAATTAAAGTAATTAATTAAGGATTTGTTATTGTTGAACAGAGAACGTACTTATATAGTTAAAATTGGGTATACTAACCTTGAATAATCAAATATTATCCTACCAATAAAAGTGTTGAATGGTTAATGTAGTGTAAATGTAATTTATTGTATATAAGATTGTTATTGTTGAAAAAAGAAAAAAAAAAAATAATATATTAAATAAATTATGGTTATTGTTATGCAAAGTAAATTAACGTGAAGTTCAGATTTTTGACCCTTATCCTTATAATGGTTTGAGAGTAGCTGGTTTTTGTGCTAAGTTACATACTTTGGTAGTGAGTATTGAAAAAAGGAGAAAAAGAAGAAGCAAAATAATAAAAGAAAGATAATTCCGAACCCAACTCCCGTCTCCACTGTTATTTAAAAGCTAGTCGAGGGGCATGTAGGTACATAGCCTGTGTATCTATAATTTAATTTGTGTCTGGGCTGATACATAACAAAAAGAAAAGAGGAAGCGTATTGATGATGGCGCCCGTTAATATAAATTTTCATCAATATTATCAAGACTGGGTAAATTGTTAAAAGAGAGAGAAAGTAGACTGAGAGTAGGAAGTTTGCAATCACCCGGTGTCAAAGGTAGTTGTACTGAACGTTGGAATGTGGACTATGCAGGCAGTGTTGTGATGACACGACAGGTGTATGAGTGACCTTGTTTTGTAGGAGTTCAGTAAACTTATATACTACGATTAAGAATAATCACATATTAGTCGTCACAGAATTTTGGCGAAGATTTAATCCAAGAAGTTAAGGAACTTTATAGCATAAAGTAAGAAAAGCCCGTCACATATTTTGGCGCCCATACCGTGGGGCGATAGTTTGTTAATTTGTAACGTGTGGGGCGATAGTTTGTTAATTTGTAACGTGTGGGGCGATAGTTTGTTAATTTATAACGTGGGGCTGAGTAGTGTTAAAACAAAACAGTATTGCTAATTGTTGCAACTTAATTTAGTTAAAATTGTTAAAAAAAAAAAAAAAAAAAGAAACCTTTATTCAGTTGAAGTTCCATATTATGATAGCCCATAGCGTGAGGCAGTGATAGTTTGATATCCTAACGTGAGGCGAGATAGGGTTAAAAGAATTTTGGGGGTTAGGTTAGTATAACTGAAATTTATTCTCAAAAAAAAAATAATAATAATAATAACATATTTTTGGGAAAAGAATAATGACTATTGACAAGTAAGGACTTCTATAGATGACTAAGACAGACGACTGAACTATTGTGTGTTCTAATCTTTTTTTCCAGTGGTATTGTTAATATATAAATATGGCTACTTATGTTGATCCGTATGCACAAATAAGAGCAGCTGAGCTAACCCAAGCTATTAGGAAGTTGAGGAAGGCGGATTTAGAGGCAGAATGTGATAGAGTAAAGTTACCGACCACAGGTACAAGGGATGAGTTAAGACAACGCTTGTTAGATTATGCCCGTAAGAACCCTCAGTCATTTCAAGTGTTAATTACGGCTTTTGCTCTGAGTCAGGAAGTTTTGGAAGAAGATTTGGTTGAACATAATATAACGATTCCACAAGATTCATATGGAGATGTAGTGTATACATGGGTTAAGTTAATGCGTAGGAAGGCCATGGCGGTAGCTGATTCAGAAGAAGTTGTACCAGTAGTACCATCGTTTACAATTCAGTTAGAGCCACATAAACCAAATACTTTGGATCTGGTTCGTAAATGGAACATTAAATTCAAACCTGGGGATAGTATTTACTTATTTTTGGAGAGATTGGAAGATTTAAAACAAAGTTCTAAGTTACAGGGTGTAGAGTTATTGTCAGTATTACCCGAAATTTTACAAGATTCAGCTTTACTTTGGTACAGGAACAGATTAACAGATTGGCCTACATGGGAAGCTTTTTTGAAAGAATTTAGAGAATATTACTTGCCTATTGATGAGGAAGACTCGCTTTTGGATGAGATTAGACAGAGAACGCAAGGTCCTAAAGAATCGATTTTTGATTATGTTAATGCTATTCAAACGTTAATGAGGAGGCTAAGTACTCCAATGAGTCCTCAACAAATGATGAAGACTGTTATCAAAAATTTGCGTCCTGATGTAAAATTGTACCTTAGACCTGCAGAGATTCAAACTATAACCGATTTAATACGTGTAGGTAGACAGTATGAACAAATATTGTTAGATTCTGAGAGATATATTCCTCCTCCAACGCAGGTTAGAGCTACAATTAAAGAAACGGCTTATAAACCTCAGAGACAAGTTGTTATACCTTCAGTTCATACAGCGCTAGGAATTCAGGGAAAACAGGAACTTCCATCGTCCGAGTTACAAAAGAAACCCAATGTTAGTTTTTCTGCAAAGACGTGGGATAAGGAACGGAATTCAAGTCCTGTAAATGATTCTAGAATGGTTAAAGTAATAGAAAATAAAGAGAGACAGGATGAGTCGAGGGATAATGGTAAAAACACCACTTTGCGTTTTTCAAATAATCAGCGATGTTGGAATTGTGATAAAACAGGACATAGGCAGTTCGAGTGTAAAGCACCTCGTAGAGTTACTCCACGCACTACGATTAAATGTTATAATTGTAATAAGCTTGGACATAGGTCTATTGATTGTAGGATGCCCCAAGAAAGAAAAGTTAGGCCTATAAATCCCTTATGACAATTAACTAAAAATCAGGCTTGTGTGATGTTAAATATAAATCCTACAGATTTAGTTAATGGAGATAGATGTTTTGTTGAAATTTTGCTGGAGGATATTACATTTATTGCTTTAATAGATTCCGGTTCAGATAAAACTTATGTGGGAGAGAAAGGTGACTTTTTATGTAAAATGTTAGATTTAGCAGTAGAAGAATCTGAAGTTAGGGTGGTGCAATTAGCAGATAAAACTTATAGTTCTATAACAGGAGAGAGAACTTTTGAGATGAAATTGCAGGACAGGATCTTTCAGATAAAATGTAAAATTATGCCAAATTTAGCAGTAGATATGATTCTGGGCATGGACGTTTTGAAACAGATTGGGTTAGTAGTAGATTTGCAAGATGGGACTTGGTATTTCAAAGATGAACCAGCAAAAATTTTTCAATTTGTTAAGGCTATAGATTTAAAAGAAGAAGATCAACTACATAATATTCTTACTTTACCTACACCTCAGGAAAGGGACAGATTGAATATGTTTTTGGAAAATCAGTTACAGAAATTTGATCAGTGTACTGGACTTACCGATCTGATTTCTCATGTTATTGATACAGGCGATGCAAAACCTATAAAACAAAGATATTATCCAGTATCACCCATTTTGGAAAAAGTTATACACGCGGAAATAGATAAAATGTTATTGGAAAAAGTTATAGAGCCTTCAAATTCACCTTGGTCGTCTCCGGTAGTTATGGTAAAGAAACCAGATAGAACATGGAGGTTCTGCGTAGATTTCAGAAAAGTAAATAATTGTACAAAAAGAGATAGTTATCCTTTGCCATACATTGAACATGTTTTGAGTAAATTACGACATGCTAGGTATATCAGTACAATAGATTTGAAAAATGGGTATTGGCAAGTTCCATTAGATGAAGCAAGTAAAGAAAAAACAGCATTTACCGTACCTGGTAGAGGATTGTATCAGTTTCGAGTTATGCCTTTTGGAATCCATAACGCACCAGCCTCGTTTCAAAGATTAGTTGATACTATATTAAGAGAAGAGATAGGAGAGAAATGCTTTTGTTATTTGGATGATATAGTACTTATTAGCGAGACATTTGAAGAACATTTGTCCTTGTTAGAAAAAGTTTTAGAGAAATTAAGAAAAGCTAACCTGAAAATTAATAGGGAAAAATCAAAATTTTGTAGAAGTGAATTAAAATATTTGGGTCATATCATTACTCCATTAGGAATTGCTGTAGATTCAGATAAAATCTCGTGTATCCTTGAGTATCCAGCCCCTACAAAAGTCAAGGAAGTACGAGCATTTTTAGGATTGGCTTCTTGGTACCGACGATTCATTCCATTTTTTTCTGAAGTTGTAAAGCCCCTCACTGCACTTCTGAAAAAGAATCAGAAATGGCGTTGGACTAAGGAATGTCAGGAATCTTTTGATGAATTAAAATCGAAATTATCTAGTAGTCCTATATTAACTTGTCCAGATTATACTAAACCCCTAGTGCTACAGACCGACGCTAGTTTTTCAGGACTAGGAGCAGCATTAATTCAGACAGGAGAGGAAGGAGAGGAAAAAGTAATAGCTTATGCTAGTAGAACTTTAACGGTAGGTGAGCAAAAGTGGGCAATAGTTGAGAAGGAATTGTTAGCTATATTGTGGGCAGTTCAAAAGTTTCGTCCTTATTTGGAAGGTTATCATTTTAAAGTATATACTGATCATTTTGCTCTGAAATGGTTAAATACATTACAGAATCCGACCGGACGATTAGCTAGGTGGAGTTTATTGCTCCAGGAGTATGATTTTGAAGTAATACATAGGCCTGGTAGATTACAAAAAGTCCCGGATGCTTTATCTAGAATACACGAAGGGAAAGTTCAAGAGAAAACGGTAGAGGAAGAATTTTGCCTCTTGTTGACTGATAACTCTGAAGTAGTGGAATGGGAAAATATACAAGATGCTTGGTATATTAAGCGGAAAGAGCAAGTACAAAGTAAACCTAAATTTTGGCCAGATTGGAAGGTCGTAGATGAGAAGTTGTACCATTTAAGATTAGATCAGTTAGAACAAACTTTAGAGGGAACAGTAAATAGGTGGAAATTAGTTATTCCGCAAGATTATAGGATTAAAGTATTACAGGAATGTCATGATGCACCGACTGCAGGACATATGGGGATAGCTAAAACTTTCTTTAGAATAGCAAACAAGTATTATTGGCCGGGAATGTTTAGAGATGTTGCTAAGTATGTTACTGCTTGTGAAATATGTCAGAGACAGAAAGTGTTACAGACGGCTCAAGCAGGACCAATGCATTTTTACCAGAAAGAGAAACCTTGGATGACTGTAGCTACTGATTTGTTGGGACCTTACCCACGTTCCAAAAAAGGGAACCGATACATTGTAGTATTTCAGGACACCTTTACCAAATATGTAGAATGTAAAGCGTTAAGGAAAGCAACCAGTAGAGCAGTTACGGAAGCATTTTATGAATTGATTATCCTTAAATGGGGAATTCCGGGATATTTGCTGATGGATAATGGACCGCAATATACTAGTAAATTAATGCGAGAGATAGCTAAAGCTTTTAATATAACTCCTTGTTATTTACCTGTATATTCGCCACAAGGAAATCCAGTAGAAAGAGTCAATAGAGTATTGAAAACAATGATTTCTAGTTACATTCAAAAGGATCAAACAGTTTGGGACGTGTATCTGAGAGAATTTAATTTTGCTATAAATACGGCTAAGCATAGTTCCACTGGATGCACTCCTTATATGCTAAATTATGGGAAGGAGCCTGAAATTATCAGTAGGATTGAAAAGGTGGAAAACCAACCGATTCATAAAGAAATTCCAAAAATTTGGGTGGAGAGACTCAATAAATTGAAAACGGTACGTTTAATGGTTAGACATAACTTAGAAACCGCCTATAAGAATTCGAGTCATTATTATAATCTTCGGAGGAGAGAGATGAGATTTCGTCCAGGAGATCTAGTGTTAAGAAGAAACTTTAAATTAAGTGATGCCTCACAAGCTTATACAGCAGGTTTAAGTGCAAAGTTTGTCGGGCCCTATATTATAAAGAAAAAGTTCAGTGAAAATAGCTACGAACTGACAAACCGTTTTGGTAAAAAGTTGGGGAAGTGGCACGTCAAAGACTTGAAACCCTTTGTTCCTGGATAAACATTCTTTAAGGCTGGTAAAAGAGACACGCACAAAAAAAAAAAAAATGAATGTGACCTGTGTCAACATTATTTTTTTTTATGGTGAGTGAGGGAAGAATGTAACGACGCAAATAGCGACGTGCATAATCAACGATAGGAGACCATTCCTAAACAAAGGAAGGGTTGGGGGACCGCAACTAATCGATATTGAACATTTTCATGATTATCGATACTGCCCTGAATTTTATTTGAATTACAGAAAAGGAGAGGTGCGCATGCGTCGACGGTGAATCGACGAGGGAGACGTGCGGAACCTAAAAGACGGTTGGTAGTACGTGCCTGACCACGAGACAGAGAAGTTGAAAAGGCAGAAGGGAGAAGACGAGATTGGGATGTGTGACAGCGGTAGAGGCGTTCTGGCATAATGGTGTGTCAGACTTTCATCTAAAGGAAATTCTGGTTGTGAACTTCCTTGACACGGCTATATGGAGATAGTCATTAATCAGAAGAATTCACCAAGTCGGCCAGTACGAGACACCGCTACAGCGAACACCAGCTGTGAGAGTGAGTCGTGACTGCTCGCTCTGAATAAGAGCAGATATGGACATCAGGAAGTAATGGAAGACAACTCAGGATCGGAGGATAAGTTGGACATCACTGGTTGAGTATAAGCGTCTAGACTTTTTTTCTTATTGTTTGGGGAGTGAGAAAATTGAGATATCCCTTTTTTTTTAAGGATGGTTTCTAAGTCATGTATGGCGATTAGACACCGTATGGAATAATAGAATAGAATAGAATAGAAACATAGAAGTGAGAATTCTAGAAGTAAAGTGATGAAATCCAGTAATCCAACTATTTTCTATTTCTGGTCTAAATTAATTATAAAAGAGCAGTCTAGAGCCTAACAACTGAATGCCACAGATATATCTCTTCACTTTAAGTTTTTTTTGGGTGATTGTTCCACGAATGAATACATAGCTAGGGGCAATTGGTGATGCTCATAGAAACTTTGTTATTTTTGAGACAGGACGCGAGGGGAGTAAGGAAGAAAAGTAATTAAGGGGCATGCTTAGTACTTCTTACGAGGGCCCCTCCCTCTTGGGTTTCTTTCAGGTGACGGGTGACTATCTATAAATAGATTTCATGCTGGCCTGTAATGTTAAGTTATGTTTTTTTATAGAGATTTATCTACAAGCGAAGGTGTATGGAATATGGTAGAGGGGGATAAGAAGTGGAAAGATTGAAGGGCAAAAGAAGGCCTACGAGTGGTAGTGCATTAGGTGTGTACCATTGGAAAATTTACATGTTAGGGTAGAAGTAGAAGTCACTAAAGGGGTTATAGAGAAGCTTACTAATCTGGGCGTGAATTAGTTTCAGTTAGAATTCTAGGGAATTTAGAAACAAAATAAGATTGGGTGCCCATGCTAAAGAGTAGTAACGTAAGAAGTAGGAAAACTAGAATAACCACCGAGTGAATTAAATCAATGGTATAAGCTGAAGGGAACTCTACTTAAAGAGAGAAAGGGGTTAAAAGATAATAGCTGATGACTGGTCAGGTTAGAAAGAGGAGAGTGAGTTGAAAGATAACAACAAATGATTGGTTAGGTTAGAAAGAGGAGAATAGGAAATTGCGAGTAGTGTACTGATGATAAGTAGTTTATTAGCAAGTACTAGAGATTGTAAGGGTGAGGTGAGGGAACGCCGGAAGTATCCCGAATCAAACAAATAAAATCTGGTAGTAGGCAAGGCCTATACCAGTAACATATAAAGAAAAGAAATTTATGAGAGATTGTGAAAGCCATCGATGTTGGAGGCGAACAACGGCCCCACGTGCCTCTAGGAGAGAGTGTCAGGGACCTCTGACGTCGATTTACAAAATTGTATTTTTGTTTGCGGCCCATTAATATTTTCCCGGTTGCAGGAGAGGAGTCAGATTGTTTGTAACTCAAGATCTAGACGTCGCTCCTGTATCGGTGGTCTATCGCCACAGTCACTCTGTGGGTATAGGCCTAAACTTCTATTTCTTTCTTCGTGAGACTGTCTTTTCTATCTATCTTTAAATACAATTCTTCATGGACTAAAATGACTAGTAGACTAATATAGGAGACATAGGTGGGATTATTGAGTGTAATCTGTAGAGTTAAGGACTGGATTATGAATTGAAAACCTTTATTTATTCAAGAAAAATAAAACAGTATAATATACATATTGAACTATCCTGAAGTTGCAAATGTAAATGACTACACAAGTCAGTAGTAAATTAGAAGAACAATACAAGACGTTCTAGTAGATACCTAAAAAAAAAAGAAAGAAAATTAAAGTAATTAATTAAGGATTTGTTATTGTTGAACAGAGAACGTACTTATATAGTTAAAATTGGGTATACTAACCTTGAATAATCAAATATTATCCTACCAATAAAAGTGTTGAATGGTTAATGTAGTGTAAATGTAATTTATTGTATATAAGATTGTTATTGTTGAAAAAAGAAAAAAAAAAAATAATATATTAAATAAATTATGGTTATTGTTATGCAAAGTAAATTAACGTGAAGTTCAGATTTTTGACCCTTATCCTTATAATGGTTTGAGAGTAGCTGGTTTTTGTGCTAAGTTACATACTTTGGTAGTGAGTATTGAAAAAAGGAGAAAAAGAAGAAGCAAAATAATAAAAGAAAGATAATTCCGAACCCAACTCCCGTCTCCACTGTTATTTAAAAGCTAGTCGAGGGGCATGTAGGTACATAGCCTGTGTATCTATAATTTAATTTGTGTCTGGGCTGATACATAACAAAAAGAAAAGAGGAAGCGTATTGATGATGGCGCCCGTTAATATAAATTTTCATCAATATTATCAAGACTGGGTAAATTGTTAAAAGAGAGAGAAAGTAGACTGAGAGTAGGAAGTTTGCAATCACCCGGTGTCAAAGGTAGTTGTACTGAACGTTGGAATGTGGACTATGCAGGCAGTGTTGTGATGACACGACAGGTGTATGAGTGACCTTGTTTTGTAGGAGTTCAGTAAACTTATATACTACGATTAAGAATAATCACATATTAGTCGTCACAGAATTTTGGCGAAGATTTAATCCAAGAAGTTAAGGAACTTTATAGCATAAAGTAAGAAAAGCCCGTCACAACATTCCACGATTAGAAAGCGCCGCCTGGGAAAACGATCTCAGATTCGATTATGCAGTTCCAAAGCTAACTGTGAACACATAATACGTACTGTTTCTCAACTGTTTGTTAACAGATGAATATGATTTGAATTTTATTTGATAAATTCAGTGTAATTTTCAGAAATTATATAATTTTGCAGGGGAAGGAATGGTTTGTTTGGATTTTTATTGTCCGCGATATTTCCATGGTTAAACTATCAACAATATTATAGCTTGTGCCCGCGGCTTCGCCCGCCATGATTTATTGAATCCAGGATTTTTAAGAAATTTACAGCGGCAGTTTATTAGAAATGTTTGTGGTTCAGAGCTTTGAAAATTTTAAGTGAAAATAAAATTAGAATATTTGTTCATTGTATTCATTTCACGTAGGCCTTATATAATAAACGGTTTTCCTAATTTTGTACTCTTCGTGAAAGTTTAGACTGCGAGAGACGAACATCGCCGAGTATACCCGATGTCTCACGAAGTGGGCGAGCGAGTGAACACGCTATTTATGGCCGCTGAATTGTATAAGAGTAGATAGATTATTATTATTATTATTATTATTATTATTATTATTACTATTATTATTAAATAGGTGCAAATAAATAAATAAATAGCACTTGTGACTCCAGAGATGCTCTCAAACGTGTGGCACGATGATGAGTGTTTCGTCTGGATGTAACCCGCACCACAAATGGCGCTCACATTAAGATTGAATATAAAATAAACAAGCCTTTTTTGAGTTCTTCTTTATGAGTGTGAAAACTGCGGAGCAATAAATTTGTTTGTGTCTGAGATATAATTAAATCTTTTTCACTATGTTTTCCCCGGACATAGTGTACATAACATTCCTGATACACTATCTATTTATACATTTATAGATATAAATTACATAATTCGATATTGGTCTGGCCTTAGTCCAAGATGGAACCACCCCACAGATTGCCAACCTCCCAAAGGAACAGGTAGCGCCCATTATTCTTGTTCTACATTCCAGGATATTCCCCGTGAACGTGAGGTACATACAAGCCATCCTCTACTACCTGAAGAGCAAGAGTGGAACATGAGAACACACAATCGTGTGTAGGATATTGGTCAATATTAATTAAGTTATTTCAATTTTGTATGCTTAAATCTTGTTCACCCAATTGTGATTTATTGCAGACAAGAAAAGGAAAACAATTACCTGTCTCTTCAATTTCACCTTTATATTGCTGTTTATCCCCTATTTTCATATTTCCCTTCTCCTTCGTATTTATTATTATTATTATTATTATTATTATTATTATTATTATTATTATTATTATTGACCGCCGGCGTGGTATTGTGGCTACAGAACCGTCGGCCCGGGTTCGATCCTCGATACCTCCTCGGATTTTTCTGAGATTGGGACGTCTGGAACGGGGTGCACTCAGCCTCTTGATTCAAACCGAGGAGCTACCTGATAGAGAAGTAGGGGCTCCGGTCATGGAAACCATCATTAACGGCCGTGGGTTGACCACATGCCACCCCAATCCTGCCTATAGTAGATGACGCAGCGGTCGGGTGGTAGGCCTTGTCCCTTCATGGATGTAGCGCCACGGAGTTTAGTTTATTATTATTATTATTATTATTATTATCTGCTTCTACAAAAAAATCCAGTCAATTCCGCATGAACCTTTCCTGTGGTAAGATTTCCTCCTTTCAAAAGAAAATCTCCTCTGTATTAAAATTTTCACCGTTATTTTCTTATAAATAAATGCCTTGAAGAGAGATATAAAACAAGAGTAATATTTTATGTAAAATATGAAGATTTTTTCTTAATGTTAGAAATATCATTCATAGAAACCGGCTACTGTCTTGAAATTTTCCCTCCGGATTTCAAACTCAGATCTCAATGATGTTGTCACGTAATTATTGCTTATATTAATTGTATAAATTCAGCTCCGAAAGGATAAAATAAATTATATCTATGATATATATTTAATGCTCTGTATGAAGTACAAGCTCAAAAGGTCCGGCGTCGCCCGGGTTTTGTATTCTGTAATTGGAAATTAACTTATGAAGGACTTTAAATTTTCAAAATTCTAGGTCCTTATATACAGTACTAGTATTTACAATTTCAAATGAGGAAGAACAACTTATCACACTCAAACTATTCCCTCAGAAAACGCTTGATACAGCTTTTTATGACTCAAAGAGGATGTAGAATTTTGCATCCCATCGCTTCTATACACCAGGCCTGGTAGGAGTTGGAATAAGAAGAAACAGAAATTTCTGTTTGTATTGTCTTTGCGGAATATTTTATTTCTCACTCTCATGCTACCATACAACTTTTTTGGGGATGAAATTAAAAAGAATTTCTATAGCACTTTCCTACTTTCCTCCCCAAACACCTGTGATATAATAATTTACTGCGCGCATAGGACTAAAAATGTTCCATCCTACTTTATCTCCTTTTACATGCTTATGCCCTATGATAAACATCCATATTTCTCAACTAAAAATACAAACCCTACAGCTGAGAATAACGTATCAGAGGATAGAATTTTTTACCGGCTTCTGATATGGCATAACTTACTCCTTGATACACACTCAGACTGTTTACAGCTGGATTGAACTGTCTTTGTAATACGAACTCTAATTCAACATCAAAATGTGAAGTGAGAAAACGGTATTCTCACGGTAGAGGAAGTTATGTGACTGCATCACATTGTGCATTATTTTGGTGGATTTCATTCTTCAATATTTATTTACAGCAGTAAATTATATCGATATATTCTCTAATTTGTCTAAGTCCGGTATCATTTACTTCCAAAGCTACCTGTGACCACTGCCAACAATACACTGTTGTCATGAGAACTGTACACGGAATGTGATTTGGATTCGATAATTCTGTATAAAAAGGTATTAAGTATCCTCGAAAACATTTGATTTTTGGTATTTAAAATCAAAATTTTGCAAAATCCTTTCTTAGTGTGCACTTACATTATGAAACGAAGGTACCGTCAAAATTCCAAGCCTCTACCTATTATAGTTTAGGCTCTACGATGATTCTCTGTCAGTCAGTCATTAAGTCAGGACAAAGCCTCATATCTATAGAAGATGGAGCTAGAAATGGAGCTAGAAATGTTTCCACATATTTTCGAAAGTACAAAGCAATATACGCGCTTTTAGTTTCCACCAGAAAGCAAAATGCTCATGTGACTGTATTGAATGCACGTCCCCTGTTCATATCCCTAATTATTGGCTGAGGTAGATGGCTCATTAGCAAACAAGCCTGTGACGTCATCAATCAGCTGGTGACGTTATCTCCGTCTCGCAGCCTCGAGCGCCGCGTCTTTTCTTTGTTTTACGTTTCCACGGAAACGAAGAAACCCAACGAGCAATGTTTTCGCAGTTCATCTGCTTACTAAATTCTATACGGCGTCAACTAAAGAATTATCACATTAAGTGAAAACTACACTCTTGTTTACATCTTAAAAGTAACAAACTTCAGATGCATTATTCGAACAACTACCTTGAAGACAGAAAATTCGTAAGTGAAGTAATATCGATGGCTTAGTGTTTTAAGTACAATTCTTTTGAGTTAAATGTGTTAAGTGCAAGTTTCGAAACTCCTGCGTCATATCTTACGCAGAACAAATGTGGCAGGTGAAAAAGCAGAAGTTGAATATATTTTCTGCAGAGGTAAAATGTGGTAAGTACTTTTCCTGGCTACAGAACCGCCGGCCCGGGTTCGATCCTCGATACCTCCTCGGATTTTTCTGAGATTGGGACGTCTGGAACGGGGTGCACTCAGCCTCTTGATTCAAACTGAGGAGCTACCTGATAGAGAAGTAGGGGCTCCGGTCATGGAAACCATCATTAACGGCCGTGGGTTGGCCACATGCCACCCCAATCCTGCCTATAGTAGATGACGCAGCGGTCGGGTGGTAGGCCTTGTCCCTTCATGGATGTAGCGCCACGGAGTTTAGTTTTTTATTATTATTATTATTATTATTATTATTATCTGCACATTCGTAATAATTAGGTATTACCTAGGTAAAATGGGTTTACTAAAAACTATAGCATTGTACGTAACACATCTGTACAGTAAGCCATCGATATGATCTAATTCTCCAGTTTATATTACAGCCACCTAGAACGTTAAGCTCATGTTTATAAGAGGTAACTGGACCAAAAGCCTTGTCTAAATCCTTATTTATATAATTAATATTCAGACTATCTCATTTCGTTGAGGAATTTCATTTTAGAAATAGAAATAAGGATATATATATATATATGAATTCAAGAACCACAAACTATTGTCTCTCTTGGACATTACAGGACATTACATTAGCAGGAAAAATCCTCTGACACTGGGATTTGAACCTAGAACATTCGGCTATCCGTGCCAATGCTCTAAACTGAGATAAGTCAGAGTTGTCTTCACAGTGTCAGATGGAACCTCTCTCCTATGGCTGATTGCCCTGAATGGTCTGCTCACTGACAGACAAATTATATCATATGCAGTACTGTGAGGCACACTAATTAGTGATTTTTGTGACCGGGCTTACGTTATTGCTATTGTGCAGTTAATATTCAAGATGGATATATGTGCATTCGTTATTGTCTGTTGGACATTACATGAGAATATTATATGAGAAAAATTCCTCTCACACTGACACTGTAATGTCCAACAGAGACAATAATCTGTGGTTAATGAATGCATATAACTTACATCCCTCTTGAATGTTAACTGTACAATAACAGTGGAAGCCCGGTCACAAAAACAACTAATTAGTGTGCCTAACAGTACTACATATGGCATAACTTGTCTGTCAGTGAGGTAGACCATTAAGAGCAATCAGTCCTAGGAGAGAGGTTCCATCTGGCGCTGGTAAGTGAACTCTGGCTTAGCTCAGTTGGTAAGAGCATTGGCATGGAAAGCCAAAGGTCCTGGGTTCAAATCCCAGTATCAGACGAAATTTTCTCCTATAATATTCTCAAGTGAATAGAAAGCAAACTAAGTCCAGCTGATTGAAATTCTTCACTGTTATTACTGATATGGTTTCTAGTTCGGATGATCTTCTTGTATCTAATTAAATTTTATATCATTTTTAAATTACATAGAAACTCGCACTTTTTACTCTAGCAAGATTCATAGAAGCAAACCATGTAATCACTGCTGTTCATTTGTCTCTATTGTTGCTGTTACCTCAATGAGTTAATAAGAACTCAACACTCAACGACTTTTTTTAACGACTTAGTAATCGTACCATATTCTGTAATAGTATTTTACGAGATCCGTTATGCGCTTACGGCACGAGTACTGCATGCTATTTTTTGCACGATGATTATTTATATCAATTTAATTATATTAACTGAGATATTGCCTGAAAATATTATGTATATACATTATAGAAGATAGATGTTTATTTCAGAAAGAGATTCGCATGTGTTTGTTGTTATGGGAACCGAATATTTGTCCTGGGGGACCTTGTCCATTAAGGCTTGTACTATGATGTGCCGTAAGTAAATTCTTACCGCACGGAAACTCTTACCGCACATAGCAACAAGATTGCGTGTGTGAATGTCAACTTACGATCCACGGCAACAATTTTCGTAAGTAGCACTAATTAGTTAAGTCGTGCAAAAAATTGCTTTTCTTGTGAAAATTTCCCTAATAGTATGCATCTTTGCATATTATTATTATCAAAGCCAGTTTCTTAGTGTAGTTTCCTATTAGACAATGTCGCCTACATATTAAATTCTTGCACGATTCTCTCCTATACATTCGTGCTCGCCACTACACTATTCTCTTAATTTATTTAATAAGGTCTAAGTGTGGAACATTATGTAGGCCTATTCTAGTCTCAGAACTGCAGTATAATAAAATATTATTATGTGTCACGTATGCAATACAGTACTTTACCTAGATGATGGCAATATGTGCGTCCGAATAACAGAAAGGATAGTTGCCCGTTGACACTTACCTGTAAAAGAAAATACTAAAGTTAGTGCTAAAATACTCCAATTGCATCACCTTATGATATTAATAAACAATTAACACGAAATGGTTACAGGAATATATTTATTATATTCCTTTCATAGAAACGAATACTGAATTTCTTTTCTTTGTCATTTCAGGTTTCATTTGTGAACGAAGAGCATGTCGACAGCGCACATGGTTTACCTGATTTTATTACATCATGCCTTGCTTTGGATGTGAGGCATTTGTTGTAATTTCATTGTGTTACTATTCTACAGTGCGCCAGGAAAATTTCTCCGCAGTGGCTACATGCCTGAGAGGGTGTTGGGAGTAGCTGTTATGTTGACAGCACGAGTTTTTATGAAAAACAAACAGTCAATTGTGTACACAATATTGTGTAAATGCTTGCACACTGCAATATGAACTGATTAGTATCATGCACTAAAGGGTGTAAGACAAAGCACCCATTGATAAAAGTGCCAATCACCTCTGCCTGCCTGCATTCTGCTGCCAACAAAACTGCTGTTGCTAGCACCTTCTCCAGCATGTAGCCGCTGCGGAGAAAGTCCCTGGCGTACTATAGTTATCCCTCTTAATCCTTCACATATGCTTATCAAACTTTCTCAAGAAACCGTGGTCCAAAACTCAACAGTTTCCGAAATAAGACCTATTAACTGCATACGGCACTTTGTTATATCAGCTTACCTGATTTTTTTTTTTTTTGTATGAAATTATCGGAGTATTGAGTACCAAGTGTAAAGATTAAGAAAAAATACTGAATCGAGTATCAAGTATCGACAAAAATTGGTATCGATCTATCACATGTTATGTAGGGCCTAAAAGTGATTTTTTTTAATATGAAGCATGATTATGATGGATTAGGTTGGAGAAGGGAAGGAAAGAAAAACCTATATTAAGTTGGCTAAACACAAAATACTACTGACTGTGATGGAACTGCAAAACACAAAATAACATTGCACTATGCCTACATGGATTTTCACACGAAATGGTTAGCATTGTTCTTAAATTGCCGTTAAAGTTCGGGAGAGACCTACAAAAACAAGGTAACTTTGATTAGAATGTCAGGTGTGTTTGTTCACACGTCGGATTAATGTAAACAGTTGACTAACGCCTTGCACACGCCAGTATAATCACCCTGGTCGTGTTAAAACAGTATGTCAATACTAATTTCCATACTGCGATTCATTGCCTACCGTGTTCTTAAATTATTTTCCTGCTGGCGAAAAATTAAGTGAAATCTTGTTTACTAGTTAGGCTAACATATATTACAGGGGTGGCCACAACGAGCCCCGTGCGCCGCATGAGGCTCTTGAAACCAAGCTAAGAATAAATATGATACGGATTTTAAAAAGTATATACCTAGATAGTTAATATAATTTAATGAAAACATATTTCGAAGAAGTGAAACATTTATTTCTGATTTGGCGCAGAGTGTATTTAGTTTTCAGAGCAAATTAAGACACTTTCGGAAAGAACTTGAGACTAAAACATTCGCTCATTTCAAATGTATGAAGAAAATTACTGAAAGCTTTCCTGACGCAGAAGATTATTTCTGTAAAATGTCTGGTCTTGTTAAGAAATCTATGGCAGATTTAATGATTTGATGACACTTAAACCTTCATTTTCATTCCTGGAAAATCCTCTTACTGTTGTTGTGGGCGATGGCTGTCCTGTTTCATCACCAATTACAAAGGATACAGTTGGAGTAGAGTTGGAGCACTAGAACTGTAAGAGTACGAAGGACTAGAAGGACTTAAACGAAGTGGTGTTTCGGGCATAGAATTTTGGAAGAAAGTTCCAGAAGAAAAATACCTACTAACAAAAGAGCGTAGTAAGAGATTATCTCGATATTTGGGACTACTTATGTGTGTGAATCTCTGTACTGAACGTTTAAGGTCATTAAATATAAATATCGATCTGAACTAACTGATGAATATTTAAGTGAACTCGTGCGAACTGCGCTTACCAATTATCAGCCAGATTTCAAACAACTAACAGCAAAAATGAACATTCGAAAAAAGCACTTCTCGAAAGTAAAATCTTATTTCTTGTTGTGTAATTGAACAATAACGTTTATGCGTATAGTAAAAACAATGTCGTTATCTTCGAACAGCTTCATAAATTTGGGGCTCCCAAATTTAAGGTTAATGGTTACCCCGGCTATATTATAAAGAAAATCGTAAGGGCCGTAAGTCTAGAACTTCATCTAATACGGATTTTTTTAAGTATTCGTTTTGGAGGGAAAGAACAAAATTCGAAGATATTAATGAATTTAATCTTTGCCAACATTTTAGCTGAAAATTCGAAAACTTACCCGGCCGGTTTCACATACTGACTGCGCATTTATCATATTGATAGATATTGACACACTCAAGACGAGTATTATTCTAAAGTAATCTAAAAACAAACTCCTTGGCTCTGCACCCCTAAATGGAGTAGGTCTGCCATCCAACCGCAGCATTATCTACCAAATACAGATGGTCAGCAGTCTCTATCAAGTAGCTCCTCGATTTCAGGTACTAGGCTGGGTGCACCCCATTCCAGACCTCCCTACCTCAGAAAAAACCGAGAAGGTATCGGGGTTCGAACTCAGAACTGCAGATCCAAATCCAACATCGCTAACCACGAGACCACGCAGGCAGCTTATAAAGTGATCTACTGGGACTCAAAGTACAGTCAACCCTCGATATAGTTCCACCATCCATTCTCTAACATTTAGTGGCACAAAGCGAGGGTGGCACT
The DNA here is from genome assembly GCA_964059195.1 of Ectobius pallidus. Lineage (NCBI taxonomy): Eukaryota > Metazoa > Arthropoda > Insecta > Blattodea > Ectobiidae > Ectobius > Ectobius pallidus. Next base: position 27,984,059 of record CAXKWD010000004.1, on the reverse strand, counting down.
AAAACGAAACTTAATTTTTAAAATAAAAGCGTCATAATACAGCGCTGTATTAATTTACTGTATTGTATTATGAAAGAAAATTAAATAAAAGGCAAATGGAGAACTTTAGCAAAAAATAAAATACTGTACAGTTACTCAATTTATTACAGTAGGCCTATATGTCCAGTGCTACAATACACAAAGGGGTTGAAAATCATGTGGGTCCATGTAAGTGATTAACTGCAACTGAGCATCTGTAGTGTAGTGTTTAGACCTGGATGGACACTGGACTAATAGAAATAAAAATTTGGAATGTCTCATTGTATGAAGGGCTCTTTCTACCTGGTCCACCCTCACGCGGGCTGTTTGCCTGACTTCATAACATAGCTTCCTCATTCCACCGCACTGCATTTATAGTTAGTGGCAGGGGAACACTTACTTCTTTGAAATACAGTACAGTATGTTTCCTAAATACTCTTCCAAACGTTCAAGCCAGTTTTAAAAGAATTCTGCAACTGAAAGAAAAATTACTGCAAGCTATTTTTTGTAAAAATCTTGTCTTATATTCACTGGCACTAAATGAATTGGCACAGTAACGACATTTCTTATGTAATTTATATGGGAGAAGATCCGTTCACTTGCATTTATTGGCACAGTGCAAGGGTGGCACTATAAAGAGGGGGATTATATCGAGGGTTGACTGTATCTAAACACATACATTCTGGGTTGCAAGCAACATCGGCATTCATCGGTAATGTACAAGTTATATTGATGAAGAAGAACTGCTATCATCTGAAGAGAAAGGTTTATTACTGCCTCTCTTTAATATCAAATTTACTGCTAGGTCATAAAATTGTGAGGGGAAAAATAATTTTAATCTTCCTGCATTTTTATTCCTGTAGTTATTTTTATAGTATTATAAAAACAAGACTACTATAGATTATGACAAAGACAGATTTCAATTCGGTAGGAAAAAATAAAGTATCAACTGAAGTAGGCAGTACAAATTATAGCACTAACTTCCTTCTTTCCAATACGATCTACATTATTCGATTATATTCAAGTTATATATATATATAATTTATAATTTAATATATATAATTTAATATATTATATATATATATATATATCTGAAGATGAGAAACCTTAATTTTGGTTTACAAGACCAATATTTTATTTAAATTATTAAAACTAATGATAATTTATTTGTTTCAATATTTTGTAGTATTTGGGTATATATATGTCTGAAGATGAGAAATCTTAATTTTGATTTACAAGATCAATATTTTATTTAAATTATTAAAACTTATGATCATTAATTCGTTTTCAATTTGTTGTGGTATTTTGGTGTATATATATACACAGATTTATATACACACACATAATGGCAGTTACTATTTTGAAACTTTTTTGTGTCCACTCATAAAAATTATCGTCTACTGTATGATTTTTTTCCACCATACAAAAAAGTTTCCAAATATTTTAGTTTTATATAATAGCTATAATAGCTATGTACGTGATTTTGGTCTCACCTTTCTTAAATCCATTGACATGGGTGTGCGTGTTCCTATTTGTTACTGCACATATCGTGCTTTTGTGCCGCAAACTTGACCTTGTTCTCATTTTTGGTTGGAGGGAAACTGACATATTATGCATGCATATTTGTTACAAATTATGTTATCCTTGCCTTTTGAAGAAACAGTAAATACGTGTTTATAATGTCAAGTTTTGTCTTATCAATTTTATTTCTCTGGCACATAGATTCAGCTGGATGGTATTTCCATGGAAATCATTAATAATTACAAAATTGTTTGCAATTACCTGCATGCATGTTAAGTTCGTGTAACTTTTATTGATTAATGTTGCAATAACCCTTCTAATTCAAATATTCTGAAACATTATGAAAAATAATTGCTTTTTCTATATAAAATAGTTTTACTTCTACAGCGGTGTGTCTGTGACCACATGCGTGTATCAGTGACAAAAATCTATGTCTGTAATTACAGGTTAATTCAGAAAAAGATGTACTAGTGTGCAAAACATTTGGAACTTTTTATATTACTGGTGGTCATTAAAAATTGACGAATTTTTTGCAGACAAAAATATGTGAAAGAATTAATGTCTATGTACCTAATTAAAATCCTCTGTATGACTGGTATTATGAAGTAGATATGCTGACCATGAATAGTATTGCTGCATCAGAAAGGAAACATCATAGATGTTATAAAATCATATGTAGTTGCTATAAATATGTACAATCTGCATTTACATGCAGAATAGAGTTTTACATGATAGTTAACTGCAAAATTTCTATGACACAACTTTTCCTCTCCACTTTTCCTCTACTTGTTTAGCAAAGTCAGAAAGCAGAAGAAAACCTAAGTTAATATATTTAATGAAAATTAGTTTTTCTTGTTCAGAAAAGTATTTTAACGAGACTCATGTTCTTCCCTATTTTTAACTCAGGTAGCCTATACTCAAAGGAATTAAATGTGAATATAATATGCTTTTCAAAGAATCTATATGTGTCATTCGTGCAGTAAAGAGAATAAAACATTTAAAAATAGGATTATATTACTTTTTTAAACTTGGTTAATATGTAACTTAGAAATGAACAGTTGTTTTAATATTATCATTATTCTCCAAATTTAATCTACAATATCCGGCGAGAAAGGCATTATGAACCATAATAGCGTAATAATTACAAGAAATCTCATGAGGTTACAGTAGACAAAGAGAAAAGACGAAATAGTTTGCTCCTGTGCATGACAGGACTCTGGCAGTAAATCAAACACTAAGTCCCTCGACAGTTTGATATACACAGCTGTGGACATTGAGGTTATCATCAGCAGCGGGGGTGCCAGGTGAACAATGGGGCTCTAAGATTGTCATATAATACCCCTCCCTTGTGATTCAATATGAGCAGCGTGTATGTATAATAGACACCTATAGTGCGTTTGTGGAATCAATCGAGAGTAAGATGCTATTACTTGCCTGAGAAAAAAGTGGACATGCAGCAAGAGTCGTTTTAAGTACCTGTGTGATAAATAATTAAATAAATAAATTATTGTCACTAAATCATTTCGGTAAGTCAGGACTACATTATAAACTTAACTTAAACTTAATTTATGTAACATCATCGCCATTCCACCAGGCTCAACCAATGGATATGTAATCGATCCTACAGTCAGGTTTGAAACAAGTAGCACCCAACCTGCAGAAGTTCATGCTGAAAAATGTCGTATCTACGAACCCACCATCGCATACTACAAAGAAAAATACTCCCTTTCTTCTATTACCATCTTTGGCCTGATGGTGGGTGCAAGAGGAACAATTCCTTCATTCTTTGTAGATTTCTGCAGATTCTTCCGTCTGAACAGCATTTTAATAAAAGAAGTGTCTCTGACAGCCCTGAAAGGTTCCCTCTCAATACTCAGGAATCACTTATATTCCTAAATTGTATATATTTGTTTTCAATGTTCTTTTTTTCTTGTTTCATAAGTTTTCTTGATATATGTGAGTTTTTTCTTTATGTTTATTGTAAATACTTGTAAACACTTCTTTGTGGTGCAAATCATTTTCTTTTATATTACGCTTTGTCTTAGGGCAACCCTTAACTAAGGGGAGCTGAATGTAAATAAACATTATAATACTATACGATTTTACAGTCTCTATTCACATTGAACTATATTACAGAATTATTCTGCACTCAAAGAATTCAGAGAGCAGCAAGGGTTATTATCTAGGCTGGTATACACTTTTTCTTTAAATAGATTTAGTGGTTATTCAGTAGCCTAAGATCTGTTGGTAAATTATTAAAGGTTCTTAAGCCTAGCATTTCATAACTATTTGATGACTTATACAATCTCTGAAATGGTACATTTATTTTATTGCTTTGTCTGGTGTTGTATGTATGTAACATATATTTTTTAAGACATGACTTTATAGACTATTTTTTGTATAAAGCAGAACATTATAGATATAAAAATTACTTATGGTAAGATACCAATGGTCTACAGTAATCCAATTTGTGAGCTTTTGTTAATATTACAGTATATGACTATTATTTATGGGGAAATTGTAAAATAAAGTGTTAAGTTCAAACCCCCATACAGTAAAAGAACTTAAAGACAATATCACAAGAGAAATTAATTCTATCTCGGAAGTGAGCTTATGCGCGTGAAAGTTAATTTCCTACAAAGGTGCCAGTCTTGTGTGGATGCAAGAGGAGGACATTTCTAACATATCTTGTGATGAGGTACGTGGTTATTTTCATTGTAATTTTAACTGTCACTGTGAGAACCTGAATCATTACACCGTTAGCGGCTTTATTTGCGTAGATATTTCACTCGATCGCTCGGGAGTTAGAGCTGTGGCCGCCGCGACGCAGAAACCCGCATGATTGGCCAACTCGTACGTGAAACGCACTGTAGAATAAAATTTGAATAAAAATGACTTAAAAACCCGACTCAGGCTGCCAAGGTATTGCCTCACTACTGATTTCTAGTCGAACTTTTATACTCCCATATACTGGTGGTTCTATAGTCCAGTTATTCATTGCATGGCCAGGCGGCTTCCTTTCGTTAGGAGGAAAAGTTTGCCGACAGCTCAGCCTATGTTCTTTATTTTTACCGCACCAATCAGCTAGTTACCCCAGCCAATCAAAATCTAAGAATGTCCACGTGGAGTGGAACGCGAGGTTGCAAGATCTAATTACAGTAAATGATAACACGTGTGAATTGATTAAAGCGAGGGAAGAACTGAGGTCAGTGGTAACAATGAGAGAATATTGCAACGTTGCTTTTGTTTTTGAAAGCGGAAACCAAGCCCGATATAGTCAGATCAATTAAAATAAAGAAACACCGACTTAATGGTTTCTCTCTTTGAAGCCGCCTGGCCATGCAATGAATAACTGGACTATACTTGATGTTGCATGTGAAATTTCAATGCTATACTATTAGGTAGATTTCGAAGAAAAATCTACCTATTGCAATGGATACCATGTCATGATTTTCGAAAAATTCTTTCATATCTTTACGTTTCATGCTCCCCTGAGTCGAAACCACCGCCCGTTCAAAAAAGAAATTTGTGATATTTATATATATATCTTTACACGCTAGCGGCCGTAATTTTGAAGATATTTGAACCAAATTTTAATATGTTATTTCTAGGCCCAATAGTTCGGACAAGTTCGTTAATGAGCAAAATTGGCCCAAGGGGGTGGTCGGGGGAGGGGGTTGAAATTTTAAAACATTTTTATCTCGGCCCCTATGAAGTATAGAGGGAAACTTTGTTTGAATAAATTATAGTACTCCCTATGGAGTTCACAGTGACACCAACGATTCGGGGGTTTGGGGGGTACGAGTGGGGGTGGGGGGATGGAAATTCGAAATTTTTGAAACCTCGTCTTGTGGAGTATCATTGAAAAGCTCTTGATGAGTACTCTACAAATCAATAACTATTTTCTCGATAGCTCTCATTTAAGGCGAGATTTGAATGTTTGAAAAAGTGCTCTTTCCTCTTTATTGCAATTATTATTGCGGGTTTGTCAAGCCAAGGCTAAAGAAGAAGAGTGCTACGCAGCGACAGTAAATTACACCAAAAACACTTTGAAATCTACCTCAGCCTGTAGGCTTGCCTAAAGGGAATTTCTCATAAGTGCCCTTTTGTAAATTTCCTGCTTATGTATTGTACCTCCTACTTACAAATGAAATTTCTGCAAATGTAATATTTGATCAGTGAGCCGACACTGGAATTAAATTACAAGCCGCCCGGCTGAGGATAGGAGAGTGCTGATGACGTATTATTCATGAAATGCAATTTCCTGTAAGCAGATAGTGGGGATCCCCTATGCTAACAAGTGACAAACGAAAACAGGATTTGTATAGTGTAAGCAAGATTTATCCCGCCAACTCTGTAAAGCGTCTATTTCAGCTAAGTAATGCTATTGTTACATCATTTCTCATTAAGTGAATATTGTTCTGTCTATCCACACATACATTTTACTTCTATAACGTTGCAAGTAAGTTTTTTATATTGTTTTTTTATGTTACATAGTAGCCCGATGAAATTACTTTACTACAGTAATTGAAATCCATTGCGTAAATAAATATTTTCTCTCCTTCTAATGTAAAAATCACATTATGAAAGCTTTTAGTGAGAAAAGCATACTGTAACTGTTGATAAAACAGGAATTAATGGCTGAGCTGGCTGTGAATAGGCACAGACGAGCAATGTATCTTAACTGAATGATTAAAGCTTTGATTTTCATGCATCCGCTGTAGCTTTAAGTTTACGCAGTATAAACCTTAGTAATTTCTCGAATAACAGTCTATTCATTAAAAAAAGTACCTTAAAATTCTGTTGTATGTTATGTTGTAATTTAGTATAATTTGATAAAAACTTACCAAGAGGATGACGCGAACTCCGCATTTCTGTATTTCTATGCCATGACCATGACGACAAGACCACACTGCGAGGTGAAAAAGGATGCATTCATATTAATAGCTACTTTTAACAGGACATAATGAGTTTTCTTGGGGAAAATATGATAGTAATGACGTGTAATTTCATTTTAAGTAGGCCTAAGTAAGTTTAGTTTACTTAATCAAAATAATTATCTTAACTAAGTTTTGTAACTATTTTTAAGAAAAATAAACAAATCCATAGCGAGCCAAGTTTACAAACATACACTGTTCCTACAAGCGTCATATATATTTATTGTGTTTGCGCAAGATCATTGAAAATCAGTGGAAAACTGAGTTCATGAATTTTTACTAAAAACTACGAGATATTATGTTCGCCAAAGCCTTGCTTTGCGTACTTGATACATAAACAGCGATTTCATTTTCATAACAAATTCAGTAAGTTGCATAAAAGTAACTTTGCATCTACAGAATGTTCTGAAAAAAATAGGTTTTAATGCTTAAACAGGAGGTAGCATGCACCAAAACAAGTAAAAAAGGTCCTACAAACATGGGTCCTAAAATTAATATTTCCTGAGAAATCAACAAATGTTAAGCATCCCTGTGAGAGCAGCTTATCTTCTACTATGAGCTCTTTGGCAAAATACTTTCCTATGCCTAAACACAATGCATTTTATTTGTTTTATTTGTTTGTAGGACTTTTCTATTGTTTGATGCATTCCTCTTTATGCATTCCTTGATGCATTCCTCTATATCCTCTTTAAATATCGGAATCTTGCCAAAGAGTTCGCATAAAAATACATACTGCTCTGAAAGATATAGATAATGTATAGGGCCTATGTCTGTAGGACAATTTTCTCGTTTTGTTGCATACTGTTGTATAAATATTGGAATTACATTTTATAACACCCAGTAGGCACACTACCTCTTGCATAAATATCGGAATCTCTTTTCATAACACTCTGTAGGCATACTGCCTCTTGTATAAATATCGTAATATATTTTCATAACACTCTGTAGGCATACTGTTTCTTGTATAAATATTGGAATCTCTTTTCAGAATACCCTGTAGAAGTCTGCCTTTTCTTACTGCATACTCGTCATGTTGTAAAGAATTTTTTTTTAAACTCATATAACAAAGTTGGAAAGAGCATCGTGATATGTGAATTCTGTTCCGAACTTCCTGCTTTATTGTCTATTAGGTTATCGGAAAATCCACTGTGAACGGTGACGTCGGCTGTTGCTTGCAGGGAAAAGTTGAAAGAAGTGATTCATGCAAAGTGGTGAATATCGAGCAGAAAATTAAATAAAATAAGAACATCCTGGCTTCCACTCGAGCAGATTTCCGCACTACAAATTCCCAGACCGTTCAACACCGCAAAGTAGATCACTCCTTTAAAATTAAACGTCTGTGTTTCAATGCAACGTGTAATTATTCTTCGAAATAACTCAATTGTATTATAATTAAAATATGAAAGTATATTACACCAAAAATATATTTTATTTTCGTGTTTACAAACAAAATACGAGGGTGGATCGAAAAGTAACGCACCAATATTTTTTTTTACAAAAAGTTTAATAGGTACAATTACAAACAAATGCACACATGAAAGGACATCTATAGCCTGTTTTTCTATATAGTCGCCAAGTTTCTCAACATATTTCTTCCATCGTGATACCAGTTTCAAAATACCCTGTTCATAGAAGTCCGTTCGGTTGGAGTATAGCCATCTGCGGACTGCTGTTTTCCCTTCTGCATCTGACGCAAAGCGTTTACCGGCCAGGAATTTCTTCAGCGAGATGTAGTGTGATTTTTATGGGCTAAAGGGCATAGGCCTAACCCGAGTGAAATTAACAGGGATGTGCGTGGCGTGTATGGGGACGACTTTATGGATCCTAGCAATGTCTCCAGATGATGTGGATTCTTCGAAGATGGCCGTGATAACCTTCCATTTGTTTGGTCCCATGAAGAAATTCCCTGCCGGTAAACGCTTGCGTCAGATGTAGAAGTGAAAACAGCAATCCGCAGATGGTTATACTCCAACCGAACGGACTTCTATGAACAGGGTATTTTGAAACTGTTATCACGATGGAAGAAATGTGTTGAGAAACTTGGCGACTATATAGAAAAATAGACAATAAATGTCCCTTAATGTGTGAGTTTGTTTGTAATTGTAGGCCTACCTATTAAACTTCTTGTAAAATAAAAATATGCGTTACTTTTCGATCCACCATAATATAATAAAGTTTTTATAATAAAATATAATTATAATCCTGATCCCATAACAGATGTAACCGTAAATCATGTTATTTACAGAATAAATTTAATACTGAATCATAATATTGTTGCTCCCATCAATACATACTGGTAAGATCACTTTTTTTTCACTCTGCTCTTTGTCTCTTCTCTTTTTTCACTTTGAACTTGCACCCGAGCACGAGCAACCTTGCTCTTTCGGATGTATTTTTTAATATTATATTTTTTGTAGCCTATATTAAGTATCAAAAATTATACTTTTGTTCTTTATCTATATTTTTACAAAGTAGAAAATTTTCAACCTGGTTTTATGTAATTTGAATTCTTTTAATATTAAAATATTAGTCTAAATAAGTAAAATTAAAAAAACAAAAACAAGAACAAAGAAAAACAAAGTCCAGAAGAACGTCTGACGTACTAAAAAATGAAGCACGGTTACATCCTCCTGATTTTTCTCGGGTAATGCTAAAAAATCGTGCAAAATTCTTTTTAACGAAATGGCTTGTATCTGATACCTCTATTGAATGTTAGAAGCTCGCCATGGCTATTCACATTTCTTGTTTTTAATTTAGAGATGGCGTTCAACGTTTAAAAATTGCGCTTTAAAAAGTGGAGTGTTTGACAGCAAATTTATATGAAACACAAACGCCCTGCCGTTAGAGGATAGGGAATTTATCATGTTGGCAGTAAACTTGGAAAAATAGGGAAATTAAATTAATGAGCTCGTTACGGCATTGCTGGAAGTTTTGTTACTCCATTGTTTCGATGGCGGTCGATGTTACCGAAAACGTCATTAGTAGGGACCGGATTCTTAGGTTTTTACCTATTTTTTTCCTCACTTCCAAAACAAAAAGCGCTCATACACTTTTTCGAATCATGTCCATAGGATTCACCCACATTAATTCTGTGGCACCTAAAAATACCTAAATGGGGTATAAAAACCTAAATATACCTAAACGGGATATAAAACCTAAAATATCTAATATAGGCTTCTTTTTTGTTTGTCAGTTGAGAAATCGATATTCTGCAGGGAGAGAATAATTTTGTCTTGTAGAAATTAATACCGCCAGCGTTTCATTCAACCCATTGTCGTCTAGGATGGACAGTATCAAGAGAGGAAAAGAGTACCGGCGTATTCCTTTCAAAATATTCGCACGAACAACCATTATTGCTGTGTTTGAACAAGGATATAGATTTCTTTTTTAAAGCGCTTGTTTTTGTTTGCCTTTAGTACTTCCCTGTCATTCATACTGAGTGGTCACACTGTGAGTTTTAAGAAGACGTGTTAATTATGCCGAAACAAATTAAATCGAGTTTATTACGGCAGTGAATTGGCGACGATCTGAATTTCACTACAGACGGCAAAGTAATATTTTGTCAAGCCTGCCAGAAACACGTAAGTGTTATTTACCTTTCTAGAAAAGGGGGAAGTTTTCGTCCCTAGTTGATCTGTTGTGCGGTTAGTATGCGTAACAACCGAAGAAAGGAAAATAATCAGTTTCACATTATCCAGATCCAACCATAAATTATTTCACTCACTGAATTAGAAGCATCGGATTCGAATACTGAGAAGGGTAGTATCTAGATACAGTATTAACTATTAACTAAGAGATAACAGGAAGAACTTCACAGTTGAGAATCTTGAAAGATATTTAGTGATATACTGTAACCAGGAAATGTGAGGCAATCTTATTTTCACTGCTTCTTTTGATTGTTTATGCTTTCTTTCTTCAATTGTATAATATTGTCTTAAAGCAAGTTTACACAAATTTAAGTCAATTTTGTTACGTTAAAGTTTACAAGTATTATGTATTCAATCCTATGTAGCACATTCAAATTCATTAAACCAATTATTTTACCCGAAAACGATATTTTGGACAAAAAACCTAAAAAAACTATTTCATCTAATGGAAAACCTAAAACAGTGTTTTTAAAAACCTAAAAATCCGGTCCCTAGTCATTAGGCAGGGAAGACATGCAAACTTCTTGGTTCTTGAGAGTATCACTGATAAATAAAGCTACAGAACAGTTTAAGGAATATCTGGAGTCAACAGCAATTTTATCAGACGAGGGAACAGCAAAACGTTATTCCATTATAGGCTACAATCGTCAGAATTGCCGGTATAAGGTTCATTGCGTTTAACCCTTAAACTGATCCTAGGCTATAGGATACAATGGTTTGCCTTACATTTGCAATAAAACGGCAGAAAATGAATTATCGGATAATTTAAATTTCATGTAAAATTACAGAATTCTGTAGAAGAAAATGCAATGAGACTATTCACTGTGGTAACTGTTTTCTCTGCAGTCCGCCAGGATTTTACATATAGGCTGAGAAATTGACTCTCGGGAAATACAAAATTACAGTAGGTTATCCCAAGGACTGTGCCCAAGGTATGGTTACCCACCCCTATCTTACAACTATGACACCACCTCCAAATCATATTCAAAATTATGGGGCAAATGGGCTTTGCCTAGGTATCCATTGCCTACTACTATACTACATAGTAATTAGTAATTAGTAATTAGCCCATATGCATCCCTGTTGGGCAAGGGCCTCTTTCATAGAAAGGTGCCTGGGTACTGCAGTCCCGGTTAGCCTCCGGGAAAGTTCAGCCTAGTTTATTTTCCTGAGAGCTGCGTTCACAAGATGTTTGAAAGAAAGACTAACTCTACAGAGATACAATCTTTATTAAGTCCCAGGATGGTACTTTATGAGATTGTATCGTGGACGGGAAATGTCTGTCTGTTTGTCCGTCCGTCCGTCTGTCTGTAAGCGCGATAACTCAAATACGCTACATTGGAATTCCATGAAGCTTGGTATATGCATTTATGACATCCATGGAATGAAGCCTATTGATTTTGGACCAAATCGGCTGACCGGTACTGGAGTAATGCCCAATTTAGCGCCAATTCTGTGATAATATATTAAGAAAGAATTTATCAAACGAAAATCTATTCTCGTGACAATAGTGTTCTTTTACACTGTTCATATACGGCTTTGGAAGTTTCACAATGCATTTTTGTATCATTTTAACCATTCGACAACCGAGGAGACTACAAGAAGTAGTGAAACATCGAGCTAGTAGTCAGCTGGCTTGCTCGTCGAACTGAAGCGAACTTATACCTACAACCTATTTAAGTTGAGATTAATTATAGTGCAATGTAACAGGTCAGCCTTAGTGTAATTCCCGTCGTAACTTGATGGACTTGTAATCTGGTTAGCCTATATCTTGCTACTTAGTGAAAGTTCTGGCTGCAGTCTCCAATACTGTATTTGTTAGCGTGGATCAGCTGCCCATAATGTACTCCATATAATTAAAACCTACAAGGACTAATTAACTACTTTGTTATCTGGATTAATTTAATATCTAATTCAATAGCGCCGTGCCATAATGACTTCTCCGAACCACTCTTCCCTTCATTTCGCACATCGGCCATTGTTCGCACGATATTATATTTATTTATTTCCATCGGAGGTAGCCTCTGAGGACTCTATCTATCTATCTTTACCTGAGTTTCACCTCTCCCTTTTAGGGACATTTTAAGCGACCCTGGCCGCCCGGGCCTTACAGGGCCGCGACCTGTCTGGAGTGGGATTATCTTTGGATCACATACATACTTTTTTGATCAGACAAGGATATGGAGGGTCTCCCTGGATGAGTGATCAGCATAATGCCGGGGCCACCTCCGAGACAACATGAACACATAGGACGTCACCATTCACAAACACACACATTCCAAACAAGGCGAGGATGGGATGAAGATGATAATGACGGCCAGATGATATCCGGGGACCACAAGGGCCTAAAGTTATCCGACATTTGTCTCACAGGTGAGGGAAAACCCTACCTAGGTACCTTGTCTCGACCAGGATTTGAACCCGGGCCCGCTGCGTGAGAGGATCGAACGCATCCCCTATGCCACAAAGGTGGACCTTGTAAATCATAAACATGTAAATTGAATCATATAAAGTAATACATCAGATACATGGTGAGGTAGTATTTTCCATGATTTCTTTATAACACTGTTGTTATGTCATTGTTATTATGTCATCCACATTCTTTGCTCAATAGTACTTGTCCATGAAAACTTTATGTATTAATAAATGACGGATATTTTTTTTAATGCAGGACCTTTTTAACATTTTAAATATACATACTACTGTATATGTATCGGATGGTTTAAATTTGATGTAAAATTACAGAATTTTGTAGAAGAAATAATATGCTACGGGACTACTCATTGTGGTAACTGTTTTCTTTGCAGTCCGCCAGGACATAATTTATTCCATACACTTAATTATGGAACGTATGTGTAATGCAGTTTATTGATACAACAGGTTGGAGGTATAAAGCCAGACTAATTTATTACAGTGGTTGGAAGCATGAAAGCACACATACCTCCTAGGCTATAAACCTTCAAAGTTTGGTAGAAAAGAGCATAAAAGCTTCCACCAGCTCCCTGTGGCATTCTTTGGCATTTCTCTATTGAAGAACGGCTATTTTGACGTAAGAACACTGTTAAAGTCTTGTTACATCCATTCTGCAGGACGGCTAACTCACAATTGAATTACCATCGCCTCTTTTCTTATATTATATTGCTCTCGTTTTCACCGTCCCCACTCAATAAATTTACTTCATAAAATACACTAACAATAGAAGATATCTGATAATCAATAGTTCCATGGCCTACCCTATTATATAGACACAAATCCCTAAGTCATAATATGGTCTTGTAGCTTAAAAGGAGTATAAATACAGCTGAAATAAACATAAATACGTATGTGTTTAAATCCATTGAGTTTGTAAAATTGTTGCACAAGATCATTCAAGACATTTACATTTTGTATCGACTTAATTTCTATTCTTGTTCAATGCTATGAGGAATTCAGCTAGGAAATCAAATAAACTCATTTCTGAAGTGGAGTTACTGTCAATGAGTCTGAGTTAAAAAGAGGGACTTAGTTCAAATTAATGAACGTCGCTAATTTAAACGACTCCAGTGGGGATACTGAAACACAAAGAGACTAAATCTAATCAGTGATAAAGTTTCAAGAAGTGCTTCCCTTTGCCCATTAACAAAGTTTGGTTCAGGTTAAAATGCAAACAGGGAGAAGAGAAGAGTCACCTGTCGTCTCGTTCAACAACTAAATATCCATTAGCGGTTCTTGTTTTAATTTAACATGAAAGACAGATTCTACTTTATTTGGAGAAGACGTCCAGGGCACTCACCCGTATGACATGACCTTAATTCAGCGCCTCTGCCGCAAATCTTTGTAACTAATAAATGTACAAGTACTTTTAAAGGAAATTAAACTTCTTCTGCATCTTTACCAGACCAGTGACAATAAACAGGATGTGGCGTGTTCTTATATCAAGGGAGGACTTAGAAAATTCTGACTTTCTTACTTTTTGTGCTTAGGAGATACCTGGAGCATAGGCCTATATGTTCAAATGGCCAAAAAAAAGCATTAACACACTGACAATAGCTTCAGGACCACTTCCTTATCCGCATTAGAACACCAATATGAATGTTTGCCAAATTAAATGTGGTCAAAAGTATCTAAAGACATAGAAATTGAATAAAAAGCTTATAAACTCTCCAACAAATCTAGCAGATGAAAGTCTTGATATTGTTATTATCTAATCTTTAAAAGTTTGCCTTTTAGTATTTGTAGTAACTATTCTGTTCGTATTCCGCGTGTTTGATATTGGTCAATAACGTTTAGTAATTCCTCGAATATAGTCCAATCACGGTCAATTATCTTATGAAATGCTTGCTATTAATACGAGGATGCAATTTTACCTGATGAAACGTCAGCTCGTTACTGGAAATGTAGGTTTCAACATGCAGTGACTAATACGTCACATGCTGCCAGTGAACACAATAAAAACACAGTATTTTATTCAACATAACTTGTTTGGAAACTGAAATAATATAAAAGTACATTCATTAAAAACACAATTTCAATTCAGTGCAAGCCAGTTCGTGTGCTTTTATTCTGTTCTGCTGTTAGCTTACCTGAATTAAGTTAACTATGTCGTACATGCACAATTGGTAGCACTGGTCACAGCATGGACATGGTAACTCGAATCGTAGCACCATGTTGTGACATGGTAACTCGAATCGATTCATGAATGATAGATTCATAGTAAGTTATGCCGTGATCTCGCAGTTGTTAGTTCTGTTTTTATATAACAAAGGACGAAAGTAATTATTATTTGTATAATCCGTTACAAGTTTTCTTCATGGAATAGTCTTAATAAATCCAACTCGAAACTCTCGTGGGATTACCTATGAAAATCAAATGAGTACTTGAAATCTAATATTTTGTAAAATGTAAAGGTAAAGAGATCCCTGTAAAAGCCATGGAGACCCTAAGGGTTAAAGCAGGTTGAGGCTCTAAATTTTTTGACAATAGATACGAGAAGATGGTAAAGGTTGTCAGCCTTATGCACCGGCCGCCTTTACACCCAGGACAACTCCTGGTACTCATTTATGTTGGAGTATGAGTTGACCATAGTGCCATCAGAAGTATTAGCCCAATGAAATGAAATGATGAAAAAAAAAACACGGCTATCCGGTTTGTGGCGCTGTGCCTGAATCAACTACTCTATGGCGTACCATATTTTGTAACATAAACCAAACATTAAAAATCTGGTATAATTTGTTAGAGAATCTTGAGGTTGATCTGGTCCACGTTTCACAAAGTAAAAACTCTGAAGAATTACGATCTTCAATGTTTGCTGCAAATGGATTTATTATTCACATTTTTTTCAGCTGTATTTATTAGTCATTGTAGCTACGAGGCCATATCAGGAGTTCGGGGTCTGTGTCTATACAGTAGGATAGGTCATAGGACTATTGATTGTCAATTATTTTCTATTGTTGGTGTATTTTATGGAGTAAATTTCAACTGATATGCAAGTATTTAGTGAATGACTTTATGAGCTGTTAAAATACACTCCTAATAGGGCAATGATCGAGTAAAAACATCAGTGAGTTTTTAGTTTGAAATCAATGAATAACATTTTCAATTAAAAAGCTGGATTTTATGAATAAAAAATAAATCCCACAATATAAATATACATATTTTTAATAAATAATTATTTTCATAATCCTATAATCTCACTTTTTATACAATATTTGAGGCGATGTATTTATGCCTTAGTAGGAGTGAAAACGTTAAACAAACATAGAAATTCATATTCAGATTCCCTACCAGTAGGCTTTGACGGTTCACCAATAGTATCTCGGATAATCCTCTCTAGGAAACCATAGCTAAAAGGATAAACCGTTAATTAGACAGAGGATTTACGTGATTATAGCTCTAATCCACTTCAGAAGTCCAACTAACAGACACACAAAAGCTTTTTATCCTCAAATAATAGCATTGATACATTGTTCTAACTCTGGCTATGTAATATTGAATTTAAAATGGATGCAAATTTAAAAATCTAAAAGCTGAAAAGGGTTTGCACAGTGTTAATCAATACAAACGCATTCAAGTACTCAGATTATCTTAATCCTGTGAAATCCTATTCAGACGAATTTAATTAAATACATTACGACAGCAGGTCATATGTTATAAAAACTTTCACAGTTCCACGACTGTGTTATACGTTAATAATATACACCGTGTCCGGGAAAGACCTGACGAAAAAAAATAATTATATATCAGATACTATTACAGTTACTACCTCAGTATTTTCACAGTTAGAAAGACAAACTCAAAAAGTTTTGTTTAGTAGCATCCCGTAATGCGCATGAGCATGCACATTGTTGTTGCACGAGGAGAAACGAGAAAAAGTTTGTTCTGCACAGCGTGTGTAGTCACTCTTATTCTGAGAACTGGGAATGCAAATTGTGCGTAGACTACAACGTCGAAATCCTCCCGCCCGAAACAGCATCCTTCTTTGGCACAACAATTTCTGGAGATAGGTAATGTTGAGTCACAGCAGGGAAAGGCAAAGAAATCGCGAATAAACGACAATGACATTGGAAGGGTACGGGCTGCTTTTGTAAGAAGCAAGACAACTGCAAATGCCAAATCCACAGTCCATGGGAGAGAAGGACCTACACCATGGCCACCAAGGTCACCTGACATGACCCCACTGGATTTCTTTCTCTGGGGTTTTGTGAAAGACAAAGTGTATCGCACGCCTGTGACCGATAATGCAGATTTGCGTGGCCGAATCTACGATGCAATAGCAATAGTCACACCGGAGATGTTTTCGCGTGTGTGGCACAAAATTGAGTATCGGGTCAAAAATGGTGTTCACATTGAGGTCTATTAAAACTCATCGTATTTCTCTTTGTAACCGTGTAAACATCACGTCAATAAATGCAATAGTTTCAGATATATAATTATTTCTTTTTCGTCAGGTCTTTCCCGACACTCTGTATAACAATAGATACGGAAGTAATAACAAAGTAAAAATACTAATAACAACATGATGATGATGATGATGATGATAATAATAATAATAATAATGATAATAATAATAATAATAATAATAATAATAATAATAATAATAATAATATAATCAGAACATAGAAATTGACAAAGAATTCAAATATCTTGGAGAATGGAACAGCTCGAGTGCCCTCGAGAAAAAGGCAATAGAATCTAGAAGAAATAAAATTGAACTGGCCTTCCAACTAACCAAAAACACATATAACAAAAAGTCCCTCTCATGGAATGCAAAAGTAAGATACTATAACACGGTAATCAAACCAGAAGTCATATACGCAGCCGAAACACTGTCCATCATTAATCATGGTCCAATTGAAAGACTTGATATCAAAGAAAGAGAGATATTAAGGAAAATCCTAGGCCCTAAGTTCCATAACAACAACTAATCCATATCAGAAACGAAACACTCTACCAAAAGACTGAAAAACTCTCGGACTCAATGAGGAAAAGAGAATTAATTTTTATGGACACATCCTCAGAATGGACCCAAATAGACTGACCAAAAAAAATCTTTGAATATTTTCGCAACAAAAAGACCAAACCAAACTGGTTTAAGGAAACGGAGAAGGACTTAAAAGAACTCAAAATCACATAAAAAATGCTCATAGATAAAACTACAAAAAAAAAAGTCAAGAAAGAGAGGTTCCAAGTCAAAATCAAAACCAACGAATGATTCAGATCAGTGAAGACGAGAGAAAAGCAAGATCAGAAAGAATGAAGCAATACTGGGCTAAAATTAAAACACAAAACATTAAGAAGTGATTGATTCAACGTACACCAAAGTTAGGTAAAACGGAGAATAATAATAATAATAATAATAATAATAATAATAATAATAATAATAATAATAATAATAATCTGCAGATATCTTTCGAAAAAAATGAATATGTGTCGTGCAATAAACAAGCCCCAAAACACATAGAAACAAAATACGGAAAAATTACGCGTAAAGGAGTTTCACAATTTAAATACCTTGGTGAAATAATTCAGGAAAATGGAATTGAAACTAAAGCAAACAAAAGTAGATGCCAAAAAGTAGACACAGTATATCGGATTACACAAAACATCTATAATAAGAAGTGCATGTCTAAATATACAAAATTGAGACACTATAACACTGAAATTAAATCCGAGTGCCATTATGGAGCCGAAACTCCAATTCTGAACAGAAAAACAGATGTAGAAAATCTGATGTGAAAGTCACATAACTTCCTCTGCCCAAATAAAAGTTAGCAGTATTCACATATCCTTTTACAGAATCGCAAGACACAATTTTACGCTAATTATCCTATTTTATTTTTATTTAACCAACATGGTATCAGTTCATTTCATGACTGACCACAGGGGTCCTGAATACGGGTACTGTATGCCTCAGTATTACAGTATTAACAATATACAATATAAATAGCATAAGAATGCAACTAGGATTTACTGATTTAAGCGTCTTAACTCAGCTGGAGGAGTATTAATAATCTTCTATTTAAGTGGAATACAAGTGCCTGTGTAGGATACAAAGCGAGTCTTTTATTATCCCCACAAGTATGGTACGCACAAGTTCCATGGATATTCCTACGGAGAGAAGATAATTCCATGTGAATTTCGGTAAAGTGCCTCTGCTACCAAACAAAAGACCAGTCACTGACCAATGACTCAACTCGATGCCATATCGTTGAGCAAGGTCTGGAAGACATGGTTCGTAAATTGATTTCTTCTCTTTGTCAACTGCAGAAGCCTGGTTTACGTCAATTTCAAATCTTATGGTAGGATCTAATACCAAAGCTTTTCCATTTCGATGATTTATGGCTATAATGTCAGCTCTCCTAGTTGAACCATTTGTCGAGATACAATGAACCTCCTCATAGACATTCCATTTCATCTGTTTTAGAAAAGTGGCTAGAGTAGTACTCACTTTGTGATGCCTTGTAGTGATAAGAAGTTCGTTTTTCGGGCAGGATCCCAGTACATGTCCTAATGTTTCTATCTCGCTGCAATTAGGATAACGACAGCGGGTTGTACTAGACCTGCCAGGCACAACACGAACTGCAGTGATGTTGCACGACATTTTTAAGGCATTCGTCCTTTCTGAGGATGACAATCCATTTCTCTCGCTTACCCAAGAGTTAGCCTTAGGAACATCTGCATAAAGTCTGACCCCTTTGCCTCGAAGAGTAAGCGTGCACCATGTGTCAAATGCTTGATTGCGAAGCTCTTTCCTCACACGTCGACCTGATGCGACTAAAAGCGCAGGCTATATAACAAACTTAAAAAAAAAGAACAAGTGACTGCAGACGTTTATTGAACTAAAGAATAATTTCCGAAATTTATCGAATATTTCCCTCAGATACTTCTTTACTCTATACCTGGCCAACAATACATCTTTCTCACTTCACATTCTTATATAGAATAAGAGGCCGTGAAAGAGCGCGTATTCAGTTGTTCATCACGCAAGACAAAATTTCTACAAACAGTGGGTGAACAGTGGGTGGCTTGTAACTACCCTCAGAGAATTTTTTCGAAAAAAAGTTTCAAATAAAAGTTTTAGCTCTCAGTAAAAGGAACACATGTGCAAATTTTAAAGAAAATCGTTAGAGCCGTTTTCGAGAAAATCGCGAAAAACGAAAATTTCTTCATGTAAAGTCCCCTTAAAAATAAGAGAAATTTGTCGCCAATCTTCGAATCACATCTTCAGAAGGTACCTGACCCAAATACGAAATTTTGTTTTCATACGATTCTCCGTTTCGGAGCTACCCTGTTCACAAACTTCCACAGAGACAGACACACAGACACACAGACACACACACAGACACACACAGACATGTTTCCAAAAATAGTATTTTTGGATTCAGGGGGCCTTGAAACGTGTATATATGCTAAAAACTCAACTTCGAATTTTAGGGTCGAAAACAATACTTCCTCTACCTATAGTACCTATGGTACGGGCAGAGGAAGTAAAAATACAATAAAAAAAGAGTGCAAATTTATAAGACAAATTTTAGGTCCACGAAGCGTAGGTGAAGAATACAGACTTAGGAGTAAAAAGGAAATAAAAACATAAACAGACATTCATAGTGATATCTGAAAACGAAGGTTAAAATTTTATGAACATATTAAACGAATTAATTCAAATAGGCTCACAAAACAAATATTGGAATTCTATCAAAGCAGAAGTAAAGCAAAAATAGATACTATGAAATGGATTGGTGAAGTAAAAAAGACTTAAAACTGGCAAAAAATACTCCAGAAGATATTTTGAAAAGAGATAGCTTTAGATTTAAAATGCATAAGCGGGGAGTTGACCAAGAGAACAGACCGAAGAAAAAAACTGGAACAACATGGACAAACGAGAGGAAGGAAGCTCACAGCCAAAGGATGAAAGCAATATGGAGTCAAAGAAAAACACAGAAACGCCTCTAAGTACTTTGCGTAGTCCTACATGGGTTCATGCGCGAATAAAAAGAATAAATATAAATAATAATAATAATAATAATAATAATAATAATACGCAACACACGATGTAATCGAACGAAACTAGTAAATACCATTATTTATAACAACAACTTTAAAATTGTTCTAAAACAAAACATTACTCCTTGCTTAGTCCTACTAAATGTACTAAATACTAATACGATAATACTAAAAATTTAACAAAGTTATTTAAAACTTTATAAGTTATGGGATATTAACCATTACACCTTAAAATATTTACAGTATCAAGACACATTGATAAATTTTATAACCATGGTAGTATTTATACAGATTTTTTGAAAGATGTATAATTTCCAACTAATTTACCACTAACAAGAATAGTCATACTCAGTTTTCCAAAATAATAGCGTAAGAAAGATACCGTACTAACGGTGAGCATTTCTATGAATCAACAGTATTGTTTGGTCTGTCTTTACTTACCTAATATTTGCAACAATATCATTAAGTATAAAATGTATGAGATATAGTGAATATTTCACACACACACTCACACACACATATATATACATTAGAAATCATAATAAATAGTAATTAAATAATAATGACACGCAACCTGGCGCTAGGACAAGGAATTTATATTTAAAAAAAAGTTAATCACGATCATGCTCTCATGAACACCGGGAAATGCCGATAGGATCACTGCGGTCTGCTGCCTACCCCTGGTCGCATGTAACTTTACTCAAGGCCATTGTCTCCACAAATGCATGCTCATATTGTTCATCCTTACTGCAATTAAAAAAATCTGATGTGAAAGTCACATAACTTCCTCTGCCCCAAAAAAAGTTAGCAGTATTCACATATCCTTTTACAGAATCGCAAGACACAATTTTACGCTATTATTATCCTATAAATACCTCTTCTTTCAATGATGCGACTAAAAGCGCAGGCTAGCCTATATAACAAACTTAAAAAAAGAACAAGTGACTGCAGACGTTTATTGAACTTTCCGCCGTAAAGAATAATTTCCGAAATTATCGAATATTTCCCTCAGATACTTCTTTACTCTATACCGGGCCAACAATACATCTTTCTCACTTCACATTCTTATATAGAATAAGAGGCCGTGGAAGAGCGCGTATTCAGTTGTTCATCACGCAAGACAAAATTTCTACAAACAGTGGGTGAACAGTGGGTGGCCTGTAACTACCCTCAGAGAATTTTTTCGAAAAAAAGTTTCAAATAAAAGTTTTAGCTCTCAGTAAAAGGAACACATGTGCAAATTTTAAAGAAAATCGTTAGAGCCGTTTTCGAGAAAATCGCGAAAAACGAAAATTTCTTCATGTAAAGTCCCCTTAAAAATATACGAATAAGCTAAATTTTATTAGAAAGTGTTCGTTAATATCTAAATTATATCAAATACAATAGAGAATAACACAGGACACTTTGCGATATCTCCAGGGACAGTTCCGTGAGCACCTAGCGGTGAACCTGGTGAAATAGATGTAGCAATTATTAACTACCCCTATAATATAAAGCCACATGGCTGACCGATTGACTGACTGACTCACTCACTGACATTAATGTTTGCCCAGTTCCAGATGAGCTAGAAACTTGAAATTTGGTACACATATAGCTTTTAGGCTGTAAACCACAGGAACATTCCAAAAGTTAATTTTTTTATTTTTAGCCCTAAAAGCCACCGAAAAATAGCTCGGTTTCCATGGCAACGGTATTATCAAACAGAGTTCACATAGGGCTCTGCCAATACAGCAGACTAAATACACGGACTCTATCTTCCATAGATCTTTTAAAAAAACCTTTCCCTAGAACCTCAGCGGAGGTTTGGGGCGGAGCCCCCAGTGAGCGAAGCGAGTCTAGACATAAAGATATAAACCGATTTCTATTAGAGGAGGCGAAATAGACAACCTCGACATGATATGTATAAGGAATTTTTTTCTATTTATCTGTGGTCTCTAAAGTAATTTTATGTTATTCTGAATAGTAAACTTTATTTAACAGAACTCTCTCCGTCTATGTTTCATTTTACGGTGCTTTAACGGTAAAGAGAAAGGTGCTAGCACGTTATAACAATTGAGGATACCACCAGATGTCACTGACTTCTCTTCCCTTTCGTACAGGTAGGCTAAATAATTATCCATTTCCTTCATTTTACCAACTACAAATATTATTATTCCTATTACTACTATCATTATTCGGGGTACGCCGTAGCGTAGTGGTTGAGGTGCTGCGCTACAAACCGGAAGGTCGCGGGTTCGATTCCCGATGAAGTCGTTGGAGTTTTTTTCAATTGGTCTAATCCTTCTGGTGGCACTATGGCCTTGGGGTCGACTCAGCCTCCAACATAAATTAGTACCAGGAGAAATCCTGGAGGTAAAGGCGGCAGGAGCGTAAGGCTGACAACCTTACCACCTTCACGTTCCGAATGTTCAAAATCTGGGAGCCTCAACCTCCTGGAACCCTCTGAGCCTCCATGGCCTGTATAGGGATCACTTTACTTTACTTTACTATTACTATTAGCGTATACCTATTAATAATTTACAATTCCAAAGAACACAAATAACTATTTCGGTATTAAAAATTTGGTCCATTAACTAGATACAGCAGTTTAAATGTTTTTGGCAGAACGCAACATAAGCCAACACAAACACAAACGTGATTTTTATGACTGGATAAACATGCAAATGATTGTCATTCAACAGGGCACTCCTGTGGGCATGAGAAGAGAGAATAGGCCTGATGAGCTGCGATGGTAAGGTGATAACAATGACACTAAATTATGCTTATTGCAGGCAACGCGACGAGTGGACAACATTACCCAGCATACAATGCGCGGTTTTGCAATTGAATTGTCACGGCCGTGGAGACTTTACACTATGTATTTCCGGAAAATCTCATTTCTTTTATCGAAAGTTGTTGCTTGTTCTTTCTCTCTCAGAACATTCCCGCCGGGAATTTATAGCGCTGGGTTTCCTCCGCGCGGCCGTGGAACTTTTAGTTTCCAGTATTGGCTGTAGGATGTAAGAGGTATGTCCGATAGGAAATTTAGTTCCATGCTCTTACTCTGCGGCGCTGCTTGCACATTCTGCGGTTTTCAACCCGTTCAGCCGTGAGAGGTTAGGGGGATGAGAGTGTAGATGTGCAGATATATAACAACAAACAAGAAGAAGTGTGAGTTTTTTTCCCCCCTTCCTTTCTTCACGTTCTCTGAAACTTCAAATCCTGACAAGTTCCTGTCTGACCTCTTGTGCCACACTAGCCAACCAGACACACAATATTTCTCTTCTCTTCCGACCCAGCTGGGGGCAAACATCCTTCTGGCATTTTTCATTCCAGCATCTTCTTCCTCTTTAGTCTCTTTTACTGGCTATATTTTTCCTTTTCAGCCGAGAGAAAAAATTAACGTAATACAAATATAACAACTTCATAGTTGATAATATTATAGGAGAAAAATTCCTCTGCCACTGGGACTTGAACTCAGGACCTATGACTTTCCATGCCAATGCTCTTACCAACTGAGCTACGCCAGAGTTCAATTCACAGCGCCAGATAGAACTTCTCTCCCATGACTGACTGCCCTTAATGGTCTACCTCACTGACAGACAAGTTATGTCATATGAAGTACTGTGAGGCACACTATTTAGTGATTTTGTGACCGAGCTTCCACTGTTATTGTATAGTAACATTCAAGATAGATATATGCATATGCACTCATGTACCACAGATTATTGGCTCTGTTACATGATAATATTATAGGAGAAAACTTCCACTGACCCTGGGACTTGAACCCAGGACCTTAGGCTATCGGTGCCAATGCTCTTACCAAATGAGCTACCGATAAACATTATGCGTTTTTCTTTTTTTTTTTTGGGCTAGAGAACTCTAATCTGAAGTCTTTTTTCCCCCGGTGGCGCACTTTGATTGTGAAATGCACCTCGAAACCAGGTTTTTTAGTTTTTTTTAATTATCAATCGTTATAATAAAATTGTTTATGCATGATTTGAGTAAGGTTCATGAATCTGTGGTTCATTTTAATAGTTTAATTTAGAATTTGTATGCCCGTATGGTAGTATGAGATTCGTTTTGTTCGTTCATTTATATCTTTAACGTAAAATAATATAATTAAGAGTAAAATTACGTAATTCCTCCAAATTATGTAAAAACGATGTCAGTGTTAATAAATATAATGTTTTAATTATTTTTCTGTTAAATAAATTATTGAAGCACAATATCTAGCAGTTGAGTAAGTAATCGCGGGCGAAGCCGCGGGTACCTGTTAGTGTAATTATATATACTGTTACAGGGGTTATTTTATAGATAAATAAAAACAAATAGAAAGTTAGGAACTTATTTTTACAATAATAAAACTCCGTGGCGCTACATCCCTGGAGGGACTTGGCCTACCACCCGACCGCTGCATCATCTCCCGTAGGCAGATGGCAGGATTGGGGGGCATGTGGTCAGCATGCCGACACCCACGGCCGTTAATGGTGGCTTTCTTGACCGGAGCCGCTACTTCTCTATCAAGTAGCTCCTCAGTTTGGAATCACGAGGCTGAGTGCACCCCTACCATACCTCCCTACCTCAGAAAAATCCGAGGAGGTACCGGGAATCGAACCCGGGCCGACGGATCTGTAGTCAGCGACGCTAACCACAAGACCACGCCGGCGGACATTTTTACAATAATAATAATAATAAAGTAGAGAGGATAGGTTTAGCATGGTAGAGATTAGATATCCGGACGTGGAGAAATACAAGAAAGAATATGAGAAAGGAACGTGTCCACTTTGCAGTTCAAATGAAAATGCGGGAGAAATGTTTATAGATAAGAAATTCTTAGCAACGTGGAAAATAAAAATTAATAGAAAAAAGGAACAAGCTTTAAAATATTTGCAAAGTATCATTTTTGATAAGAAAGAAACGGATATAAAAATATGGAAGTTTCAACCTAATGACGTAAAATGTTTTATTCCACCATTGAAAATTCATTGTTTGAAACATTTAATAGCAATGTTTTGATATTGTGGATTGGTTTACGCACAGAGCGCCTGCTGAATGCGACTAGACTACCTGCACAACAAATTCTACAAAATTGTTCTGCGGGTAGTCTAGTCGCTTGCAGCAGGCGCGCTGTGCATTGGATTGTGAATCGACGGGGTTGGCGTTACAATGATCTAAGTAAATGTGGGTTGTCGACCAAGAGCTAAACTACGCCCTACTAAGCTAAGCCAACTGCAGCTAAGCTATGCTAAAGTTGGATGCCCACCAAAAACTAAGCGAATGCTAATTAGTTGTTAGTGATTTGTTGAGTTGGACGGACGCTACAACGAAAATGATCAGTACTGGGGGAGAAGGCAAATGTCTTGTGAAGGGGGAAACCTAGTTTAACTTACCTAGAGTGGAACTAACCCAATTGACGTAGCTCACTTAGTTTCCTTAGCTTAGCTTTGTTTACTTTTAATTGATTAATTTCTTATTTCAAGTGGTATAGGACAATCAATAATCTTAAAAACTTCCGCCTGATATCCACTATATTAGTTCAATCACAGCTGGAAGCTGAATGAGAATATATAAATATATAAATACAGTACGGTAACATGCCAGTTTCCTGAATTTCATTCACAATATGCTTACTTCGCCAAAGTTCTCACCACAGTAGAAAATGGAGATTGAGTTGAAATGGCGAAATTGTGTCAGTTGTATGACGTTTACAAGTCCATATGGTTTCAATTACAAAACCGCCGGAGCTACGTGGTTACTATCACGTCCTCGAAGTTCACTCCTCGGTTAAACTACCCAGACTCCGAGGATATTGACTGACTGTCTCTCTACAGTGTGTTTCACTGCAAGAAAACCCCTAAAATCAAAGACGGAATTTAACTTGTTCTGTGAGAATGAGATTCCGTGTTTATTTATGTTATTTTATGTTAAGGGATGATCGAGAGTGATTTTCTAAATTATTTGTGCTGTAAAGAAAAAACTCTGTGGCGGAGGGATTAGACCTACCATCCGACCGCAGCATTATCTATCATGGGCAGACGGAAGAATTGGGGCATGTTTGCCAGCATGCCGACACACATGGCCATTTTATTTGTGATATACAGGGTGTTAATAAATAACACCGAAATATTTTACCTGTATTCAGAGGGGACTTAGACAAGCAACCTTTATTAGGAGATTTTTGCTCTACGACGTAAAATGTGTATGCTACAGGGCATTAAAGTCATTATAATTAGGTGCTCATAATTATATATGTAGCGAAATAGGGTCAAAATGTTCATTAAATTGACTTCATGCCTTCCTAGTGATCGATGAAAATCTGTTTTTTAATCATTTTTCAACAGTATTATCATAATTTAGTGTGTACATAATCTGCAATATTTACAGACTAATCACATGACTGGTCGCCACTGCATTAGTCTTTTTTTTTTATTCACAACTACTGACTACAGTCTTAACAACGAAGTTCCTTTGTTTTGCTTTTCTTTCTAATGTTAGAAGTCAGTGGCGGCCAAGCCCTGGGAGATTTTATGCTGTAACAGGAAAAATTGAATCCATAGAGCAAAAATCTCTTAATAAAAGTTGCTTGTCTATGTCCCCTCTATACACAGGTAAAATATTTCGGTGTTATTCATTAATACCATTATGTATATATATATATATATATATATATATATATATATATATATATGTCCGCCGCCGTGGATGAGTTGGTAGCATGACTGCCAGCCATCTGGGCTTCGATTCCCGGCGGGGTCGAGGATTTTGCAGAGTTATAAAGTTTCCTTCCTGGGTCAGGACTGGGTTTTGTGTCCTCCCGCGATAGGACCTGGCCACCCTAAGCGGTATCATCCGGCCTAGTGTCCCTCGGTCGAGCCGTGGGTGTCCCAGGGCAGGACCGGCCTCCGGACCTAATACTTCATCATCATCAACATCATCATTGTATATAGGCCTATACTTGAAATTTGATACGCTTAACTAAAACCTAAACGCAAATTACTGTTTCAAATTTCAGTTTAACATCTCAGTATGTCTCAGAGATATTAATAATTAATTTAATTTTTAATAAAAATTGAAATGTATCTCCGGAAAATATTAAACTATAAACCTGATTCTTTTTTAACATTTTTTTATATCTGTTTAAATAGTCAGCGATGGATTTATTTATAATGTTTACATTTTGTGTTTAAAAAATATTTTACATAGGAAAATGAAAATTTTGAAAAAATGGCGTAGGCTATGTTGATATTAAATAGTGTTTAAATAACTAAAGACTAAACAAAAAATATTAGTAATTTTATTGAACACATTATAAAGTACAATGTGAAAGCATTTCAACGTAGTATCTCTGTTTTTCAGGGAAAAGATAGATTTTTAATTTTACTAAATAACGTGAAAATTGAAATTGAGAAAAGGAGCGATTAAAATTTGAATTCACTGACAGTTTAAAGCGCTCGGTGTTTTAAGTATGGCATCAGTACCACCTTTCCATGCGCCTAAAAGGCATAAAATATTACATACTTACACTTCAGAGTTTGCTGGAATTTTCTGCTGGAATTTGAAAATTCTTTCACAGTACATTTTCTGAAGCTACTCATTTCGAACAACTTATTTTCTAGATCCTACCTAGCGAATCATGCGAGGCTAAGATAACTGAATGCGCACTACTGCAATACAGCCGTGTACTGTATACTGGAAAGTATCATGGGCAGAAGATATTACGTATTTCACGTCAGATATTTTAATCAAATTGATACACGCTGTCCACCGCTGTGGCTGAGGGGATGCGTTCGCTCCTCTCACGCAGCGGGCCGGGGTAAGATTCCTGGTCGGGACAAGGTGGGACAAGTTAGCTGAGTGAGATTTTTTCCGGGGTTTTTCCTCACCTATGAGACAAATGTCGGGTAACTTTAGGCCCTTGTGGTCCCCGGATATCATCTGGCCGTCATTATCATCTTCATCCCATCCTCGCCGTGTTTGGAATGAGTGTGTGTGAATGGTGTGTCTCGTCCTATGCGTACGTGTTTTCTCGGAGGTGGCCCCGACATTGGGCTGATCACTCATCCGGGGAGGCCCTCCATGTCCTTGTCTGGTCAAAAAAGTATTATGTGATCCAAAGATAATTTCTCCCCCGACAGGTCGCGGCCCTGTAAGGCCCGGGTGGCTTGGGTCGCTTAAATCCTAAAAGGGAGAGGTAAAAGTAAAGTAAAGTGTTCCCTATTACAGACCATGGAGGCCCAGAGGGTTCCGGGAGGTTGAGGCTCCCAGATTTTTAGACATCAGCACATGAAGGTGGTAAGGTTGTCAGCCTTACGCACCGGCCGCCTTTACCCCCAGGATTGCTCCTGGTACTCATTTCTGTTTGAGGCTGAGTCGACCCCAGGGCCATAGTGCCACCAGGAGGATTAGGCCAACTGAAAAATTCCAGTAACCTCATCGGGGATCGAACCCGCGACCTTCCGGTTTGTAGCGCAGCGCCTCAACCACTACGCTACGGCGTACCCTCAAAAGGGAGAGGTAAAACTACGATAAAGAAAGAAAGATGATATACGCTAATGACGGAAAGAAATATTGTGCCCTGTCTTAGAAGAAAACATAGATGTCAGAGTCTCATTTCCAAGAAATGAATACAGTTAAACATGGGAACTGTTTCCGCAAGACGTCGTTATGAATTCTTTATCATTACTGCAAGTGTGGTGCATGATGACGCCATAATGGTTATATCTTCCCACTACGTCACCATACTTAGAGCCCTGGGGGACACCTGCTTGCCTGCGGACAACTTCGCAAATACGTACAGACAAAAGACTGGCGTCTTTCTCAGCTGCACATGTATTATTCATCGAATTCCATCTCTTCCATTTTATTTCCTCGCTAAAGTGAAATGAAACGCAAAACATCGGGTAGGCCATGTCGGGAATGCAGCCGCAGGATAGGTGAAACTTCTCGAGCGTGCTGCCTAAATCCAACTCCGTATGTTACAATTTTTCATATTAGCAATCAATATAGAAAGTCGTTAGTATTTACTCGCTTTCTAATGTTATGACCTAGTAGCTGGTTGATATTTTACGAGGGTCGCCCAGAAAGCAATGCACCACATTTTTTCAACAATTATTTATTGAACATAATGAAACTTACAAGAAAGAATGTTTCTTCTACACTCCCTATTTTTCCATGTAATTTCAGTCCCGTTCTATGGCCTTCCTCTAGCAAGACACAAGGGCTTGTATGCCACGTCGGTACCACTCCTTGTTCTGGTCACGAAGCCATTTTTGCACTAAGCGAATCACCTCTTCATCCTCAATCTCCTCAGAAGAAAAAATCAAAGCAACTGCTTTCGCCAGTAAGGTCATGATCACTGTGTTTTCGGACTGTGAGGGTGTCATACTCACTGATGTGATGCCAAGAGGCAGCACCATTAATTCTTAAGAAAACCCCAGAAAATCCTTACTTAGGTAACTTGTTCAAACCGAGAATCGAACCCGGGCCCGTAAGAGGAGCGAACGTATATCCTGCGCCTCAGCGATGGACCACAATAATAACTTAACAGAAGAATATCGCATACTACGCATGGCATGACTGGCTAGGAAAGTCTTCCACCCAGCTTTGCATTATTATTATTGTCTCCTCCTCCCCTACTCAAAGGTCCATGCAAACCCTTCTTTTGTTCTCAATTATTATTATTATTATTATTATTATTATTATTATTATTATTAGCCCAATAACATCCCAGTGCGGGCTAGGGCCTCCTGTTACAGGGTGGCTTACAAAAAAGTGCCTCGGACCAGCCTTTCCGTGACAGTAAACACTTTCATACAAGTTTCTTAATGCTTGCAGCTTCTTTCCACTTTTGTCTGTTTGCTGCTATTCTAGACCACTGGCCTCCTAGTTGATTCTTAAAAATATCACACCATCGCGTCCTTTGTCTTCCCACTTTCCTGCTCCCTAACCAGGGTTCCCACACAGTTACAGCATATGTCCATTTTTTCAATTACAGGTCATTAATTCTTAATTAGTTCCTGGCCGGTCTTATTAACCGAGCAATGTACACTATGTGCTTTATTGTGGTCGCTCTTTTGATAAGCTTTCAGTTGGTATGCAGTGAAGGATATACTCGCTGCAATGTCAATTCCAAAGCGCACCCTCGTCATTGTCCACTTTGTAAACTGAATAGAAACTGCGACATCAATATAGGAACTGCAGTTACGTAGATTATTAAGGGGGACTTGCAGCCTTTGGTGAAATTCATTGGTGAGAAATAGGTGAATTTCATTTTTTCCCCCCTCAGCAATGAATTGTTCGGCCTAATCCTTCTGGTGGCACTATGGCCCTGGGGTCGACTCAGCCTCTAACAGAAATGAGTACCAGGAGCAATCCTGGGGATAAAGGCGTAAGGCTGACCTTATCACCTTCACGTTTCGAGTGTCTAAACATAAACATAACCATGTTTGGTATGCTTTGTCATTGTGGCAGTCAAAATTTTGGAAAGCTACGATAAAGAGAAAACTGAAACACCGGTTTAAAAGAAAATTATAACCTTAATGTAAGATACTCAATTTATCGCACAAGGAATATATATAAACCCGTGCCGGACTGCAGAGAAAACAATTAACACAATGATTAGGCTCATCGTGTAATTTAATATGAATTTTAAAATTTATTTTCAAACATATTAATACAAATTTAAAATATATTACTGTATCCTATATAAGACACGCTAGAGCTTCAGGTATTATCATATTTCTTTGCTATATTAATAAACCATTTGTGTAGCTCTCCTTGGTGGCAATATTTAAACTTATCATAACATGCAATTAACATTATCGTAGTAGTAATTTTTATATTGTACTTCTGTTAGTTTATTAGTAACTAACAATTTTGTGTTGACTTTGGTCAATGTGACAGCCAGTATTTTTAGAAAGATATTAAAATATATTTAATGCTTAATATAATACAAAAAACTAATTTGTCATTGATGTAACCCATATATTGTGGGAAGACAAATAAATAAACATTATAAAATGATAACTTTTTTTTAAAATTTACCCTTAAATTCATAGTCTATGTTATAGGATGCAGTAATCTGTCGTCGATTTGTAGTACAAATAATTATGAAAAAGGAATTGGAAGAAAATTTAAATTTCGTGCAAAATTACAGAATGAGGTATAAGAAAAATGAACTTGGATCTAATCATTTTTTTCACCGTTTCCTTTGCAGTCCGGCACGGTAATTGAACCTTGTGTACGTAAGGGTTAAATATAGGTTATTTGACAATATACCAGAGGGAAACAGCGTCAAAGACTCTTCTGTAGTTTATTTTGGAGCTGGTATTGAACTTTTTCGATGTGTTTAGAGACACCTTGACTGCAATAATAATAATATAATAATAATGTAATTACAGCCAGAATAATCAAGTACAAGGCATTGTCGATTGATATAAAAGAGTACATTTAAAAGGTCAGATCATGCACTCCAGATATAAAAATGTCATTAACAGAGTAAAAAGCCTTGTTTAACAACCAAGTCTTTAAAATTCTCTTAAAACATTTGGTAGGTATATGTTTAGCAGAAGGCGACAACATATTAAACATACTGATTCCTTTAGATTTCCAGCTATTAAAAGCCTTTGACGTGCGAAGTTGATTGGTCTGAAGAGTACCACAATTTCTTGTATTATAAGAATGAATTCCCGAACGTACAGCATAATCATTTATTCTTTCCTTAATAGAAACCAATGACGAATAAATATAAATACACGGAAAGGTTAATATCTGAGAATCAATAAAAAGCTGTTTACATGTGTCTATAGGCTCTATGGGATTTCCTGTAGGCTTTCTGTAAACTAAGGTAAACTAAGGTTAAACTAAGTAGAAGAAGAAGAAGAAGAAGAAGAAGAAAGAACTTTATATGCTTAAGCTGTGGCTAATTATCAAAGTTCTGTACCTTCAGGTATGAATATGAACCAACCTACGTCCTGGTTAGTTGTCAAGTTTATTAAGTGTCAGAATGGTACTTTGTGAGTTTGTATGGTGGGGGGAAATGTCCATCCGTCTGTCTGACTTCTGTTTGCCTGTCCGTCTATCTGACTTCTGTTTGTCTGTCCGTCTGTCCTTACGCGTGATAACTCGAGTACGCTTTATCGGACTTCCATGGAATTTTATATAAGCATTTATAACGTCCATGGGAAGAAGCCGATTTATATTGGACCAAATTGGTAGAACGGTACCGGAGTAATGCCCAATTTAGCGCTTATTTTATGCTAATGTATTATATAGAATTGATCAAATACAAATCAGTTCTCATGACAATATATATATATATTTTTTTTTTTTTACTGTGTTCATATACGGCTTTGGAAGTTGCAATACAGTTAGCGTTGACAAATAACACTACCTACATATTCCTTCACCCATGCTTATCAAACTAGACCTTTGTTCTTTTGTAAGCCCTGCTTAATGAATCAATCTGGAGTTTAACTGAGAGATATATTACAAAAATAACTTATTTTCTGCATATCATAATTGCAATTATCACTGATGAAACAAAAGCTTTCTGGCACTTGGTTCCATCAGTTTACTTGATTATATTTTACGTAGTGATAATGGCAAAATTATCAAGTTTACCTAAATTGTCGCAAGCTACTAGCTATACCAGAATATAGCCTATTAGAAAAGTATAAATGTTAGCACTCCTATACAATACCTGTTAGTCTGACAACAGCATTCTATAACTCTCTGTACGTGTGACGAAACAGTCGTTTCTATGGTAACATGTGAATCCTTACCTGCAAATAAAAAAGAAACGTATCTAGTTAATTACTGAATTCTAATTAAACATGTGGCACTCCATAAAGAAACCTCCAACAGCCATGTTAATGGGATGAAACATTTAAAAACTCAATAACACGAGAGATAAATTACGTAACATAACAATCTCGTTACCTCGTTGAAATGATTGCCTAGTCAAGTGTGCTTGTTTGTGCAACATGACAATATCCATGCTACACCAACAACCTTTATTTTTGCAGATATACACCACATTGCCAGATATGAGAGAAGTGGACCAAATTGTTAACCTGCCACTTGTATGCACGCTGGAGCGAACACTTCACATTCAAAAAGCATACAAGAGAAGTAATTTAAAGTTTTTACAACACAAATTAATCACCAGGGTAATACAATTATGTATATATACAATTTTGTAGCCTATATATTAAAATTAAAATATCTGAAAGTAATAATTGCACATACAAATAATATTAAGGCCGAAGTTAAATGTACACTCAAATCAGGAAATGCGTGCTTTTATGCAGTTCAGAAACTCTTATCTTCTCGTCTTATGAACAGAAATCTAAAAATAAAAATTTATAAGACAATTATTCTGCCGGTTGTATTATATGGATGTAGGATATGGAGGCTTACTCTTCGCGAAGAACATAATCTCAGAGTATTCGAAGACAGGGTGCTTACGAAAATATTTGGGTCTAAGAGAGATGAAAATTGGGACTGGAGAAAACTGCATAATGACAAGCTTCATAACCTAGTAAGAGTAATTAAATCACGTAGGATGAAATGGGCTGGACATGTTATACGCATGGGGGAGGAAAGACATATCTCAAAAATACTCCATCCAACCATCCCTCGCACATCTGACTTCCCTTAAATCTGGCATAATATTTTTCTCCCACCAACGTCTAGGTCTTCCAAGTGATCTTTTTCCTTCGGGGCTCCCAGTCAATATTTTTTAGATATGTCTTTTCTCCCCCATGCGCGCAACATGTCCAGCCCATTTCATCCTCCGTGATTTAATTACCCTTACTATATCCGGTGACGAGTACAGGTTATGAAGCTCATCGTTATGCAGTTTTCTCCAGTTCCCATTTTCAACTCTCTTAGGCACAAATATTTTCCTAAGCACCCTGAACACTCGAACACACTCAGATTATGTTATTCCCGAAGAGTAAGCGACAATGTCTCACATCCATATAATACAACCGGCAGGATAATTAGCAGAAACTATCTTCGTGAGAAAATCTTAACGGGTTAATATTGTACATAGGTTAGGCAAATGACGTCACAACATCTATGTTGTTGCCTAGCAAATGTGGTGAATGTTTGTGAATTTTACTGCATCTGTTTTAGTTTTACACGTTGTGATCCAGGAATTTAATATATCTGTAGAAATATCGTTCAGTGACATTTTGCAGTACCTACTGAAGTGAATGATTCAAGTGGAATATGTGAAGTCGACACGACAGGTAATTAACATACAGTACAAAGTGACTAAAGTTTCAGTTGTTAGAGCAAAATAAGACGACAGGGTATACCGCAAATACTTAGCCTATACTGTAATTGCATAGAATGTTTAATCAATGAAATGTAGTAAAACTCCTCCTTTCAATATTCAAGTTTTTTTATTATCATATTTATATTTCGACCAGCTTGTGGTCATCTTCAATGATACATATGGTAGTATGATGTTACATGTTATATGTATGATGATATGGTAGTTTGATGTTATATGTTTGATGTTATATGTATCACTAAAGATGGCCACAAGCTGGTCGAAATATATATCTGATAATTAAAAAACTTGAATATTGAAAGGCGGAGTTTACTACATTTCATTGATTAGTAATTCAATATGGCTCTTTTTTTATGAATATTAGAATGTTTAAGTTGGTAGAGGATTGTTTATAATCAGTACGGCAAGGCATTTGATGAGCATTGATGAGCATTTAAAGACGGCAATGCATTTAATGACGAAAAGAAAGTGAAAAAAATGCAAAATAAAAAATGTACGTATGACCTAGAAATAGTAAAAAATGACATAACTTTTTTTAACAACAAATTATCCATAATTTCTTGTAATTAGATTTTTACAAGTAATGAGCTAATTTTAGTAAGAAATTTAATGCATGATGATGTTCAATTGAAATTTACAATATCAATCTTATTTCGTTATTAACGAAGTACGTGAAATAATGCTACTTGGACATTCTTTGAAGAATAGCAATTATTTCTGAATTGCAATGCCCTTAAAATTATCAATTAGATGTCATTTCAAATTTTTAGAAAAATATTTATTACTAGAACACAAATTTCAAAGGATTTTATAATGAATTGAAATTGAAATGAAGGATGAAAACTTGGCAGAGATTCTCAAATGAAAGTAATGATTATCTGAAAGTAATGATTTGTACTCGTACCTCCACCGGAGGGTTTCTTGGAAATTTAGTGGAGTACAAAATATTCTGATTCATTAAAAATAAGGATAGCAGTTTTGCTGCAAGTCTGCTTTGTTTCCTATAGACGTTATTTACTTTAAAATTACAATAGACAAGTATTAAAATCAGAAATAATGTTAAGAAATTCAAAATATAGTTTAATGTAACACTTCATAAAAGTCTTCGAGCTATCTTTCAATCTTCTTATAAAACAATCTGCAAAATCACAAAATGCCTTTTCCTAGTAATCAGATTGCATTTATTATAGTCATGGATTTCAGCTCAGTAATTAAAACACGCAATATTACCAATGTCCGCATCTGGCTATACTCCAACCGAACGGACTTCTATTTTGAAACTGGTATCACGATGGAAGAAATGTGTTGAGAAACTTGGCGACTATATAGCAAAATAGACAAAAGATGTCCCTTCATGAGTGCATTTGTTTGTAACTGTACCTATTAAACTTTTTCTAAAAGAAATTATTGTGCGTTACTTTTCGATTCACCCTCGTAATTGTATTTTTTGGAATCCTGATAGAGAAGACCTGATGGTCTTATCTCTACCAAGGTAAATAAATTAAATTAAATATTTTCTCTAATGTATGATGTGACGAAAATGCATAAAGTGGACATAAAAGGTTTGTGTAATAGTACTAAACATTACAAAACGAGGCCTAGATAATGAGTGTAGGGGTAATATTTTATAGGGTTATCTGTATTACAACATTATATTCGCTGAATATTTTCCCGGTGCTTTCTCCTAAAGAGAACTTTCTGTGTTAAGTCTACAGACCAAGAATACCCATAAAAATGAGTTGGTGCCATAAGACTTTCTAAAACGAGATTCTGTACACTGAAAGCTGAGATGTTATGAAAACGCTTTCGAAAAAGAAGATGGAAACGTTCTTATATAGTGAAGTTAATGAAAACAGGTCTTTAATATTCCAACAACCACTGAAGGAGATTTCGTATTCAAAGCCAGTTTTAATGAGAAGACAACACATACGAAAGCTGTGGAATCTACAGCATAAATGAATATAATATTCTATATGTAATCGTTAACATAAAGATCACTCTTTTGTCATTAGAAGAAATGGACAAAATGGATAATATAGATATTTTTAATACTAACAACAACCGGTTTAAAATATATGTGAAAAAATTGAAAATTTTAAAATAATAATTATTATAATATGCGTCATGTCATTTTCTATATTTGAATCTTTCTGACATAATATATTTTCCTCCAAAACTATTATATTATTATTATTTATATCATTATTTGTTCTTAATATTATGTTCCCTTGTGTAATTGTCATATTGTTTGTGTTTCTGTCTTTCTTTCCTGTGTGTGTTTTTTTTTTTTTTTTTTTTTTACAGTTATAGTATTAGTTTAATTATTTTCAATATCACTTTAAATATTTAATATTAGAATCTGGTGTATTAATATAAGCGAGAATATTCTAATTGGGCATTAGCCTGTATTATTCTTAGTACAATAAATAAATAAACAAATAAATAACATCAATAAATAAGATTATGAGAAAGAGGTGAACACTATGATGAGAATAAACTATAACTAGACCCAAAAATCAGAAAATTACGTTATCATTTTTTTAAGTCGGCCACGGGGTGTGGAGGTAGCGGATTCAAACCCGACCACGGTCGATGGATTTTTCAGGACGTAAAATTCCTGGGCACAGAGTCCTCCAGAAGGGATTTGAAGCTGGGCGTCCCTGTCATAAATCTACGGCAAACCTAAAATAGAGCCTCTGGACGAACTCCTCGGCCCTTTCTTGTCCAAGTAATCTCTATATATATAAAAGGCTTTGTCCTGACTGACTGAATGAATGACTGACTGACTGAATGACAGGAATCAACGTACAGCCTAAACTATAACAGGTAGAGACTTGGAATTTTGACAGTGCCTTCGTTTCCTAATGTAGATGCTCACTAAGAAAGGATTTTGAAACATTCTGATTCTAAATGCCAAAAATGAGTGAAAAACGGGCAGAAAACGTGCATTTTTTGCGTTTCCGAACCGTAATATATTTCAATGTCAAATCAATTACAGCTGGCTTTGGCTATTTTTGTCAAACCTTGGAAATGAAACTTTCGCGATCGCTTGAATGTTGTAGCTCACGCTGGTCGATTCATTTGTTTTTAATGTCAAGGCACGCATACATATGAAATTTTCAACCTAATCCCGAAGAGGATTATTATTATTCTTCTTCTTCTTCTTCTTATTATTATTATTATAAGTGGGATAATCAACATAGGCCTAAATATGGTCAAACGTTGTTCGATTTGGACGAAACTCACTGTACAGGGGTTTTCTGGGCCAAGGACCTCGAATCTGAGGACGCTTTTACCAGACGATACTATCTAATCTTGGTATGTAGTCCACGTGATTAAGGAGTTAATAAATATAATGATATAACTATTATGCTCTTGATTTTTAATTTTTGAAATAATTATCGCGGGCGAAGCCGCGGGCACATGCTAGTACCTTATAATACGAGGATTGTTGGCGATGGGTTTACCACCTGTCTCTGCTCTGTCTCTCGGAAAATAAGCGTAACCAAATCAGTCTAGCTAAAGAAGCCTTCACTTGGAGGTCCTATGCCGCCAACTGGAGGGTTATGAGGATGTAGGCCTACGAATATAATTATTTTTCAGGCCAGTCAAACTAAATCCACGACAATAACGTAGCCTACGTCATTTAATAACGTATTTGGAATAGAAGCGCAGTGTCGCAAATGTTGACTTATTTTGTTGTACGTTGATTTCTTTAACAACGTAGATACGTATTCGTAACCACAGACTTTTACTGTTCATTTTCGTGGTCATCAAGGTCACCTGACCTTATTTCACAAGTACAAAAACCATTTAACATGAACATAGAACATGCATATCATGCTTGGAAGAAGTACTGTAGGAATCTTGGTATTCGTTCAAGAATATGCAGACAAATAGACATTGTCCCTATAAATATAAAGCTACATGGCTGACTAACTCACTCACTCACTGACATTAATGTTGGCCCACTTCCAGATGAGCTAGAAACTTGAAATTTGGTACACATACAGCTTTTAGGCTGTAAATCACAGGAAAATTCCAAAAAGTATATCTTTTGGGCTTGGTTTCCAAGGCAACGGTATTATCAAAGTGTTCACAAGGGGCTCTGTAAGTTTAGAAATAATTATTTCCGTAAACCTAACGGGGTGGTCGAGATAGTAACGTCTTGGAATCGCATTCAGGAGGTCCCAGGTTCAAATCCCAGTTGACATGAGTTTTTTCATGGTTTCTCTAGTCGTAATGGCAAATTCCGAATTGTATATTTACATACCATGAATCATCCCCGCTCTTTCATCCTTTAATATCAGTTGAAATTTACTTCATAAAATACGCTGAGCCCCCAACGAACGAATCGAGTTCATTCTAAAACGACATGTTTGAGTGAATTCTGCGCCACACGATTTGAAATAAGTTTACAGACTGCATTCAACCTACCAGGAGTAAAGTGTTTCTTCATTTGTGTGCGTTCCCGCATTTCACTTCTGTTGGGCATGCTCAATATTAATTACCTGTTCTAGCATTTTCACTCTGTCGTGGGCAATAATTAAAATACAAAAACATTTAAAATGCGCATAAGTTAGGACGGTTTTGTCTAGAATATGAAAAATGTATGTGGATGAAAATGATAACGTACCCGAGAATAAAATGTACTTTTGCGAGCTTCCCCGAGGAATGCAGGTTGAGTGAGCAAGATAAACAGCTGACAAGCGAAATAACCCTGTTCATAAATCCTGCGAGCTCGGACTGGATGACGTAAACAGCTGAGATGAACGTGGCTTCCATGTGTGAGTAGAAATCCTCAGGAGCAAGTGACCGGTTATAACAACACGACTATTCCATTCGTACGACGCTTAATAACACTGGACAACAGCCAAAAAAAATTTTGCATGAAATTGGGCGTTTATTATGTGGATTTTAGTGCTGAATTCAATTATGCAAACAGTTTTTCTCTGGCACCCTCAGGTTTTTAGTAAATCGTATACTTACACTTCTAGTCGTTTATAAATAAATCGTCAAGTATCGTAATATCAAAGACTAACTGGTAATATTTTTTTACACAAAATATATCATTTCTTATGTATTTTGATGTGCTGAGTTCAAATATGGCCTTAGTGTTTGTCTAGCACCCTCAGTTTTTTAAGCAAAATGGAATAATGAGAAACTGTACGAATAAAGAAATTTAGCTCATGTTGAGAATATTGTAACATTCCCACATCAGGCATTCTATGGAATGAAATAATTTCTAAACTATTTTGAATGTTCTAGCAAATAGAATAATATGTAAGGATGAACAGCGTCCTGTAAAAAAATAGATATGATATGATGTGGGAATGTTACAATATTCTCAACATGAGCTAAATTTCTTTATTCGTACAGTTTCTCATTATTCCATTTTGCTTAAAAAACTGAGGGTACTAGACAAAACCTAAGGCCATATTTGAACTCAGCACATCAAAATACATAAGAAATTATATGTTTTGTGTAAAAAATTTTTTTGAAGGTCAGTTTTGTTGTCCAGTGTAATTGATAATGACTAACAACTAGAGGGCCGTGAAATTCGCGAGAAGCAATATCACGAATTCTTCTCAATCCGAAATTATTTTGAAGAAATGTAATAAGATGCTGCAAAAATGAGCCTTAGCTCTTTGAACTGTTTTAAAAACTCATAATTTTGTTGTCAAATCCTATTCTTTAAAATTATTATTATTTTGAGAATTTAACGAATTCATCATTGACTAAATGTACAAGTACGTCCTGTTATGCTATTTTCATAAAAATCTTAAAAAATATTAGCCAGAAAGTAATGAAAATAACAAATGAAGGAATAAATTCAATTTATTGACTGAACCTAAAGAGTTTACATCTGCTGGAATTAAGCACTGTTTAATTTTCGACCCATTTTCAATTCATTTATTAGCAATCATCCTGAATAAACTGAGTTAAACAAGAAGCATAGTTTTAAAATATACAGATATTATTGCTTTACGTTAAAATTTTATATAGAGATTGTTGTATTATTAAATCGTACATTTCCATTATTGTAATTACAACATGTTCTGAATTTACTGTAAATATTATTAGATTATACATTTCTAGTGTTTGTAATTTCAATTTGTGTAGTATTGTAAATAATTATTTTAGTGTATTGAACGCAATCGCTCTTGAGGAGAAGCTTTGCTTTATTAGGTGGCATTAGAATGTTCGTTTGTAAAGAATTTATACTGTAATTTATAGTAATAAATTTATTTATTATTATAAAAAGGTATAATCATTTCATTTTAATTTAATTTAATTTATGTTTAATTTTATGTTACATAGACTCAGTTATCTACTGCATATGTATATAACTAGTGTATTCTACTACTTATAGAATTATGTTAGTGTTTTTGTTTGTTCCTTTTCTTTATGTCTCTGGTTGACTGTAAGAGTAGGCCTTAAAGCCTTAACTCTGCCAGATTAAATAAAGGTTTATAATAATAATATATAATAACCATGTTCCCACTTATGAAAATTTCACAGTTTTCATCAGCTTGTCTCCACCCTTAAATCAACCTCAGAGCTTTTTTATTTATTTATTTATTTGTTTTTTTATTTTATTTTATTTTTTACCGAATGTATTCATGTCATAGTTATGAAATTTCTAATTAGTTTTCAGACTGACTTCAAAACTAATATACTTAAATCTTCATTTTTCAGTTTACACTGACTATACTAGAGGTGATCAGACATCAAATAACCTGCACAAAAGATATAGCCCTAAGAGGATTTAAGGGCAGCAGAAGTCGCCCAGTCATGTCATTTCCAAGGTAGCATCTTTCCGTGCGAGCGACTTAACACCATAAGGAGTTTTCCACTGTCGCAATAAAGCTGCTTATTAAAGCTGGACACTTCGTGGGGTTCATCTCCAATTTGATGGTCATGGCCCACCATGTTCTTGTTAGCGCTCTGCCTCATTTGATGGCAGTGGAATAGCCGTCTGATGTCTGCTGGGAAATGGGATTCTGGAAGAAACTCGACAATTTACCGCAAGATTTCTTTAAAGGCGGTGCAACGATCAGGTAAGCACTGAAGCGTAATGTTAGTGGAGCACAGTCTGGTCTGGTGTGATTGATTGAAAGAGTTGAGAGACCGTGAGACTATCGCAAGCAAACAAGAAAACTTCAGCCTCGTTATTATTCAGTACAATACATCCCAGCACAGCTGTGTTCCAGCGTACTATTTATGGAAAGTGAAAGAACAATGTCGCACATTGTGA
This sequence comes from Ectobius pallidus, assembly GCA_964059195.1. Taxonomy (NCBI): domain Eukaryota; kingdom Metazoa; phylum Arthropoda; class Insecta; order Blattodea; family Ectobiidae; genus Ectobius; species Ectobius pallidus. The sequence continues at coordinate 27,941,912 of CAXKWD010000004.1, read as the reverse complement.
AATAAGTCAGTAAAGTGGCCTAGTCCCCATCCACAAAAAAATATTTCATGACTAGGGGGCGGATTTCTATGACATATCATATTTTTCCCCTTTGCATTATGTATCAGGTTATATTTCCACCTAAGCACTAGTAGGGTTGAAAAGAATAGAAAAAGGTTGATAAGGAATCAAAATGCCCTAGAAAATTAATTGAATAGTTTTTAATATAATTCTATAAAACCAGTTTATAAAAGTACGAAAGAATTGAAAAAAATTTTCTACGTACAGTATTGATTTGTATAAGTAATTATAATTTTAATATTGTACATGTTTTATCTGTAATGACTATGTGTAACACTTATACAAATCAATACTGTACGTAGAAAATTTTCTTCAATTCTTTCGTACTTTTATAAACTGGTTTTATAGAATTATATTAAAAACTATACAATTATTTTTCTAGGGCATTTTGATTCCTTATCAACCTTTTTCTATTCTTTTCAACCCTACTAGTGCTTAGGTGGAAATATAACCTGATACATATCTCATTAGCACTAGCTGAAAAAATGAAATTTATTAATACCCTTTGCATTATTTCAGGTTTCCGACTAATTTAAACCCGATTCCAAGCATCCTGGTGAAAATGGAACGGCTTTTATTGTGCATATAACTGCATATTTAGGAAATTTACGTGGCTTCCCATGTTAATGTGGTTTCCATGACCGGAGCCGCTAGATCCTCAATTTGAATCATGAGACTGAGTGCACCCTGTTCCAGACCTCCATACCTCAGAAAAATCCGATGTACCGGGGACCGAACCCGGGCCGACGGATCGGTAGTCAGCGACGTTAACAACAAGACCACGCCGGCTGTCCATCGTATTCCACAAGAATAAAATAAAATTCTCAAGTCGCACCCGTCAAACATGTCAATGCTATTTAACCCAAAGCTATATTTTGGCACTTAAGCTGTTTTCCCATCCAAACCCTCAAATACTACCACAACTCAATGGGAAAAGCCTACCTATATGCACTGTAATAATGCTGATTAAACTAAAGGCAAGGAAGACGAGTGGGATAAAAGTATGGAAGTATAAAAATAGTGAAACAGTTCTCAAACTGAAGGCAATCCAAGAAGATGGAGAAGAGAATTTTCGCTTTGGATACTACGATGGTTGTTGCATTCGACGTACAAATTAAAGTAGAGAAGGAAAATTGGGCTTAAAGGGTAACGTTACACATGACGAGAGTGGCTATCAACACACAATTGCCACTCGAGTCTGCCCCTGGCAGTAGATTGACCAGCAACACAATCATTACACGGTCTATATAACTCCATGGAAACTCGAAACAATGTTATTACTTTAGGTGTTACTGTAAAAATGTAACTATAGTAATAAAAATATAAAATATGACGTCAATCATACATTTCTGTATCTCTCTTTATATGCACGGCCTCTAGATTATAGAATAAACTTCACCTGCATCAATATCAAATTTATTTTCTTGCTTTAAAAAAAGTCAGTAAATCACTTCATAATCGGTATATGTGGTTACACTTCATTAAAGTAGATTAAGGTTTATATTTTAGTTCCAATATGTTTACTGCAATAGTCTTGGAACTACAGTAGTATTGTTTATAATTTTCCATGTATATACGAACGGATTGTATGCCGAAAAGGAAATCATTAGTTACACGCTTACAATCCTCAAAATAAAATAAAATCAGGTAAACTGATATAACAAAGTGCCAAAATGCATTTGTTTAATCAGTGATAATTGCATTTATGATAATCAGAAAATAAGTTATTTTTGTTATCGATTTCAGAGTTAAGCTCCAGATCGATTCACTAAGCAGGGTTTACGGAAGAACAAGGGTCTAGTTTGATAAGCATATGTGAAGGAATATGTGGGTAGTGTTATTTATCAAAGCTTCCTGTATTGCAACTTAAAAAGCCGTATAAGAACACTGTAAAACAATATGTTACTATGAGAACTGATTTGCATTTGATAAATTCTTTACAATACATTCCCATAAAATAGGCCCTAAATTGGGCATAATTCCGGTACCGGTCAATCGATTTGGTGAAAAATCAATAGGCTTCATCCCTTGGACGTTATAAATACGTATACCAAGTTCCCTAGGAACTACTGGAAGAATTTTGATGAAATTAATTTGGCATACCTGTTTCATGAAACAGCTTGCACAGTTAAGTGCAACGGGCTTTCAGTGCAAAGAATATAAACAGTTTTATGAATGAAAGATCATGGAAAATTTTGAAAAAAAAACTTGTGAAATTAAAAAAATCACAGAAAATAATTGAATCAAAGTGACAAGTTTTTTATTTGGATGTAGGAAAAATGTGTACCGAAAGATGGAAATGCAAAAATATTTTCAAAATTTCACTACATCATTAATAAAACATTAAAAATTTTGTAAAAATTACAAAAATAAGAAAAAAATCTCTTTAAATATGTGACTCAAATTTCAGTATGATATGTTCCAAAATGTAGGAGATATGAAATTGCAAATATGTCAGTGTAAATCTCCCACCGTCTCCCCTTAAGCAGGGCTTACGGAAGGACAAAAGTCTAGTTTGATAAGCATACCTGTATGTGAAGGAATATGTGGGTAGTGTTATTTATCAAAGCTAAATGTTTTTCAACTTCCAAAGCCGTATATGAACACTGTAAAACAATATGTTGCCATGAGAACTGTTTTGCATTTGATAAATTCTTTCTAATAGATTATCATAAAATAGGCACTAGATTGGGCATTACTCCGGTACCGGTCAACCGATTTGGTCACTGTCGTTCTCTTCTCTTTCGTACAAATTAATAACTAGACCTACCCATTTCATTCATTTCAAATACTACAAATACTACTACTCCCACTATTACTTTTTATCGTGAACCTATTAATCTTTTATAATTCAAAATATAATAAATAGCTATTTCGGCAATAAAAATTTGGTCCACTAGACGATTTTTAAGTTTCATGAAGATCCGAAAAAGAGTATCTGAGTTTCGCGCATACAGACAAATGGTCAGTCAGACAGACGGACAGATATTTTCCCTTCCACCACACAATCTCATCTCATCTGGCACTTAATAAAATCAACGTAATGACTAAAAAACTAAACTATGATAGAACCTATATGACTTGTTTTTTGCAATGAGTATGCCTGATAGCACATCTGCTTGAATACGGCCGTTTCAACGAACATGTCCAATGCCACGGATGACAAGATTGATGGTGAACGATGAGGAAAGAGTTTCCACAACTTCAATCACGTCTGGAGCGAACAGAATAAATCTATTTCCAACAAGTCTGCTTAGAATCCCTCAAGGGAGATACGTTGTGATGTTTCATATGTTTAAAAAAACTGACTAATGGGCAAGCTCTAACTCAGATCCCAGTAATACTCATGATCTTTGGGTTTCAACGCCGAAATGTTCAGAATGTTCAGAGGTTTTTCTGCGATTCCTCCAAATATTAAGGAAAGTTTTATGTTGGACTAGCAAAGCTTTACCTATAGTTAACGGTTTAAGTTTGGAAGCTGAGTTATAATAATTGCACACCTTCTTTAAAACAACCATTATTATTATTATTATTATTATTATTATTATTATTATTATTATCATCAAGCCATTAAGTAAAGTAATAATAGGCTACGTCAATATATAAAAAACACTCTCTTCTGTAAAATTAATATCTTGGAAATTTGGTAACAGTTTCCCAGAAAACACTATGGCTTCTTATAATGAATAGCACAAACAGAGAAAAGAAGGCAAGGCATTTGATGATTTTTTTTTCCTTTTTTTTATATGAAGACTGAATACATACACATGTGTATCATGCATTCATTTATTATATAAGGAAAATTCGTGTTGACATTTTTTTTTTTTTTGGCATTTATCATTTTCAAGAGACAGATAATTTTTAAGTAATTTTCGGCAATATTTTTATGGTTTCTAAAAGTAAAGTGTTATTTACGTTATATTTTGAATTTTTAATTATTCTGTTTCTAATGCTTGTCTATTATATTTATATTATTATAAGAAAATAAAATCAGGTAAACTGATGTAAAAAAGTGCCAGTATGTTTTTGTTTAATCAGTTATGACTGCAATTATGATATGCAGAATATGTTTTTTTTTTAAATTGATTTCCAAGTTAAGCTCCAGATTTATTCATTAAGCAGGGCTTACGGAAAAAGAAAGGTCTACCATCTCGGCCACCTGGGTCATTTTAACGGTCTAGTTGGATAAGCGCATGTAAAACAATTTCGTGTTTTTTGTCATAGCTACCTGTATTTTAATTTCCAAGGCCTTATAAGATAACAGTAAAACAATAGGCTATGTTGTCAAGATAACTGATTTTCATTTTTTTTATAAATTCTTTCGAATACGTATATTGTCATAAAATAGGCACTAAATTGAGCATTACTCCGAAACAGATCAACCGATTTTATCCATTATGAATAGACGTCTTTCCACGGACATTGTAAATGTGTATACCAAGTTTCATAAAAATCCGGTAAAGCGTATTTGAGTTACCGCGTCTTTAAAATATACACTAAATTGGGTTTTTACTCCGGTACCGGTCAACAGATTAGGTTCAAATTCAATAGGGCACTTCTCATGCACGTCATAAATTGGTATACCAAGTTTCATGGAAATCCGCTACAGCGTATTTGAGTGATGGCGCCTTTCTATTAGAAAGGCGCCATAATCCATTAAAATAGGCACTAAATTGGGCATTACTCCGGTACCGGTGAACCGATTTGGTTCAATATCAATAGGGTTCTTCCCATGGACATTATAAATGTGTTTTCCAAGTTTCATGAAAATCTGAAAAAGCGTATTTGAGTTATGGTGCGTACAGACACACGGACAGACGGACAGACGGACAGACAGACGGACAGACAGACGGACAGACATTTTTTCGTCCACCACACAATCTCATAAAGTACCATACTGGCACTTAATAATGTCAGTAGGCAACAAAGCAGACTTGCATTATAAATGGAAGGAACGTGTATTTTGAACTAGACTACATTTCCAAGGAAACATGGTACAGGCAGTACCTGCCTCACCTATTTTAAAAGAATATGCATAAAGAACTCATCCGAGCATGTTCAATACTACTCATTTTCATGTATATCAGAAGGACATTCACTATGTCATTCATTTGTATATAAAGTTTATATGAGATATTTGCTAGGGGCAATTCGATGGGCATCCAAGTCCAAAAATATGTTTCTTTTTATCAGTAGATGTCCAAGTAATATTAATTTATTTACTTCATTAGTTACAAATTAAGAGTGTTTTATATTGAAAATTTAAAGATTCGTCATTCATCAAATTTCTCTGTAAAATCAATTCATTGCATCTAAGAAAGAAACATTGGATCATTTATTTGTAATTTGTTTAAATCTTGTATCATTATTTACTATTTTCAAGGCATCAATGCTAGGGTGGCCATTTCTAAAATGTCAGAAAGGAGGACACACATCTTCGGTAATCTAGCATAGTATAACTTCGGGCATGGACGGCTGGACAGCAGATATTACATGGTATAACCCTGACTAATTTTACTTAATAACTGCATTTATATAAAATAAATGATTTTACACTGCAAAAAGAGATTTTCATCTCTATTTATGAATGTACAATGCAATGAATTTACAATACAAATGGAGACTTGGACAACAATCAACAGTACGGCCAACGCCACGTACTGCACCAAACAAATGATAGTACGGTATCATCGTATGGACAAGCGTGCCAACCTTTGGCAGGAACGTATGGGAAAATACAAATTTATTTAATACGCTTTACCGATCCATCAGAGTCTCGAAAAGGGGGACAAATCAACGTCCGGCATAAAGCCGCGCCGGATGGAGGACTGCTTATCCAAAAGCCTTACAGTCCGGCCAAAAGCCGGACGTCTGGCCAAAAGCCGGACGTCTGGCCACCCTAATCAATGCTTTTTATTTTGCATTATTTTACTATTTTATGGTCATTAAAAGCCTTGCCCTAAGAAAACCAATTAGTAAAACGAAATTGAGAGAAAATTTTAATTTTTATGCAATAGTTCTAATACGATGGAGGATCAAATGAAAACCACAATTAATCTTTTTCCACTATTTTTCTGCAGGAAGAACATTTGCTCGTTCAATGTTTTTCTATATAGTCCCCTCCCAGTCCAATGCACTTATGCCATCAAATAGGAAATGCTTCGATACCACATGAGAAAAATTATTCTGGTTGACACTGTAGGCACTCATGCACCGCTCACTGGATGTCTTCATCAGACTTGAGAACTTCTGCCCTCCAAGGTGCTTCTTTAATGGGCCAAAGATGTGAAAATCCGATAGTGCCAAAGCGAAGGAGATTGCTGAGTGCAGGTGTTTTGCTTCAACATGATAACGCCCGTCTTCATGCTCTGCGTGCAACATTGAAAACCGTCGACATCCGCCATAATCGCCAGATTTGGGAACATCAGATTTCCACATCTTTGGCCCATTAAGGGATCTCCTTGGAGGGCAGAAGTTCAAATCTGATGAAGACGTCCAACCGATGGTGCAGGAGGTGCTACAGCTTCAACCAAAATATTTTTTCTCATGCGGTATCGAAGCTCTTCCTATCTGATGGCGTAAGTGCATTGAACTGGGAGGGGACTATGTAGAAAATAATGTACAAGCAAACATTCTTCCTGCAGTAAAATAGTGGAAAATAATTAATTGCTGTTTTCATTTGATTCTCCCTCGTAGAATGTGGCTATACTTCCGAAAAGTTTCTTTTCATTGCAAGGACCCATCCTTTCCTACAGACTAATGTCACTTAATAAGAAATAACACATGATGGTACATGATTACTGTAAATGCCGTTAAAATAATCTAAAAGCTTCAAGTAAAAGGCGGAGAGATTAACTTGCGAGTTCGTTCGACAAACAATCTTAAGGATAAATATTTCTTGTAAGAAATAATAGATTTCACTCAGAGTTGTGAGTTTGTAGCTCGCAGTGGATTTGTAAATATTCATTAGGCCTTGCAACTCCATTAAGATTACGTATTTTAGCGTACAATTAATTTGCCATTCAAATCTATTCTGCTTCTTCTTTCCACATCTTAGCAACGTCACGATATTGTTACATATGGCAAAGCAATCAATACTCAGTGAGGATTGCAGTTTCGAGCCTGGGATTAAACCAGGGCCGGGAAGGATGGCACTGGAAGTGAAAAGTTACCCTCCCTAACGTCTCCACTACTCTCTTTCAAAAGCAGGTAGAAACAAATAAACCGGTTGTTTCTGGGAATAGTCGCAAGGCAGGTAGAACTAAAATGGAAGGGGGCGAATGTAGGGCTAGAGCATTTCGCACTTCCAGTGTCTTCCTTCCTAAGCCTTGGTCTAAACACTCTACCCATCTTTTCCAATCGTCTCCATACTACTTATGTTATAAAATATTTAATTCACTCCCTTATTATTTCAAATCACAATAAAAAAATAAAATTTAAAAAAAAATAGAACTTTAATTTAAGAAAAGGCTCAAATCCTTTCTTTTAGCAAAATATTTTTTTTTAATATGAACGATCTTTATTCTTTGTAAATTTGTATATCTCTTTCTTTAATTTGTAATTTAAATTTAATTTTATATGTACAAGAATAAGTTATATTTATTCACTGACTAATTATCCTTGTACCATTAAAATGTAATTTTGAAGTATAAGTTTGTATAATGTAATATGTTTAAAATATTGTAATATTAATTATATATTGCATATTTTGTATTCAAAGGGAATTGAGTAAATTTAAACTTATTAAGGGGGACATACAGCTTTCGGTGAAATTCATTGATGAGAAATAGGTGAATTTCATTATTTTTTCCTCAGCAATGAATTCCTCTACAATCTTGCAATCTGGCATACCCTTTATTGACTACTTCTACTATTGCATACTATTTTCAAAATTAATCAGACTGTTACATTTATGGGTAATTAACGTTTCAAATTGGCAGCCACATTTCGTGCACTGAAATGCCGTTTCCTTGATAACTTCCACAAATATCAACATTTCTGAGTGATTATTTTTCAGTGTATTTGTAAATATTTGATAGATGATGTTCATATAATCTTTGCAAATAGAAACAAGAATCACTCAAAAATGTTGCCATTTGTGGAAATTATCACGGAAACGGCATTTTAGTGCACGAAATGTGGCTGCCGTAATGTAACGATAATTACCCATAACTGTAAAGTTTGATTAATTTTGAAAATAGTACACAGTAGTCAATAAGAGTATGCCAGATTGCAAGATTGTAGAACAGTTCATTGCTGAGGAAAAAATAATTAAATTGAACTATTTGTCACCAATGAATTTCACCGAAATCTTTATGTCCCCCCTAAAATTTTAGAAAATGTTTATAAGTACATAATTATTGAAAACACTGTAAGCAAATAAACCAACTAGCTAAATAAGAATTCCGTAACTTTACTTACGAATAAGTAATGAAGTTTTCTAGCAGAGAAAGATCCTCCTGGTTGATCCACATAAAATTTAACTGGCTTTTTCTGAGTGCGAACTGTGGGTACCGTTGCCAGGGGATGAAACAAATGGAAACATGAGAAGGCAGAAAACGCGCATGCATGGGTGACGCTATATGTACAATTTCAACCGCGGATCCTCGCATCAGACTTGCCTACCCCAGAAAAAGAAAAGCCAAAATAAAAATATCTTCCACGAACAATGGGTACACTGTCCTCTAACAACCAAAGACATGTTGACAGGCAGGCATTTCGAACTAATTGGTTAAAATTCGTGTAACGTACAGGAAGAATTCGGCCGTTTGAAATACAATATGCCGACATACAGGGAGGAATTAAGACCCTTAGATCCCCCAAACACAAACTAATTTTGGTGTCACCTCACTTATAATTCAAAACATTAAAGCAATAAAAAAAAACAAGAAATCATCCCTGAATGGACAAAGCCTAACAACCGACCGCTACGTATTCTACCATAGGAAGACGGCAGGACTGGGGGGCATGTGGTAAAAACCACGGGCGTTAATTGTGCTTTCCATGACCGGAGCCGCTACTTCTCTACCACACACACAGATATTAATAAACTTCATTTATCCGATAAGGGTTATAATATTAAGATCTTGATAAAGATTCCACCTTAACCCTTAATATAAAACTTATCTGGGTCCGGTCACAATATCACCTTTTATAGGATAAAACATAAATACAGGGTGTTAATGAATAACACCGAAATATTTTACCTGTATATAGAGCAACTTTTATTAGGAGATTTTTGCTCAATGGGTTCAATTTTTCCTGTTACAGCATAAAATCTCCCAGGGCATGGCCGCCACTGACTTCTAACAATTAAACAAAACTTACTATAAGAAGGGAAATGATATTTGATTCTGTTGTTAACATTGTAGTGAGTAGTTATGAATAATAAAAAAAAAAAAGACTAATGCAATGGCGACCAGTAATGTGATTTGTCTGTAAATTTTGCAGATTATGTAAACACGAAATCATGATATAGCTGTTGACGATTGATTAAGAGTCAGGTTTTTATGGATCACTAGGAAGGCATGAAGTCAATTTAATGAACATCTTAACCCTATTTCGCGTATTTTTTTATTTATGAGCACCAAATTATAATGATTTTAATTACCTTAGTATACACATTTTACGTCATAGAGCAAAAATCTCCTAATAAAAGTTGCTTGTCTAAGTCCCCACTATATACCGGTAGAATATTTCGGTGTTATTTATTAACACCCTGTATATAAAACCAACTTTCATCTTCATAATTGTGACCTTTATATTATGACAACAATACTTTAATCTGTTTTATATATTTGTGTTTTATCTTATGAAAGGTAATATTTTGACTGGACCGAGATAAGTTTTATGTTAAGGGTTAAGGTGGAATTTTTATCAAGATTTTAACACACAGACATGTTTCTGAAATTAGAATTTTTGGATTGAGGTAACCTCAAAATGTGTATTTATGATAAAAACTGAACTTCGATTTTGGGGGTCGAAAACAATACTTCCTCAACCTATAGTACCTATGGTACGGGCAGAGGAGTAATCTACATAGGGACTTCCTAGGGTGGGATAAAACCACATTGGACTACATGGAGGGGGTAAAAAAAAAAAAAGGAAATTTGAATTGAGAATGAACAGAGGATATTAGCGGTAGGTTTTAAGTCAGCCCCAATCCAAATTCGTCTCTCTACCCCAGCAGTTTATCGCGTTCTTTTAAAAGGAATGAGTGTGTAAACCCCTACATCACTATGCTAAATAATTTCATTTGAAGTTTATACATTCCAAGACAATACAGTTTCACGACTCACCGGTTCTTCTGTTGTGGAGGGTTGGAATCCTGCCACAGGTTTGGAATAAACACTAAAATAAAATCGTTCTTGCAAATGCACAATCAAACACTCACACAACACAAAAACTTTCCTTTCCGCGCTTCAGCGGTTTGCGATGTTCAACTGTCAGAGAATGCAGTGGGGAAGCCGTCCGCTCGCTGCGCTGTACACAAACAGACTGACAGTCGAGTCACGAGTGGCGTGTAATCCCCCACCCCTTAAAATTACTACTATTATACGTGGAGTAAAATCACATTTTACAGCTAAAATATCGTATGTGAGGATTTCTGTTAATGTACGTAGGTATAATTCCTTTTCGTATAAATGACTACAATATATTACCATAGTTTTATCTTCCTGGGGTACGCCGTAGCATAGTGGTTTCCACTATGGCCCTGGGGTCGATTCAGCCTCTAACAGAAATGAGTACCAGGTGCAATCCTGGAGGTAAAGGAGGCAGGTGCGTAAGGCTGACAACCTTACCACCTTCACTATCCGAATGTCTAAAATCTGGGGTCTCAACCTCCTGGAACTCTCTGGGCCTCCTCCTCTCTGTATAGGGGACACTTTATTTTACTTTTTCTTTACCTCTCCCGTTTTAGGGACGTTTATACGGCCCATGTGGCAGGGAGTTCCTATTGATCACATGCATACCTTCTGGACCAGACAAGGACATGGAAGGCCTACTAGCCTATTTTGTAGTACAAGCTCTCTAAAACAGTTGCTTATCGGACATGCCGAAAAATTGCATTTTAGCAACCTAGGCCTCTAAAATTACAGTAATGCAGTTTTATCTGCCTAGGACGCTCAAGTCGTCGTGGCAATCCGTAAACAAAATCCATATGGCATTGACAAATCACACCAACTTTAACATGGATTTAAGCATATACAGTATTTGGTCATAAAACAACAAATTTAAGCCAACATGTTTCTTTATGTTAATCAAAAACTTTACCAGGGTTTTTCGCAAAACACGGTAGCCTACTTCATCACATAACAAAAAATGCCCCTGCCCATTCACTATGAATGAATTACTGAATGTGTATTTTAAGGAACTGTCGAATCTAGCTAAGAAAAATACTGTAATTTTGTTTCTTGATTGCTGTCAACTAACATTACATTTACTTTTAGTTTACATTTTAATATCGTCAGATTAAGAATGTTGCTATCTTTTCCCGTACAGAAATATCGGGATTCGGACAACTGTTAAAATAATGGAAGCCTTGTCATGACCTGAGGAAACAAAGGCGACGCGAGGAGCGCTGTTGTATGGATTTGAGCGGATTGGATTACAACATGATTGGGAGTACAATGAAGCCTATTGTTCCATCGCTCCACGCTGATATTGCAATTTATCCATACTCTGAATTAACCTGGCTTTTTGACCTAAAAATTAGTATTTTTCCACAGTATTATCCTACGGAATGCAAAAGCCTCCAGTAGGCTATACTGTGAACACATAACCCGAGGCTGTAATTCTAACGTGAGATGCAAAACTATTCCATCTTGCTGCTAACATAGGATGTCCACATAATGTTTATGAGAAACGGGACATTTTAATTTCTTGGTAAAGAAACCTATGACAATTAAGGAAAGGGGGGACAAAAGTTTAATTCACAAAATTTAGGGAATATTTACAATTTACCTTTGTTTCAAACACAGAAATTATCCCAAATAACTTCATAAATTTCTTCGGCAGTTGGAAGGAGGGAATAAGCGACAAAATTTTCAAATTGAGTTTGTTTTTTGTTTTCTTTCTTTTTTAGTTTCGACATTTTGAAGGAAAGACATAACTGTAAAATGTAAAAAGAAAATAAAAGCCAATATATAAAGGCTTGAAAAACAAGTAAGAAACTCGGGTAAGCTGGAAGAAGGATACATTTCCAAATCAAGTTCTCGTGACACTGCTATCTCGTAACACTGCTCAGAATCACAGATTTATTTTTAAATCCATTGTCTTCAATATTTTCTAGTGTATAAGTCAGATTATAATATACTTGGAGGGTGAAGTCAGAATATACTGTTTGCTCGACTTAAATCAGCACTTTTTTTTTCTTTTTCTTGCGGGGCAGGGGATGATAATGGATTTCCTTGCAAATACAAAGTCAACAGGTGTGGATTAATTTTCTGTTGTACTGTAATCGCTTTCTCGCCCAATCAATACACCAACTCTCTCGTAAGCAGCTTTCCGGATAGCAGAACATTCCACAGGTATATAAAGTCAATCATATTTAATTACATTTCTGGATACAGACTCTTTTCAGTAAAAGAATATAATGTGTTAACACACACAACTATCTCTTAATATAAATATAAATTATTCAATTTTTTTATGTACTGCATATTGTCGGCAATGACTGTATTTGCCGGTTGCAGAGAGTATGCAAACGTTGCGAAAATTTAACGAGTGTAGCCCTTTTAATATCGCATACTTAGGCAGACTTAAAAGTTCCTCAGGACACTGAAACTTATCCAACATATACAGTAAAGTACATAGTACTTATTAATACAAAAAACAAAAATGCTAATTTTGACCAACCACTACCCCGATAAATAAGAAAAATACTCAACTGTGCGAATGTCAAAAACTGAATATGTATTAGGAGATACAGGCAACCCTCGATATAATTCCCCTCTTTACAGGGCCACCATCGCATTGCGCCAATAAATGCAAGTGAACGGATCTTCTCCCATACAAAATACATAAGATATCTCGTTACTGTGCCAATTCATTTAGTGCCAGTGAATATAAGACAATTTTTTTTGCCAAATATAGTATACAGTGATTTTTTTCCAGCTGCATGATTCTTTTAAAACTGGCGTGAATGTTAGGAAGATTATTTAGGAAACATACTGTAGTGTATATCCAAGAAGTGAGTGTTCCCCTACCATTAACTGTAAATTTGGTGCGGTGGAATGTGGAAGCTATGTTAAGAAGGTGGACAGACAGCCTGTGTGAGGGTGGAATAGGTAGAAAGATCGCTTCATATAATGAGACATTTCAGACTTTCACTCTTTTAGTCCCGTGTCCTTTCAGCTGTTAACACTACACTACAATTACTCGAAAGATTGTTAAAATGAAGAGAGCTGTCGTCACTCTTCAAGAGAAACGGGAAGTTTGTGAATATAGTGAAATATTTCCAAAGTCTAGGCAGCAGGTTATTGCATCACATTTTTCATTACTGTGGGGGAAAACTGTTAGTCGAAAATTCATAGGCATAGAAGCTCTGCTTCTTCGGGTGGTGTACCAACTTTTTTATGTACATTTTTCGTGTAATTTGGAACAATAAATTGTAAATTGTAAAATATTGAAGTGAGAGAGAAAAATGGTCAAAAGATTCTTCTGTTTCTGCAATATGACTTAGACCACCAAAACTTGAAGGATTGAAGGAAAGTACTTTATTTTGTGCTAAAGTTCTATATTTGCCTTTTATTTAATTTTTCTTTCATAATACAGTACATTAAATTAATACGGCAGTGCATAATGTCATTTTTATTTTAAAAACTAAATTTCGTGTTTGTGTCACCCTCGCTTTGTGCCACTAAATGTTAAATAACGGATGGTAGCATTATATCGGGGGTTGAGTGTATTTTCACTGTGATTTTCTTCCCTTTCTCTTTGAAGATCTTTTTCAATTAGAGAATTATCAGGCATATAGATAATGCGATTATTGCATTTTTTGGTCCTAACGCTTTTTAAAATTTCAGAATTATTCTTCACTGATTTGTGTTGTGTCTGGCATAACTTGTTAATGGAGTTCGTAGAATTTATCTGAGTTATTACAGTGATATTATAAAATGTGGAATCAGCACCTCCTTCTATCCAACTCTATTATCCAATGCGCTATTGCCGTGAAGAAAGTATCTTATTTCCAGCATCTTCTCGTTTTGTTGATATAATCGAATTACTGGAAGCCCCTTTATAAAGTTACGTTACGGAAAATGAGCTTCTTACAGCAGCTAATTCGTCTCTTTGTAGAGAAATAATACGCGTCTTGTCTTTGACGGAAGCTTCCTCATTAGCAAATTGAGCGGAAGCATTAACTTAAAGTACGGTAGGCCTATATATAAGTACAGTGATTTGATAAATCGCTTTGATGAAATTATTATAAAGAGACTGGCGTATTTTATCTCTTTAAACATTTTGATTATTTTTGCTACTGCTAATAATAATATATAGTGGAATGTTATTCACCAATTAATATGAGTACTACTGAAATAAATTGAGGTAGAGCAAAGGATTTTGATGATTAAGCATATTTTTTATACGAAGGTTGAAAGGTAGTTCGAATATATACAAATTGTTTTCAAGAATCAATTGGATAAATTAGGACAGTATGTTATAGCATTCTCTTTTCTTCTCGTCTTCTCTCTAGAAATATAAAAATAAAGATTTACAAGTCTATTATCCTGCCGGTTGTATTATATGGATGTGAGACATGACCCTTTACTCTTAGGAAAAACATTATCTGAGAATATTCGAAAACAGGATGCTTAGGAAAATATTTGGGCCTAAGAGAGATGAAAATGAGGACTAAAGAAATCTGCAAATGACGAGCTTCATAACCGGATATAGTAAGGATAATTAAATCACGGAGAATGAAATGAGCTGGACGTGTTGCGCGCATGGGGGAGGAAAGACCATTTGCAAGATCTAGACGTAGGTTTGATGAGAACATTAGGATAGATTTAAGAGAAGTAGGATTTGAGAGGGTTGGTTGGATGGAGTTACAAGGAATAAGATTGAATAGTGTGCTCAGGTAAGCGCGGGTTCCATAAAATAGATAATATTCCATTAGCTTGCTTAGGAATTGCCTATTGCTATTGAGTAAGTAAGTATGTTATGGCATTATTTTGCACTTTTCGTCATTTTGAAGAGATAGGTCTTTCTGGCATTTTTTGCGTTATTTCCGCGCATGTTTCGCAGTTCTCTGTGAAGTGTCAACTATATCCATGAAATACTGCTGGGTTTCAATATACACCAACTGTTTCAGTGGGTAGAGATTATAATTTCCTTATACAGTACAAATCATTACTTCAAAACAATAGAAAATAATATTTTTCAATTTGAGAATCTCCTCCAAGTCACGGAGAAAGCAAGTCAACATTACGTAATAATTTCAACGCTTCTAAAATGCTATTTCACAGGAATTGCAATCAGATGTGAACGTCCGCCATTTTGATCCTACGGGAGGTTAAATTTTATCCAGATATCCATGCAAGGATAACCTAACTTACGCCCGGTTTCTATAAACGCGCGAAATACCTATTGGTAAATTATCCAATGGACATACGTAATTTACACAAGGATAACTTTATCGGACTCACCCAGTATTTCAGCCTCGACTTACGCCTCGGCCGCTATACTTGATACATGAATAGCTATTAAATAAATAAGCACCATACGTCATGACATTGGCAAGGAAAATATTAACTCAGCGGAAGAATCGACCACATGTTTAACCTGTGTTAGTCGTGGAGGGTTGCGACCCCTTCTAGACTGCAACAATTATTACTCTCAGTTGTAAGGTGATATAAGGGAAGTGAGGGATTCGAAAAGCAAGAGAACGCGTGCCAGAATGGAGTAACCTGCCACTCCAACGCCTTCCTATCTCTATTCCCAACCCGAGGGTGGAAGAGTTGAAGAGGTAACTTATCCACGTGTGTGTGGATAAACTTGCTTTTTCCTTTCCTCTGGGAGTAGCCTGCGTTTGTACAGCTACACCATCGTTTGGCAGAAACAAATCGTACTCCTTTCGACTTTGCTGAGGGTGACTCTGAATCGGTTTCTAGTTTTCATGTGAAAAATAAAAGTAAGGGATTTACATTTACTATTTTGGCTGAGTATGCTAGAATTTTGTTTATTGGTATATTATCTGTATTATTTTTTGGGTAGGATATGTAAATTCATTAAATTTGTTTTATATTTGCTTAGTTTTTGTTTCACTTAGATTTATTTGAGTGCGTGGAACTTTACCATGTTTTGTTACGATAATTTTTTTTTCAAGAAATTAAACTAGCATAACATTAAATAAAGTATGAAGTAGAGACCGCCTACAAATCACTAACAAAACTTACACAAGTAATAGATAACTGAAAACGAGATCATTATGTAACATTTAGTGTTGGTATATTGTGACCAAATTTAATTGTATTTACAAATTATGTTATATGAAAGTTGTCCCCTAAAACGTTTATTTATTTATTTATTTATTGTATCTCCAAATCTTTATGAACCCTATTTTGCCAGAAAAGGCATGTTAGGGTTATAGCTTACACAGCAATATATACAGTAAAATATAGAATATTAATTACATATGGTTGTGAATATAATTATGTTAGATACTGCATAAAATAATATAAAAACATTGCTTCGTGAAAATTTGTTGACACATGGAAATTTCGTCACAATCTTCAAAAATCGAATTTAGCTGGAGTCTTTACGTTTCGAACATAAGGCAATCGAATAAAACATGTTTTACAGTTACTATGGCTTCCTGACACAATTATAACCACTATCTGAAATAATATGAAATCGTAAAAAATAACTCACAAATTTTCCATGGCCTGTCACAAGTGGGGATTTCATACAATATCTCCATATATATAAAAGGCTTTGTCCTGACTGACTGAATGAATGACTGACTGACAGATTGACTGAATGACAGGAATCAACGTACAGCCTAAACTATAATAGGTAGAGACTTGGAATTTTGACAGTACCTTCGTTTCATAATGTAGGTGCTCACTAAGAAAGGATTTTGAAAAATTCTGATTCTAAATGCCAAAAATTAAATGTTTTTGAAAATACTTAATCCCTTTTTACATAGAATTATCCATTCCAAATCACAGAATATATTGTTGCCAAATGGTATCAGGTGGGCTTGGAAAAAACAAATGAAATGCACTTTTGACAAATAAGAGAAGTTATCAAAATAATTCATGTTATAAATAAATATTACAGAATGAAATCCACTAAAATAATGGAATCACATAACTTTCTCTACCCTGGACATAGAGAAAACAAAACGAGGTATGGTAATGTGTATATTATTATATTATATCGCAGGTTTTTGGAGAGAAAAGTATGAAGTCTTTATGGTAACATAAGAGTGGGAAATTTCCCGCCTCGATATTACAATTTTATGTTACAGGAATTTCTGTTTCTTCTTATTTAAACCTCTACCAGGCTTGCTGTGCACTGTACAAGCGATGGGATGCAAAATTCTAGATCCTCTATGAGCCATAAAAAACTATATCAAGCGTTTTCTGAGGGAATATTTTGAGTGTAATAAGTCGTTCTTCCTATTTCAAATTATAAATGCCTATATAAGGACCTAGAATTTAAAATTGAAAATCCTTCATAAGCTAATTTCCATTTACAAAATACAAAACCCGGGCGACGCCGGGTCTTTTAAGCTAGTAATTATATACTATGTACAATTAGATTCCAGTATAATAAAACATTAAAAGTTCAAAAGATACACATATAACATTCACAATAATCTAAAATTATATACAAAATTGACTGTGTTAGTTATTCATAGGTTTGCACCAGTCATAATATTTAAAAGGAATATAAAATTATTCCTCAGTTCAATAATTACACTGTGTACATTGAAAGCTAAAATTATATATTTTGCTGTCACACTCCATAAAAGAATGTGATAATATTTAGTCATCAATGTCTATATTGTTTGCCACTGTGAAGGAACTGGTTGGCTTAACTATTATAGTAATGTTGCTGTGTTACCAACTATTCTATAATATTTATTCTTTTAATCTAAGATGTTGAAACATCTCCTTGCCGCACTTTTGCAGAAGACTTGCAGGGAGGTGTTGAAGTCTCCACCCTACAGCTCGGACCGCGCACCCAGAGATTTTCATCTTTTCCTACCCCTCAAGAAATGACAGTGAATGACAGAGAATGGTAGAGATTGACAGAGAAACGGAGATTATCCCACAATGGTTCAAATCCCAGGCGGCAGACTTCTACGACACAAGTATTCAAAAGTTGGTGCCACGTTATGACAAATGACTCAATTCCTGTGGCGAATATGTTTAAAAATAGCTAAACACTTGCTATATCTGTTTCAATAAATATTTCCATGAAATTTTGTTTTGTTTGTGTAAACGGCCCTTGGGAAAGTTACTTTGTCGATGGCCCTGGAACATAGGCCTTAAGATTTTACGGGAAATATTTCTCTGAAACCGTTTCTGGGTAGCGCTAATTTTTGGACAACCCTGGACTGTGGTAAAACACTGTGCCGGGGTTGTGTTCATATTGCAGGGTTGGGGAGGTTTTACTACAACATAATAACAAGGCGATAGAGGAGGTATGCGCCCTAAGCTTAGTCAGCAGTTTCAACTGTCCGTTCACAGCGAGACTTGGTATATTCAATAGTAATTATGTAGGCCGTGAGTAGGAAAATGAAATAGCTTTACCCAGAATGGAGATCATAGTAGGCCTATTAGGTTTTTAAAACGGGCTTTAGTCGACAGAAAGTTATAATTTTCAATAAGTGTATACATACTAGTAAATTTTCGTGCATGGCACTAAGAAGTCAAAGTGTGCACAGTTACCTAGGTATACTTACTTACTCAATGGCACTAGACAATAGGGCCCAAGAGGGATGAAAATGGGGACTGGAGAAAACTGAATAACGACGTGGGAGGAAAGACATATCTCAAAAGTATTGACTGGGAGACCCGAAGGGAAAACACCACTTGGAAGACAATATTAGGATAGATTTAAGAGAAGTAGGATTTGAGAGGTATGGTTGTAGTTAGCACAGAATAGGGTTGAATGGCGGGCTCAGGTAAGCGCGGCAATGTATCTTCGGGTTCCATAAAATAGATAATATTCCTTCAGCTTGCTGATGAATTGTCTATTGTCATTGAGTAAGTAAGTAAGTATCACTTCAGTAATGCCATTATTCTCAGCTTTTTCCCTTCTCCCTTGTAACTTCTTCATGGTATTGATTTGTCTATTTCTTAGTTTTAAAAACAGTTAGGTTAACATTATACTTATATTGTAAAACATATATAAATGTACCTATTTAACAGCGGAACTTCCCCCGAGCACCACTCCTGCTCTTTCGGGGTTTGAGGACGAACCTTTGTATCATTTTTGTAATTATGAAATAATATAAATTTAATGAGAGAAAACAAGTATTCAAATTTTATAAAGGCAATGTTTTTTATTAATGGGCAGAATACAGAAATTATTCATAAAACTATTCAATTATCAGTAAATATCCTGATCTCTCAGCATAATCCACTGTTAAATGTAATAGATATGTAAATAATTTTTTTGTAATCTTTTGTAATTTTTTAGCTGCTTAAGACAGTTTTGTTTGACTCCTTTTATGTATTTATGTTTAAATTTTTTTACTTTCTTTATTAACCACATTTTTTATACACTCTTGTTCTTTGTCTCTCCTCTTTCTTCACTTCGATAGTTTTGAAACTGCACCCAAGCACGAGCAGTCTTGCTCATTCTGGTGTATTACTATGTTAATATTTCTTGAAGATATAGCCTATATTTCTTTTCCTCTTTTTAAATAGTAGTTGTAGTTACTTTTGAAATTTGAAATCTGTTTTATTTTGCTTGTATAAGTATGTATTTGTAATTGTATTTGTATAGTCGACATCTATTATAATATAATCTTTTATTCTGTAATAGTCAAAGCAACAAATTGATATTGTATAGACAGTTTGGAGTGTGTGGTATTGCGTTTTGGTTTTTAATTTAAACAAACTCTCGAAAATCTGCACTGCATATTTTTTCTTAGCTGCAAACAGGTTTAGAAGACTGTGGAGATGAAGGGGAATACTTTACACACTTCGGTGGAAGCAGGAAACGTTAATCTTATCGAGGAATCAAGGTTTGCCACTAACGCTCTAGCTTATCAATGGATTTACGGCGTGCTAAGCGACCGAGCGAACCGATTAGGACTTCAGCTGATGTTTTGAAGAAGGTTCTCCACAAGATGAAGGTATCCTTGGATATTTTGAAGTCAATTTGGTTTCCATACAATTTAAACTCGATTCATGTGAGATTTTAAGGTGAAACAGATCTAATTTAAATAACTTTTTCGCCAATATACTGTATAAACTTAATTCAATATCTTAGTATACATAGTCATCCAACAAACAGTGAACAAAAGTTGCTAAAAAATTCTGCATACACAGATTTAGTGATCATACTTGTAACTGGTATCTGGTATCTGGTACCTTATGATCCCCAGGTGGGGCGAAGGGGCCTCCAAGTGGAGGTTTCATTACCTATACTAATTTTGATATGCTTATTTTCCGAGAGAGGGTAGAGGGACAGGTGGTAAGCCCATCGCCTCGCAACCCCCTCTGGAAACTAAGTATTTCTTGGACGTGAAAGGGCCGAGAAATTTAGTCCAGAGGCTCTAATTTAGGCATGGAGTTCTTTTACCTGCCGTAAATCTACGACACGGGACCCCCAGCTTAAAGTCCCTCCCGGAGGACTCCGTGCCCGGGATTTTTACGTCCTGAAAAATCCATCGACCGCGGCCGGGTTTGATCCCGCGCCCTGCGGATCCAGCATGTAGTCGCTGCGGAGAAAGTTCCCAGGCGCACTATATAAAGTACATAACAGGAATTGGGACTTATGCTAAATTAATACAATGCCATAAGAAAATCAATTTCCTCATCCCTACACATAACATTTCTGTAATATTGAATTGAAATTACACTTATATTACACTTATGTTATACGACTACCATCTCTGTTAACTCAACATTTTTTGGTTTATTGAATATTTATTGTTATTAGTGTACAAATCTATTATACTTTCAATAAGCACAACATTTAAGTCCATTTATTTAAAAAAAAAACTTTCCATCACTCAAGACTTACCTTTACAATATAAAATTTCGTTTTAAAAATGCACTAAAAACGAAAATGTATCAAAACCACAACATTTCGTGTTTTTTCGCGAATGTAAAACGACGATAATCGGGGGAAAAAATGTTTAAAATAAAATATTTTCATTTTATTAATGGTAATAATCGCAATTCATGAATCCTTAACTCATGAAAACTGTTACCACAAGCCTGGTAATATGAATTTTTATCAGCTTAAGTTTTGTCTTATAATTAAACTCGCTTCACTCATTGGGGGCTCATTGAGGTACTCGAGAAAGGTTTTTTTAAAAGATCTATGGGAGATAGAGTGCGAGTATTTAGTCTGCTGTATTGGCTAATACCTTTTTGTCACAATAAACCTGAAACATTAACAGACAGAAGAAAGTGCTGTTATTTCTAGACAAAAAACGTTAATTGGATTTAATTAATTATGAACCTGGGACCTCCAGAATGCGAATCCAAGAGTTACATTCTCGACCACCCCGTTAGGCTTACGGAAATAATTATTTCTAAAATTTCAGACCCCTATGTGAACACTGTTTGATAATACCGTTGTCATGGAAACTGAGCCCTTTTTCGGGGGCTTTTAGGGCTAAAAATTAAAAAAAATAAACATTTTGGAATTTTCCTGTGGTTTACAGCCTAAAAGCTCTATGTGTACCAAATTTCAAGTTTCTAGCTCATCTGGACGTGGGCAAACAATATTGTCAGTGAGTGAGTGAATGAGTGAGTCAGTCGTGTGGCTTTATATTATAGGGACAGATGTGAGATTTTAAGAGAGGGTACCGAGATAAATGTAATATAGTATTAAGAACTGAAGTCACTGTTTTTAATAATTAATGTAAAATGTCTAAATCAGTAAGGTCTCTGCGTGTACAGGTAAACACTGCAATGCACTGAGGAACAACGGAGCGCCTGTGGAAAAACATGCAGGCAACTTCTCTGGCAAGCGTGTGTTGCGTGTAGTCTAGTCAAACATTCGCAGGCGATGCAATCTAATACTCATGACCAGCTGCTCCGAAGATACCGGCTAACTTGCCGGTCTGGAGTGGGTGTAGTTTAATGAAGGTGAAAGGAAGAAAACATTGTGCTTCCTCTTGTATTGTTCAGTTTAAATTCGCTCACATTTACAGTACGTAGTTCTGATAAAACAGATACAATTAAAGAAGTTAATGAAAAAACCGCAGGATTTTGTCTTCTTTAAATGTCCTAAGAGAATAAGGTCAAAGAGAGAAAATCATGTTAGGGCAGCTGCCTTAAATTAAGGGTGTCAATAGGATACATCCAATCAAAACAATTCTAAGGCAATATTTTTTTTAATATGAGATTTTTTCCCTTATTTTCAATATTCATATACGAGGGCAATTTTTTCAACCTTCGATGGGGCATAAAATGAAAACCACAACGAAAATCAAAACTGTTTTACGTGGAACATTTAGGTATACCTTCTAGCTACTTCTCTACATAGTCGCGTTCCGATTGAGACCACCCCGTTAGGTTTACGGAAATAATTATTTCTAAACTTTCATACCTACGTGAATACTGTTTGATAATACCGTTGCATTGAAATCCGAGCCCTTTTCGAGGTTTTTACTGCTAAAATTTAAAAAATAAACTTTTTGGAATTTCCCGGGAGTTTAAAGCCTAAGTACCTATATGAGTACCAAATTTCAAGCTTCTAGATCTCCTGGAAGTAGGAAAACTTAATGTCAATTAGCCGAGCCGAGCCCTTTTTGGGGGGTTTTAGGGCTAAAAATTTAAAAAATAAACTTTTTTTAATTTCCCTGTGGTTTACAGCCTAAAACCTACATGTGTACCAAATTTCAATTTTCTAGCACATCTGGAAATGGGCAAACATTAATGTCAGTGAGTAAGTCAGTCAGTCAGTCAGCCATGTAGCTTTATATTATAGGGATATGGGGGTAAGAAGTCTAGTTTAACACCAGTACCTTTGCTTACGGAAGTACCAAGTCATTTTCACGACAGGATTATCAATACTCTGGTTTTGTGAGGCGGCGCGAAGAAACGCTTTGAGGGTTGGAAACCAAGAAGGCAAGAAGAGACACCTGGCGTCCAAGCCAGTAACGAGGGATTAAATGAATTAGCGAAGTACAGTCTCCGCAGTGTTCATTAACATGCATGAACCTGAGTTAAATTCTCTCTTCCACGGCCGTCTGAGAGAAAAAAGCTAAGCCAATGTAATGAAGCTGGCATCTTCCTTACCCATGTAGTAAATGCAATCTTACTCAAGTGCTTAGAGGACTTTCGTCTGCTAATTACATCGTTAACTTCAGTAAATTTCAGTGGGAGTCAGCCATCTACATAATTACTTCTGAAATTAATGAATTGAAAATAAGTAGGAAAATAAGGACAATTGACTTCTTATTTTTGTTTCATTTACTTGAGGATTATGTTACGTAAGCTTGTATGTTATGGCTTTCGCGTGTTCAACTTTATTACTAGGTAACCCTCAATGTCTTCATGACTCGTGAACTTATATTCCTTTGGAGGAGATGTCACTGAAGGAGAGGTTAAAATTAAACTATTTTTCTTTATTGATATTTCTATAGGAACATTGTGTTTTATGTGTAGCCTACTCTAAATACAAATTTAGAGTAGATTTACGGCACGTAAAAGAACTCCAAGCCTAAATTAGAGCCTCTCGAGAAAATGTCTAGGCCTTTTCACGTCCAAGTAATACCCTACCACCTGTTCCTCTTCCCTCTCTAGGAAATTAAGCGCAACAAAATTCGCATAGGTAATCAGAAACCTCCACTTGGATGCCCTTCGTCCCAACAAGGGGGCATAGGATTCGAGAGAGAGACTCTAAACACAACCCTAACATTACCCTTTGCAAAGTAGCGTTTTTCTTATCAGAGTTTTATTTATTATTATTGTTATTATTCTTATTAAGTTATCTGCCCATGATCAGGTTCTTGATTTGGTCTGAAAAATTAGATCCCCATCTCTTCCTATCCTTAACTTCTTCTTTCATGTAGGAGGTATTTTCTTTTCTTCCTTATATCGTGTAGCAACCGGATTCTACTTCTTCTTCTTCTTCTTCTTCTTCTTCTTCTTCTTCCAAGACCTGGAGTTCACTCCAACTTTCCTTAGAATAATTTCTTCTCAAGAGGGGACTTATCCAGTTAGCTTTTTTTTACGAAGAACTGTATTCAGGATTGATCTCTTAATGTCCACTCTCCAAAGGACTTCTTCGTTTGTCACTTTGTACTCCATTTTTTTCTCCAGTGCCTCATTTCAATATTTTCAAGGTGGTACTTCTCCATTTTTCTTAGTGTCCATGTTTCCCATACGTATAAAGCAATGTCCCAGTTAATAATAATAGTAATAGTAATAATAATAATAATAATTTATTTCATATGTTAGTAATATAGTAATATATATAGTAATAGTTAGTAATAGTAATATATGGTCATGAAATGTCAAAATAATGCCCTACAAAATATTTTAATAGCCGGAAAATCGTCCCAACAAGTGGAGAAATTCAAATATCTGGGAGCAATAATTACAGATACAATTACTATTAAGGATGAAGTTAAGTGTAGACTCAAATCAGGAAATGCCTGCTTTTATGCAGTTCAGAAACGCTTATCTTCTCGTCTTCTGTCCAAAAATCTAAAAACAAAAATTTATAAGACAATTATCCTCCGGTTGTATTATATGGATGTGAGACACGGTCGCTTATTCTTCGAGAAGAACATAATCAGACAGTATTCCAAGACAGGGTGCTTAGGAAAATATTTGGACCTGCACTCGTCACCGGATATAGTAAGGGTAACTAGATCACGGAGGATAAAATGGGCTGGACATGTTGCGCGTATTGGGGAGGAAAGATATATCTAAAAAATATTGGCTGGGAGACCCGAAGGGAAAAGCCCACTTGGAAGACCTAGACTTAGGTGGGACGACAATATTAGAGTAGATTTAACGGAAGTAGGATTTGCGAGGGATGATTGGATGGAGTTAGCACAGAATAGGGTTGAATTGCGGGTTCAGGTAAGCGCGGCAATGAACCTTCGGGTTCCATAAAATAGGTAATATTCATTTAACTTGCTTAGGAATTGTCTATTGCCATTGAGTGAGTAAGTAAGTAAGTAAGTAAGTTAGTAGTATGTGCCCAATAAATTCGATGCCACTTTAAAAGAGTGAAAAACAAATAGCTCTAAACTGAATGTGCAGTGCTATTATTGTCCATTTGGTGGCTGCATGTATGCTGTAACATGAATGTTCTGGTAAGCCTGAATGCTCATAGTGAATACTTCACCTTACGAGCGGTCAATTGATGAAAACCACACGGCACAACACTATACTGGTACCAACATTACAGAGTAATATTACAAAGTGAAAGCCTCCAATAGCCTGCCCCACTAGATGTGCTCTATAAGCCCCATTCAGGCTAACCACACAGGCTAGAGTTTCACCAATCACTCGCACGAAATTGCAATAGAAGCTCTGTAAGCAGTCAGCAGTTTGCAATAACACCTCCACACAGAGAAAGCATTACAGAAACATGAATAATACGGAGGTTATTGCTGAATTAACATAACACCTTGTGAAGCTGAAGAGAAATAGTTAATAGACTTATACCTGAATGAGAGGTCAGACATCATGTTCCAAAGAAAAAAAATCCCTTCAGGTAGGCCTACAGGCAGAGGTAGATTTCGAATGCTATTGGTTTAATTTATTGTCGCTGCGCAGCACTCTTCTTCTTTAGCCTTGGCATGACCCGCAATAATAACTGCAAAAAAGAGGAACGAGTACTTTTTCAAACATTCAAATCTCGCCTTATATTAGAGCTATCGAGAAACTAGTTATTGATTTGTAGAGTACTCATCAAGAGCTTTTCAACGATACCCCACAAGACGTGGTTTCAAACATTTCGAATTTCCATCCCCCATCCCCACTCGTACCCCCAAAACCCCCGAATCGTTGGTGCCACTGTAAACCCCATAGGGAGTACTCTAATTTATTCAAACAAAGTTTCCCTCTAAACTTCATAGGGGCCGAGCACAAAAGAAATGTTTGAAGGGGCGGTTGTTTGGTTTCGTACTTAGGGAGGCATGAAACGTAAATATATGAAAGTATTTTTCGAAAATCATGACGTGGTATCGATTACAATAGGTAGATTTTTCTTCGAAATCTACCTAATAGTTACTAGCAATAAAGTCTGTTGTAGCTAGTGATCGAAAGCTTTCTAATGTAGTAACTTTGGAGGTCACAAAGGGAGGGGAAGTAAGAGAATGACTTCGCATCTTCGGAGTACTGTTCAACAGGCCTTTTCAAATGCACCTAACGCATGTGTATCCCATACAATTTTTTTATAAGATAGCGATTTAACTGATATTATAAAAGTGAAAATAATTAATCACCAACAACATTGTTCTGAAGTTGCAAGGGATACGAAAATTAAAAAGTAGTACTATTTTAAACTCGGTGACGATCGATACATCGATTACACAGGGTGATTCAAAAATCACTATACATTTTAGTGATACAGTTACTGTATTCTTATTTCTTGCAAGTAATGTGACGGTATGCTCAACAAAGAAGAAAGAACAGCTGTTGTTTCTGCTCGTCTACGTGGTATGATGTATGAACAGACGCGAGCAGATTTCGCCCGTAAATTTAGGAAACCAGGTCCCACCAGGCTGGCTATAAAGAACCTGGCCAATCAATTTCGGCGTACTGGTAGTGTTGCAGATGAAGAACGTCCAGGGAGACCGGCCGTATCACCAGAAGTCGTGCAAAATGTACAGGATGCGATCACTCGTAGCCCCTCTGCATCTACCAGGAGACTTAGTAAAGAGCTGGGCATTCCGCAGACCACTGTGTGGAGAACTCTCCGCTACAATTTGCACAAACGTGCATATCACATCCAGGATGTACAGAAGCTTGAAGCTGAGGACTGTGCAGCCAGAGAAGCTGCGTGTTATGATCTACTAGAAGCTATGGAAAGTGACAATTTGATGGACAATTAGTGATGAAACTACATTTCACACCTGTGGACATGTGAATAGACACAATTGCAGGATATGAGCAGAGGACCAACCAAATGTGATGCAGGGGTGGGAACGGGACACACCCAAAGTAGATGTGTGGTTAGGGTTACCTAGGTCAAACGTTTACAAGCCCTTCATGTTTGCAGAAACAACTGTTACTGGAGAACACATACCTTGATTTGTTGGAACAATTTTTGGAACCCCAATTAGTATCTGATGGGATTATGGATACTGTCGTTTTACAACAGGATGGAGCACCACCCCATTTTGCCATGACCGGTTCGCGACTACCTAAATGAAGCTTTTCCCAGCAGATGGATTGGCCGCGCCACGCCAATGATGTGGCCTCCCCACTCACCAGACCTGACACCCTTAGACTTTTTGCCTGGGGTTTATAAAGTCTAGGGTGTACCAGGTGAAGATCAACAGCATTAAACAGTTAAAACAGCGGATTAGAGCCGCGGCTGCTGAGATTACACCAGCTATGCTTCAGAGAGTTTTTCAGAGTGTAGTGGAGCGATGGTCGTTGTGTCTAGACGTGCAAGGTGGTCACATTGAAATGCATTGAAATTATGTCCTACTGTGGTATATGTTTCAGTACTATTACATATTGTGTAATAATACCTGTTTAAATACAAAATGTATAGTGACTTTTGAATCACCCTGTATATAAGCAGGCGTAAGGACTCGCAACATACTTAAGTGCCGGAAGCCAATTTACCTAAGAATCAGGTCCTAACCCTTAAATGCTTGCGACTCAATTTCTCACACAATGTAAAAGCCCATGCCGGACTCAAAAGAAAACAGTTAAAGCAATGACTAGGCCCATAGTTTATATTTTCTGCCTTGCTGTGTAATTTTACATGACATTCAATTTTTCAAATATTTTTTTCCATACTATTATAAATTTAATACTTCTTACGGTATCCCCTTGAATACGTTATACATTTAAGAGTTAAGAAATTAAAGGAAATAAAGACTCAGGTACGACTAAAATTGTCAACTGTCATTTCAGCTAGTAAATATGATTAGCATATTTTCTTGTCTGCAATAATAAATACACCAAAAATTATAGGTTTTAATAAAAAAATACCGCACAAATGAGACATAAGTAAGTAGAAGAACCCAGGTAGGCCTACGTTAGCTTACCGGCACTGGGTGCAAGATATCATGAAGAAGAAATACATGACAAAACACTAACGTACCGTATAATAGCTATTTAGGTTAGGCTTTAGCTTAAGGCTTTAGCGAACTAATTAAGAATACTGATGAGTCCTCTAAAGCTTTTTTCAGTTTTTTCAGTAAAGGCTCTTTAAATTATTTGAAATAAAACAAAAAAGTCAAATAAAATCAGGTAAACTGATATAACAAAGTGCCAGAATGCTTTTGTTTAATTAGTGATAATTGCAATTATGTTATGCAGAAAAGAAGTTTTTTTCATCGATTTCCGAGTTAAGCTGCAGATCGATTCATTAAGCAGGGCTTAAGGAAGAACAAAGGTCTAGTTTGATAAGCATACATGAAGGAATATGTGGGTGGTGTTATTTGTCAAAGCTCTCTGTAGGCTATTGCAACTTCCAAAGCCGTATACGAACACTGTAAAACTGCAATGAGAATTAATCTGCATTTGACAAATTCTTTCTAATTGATTACTATAAAATAGGTACTAAATTGGGCATTACTCCGGTACCGGTCGACCAATTTGGTCCAAAACAATAGGCTTCTTTCCATGGACGTTATAAATGTGTATACCGAGATTCATGAAAATGCGATAAAACATATTATTTGAGTTATCGCGCATACAGACATACGTACAGATATTGTCCCATCCCCCGCAATCTCACAAAGTATCATTCTGTTGCGTAATAAAATTTAAAAAGTAAATAATTTAATACAAGTATAAATCTAATATACATAATCGAAAGTGTGTATGTGTGTATGTTTGTTACCTATACAAATCTACATTTCTTTACCAATTTACACGAAATTTTGCACACATACCCAGTTAAGCCCGGGAAGTAACGCGGTCAACATTAAAATTGAAACAAATCAGTACTTCCCTTCAAAATTACATAATTTCTGAGAATATTATACTGAAAAAAATGAAATGCTGTTCAGTTCACATGACAACAGTGTATTGTTTACACAATTCACATAGGGCTTTGGACACTACATAATATTAGACTTTAACGAATTCTGATGCTAACGATGTAATACATTTGTAAAAATAATTCTTGAAGAATAAAATCCACGAAAATAAAGCACATTGTTATGCAGTCACATAACTTTCTCTACCCTCGGCATAAGAAATATTTTCTCACTTCACAATTTGATGTAGAATAAGAGGTCGTATTGCAAGGACAACGTAAGTGTGTGAGTATGCTATATCAGAAGTAGGTAAACAATCCTTTCCGCTGATACGTTTATCCATAGCTGTATGCTTTGTATTAGTTGAGAAATAGGGATGTTTATCATAGGCCCTAAGCATGGGATGGAACATTTTGAGTCCTATGCTCGCAGTATATTATGTCCCGGGTTTTAGGGGAGAAAAGTATGAAAGTGATACTGTATTTCTCTTTTATTTCAGCCCCGAAACGGTTGTATGGTAACACGAGAATGAGAAATAAAATTTTCCGTCAAGTCAATACAATCTTATTATGTTTCTTCTTATTTCAACCCCTCCCAAGCATGATGTGTAGAAGCAACGGAATGCAGCATTCGACATCCTCTATGAGCCCTAAATAGCTATATCTAGCGTTTTCTGATGGAATAGTTTGAGTGTGATAAATCTTTTTCTTCATTTCAAGTTTTACATACATATTATATAAGGACCTAGAGTTTCAAAATCGAAAATCCTCCATAAGTTAATTTCAAATTACAAAATACAAAGCCCGGGCGACGCCGGGCCTTTTCAGCTAGTATTATATAAAGTCAAGCTAGTCATTTGTTGACACATTCTCAAAGCCGCCTGAAACCTGAGCCAAGAATCATACCAATACGAGATGCGGATATAGATGGCGGTGCAAATTCTGAGCGCTCTAAGGTAAGTTACGTATTAGACATTATGATTTACAAAAGTAAATAATGTGCTAACCACAAACAGACCTTTATTATTTTTCCCTCAGGCTATTGCTGGTACAGACATAGCTACTATCTCTATAGCACAAGGATTTGGTGTGAAGTGCAGCGTAATCTGGTGTACTCCAAGAATCTCCATTATTCATCACCACGACTTGCCAATGAACTCGCTTTAAACTAATCGCCCGAGTCTTGAGCCAGACTGAATAATGCAGGCGTGTGTCACACAGCTAAGAAAAACAACAAGAAATTTCTAACTCAACACCAGTAGTGTTAAGAATGTCTAACAATCTGTTGAACTGCTCTCAAGTTTAAGTATTGTGCAGAACTTACATAAATACAACAATTATCAAGAAGGTTCCTACACCAAGTAGCCAATGGAAATTATGCAGTTCCAGAGAGATGCATGAATTCAATTAGTGAAAAGCTATGTTTTTTTTTTTGTTTTTTTTTTGTTTTTTTTTTTTTACGGCGAACACCGTTGGCGAATGGGAGCGTCAGCGATTATTATGATCAGAAGTAGTATCTGCCTGTCTGTCTACGATGCCTAGCCAAATCCGCGGCATGCAGAGATCTGGTATTTTTAACATGGGGGTGTAAGTGCACTTCGAAACCGGATTTTCTTTTGCGCTACTTAAGTACCAGTTTTGGCTAATACAGGCAACCCTGGATATAATGCCCCTCTTCACAGTGCCAACCTCGCACTGTGCCAATAAATGCAAGTGAACGGATCTTCTCCCATATAAAATACATAAGAAACCTCGTTACTGTGCCAATTCATTTAGTGCCAGTGAATATAAGACAAGATTTTTACGAAATATAACTTGCAGTGATTTTTTCAGTTGCAGAATTCTTTTAAAACTGGTGTGAATGTTAGGAAGATTATTTAAGACACCTA
The DNA here is from genome assembly GCA_964059195.1 of Ectobius pallidus. NCBI lineage: Eukaryota > Metazoa > Arthropoda > Insecta > Blattodea > Ectobiidae > Ectobius > Ectobius pallidus. Next base: position 27,910,638 of record CAXKWD010000004.1, on the reverse strand, counting down.
CTTAACTTTATTTCCAAGAAGTGAGTATTCCCTGCCACTAACTGTGAAAGTAGTGCGGTGGAATGAGGAAGCTATGTTAAGAAGTCGGGCAGATGGCCTTAGTGAGGGTGGAGCAGGTAGACTGAGCCCTTCATTCAATCAGACATTCCAAACTGTCACTTATTTTAGTCCAGTGTCCATTCAGCTGTTAAAACACTCCACTACAGTTACTAGTAAGAATGAAGAGAGCTGTTGTTATACTCCAAGAGAAACGAGAAGTTTGTGGATACAGTGAAAGACTTCCAAAGTGTAGCCAGCAGGCTATTGTATCACGGTTTTTGTATTACTGTAGGGGAATACTGTTAATCGGAGTTGCATAGGCAATATTATTTAATTAGGCAATTTGATTTAATTTTTATTTTATAATACAGTACAGTAAATTAATACAGCACTGTATTATACCATTTTTATTTTAAAATTTAAATTTTGTTTTAGTGCATAATGCAGTTATTTTTTCTGTTAAATAAATCATTTAAATCAGAACCTAGTGAAATAATCTTAACATTTCCCTGACTGCAGAAGTAGATATTCCAGGAACTAATCTATTCCAAGTTTAACATTCGACCAAATTTACAGATAATTCTTATTAAAATTCTACCATGAAAGTAAAGACAAAATTTCTAGCTGTTCTACATGAACACAGCCTAAAACGTAATAAAACTAGTACCTTAGTAGAACCCAAATGTTCCACTTCTGCTGGTCTGTCACAAAGCTCTAGTTTCGGTCCTCTAAAATCAAATTACATCCATGTTTAGCTACGTGTAGTTATGGGGTCTTCAAATCTAAAATTAAAGATACACAAACTGTTAATTTTCATCCCTTTAAATTAGTTTTTCTTTGCCACTTGTTTTGATCCGTCTTTCTGATACTACTCTCATGATAATTGTTGCTTATTTTTAACTTTTATATTATATCTATCATTACTTTTATCACTTGAATCATGTCATTACTCTCAGCTTTTACTGTAACTGAAATGTGAAGGGACAATAACAATAATAGTACAATTACCTCTTCCTCCCTGTTGTTAACACCTTTCAATAGACATGTTTTTTTTAATATCTTCAGTTCACTTTTGCAGTGGTCTCTGGAAATATTAACAGATTAGAAGTAAAACTGTAAATCACCTGTAAAATTTGTAAAAAGTTATTATCTGGTTGAATTCATATGATGTAATAATTTAGTGTCATTAAACGTTTTAAATTGGAATGTTTATTTTTAGAAAATACATTCCTTTACGAGGTCATATTTAGGAATTATGGGTCATATTTAGTCATTTTTAAGGTCATATTTGCAGTCATATTTTCCACTTTTTAGGTCATAAACATCCTAACCCTAGTCATGACCCTATGACCTCTTATCGTCATAAAAACAGGAGAACGTTACAGTAAAGAATGATTGAGAGGAAAAAGAGCTACAATATACAGCAATATAAATAAATCTAAAGGCAAGGCGTAAAAACAGAGAGAAAGGAACAGAAGGAATATAAAATGCGAAATACTGAGAGAGATGATGTAATACATTGCTCCCTGGTGAGAGACATTTCAACTACTAACATAATTCACAAACTCCATCACCAGTGTCATGCCAAGCTTTATTATTTACAAAGCTTCCACAGTCCACACACACATAGCAACAAAATCCATTCTAAACACTCGCGCCTTGGGGAGTAAAAGAGATGCTCCATCTAAAAGTCGGGTACCTTATAGTCGGGTGCTTTCAGGACTTTCTTGATAATAATAATAATAATAATAATAATAATAACAACAACAATAATAATAATAATAATAATAATAATAATCAAAATGGTTTTTTGTTTTTGCTCAGACAATAAACAGAGGAAAACTTCCACTTGTTCTAATAAGAGGATTTATATAACTTCAAAACTGTCCAAAACTTGAAGACGTCGTCATTTTCCCTCCAAACTAAGCAGTCACTTGCTTCAAAGATTTATTTCATCCATTTAATATCTTTCACAATATTTGTATTGTACTGTTTTCTAGGTCCTCTCTTTTTTACTGCGTGCGTTGTCATTCTAACTTCTGATTTTCCACCTCTGTTTCATGTTATTATTACTTTTGCAATGTTTTAGAACATCTTCTGACAGTCAAATACATAGTAAACTAGACATCTGGACATCAACTATCCAATTTATCCATTGTCCTTTTCTTACTGTCTGTGATTCATTGTTTCCATTATTCCATTCTTTTATGTTCTTTGAGGCCTTTCTCTTTTTCTTCTCCTTGCTGGCATCAATTCGAAAGCAATCCTCAGTAGCCTTACTTGATATATCTGCATGAAATATCCGTATCTTATTAACTGTTTTGTTGGAATATCATATAGGATTTTTTTTCTAACACCCACTTATTACCTTATTTTCCATTACTAATCTTATTGCTCCTAGATAATTAATTGATCTGTTTCCACTATCAAAGTTTCGTTTTGAAGTTCTCGCAAGTATTTTTACTACTAAAACCATCATACACGAATATTTTTAAAAAACAAAATTTGTGTAGAGAAAGGCTAGCTTCTAGAGATATTGAAGAGTTTGTATATACGTTTTTATTTTCTTCACCTTGTTCTTATACAGGAAATTCTCTCAGACCATGTTCTTCCTGATCAGTTAGCGGCCATGTCTCACATCCATATAATAAAAATCTTAATTTTTAGATTTCTGAACAGAAAACAAGCATTTCCTGATTTGTGTCTACACTTAACTTCTGCCTTAATATTATTTGTATCTGTAATTACTGTTCCCAGATATTTGAATTCCTCCACTTGTTCAAACGATTTACTGGCTATTATAATTATAATTATTTTATTATTATTATTATTATTATTATTATTATTATTATTAGTATTAGTATTAGTATTGTTAATATAATATTCCATTGACCATCTTGAAATATTTTAACAGGTAAGAGAAGAAATTGTAAAATCGTTTTACAATAAACGAAATTAAGAAAATATAAAGGAGAGAAAGGTTTAAATCGAAGTATTCTCTTTGCAACATGTTTTATTTACTCAATTTGCTCATTTCACAAAGCAAGAAAGCATCAAGAGATTTGCAAATATCATAACGCGATAAACAAAACAAATGAAATGCAGGAAGCGAGCAGCTCCATAGGGATTCACGACAGTGATTTTGTTATGAATTATACCATTCTGCAGAAATTCAATTCTCCTGTCACTTGGTTCATATCATCTTCTCCAACAGGTTTCACACTAATGACATTCTGAGCATCTCAGTCTGCATTCCTTTGAGACAAATTACGTCTTAAAGACGTTCCCTTATATTATATATCCCTTGGTAAGTTCACAGAAAAGATATATGCTCAGTGTACAGACTTAGATAACTAATAAAATCAGGTAAACTGATGTAACAAAGTGCTAGAATGCTATTGTTAAATCAGTGATAGTTGCAATTATGATATGCAGAAAATAAGTTATTTTTTAAGTCGATTTCCGAGTTAACCTCCAGATTGATCCTTAAGGAGGGCTTACGGAAGAACAAAGGTCTAGTTTGATAAGCATGTGTGAAGGAATATGTGGGTAGTGTTATTTGTCAAAGAAAACAGTACTGCAACTTCCAAAGCTGTATATAAACACTGTAAAACAATATGTTGTCATCAGAACTGATTTGCATTTGATAAATTATTTCTAACACCTCCTAGCAAGACTCCTGCAGAAGTTCGGCTGGGAGGTGTTTAAACGTTCACCCTAAAATCCGGACTTCGCTCCCAGTGATTTCCATATTTTCCTACACCTAAAGAAATGACAAAGAATGGCAGAGAGGCGGAGATGTTTGTCACACAGTGGATCAAATACCTGGCGGCAGAACTCGACGACACAGGTGTTCAAAAGTTGATGCTATGGTAAGACAAATGTTTCAATTCCGCTGGCGAATATGTTGAAAAATAGCTGAACACTGGCTGTGTCTGTTGCAATAAATGTTTCCTTGAAACTGTGTTTTGTTTCTGTAAACGTACCCAGGGAAACTTACTTTGTAGATGCGCCTTGTAATTATCTCAAGAGAAGCTTCAGCGCAACAAGTATCAAACTGAAAGCTTTTCACACTTCATCTCTATAAATTTAAATTTCTGTCATACTTTACATAGCAGATTGATGTGATGTGTAGCATATTGCATTTTCTACATGCTCGTGTGAGGAAGAAACAATTTTGTCTCACCTTGTAACGTCAAGTAGGTCGCCGTAACAAGAAGACATATTGCATACACAACACACAAAGACTTTATGGACTGTTTCCACTCATGAGAAACTGCAGATTGAAACTCTCATGGAGAATGAAGAAAAGTATTTTCACTCATATATTCTGTCCTAAGCAAATATTTACTTCTATTACACTTGTTTGTTCATTTATTTTACAGCCTCTCTTGTAATCTATTGCTTGTGGCTGGGAGTGGGGTAACAAAAACATATTTTATCATTTGTTATAAAAAAAATTTGTTATTTTCAAATTTTAAATTGCTGTATACACAATATTCTACTTTATAAACGTTTGTTCTACAATTGAACGGAGTATTTTACGAATCTGTAATAATTTTATACACTCTTCTTTTAAACAATTTTTTATTTGGTGATAATTTGAGTTTTGTTTAAAAAAGTTTTTTTTATATAATCTCGGGACAGAATTAGGGCTATGTTTCAGTATTACATTTTTAGTTTCAACAAGTAGGCAAGAAATTATGAGCTTTCTTTTAGCAAAACCATGACCATTGGTTTCGTAGTTCCTATAATTTTTGTGATACAATTATAATAATTTTTCATGAATTTGTTTATTTTCAATACTTTCAATTCCTTGAATCGGATAATCATTATTTTCCTTATACATATTTTAATTATTTTTGTGATAGTAGGCTATGAATGGCGGGAGTGTAGCACTATCTACAGAGACCATAATAATTTAACACTATTTCAATAGATTGCTCAATAAGGTATTTTAGGATGGAGAACTTGTTCTAAAAGTGCTTTTAATCTATGGTTACTGTAACAGTAATTGATTTATTTATGAAAAGTTTATCCAACAGACTCTCCCTACAGTTTGAGCTTACTGTTCTTAAAATACAACGATTGATCAAACAAGTTACAGACATGAAGACGTTTCAGTTTTTAGTTTTGTGAATTTACATTAAAAAAACAGATGTACGAGGTGCGATAAAATAAAAGTGGTAAAAATAAAACGATTAAATTTTGACGATAGACAGTTTTGTTTGATTGAAATTCCATATTATATTACATTCCGTTGTATTTGGAATATTACTTAGCAAACTCCCTACTATTCTCCGACTACAGATATAGGAACTGTCATAACTAGGGCTCGGACTTTTAGGTGCTTATAAAAACGAAAATACTTATTTTTTATGTGTTTAAAAAGTCGAAAATATGTTTAAAAAATATGAAAATATTTTAATTAACTTATTTAACCAATATTTACAGAAGTAGCCCTACTCATCTAGTCATTCTAGTCAGCAAGTGTAGAACTGTTGCAGTGAACGACAAAAGTAGATCTTAAGTTGTGCATCTTAAAGCTGTGACGATTTTCACGGAACAGGGACTTGTATCTTGAAAATGTACGTTCAACATCTTGCATATTTGTAACACTGACACTCAGATGTTCCATCTGCTCCAAGTTCTCTACACTGTTACCTATTAAAATTTCTGAAATCTTGCGCAACACTTGTAACCCTTCATTCTTATTTAGGCATGACAGGAATTTTTCTTCAATTTTGTTTGCTTTTGAACCACTGATTTTGTTAAGTTTGTTTTCAATGTGTTTGATTTCTTTTTATTGATTCTGTCAACAATTGTTTTGTTGTTTCCAACTTAGTAATGCAGTGTAAGAGGAAACAGAAATTTGCACTAATGAAGGCCAAATCCGCCCTGATTTATTCTCTGACTCAACATAACAACGCAACACATTGAAAATATGGAGCAATTTTACCAAAACTGTCAAAATATTCATTTCTAAACATGATGTGTGATAAAATATTACAAAAACTGTCAAAATATTCATTTCTAAACATGATGTGTGATAAAATATTACAAAAACTGTCAAAATATTCATTTCTAAACTTGATATGTGGTAAAATATGTAAAAATAATTAAGTTACCAAAAATATTTATTCAAATAAGAAATATCGAAAATATTTTTTTTATGTGATATGCAAATCAGTATTTTGAATCCAAAGGTCCCAACCGAAACTTTGACAAAGTCCAGAAATCATAAGTAATAGCAAAAAAATATGTATTTACCTAAAAGTCCTAGCCCTAGTCATAACCTACTCTAAGTACTTAGTGAGCATTAAAGATCTAGTTATCGATAGTAAGGCATCGTGCTGAGATTATATTCCTTGAAGTCTCCATTAAGCTTTATGGAGTGTTCCCCTGCTTCCTGTAGATGTTATCGGTCTTCAACTACTTCATCATAACTTTCTTATGTCTCTTACCCAGTAATTATTGTCATAATCTTATAGTAATACTTTATGCAACAATGATCAACTAAAATCTTTTTTACGCCTTATACTCTCAAATAGCAATAAAAAGGAGAGTAAGTGTGTATATATATAAATTTGTGGACCACCTTTACAATGAGAGAACAGAAATTATTTTTGTTTTTATGTAGTATTTTATTTTACCAATTGAAGACAGGTCTATATAATATATGCTATTCGTCGTGATGATAATGCTAATTAAAATTAATAAATATTTTCATAAAAGTTAAAAATAATTATGCAATTCAGTGACCTGTTTTGCCTGTGGCAGCATAAGTAAGTAATGATGTAGGCCTACAAACTTTCTAAGTAATTTGTTTGTAAAATCTGCTTTATAATTATAGATAAAACGATAAAATTTAGAGTTGCTTAGTTAAAAAATATATGTACAAATAACAGAACATTTTACATGCTAAAAGTCTTCTATAACAAATAAAATTGAATGTATTTAATTCATTGAATTGAGTCCATATTATTTTACAAGTATGATCTTGCACGTCGACAGATGAGCATGTTTGGTATTCGTGAAATTAATTTTTCCCAAATCTTGCAGAGGAATACACTGTTATTTGTCTTGTAAAGAAGCAGATGTTAGGCTAGGAGGTTCACACTTATATTTATATCTGGCTATGTGCTGGATGTCGAGATGTACATTTCGGTATTAATAAATTATACCATCTTCAGTCTTACGAGTTTTCTAGATGTTGGCGCTCGGCTGCTGATTCGTGTACTTTTTATTGCTCTCGGGCAGCTCGCTCGGTGTTAAAAAGTTGTTTCATATCTTAAAAGTTATTTTGAAAAATTAGTCTTTTTAAAGGTGGTAAGTGGAGGGGGGACGGCGTCCACTTGCGTTCCCTTTCCGCTTAAGGCCCTGGTTACAATTAACATTACTGAAGACTTCTGAACAGAAATGAAAACTACAGAACTCAACTCTATTCTAGGTAATGGCACTGCAAGGGTCGTAAAGACAAGCAGTAAAGCAGACAACCTGCCCATAAACTTGGCCTGGAGGAATCGATGGTACCATCATACATTACAAGGGCTTCCATCAGACATCTTGTGTTTACAGCTTGCAAACTAATTTAATCACTACCAAAATTGTATACGATCAAATTAAGGTATATACTGTATACAACAGTGTTTTTGGCGCAAGATTGCGTTCATCTTTTGAGATAGATACAGTGCTCATGTGAAACATGTATATAGTTTTATTAGGATGTAATAATAATAATAATAATAATAATAATAATAATAATAATAATAATAATAGAGATTCTACGGACACGTTAAAATAATGGACCCAGACAGACTTACAAAACAAACAGTCGAATTTTACGAAAACAGGAGTAAAGTGAAAGCAGACACTATGAAGTGGATCGACGGAATCAAAACCGATTTGAAACCGGCAGGAATTACACCAGAAGATGTTCAAACCCGGAAAATCGTCAGGACCAAAATTCACAATTATCAAGTTGACCAAGATGAAAAACCAAAGGAGAAGACTGGAACAAAGTGGTCTAAAGAGAGAAAGAAAGAACACAGTAAAAGAATGAAAGAGATATGGGCACAAAGGAAGGCAAATGCACACCTCTAAGTACTTCGCGTAGTCCTAATGGGCTTATTCGCATATATAAATATATGTGTATATATATATATAATAATACTAATCTTATTTACCGTAGGGATGCAATACGAGTATCAATTTCTTCACCATCATTCTTAAGTAAGGTACACCATAAGTTTAAAAATAAAAATAAATCACATAGGCAAACTTAAGAGAGTTTGACACTAGTTGCAAAGGTTAATAAATTCACAATTTGCCCAATTAAACATACAATACCTAAACTTAATACACATTCAATGAAATAGACCTATAGCCTAATAAATATTAGAATAGGCCTATTTGTGTTGACTCTATGTGCATAGGCTATGATATATTTCTGTGAAGAGAGGAAAGAGGACAGAAATAAACTTATGTTTTTGAAGTAGATGTTAATTTCTTCCTAAATGTGCTTGTGTTTCAATTTAATAGTGATAGTGGCAGCTTATAGTACATACTGATATCCCAGTGAGAGAAGCTTTTGGTGAATCAATGAAAGTGTATGAAATTTATTGGATGTCCTGCAAATTCTGGCAAATTGAAAATATTAATGAAAAATATAGTACCGTATTCTATTTTTCCGGACGTAAACATCCAGGCACGGAGTCCTCCGGGAGGGACTTTAAGCAGGGCGGGGCCGTGTCGTAGATTTACGGCACGTTAAAGAACTCCAAGCTTAAATTAGAGCATCTGGACAAAATTTCCCGGTCTTTCACGTCCAAGTAATACCTTAGTTTCCTGGGGGGTTGTGAAGCGATGGACTTACCACCTGTCCCTCTGCCCTCTCTCGGAAAATAAGAGTAACAAAATTCACATAGTTATCAGAAACCTCCAATTGGGGGCCCTTCGCCCCGACACTGGGAATATAGGACAGAGTCAGTCAGTCATTCTATTAACATAGGAGCGAAAAAAGTATTGGGCTCATCTATGATAGTATCGGTCGATATCGATATCTCTTGAGAAATCGAAAGTATCGAGAACCCATCTCTCCCAATGACCTAATGAAAAATCCTCATGCGCTCTTACTGCAGCTACAGCCATTTTGGTGCCTTAGAATTTATACTTATTCTTGGGTATATTTAGGTCGCTAAATGTGACATTATTTTTACCCTATCAGCTTTAGTTTTGTGAGATATGATATTACCATTATTCATATTATCCCATTTTACGTTTGATATAAATGAAAAACAGTGCCTATTTTTAGCTTCTAAATCATGTGATGAAAAAAAGCAACACACTAACGTTACATTAACATTACAATAACAATATAACATGGGGTCTTTCAAAAAATTATCACATATTGTACGGTCGTTTATGACTTATGAGCTGCCAATTTGAGGGCCAAAAAATAATCCAGCTTTTAGTTTTTTCTGTACTTCGTACAGTTTTCGTCCTACGTGTCCAAAGTATGGTCAAGAACCTTCACTAGTTATATTATCAAGCAAGATTTTGTTTCACTAGACTAAGAGTTCACGAATTCACAAAGTAGAGCTGGTAGAGAAAAAGTGTTTACATATTTGGAATAAGCATACTAAGTATAGCAAAAATCCGGTAAAAACATCTGAGACACCAGACAAAAGTTATTTTTTGTTGGGTTGTGTAATACTTTAATGGGTAACATAGCAAGAGATCCTGAATTTATCTTGAGAGAATCCGGATGTCGAGATATATTTATTGTCATTATTTAGTGAATTCTCACAGAATTAAACATGTACCACGGAAATTAATAAAACACATCGTTATGGTGTCATTGGTAAGCGAGATAGTCTATGGCGGGACAATCGATATATTATAACATATTGATCGTCTAACCAATGATGACAGTCGCACTTGATGCGACTTTTCATCAGCTTTTTTTTTTCTTTTAGGTAAACCTCATTGATATAACTAAGAATATCGTGTTACTAATATTATATTTATTACTATACGATATTTAAAATGCTTCACCACACATAGTTATTTACTTTTCTCCTTTTGCTCATATGCTCATATATAAGCTATAAGCTGCATATGAGCAAAAGGAGAAATGTAAATAGTGTATAATTATGTGTGTGTGTATATATATACATAATACAGATTCGAGCATTGAGCAGACACGACAAAACGCATTGTTTGATTTTCTTCCTATTTGGCATAATTTTTTCCTTGAAACCATTAAAAACAACACAAGTTAAAGGATTTTTATTGCTATTTATCCTCTTTCAAGATAAAGAGCAGATTTTATATTTGTTTGGATGCGAGGTCTACAGTTCACATACTGTAACTACTGGTTATGTTATGTTTGTATTGGTTAACTCATTTTTGTCTTAAATTTACACAACACAACTTATTCGTTACTAAAATGAATACGGGGTGATTATGATGATTATTGTGATAGGCTAATTAAATGGCGATTATGATGATAATAATAATAACAATAGTAATAATAATAATAAGCATATCAAAAAATTTCGAATGAAAATATTGCAATAAATAATATTAATCAACAACCATACGTGAGTAATGGAACCTACTTACTCAAGTAATGAAGAATAATCTGGATGCAGAAACTCCACTTACCTGGAAAAAAAGATACAGCATATTATAAAACTTTAAATAAATGGTTTCACTGTTTAATTATAATGACACATAATAACTGCTAGATGTTTTGTTTAAATAATTTATTTAACAGAAAAATAATTAAAACACTATATTTATTAACACTGACATCGTTTTTACGTCAACTGCAGGAATTACGTAATTTTATTCTTAATTATGTTGATTAACATTAAATATATAAATAATTAAACGAATAAAACGTATCTTATGCTGCCATATGGGCATACAAATTCGAAATTAAACGATTAAAATGAACCATGAACCTCACCCAAATCAAGCATAAACAATTTTATTATAACGACTGAAAAATTAGAAAAATTAAAAAACCGTCTTCGAGGTGCATTTCAAGATTAAAGAGCGACGACCGGGGAAAAAGATCTCAGATTGGAGTACCCTAGCCCAGAAAGCTCCTCATAGTGAGTTTTGTCCAAATCATTCAATGTTTTCCCAATTTAGGCGTGCATTCAACGACCCCTTTCTGTGTAAATCATATCTCTGCGAATCGTAAACAATGAATCGAGATAGCAACCGAGCAAGGCCGTTTTCCACAACGATCGAATTGCTGTGTGTTTCTTATGGAAGGTATTTTTCTCCGCAAAAACATTTGATTTTTGGCATTGAAATCAAAATTTTGCAAAATCCTTTCTTAGTGTGCACTTACATTATGAAACGAAGGTACCGGTACTGTAAAAATTCCAAGTCTCTGCCTATTGCAGTTTAGGCTCTACGTTGTCAGTCAAAGACGCTTATATAGATAGAGATTTACTATGGTTTATTTAGGCTGTAGCCTACTTGACTTACCGCATTAATTTAAAAGTATATAGGAGGTGTACTGATATTTAAATGAATACAAGTTGGAACGATCATGCAACGATGCAAGACCAGTTCTGATGCAATATTAATTACAATTCCTTTATTGCAATCAATGATCATATTATGATGAATGGAGCACTGGTGGAATGATATATGGCAGGGAAACAGGAGCACCCCGAGAAAACCTGCCCCGATTCCAATTTGTCCACCACAAATTCCACATGCATCCACCGAGATTTGACTCCGGGTCCCAGCGGTGGAAGGCGCGCGGTCTAACCACTCAACCATGGGGACGCCTTTTAATGTAATATTTGATTGGAGTTGGAACGGGCCAGAAGGCTCAAGCCTTAAATGTGAAGATGATGATGATGATGATGAAGTAAAATCAAGGGACGTATTTTCCGACAGGATGCACCGTTAATAAGTAACTAACAATTAGCATAACCTAGTAAGCTGGAAGCAAGTAATAGTAATTAGAATGCATGAAATGGCCCAGTATTATTACTTCCACCTCAGCATCTCTCGAGATTGGTTGCAGAATTCGCTTTCGTTGCAGTTTAATCAGATAAGGATCTAGTCTCCGTTAATTCCGGCGAGTTACCGCTTAATTTTCTGAGACGTGTGAAGGAAGTGCAAACCTCTGCCCTGTGGAATACATGAATAATTTTAAATGCTTAATTATGTTAAACACTCAGAGCCAATCCATCTCCCTGACTCCACGTCAAAATTCATTACGTCACTGGAGGCGGCAACAACTCAGGCGAGGGTGCTTTCTTCAAAATTCGTCTATTGGTGTGTCAATTTTAAATTAGGTATTTAGTATCAAAGAAAACGCAACTAAAACCTATGCTCTTAATTTTTAATTTTTGAAATAATTATCGCGGGCGAAGCCGCGGGCACATACTATCTTAAAATAATAAAAGGACGTGTTTGTCTGTCTGTCCACGATGCCCAGCGAAATCTACTGAACGCAGAGATCTGAAATTTTAAACATAGATGCACTGAAAGGTGGGCAAATGCACCTCGAAGCCGAATTTTTAATTTTATCTTTCGTTCGCGAGTTGTGAGTGAAAAACTGGCAGAAAACGTGATTTTAGCGCTGTCGAAGCATCAGATTTCAGTAATACATTTCAATGTCAAATCAATTGCAGTTGGCTTTGGCTATTTTTATTATACCGTGGTAATAAAAGCATCGCGATCGCTAGAATGTTGTAAGCCTACGCTGGTCGATTCATTTGTTTAGAATGTCAAGGCCCGTAGACATATGAAATTTTCAACCTACACGGAAGAGGGATAATCAATATAGGCCTAAATATGGTCAAACATTGTTCGATTTGGACGAAACTCACTATACAGGGGTATTCTGGGCCAAGGAACTCGAATCTGAGGTCGCTTTTACCAGGCGACGCTATCTAATCGTGGTATGTAGTCCACGTGATTTAGGTGTTAATAAATATAATGATTTAACTAATATGCTCGTAATTTTTAATTTTTGAAATAATTATCGCGGGCAAAGCCGCGGGCACATGCTAGTATTATAATATGTATCAAATGACAATAGTTAAATACAACAATTACCTAGTATTATAATATGTATCAAATGACAATAGTTAAATAGAACAATTTGAAACATCGGGAATACTCGGCGATGTTCGTCTCTCTCAGTCTAAACTTTTTCAAAAAGTACGAAATTAGGAAAACCGTTTCTTTATTAAGTGCCAGTATGGTACTTTATGAGATTGTGTGGGGGACGAAAAATGTCTGTCCGTCTGTCTGTCTGTCCGTCCGTGTGTCTGTACGCGCTCTAACTCAAATACGCTTTTTCGGATTTTCATGAAACTTGGAAAACACATTTATAATGTCAATGGGAAGAACCCTATTGATATTGAACCAAATCGGTTCACCGGTACCGGAGTAATGCCCAATTTAGTGCCTATTTTATTATAATTCAAATACGCTGTATCGGATTTCCATTAAACTTGGAATACGCATTTACGACATCCATGAAAAGTACTCTGTTAAATTTGAACCTAATCTGTTGACCGGTACCGGAGTAAAACCCAATTTAGTGTATATTTTAAAGGCGCAATAGCTCAAATACGCCTTATCGGATATTTATGAAACTTCGTATACGCATTTATACTATCCATGGAAAGACGTCTGTTGATGTTCAACCAAATCGGTTGGCCAGTACCGGAATAATGCCCAATTTATTGCCTTTTATGTTAATAAATGAGAAGTCGCGATAACTCAAATATGCTTTATTGGATTTTCCTGAAACTTTGTATACCCATTTATAATGTACATGGGAAGACGTCTACCGATATTGGACCAAATCGGTTGTCCGGTACCGGAGTAAAACCCAATTTAGTGTCTATTTTAAAAACGCGGTAACTCAAATACGCTTTACCGGATTTTTATGGAATTTGGTATACACATTTATAGTGTTCATGGGAAGAGGTCTACTGATACTGGATGAAATCGGTTCACCTGTTTCGGAGTAATGCTCAATTTGGTGCCTATTTTATGATAATATACGTATTCGAAAGAATTTATATAAAAAAAAAAGCAAATCATTTATCATGACAACATAGTCAATTGTTTTACTGTGATATTTTACGGCTTTGGAAATTAAAATAGAGTTAGCTATGACCAAAAACACTATTGTTTTACATGCGCTTATAACTTACAACTAGACCGTTAAACTGATCCAGGTGCCCGAGATGGTAACGTTTTGGCCTCACGTTATGGAGTTCCATGGTTCAAATCCCGAAACCAGCCAATTTCACTTTCTTTTTCGTATTTTTATGTGAGTGTGCGATTGTGATGCTGGAAGATTTTAATCTGATTAAAAAGAAAACTAGACCTTTGTTCTTCCCTAAGCCCTGCTTAATGAATAAATCTGGAGCTTAACTTGTAAATCAATTAAAAAAACATATTCTGCATATCATAATTGCAGTCATAACTGATTAAAAAAAACATACTGGCACATTTTTACATCAGTTTACCTGATTTTATTATATAAGGCCTAAGTGAAATGAACACAATGAAAAAATATTCTAATTTTATTTTTACTTGCAATTTTCATAGGTCTGAACCACAAACATTTAGAATAAGCTGCCAGTGCAAATTTCTTAAAAATCCTGGAGTCAATTAATAAGGCGGGCGAAACCGCGAGCAACAGCTGTAAAATATTGATAGTTTAACCAAGGAAGTATCGCGGACAATAAAAATCCAAACAAACCATTCCTTCCCTTGAAAAGTTAAATAATTTCTTAAAATTACACTGAATTTATCAAATAAAATTCACATCATATTCATCTGTCAACAAACAGTTGAGAAACAATAGGTATTATGTGTTCACAGTTAGCTTCGGAACTGCATAACCGAATCTGATATCGTTTTCCCAGGGGGCGCTTTCTAATCTTGGAATGTACCCTGAAGCCGGAATTTTAGCTGTTTTTTTTTAATTTTTTTTATTTATTTGTTTAGTTACATTACAACCCGTGTTTCACCAACTGGTATATCACGGGATATTTACAGAATTATACATAATTACTATAACATATAATATGAAAACAGTTTATGTGATGGAGCGGAAGACGTGGTTGATAAAGGTGGTTATCTGTATCGTATTGATATGGTACTTGAGCACAATTGGCAACGGTAGTGACTTTAGAATAGATGGTCTTTCTCTTTCAAACCTGGAGCACTGTGTTAGTAGGTGTATGGCGGTCTGAATGTCTTCCTCACGACAGCTGCATGTTGGTGACTCTGTTTTTTTTTTTTTTTTTTTTCATTTTAAATAGGTAGGATCTGAAGGAGCCGTGATTGGTTAGAAATTGAGTGAGCATATAGTTGGGCCAAAGGGATAGAGAAAGCCTGTGGAAGATGATTTTAGCTGTTTCATTAACTACTAATGGTTTAGTTTATGAATGATTCGCGTGCAAGTGTTAATAAATATAATGCTTTGATAGTTATTATACTCTTAATTTTTAATTTTTAAATTAATTATCGTGGGCGAAGCCGCGGGCACCTCCTAGTACAGTACATTTCCAACATTCTTTAGGAACAGAATCATGTATTAAGAAACAAGTAAATCACATGTCACATAGGTTTTAAATGTAGGACATATGTCATCACACTTTCTCTACACATACTGGATCTCTAATTAATATGCATTTACTTAACGTTAACGGATATATATATTTTTGTACTACATATTTCGCTGTAATTACTAAAGTTGTATTATGAATTTATTGCTTAATTATTGATGTATCGTAAATGTAAAGAACAAATTAGGTTAGGCTCTTTGACCTATTCTTTAGGTTAGTAGCTTAGTACATCAGAAATGGTAAAGTAGTACGATAATAGGCATAGTTGGTTATTTAAATGGTTAATATGAGAAATGTAGTAGTAGTAGTAGTAGTAAATGATTTATTTTGCCTGGCAGAGTTAAGGCCATAAGGCCTTCTCTTCCACTCAACCAGGTTTCAGAAAATATATACAATGTAGGTTTACATAAATAGCAAATTAGTGAATAAGAGACTTATGACTAATACTAAGACTAAGGTTAAGGCTAATCATAATAATAAATTAAATAAGTAAAAAGCATAGGTTTCATAAAAAGCACAGGCTTCATAGAGAGCGTAAGTGTCATAAAAGAAAATAGTAATAATGTTACAAGTAAAGCAAGGAATATGTAAAATTATGTTATAATGGAAATTTAAGTCTAGCTGTAGATACGTTATAAGGAGACTAAGTAATGTTATATACAGTGAAAGATGGAGTGACTACAAAGAGCTAGTTCTGTTCAGTGGGCAATAATTGCTTAATAAGCGCAGATTTGAAAGAGTGTACACTCCGACTACCCCTAATATCTTGTGACAAGGAATTCCAAGAACGGGCTGTGGCTATGGTGAATGAATGAGAGTATGAGGTTGTATGATGACTAGGAATTGATAACAGAGAGTTGTGCTGCGAGCGTGTACCATGATTATGGTAGGAGGATAGAAATGTAAATCGGGGAGCCAAGTAAAGAGGTATGGAAAACTTAAGAATTTGGTATAATAAGCACAGAGAGTGGACCAAACGTCTATTGTGCAAACGAAGCCAAGACAGTTGCTTGAAATATTTTGAGACATGATCGTGGAAACGAATGTTAAAGATAAAACGAACACAAGTATTATGAACACGCTGAAGTTTCTGTGACAATTCAACACTCAGATCTCCATACAAGATGTCGCAGTAGCCGAAATAAGGCATCACTAGGGTCTGTATGAGGGTTTGCTTTATTCTAGTAGGAAGGAAGTTTTTCAGTCGTTTTAGAGCATGCATGATAGAGAAAGCCTTTTTACATATATGCTTGATTTGGGAATTCCAATTCATGTTTGAGTCGAGATAGATACCTAGATTTTTTACTGTTTCTGTGTAAGGGATAATTGTGTTGTTCAGTGTCACTGGTAGCAATGTAGCCTTGTTGATGGATGACACGAGTCTTTGCTGTCCTAATACAATAACTTGGGTTTTGCTTGGGTTAAGTTGTAAGCCAAATTTGTTTGCCCAGTTACCGATTGATTGTAGATCTTCGTTAAGGAATGTTACAGAGTCATTAATTGCATCGGGAGGTGAGTGAATATAGATCTGAAGGTCATCTGCGTACAGGTGGTGTTGGGAGTGTCTTATGTGACTAGATATATCATTTATGAATACGGAGAATAAGAGAGGCCCTAATACAGACCCCTGGGGAACGCCTGCCTTCACACATCGCCACGATGAAGAGCGCTTGTTATCAGTAACACATTGCTGACGGCCGCGAAGGTAGGATTCCATCCACGTGATTGCAGTGTCAGACAGATACAAAGATTTCAACTTTGCAATAAGAATGTCAGTATCGACTGTGTCAAATGCACGGGAAAAGTCAAGAAGGGATAATACAGTCAACTCACGTCTGTCCATGGCCTCACGAGTATCTTCAACGATTTTAAGGAGTGCAGTAGAGGTACTGTGGTAAGTCCTAAAGCCAGACTGGAGTGGATCGAGCAAGTTGTAAGTATGTAAATAGTCAGTAAGTTGTTTGTGAACAATACGTTCTAGTGCTTTAGATAAAGTAGGTAAAATACTAATAGGTCTGTAGTCTGTAGGAGTGCTTGGCCGATTTACTTTAGCAATAGGTCGAACGAGTGCATGTTTCCATTGTTGAGGAAATGTGGATGTAACAAGTGAAGCGTTAAATATGTGAGTTATGGTCGGAAGGATGATATCTATGATTCTGTTTAGCATTCTTATACTTATTCTGTCAATGCCCTGTGAATTAGTTTTTACCCGTTGAAGAGCTTTCTTTACTTGCATGGGAGATACGTGAGAGAAATAGAATTTTTCACGATCTGGTGTAGGTAAGGTTGTCAGTTCAGCAATAGCTTGTCGTTTAGTTGCATTGTCTAAGGTTCTGATAGGCACTGACGTAAAATGCTCGTTCAGTTCGTTGAGAGATAAATTGTCAAAAGAACAGTCAGTTTTTTGTTTACATAGTCCCATTGTACGTAAGTTTTTCCATACGTCACAAGTCGTCATAGTTGGCACAACAAGTTTGTGTCCATGTTGTATTTTAGCATTACGTATCATGTATGCAATTTTGTTATTGTAACATCCATTTAAATTGAAATAGACAACTTGAAACTTGAAGGCTCCTCATTACTACTTTTTAATTTAATTATTTTTTAATATTAATGAGGGTATAAGGTTTACCATTAATGTTTTAATAACAGGACCAGATTAACTGCTAAAATTTTGATTGTGAACATAATGTGCCGTTTTTGGCCGCTGGTCATCCTGCCATACAATATGACAGTATTTACAACCAAGACTGTAGAAAAGTGCATACTTATAGTATTTATACCGATGGATCACGATTTACCAAAGATAATGAAGTACAAGTTTGATGTGCTTATGTTGTATATTGTGACGACAGTGAAGTTTTCTTTAAACTTTTTAAACTATCTCCCCCCTGTTCTGTGTTCCAAGCTGAATTATTTGCTATAAAAGAAGCAGTGCAGTGGTGTACTGAACATATATGTTGTGCGCAAATATTCAGTGACTCTCAAGCTGCTCTTCAATCTATCTCTGATAAATTTAATTTGAATCCTAACTCCAGTCAAATTAGAAACAATATTATAAACCACACAAAACATTTGTGTTTGTGCTGGATACGTGGACACCAGGGAAATGTTGGTAACGAACGTGCGGACACATTAGCTAAATCAGCAGCATCCTCCGGTCTATGTTATTCATATTCCAAGAGCCCCATATCTTACGTTAAAAACAAAATGTTACAATACATCTTTAATTGTTGGAATGACATTTGGATAAAAAGTACAAATGGCGCCTTGACTAAAGAACCTTTCTTCCCTACAGTGCACTTTCGGCTAAATGTTAAAATATTTACACCAAATTTTATTTTAACACAATTTATGACAGGCCATGGAAAATTTGGGAGTTATTTTTTTACGATTTCACATTATTTCAGATAATGGTTATAATTGTAAGTGTCAGGAATCCATACTAACTGTAAAACATGTTTTGTTCGATTGTCCTATGTTCGAAACAAAAAGACTACAGCTAAATTTGCTTTTTGAAGATTGTGACGAAATTTCCATGTGTCAAAAAATTTTCACGAAGCAATGTTATTATGATCGTTTTATGCAGTATCTAACATATATTCACAACCATATGTAATTCATTTTCTGTATATATTGTTGTGTAAGCTATAACCCTAACATGCCTTTTCTGGCAAAATAGGGTTCATAAAGACTTGGAGATACAATAAATAAATAAAATCAGGTAAACTGATGTAACGAAGTGCCAGTATGTTTTTGTTTAATCAGTTATGACTGCAATTATGATATGCAGAATATGTTTTTTTTAAATTGATTTTCAAGTTAAGCTCCAGATTTATTCATTAAGCAGGGCTTACGGAAGAAGAAAGGTCTACCATCTCGGACACCTGGGTCATTTTAACGGTCTAGTTGGATAAGCGCATGTAAATCAATACTTTTTTGTCATAGCTACCTGTATTTTAATTTCCAAGGCCTTATAACATCACAGTAAAACAATAGGCTATGTTGTCAAGATAACTGATTTTCATTTTTTTTATATAAATTCTTTCGAATACGTATATTACCATAAAATAGGCACTAAATTGAGCATTACTCCGAAACAGGTCAACCGATTTTATCCATTATGAATAGACGTCTTCCCATGGACATTATAAATGTGTATACCAAGTTTCATAAAAATCCGGTAAAGCGTATTTGAGTTACCGCGTCTTTAAAATATACACTAAATTGGGTTTTACTCCGGTACCGGTCTACCGATTTGGTCCAATATCAGTAGACGTCTTTCCACGTACATTATAAATGGGTATACAAAATTTCAGGAAAATCCAATAAAGCATATTTGAGTTATCGCGACTTCTTATATATTAACATAAAAACACTAAATTGGGCATTATTCCGGTACTGGCCAACCGATTTGGTCCAATATCAATAAACGTCTTCCCATGGACATTATAAATGCGTATACGAAGTTTCATAAATATCCGATAAAGCGTATTTGAGTTATTGCGCCTTTAAAGTAGACACTAAATTGGGTTTTACTCCGGTACCGGTCAACAGATTAGGTTCAACTTTAATAGGGCACTTCTCATGAACGTCATAAATCGGTATACCAAGTTTCATGGAAATCCGATACAGCGTATTTGTGACTATTTTAACAGATTATGGCGCCTTTCTAATAGAAAGGCGCCATAATCTGTTAAAATAGTCACTAAATTGGGCATTACTCCGGTACCGGTGAACCGATTTGGTTCAATATCAATAGGGTTCTTCCCATGGACATTATAAATGTGTTTTCCAAGTTTCATGAAAATCCTAAAAAGCGTATTTGAGTTATCGTGCGTACAGACACACGGACAGACGGACAGACAGACAGACGGACAGACATTTTTTCGTCCACCACACAATCTCATAAAGTACCATACTGGCACTTAATAAACTGCAAACATTAATAACCTTCACCCAATGTATGAGTCTCACTTTCTCAGACAATATAAAAACCTGAACCGGACTGCAAGGAAAACAACTAAGACAATGATTAGGCTCAAAGTTTATTTATAGTATTTTATTATGTAATTTCACATGGAACGTAATTCTTTTAAACTTCTTTTTCATAATTGTATAAGAAATTTAATACAAACTACTAATCCCATAGGATAAATTATGATTCTTAAGGTTAATTTAAAGGATTCTTTCAGAATAAGTTAAAAAACTGAATTGTGTTTAAAAATGTATTACTTCCTCTACCCGTCTCATATGTAAATCTTAGTATAGATAGAGGAAGTGTTGTGTTTGACACTAAAATTCAATGTCAAGATTTAACATAAATAATTTTTTGGAATTACATTCTGAATCCAAAAATGCATTTTCGAAAGCATATGTGACTGTGTGTCAGTGAAGAGAATATGAAATCGTATAAAAACAAAATTTCGTGAGAATTAGTTTAAGATTCTTCTACTCAACCGTATATAGAACTTATAAAAACTCACTGCTAAAGAGTTCAACATTTTATTTTCTTATAACAGTAGGCCTACTGGGAGTGGTCATTCCACTCTCTACCTGTAAAATTTGGCAAATGTGAAATTTCAGGTGAATTCAAAATTTAAATTTAAGGTTCTAATTTATTCAAATAAGATATAAGATACCGGTACGTAAAACACAGATTCATAAATGAGTATTGCTCGTACTAGTATGTGGGTGTCGTTTAATATTGACTGAATGTAAATACCTTAATAGGCAGATTTTAAGTGCCATATTTTCTCGAATCTTATGCGCATCTTTTTTGTTAATTTACATAATTTAAAACTGGAGATGGCATTAGATTCGATGGCGCATTATATTCGAGTAAATACGATAAATGTTCTTGTAGTTACAAATTGAAAGAGTGTCCACCTTAAACCCTTTCCGCAGCACTTATCTGGGGCCACTTATATATAAAATATAAAACAACACAGAAGATAAAAGCACTGATTAAAAACAAAGTTGTCACAGCATTATAATCTTCTTATTGGTCCCAGATGCGTCCTTCATTATTCGAATATGCATTTTCATGCATGTTGCATCATCTTTAGTCCTTTCTTGCAGAGATACAATAATCACTCTGTCTAATGATATACTCAATACATATCATTAGACAGAGTGACAATATATATCATTAGACAGAGTGACTGTTGTATCTCTGCAAGACAGAACTGAAGATGATGCAACATGCATGGAAATGCATATTCGAATAATGAAGTACGCATCTGGGACCAATAAAGAGATTTTAAAACTGTGACAACTTTGTTTTTAATGAGTGATTGTATCTTCTGTGTTCTTTTATATTTTATATATAAGTGGCCCCAGATAAGTCCTACGACAAGGGTTTAAGGTGGACACTCTCTCAATTTGTAACTATTTTAACCCTATCTGAAAATGAAATCCATTAATAATGTTCTTGTACTTGGAACGGAAGCGCAAAATTATTGCAATTTTCTCGTATTCCAGTTTGAAAATAGTATATTGCAATACTAGTTCCGTAAGCGGTGCATACGGATCGAGAAAAGAGATCCGTTATGCGCTTGCGGAACGAATATTGCATGCTATTTTTTGCACGATGATTATTTATATCAACTTAAATATATTAATTGAGATATTAGCTGAAAATATTATGTATATAAATTATTGGAAATAGATGTTGTATTTTAGAAAGTGATACGCATGTGTTGGTTGTTATGGGGACCGAATATTTGTCCTGTTAAAGTCGCCACAAAAACGGGGAAGCCTTGGTTCCGGTCTTCCATAAAGGCTTGTATTATGATGGTTTTACCTACGGCACTTGTGCTTTGTGTAATTTTTACTGCACGGAGATTTCGTTTGTTTTCATAGCAACCAGACTGCGTGCGGGAATGTCAAGGTACGATCCACGGTAACAATATTCGTAAGTACCACTAATTAGTTACGTCGTGCAAAAACATGCATTTCGTAATTTCAAATGCAATAACTCCCATAGGTCAACCTGTGTATGTCTGTCCTATCATGTGTGTGCTTGAATAAGATGAAAATTACGTTTAGTTCAATAATATGTAAGCTGAATAACATGATGGGTATTTGCAGCCATCGAGAAGGCAAATATGACTGGTTGCATTGCGATCTATTACCGGAGCGAATGCTAGCTTCAGGCGGCCAGTCTATGTAATTTCCTTATGCGAAGCTATAGCCAATACAAACTCTACCAACATCAATTTCTCATTTCATCTGCTATATACAGGGGGCTTTGGAAATGCTGTTTATGTGATTATGATGCGCACGAAGCTTGCGCAGCTTGTATGCTAATTCCTCTTGAAATTCTCTTGGCCAATAGAATAGTTTAACATTTTAAAATAAGCCAATGAGGATCGTATCACACTGATACTAAAATGAACTATATCTCCGTGGCGCTACATCCCTGGAGAGACTTGGCCTATCACCCGACCGCTGCGTCATCTACCACAGGCAGATGGCAGGATTGGGGGGCATGTGGTCAGCATGCCGACACCCACGGTCGTTAATGGTGGTTTTCATGACCGGAGCTGCTACTTCTCTATCAAGTAGCTCCTCAATTGGAATCACGAGGCTGAGTGCACCCCTGCCAGACCTCCCTACCTCAGAAAAATCCGAGGAGGTACCGGGGATCGAACCCGGGCCAACGGATCTGTAGTCAACGACGCTAACGACAAGACCACGCCGGTGGTCTAAAATGAACTATATAATATGTGCATTCATGAACCATAGATTACTGTCTCTATTAGACATTATTGTTATTATTATTATTATTTTATTATTATTATTATTATTATTATTATTATTATTATTATTATTATTATTATTATTTGGCCATGAGGCCAGTAAAACTATACATATTACAAATAATAGAAAGTTTGATAAATCAGAAATTAAAACTAAACATGCTACAGACAATAAAATTTACAAAGATGTAATCTAATTAGTTTGACTATTCCACTAATATGACGCGTGTTTGATATTGACCAATAACGTTTAGCAAATCCTCGGATATAAACCAATCACGGCCGTTTATCTTACAATATTCTTGTAGGAATCGCGAGGATAGCATTTTATCGGGTAAAACCATTGAAATGAATACTAACTGGAATGCCTTCTAAATGAGAGGAAAGTGAGGCTTCTTGTGCGACTAGTCATGTCTGGTCTTGCATGGAAGAAACCAAGTACCTGCACGCGAGAAACCATTAAGTTAGTAGGATCTTCTCGATTTCTTTGACGTTTTTAAAAGTGAAACTTCTTTAGCCGCGGTAGGAGTAAATCGAGAGCTTGCGTTACGCTCAAAATTATCAAGCAATTAGTGTTACGCTCAAAATCGTCACGAAATTAGTAGGGTGTAACGGAACGGACTGCATAGAAAACTATCAACTCAATGATTAGGCTTATCCAAAATTTAAAGAATAAAAAATAAAAAATTAAAACATTGAAAATCCAAGATTTAAAAAATCTAAAAATCCAAAATTTAAAAATTCAAAGATCCAAAATTTAAAAAATCCAAAATTACAAAATAAAAAATTCAAAGATCCTAAAATTCAAAAAATTATAAATCCAAAATTTAAAAATCCAAACATCCAAAATTTAAATAACCAAAGTTAACAAATTTAAAATTGAAAAATTGAAAAAATAAAAAATCCAAAATTGAAAAAATAATAAATCCAAAATTTAAAAATCCAAACATCCAAAATTTAGAAAATCAAAGATAAAAATTTAAAAATCCAAAATTTAAAAATCCAAAATTTAAAAAATAAAAAATCCAAAATTTAAAAAATAATAAATCCAAAATTTAAAAATCCAAACATCAAAAATTTAAAAAATCAAAGATAAAAAATTTAAAAAATTCAAAATTAAAACATTTTAACCCAAAATTTAAAAAATCCAAAAATCTAAGATTTAAAAAATCCAAAAATCCAAGATTTAAAAAATCTATAATTTAAAAATTCAAATCTAAAAATCCAAAATTAAAAAATCGAAATTCCAAAATTTAAAAACCCGAAATTAAAAATTAAAAAATCCAAAAAATAAAAAAATTAAAGATCTAAAATTTGAAAATTCAATATTAAAGAATCCAAAGATCCAAAATAAAAATAAAATTAAAAGATAAAAAATTTAAATAATCCAAATACCAAAATTTAGAAAGTCCAAAAACCCAATATAAAAAAGTTCAACAATCCAAAATTGAAAAAATCCAATAATTCAAAATTGAAAAGAATCCAAAAATTAAAATAACTTTCACTTCTGTCGAGTGGCACGCACAATTTTTTTAAATGTTAGAACTGTTCATCCTTTTCATTCCAAAAAATAAATTAATAAATAACCGAGCAAATTATTTAAATGTTTAATTTTACCCCTATACATATTCCCTGTTGCAACATAGCAGCTTACTGCTTTCAAAATTAGGCCTATTATATTCTTTGTAGGCTGATAGAAGTTTATGCAATTAATTACAACGTGTTTCTCATATCAATATACATGAAAAATAAATTAACGTATTTATTTGTGTATTTTTATAAGTGGTAGATGTTTGGATATTTGCGGGGATACTGTGGTAATTCTTTTCAACCAGTAGATAAATATAAAATGAAAAGGAGGAAATTAAACATTTAAATAATTTTCTCGGCTATTTATTGAGTTATTTTTTGCAATAAAAAGGATGAAAAGGTCTAACATTGTCTTAAAATGTCAATGAAATCGAGAAGGTCCAACTAACTTAATGGTCTTTAGCGTGCAGGTGCTTGGTTTCTTCCATGCAAGACCAGACGCAACTAGTCGCACAGACAGGACACACATTTGGCAGAGACTTTACAATGGTAGCAGTCATTCCAGTTAGTATACAGTTCAATGGGTAAAACACGCTGTTCGTTACTGAACTGTAACAGTATCGGTATGCAGTGATACTAGATTACGTCATCCATTGTCGGCGCTAAATTGAAAACAGAAATGGCAGCCTCAAGTTTGGTAATGCATCTGTTGACGAAATTGACATTATTATAAAGGAAGCTAGGCCACAAAATACCGAAAGAAATAGAAAATGCATATGGATTCAGTTCCAAAAGTTTTGTGAGGAACGTAAGTACGAATTGACTAAAGAAACTGAAATGCAACAGATTGCTCATATATTAAAATTACGTTCTTGAATTAAAATGTGTCTTTGTTTCGTATCTTGATTTTTAGGTTAACTACGGCATTTTATCAATATACATTGGTAGTGGTTCACTACGGTATTTTGTCAATATACGTTGGTAGCATTGATTAGTATTCCATTATGGAGACTGTTCATTTATTTAGTATGCCGTGATCTGACAACTGACAGTATTAATGATTTCATTTTAAACTAACAAGAAGAAAGTAATTATTATTCATGTAATCTATTACATTTTATTCGTGAAATAGTCTTAATAAATCCAACTCGAGGTTACGAGTTTCATAAGATAAATTCGCTCCTGCTGCGCAGTCGCGAATCTATCGATAAACTCGTAACCTCTCGTGGGATTACCTATGATAAATTATACTAAAAAATTAATGACTAATACAATCTATATTCAATTTACTTCTAAATTGTGGTACATTTCGACACTCTTTGATAATGACAAGGCAACGAATTCCAGAAGCGAGGGATTGACACACTAAAAGATGCAGAATATAATGATGAGTTTAGTTTTTTTTTTCAGTTTTTAGTTTACATCTGTATGATGCTTATTAAATTTGTGTATAAACTGTTGTTACTATTATTTTATTGTGTAATTAACAATGCTTACTGTTGTATTAATTTTCTTAGTGTCTAATAAGTTGATTTATTGAAGCATGCAATGAAAAGTAATAAGCCAAGATAACAGTGAAATTCCATTTCCGTTCGAGACACATCCTGTTTTCATTAGTAGGACGTTACAGCAATTTATTTGGAGGGTAAGTAATCTTTCTTGGCCCCATCCAGAGCCGTTTGTTTCCACAAAGTTGTTAATGATGGCTGAGGGTAAACTGACCATCAAGTCATAAAGAAAACAGTTTATAATTACTAGGAAAAGGCATTTAATGACCAGAAAATAGTGAAAAAATGCAAAATAAAAAATGCATTAATGACCTAAAAATTGAGAAAAAATGACACCAAATTTTTAAAAATGGCCAATAAGTTTACCATTATTTTTTATAATTAGTTTTTTTAAAGCAATTTAATAGATGACAATGCTATTACATATGAATTTATAATAGAAAACACTTATTTTTTAGTAAACAAATAGGCTAAGTCAACTTATACTACTTGGACACCCTTAGCGAAAAATAAATTATTTCTGAACTGGCATGCCTGTGAAATATGTGCCATTTAAAAAGAAAGGAAAAAAATACTTATTGCTACAAGACAAACTGCTATGGTGTTTACAATAAATCTGAATAAAAATGAAATATGAACACTTGGCGGAGATTCTCAAATAAAAAAATAAAAAATTGTCTGTTGTCTGAAAGTAATGACTTAAACATGGAAAAGCTCCTCTCTACCTCCACTGAAACATGATCTAGAAATGCCGAAAATGACAAAAGTTTCCAAAAAAGAGCTATCTCTTGAAATGACGAAAAATGCAAAATAAAGCAAAAATGCAAAAACAAAATGCCCTTATTTAATCAATTATTTCATGATACACATTTGTATATATTCGAGCTATCTTTTAATGTTCATATTAAAAAATGCAAAATCACCAAATGCCTTGCCCTAATAATTACATATTTCCAGAGACCGTGGACAAAGCCTATGTGAGAGATATTGACTGTTTGAAACACACTGTCCATTCTCTGTGACGGGCTCTGATTTGTAATGGAGTGTCAAAAGTGCTTTGTGATGACGTTAAAATTCGTTCAAATGTTTCACAACACATGGATGAGTGGAAGGGGGCAAATAAAAATCGAATCTGCAGGAAACGTGGGCTCTCTTTAAAACCCCATGGTCACATAAATTACTCTGCGCCTGCTTTCGCTATTTCTCTAAATCAGTGATCTTCAAACCATCGATCGCGAGCTACTAGTAGCTCGGAGGAACATTTTCGGTAGATCGCGTCAAGAGTTCTCTACTTGTGTTATGGAGAATTTTGATTTTGAAGAAGACAGTGCTGCAGTGGAGTTGGAACTGATTGATTTTCAAAATGATTTATCTTTAAAATCGATTTCTTCAAGCTCTGAAAATATTTGGCCTCTTGTTCATAAAGAAAAATATCCAATTTTGGTCCAGGTTGTTCTCAAAGTGAAGGCAATGTCCAGCTCTACATATCTGTGTGAGGTTTCTTTTTCCAGTGTGAAATTTATTAAAAATAAGTACATAAACCGACTCACTGATGAACACTTTGACAACTGTATTCGAATGGCAGCCACTACCTACTCTCCCAACATTAAAAAACTTGTTGATGACAAAAAAAAGAGTTCCATCCTTCTCATTGAAGTTAACAAGTGTAATAAAAAATCCTGCCCGTACTTTTGTTATTTATTACTAACTACACTTCAATTTTTTTCTTATGTACAGTTTCATTTCAATTTCTTTTTGTTATATACAGTTTAATTACAATTTATTTCATATTTAGGCAATGAACAAATGTAAGTTTTTTTTTAAGTCGGTAGTTCTTTTGGTTGGTAGCTCACAGTAGGACTTTAAAAGGGTTCGGTAGCTCAGAAGCTTCATAAGTTTGGCGACCACTGCTCTAAATGAACCCACAAGCAAACATGTATAATTTTTTTTTCTACGAAAAATACTATTTTCTTTAGAAATAATACAAAGTTCTTTATAAATAACCAACCATCAAAAAGGTCTGGTTACCGGAGACTGCACAAGCAAGCTATTGAATTTAGTAAAGATAAAGATACCTATCAAAAAATCTTATGTGAAACACATAACTTCCTCTACCTCAAATATTTCCTGTTTATAGCATGCGGCTGTATTGCAGCGGTGCGCATTCAGTTGTCTTAGCCTCCTCCGGCTTCGAGGTACAGGTAGGGGAAGAAAAAGCGGACCAACTCTTGCAGCTGAATATAATATAATTTGTATCAGTATTTTATAATAATATTAATTAAGGGGGGACGTTACAGCTTTCGATTAAATTCATTGGTGAGAAATATGTGAATTTCATTTTTTTTTTCCCTCAGCAATGAATTGTTCTGCAGTCTTGCAATCTGATATAGGCCTACTCTTTATTGATTATTTCTACAATTGCACACTATTTTCAAAATTAATGAAACTGTAACAGTTACAGGTAATTATCGTTTCAAAATGGCTGCCACGTTTCATGCACTGAACAGACGTTTCCCTGATAACTTCCACAAATATAGATATTTCTGAGTGATTATTTTTCTATGTGTTTGTTAATATCATGTGAACAACATAATCTAGGATCTTTGAAATATCTTCAGTATAAGTATTTTTTTTTTAAATACATATAATTTATATATCGGCAACTTAGATATTTTAGTCGGTCTGCTTTTTTTTCCCCCTACCTGTCCATTCCATTCTATGTTAAATATGTCGGATCTCTGCGTGGAGTAGATTTGGATGGGCATCACACATAGACAAACGAAAAACAGACAGAAGACAAACATTTCCAAATATAATATGTACCTTGTTTTGCATTTAGTGAAAACGACTTGTTTATTATTCTTATCAATGATATTCCTGCACGTCAAATTCAATTACTAACACTGAAGCAACTGAAGCCCTGCAAACGGAGGAAGCGTTGGGATATAATGTCCGGCAGCTAACATGCTATTTCAATCTAGTGTCTCCCAAGAGAGATGTCTCCACCGGGAATTAAAGCCGGACAATCTGCTTATGACAGCCGAGGGTCTTGGCTGTGTGTGACTTCGAATCGATGGGTTTACGAACATAGTAGGCAGCTGAATACTGCATCCTGTAATAATCCATGCTGAAAGCTGCTTTACAGGCCGGTATAATTAACATTTATACAATGTACAGTAGAACCAGATATCTGCAGTGCATACGCTTGTAACAACTTTTTTGCACGACGTAACTAAGTAGTGGTACTTACGAATATTGTTGCCGTGGATCGTAACTTGACATTCCCATACGCAATCTGGTTGCTATGAAAACAAAAGAAATCTCAGTGCTGTAAAAATTACAAAAAGCACATTATAATACAAATATAACATCTATTTCCAATAATGTATATGCATAATATTTTCAGCTAATATCTCAATTAATATAATTAAATTGATATAAATAATCATCGTGCAAAAAATAGCATGCAATATTATTATTGTGTCTCCAACGAGAAAAAGCCCTACTGTACAAATATATGCTAGGGCTATAGTTTAACAAAATACATACTAAAATATGTTATTGCGAATCAATACAAGAAATATGAAATAATTTTGCCATGAATCTGTAACACTTATCTCTACAAAACCTTGAAAATGTCACTGACAAATTTCTGGAACTGTGTGAAACAACACTGTTTTTTGAACATTTGTGTTAAAGGTGGTTCGAATCTTATGTTGCAAAAATCAAAATGGAGTTCTAAGAGGTGTCTCTGTCGTTCAACCACTGGGAACTCAAATAACAGATGGTTGACTGTTTGATTCTGGTGAAGACAGGAGCATGAAGTATCATTTGAATTATCAATTTTAAAGCGTTTAAAATATGACTTGAATTTGCAATGTTCTGTCATAAATTGAGTCATTATAAAACTCGGTTCGTAATTCTTGGAGTCTAGTCTGTCTTTGGCTGTTGGAAAAAACACTGTCTTTGTCCATTGTCCATTATAACTGTTTGTCCACTGTAGATTCCACTTATTTAGCATATCCTCCTTCAATTTTTTCTTAACATACGAAAGAGGGCATTTTGTATACTCATACCCACTGGATAAATTTGCGGTTGCCTTGGCAAGCTCATCTGCTCTCTCGTTGCCTTCGTTCCCCATATGTCCTTTCACCCAATCTAAGCATATATGTTTTTCATAACTGTAGACTGCTTTTCTTATATCAGCTGCTATTGGATTCATGTTATATTTGTCGTCAATAGCTGCAAGTGCTGATTGAGAATCACTCAGGATGCGAACATTTTGCAAACCGTTGACGCTCCACTCTATGGCTTTCTTCAGCGCAAGGAGTTCCGCTTGAAAAACTGTACATGTGGGTGAGAGTCTATACTGATTAGTGGCTACTTCCGACTCGCCTTCATAGACGACAAAAGCACAACCAACTAATGCAGTCTGATCATCGACAGTGAGGCGGGATCCATCAGTGTATATGAGGATGTCATGTTCGCGCAGACAGTTTCGTCCTGTGCCGTAAGCGCATAACGGATCTCGGAAATTGAAAAAAAAACTCTTTCCTCGATCCGTATGCACCGCTTACGGAACTAGTATCGCAATATACTAATAAGATGAGATTTGGCATCAAGTAATGTTCAAAATATTCCTTCATTCAGTATAATGATGGGTTTATAGTTTAGCGTTAACTTTGGGAATTGTCTTTGTTTCAAGGAATTATTTGGGCCTATAAATAATTATTTAATATTTTCCTCTGTAGAATCAATTTTTAATTTTATTTCTACAATTTACAATATAAAATATATACAAGTGTGATTTGAAACGCCGCCCGAAGAAGCAAAGCTTGTCCTCGGGGACAGTTCAGTTCAATACAAAACATAACTTAGACTAAAATAATGATTTACACTAATTCAAAAAATTGATTTTCAAAACATAGCAAAGAATGAGTTAATGCTATTTACAATAAGGACAGAACATGTTATATTTACAATAATGAAAATGTACGAATAAATACAATAATATATACATTATGTTTTATGTTAAACATAGTTTAAGATAAGACAAAGAGATTATAATATTTATTTTTTAAAGTTTAATGTTTGAAATGTTGTGGTAATGACAGAAGTAGGGAAATAAAAGTAATTACATAAAATGTCTAATTTTAGACTCGAATTATTTGTTGTTTGAGCCAGTTGATTCAGGATGGTTGCTAATAAATTAATTGAATAGTCTTCCTGTGTTATTTACGATATGTATAGTTTTACTGGTGCAGTAGAAGAAAAGGCCTTATGGCCTTAACTTCTCCAGTATAGAGAGAGAAATCATTTATTATAAAAATGAAGCTGCTTGAATACACAAGTTGCCCTAAGACACAGCTTACCAATCAAGCCATGAAGGCCAATGGATAAAAATTCTAACACAATTTTTGTTTTCGTTTTGTGTTAAGTAGACAAGTTAACTTAATCAAACAGTCAGTGCATGTTCCCATTAATATGATGATGTATTATTCCAACGGAGTCGGATATTATAGTTTCTGCGATAATTATCAGGTGGCGCTTATCAATTCCAAGTTGTTGTAGGAAGTCAGCAAAAACTGATAGACGGTACCCTGTGCTCCAAATAGAAGTCCTAATAAATAAATAAATAAATAATAAATAAATTAGAGACCTGGCCAAGTAGGAAGACGTTTGAGCGCTCATGCGCTCTTGGAACCGTGCAATGCGATGCAATGGTAGACTTTTCTTGCACTCACTCTCCCCCTCGCCAGTGCTGGATGTCTTCCTATTTGGACCGCTCTCTACCCGTTACTTTATAGTCAGTATGTCATATCATAAGATGTAATGCTGAACAAGCAATTCCTTCCTCTTTTTTCTGCTCACATACCTTCTATTGATTAAATCACAAAAGAGACTAACGCTAATGCGATCAATTCCCTGCCAATCACTGGTAATAAAATCTTGAGATGGAAGAAATGCGTCTTCAGATAAATGTCTGTTTCCAGCTCGTTTCTGACACACATTGGTGTAATTGGCTGCGGAATGACAAGTTTCTGAGCTTGACAGGAGGCCGTGACGTTAACAGATAAATCTGACAACACAGTTCCAATTTATTGCTATAGATATCTCAATCTTGCTTGTGCAATTTACCTTTTGTCATGAAGGATATCTTGGTCTTTCAACTGTTATTTCTCATATTAACTTACATTTGAACGCTTTGTTCAGCTTGTGGCAAAAGTCGTATAACTTGTATAAAACATATAATAGTAGATAGTAATAAGTAGGGTTCGGATGTTTTTGACATGTCATACTTTTATCCTGATCTTCGTTCTCGCCGTAAACAGAAATTAAAGACAAATTGCACAGTTGCTATCCTAATCGGACCGTTTTTATTTTGCATATAAAGTCTTTTTTTGTCAATTTTGTGGTCTTGGACATATTTTGGGCATATTTGTAATTTAAAGTCATATTTAAGTCATAAATTCGGTAAAATAGCACAATTTTACAGTGTATGTACTACATGGTCGAGTTAAATTTGAAATTTACTTCGTTAATTTAATGTTCAGGCTATGCCAAATGAATAGGTAACTTACAGTTTAATATTAATGCAATTGTTCATATTTTATAAGGACATGCAAGGTGTAAAAAATATTACGAGTATTTGGAGCTGATGAAGCGAGCAAACAGGAGAAAATTCTTTAAAAATAAAAGTTCATTACAGTTAAAACTGTAAAACACCAAAATTGATAAAAAGTTATTATCTGATAGAATTCATTTCATGTAAGAATTTAGTGTCTCTAAACGTTTTAAATTGGAACATTTATTTGCAAAATGTATTTTTATTAGGTCACATTTAGGGTTTTCGGGCCTATTTAGTCTTTTTAAGGGCATGTTTGCAGTCATATTTTCCACCTTTTTAGGTCATACACATCCGATCCCTAGGAATAAGCTTGTAGGTCTGGTCCACATGGAGAGTAGGTCTTGAATAACACATGTTTTACACTGAAAAGAAATCAGATGTGTTTTGGCAATGCTTATTATACTAACTACTTCGGAATAGCATTATCTTTATATAAATACCATTATTGTTGAAGTCTAATGAATGAGGGGAAGGAAAATGATAAATACGAGCCTAGTTCGAGATGCTTGCATACTCAGTACTACCAAACAGCCTACCAGCAAATCCGTCTTTACCGAAAATATACTGTACATAAAATTTGAACGCTTGGTTATACAAGGTGTTAATGAATAACACCGAAATATTTTACCTGTGTATAGATTTGACATAGACAAGCAACTTTTATTATGAGATTTAAGCTCTATGTGTATGCTACAGGGCATTAAAGTCATTACAATTTGATTATCTTAAGTCAATAAGCAAGTCAAGTAGGGTTAAAATTCTCAATAAATTGACTTCATGCCTTCTTAGTGAACGATAAAATCCGAATCTTAATCATTCACCAACAGCTATATCATAATTTAGAGTTTTCATAATCTGCAAAATTTACAGACTATTCACATGACTGGACAACACTGCATTAACTCTTTTATTCATAGCCCCAGTATTAACAACTAAGTTCCTTTGTTTTACATTTTTTCAGATCTTAGAAGTCAGTGGCGGCCTTGCCTTGGAAGATTTTATGCTGTAACAGAAAAAATTGAATCCATAGAGCAAAAATCTCCTAATAAAAGTTGCTTGTCTTTGTCCCCTTTATACACAGGTAAAATATTTCGGTATTATTCATTAACACCCTGTATGTTTGTCCTCTGAGTAAATATGAAAATGACAGAAAAATTGTTTCTACAAACTAGGGTTAGATCTTTCCAGGGTCAGGGATCTTTCGTCAGGGTTAATTTATCCTTTCATGGATGGCTGGATAAAATTTAACCTATCGTAGGATCAATATATGGGACGTTCACAGCTGATTAAAATTCCTGTAAAATAGCATTTTAGAAGTGTTGAGATGATTATGTAATGTTGATTTGGTTTTTCCGTGATAGGATAGACTTATCAGAATTTACATACATAACTTATTTATTACTGAAATTATTATGTAGTGTATATTGTCGGTAATGTCTTTATTTGCCGATAGTGGTAGCACTGTGTATGCAAAACATCGTAAAATACGCTCGTATATGTCATTGTTTTTTCCCCCACACGCATTAGATCTCGATAATAACGGCATTTATATGGAGATGATATTATTCCGAACTAATTGGTATAATATATATTGCCAACATGCATCTAATTATTGGCATTATAAAACATAGGAAGCAATAATTAACACATATGTGTTATTCATAATGTCAGCGAACTAGACAACTCTTCTAGAGGTCAAAATTTCATTCTCTGTAATCCCTTCGTATTTTATACTTTCATAAATAATTTATTTTCCAAATGTATTCAATGTTTCATAGTTAAGAACTGTCAATGGCCCTAAGTTTGTGTTAAATTTGTTACTGAAGGTTGAAGTTTTTTTAAAATGTTGTCAATAATATAGTCGAAATAACGGCGAAATTATTAGAAGCGAAAATCTGATCTGCTTAGAAATACCTTACGAATTAGGTTCTTAAACTTATTAATGTGGATATCCAATGAATGAAATATGAAATACATTTCTGAATAGTGAAATGTAAGATAAATGTTTTAAACCGAGAAGAATATTTCCATATTCAGGTAGGCCAGGAAAACCGAAGTAAAGATTACTATTAGAATTCATAGCATTGATCTTTGATAGAAGGGACCGAAAATGTTTTCTAGCTTCATAAACGGGGTGAAAGAATGAAATACTCTTCAATTTCTTAAGCACTATTTTATCAAACTTTGTATGTGCATATATTACTTTGACGTTTGCTATACACTTTCGTGTCTCTGGCAAATAAAGATCTATTTATCTATCTATCTATCATACAGAAAGAATGCAGAGATATAATTTCATGTCATCGGGACGAAATAGGCCTATATCAGTTATCTGAACGCCGTAAAACGTTCACACAAAGATTGTAGAAATACAGCCATCAAAGTCATAGCAACGATGTTTAACAATACAAAATACGACTGCAGTTATCTGAAGGCAGGCAGCTTTCTTTCGCTCTGTCATTTGAGTTTCGCCCGCATCGCGGCGCATTGTAGCGTGCGTTTGATCTGATTACCATCCTGAATACGAGAAAAATCCCTGCTCTCGATTGTTACTTAGTCATACATATAAAGATACTAGCTTCCATTGTCAAATGTTAAACAACCAGCAATGTGTATAAGATTCTGCATACCCTATTCCTCGTTCATCTCTCTCTTCCATAGGCAAAAATTTCCATATTTTATTCTTCGAATTACATACGGTACGCAGAAGCATATCTTTTTTTCTCTCTACGAAACAATTTCTCTCTATGGTTTTGAGCGAATATTTACTTTTATTATGTTTAATACGAACAGACTGAAATCGATGGTAATGTAGACATGTCACGAAACCTTAAAACAACGTAGAATAAATGAATTTTATTAATTAAAACATTATTTATTAAGTGCCAGAATGGTACTTTATGAGATTGTGCGGGGGACGTGAAAAATGTTTTTCCGTCTGTCTGTCTTTCTATCCGTGTGTCTGTACAAGCGATTACTCAAATACGTTTTATTGGAATTTCATGAAAATTGGTACACGCATTTATAACGTCCATGGAAACAAGTTTATTGATACTGGACCAAATCGGTTGACTGGTACCGGATTAATGCCCAATGTAGTGTCTATTTTATCGTAATACATTAGAAAGATTTTACCAAATTCAAATCAGTTCTCATGGCAACATATTGTTTAACAGTGTTCATATATTGCTTTGGAAATTGCAATACAGTTAGCTTTGACAAATAACACCTCCCGCATATTCCTTCACACATGCTTATCAAACTAGATCTTTGTTCTTCCGTAAGCCTGCTTAATGAATCGATCTGGAGCTCAATACGAAAATCGATTACAAAAATAACTTATTTTCTGCATATCATAATTGCAATTTTGTTTAATCACTGATTAAACAAAAACATTCTAGCACTCTGTTACATCAGTTTACCTGATTTTATTTAGTTATATACAGTGCTTTACTTTGGGGGGGACGTACCCCAAGATTTATTAAATTTTAATTTTGTCAAAAACCAAATTACATTTCCATAACATTTAGGAAATATATTTTGCCGGAATAGTCTTATAAACTACATCTGCATGTAAAAATGGCCCCAAGATTTTCATTATATTTAGTGCCTTTCTTTATGGAAGCTACCATAGTAAAGGTATTTTAAAAATGTTTAATTGTATTTATTTTAGCGTACTGGTCACATAATATTATGCATAAGACTTCATAAAAGACACAGATCTTAAGGTATAACGAATAAAAAAGTTCGTAAAAATTAATGAAAATATTCTTTAAGAAAAATGTTTTAATCTTAGGCATCTATGTCCAATCATTGTAGGTAACATCTACATTAGGAACTCTGGACTAATCTATTTCCATCCTTTACTTTTTAAATTTATAATTTCTCTATATTTTGACGGAATTTACTTCTACAATCAAACCCTAAAATTAATCAAACTATTACTTCATTGATAATTTCCACAACTCGTTTTTCTATCTATTTGTTTACATCATATAAGAGTTTAAGCAATCATTGACTTAACATTAATATAGTTCATTTAAAAATAAAGTTTTAACGTAAAAGAAAATGCATAAAAACATTCATCACAGATTTACTTTTTAAAAAATACTTATACTGTAGATATACTTTCAAAAGATTGTAAATGTATCCCCAGTATAAAATTAATAGCAATCTTTTATTTTAGGTGTATTTATACTCCTTTTAGCTACGAGGCCATATCAGGAGTTATTTCAACTAATATTAATTTAAACGGATATGATACACGATGAAATGGTGAGGATAATTCATGTAAACATCCAATTCGACATTTGAATTTACGACTGGGGAAACCATGAAAAAAAAAACCATGTCAAATTGGCCGACTACAGGATTTGAATCTGAGTCCTCCCGAATGCGAGTCCAAGACGTTACCATCTCGGCCACCTCGCTCGATAATAGCAGTTTTATTCACACAATGGTGGAGGTTAATTGACAGTAACCTTCCCAGCAAGCTAAGAATCCTTTAAGGAAATAGCCATAACCTAGACTCAATGTTTTCAACTACAATCTAGTAACACTAATATTTTCAGCCTGGAGTCACATTTATCCCGCGCGAGTTAACCAGGGTTCATGAAGAATTATGTGACTTCGACCTGGCATAAATTTTATGTTCTCTTGTAACGATGATGTAAGATGACCATATATTTCAGATAAAATAAACAGCACGATAAAAACGAAAAATGGCATTCTTTTAATGCACGTTTATTTATAACTATGACCCTTACAATACATTAGTTTCCTTAACCCTTAACCATGGACATGAGGTCTGTGTATCTGTATCTGGTACCCTATGATCCCCAGGTGGGGCGAAGGGGCCTCCAATGGAGGTTTCATTACCTACACTAATTTTGATATGCTTATTTTCCGAGAGAGGGTAGAGGGACAGGTGGTAAGCCCATCGCCTCGCAACCCCCCTCTGGAAACTAAGTATTTCTTGGACGTGAAAGGGCCGAGAAATTTTGTCCAGAGGCTCTAATTTAGGCTTGGAGTTCTTTTACGTGCCGTAAATCTACGACACGGGACCCCCAGCTTAAAGTCCCTCCCGGAGGACTCCGTGCCCAGGATTTTTACGTCCTGAAAAATCCATCGACCGCGGCCGGGTTTGATCCCGCGCCCTGCGGATCCAGAGGCGGGCACGCTATGAGGTCTGTGTAACTGACGTAAAAAATAAACCGCTGCCACTGTTTGGATATCGTCTTCACAGGTGGGTTATTCAAACTACCTCCCATTCTCTAGGCCCTTTATCACCCCATGGCTATGGGTCACTTACCCATCAGTGTTAGCGGAGCCGTCCTAGAAAACAATTTATTTTTACAGCGGTCTGTGAGACCTCACGTCATGGTTATGTACAGGTAGGGGGTAAAAAAGCGGACCGACTAAAATATATAAGTTGCCGATATGAGCCACTGCTCATGCCTAGCGGCATTCATAGGATAGAAAGGAATGTATTGAAATTTGTTCTAGTGTCGACTGTTGACTTAGCCCATTTCGAAACCCATTAGAAGTAATGTAAGAGGGTCGTAACTTGAGCTATAGCGTCAGAATTATCTCATATTTGGGGAAATCCTTTCCTCATCACCTACAAGAGGCGGTCCACTTTTTTCCCCTACCTGTACCTATCTTTCGGATCTTAAGACTCATTTTTTACTTGAAAAGTTGAGTGCGTCTAACAGTTTGAAGTAAACTAAACAAAATACGGTAAATAGGCCTATTGCCAATAATACCTTCATCATAAACAAGGTGTTGTACTGCAACAAGTGTGTTACAAATTGCGGCACAGACTGTACATCGGTGTACGTGTGATAATCCTAAAATGAGAGTAGCGGGAAGCCAGGTATACAAGAAGAAATGTTGGGTTCTTTCATACAAAAGGATGCCTCCCTTGGGGTAGTGTTAATGAAGATAATAACCTCTAAACAGCCTTGTTCCGTTACATTTACCGTAAGCAGAATTGATTGTGAATGGATGTAAAAGTATTTTCATTCTTTCACGAATTTTCGTTTAGAATCACTTTACACTTTTTCCCTTAAATTTACATGCTAAAATCAAGATGCGTCTTTTGATCCGGAGCGTCTTATAGTCCTAAAAAATACGATAAGTTTTATTTTTTCAGTTGACTAATGTGTGAATAACAATGAGTGAACGGCCGAAATCATCCAAAACTGTTAGGCAGAGAGTTTTAAGACTAGCTGATGACAGTTATGATTAATTAATTCGGTTAAATTGTTTAGTGAATCTTTTGAGAATATGTTTGCAGCACCGCCTGCTACTAACGACTAGAAAACCCGCAATACACAGCCGATAGAGAAAGCTTCAGAATTCCTTGGTTGCTTATCTTTGCAGCACCGCCTGCTAACAGCGACTAGAAAACCCGCATTACACAGCCAGCTGACTGCGGCCTGCCTGCTGATAAATCCCTTACAGGAATTACACACTATTGCTCCTTGTAGTCCATGTTATTTATCCCTGACGTATCTTATCTGTAGATAATTTCATTTAGAATGGTGTAATATAGATAAATTAAATTACGTTGCAAGTTCAAACGAATTCATTATGTGGTTCCTTAATCCTTATCAGCTTACATGTTTGGAAATGAAAGTAATGTAACAAGTAAATATTTGGGTTGCTGCAGAACCAAAGGGGGCTGCAGCCACCACAGCTCTCCCACTGGATCCGCCAATGAAATCAATAGGGTTCTTCCTATGGACGTTTTAAATGTATAGAATAAAAAACTAAACTCCGTGGCGCTACATCCCTGGAGGGACTTGGCCTACCACCAGACCGCTGCGTCATCTACCACAGGCAGATGCCAGGATTGGGGGCATGTGGTCATCATGCCGATACCCACGGCCGTTAATGGTGGTTTCCTTGACCGGGACAAAACATTTGCGAAGAAAGTAATGTTTCTATGAGAAAGCGTTGCCAAGTATGAGCCTTACATTTCGAATCTTATAACCAAACTGAGTTGGCAAAAATAACAATATACAATATTCTTTAAATACAAAACGCGAAGATTGATGTTTTAATAGTAGCATAGATACTTACATACCATGAATCACTTAAATACCATGAATCACCATTTCATCTTGTATCATATCCATTTAAATTAATAAAAGTTGAAATTTACCCCATAATGTACAGCAATAATAGAAAATAATTGGCAATCAATAGTTCCACGGCCTACCCTACTGTATAGACACATATCCTGAACTCCTGATATGGCCTCATAGCTGAAAGAAGTATAAATACAGCTGAATTAAAAAAAATATATTATAAAAATTACACTAGTATTTTTGGCTATTGGCTTGTTTCAATTACAACTTCTAAGAATGTTTAAAATATGAGCATTATAATCTCCTATTGATGTAGACCTATCTGTGTGATCACGAAGTAAAAATATAAATCCGGAAGTTCGTTTTAAAAAGTGAAATGAGGGTGGAAAAGTGATCTGAAGACTTCACTTTAGCGATTACTTATGGAGTTGTCTCTGAACACGAGAAAGGAGGAGGAAATCTTATATAAATCAAGCACTTGTTCACACGTTTGACCTGCAAGAACTTCAACTCTTCAAGATTAATTGCCTCTAACTCTATGAAGTATTCGTTCTATTGAAAAATGAGTTGAAGTTTCTTTAAAAACGCGTTGACAGACGGTAAGTGCATCCATAGACTCACTTATAAAAGATACAAATTATGAACACACTTTTAGAAGGACTTCACTTGACACTGATGACTACAACACTACAGCATACTTCCAATAGTGAAATTTGAAGAGCTCAAAAAATTGTTTTTAGGTAGATTTCGAAGAAAAATCTACCTATTGGGAACGATACCATGTCATGACTTTCGAAAAATTATTTCATTTCTTTTCGTTTATTGCCTCCGTTAGTACGAAACCACCGCCCCTTCAAATTTTTTTGGTATATTTATAGCCTATATATATCTTTATCTTTACACGCTACTGGACGTAATTTTGAAGACATTTGAACCGAATTTTATTATGTTATTTCTAGGCCCAATAGTTCGAACAAGTTCATTACATGATTTCATTTTTTACTTAAATTGAGCTGAATGATTACTTCTTGTCAAGACTTAGAAAATGATATGATTATGATCGATCGGCTGAATGTGGAGAGGCAGGGGTGGGAAGTGGAGTTTATACATTAGAAGTAAACTGGCATTTCCATTAAACCAATTCTCTTTCGAAAGCAATTAGCTGCCGCTATTAACGTTAAAAGCTTAAATGTAACATTCCAAGTCGATAAATTTAAAATTTTAGAATCTAGAGATATGAATCGCAAACTGCCTGAAAACAAAACAGAAAAAAACTATAAAAGATTGTAGTTGCGGAAATAAGATATTGAACAAGAGGGAGACAAAATAAATAAATAAAGAGGTGATGCAAGAGATAGGGATAAAAACTAAAAAAATATTCATAGTTACACAGAAATAGATAACAGTTAATGGTAAACAGGGTCAAGAAAATGAAAATATAGAAAAGTGAATGGAAACGAATATAATAAGAAAAGAGAAACCATAGGAACAGAACAAGGAAACGAAGAAGGGAGAAATAGGATAGACAGAAAGAAAGAAAGAAAGCTGGTGCCACGCAAAAATTGCTAACTAGTTACTACTTTTAGTTCAGTTAATGTGTCGTACTAATTATTTACTTGTTCTTGCATAACATATTTAAGAAGGGCTAGTGGGTGAAACTTCTGTTTTCTACTTTTTTAAAGATGTGCTTTATTTTTGGTATGACTTACATAATCGTGGTGTAAAGAAGTTATTAGTTTTTTGAGAGTTATTCAAAAACTGATATTGAAAAATTTGCACATTTCAAAATGAAACCTCTCACACAAATTTTCAGTATAATGTCTATATTCTTTAAATAGGACCAATGACATATTTAGAAAAATATCACGCATCGGTTTTACCGCATCTTTTACTACAAATGGAGACAAAATTAATATTCAATGCATGTCTCAAATTTAATAAAAGTATCGTGGTCACCAGACCGCCTGCGTGGTCTCGTGGATAGCGTCGCTGGTCACGGATCCATAGGCCCGGGTTTGATCCCCGTACCATCTCGGATTATTCTGAGGTCTGGAACCGGATGCACTCAGCTTCAAGATACAAACTGAGGAGCTACTTGATAGAAAAGTAGCAGCTCCGGTCGTGGGTGTTGTCATTCTGACCACATTCCCCCCAATCCTGCCGTCTGCCTATGGCAGATGATGCAGCGGTCGGGTCCTCATTTTACGGTTGTGACTAGTGC
Source organism: Ectobius pallidus (assembly GCA_964059195.1). Taxonomy (NCBI): domain Eukaryota; kingdom Metazoa; phylum Arthropoda; class Insecta; order Blattodea; family Ectobiidae; genus Ectobius; species Ectobius pallidus. The sequence goes on along the minus strand of CAXKWD010000004.1, from coordinate 27,868,220 downwards.
CATGATGTACAGGCTGTGCTAAAATTTGTAACCGTCTTATTATCTACAACACCTTGGGTATAACTATGGTATGAAGTATGGAATCATATTCTGGGGTAACTCGACCCATAGGGATAAAATATTTAAGCTACAAAAGCAAGCAATTAGAATAATGTGTGGAAAGAAAAGGAGAGAATCATGCAAACCGCTCTTTGAAAAATTAAAAGTCCTCACTCTCACAGGGGAGTATATATACTCTGTTATGTGTTATATGGTAGATAATATTGAGAGATTCCAAACTAATAGCAGTGTTCATGAACATATTACTAGAAACAGGAATGATTTACATAGACCGGTTAATGCATTAAAACTTTTTCAGAATGGCGCTTATTACTCCGCAATACAGATATAGGCCTACAATAAGCTTCCAAACAACATTAAATTATTATGTATTCAAAGAAAAAGCAAATCCTTCTAAGGATCTCTCAAGAAATTTTTAATGACTCACACCTTCTACAATATGGATGAGTATTTCCAGTCTGAATAAGTTTATAGTGTAGTATATTATATATCATTATTTATTACTTGCTTGTATATTGTAATCTGACGTGTTCTATATCCTTGAGTCCCACTCAACACAGGATCTACAGAACGAGATAACTACATCTACATCTACATCTACATTCCGGCAATATTTACCACAATTTTAATTTTTTTAGTGTACTTCGGACCATTAGACGCACCCAACATTTAAGGGTCTGTTTTGAAGGTAAAAAAGTGCGTCTTATGGTCCGTAAAATACGGTATATGTAATGGCAACTAAAATCCTTGGTTTAGCTATTGCTTTCAAATTTCAAGTTTCTTGCCCTACTATAGTATAGTCTAGGCTATATCTTGTCTTCTTTGCAACAATCCTTTACTCCCTTTTAGAAATTCATTGTAATCAAACTTCAGGATCAGTCTACGTTTAAAAAAAAAAATCAGCCAACCGAAAGTTTTCCACCAACACGTTCACGAACACAATAAAACTCAAGCAGAGAATTTGTTCACGTTCCGAGCAAACAGATATAAATGGTAGCGACGTGACATTAACTGCTGATAAATCAAGAGAAAAGTGACAAAAGACTATCACAGTCACCGTTTCCAGTTAATTCCCGTCAGAGAGAAACAAATGACTGCAGGGAATCCAACAAAGCATGACACATGAGTTGGACAAACCGCTTGTTTTTGCAACTCAGGTAAAGAGGTCAGGACAGTAAATACTGAATCCACTATTTTATTACATCTTCAAGTCCTCCTTTGTATCAAATACAAGTTTTCTGGGCTTTATTAACGACATTTTCACCAACTGATGTATAGTTTTAGATCTCACTAATTCGGTTTGGTCGCATTCCACGTAAGATTCACAGAACAGTATAACGGATTTTAAGATAATTTGGTTACCACTGAACGTTCTACAAATCTCTATATATATATAAAAGGCTTTGTCCTGACTGACTGAATGACTGAATGACAGGAATCAACGTACAGCTTAAACTATAACAGGTAGAGACTTGGAATTTTGACAGTACCTTCGCTTCATAATGTAGGTGCTCACTAAGAAAGGATTTTGAAAAATTCTGATTCTAAATGCCAAAAATTAAATGTTTTTTAGAATACTTAACCCCTTTTTACATAGAATTATCCATTCCAAATCACAGAATATATTGTTGCCAAATTTTATATGATGGGCTTGGAAAAAACAATTGAAATGCACTTTTGACAAATAAGAGAAGTTATCAAAATAATTCATGTTATAAATAAATATTACAGAATGAAATCCACTAAAATAATGGAATCACATAACTTTCTCTACCCTGGACATAGAGAAAACAAAACGAGGTATGGTAATGTGTATATTATTATATTATATCGCAGGTTTTTGGAGAGAAAAGTATGAAAGTGATAATGCTTTCTGTTTAATTTCATCTCCAAAACGGCTTTATGGTAACATAAGAGTGGGAAATTTCCCGCCTCGATATTACAATTTAATGTTACAGGAATTTCTGTTTCTTCTTATTTAAACCTCTACCAGGCTTGCTGTGCACTGTACAAGCGATGGGATGCAAAATTCTAGATCCTCTATGAGCCATAAAAAATTATATCAAGCGTTTTCTGAGGGAATAGTTTGAGTGTAATAAGTCGTTCTTCCTATTTCAAATTATAAATGCCTATATAAGGACCTTGAATTTAAAATTGAAAATCCTTCATAAGCTAATTTCCAATTACAAAATACAAAACCCGGGCGACGCCGGGTCTTTTAAGCTAGTGGCATATAACGGCTTTTATTATGATACGAATTTCATAATTTTCATACGAGTATCTAAATAACCATTATAGGCAAGCAGCTGCTTACGACTGCTTTTTATTCGATCATAATTAAAAGTTTCAGTTTTGAGTTTTTAGAATCATCAAACAAATGAAAATGGCTGACCTCGGCTATCAGCTGTTAGTAAGTTCTCGTAGTTCTTGTCTTCTGCGAAAGATGGCTTTTGATGACGTGCAGTCAAGACGAAGTTTTACAACACGAAATGAATTCAATTTATCATCATATTAAAATTAATACGAACAAAATTTATTTTATTTTAAATACAAGTTGTTCTTTGCGCAGTTTCATTTGCTGCTCTCAAGGTTTCAAGATCGTTCCATGTTTGACAATAATCGATAACACACCAGTGTTTGAATGAAAATTCTTACTTTAATTGATGTCATTAAGGTATTACGTCGCATAGAGTAAGCGTACTATAGTAAGGTCGAACAAAATAGAATTTTAAGGTATTTAAATTATGGAACGTTTAGATGCAGGATCCATAAAATTTCGTGGAAGCTCATTAAAATTAGTTCTAGTTCAACTGAAATGACAATTTACTTACAAGATAAGGAATCTGTAAGAAGTTGTTGAAGATTCGAGGAGGAGCAAAGCTATCTGATGATTTGTCGTATCAGCAATTAGATAACGCTATCAAAAGATAAGTCATCTGAGACATTTCAACAATACATTCGTGTGCAGGACATGGATCGATTCAGAAGGGTATGTTATGTTTATTATTATTGTTATTATTATGAAAGACAGAAAAAAGGAAGAAAGGAAGAACTGCCAAAGGAATAAAAAGACTCTTTTATTATACCGATCCGTGAATAGGGAGATAGGGCCGAATGTAATAACTAAAGAGGAATTTCTCTCTTATCAACATCATACAAAATGTTGTCTAATATACTCTATTATGATTAATCCAATATGTGGACCTAACCATTGGAGATCAGCAATGTGGATTTAGGCGAAATAGATCTACCATTGATCAAATAAATTGTATTAACCAAATCTCGGAGAAAAAGTGGGAATATAATAAGTATGTTTACCAGCTATGGATAGATTTTTAAAATCATATGATTCAGTTAGACGAAACAAATTGTACAATATCCTTACTCAGTTCTGGAGATTTGCATTTTAGTGAGGATGATCAAAATGTGTCTAAATGAAACCTACAGCACGGTCAGAGTAAGGAAATTCATATCAGAAAGGTTTACCATTAAAAGAGGCTCGAAGCAAGGAGATGCACTTTAGCCTTTAATTTTTTTAATTTCACTTTGGAATATGCCATTATGAAAGTTCAGGAAAACAAGGTAGGCCTAGAATTCAATGGCAATCAGCCGACTTTACCTTATGCAGAAGACGTTTGAGTTTTGGGCGATGACATAAATAGAATCAAGAGAAATGCAGAAAGTCTTTTCGACTCTTGCATAATTATAGATTAAATGTCGACCGAAATCAGGAAATGCTTGTGTTTATGCAGTTCAGAAACTTTTATCTTCTCGTCTTCTGGTCAGAAATCTAAAAATAAACATTTATAAGACAATTATTCTGTAGGTTGTATAATATGGATGTGAGACATGATCGCTTACTCTTCAGGGAGAACATAATCTGAGAGTATTCGAAAACAGGGTGCAAGGAAAATATTTGGGCCTAAGACAGATGAAAATCGGGATCGGAGAAAACTGCACAATGACGAACTTCATAACCTGTACTCTTCACCGATTATAGTAATGGTAAATAAGTAAATCATGGAGGATAAAAATGGGCTGGACATGTTGCGCGCACTGAGGAAATACTGTCTCATAAATATTGGCAGGGAGACGTGAAGGAAAAATACCACTTGGAAGACCTAGATGTAAGTGGAGGACAATACTAGGATAGATTTAAAGGAAGTAGGATTTGTGAGGAAAGGTTGGATAGAGTTACCACAGAATAGGGTTGAATGGTGGGCTCATGTAAGCGCGGCAATAAAACTCCGGGTTCCATAAAATAGATAATATTCCTTTAGTTTTCTTGCTTAGGAATTGCTTATTGCCGTTGAGTGGGTAATAATTATAATAATAATTATTTTTATTTTTATTGTTATTATTATTAGAACTACAAAAATATGTAAAATCTGTAAAAAATATGTAAAAGTTTGTGATTTTAGCACAGATAAAAGTTGGAGGAAAAACAGGATATTCAATCGATAACAAAGAAAACATTATCTTGTTGCATTAAAGATGGCCTTGGTGTCACTTGTCAAAATACTGGTCTTAATCCAGGAAATATGATAAGATTAAGTACACCGGCTTCATAATTTGCTCGGCTTCAGATTCCTGTTTTATCAGATTTATGTTTTATAAGTAACATTCCCCCTAGTTGGGCAGAATTTTTGCTCTCCGAATTAAGTTGTGACTACAAATCTCGAAATATAGCACCTTCATTACTCTAATAATTTTTTTTTTTTGCTATAGTTATACCCCTTTTAGCTACGAGACCATATTAGGCGTTCGGAATCTGTGTCTACACAATAGGGTAGGCCCTGGAATTATTTATTGTTATTTCTAACCTTCTTCCTTTCTTTCCAATTTCAAATCACTGAGCAATCGTACTAGCCGACATATAATTTGAAAATCTTAATATTAAATTTATAATTTGAAAAATACATTAAACCAATTTATTACGAGAAAAAATTTAATATAACAATATTTAACTTAATTAATCATGAGAAAATCTAAATACAATATAAAATAAACAAATTATGTAACTTAAATAAATACTTTTCCCCTTTATTTTTATACCTGAGACCTGTTAATTTCCCCAGAATATGAGCCATTTCACGAACGATCATGGAGATCATGCAGATCCCACCATTACATTATCTAATAACTTATTAAATGAATTAGCTTAATAGACCATAAGATGGCACGCAAAATATACTACATAGTATACATTAACATTTAACATAACCTACCTCCTAAATTAATTAACTTAATAAACTAATCACTATACTGTTAAATTGTTTTGCCCTGTCCTTGTCTACATTTAGAAGTGTTTTTTACACATATTTCGGTGGGACAGACTTTATGGTAACTTCACAAAGCTTACAAGAGAATGGGTTGTCTTCTGAGAGCAAGCATGCGGGGTTATTGACGGTCACTGTACAGTTCTATAGCACAACTTATAATTGTTAAAACATTTTGTTTATATAAGCATTAAAGTACTTGTATGACTTACTTAGGATTGATTAGTATATTGATTAGTGGTTTACACAGGGTGGAGTCAATGGAGGTTAGATACAGTTCTATTCAGAATATCCAGTTTAATAAATATCCGTTTCCATTACAGCCGGCAGACCCTAAGAAAGAGTTCCTAGACGCTTGTAATAAACGCTGTGGAGAGGAAAATGAAGAGATCTCCAAGTTGACGTCACTGGAGACGCTCCTGTCCAAGAACAAGGAACTGCTCTGGGAAGTTGAGGAGGAAACAAGAAAAGGAGCTCTACACCATGCAGCAGAGCGGGGAAACCACGTGCTCCTGGAGTTTCTGCTGGAAAAGTACGGGGTAAAGCTGGCCGACAGGGGTAGCAGAAGGAAGGTTATCGTGGGGGACGAAAATGATGTAAACGCTGTCAGTTCTAAAGTCCATGATCATAGAGTGGACATACACAGGTAATTTTACTTAGGCTAAATACCTATGATTTTTCATTCCACCTTCTCTATAATGGTTTGCGCATAATATCTATGGGGGTTAGGATTAATTTTTGTGTGTCAAAATGACAACATCTTTTTTAGATTTATGTAAGGGTAATTAAATCGCGAAGGATAAAATGGGCTGGACATGTTGCACGCATGGGGGAGGAAAGACATATCTCAAAAGTATTGACTGGGAAACCCGAAGGGAAAAGACCACGTGAAGACATAGACGTAGGTGGGAGGGCAATATTAGGATTGATTTAAGGGAAGTAGGATTTGCGAGGGATGATTGGATGGAGTTAACACAGAATATGGTTGAATGGCGGGCTCTGATAAGCACGGCAATGAACCTTCGGGTTCAGAAGACATTACCTTATTTCATAATATCAGGTCTCCCCTAGGTAGACACAAATGTGAAATAGTACCTACATGTTAACCCTTTGTGTGCTGGAAACAGTAGTTTACCTTAAGTTTGAGATAAAACTATATAAAAGTAATTTAAAGAAAAGTCTAAATGTCATGCAAAATTCAGAATAAAATGCCAAGATATAAAATTGTACTAGCCGTTTTCTTTGCAGTCAGGCAAGAGTTTGTTATTATTTTATACATGTAACATTCTCTCACTCGAGGGCTGCCAATCGACAAAGTATGAATTAGTTAAAATTGGATAGTACAAATATTTTTGTAACATACAGAAAAATGAAAAAAATTAATACAACAAAGGTACAGAATACTTTTGTATTACTACATTTTGCTCTATGTGCTTTGTAATTTTTATATTCTGTTTGTTCAGTTAAACCCTTCATTAAACTAATTATTGATAGCTTCATATTAATGACATAGAAAAAATTCAGAAGAGTTTTCTTCGGTATATGTATTTTAAAAAATATGATAGATCTGCTTTAATTGATAGAATTTCTTATAATACTTTATTAAATGAATTTAAATTTGTTACTTTAATTGGTAGAAGGTTGGTAGCGCAACAGTTATTCTTATATAAAATTATCAATGGTAAAATTGATAGTAATGAACTTTTAAAACGTATTAAATTTAATGTAGTGCAATTAAATTTAAGGAATAGGGAATTGTTATATATTCCTGTCATTAAATCAAAAATATTAGAATGTTCATCTTTCATCCAAATGTGTAAACCATATAATTCTCTATCACTTCAAAATGCTCTTCTGGATTTTGACTTGTCAGTGAATCAGTACATAGGACTTCTTCATAAACTGTTATATGTTCCATATGATTTGGCTTAATTTTTAGATTGTCTTGTTAAATTAATTGTAGTTATTGTAAATCATTTATGTATTTTCTTCTTTATCCTCACACATTCATTCATTTATTGTATTGTATTTTTACATTGTACAACACGTATTGGCGAAACTACGCCAACTGTAATTGGGATTTATTCCTGTAGTTGGCAGAATAAAATAAATAAATATTAAGTAACAAATAACTGGTTTCTTAAAATTGTCACCGATCGCGATCCTCTAATTGCAGCGACTGCGATGACGTAAAGCAGCTCTCTGCCCAGTCCGCAAGAAACCCAAAATTGATGCCAATTTCCGGCGACTGTGCCTCTCGCCCCTACCATTAGGCCACTGACAGAGATCTCATTAAGGCCATAAGCATTTGTTTATCTTGAACGGTAATCTCATAAATGGCTTTCTTCTCTGCATCAGCCTCCTCAGGCTTGAACGCAATTATGTCAATGTGTCTAGTATTGCCGTTGGTAGCCAGATCATGAACATTTTCATATACGAGGGACGTCCACAAAGTAAGTTTCCATGGAGCCGTTTACAGGAACAAAACACAATTTCGTGGAAATATTTATTGCAACAGATACAGCCAGTATTCAGCTATATTTCAACAGATCCGCCACCGGAATTGAGACATCTATCATACCGTAGGATCAACTTTTGAAGGATAGAAGTCTGCCGGCTGGGATTCTCTCAAGATAATTCACTGGGTCGTACCCTTTTGCGTCCCAAAGCGAGTGGTCGCGTCATCAAAACAACCCTCGTGCGTCCCGTACAATTTGACGTAAACAACCCTCGTGCGTCCCGTCTTGAACAAGATCGATACATCAACAACAACTGTAAATCCCATTCAAAATTCAATAGAATGTTTATCACTCGCACCCACACCTATTCCAGTTAATTGAAACCTTGAAGAATATACAAACAGAAACATATATATTTACACAAGCTCAACAACCGTTGCCAATGCCAAGAAAAAAGAAAAAGAGGCCTTCTTGGTAGAAAAAATGGTTGAATATAGAACTGAAGCACTCAGCAGACTGGAATGTGTGCGAACAGTATCATTTAAGTTCTTACCAACCACAAGAAAGTAAACTGATAGCCAAAAAACTAAGAGTAACTTCATTCTCCGCTTCAATTTTATTTAATATTGACAGTAATGCAAGGATTAAAATTGTTGGGGTGTGTAGCAGTTCGCGGTTCACCCTGAGTAATGCTAAACGAACTGCATGGTACCAATTATTAATGTTACCTGTATTCCACGGGACGCATTTTGGTCATTGCTCTAGAGAGACCCGGGACGCAAACGGGTCGTTGGATCTGAGGACGCAAAAGTCCTAGTTTAGTGGTTTTGGGACGCAAAAGTCCAGATCCCAATTCACTTGAGCAACGAACTTAACTTCAATGCTAAAAAATCTATCGGTAAAATCCAGGGGCTTACCTGTGATTAGAATTAATAAATATGCGAAGCAAATATATTTTTTAATCAGCCAAAATTATATTGTGGTGTTTCGTACAAAAATAATAGGCCTACTCAAAATAATGTAAATGTAACTGTTAAAACCGCAACGTATTGCTGTAGGCCTACAGCTAACCGGGAGCCATAAGTTGTTAAAAATGATCGGAACTCCTTCAGAATATAGTAGTCAGCAGACAGAGAGGAATGCTCAGCCAGTAGCGACCGTGGCCCTCCAAGCCGCGGAGGAACGACTTGTGCAAGGGTAAAATTTCCGGTCGCAAAGAGATTCATTGTGAGACATAATAAACCCCGCGCTATTCAGTATATTGCTCCTAAACTAATATAACTGATCCTAACCTAACATAACCTGTCACTATCCTAGAATTTAGCTGTCACTACTTGCCTTAACGTAGAAACTTTTTTACCCTTCCACATCTTTCATAAAACATAGTTACAACCGTCGTTTATCTTCCGAATTCAATCGGCATGTAGTCATGATTGTAATATTGGCGAAATTGTAGACTTGGTCCCACTCGGTACCGCCCGGCTGAGACGTCGGTCACCTTATTCTCAAGCTTAGCGAAATAATCCTGCAATCATTAACCTGAATTATAAATTTAAGCATGGATCATTCGAGTGGTGTATTAGAGAAAAAATCTGTCAAAATTGGAAAAAAAAAATCATTATGTAACGTCTATTAAAGACAATAAACCAACTTTCACGTACCGGTAGCTTGCTGTTGAATCACCATACCTCCGTATTACAGTTTCCTTTTCAATTGGCATTGCAGCGACATCTGCGACAAACATGGTTGTACACCGCTGCATTATGCCGCCATGACTCTGTGCGACCAAGTTGACGAGAAGCGCTACGTCAAGTGCGTCAAAGTGCTGACGGAAGTCATGGAGATCAACCGACCAGACAATGACGGCTACACGGCTGTCACATACGCCGTCACCAAGCGACATAAGGAGAGATTACTCGCTATGCTGGAGTCTAACTACGGCAAATGTATTAACCTCGACATTTCCACGGCAGACGGGGGACTCACTGCTAGGACTGCCATCACGAAGTTCTACCCGGAGATGACAGAGAGGCTACATGAAGCTCCTGCATTTTCACTGGTAAGTAAACGATTCAACAGTACTGGTGTTTCCCAACAAGAACAACTTCTAGTCTTTTGTGTAAGGTGGGAGGCGACAAAGGGATGCAGGGAGTAGGGTTTCGTTACGACGATCTTAATTAAAAGCAGCGCACATTAAAACACAAGAAATTAACTCAATTCATAATGATTTGAATATAAACATGTACAGAAATGTGTGTTAATTGTGCATTATGAATTGCTGCAATTGGTGCTTTCGAGGCTTGAATATTGTTCCGAGTATGATATTAATAGGTATCAGATGTGAGTTGTTGGGATAACAATAATATTTTAAAGAAAGGAAGTATTTGAACATAATTCATTAAGATACTGATACGTCACAATAATATACGTTAATCTTAGCCTGGGCTAAATCCAAGAGAAAGGTGAATACTAGAGAAGCTTACTAATACTGTATAGGCGTAATCTAGTAATAATTTTCCAAAAGGGGTTAGGTATATCATGGTATAATATAAATGTTATAAACAATATTCATATTAACATATTCTTCTCATTATAGAACACACCAGAGAACATAGTCCTTGCATCTCTGCTGGAAGGAGAGACGTCGCTAAAGAAATTCAAAGAACAACTACTACAATTGCCTGACAAAAATCATGTCTACGGGGAGCCTTATCATGCATCTCTTATAGAAATAGCTTGCTCTCTCTTGGACAAACATCGGTTTGTTGAAATACTACTCCCATGGATTGAAGACCCTAATCTGGTTAACAAAATCACAAGAAAGCCTCTGCTACACTACGCGGTGGAGAATGCCAAAAAGGAAACTTTGGATGCACTCCTCAGCCATAACAAAATTGATGTTGGCCAACGAGATGCATCTGGATGTACAGCGCTTCATCATGCAGCCAGGCAACAAGTGGCTGGACCAGGAAACATCGGAAAACTACAAGCTTGCATCGACAAGCTCCTTGGATACTCCAACGCAGACCCAGAAAAGAAAGCTAGAGAGAAAAAAACATTCACTGTTTTCATCAACTTCGCCAGAACGCTTAGACCACCGGAATCTTGGAAAATGAAGTATCTGGATGTCAATTGCACGGACGATACGATGAATACACCTTTACATCTTGCAGCATCGTTCGGTCACGATGAAACGATACGTACTCTGTTGAAAAATGACGCTGATTTACTCGCCAAAAATGACAAAAACGAATATTGTCTCACGGCTTTGGATGCTGATATGCTAAGAAACTTTCTAGATGAACAAATTGAAGGTGCTAATACGTCTACAGAAGATAAGAATTTCCATTTGGTTTACAACTATCGTTTCCTTAGCATAAACGCTGAGTCCAAAGATAATAAAGAATCGTCTGGAATGAAAGCTTTGCTGCTGATTTCAGAGAGGCCAGAAATGAGGGAGTTACTCAAACATCCAGTGCTACATAGTTATCTTCATCTACGGTGGGAGAAAGTGAGACATTTCTTCTATATTAACGTCGTTTTCACTGTAGTGTATGTTCTACTGCTCTCTAGCTATGTACTTCTAGTGTATGACAGAAGCAATAAGCCACCCGACTCCTTCCAACAATACGTACTTAATAATAAGTACACCATTGCATACATTTTATGGTGTTTTTATATAATAATGTCAGCAAGGGAAGTACTTCAGTTTCTTTCAAAACCTTTTAGTTACTTTAAAAATCTTGAAAACTATATAGAAATAGCATTAATTGTACTGACAGGATCAGTGATATTTTCCTGGGAGTTTGATGCTTATTTGGCTAATAATATTGCACCACTCATCATCCTATTATCTTGGACAGAACTTGTTTTGGTCACTGGAAGAATGCCGCTTCTGTCACCACAGCTGGAAATGTTGAAGAAGGTCACTAAAACATTCCTCGAGTACATGCCTTGGTACACTCTAGTCATCCTAGCATTCAGCCTCAGCTTCTATTCACTTTTCAGGGACGTAGATGACGAAGAAAATCTCTTTATGAGTCCCTTCACGGGATTCTTCAAGACAGTCCTTATGATGACGGGAGAGTACAATATGAACCGGAAGATGTATGATGACGTACCCACCCTCAGCCACCTTGTATTCATTGTGTTCATATTTCTCGTTGCCATAGTGATACTCAACCTGTTGAGTGGTCTTGCTGTAGGCGATACAAGTCACATACGTCAAATGGCAGACGTCTTGAGTTTGGTGTATAGAGTAAAATTAGTTGTCTATATGGAGCAGTTTGCCGCTTTATTGTGCTACAATTTAAAACCACATAAAGAGTTGCAGGCGTATCCTCATAGGATGAACATAAGTGATGTAGTGACATTCGGAACATATCAGCGTATAGCACAGGAAGCTATGGATATAGTAGCCGCCAAGCGCAAATCGGCCCGCAAGAGGACTGCTTGGGGGAAATATTTCAAGAGAATAGGAGATACGCATGGTAGGATGGATGAGCATGTTAGTCAGCTCTTGGAATCGCAAGAAAGAAAAATGAGAAATATAGAGACAATAGTCAGTGACTTGAGTGAGAAATCGGAACGTGTTATGGAACAGCAAGAGAAACGGCTTAAAATCCTTGAGGACATGATGAAACAGCTCATTGCTCTAAACGGAGGTGTACCCAGAGTCCATACTAAATAGTGAAATATCTATCAATGACTTAAGTATAATTAAAATATATTTTTGTAAGAAAATTCTTTTTTTAAACTTATTCACTAAACTCACTAAAAGGATAGTTTATCCTGGGACTAGCCCTATCTCCTTAACATTACAGTTTTAATTTTTACTCTACGATGTGTCTTTAGGTGCGAAGTTAGATTATACAGTATAAGAATATAGCCTGTAGGCCTAATTTCCATACCTTAAAACACGTAATTCATGATAATAACATATAACTGACGGCTATCTTATGTGGGTAAACAGGTTCACTAACACGACAAATCTCGCAGGAGATATAATATGGCACATTGTTTAAAAACGGGAATTCGGTATGCCCTTCTAAACTAATACCATTGGTCATATCCTAACCTAACCCAATTGGCACTAAAATAGAATCTACTTGCCACTGCTTATCTTAATGCAAGAAGAACAGTTGCTATTATGCTTTGCAGTTGATATCCTTTTTCGGTCAGAACCATAATATGGCTGGCTTGTTTTATGCGTAATAAAAATGAATTGATTGAATTGGGTAAAAATACAAGATCAAGTTCTAAAAACTACTAGTTTCACACCTTAATCAATTCCTTTAACAATAGTAAGTACATTTAATAAAGTGTTCAGTTCCAGAAAAGAAAATTGCAATGTTAAGGAGATAGTGCTCTCACAGTTTATCCTTTATTTATTTGTTCTTCCTATAACTACAGATTGCATTCGAAAGTGAATTAAAAAACAAGACAAGAAATAACGATCATTCTAAAATGTTATTAAAATTAAGAATTAAGTAGTCCAAATTTTTAAAATTTAAACTTATTACTAGGGACCGGATTTTTAGGTTTTTAAAAACACTGTTTTAGGTTTTCCATTAGGTGAAATAGTTTTTTTAGGTTTTTTGTCCAAAATATCGTTTTTGGGTAGAATAATTGGTTTAATGAATTTGAATGTGCTACATAGGATTCAATACATAATACTTGTAAAGTTTAACTGAACAAAATTGAATTAAATTTGTGTAAACTTGCTTTAGGACAATATTAAAGAATTGAAGAAAGAAAGCATAAACAATCAAAAGCAGTAGTGAAAATAAGATTGCCTCACATATCCTGGTTACAGTATATCACTAAATATCTTTCAAGATTCTCAACTGTGAAGTTCTTCCTGTTATCTCTTAGATTGAAGGCAGAAAATGTCCTTGCAACCTCACCATGACGTCAACAATGGTTGTTCGTACGAATATTTTAAAAGGAATACGCCGGTACTCTTACACTTCCTCTCTTGATACTGTCATCCTAGACGACATTGGGTTGAACGAAACGCTGGTGGTATTAATTTCAACCCGACAAAAATTGTCTCTCCGCAAATATAGATTTCTCAACTGACAAACAAAAATGACAAAAAAAGTAGCCTAAATTAGATAGTTTAGGTTTTTTATCCCGTTTAGGTACATTTAGGTTTTTATACCCCATTTAGGTATTTTTAGGTGCCACAGAATTAATGTGGGTGAATCCTATGGACATGATACGAAAAAGTGTATGTTCGCTTTTTGTTTTGGAAGTAAGGAAAAAAATAGGTAAAAACCTAAGAATCCGGTCCCTACTTATTACCTAGGCCTATTTCCATGCTTATAGTTATCCAATATAGCAACTGACCTTTTGAAGGTTGCCAATGTAACTTCTATCATGAAAGATGGAGGGATATACAGTATTATCTGTTGAATGTACCTCTCGCCCCTACCATAAGTTTGATAACTTCGAGTTTTTCAGATGTTACTTCTCACCACATCTTGTGGTTTCATCGAAAGCAAAGATACCCATGCATCTTGTAGTCCCTGGTATAGAAGATCATGCAGCTCTTCAAAGGAATTTACCATATACAGCAACTTTAAGGGCATTTTCAGTAACTGACTTCACTGTATTTTTTTTATTGCAGCTGTGTTTATACTCCTTTTAGCTTCGAGGCTATATCAGGAGTTCGGGATCTGGGTCTGTACAGAACTATTGTACATTGCTTGTAAATTGCTTGTAAATTGAAAATTGCTTGTAAATTGTTTCTATTGTCGGTGTATTTAATGGAGTAAATTTCTACTGATATTAATTTAAATTGATATGATAAAGGATGAAATGGTGAGGAAGATTCATGGTATGTAAATATCCAATTCGGCATTTGCCTTTACGACTGGGGAAACCATGAAAAAAAACCCTGTCGAATTGGTCGGCCACGGGATTTGAACCTGGGACCACTCGAAAGACTTTGCTGTATGCTGTCTGATACGGACTTTATTCTCTTCTGTTTGTACCTAATAACCATCAACAGTGATGAGGTGATGATAAAGTTTTGAAAATAACCACTTATTAACGGAGAAATAGTTTTTTGTGAATGTAAATATTTGTACCAGGCACTATTATAACAAGAAGAAATACGTATCTTTAATGTTTATTTAAGCTAGAGTAACCCAAGAAGTTAGCGTTGCTGAGTTCGGATTCCCGTTATGAATTAGGTAAGTCTGGAACAGAGTGTATTCAGCCTCGTGAGAACAACCGAGGTATTCCTAGACGAAGTATAATTTTTCCCCTTTTAAACCTAAATGAAATATTGAAACAGGTCTAACGTATAGCTCTAATTCTCGTCCAGAAAAAACTAAAATTGTCATCAATGAATAATAATTTGCTTAAAAGGAAATCCTAATGAAATTATTATAAATTCATAATATATTCTATTAGCCTGTCAAAAAATGTTAAAAATAAATAACATTGTAATGTATTTAAAAATTTGAAAATACTCTACAAAGATTTTATAATAAACTAGCTTAAAAGGCCCGGCGTCGCTCGGGTTTTGTATTTTGTAAATGCGAAAATAACTTATGAAGGACTTTCGATTTTCAAACTCGAGGTCTTTAAGGTCTTTATATAGGTATTTAGAATTTGAAATGGGGAAGAACGACTTATCACACACAAACTAGACGAAAACGCTAGATAAGCTACAGCGTATTATAGCTTATAGCAGATCCCCGCGGCTTCGCCCACAATAATTAATAGGAAGATTATAAATTAAGAGCAAAATAATTAAACTATTATATTTACTAACACATTCATAGGTCTAAACTAAACGATTGATAGGCCTAATTAATGAAACAACTGTAAATCCGGCTTTAAAGTGAATTCCACGATTAGAAAGCGCAGCATGGGAAAAATAACCTCAGATTCGAGTTCCCTGGCCTAAAAAAACCCTGCATAATGTTTGTCCATTTAGGGCTATATTCACTATTCTTCTTCCGTCTAGGGTGAAAATTTCATCTGTCTGCGTGCCTTGACATTATAAACAAATGATTCGGTCATGGTGGGCTTACAAAATTCGAACGATCGCGATGCTTTTATTTCCAAGGTATGACGAAAGTAGGCAAAGTCATCTGCAATTGATTTGACAACTGAAAACTGATGTTTCGAAAGCGCAAGAAATGTACGTCTCAATCCCGTTTTCACTCATAACTCGCGAACGAAAGCTAAAATTAAAAATGTAGCATGCCTTTGCGGGAATGTATTCAACAACTTCCCAAAGTTTCATGGTGATCGGATGAATGGCATAGTAATGCATAAAGGACAGACACACATACATTCATTTTTATGTAGGCTATATAGAAGATCTATATAGATTACCCGTCGAGCGTTGCTGCAATCTCAGAAGATTATGAGAATTGAAATCGATTAAACTCACGATGAAAAAAATGTGTGTAAATGTATTTGACAGACAGACATATATTCGTTTTTATTTATATAGATGAAGAATGGAATAAGCCTACTGAGGCCATAGTTTCTATATTCATTTGTCCAGACTTATAATTCCGTTACATTTCAGGCAGATTTAACGACCCTACATAAGAGATTTTACTTATGATTACATATAGAAATGTTGTAGCCTGGACCCCGAACTAAGCAACTTCCCCGGAATTTTCTGTAAACCATCTTTCATAAGAATCATATTCCACGTTAAATAAATATTTAATATTACCTTATCATCACCTTATCATTAACTTCTCTGGCGTTTATAATAAGATGAGATATCCATTGCCTTCCAAAGCGATCGCGATGCTATTGTTTCCAAAGTATGACAAAAATAGACAAAGCCTTCTGCAATTGATTTGACAACTGAAATGAATAACTGAATACTGTTGCTTCGAAAGCGTAAAAAATGCACGTGTTCTTGCCGTTTTTCACTCATAACTCACGAACGAAAGCAAAAATTAAAAATGTAATATGCCAGAAACCTTTCCGGGAATGTACTCAACAACTTCCCAAAGTTTCATGGCGATCGGATGAATGGTGTAGTAATGCATAAAGGACACACACACACACACACACATACATTCATTTATACATATATAGATGTTTAAATATGTTTTTGTTAATAATACTCCCGACCACAAGGCATTTAAATTGTAGAATGTTTATATCCAGCTGTTAGATAATTGGTAAAATTTCTTGGAACCGCATAAAAATTAGTTCTATTTCAACTGAAATCACAATTAACCTACAAGATAAGGAATCTGTAAGAAGTTGTTGAAGAATGAAGAGAAGCAAACCTATCTCATTATTTGTCGTATCAGCATGAGATAACGCTATCAAATGATAAGTCACCTGAGACACTTCAACAATACATTCGTGTGCAGGACATGGATCGATTCAGAAGGGTATGTTATGTTTATTATTATTATTATTATTATTATTATTATTATTATTATTATTATTATTATTATTATTATTGTTGTTATTATTATTATTATTATTATTATTATTATTATGGTAAATAAGTTTTAACCAAGGTTATCGTATAATTGCTAGTGGGACGAAACAAGACGTGCAGCATTTGAATATTGTAATATCTTACATGGGGGTACGCCGTAGCGTAGTGGTTGAGAGTCGCGGGTTCGATCCCCGATGAGGTCGTTGGAGTTTTTCAATTGGCCTAGTTCTTCTGGTGGCACTATGGTCCTGGGGTCGACTCAGCCTCTAACAGAAGCAATCCTGGGGGTAAAGGCGGCCGGTGCATAAGGCTGACAACCTTCAAGTGCCGAATGTCTAAGTCTGGGAACCTCAACCTGCTGGAACCCTCTGGGCCTCCGTGGCCTGTATAGGTTTCACTTTACTTACTTCAATATCTTTTAGGCTATAGTACATGCACATCTGAATATCCGGCTTAATAAATATCCGTTTGCATTACAGTCGCCAGACCCTAAGAAAGAGTTCCTAGACGCTTGTAAGAAATGCCGTGGAGAGGAAAATGAAGACAAAAGTGAAGAGGAAAATGAAGATATCTCCAAGTTGAAGCTGCTCCTATCCAAGGACAAGGAACTGCTTTGGGCAGTTGAAGAGGAAACGAAAAAAGGGGCTCTACACCTTGCAGCAGAACGGGGAAACTACGTGCTGCTGAAGTTTCTCCTGAAAAAGTACGGGGTAAAGCTGGCCGACAGTGATAGCAGGAGGAAGGAAATCGTGGGGAATGAAAATGATGGAAACGCTGCCAGTTCTAAAGCCCATGGTCATAGAGTGAACATAGACAGGTAATTTTACTAAAACAGCTATGATTTTTCAATCCACCTTCTCTAGGCTATAATGTTTTGCGCATAGTATCTATGGAGTGTTGTATAGCATGTAAAACAATTCCACCTATTCCCTCTAATTTGGTTTTATAAATGATCTTGTTATATTATCAGCTTAAGGGGATCCAGAATGAGATTTTGGGCCAAAAATTGTGTTTTTGTTTTCATTGATTAAAAGTAACTCTGAAGTTTTAGCTTCAAAATGAGGTATAAATCATTGCTATAATGTTAGTCTTAACATTTTAAATTATTTTTTTAAAAAAATCGTGCATGGAAGGAGAACCAATATCCAGGCTGGTTTATTTTGATATTCCAAATTCGCAGGCTGTTATCCGTAAGTTTCTTTTTTTAATTACTTAATGTACCAATTTCTCAACTTCTACTACATGTAGGATCTTGAAATTTTCACAGTCTACTTATCCAGATATTGTGCATATATTAAAGCTCTCAAAATTACAGATTTAAATTTTGTAATCATTGTAATAAGAACTACATGTTGTAAAATGTAGAGAAAAAAAAGTTAATGTAGTGAAAAATTATAATTTATTAAACCTGAAGGCTAAATTTATATAGGTAAGCTTCAGTATATAGCCAAAGGACATATCTATAATATATACAAATTTCATATGTATGTCAAGGATAGTTTTGGAGAAAAGGTACATGGAATATTCATGATTTAACATTGTACGGACAGGTAGGTTCGTCATTTCCAAAATCTATAGTTGTCAATATTATAAAACATTAAAATTTTGTATTCCGTGGGATGGACGATATATTTCTGTTTTTATTCTGCCATCTTCAGGTCCTTTTTCTTAACCCAGACGATCTTTTTCTACTCGTTGATCCAACTGATAATCAGTTGAAATAGATTTATTAGAATAAGTGTTCGATTTCTATTATGTTATCAATAGGTCTTCATGCAAGATCATTCGCAGAATTCGGGTTGAAGGATAGGGCGCACTTTATTTGTAAATTTCTCGTTTTAATGAAAAAAAAACATTCACAACTTAATTAATAGGCTAGTTACATCACGCCACAGTTCCCCAGTATATTTCAAAATGGTCTACGAAGCTTGGTACACAAACGCCATATCTACTCTTATACAATTCAACGGCCCTAAATAGCGTGCTCACACCCTCACTTCGTGAGACATCGGGTATACTCGGCGATGTTCGACCCTCGCAGTCTAAACTTTCACGAAGAGTACGAAATTAGGAAAATCGTTTTTTATTATATAAGACCTAAGTGAAATGAACACAATGAACAAATACTCTAATTTTATTTTTACTTGCAATTTTCATACCTCTGAACCACAAAAAATTTTAATAAACCTCCAGTGTAACTTTTTTTTTAAATCCTGGAGTCAATTAATAATGGCGGGCGAAGCCGCGGGCACCAGCTATAATATATTGATAGTTAAACCCTGGAAGAATCGCGGAAAATAAAAATCCAAACAAACCATTCCTTCCATTGAAAAATTGTATAATTTATGAAAATTACACTGAATTTATCAAATCAAATTCACATCTTATTCATCTTATTCATCTGTCAACAAACAGTTCAGAAAGAATACGTATTATCAGTGTTCACAGGTAGCTTTGGAACTGCATAAAACTTACGATATAATTAATTTCTTAAATCTACCTACTGGTAGGAACGAATTATATTCTAAAGGAAAAAAGCGATAGTATATGATGAGATATTTTAAATAAAAATTGATGAAGCCAGCGATGACTTTCGTAAATGTATTGTCAGTGCCTTCAGGACTCTAGATCTGTAAGTTTCGTATTTAAGCATCGTTTTAACCGTGACAAAGCCATGGGCTACTTTCTAATATTTTACATATATTATTTTTTGAAGCCCAAAAAAGAAATCCATGTGTTCATAAATATACATTTTGTACGAAGCTGTGTAATCTTTTCAAAGTTTTGTCTTCAAGGTATACTGTGAAATTTAATGCAGGCTAGTTGAAAGAAAATATGCGTGGACTGCATTCAACCCTTAAGACGTAAGGCACGTAGAGGAACTTAGTTCCAAGTCACGCCTGGATAGAAAGAATGGCCTCTGATTCCTTTACAAAGGGTGTAAAATCTATGATTGGCTGCTCAGAATCAGCCGTGCAGAAGTAATGTTCCAAAGGAAAGAAGTGTAAGTAGGTCATCGAGCCTATCGGCTGCCGGTTTACAATCAGCGGTAAAAATATTAAATCTACTTGCTATATTGATAGACCATGAGTTCGGTTTCATTCGTAAAACTTTAACTGCAGATCCACTGGTTTTTAAAATAAGTAATCCGTAAAACTGAATTAGTTTTAAATATTCTAGAAATTATTAAACTTGATCTTACAGTTTCCTTTTCTTGTATAACTTCGCACTCCCTCCCCTAACAGGTCGCGGTCCTCTAAGGTCCAGATGGCGTGGGCAGCATAAATTTCCCTACAAGTAGGAGGTAAACTCTGGCAAAGAAAAAATTGAAAGATGTCAGAACTACAAACCAAATTATTAGAGTGAAATCTCAGTACAAAATAAAATCAGGTAAACTGATATAACAAAGTGCCAGTATGTTTTTTTAATCAGTGATAAACGCAATTGTGATACGCCCATGCAGAAAAGTTATCTTTGTATTAGGTCTCCGAGTTAAACTCCAGAAACAAAATGCCCTGGCAATAATAATAATGATGCAATAGGCCTACGATTCGCTGATATGTCTGTTTCCAGTTTAAAGCAGCCTTAAAGGTTATGAATGAGTAAAAAGTCAATATGAAATCTGTCAGGAATTACATTAGGTATATTGCTGCACGGGAACGAATAAGAAAAATACGTTAAAATATAGCCTAATGTAAATACTGGTAGTCTACATATCCATGAAATGCACAATATAATATCAATATTCAACGACTAGTTGTTTTAAATATTTTATTTACATTATTATTTAGCCTAAACTGACATCGTTATGAAAAAACGAATCAATCAAGGCTGCTATCAATATCAAAGGTCTAATGTTTGATACTTAATCTTAATTCAAACCCGTATACACTGATATAAGAAATTCTCAAAATATGTCAACATTTCACAAAATACACAGGCGAAGAACTCCACTTAATGTATGTAGGACTAATTATTTCAGAGTAATATATCTTCTGTGCATATAACAGTATTCAACTTGATGAACGAAGTAAACATCTGACTAGTTTGATAATCTATGTATCATGGCTAACTATTGCAAATTCCAAAGCCGAAAAACGATATATTGTCACAATAAGAGATTTGCATTTGTTAAAACCTGTATAATACGAGTATATTACCATAAAATAGGCACTAAATTGTGCATTCCTCCGATACCGGCCAACTGATTTCATCCAATATCAATAGACGTCTTTCCATGAACATTATAAATGCGTGTGCCAAGTTTCATGAAAATCCGATAAAGTGTATTTGAGTTACCACGTCTTTAAAATAGACACTAAATTGGGTTTTACTCCGGTACCGGTCAATTGATCCAAATTCAATAGGTTAATTCTCATGGACGTCATAAATGCGTATACCAAGTTTCGTGAAAATCCGACAAAGCGTATTTGAGTTATGGCGCCTTTCTAATATAATACTGGTAAAATAGGCACAAAATTGGGCATTAATCCGGTACCGGTGAACCGATTTAGTTCAATATCAAAAGGGTTCTTCCCATGGACGTTATAAATGCGTATACCAAGTTTCATGAAAATCCGATAAAGCGTATTTGAGTTATGGCGCGTACAGACACACTGACAGATAGACGGACAGACATTTCTCCTCCCCCACACAATCTCATAAAGTACCATACTGGCATTTAATAAACCGCGTACTGCATTCATCAATTTATAAAGATCCAACTTCCACTGAAGGCTTCAAATGTTCTATTAAATTCCCTATACCCATTCCTATTTTCTATACCGTAGTATTTATCCTGCGACTGTTCCAGTCGGACTACCAAGTATATGCATTGTTTGCAGTTTATGTTTAAGAAATTTCCAGGGGCGTTTTATTTTCTCCCCCTTTTTTTTCTTTCTCGGAGAACTCTCGAGTTAACTTAGCCATCACGAACCGAGAACAAAGTAGTGTCATCCGAACAGAAACTGGGAAGAGCATTCGAAACGGAATTGAGGGCTGGAGGGCAGTGGAACAGTTGAGATCAAACTTTGGCGGCCTGCCTTGAGGGCGGGAAAGACACAACTGATCGATATATAGTGTGGTCACTCATAAACAATCCCACACTATCTTAATCCAACATAGGCTGTAGATACTTGTAGCAAACTCAGATTCCATGCGAGATAAAATAGGAATACACACAGAAAGATGGAAGACGTGAGGCATATAACCCACAATAACGAATTTAAGTCCTAGGTTCAAATCCGTGGCCAGCCAATTTGACATGGGAATATGAACCACTGAATTAGCCTATTTTGTCCCATGAAGAGCTAAGGCCTGTTAAAACGAGTCTTTGATATTCATATGGTGGGGAAACCCATATGAATTTATTTACTATATTCTATAACGATCTACTATTACAGTGGTTCCCAAACTATGGGTCCCGACCCACTGGTGGGTCGCGGAAGCAATTTCGGTGGGTCGCGAAAAGGCTGGGGGAAAGAGTGTTTAATTTAGCAATGGAACACAATAAAACTATTGAAAGGCATATGAAAAACATGTGCTGTAATTTATATAACCTATATTGGCTATCGTAAGTAGTAGTGGGTCGCGAAAAGAATTCTAGGTTAAGGAACCGCTGTACTATTACATACTACTATACAGCGTGGAAGGGATAAAACCGCGCAGATTCAAGGGGACCGTAAATAACATTACAATAAATATAAACCAATCAAGTGATTTACACCGATTCCATTGTACAAGGTTATAATTTTCTTATGTAATGAACTATATTATTCCCTTTTTTTAATGTTTCGTTTAGAATCACATTAAATTTCTTTTCCTTTAAATTTCCATCCTAAAATTAAGTTGCGTCTTATGGTCCGTAAAATACATTATTATTTGACATAAGTTATTTCAAGTTTGTTAATATCTTAGAAAAAAATTCTATACCACACGTCTGTGAAACTTTTCTAACTTTTAAAACACATTTCCCACACAAGTTTCCCAATATACTATAACAGGTTACTTTCATAGAAATTCAAGCTTTACATCATATCCAAATCCCCATACATATGATACAAGAGAAAACCCCCAAAAATATCCTTTAACTGAAGATCTGAATATCAACTGAAGATCAAAAGCGCAGTTCCAGTTTTGGTCAAATATTCATCAGTTCCATTATTTGAAATAATCCTGAATGCATTAATCTGAACAATTATTATATTTTTTTTCATTTACTTTCAATCTTTAATTTCCGTCCTGTTATTTCAATGAACGTAAATAATTGTATTGTTATTTAATATATTCATATTTTTATTTAACTGCCCCGAAAACGAGCATGGATCATTCGGGTGGTGTCTTAAAGAAAAAAAAAGAAAAAATTGTAAAAAAAAATATTTTATTATGTAACATCTATTCATGATAATAAAACAACTTTAAGCTTTCAGGTACCGTTAGCCTGCTGTTGAATCACCATACTTGCGTCTTACACTTTCCTTTTCAATTGGCATTGCAGCGGCTGTGATGTAAACAACTGGGACGTAAACAAATGCGACGAACGTGGTTGTACACCACTGCATTATGCCGCCATGACTCTGTGCGACCAAGTTTACGAGGAGCGCTACGTCAAGTGCGTCAAACTGCTGACGGAAGTCATGGAGATCAACCGACCAGACAATGACGGTTACACGGCTGTCACGTACGCCGTCACCACGCGACATAAGGAGAGATTACTAGCTATGCTGGAGTCTAACTACGGCAAATGTATTAACCTCGACATTTCCACGGGAGACGGGGGTCTCACTGCTAGGACTGCCATCACGAAGTTCTACCCGGAGATGACAGAGAGGCTGCATGATGCTCCTGCATTTCCAATGGTAAGTAAACGATTCGTCAGTACTGGAGTTTGCCAGAGACTGCATGACGCCCCTGCACTTCCACTCGTAAGTAAACGCTTCGCCAGTACTGGTGTTTTCCAGTTGTTGTTCTAGTCTTTTATATAAGATGGGAGGCGAGGGAGCAGGGAGGGCATGCAGGGAGCAGGGTTTCGTTTGGAAGATATTAATTAAAAGCAGCACACATTAAAACACAAGAAATTAACTCGATTTATAAAATTTTTAAAATTAACATTAACAGAACTGTACGTTGATTGTGCATTATGAACTGCTGCAATTGGTGACTTCGAGGCTTGAATATTGTTCCCAGTACGATATTAATCAATATCAGATACGCCTAGTTCGAATAACAATAGTATTTTAAAGAAAGGAAGTATTTGAACGTAATTCATTAAGATACAGATACGACACAATAATATGCGTTTTATAAAATAATCTTAGCATGTGCTAAGTTCAAGAGAAATATGAATACTAGGAAAGCTTACTAGTAATGTATAGGCTTAATCTAGTAATTATTTTCCTTAAAAAGGATAGGTATATTATGATACAATATATATGTTATAAGTCCGCCGGCGTGGTCTTGTGGTTAGCATCGCTGACTACAGATCCGTCGGCCCGGGTTCGATTCCCGGTACCTCCTCGGATTTTTCTGAGGTAGGGAGGTCTGGTAGGGGTGCACTCAGCCTCGTGATAGAGAAGTAGCTACTTGATAGAGAAGTAGCGGCTCCGGTCAAGAAAACCACCATTAACGGCCGTGGGTGTCGGCATGCTGACCACATGCCTCCCAATCCTGCCATCTGCCTACGGGAGATGACGCAGCGGTCGGGTGGTAGGCCAAGTCCCTCCAGGGATGTAGCGCCACGGAGTTTAGTTTAGTTCATATATGTTATAAACAATATTCATATTAACATATTCTTCTCATTATAGAACACACCAGAGCATATAGTCCTTGCATCTCTGCTGGAAGGAGAGATGTCGCTAAAGAATTTCAGAGAACAACTACTACAACTGCCTGACAAAAATCCTGTCTACGGGGAACCTTATCATGCATCGCTTATAGAAATAGCTTGCTCTCTCATGGACAAACATCGGTTTGTTGAAATACTACTCCCATGGATTGAAGACACCAACCTGGTTAACAAAATCACAAGAAAGCCTCTGCTACACTACGCGGTGGAGAATGCCAAAAAGGAAACTCTGGATGCACTCCTCAGTCATAACAAAATTGATGTGGGTCAACGAGATGCATCTGGATGTACAGCGCTTCATCATGCAGCCAGGCAACAAGTGGCTGGACCAGGAAACATTGGAAAACTGCAAGCATGCATCGACAAGCTTCTTGGATACTCCAACGCAGACCCAGAAAAGAAAGCCAAAGAGAAAAAAACAATCACTGTTTTCAACATCTCCGCCAGAACGCTAAGACCAACGGATTCATCCTGGAGGATGAAGTATCTGGACGTCAATTCCACAGACAATTCGAAGAATACACCTTTACATCTTGCAGCATCTTTTGGTCACGATGAAACAATTCGTACTTTGCTAAAGAATGGTGCTGATTTACTCGCCAAAAATGACAAAAACGAATATTGTCTCACCGCATTGGGTACTCATATGCTATGGAACTTCCTAGATGAACAAATTGAAGGTGCTAATACGTCTACAGAAGATAAGAACTTTCCTGTGGTTTACAATTATCGCTTTCTTAGCATAAACGCTGAATATAAAGAAAAAAATGAATCGTCTGGTATGAAAGCTTTTCTGTTGATCTTGGAGAGACCGGATATGTGGGAGTTACTCAAACATCCAGTGTTGCGTAGTTATCTTCATCTACGGTGGGAGAAAGTGAGGCATTTCTTCTATATTAACGTCGTTTTCACTGTAGTGTATGTTCTACTGCTCTCTAGCTATGTACTTCTAGTGTATGACAGAAGCAATAAGCCACCCGACTCCTTCCAACAATACGTACTTAATAATAAGTCCACCATTTTATACGTTCTATGGAGTTTTTTTATTATAATGTCAGTAAGGGAAATACTTCAGTTTCTTCCAAAACCTTTAAGTTACTTTAAAAATCTTGAAAACTATATAGAAATATCATTAATTGTACTGACAGCATCAGTGATATTTTCCTGGGAGTTGGATGATTATTTGTCTAATAATATTGCACCGATCGTTATCCTATTATCTTGGACTGAACTTGTTTTGGTCACTGGAAGAATGCCACTTCTGTCACCACAGCTGGAAATGTTGAAGAAGGTCACTAGAACATTCCTCGAGTACATGCCTTGGTACACTCTAGTCATCCTAGCATTCAGCCTCAGCTTCTATTCACTTTTCAGGGACGTGGATGACGAAGAAAATCTCTTCATGAGTCCCTTCACGGGATTCTTCAAGACAGTCCTTATGATGACAGGAGAATACAATATGAACCGGAAGATGTTTGATAACGTACCCACCCTCAGCCACCTTGTATTCATTGTGTTCATATTTCTCGTTGCCATAGTGATACTCAACCTGTTGAGTGGTCTTGCTGTAGGCGATACAAGTCACATACGTCAAATGGCAGACGTTTTGAGTTTGGTGTACAGAGTAAAATCAGTTATACATATGGAGCAGTTTGCCGCTCTCTTGCGGCTCGACTTAACACCACTTAAAGAGCGGCTGGCGTATCCTCAAAGGATTAACATAAATGATGTACAGACCTTCGGAACTTTTCAGCGTATAGCACAGGAAGCAATGGATATAGTGGCCGCCAAGCGCAAATCGGCCCGCAAGAGGACAGCTTGGGGGAAATATTTCAAGAAAATAGGAGATACGCATGGTAGGATGGATGAGCATGTTAGTCAGCTCTTGGAATCGCAAGAAATAAAAATGAGAAATGTAGAGACAATGGTCAGTGACTTGAGTGAGAAATCGGAGAAACGGTTTAAAAACCTTGAGGACATGGTAGAACAGCTTATTGCTCTAAACGGAGGTACACCCAGAGTCCATACTAAATAGTGAAATGTCTAACAATGACATAACTATAAACTCTCTAAAAGGGTAGTTTATCTTTTATTTATTTGGTCAACTACAGGTTGCCTTCAAAAATGAATACAAAACAAGACAAGAAATAATAATCACTCTAAAATGTCTTATTAAATTCTAAGAATTAAATAATTCTAAATTTTAAAAGTTAACAATCTTTACCTAGTCCTATTTCCATGCTTACAGTTGCCCAATATAGAAACGGATTCTTTGAAGGTTCCCAATATAATTTCTATAATGATAGATGGAAACATATCTTATCTCTTGAAGAAGACCCTTAAGGCAAAAGAGTATACGTTAAGTCAAAACAAATCATTTTTCAGGAGATACTTCTGTTTACACATATCTCATAGTAAAATTTTTTGACTTATACTCTTTTGCCTTGACAGTCTTCATCTGGATTGTTAAATGAAAAAATATATTTTTCAGAAAAGACATTTTTTTACACAGTGTAATTTACTTATCTCATTTTCACAATTTTTTACTTTTACTCTTTTGCCTTTACAGTCTTGTCCTTTCGCCCCTACAGTAAGTCTGATAACTTCGAGATCTTTCAGATGGTATTTCTCACAATAGATGGGGATTCCTCTATTTCCTCGTTAATTTTTTTGGGCTGTGCTCGTCTACTTCAAAATGCACAATAAGTTCAATTGTAAAACCAGATCTTGTGGTTTCATCGAAAGCTAAGATACCCATGCATCTTGGAGTCCCGTTATAGGAGATCATGCACCTACTTACTGTATACAGCACCAGGCCCGACGAGAGGGAGGGGCAGCCGAGGCTGTAGCCCCGGGGCCCGGCAGACCAGGTTTTATTTTTTATCTTCTAAATTTACTCTAAAATAAAATTGGTTAAAAGTCAATAAGCAACTTATTCGGATTTCGAAATCGAAATTTAAAATTATTTTACTAACAAGCATATGAGGTTTAAATGAAGTTGACTTTTTCATGAAATAATTATTGTCATCTTCTTAGTGTTCGTTCGTTGAATTACAGACTTTTCATTTAAATACTATAAAAAAAAGAATAATTGTATAATTAAAGGGTAAATATCTCAAATTTTTATGCCATTTTTCGAGTGCCGATATAAGGAATAGTTACCTGTTTATTTTCTAAAAAATCTAGAATAACTGTGTCAAAATAATAATACAATTTTCGGTATTAATATTATTGTTTTATTAAGGGGTGTAAAATCTTTTGTTTAAAACCTAAAACGGGCTGTTCCACTAAAATAAAAAGCTAAAATACCTTCTATAAATGCCTAAAAGTCCGGGCATAATATATTACCATAAAATAGGCGCTAAATTGGGCTTCACTCCGGCATCAGTCAACCGATTTGATCCAAAATCAATATGCTTCGTTCCATGGGCGTTATAAATACGTATACCAAGTTTTATGAAAATCAGATAAAGAGTATTTGAGTTATCGCGCTTACAGGCACACGGATAGACGGACAGATATTTCCCCGTCTACCACACAATCTCATAAAGTAACGATACCATTCTGGCACATAATAATTATACGAGTATAATATCATTACGTAATCTTTTTGTTGCATACATTACAAAGGACGAGGTTGGGTTTCAGTGGTGAATTTAATATTTGAAGGGGGCCCGGAAAAATTTGTCCCTGGGACCTTTGCTTTCTATCCACGGCCCTGTACAGCACCTTTAAGGGCATTTTCATTAACTGACTTCACTGTATGCTGTCTGATACCGTCTTTATTACCTTCAGTTTTCACCTAATAACCACAACAGTAATGAAGTGATGATAAAGTTTTGAAAATAACCCCTGGTTAATAACAGAGATTTTTTTATGTAAATATTTTTATCATACATTGTTATAACAAGGAAAAATACGTATATCTGATATTTATGTAAGCTAAAATTCCCAAGAGAGCCTGCGTGATCTAGAAGTTAACATTGCTGAGTTCCCGGTATGAGTTAAGGAAGTCTTGAACGGAATGCACTCAACCTCGTTAGGACAAACCAGGAATTCCTACATGAAGAAGCCTATTTGTCCCCACTTTTTAAACTTAAATGTAATATTGAAACAAGTCTAGAGCACATTTCTAATCCCGGTCTAGAAAGAAAACAAAATTATCACCACTAAATAAAAAATTATTTAAAAGAAAAGCATAATGAAATTATTACACACCCGAAAACAGTTGGACTACTCTGATTTAAATGCTAGAAATATAACACTTTTGTTTTGGTACTTTCATTTTCAATGAATTATAAAAAGTATATTAGCCTTTTTTTTATTGTTATTTCCCTGTTACCACAATCTATATAAATGTTATTAATCCCCCCTTTTAGTTTGTAAGTTTTCTGTGCGTCCCCCTTGGTTCTAGGATACTACGGTTTGTCAAAGTCCCGTTTCATTTATTTCCCAACCCACCTGAGACCACTGGCAACAATCCATTGTTGTCATATGAACTGTGATTTAGATTTGATAATTCTGTGTAAAAAGGGATTAAGTATTCTAAAAAACATTTGATTTTTGGCATTTAAAAACAAAATTTTGCAAAATCCTTTCTTAATTAGCACTTACATTACGAAACGAAGGTACTGTCAAAATTCAAATTTTCTACCTATTACATTGATTCTCGTTGATTCACAAGACCGTTGATTCTCTGTCATTAAGTCAGTCAGTCAGGACAACGCCTCTTATATAAATAGAAGATTGTTATTTCGCTCTTACCACAAGATTATATAAATGTTATAAATCCCCCTTTTAGTGTGTACGTTTTCTGTGCGTCCCCTTGGTTCTAGGATACTACAATTAAGTGAATCAATCGTTAATTGGATGAAGGATTAACATGATAGACAACCAATTCACTAAAGAAGCCCAATGAATACGTTCTGGTATAACACAAAAGCATTTTATACCTTCAAATAATGGCATTGATACAGAATAAATAAATCTGATTATACAACCAGCCAATGTAAAGTGAGCAAGAATTTAAAAGTATATTGTTTCAAGTTTTACATTTTAAAAAGGGTATTCATGATTTTAATCAATGCAAATTCATTCAAAATTCAGACTGGCGTAATCATGTCAAATCCTATTCACACGAGTTCAATTAAATACAACTGAAATGACATCACGAACCTAGATTACTATGTCGTTAAAGTGTTCTGGATTCCATTTAAATTTAACTGTGATTAATAATAAGCCCATAATAATAATAATAATAATAATAATAATAATAATAATAATAATAATAATAATAATAATAATATGCAAAACACTGTTGAGGCATCAAAAAAATTAGTAAACATCACAACGAATACCATGAAGAACTCCTAAATTCTTATACTCCCTGAAGGGACAATGCCTACCACCCGACAGTTGCGTCATCTTTCATAAAATGATGGCAGGATTGGGGAGCATGTGGTCAGCATGCCACCACCCACGGTCGTTAATGGTAGTTTCCATGACCGCAGCCACTACTTCTCTATCTAATAGCTCCTCAATTTTAATCACGAGGCTGAGTACACCCCGTTCCAAACCTCCCCACCTCAGAAAAATCCGAAGAGGTACCGGAGATCGAACCCGGGCCGAAGGGTCTGTAGTTAGTGACGCTAACCACAAGACCACGCCGGCCGTAACCACGAAATAGCACTTTTTACATATATAATTAATTACAAATCCTCATATATAATCGCATTATTTGCCATTCTACTTTAGAATATTTGGTAAGACTCGTTATCCCTCCGATTTTTTCCAAATTTAGTCACCGAGAAGGCAGATAATAAAAGCCACATTACACCTTTAAAGCAGTGGGTTTGGAACTTGCGCCTACCGCACCTTGATTTGAGGATGCTAAAATTATATTTTTGTTATTATTTAATTGCTCATAATTGTAACTTGTTTTAGGATTATTAGGTAAGGTATACTTATTTATTTATTTATATTGATTATGAAGAAATTAGTGTATTTATATATTTATTTTATTGTTTTAATTATTGTGAATTTTTAAATTTATTTCAGCTGTGTTTATATTAGCTGTGACTATACAGTAGGGTCGGCCATGGAAGTATTGTTTCTATTGTTGGTGTATTTTATAGAGTAAATATCATCTGATATTAATTTAAATGGATATGATATAAGATGAAATGGTGAGGATGATTCATAGTATATAAATATCCAATTCGGCATTTGCCTTTACGACTGGAAAAACCATGAAAAAAAACCATGTCAAATAGGCCGGCCACGGGATTTGAACCTGGGACCTCCCGAATGCAAGTCCGAAACGTCACCATTTCGGCCACCTTGCTCGATGAAATTGTCATTATGAATTAGGTAAAATGTGATATTCTCCTGTTTAACAAAAGATATATTCTTTAGGGATTTAGGATAGAGCCTACCATGATTTAACTATACAGTCATGTTGTAACAATCTGTAATGATGGATGAAGGCTCTTCCTGACAACACTGTATTATAAACGAGTTTGTTTCTACCATGGTCTGTAGAGGCCTAGAGGAAGATTTGTAGCCTACATGCTTGGCTAGTTTCACTCTACAGCTCAATCGTACAACGTTTGCATAGTAATGAAATGTTCCGGGTTTGATTCCTGGTCCAGTAAAAAAATTATAGATTCTATTTTGGCAACATATTAGATATTACATGACTAAGGATTACTACGCGTGGTTGAGTTCAGAGGGTCGGGACAGAAAGTACGCACCCTAGCGCTATGGTAAGGGATTTATTAAATCAGAGCTCGTCATGGCCATGCTCTCTTGAACATCAGGAAGCGCCGATAGGATCGCTGCGGTCTACTGGCTCATCCTGGCCACGAATAATACTTTTCTAAGGTCATGGTCACATTTGATGATATTGTTACTTTCCATGGCCGAGATAAAGTGACATGATTATGTACAAATGAAGTCTTATAAGATCGTGTTATCGGTATAATAATAATAATAATAATAATAATAATAATAATAATAATAATAATAATAATGATAATAATAATAATAATAATAATAATAATAATAATAATAATAATAATAAGCAAAAGAATGAAAGAAGTAAGGGGACAAAGAAAGGCAAATTCATATATCTAAGTACCTTGCGTAGTCCTAGTGGGCTCTTTAGCAAATGTATATCTATATTACAATAATAACAATAATAATAACAGTAATAATAATAATAATAATAATAATACACAACAGCTGCTAATTAATTAATTTGTAAGATCAATCTTAGAATATGCCTCAATGATATGGAATTCAATGACAAAAACCATATTGATAGTTTAGAAAGAATACAGAATATGCTCTTGAAGTTTAAAAGATTTGCAAGTATGCTACTCAACTAAGTTTACATCATTATCCAGAATTATTGAAATTTTTACGTACACGAACTGTATCACCGAAGAAATAGCCAATCGTTAATATTTCTGTATGAAATAATAAATCACAAAATACCCGATTCAAACGTAATATGCTACCGAATTACATATTTTCTTAGAATGACTCATCTCCGCTATATAATCCTGTATCATATTCATTAAAATTTACACCTCTTGGAAATTATAGACGCCATAAACACATCAACAATAGAAAAAAGTTGTACATCAAAAGATACATGGCCTACTGTGGTATACCTACAGAACCTGAACTCTTGATATGACCTAGATCTTCAAAGGAGTGTAAATAAAAGCTGCAATTTTAAAAACAAAAGAGAACATCTCATGAAAATGTAAAGTCACGCATAAGTCCTGCATCCACAAATGTTTCAATGCGTGTTATGCAGTTCTGCATCGGACAGTATACGCCGAAGAGTGGACAATGTGAATTTCATCATGAACGGAAGCTTAAAAGATTAACACCCTGCAAACTGGTGGGAATTTCGCAAATGCACAATTTTAACGAACGTGCTTATTTTATGACAAGCGTGCAAATGACTGGCCTCAACAGGCCACTCCTGTGAGCATGAGGAGAGACAATGGGCCTGATGAGGCACGATGACATGGCGACAGTAGTGACAACAACGACTCTCCATTATGCTGATTGCAGACATCATCACCCAGATCACCGATCTCCACTCGCATCATGTGGTTGGAATCTAATTGCTACAGTCGCTGAATAGTGTTTCAGAACAAAAATGCTATGTGAGAAACACAAATTCCCCTGCCAAAATAAAAGTTTTAGCACTTATCATAATTATACCTGGGATTTTAGGCTCTAAAAAAAATTAGTTTTAGGCACATAAAATAGGCTTTTAAAATAAGTAAATAGGCTTTTAAAACAGAAAATAGACACTTAAAATATGCTTTAAAAATGTGTAGATAGACAGAAAAAAGACTTAAAAATATTACAATATACACTTAAACTGTAACATGGTATTTTTTACTGCAAGAAACGTGGTATACCAATTCTTAACAGAATTAACTGCAAAATTAGGCATCACGAACTATATTCACTTAAAAAGATGTTCTTTCACTGGTGACTTCCCCCTTAATCCTCCCCCGTCAGTCAGCATTCCTTTAGCGACAATTGTTTGGAATAATCATGTTTCTATGAAAAATCCACCTCTGCTGTTCTGCTTTTCATTAAGGGATGTCCATTATAAGATTGTAAAAAATACGGTGGTTGAATTTTATTTTAAATGTACAAATAGGCATGTTAGGCATTTTAGTAGTGATATAGGTTAGGGACAAAATAGGCATTTGCCTTAAAATCCCAGGTCTAATTATAATATTAAACTTTTATGTATGACTTCTCTTCATGTAAATTGGTTGTAAAATTTAAGAGAATGCGTTATCACATCGCATCCCCGAAGGATACAAACCCAAATAAAATCAGAATAATGCACTCATGTGATTTTTTTATCCTAAGTATGGGCTAAGCACCTTTTTCGTTTAATATTTTATTATAGAATAAGGGGCAATCGAGCAAACAGAACGTATTCAATTGTTTCAACCTGATGCAAAGTTTTATTGTTCACCAGGCAAGACTGAGTTGAAAGGATCTTTAAGAAAAAAAAGGGTGCGTGGAACGCCAAGCGAAAGAAGTGAAACTTGGTTTAATGTTTGGATTTTTAATATTAGGTTTTTGGACTTTTTTTAATTTTGGATCTTTTAATGTTTAATATTATTTTTTTAATTTTTTAATTTTGGATTTTTTATATTTTAGATCTTTGAATTTTTTATTTTTGGATTTTTTAATTTGGGATTTTTAATTTTTAAATTTTATATTTTGGATTTTTTAATTTGTTTAATTTTTAATTATTTGTTTTTTTTTAATTATACATACTTGGATTTTTTAATTTTAAATGTTATATTTTTTAAATTTTGGATCTTTTACTTTCTAATTTTTAATCTTTGAATTTTTTAATTTTGGAATTTTGGAATTTTTACTATTGGATTTTTTATTTTTTATTTTGGATCTTTGAATTTTTGGGATTTTTCATTTTTAATTTTGGATTTTTAGATTTTTAAATTTTGAATTTTCGATTTGTTAATTTTGAATTTTTTGATTTTTTTAAATTTTGGATAAACCTAATCATTGAGTTGATTGTTTTTTGTGCAGTCCGTTCCGTCACACCTCACTAATTTCGTGACGATTTTGAGCGTTACACAAGCTCTCGATTTACCCCTACCGCGGCTTAAGAAGTTTCACTTCAAAAGGTGTTCTAAATAAAAGTTTTAACTCTTAGTATAAGCACCTGGTATATAAAGTTTAAACAAAATCGAGGGAACCGTTTTCGAGAAAATCGCTAAAAACTAAATTTTCTTCGTGTAAAGTGTTATTAAAAGTGTTGATATTGGTACAGTCGATATTTTACACTAACTTAACACTTTTCAGGTCGTCACAATTCATGACCATTACAAGATTAAGAAACATATTTTAATTTAATCGGGCTATCGAGCGAGGTGGCCGAGATGGTAACGTCCTGAACTCGCATTCGGTAGGTCCCAGGTTCAAATCCTGTAGCCGGTCAATTTGACATGGGTTCTTTCATGGTTTCACCAGTCGTAAAGGCAAATGCCGAATTGGATATTTACATACCATGAATCATCCTCGCCATTTCATTTTTTATCATACCCAATTTAAATTAATATCAGTTGAAATGTACTCCATTCAGATACACCTATAATAGAAACAATAGGCAATCAACAGTTCCATGGCCTACCCTACTGTATAGACACACATCCCGAACTTCTGATATGGCCTCGCAGCTAAAAGTAATATAAATACAGCTTACATTTTTTTTAAATAATGGTGTGTTGCCATTCACATTCGAACGTGCCATTGCAGAAAGGTACCTAACTTACCTTAAAGACTGTCTAGCTTAGGCACTAAAAAAGACTGTCTAGCTTAGGCACATTTCTGCAGTGCAGTTTCTTTGTATATGATTTGTCACATCTTACGATATCCAGGCCCGACGAGAGGGAGGGGCAGCCGGGGCTGCAGCCCCGGGGGCCCGGCAGAACAGGTGTTATTTTCTTATCTACTAAATTTACTCTAAAATAAAATTGGTTATAAGGCAATAAGCAGCGTAAGTTATGGTTTATGTGTTTATTTTATCTGTATTGTTCTGTCGATTAACGGTGACACGGAATTAATAAGTTAATCTGAAACGGATTATTCTTGAAGAAAAATTGCTATTTTTGAAAAGTAGGAGCAGAAATCCTATTGGACTCAACAGTAGGCCTCACTAACGTTCAACATTTAAAATAGGCTAATCATTGCCGATATTGTTTATTTTCTTTTAAAAAAACTAGAATAACTGTGACAAAATAATAATACAATTTTCTGTATTAATATTAGGCCTAGTGTTTTTTAAGGCGGCTAAAATCTTTTGTTTAAAACCTAAAACGGGCTATTCTACGAAAATAGAAGGCTAAAACACCTTTTATAAAAGCCTAAAAATCCGGGCCTAAATTGGGCTTTACTCCGGCATCGGTCAACCGATTTGATCCAAAATCAATAGGCTTCGTTCCATGGGCGTTATAAATGCTTATACGAAGTTTTATGAAATTCCGATAAAGCGTACTTGAGTTATCGCTCTTACTGACACACAGACAGATATTTTTCCGTCTACCATACAAACTCATAAAGTACCGGTACCATTCTGGCACTTAATAATTATATAATATCATTACAAAATCTTTTTGTTGCATACATAATAAAGGACGAGGTTGGGTTTCAAAGGGGAATTTAACATTTGAAGGGGGCCCGGGAAAATTTGTCCCTGGGGCCCTTGCTTTTTCTCCACGGCCCTGACGATATCAATGACATAGGTACCTTTCTGTTCACAATATGTGTCTATGTGTCTACCAAAAGACCGGTATTGTGGTTAGCGCTAAATACAGATCTGTCGGCCCGAGTTCGATCCCCGATACCTCCTCTGATTTTTCTGAGGTAGGGATGTCTGGTAGGGTTCCACTCAGCCTCGTGATTCAAATTGAGGAGCTACTTGATAGAGAAGTAGCGGCTCCTGTCATGGAAACCACCATTAACGGCCGTGGGTGTCGGCATGCTGACCACAAGCCCCCAATCCTGCCGTCTGCCTATGGTAGATGACGCAGCGGTCGGGTGGTAGGCCTTGCCCCTTCTGGGATGTTAAGGCCACGAAGTTAGGAGTGTCTACCGACAACGGCCATATCTCAGTTTCTCAAAAGAAGTGACTTAGGTACCTTTCTGCAATGACACGTTCATTTGAAGACAAACTTTTAAAAGATTTCAAATCTGCTTGCAAATGATCATCGCCACGAGTGACTTGGAAATTATCTAGGGAAGTTTAAAGTCACGAGTGTCATTTTAACGATTATTTAACGATTAATACGCGCTTATGTAATAAATAGTTAATAATATATACTGAAATTGAAGTTTTGACTTTTAAAGCAAGACTTCATAAACTGCAACAAAATATTACGTGGAATGAAATCTTTTGTGTGGAAAGTACTGCTGGAGAAGTCGATTCTATACATGTTCATTTAGCATCCCGCGACAAAGCATGACTAGTCAGTCACGGTATTTTAAATACGGTGTCGGATTAACTGCTACGATGATTATGCTTTTGGGTGTAAATATAAACCCGACTAGTCTGGAACAGAATCATGAATCACTGAACTGTGTGAACTCATATGGAAAGCAAACAGTTGCAAAAAGTTGTTTCCATATCCTCGCTAGCTTTTGTTTTTAACGCGCCACCTATATTTCAGTTTTGTTTTCAAAGCCGTTAATTAATTTCTACTTAGGTGTCGACATAACAGATAATCCAGGTAATTCCAGCTAACTCCCAGGTGGTGCTCAGCTTGTATACAGTTCAAACAATATTTATAGTTACATTTATGTTATATTCCTTATAAAAAGCTTCTCAGAATTAGAGAGAGAGGGAGGGAGAGAGAGAGAGAGAGAGAGAGAGAGAGAGAGAGAGAGAGAGAGAGAGAGAGAGAGAGAGAGATGGTAACGACTTGGACTTGCATTCGGGAGGTCCCAGGTTCCAATCCCGCTAGAATTGCATAAAATATTAGGCTGTAGTAGGATTCAGAAGAAAATATTCAGCCATCCATTATAGTGTTTAGAGTCCATTCAACGTCTATGTCATTCTGGCCTGTCATAAATCTGTTCTAAAGGGAAGGGTTACAGTTAAGGGTAACTACCATTTCAAAATGGCAGCCACGTCTCACGCACTGAAATGCCGTTTCCTCGATAACTTCCACAAATATCAATATTTCTGAGTGATTATTTTTTGTGTATTTGTTAATGTCATATGAACAACACTACCTAAAATCATTCATTTAACATTAATAGTTTATTTTTGTGAAATATATATTTTAATGAAAAAGAAAATGTTTAAAAAATTGATTTTTAATAAATACGTCTTATTCTGTAGACATTCCAAAGACTGTAGAAGATGTGGTTCATATTATGTTTGCATATAAATAGAAAAAAGAATCACTCAAAATCATTGCCATTTGTGGAAATTATCACGGAAACGGCATTTCAGTGCATGAAACGTGGCTGCCATTTTGTAACGATAATTACCCACGACTATAACAGTTTGATTAATATGAAAATAGTATGCAATTGTAGAAGTAGTCAATAAAGAGTATGTCAGATTGCAAGATTGTGGAGCAATTCATTGCTGTGGAAAAAAAATGAAATTCACCTATTTCTCGCCTATGAATTTGACCGAAAGCTGTATGTCACACTTAATGGCGACCAACAAAATTTCCCTTTCAACTAAAAGTATTGATATTCCAAACAGGTGTGGGTAAAAGATCCCGTGAATGTGCTGCCACAAAAACAAAATATAAAAAGCGAAAATCGCAATTGTAGGAGGGAATGTTCAAAATGAATAAACGACGAGGGGATTTGTGGAATTCATGGCGTGCTCACATTAATTGCGGGCTCAAGCTGTTTGTAGGAACAAGCGACGAGCGGGATAATAGGGATGGAAACAGTGTTGGCGGGAAACGGAAGGGAGACTCGGGAATAATTTGACGTTGCCTGGCAATAAAAACAAGCAAACGACAAAATATTGGCCTTTTCAATAGTCTGTATCAAAACCTCCTCTTGCCCCACTCTTTTTTTGTACTGCTTTACTTTTTATGAAACTGGAATAGGAACGATAAACTATCTCACCGTTCTAGTCGTTATCTCCTTGTTATGTTTATTATTACTATTATTGTTGTTGTTATTATTATTATTATTGTTGTTGTTATTGTTAGTTCCTTCACTGGCTACATTGAGGACAGCATAAATTTTTGTATTGTTCGAAATATTAAAATATGGAAAGACGATAAAAATATTTATGTCCGTAAATCTTAATAAAGGTGTTAACGAATAACACCGAAATATTTTACCTGTGCATAGAGCGGGCGTAGACAAGCAACTTGTATAAGGAGATTTTTGCTTTATGACGTAAAATGTGTATGCTTCAGGGCATTAAAGTCATTACAATTTGGTGCTCATAGGTCAATAATGAAGCAAAACAAAAGTTAAAATTTTCATTAATTTGACTTCGTGCTTTCTTAGTGATCGATTAAAACCTGATTCTTAATCATTCATCAACAGCTATATCATAATTTAGAGATTCCATAATCTTCAAAATTTACAGACAAATCACATGACTGGCCGCCATTGCATTGGTTTTTTTATTCATAACTCCAGTGTTAACAATGAAGTTCCTTTGAAGTTAGAATTCAGTGGAGGCCATGCCCTGGGAGATTTTATGCTGTAACAGGAAAAATTGAATCCATTTAGCAAAAATCCCCTAATAGGCTAAAAGTTGTTTGTCTATGTCCCCTCTATACACAGGTAAAATATTTCGGTGTTATTCATTAACACCCTATATATAGGTATATATATATACGAACACACGGGACAAGACACAAACATTGCACACACATACTCATGCCCATAGGCGCCGATTGGCGCCGACTTTGGGGAGCAAGGTACTTTTTGTTCTCCCGACATTTGAGTTATCATATAAAGTAGATGTAAAACAACTAAGAATCCAATTTTTTCCCTTCCCCCAACAACAATTTCAAGGCGACCGCCTATTCTCATGCCGTACAAGGTACGGATGGGACGAAGGTTAATAATGACGGCCCGGAAGACCACAAGAGTTAAAGTGTCCAGATATTCGTCTCACAGGTGAGCAAAAATCCCGGAATAAACCCTGTCCCGACCAGGAATCGAAACCGGTCCACTACGTGAGGAAAGCGAATGAATCTCTTATGCCACAGTGGGAAACCACTTTCGCTAGCTACTGCAGTGAATACAACGATTTCTTACGTCTGCAGTTGCAATAAAATCAGGTAAACTAATGTAACAAAGTTCCAGAATGTTTTTGTTTAATCAGTAATATTGCAATTATGATATGCGGAAAAATGTTATTTTTTTAATCGATTTCCGAGTTAAGCTCCAGATGAATTATTCATTAAGCAGGGCTTACGGAAGAACAAAGGTCTAGTTTGATAAGCATATGTGGGTAGTATTAATTGTCAAAGCTACCTGTATTGCAACTTCCAAAGCCGTATATGAACACTGTAAAACAATATGTTGTCATGAGAACTGATTTGCATTTGATAAATTCTTTCTAATACATTAACATAAAATAAGCACTAAATTGGGTATTACGCCGATACCGGACAATCGATTTGGTCCAATATCAATAGGTTTCCTCCCATGGATGTTATAAATGCGTATACCAAGTTTCATGAAAATCCGATAAAGCGTATATGAGTTATTGCGCGTACAGACACACAGAGAGACGGACAGACATTTTCCCGTCCACACACAATCTCATAAGAAGGTACCATTCTGGCACTTAATAAGCCTAGCCTATAGAGATTTGCACAACATTACAGTCAACATATCCGAGAATCAACACAAGCTACCTGAGCTTGGTCGTTAATCAGGGAACTATGAACAAATGCGGTTTAATTTTGTTAGGAGGGAATTGTAATTGGAAAACAGAAAGCTCTGTTCTGAAACATTACTAAATTGCTCGATCACCTTGAAATTGGTTCTCTTCCACCTCTCCAGAGAAATAAATTGGGCATTTCATGCTTGCTGGGCATGAATATAATCACAGTTGTTGTATAGTCATTATTTAGTTTTTGGAGGATTAGTAAGGATTGTGTTTGAACTCGCTTTCATAACAATCTGGGAATAAATTATTGATTCTTAAAACCCTTAACATTTTATATAATTGTAATATATTGTTAAAATTCATCTCATTTTGGCCTTTTCTGTGGCATATAAACATAGAGGACCGCCGGTGTGGTCTTGTGGTTAGAGTCGCTGACTATAGATTCGTCGGCCCAGGTTCGATTGACGGTACCTCCTCGTATTTTTCTGAGGTAGGGAGTTCAGGAGGGGTGCACTCAGCCTCGTGATTCGAATTGAGGAGCTACTCATAGAGAAGTAGCGGTTCCGGTCATGGAAACCACCATTAACGGCCGTGGGTGTCGGCGTGCTGACCACATGCCCCCAATCCTGCCATCTGCCTATGGTAGATAACGCAGCGGTCGGGTGGTAGGCCTTGACCCTTCAAAGGATGTAGCGCCACGGGGTTTAGTTCAGTTTACTTTAGTTTAGTTTATAATCATAGAGTGAGATTGATTTGTTCGGCTTAAGATACTTTCTTTTTATTCCTATCGAAAAATACTTTAATATCTGGAAGTGCCTGGTCGAACCCCAAATCTTAAAATCACCACTCTAACTGAATAGACATATCATAATATGATAATATTATTATCTCTCCTTTGCTCTTTCTCCTTCTCAGATTTTTGGGGGAAGAATGTGTGAAAGTGATATTGATTTTCTTTTGATTTTAGCCCTGAATGGCAACACGAAAGAGGGAAATAAAATATCCCGTAAAGACAATGAAACGTTAGACATGTAAGCTTTCATGAACCACAGATTATTGTCTCTGTTGGACATTACATGAGAATATTATAGGAGAAAAATTCCTCCGACACTGGGACTTGAACCCAGGACCTTTGGCTGTTCGCGCCAATGTTCTACCAACTGAGCTAAGCCGGAGTTCAACACAGGGCCAGATGGAACTTCTCTCTCTATGGTTCATGAAAGCTTACATATCTATCTTGTATGTTAACTGTACAATAACAGTGGGAGCCCGGTCACAAAAATCACTAATTAGTGTGCCTCACAGTACTGCATATGACATAACTTGTCTGTCTGTGAGGTAGACCATTAGGGCAATTAGTCATAGGAGAAAAGTTCCATCTGGCGCTGTGAATTGAACTCCGGCTTAGCTCAGTTGGTAGAGCATTGGCGCGAACAGCCAAAGGTCCTGGGTTCAAGTCCCAGTGTCGGAAGAATTTTTCTCCTATAATAAATAAAACGTTATCGGAATTTCTTTTTCTTACTGTTTCAACCCCTACCAGGCAGGGTGTGTAAACACTTTCTTGTTTCTCACTTGCAGTTTTAATTCGTGCATTTTTTATATTAAGATTTTAGGCACACATATAGTTCTCTTTTTAAAAACTTATTTTACTTCTAGGCATTTTCTATACACTAAACAATAAATGTAACTGAATTAACAGAATAATTCTCTCAATACTGCTCAATAAAGAAATTTTAAAAAAATTAGCTAAGCAACACACTTGTTTATACTCTTGTCTCTACGCAACCACATTATACTTCAGTGCAGCCAACTGCTATACAATACGAAAGAGGGAAAAAC
The DNA here is from genome assembly GCA_964059195.1 of Ectobius pallidus. Lineage (NCBI taxonomy): Eukaryota > Metazoa > Arthropoda > Insecta > Blattodea > Ectobiidae > Ectobius > Ectobius pallidus. The sequence goes on along the minus strand of CAXKWD010000004.1, from coordinate 27,825,898 downwards.
TCTCTCCCCAACAAAAACAACATATTAAATTACATTTTCCCTGGGAAAAAATATGCATTTTCAATCTCTGTCACTTTCTGAGTAGGAATAAACTATTTTTCAGCTATAAAACAAATAATTGAATTGAAAATTTGAGAAAAATGAGAAACTCATATTATAACGTAATTAGCTTAGATTTCCAATATTTCTTATGTTATTTACAGTAGAAAGTCGAAAATTTCAACATTTACGGCCATTCTGACATCCCTTAAATATAGATGCAGTGATGAATTGTGTCGTATGACGTAATTCGGGAGCCACTTTCATTTCGTTACGGGTACAGGAATATGTGTTTCTGCAATAACAGAGCCCATGAGGAATAGTGCATTCTCGTGTATTTTTCTCTTTATTTTCTCCCACCTCTGCATTATTCAAAGGCTTGTTTCTGCAATGCAGTCATTACCGTCAAGATCTTTCTCTTCCTTGCCTATTCTATTTCTATCCATCATATTCAAGAATCCTGTTCTCACCCTGGTGAACTTTTCCATATGTATGTGTATTTTCAAATTCGTTATTCGGTTTTCTCATTGCAGCACATGTAACGAATAATTCATCGTTCACTTTCAAATGTTGAAGTAGTTTGCACACGATATATCTAGATGTATTTATTCTGCTTTCGTTCGTTTACTTTCAATAAGTGAACAGAGAATCACATGAATTTATTTCAATTTCAGAGGAAATTTTCATTTTTTCTTTGTATTGTGATAGATCCTTCATTACTTTTCTCTTCTACAGAGTGTTTTATTCTATTAGCCTTGAGTCTTGGAGTTCGGCTGCCCGACATGGTCTCGCAGAGACAGTGAATAAATCGGCGGCCTTGTAGTTGTTAGTGAAAATGAATGGATTCTTTTAATCTCAAAAATACCAATATTACCTATTAATCATCTCGATAGACTTATTCTTGTTGGAGTCATTTTTAAGATAACCATGAATATAAAGGACACATATTGGTTCCAGACTTCACTCACTGTGATAATTTAGCAGCGGGTAAATAAAGAAACAGGTGCGTGGAACGCCACGCGACAGAAGTGAAACTTGGATTTTTATCATTTTTCGATGTTTCAATTTTGGATTATTGGGTTTTTTCAATTTTGGATTGTTGGACTTGTTTAATTTTTTATTTATTAATTTTTTTAATTTTGGATTTATATTTTTTAAATTTTGGATCTATAATTTTTTAATTTTGGATTTTGAATTTTTTTAAATTTTCATCTTTGAATTTTATTTTTTTATTTTGGATTTTTTATTTATTAATTTTGATTTTTTAAATTTTTTAAATTTTGTATTTTAGATTTTTAATGTTGTATTTTTTATTTTTAAAATTTTTAATTTTTTGATTTTTTAATTTTGGGTTTTTTAATTTTAAGTTTTTTAAATTTTGTATCTTTAATTTTTTTAGTTTTGGAATTTTGGATTTTTTTAATTTTGGATCTTTGAAATTTTTTAATTTCGGGTTTTCGATTTTTTAATTTTGGATTTTTAGATTTTTAAATATTGGATTTTTGTTTTTAATTTTGGACTGTTGGATGCTTTCATTTTGAATTTTTGACTTTTGGGTTTTTAAATTTTTTTAAATTTCATTGAGTTGATTGTTTTCTGTGCTGTCCATCACAGCCCCGCTACTTTCGTGACGATTTTCTTCGTAACGCAAGTTTGGGTTAGCTCTCGATTTACTCCTAGCGCGCCTAATGAAGTTTCACTTCAAAAAATAGCATCTCTCTTCTCTCCTGATGCTACAGTAAGGAAGCTGCATTATTCTTATGAGATTTCAAGAGATCGCCCGGTTACGCTAAGAGAAGCCTCAGAACAAATTTGGGCTTATAGAATGTCCAGCTCTTCACAAAAAAGAAAAAACGCTTAATGGAGAGATCATAACCATCTGAGTCTGCACTTCCATCTGTAACCTAGAAACACAGCTTGGAATAATGTAGCTTGGAGAACTAAATCTGCATGACAAATGAAAGGCTATTAGAAGAGAAACTTTAGCTGGGAAAATACTCTATCAACCGGAGTTTTCTGTATATACAGAGTGAATGCATTTGAGAAATATAGATTTCAAGATCATACAGCACTTAAGTATGAATTACTGCGAGAGAATAACCAGTCCCTATCATGAAATTTAAAGGAAAAAGCATGACAGGTAATTCACGTTAATAATAATAAATAAATAGTATCAATACAGTCTAAAATGTGAAACAAACCTTTTAAAAGAAGTTCTGTTTTCCGCACAAACGTTTCAAAGAAAAAGACTGTCTTATCGGTAGAGCCTGATTTTCTACTGAAATTAAATGAATAATTTCGGTGTTAACTACCTTCTATTTCGGTGCGTATTTCGCAAAATAAGTTATTACGTACACTTAACATGACAAATGTTACTTTTTTAAACATTTAAACATGATGGTGAAAAATACAATTAACAAATTATAAAACATTATTTTGCTATGAAAATAAATTTTAGTTTAAGTTATGAAAGATATACTCAGTTAATTGTCCTAAGTTTATCATTAATGTAGATTTTTTAATCATGATATATGTGATACCAACTGAATTACCATGGCAGCATGACGATATAACATTAAATTATCCAACTGACTCACATAATCCCAGGTGTTCTCAAATATGAGATACAACCCAGTGGCGACTTATACACTCGTAAGTGCTTTGAGACCCGGGCTTCATAGTAAACCACTGAAATGATGATTCTCTCACACTGGCTGTGTGTAGGATAAGATTTAAAGGTGAAGTCAGACTGAAAATTCAATGCCATAGCCGGGATTTGAACCAGAATCTTCGGCTATCCGTGCCGTTGCTCTTACCAATTGAAGTACCATGGCAACATGCCGGTACAACATTAAATTCTCCAACTCACTCACATATCGCTGAGATGTTGCCATGGAAGCTCAGTTGGTAGGAGCAACGGCACGGAGAACCGAAGATCCTGGTTAAAATCCCGGCTATGTCATTGAATTTTTTAGTGTGACTTCACTTTTCCCTCTTAGCCTATACACGGCCAGTATGAAAGAATTATCATTAACTATTATTATTTTAAATCATATTTTCGAAATAATTCTGAATATTCGTCCTGGAACGTACATATTTATATATTTAGAGAAATTTAACAAGTTTCGTGATATTTCTTGGACATGATTTTCTTAATAGTTATATTTAGGGTTCTTTATGACCTAAAAAGGTGGAAGATATAACTGAAAATATGCTCTTAAAAATGACGAAATATAACCCAAAAATCCTAAACATGACCTGATAAAATAACGTATTTCCATAAAATAAATGTTAGAATTTAAATCGTTTAAAGACACTAAATTCTCACATCACATGAATTCAATCACATGTTCACTTTAACAATTTTGGTTATTTACAGTTTTACTTGTAATGAACTGTTTTTTAAAGAATTTTCTCCTGTTTGCATTAATTTTAAAATTTAAGTTACCTATTAATTTGGCATAAACATTAAATTAACTACATACATTTCAAATTTAACTCGTCCATGTAGTACATACACTGTATAATTGTGCTCTTTTACCGAATTTATAACCGAAATATGACGTTAAATTACAAATATGGCCAAAATATGACAGAGACCAAAAAAGCTCAAAATATGACTTTATATGCAAAATAAAAACGGTCCTATTATGACAACAAGCGTGCAATTCGTGTTTAATTTGTGTTTGCCGTGAGAACGGAGGTCAAGATAAAAATATGACATGTCATAAACATCCGAACTGTAGTTATATTCTAGGATAGCTAAGGAAAACTGTTTTGTAAAATTTCGCGCTTATCATTATTACACAAAAAAAAAAGTCCATACTTATCGGGAATTGGGCCAATTGTGTTGTCTCTTTTCTGTTCTATCGTGAATGCAGAGCTAATAAATTAATGGCGAATAAAATACAAGGAAGATTCAAACAGAATGATAAACGGGCATTGAGTGTGATATTACAAACCGCATGTAGGGAGGAAGCAATTAATCTTGACTTCTGGCTACTGCCAGGAAATCTCGGACATTCCGCCTTGATAATATTGCTCGAGGTGTCCACTCTACATTACTCCGGAAGGCCATGGAGAGCTGTTGAAGATTTGTGCTTCCGACATGAGAACGACAGTGGCTTATCAGTAGACTTCGGATTTTAGGTAAAAACCTATTTTAATCCTTAAGTGAAATTTGGACGAAAACTTGTATATGCATGTTTCATAAGTGACTATGCCTAAAACCAATGCTTTTATAGGACCTAAAACAGCCTATTTTTACGTTAGAGCCTAATATTGCCTTTTTTGCTAGTTTTTTCCCTCTAAAGTTCAAAATAAGTTATTTTTTTGCTATAAATTCTAGCATTTATTTTCAGTTCGTACTAAATATTTAGCTCGGAATGTGCAGTACATAACACATATTTTGTGACGTGGTTAAATAGTAAGAAATGTTTCGTCTTCATGAGAAAAATTCCTTGGAATTCCCAAGAAAATGTAGTGTTTTTCTCCCGACTCCCACTCCCACAGTAACAAACAAACAAAAAAAAAAAAAAAAAAAAAAAAAAAAAGTAGTTCTCTGAATCACTGAGGTATGCAAGGGGACAAGGGGTTGAATTATGCTAGCGTGCGTAGCTTCTGGTCGCAGGGATTAGGTTTCCACTGTTATGGTAGTAATACAGGCACTGGTAATAGGTCTATATAATTCCCTGTATCATAGGCTTATATCTGTGTTTTATCATGATTATTGATTAATGGTGAATTCAATAAATATAGTATTCTGCATTGCAATTGAGATATTTCAGAAAATTGGCAACTTAACGATTTTATAAGAGACTATTTTACGATTTTTAGAACCTATTTTCCAATTTTTAGAGCCTATTTTAGGTACCTAAAACAGCATTTTTAGCGACCTAAAAGTCCGAAGTCTACTTATCAGATATCACAATATTGAGCCACGTACGCCGCTCTTGTAGTAACTTTACTCAAGTGGTGAAATGTTTGGGATTCCAAAGTGGACTTGAAAGTTTAATGTCGATTTATATCGAACTGTTGCCAACTTCACACTCCACTAGCCACCGAATCGTATGAACTGCAGAGACCAGCAGTGTCATTCCCAATGTGTCATCCAGTTCAAATCTTATTCGACAGTTTTAACAAAAACTAGTAGGCTGTGGTAGGCTGTGCTTCCTAATTTAAAATTGGAAACGTTCTCCATTTTTATGACACTTTAATATATGTTATTTTCATTTATTTCAGACAACTTATCATGCATTCCACGAGTGATGGACGGGACACTCAAGAGTTAGATATTTCAAAATTAATAGCCTATTTTTTGTTTTATGTAAGATTTTGTATGCTTCCTTTACATTTGTGAGGAGATAGATATCAATTTTGATTTTAAAAAATCAATTAAATAAAATAATATCTCAAAAATAAATTGAGATATTCGAAAGAAATTTTAAACTTTAGTTTAAGCTTACGTCACATTTCAAGTTTCTAGGACAAGTGAGGGGTCTATTAGCAAACCCGGGAATCTCCATTTTCATAAAAGATAAAAATGTTATCTTCTAACGAAAGTTTAATGCAAATTTAGTATAGGTGCTACAAATCCGACTTCCCACATAAGAGAAGAACTCAGATTTACAACACACATATTAAATATGTACCTGAAATGCATTAAACTTTCATTAGGAGTTAGCATCTCTATCTTTTTTCGAAATGGAGATTGCCAGGTTTGTAAACAGGCCCCTCAAGTACTCGTAGTTCAGCAAATCACTATTTACACTTCGATCATCCCTTAACACAGAAAAAGCTAAGAGTCATTCTAAAGAACGCCTATAATTCCACTTCTCATCATCTAATAACTGAACTTCATTTCGGATTAAGAGTTGCAATAACAATACTCTGAGTACTCTATCGTAGAGAGCCCCTTTCTCTTTAGCGAGCTGTTTTACTTCTTCACAACAAAGAAGTGGTTAACATCTGAAAGGAGTGGTGTTGGTTGTCATGACATCGCAATAAAGTGCATGGATCAGTAAAAGGAAGGGGGAGGTATATGAACTAACTCTCAGTACACTGTTAGAAGGGGATGTCCCTCAACCTTAAAAACGAACCCTCTTCCTTCCAGTGCGAATCTTTACATTGCGTTTTATCGGAGTTCAATTTCAGCGGTATCATAATTATGTCGCTGCAAATCATGCAATAACAACTGACATCCGATATAGGGGGAATCCCCTACCAGGTGTAATGAATGAATATATGAAAACATTTACAGGGTGTGATCGGTGCATTAATGAGTCGAAACCTGAGACCAAGATGTGCCTTATAGATAATCCAATAGGGATTTAGAAGCGATCTTTTCTGAATTTATCCTATGCTTGTTCATGTTGTAAATCAAAACCCATTCAGAACTGTTTTGTATGTTTCTAAAAGGCGCATTAGCCTTAGAAACTGTAAGTTGAAGGAGCATTCCTTCTATGTTTTCCCTGTTCTTCCAAAACTTATGATCACAGAAGAAGTGGTAATCCGCAATTAAAAAATTAAAGAAAACTGAATTTTTTTTAATGTATAACTCATAAGGACTATATTGCAATTTCGCCTCCACCAATAACATATTACATGACTTAATGTCTAATGATAAAACGTCTCATACCAAACGTCTAATTTATACTGTAATCTAAAGAATTCTATGATCAGCTTAGAATGGTCTTAATATAAAATTCTTTCGAATAATTGAAGGGGCTAGTTGCATAAAGGCGTAAGGCACAAGAACATAGTTTTGAGAAATCTTAATGTTTTTAAACAATGTTACCACTCACAAGCACAGGTCTTTTCTTATAACTGAGCAGAGGTTTAAGGCACAAGTATAAATTGTTCACCGAGTATTTAAGAGATATGAGGAGAAAGCATAAATGTTAAAAGCTCAAAATTCATGATGTGCCTTACGCCCTTATGGAACTACCCCTTCAATTCAATTTCAATACACTTTGCTATTTATTACATATTATTCATTATATAGCCATTACGAATGCAACTCGTGACTTGAGAAATATTAAATCCTAAACAACAAATAACATACTAAAATACTAGCTTGGCAACAGCTCTTAACTAATCCAGAATCATTTACTTCTGTAAAGAAATAAAACTGTACGAAAATCTATAAATTTGGTAATCCCGACCAATGCAAATGGTTACACTAAAATTTGGTATACTAATGCAATTTGTAAATTGAGCTATGACTATAATGTTAAAAGCGAATTTACAAATAAATTTAATAAAAAACAATCTGAAATAAAAATACATATATTGTGAGATGCAAGGTGTCCATATTGTAATTAACGTAATTCTTGCTTCCTTCTTTGGTTTAAACATCTTCACGTTTCAATCAATGGAGTTTTTGTTTTATTTTGATTAATGTTTTTATTTTGCTTGCTTGTATTTAATGTATATTTTGTTTATTTTCATTGATTTCTATGTTATTTTCTTTCTGTTCTGGTTCCTCCCCCCCTTTGTTTAGTTCATATGGTATTCTTTATGTATATATTTCAGAAGCAAGAGGAGGACATTTCGAGCATTTGTTATGAGTTTTGTGTGTTGACGTGTTATGAGTGTACCAATGTGTTGAACAGTTCCTAACGAGAAAACAAAGGATTATGGGACATATATTCATATGAACATTTTTCCTTCTTTTGGTGTACCCATGCCCGAAGTTTGTAAAAATATTTTTGAAACACCCTGTATTAATAAAATTATTTTCTAAAATATATTTTTTTTCTTCGTCTGAAATCGTGTAGTGCCTTTACTGAGCGCACAAATCGATATATGGATGGCCGAATGACAAAGGAAAATATTATATTCTCTCACGATGTTCAACTTCTCGTAAGTAATTAAATCTACATTTTAATAACAAAGCAGCACTTATAAAATTATTTTCTTGCTTCAGGAAGTCTCGTGAATTGTTTTTAGAGGCTTAGTGGTCAAAGCAAATATCAGCAACACAAAGCTCTGGCTTAGAACAATATTATTGCACCTTCAATCTGTGAACAAGGCTTATGAATAGCTGAAGTTTCAGAGGACACGGATTTTCCCCACCAATCCACAGCCATATGTTACTAAATTTGTTCAACGGAGATAGAAATGTGACCGCTGCCAATTTGTTGTCGTACAGGCTAGCCAACATGTGCCACGCCATGTTACCGATCACATTACAACTCTATAAAAATTTCCCCTCCGATTTGGCATGTGCTACGTTATGTAACAATTGCAGGTTCCCATTCATAATAATATCCATTCAAAATACATATCTGCCAACTGATCCAATTCTGTATTCATACATGAACTTTGTGATTTGTGGACAATGTCATAATAATTCATAATACACCCTTTCATGTTTTAGCCACAATTTACGGCACAATTCCTTTGTTGTAGGCCTATAAGGTACATTATTTCAATGGTGTAGGCTACGTTAAATAAACGGGGACGAATTTCGCACAGTTTTCAGCATATTCGGTATCTTTCCCTTATTAAGATTAATAATAATAACAACAACAACAAAATGGAAAAATCATACCATGCAACAATGAATATACATAACAAAAAATCATTATCCAAAAATGCTCAATTGAGGCATTATAAAACTGTAATCTTACCAGAAGCTCTGTACGCAAAAGAGTGTATAAACACCTGAGATAGAAGAATAAGCAAAACAAAGAAGAGAATCTTAAGGAAAATTGTGGGACCAATTTGGGAGAATAACATAAATACAAACTGAGACCAGAAATGGAGTTATACAAACAAACAGAAAAAATAGGCCATACTTTCAGGAAAAGAATATTAAGATTCTATGGTCACATTTTCAGAATGGAAAGAGACAGACTTACCAAACAAATTTTTTTATCACTATGTAAGTAAAAAAACTAAACCAGCATAAATCAAGGAAATTGAAGAAGATTTGAAATTATTCAATATCAAAAAGGAGGATTTTGCAAAAGTTTAGGAAAGCAATATTTGATGGCGAATTTCCAGAGAAACCCAAGAAGAAAACGGGAAGTAAATAGACGGAAGAACGGAACCAGCAACATCGCGAAAAAGTGAAGAAGTTTTGAGAAGACAAGAAGAAGACAACTGTTTCACGTGATTCTAAGCTTGCCTAATCGAAAGGAATAATAATAATAATAATAATAATAATAATAATAATAATAATAATAATAATACGAGAGATGGGGCATAAGTCATGGCAAGTGTTTTTCTTTCTTTTTTTTTTTTTTAATGTGGGACCATTTTAAAGTTATGAAACATACAAATGAAAGGGCAGGGTATAGAATGTAGGCTACAGTATGTATAAAATAGATTATGGGTACTAGACGCAGGATAATGCAGGAAAAAGACACCCATAAACATCCATCCGCAACTGCATCGTATCACTTATGAATAATTGCTGTAGTTGAAAATATGATCCCATGATCCCTTCAAGTTCGGTACTGATGGGCATTATTCCCCAAAGCTTTATAATTTTCCCTCCATTATGTATTTTAATGTTTATTGCCTCTTCTATGAATAAATTGCTCTCTGGGGACATGAATAAGGTAAATAAAAATGGCATTGCCAAGAGTCAAACTATGCGATCAAAGTAATTTTCTGAAATGCGGAATTCAGTGTCCTCTCTTGAAGACAAAGCTATTGTGCCTTTCTTACCCTTATTAATCGGCTGACCCCTCATCACTAAGGGCCTTGAAAGAATATAACAAAATGACCGTATTTTACGGACCATAAGACGCACTTTTTTACTTTGGAAACAGAGACTTGAAAGTTGGGTGCGTCTAATGGTCTGAAGTACACTAAAAAAATTTAAATTATGGTAAATATTGCCAAAATACCATAGTTATAAACAAAGTGTTGTAAACGATAAGATTGTTATAAATTTTGGCAGACTGTAGGCCAACTTCAGTGCACTTATCACAGTCCTAAATGAGGGTATACAATGCGAAAAGAAAGTAATGTTGAGTTCTTTTATACGAAAGGAGTTGTCTCTGAAGGGTGGTTTAAATGAACGCAATGACCTCTAAACAGTATTGTCCTATTACACTTACCGTATGCTGAATTGAGGGTAAGAGGATGTAAAAGTATTTTCAGTTTTTCATGAGAAAACAGTTCAGTTGTTAAAATTATTTACGCGATGCCACCTGTAAAGAAGAGATTTTCGTACAACGCAGATTTTAAGTTAGAACAGATTTACACTGATTCTATTGTACAAGGTTATAATTTGTTTATGCAATGAAGTATATTATTCCCTTTAAAATTTTTGGTTTAGAATCACATTAAATTTATTTTCCTTTAAATTTCCATCCTATAATCAAGGTGCGTCTTATGGCACGGAGCGTCTTATTGTCCGTAAAATACGGTATATAGAAGTATTTTGCCTATAGATCTCTCGGCAGAGGACTGTCAGATTCAAGTACTCTTTTTACTCCTCCTTCCCTCTCTCTCTCGCTCTCACTTTTACCCACACGCAATGGCCTGTATGTTTGTTGCGATGGTGCATTATGGGAACCTAACAGCTCATGCATTTATTGCTACATACCTTTATCTGATTACGGCGATTGTCCTATAATTTATGCATTTTGCAATCAAAGTAATTCAATTACATTTTACAGTCGAAACAAAACAACAACAATTATAACGAGGTAACAAAATAAATAAAAACCTAATAATCAATCGACTGTAATATTTCCCTGATTATGCATTGTATCAAGAGAAAACCTACGCCCTTTTTACGCAGCTGAAATGGGTTCCATATGTTTCATAGCTAGATGATTTTCCCTTTGACTTCATGGGTGTAGGTCAAAAGTGGCCAATGGACGTCTTGGACTCGCATTCGGGAGGTCCCAGATTCAAATCCCGTGGCCGGCCAATTTTACATGGGTTTTTTTCATGGTTTTCCCAGTCGTAAAGGCAAATGCCGAATTGGATATCATGAATCATCCTCGCTATTTCATCTTATATCATAACTATTTAAATTAATATCGGTGAAATTTACTCCATTATATACAATAAAAGAAAATAATTGACAATCAATACTTCCATGGCCTACTGTATAGACACAGATCCCGAACTCCTGTTCTGGCCTCGTAGCTAAAAGGAGTAAAGCTGAATTAAAAGAAAAATAGGGCTATTCCAAGAGCGAATTTATCAAATCTGCCAGAATATGTTGATAACAAGGGTTCGGATGTTTATTATCTAAAAAAATGGAAATTATGACTGCAAATATGACCTTAATAGTGACCAAATATGACCCAAAAATCCAAAATATGACCTCATAAAGGAACATATTTACTAAAAATAAATGTTCCATATTTAAACGCTTAATGACACTAAATTATTACATCACATTAATTCAATCAGATAATCACTTTTTAACAATTTTACAAGTGATTTACAGTTTTACTTGTTAAAAACTTCTAATCTGTTAATGTTTCCAGATGCCACTGCAAATGTGAACTGAAAATATTTTTAAAATATGTATATTGGAAGTTGTTAACTACAAGGAGGAAGAGGTATTTGTGCTATTACATGTTATTGTTTCTTCACATTTCAGTTACAGTAAAACCAAAATATTTGTGACTCTTTTTTGGAAAAAATTTAAGTCGACAATTGAGTGTACATACTGCATAATTGTGCTCTTCTACCGCGTTTATAACTGCAATATGACGTTAAATTATAAGTATGGCCGAAATATGACCAAGACCATGAAAAAGACCAAAATATGACTTTATATGCAAAATAAAAACGGTCCGATTAGGATAACAAATGTGCAATTCATGTTTAATTTGTGTTTGCGGCGAGAATGGAGGTCAGAATAAAAATATGACATGTCATAAAAATCCTAACCTTATTGATAACGTTGCGTTATCAACTTTAAGTTAGTTATGTTTAATAATAGAATTTTGGGTTTAGGTTTTTTGAAATTGGCTTTTTTCATTTATTAACTCATGCTCTATTTAAGGCACTGTTATTTATGTGTGCGGGGGTTTTCATTCATTAATCGTATAATGGACGTCAAAATACTATTCCCATAAATTATTACACGCTAGCGTTTTCTACAAAGAAAAAAGCAGTCATTACCTTTCATCAGTTTTACTCTACGTGGATAAAGACGCAGTCATTGCCATAGTAACATAGATGCAGACTTACCTGTGAACAAAAGAGAAACGTTCCCCCTTAATTTTAACCGCAATGTAATATTAAAACATGCTTAATTGCAAAACGAAACATGTAACATGTTAATCAGGAGGAGAACATTTTTAAAATCCGTCAACACGAGAGAAAAAAGACATGACAATCTCGTTAAGTCTCCTTCACTTCATTGAAATAATTACCTAGTGAATATACATTCTACACCATGGTATAAAAAGACATCCCCCACAAACATACACCATGCATTTCCAGATTTAAGTGACGTAGGTAAAAACTGTCAATCTGTCACTTTTTTTCGAGATAGGGTGAACGCTTGACAATTTAAACTTATTAATTTATTTAACATACATGACATATACAATATGTTATGAACAGGCTACAGTTATATGTATCAGCTAATCTCAGAAAATTACTCAACTGATCAGACAGAAAAGTTCACATCAAAATATCTTGTTTGCGCTTGCAAAATTCCGTATAAAAAACGAATATTAAAATGTTATGCAATGTACAATTATGAATTATATATAAAATTTTATCATAGGTAATCCCACGAGAGATTAAGAGTTTATCGATAGATTTGCGAGAATGAAGTCCGAGCAAATTTAATTGATGGAACTCGTAATCTCGAGTGGGATTTATTAAGACTACTCCATGGATAAAACGTAAAGGATTTTGTATATAATAATTATTTTCTTACTTTGTTGTCAATATTCTGTCAACCGAAAGATCACGACTTAGTAAATGAATGAACAGTCCATGAATCGATTCGATGAATTGATCCAAGTTAATAATGCTACCAATAGCGCGCATCACAAGATTGAGGGCGTCTTGGTAGTTGCTTACATCAAATAGTATATTGCGATACAAGGGCCGTAAGGCATGATTACGGATCGAGGAAATAGTTTCCGAGATCCGTAATGCGCTTACGGCACGTGTATTGCATGCTATTTTTTGCACGATGATTATTTATATCAATTTATTTATATTAATTCTGATATTACCTGAAAATATTATGTATATACATTCTTGAAGACAGGCCCGACGAGAGGGAGGGGCAGCCGGGGTTGCAGCCCGGCCGATCAGGTTTTATTTTTTACTTTCTAAATTTACTCTAAAATTAAATTGGTTATAAGTCAATAAACAGCTTAAGTTATGTTTTATGTGTTTATTTTATCTTCATTGCCCTGCCGTATAACGGTGACATGGAATTATCTGAGACGGATTAATCTTGAAGTGCTATTTTTGAAAAGTAGAAGCACAAATCCTTTTGGACTCATCAGTAGGCCTACTAACGTTCGGCATTTAAAATCATAATTTTCAAAAGATTAAACTGGTACATACAGATAAAATTGTTCCTAATTAGAACATTTTAATGTATTTTTCCGTTTCCTGCCCAGCAACAGTTAACCGATTTCGTCCAAAATCAATAGGCTTCGTCCCATGGGCGTTATAAATGGTATACCAAGTTTTATGAAAATCCGATAAGGCGTATTTGAGTTATCGCGCTTACAGACACACAGACAGCCAGACAGTCCTGACTACCAGACAATCTCATAAAGTACCGATACCATTCTGGCACTTAATAATTATGTAATATTATTAGATAATCTTTTTGTTGCATACATTATAAAGGGCGAGTTTGGTAGTGAATTTAGTATTTGATGGGGGCCCGGAAATATTTTTCCCTGGGGCCCTTGCTTTCTTTCCACGGCCCTGCTTGAAGATTGATGTTTATTTCAGAAAGTGATTCGCATTTGTTGTTGTTTATGGGCACCGAATATTTGTGCTGAGGGGGGGCCTTGTCCATAAAGGCTTGTATAATGAGGTGTGTCGTTATATTCATAACAGTCCTGAAACGCTTACCGCCCACAGCAACAAGATTGCGTGTGGGAACGTCAACTTACGATCCACGGCAACAACGTTCGTAAGTACCACTAATTAGTTAAGGAGTGCAAAAAAGCTATAAAAGCACACAAACTGACTTGCACCGAATGGAAATTGTGTTTTTAATCAATGGACTTTTATATTATTTCAATTCCCAAACAAGATTGTAAAATAATGTGTTTTCATTCTGCTCAATTGCAGCATGTGACGTGTTAATTACGCACGATGATGCCTTACGTGTCCAGTAACGAGTTGACGTTCTATCATATAAAATAGCATCCTTGCGATCCGAGGAAGGATATTATAAGATAAACTATTGTGATTGGTCTATATACGAGGAATTGCTAACAATATCAAACACGTGGTATATGAGTGGAATAGTCTTAATGAATCCTACTCGAGATTACGAGTTTCATCAGATAAATACGCTCGAACTTCGTTCTCGCAAATATATCGATAAATTCGTAATCTCTCGTGGGATTAACTATGAAAATTTCTACTTTAATGGATGTCGTTAAGATTCTGTCACGTCACTCGTGTTTTATTATGGTCAAACAAAAATGTTTTAGTATGATGAACTGTCATTAAAAATTAATATTACTACAATTTTGGATTTTTATAAACTTATTACGGAGTATGATGAGTGAGAACGCTATATAGTAAAAAAATCTCTTTAGGCAGGCCTACAGGCTGAGGTAGAATTCGAAGTGCTTTTGGTTTAATTTATTGTCGCTGCGCAGCACTCTTCTTCTTTAGCATTGACAAACCCGTAATAATAACTGAAAAAAACAGGAATGAGCACTTTTTCAAACATTCAGATCTCGCCTTATATGAGAACTATCGAGAAACCAGTTATTGATTTGCAAAGTACTCATCAAGAGCTTTTCAACGATGCTCCACAAGACGTGGTTTCAAAAATTTCGAATTTCCATCCCCCACCCCCACTCGTACCCCCCAAAACCCCCAAATCATTGGTGTCACTGCGAGATATAAATTTTTCAACATTTCAACCCCTTGGGCCAATTTTGCTCATTAACGAACTTGTCCGAACTATTGGGCCTAGAAATAACATAATAAAATGTGGTTCAAATATCTTCAAAATTACGGTCGCTAGCGTGTAAAGATATATATATCACAAAAAGAAACATTTGAACGGGCGGTGGTTTCGTACTTAGGGAGGCATGAAAAGTAAAGATATGAAAGAATTTTTCGATTGTCATGACATGGTATCGATTGCAATAGGTAGAATTTTCTTCGAAATCTACCTAATAGAGCATCACAACATTTTTGCTAATAAGTTAGATTTCTGTGTACACCACTGAACACTTTGCCATCTTGGCTAATAGAACTACATGAACTGCAGCTTCTGAGAGTATTGGGCATTATGTCTTCACTGCAACATCTGCTGTAATTGACCCAGATTCTTGCAATCTCAACTGCTGTTTCATTACATTCCTCAGCATTGTTCTTAAATTAATTATACACATGCTCAGATTCCAGCTCTAGATTAACTTCTTCCAGACAATAGATGTCGATAAATACTTGCCAAATGGTTCGAGACGATATTAGTGGAATTCCCAAGCAAATTGTACAGTACATAATAATAATAATGGCAAACGATGCAGGATTATTATTATTATTATTATTATTATTTCAACTGTATTTATACTCCTTTTAGCTAAGAGGCCATATAAGGAGTTCGGGATGTGTGTCTATACAGTGGAACTATAGCTTGTCAATTTATTGTCGTTGTAGTTAATGCAGTAAATTTCAACTGATATTAATTTAAATGGATATGATACAGGATGAAATGGTGAGGATGATTCATGGTATGTAAATATTCAACTCGGCATTTTCCTTTACGACTGAAGGAATAATGAGAAAAACTATGTCAAATTGGCCGGCCACGGGATTAGAACCTGGGACCTCCCAAATGCGGGTCCAAGACGTTACCATCTCGTCGCCTCACTCGGGGCAGGATTTTAATTATAATTTTAGATATTATCTTTTATCTCTGTATATTTTTGTGGACTGTAATGGAATATATTTCTTGAGGATTTCTAGTAGAGCATAACATCTCATGCAGTGCATTTCAACATCATTATGAACTTTTTTTGTATATATCTATGCATAATGAAAAGCGAAACTTTAATGAGAAAGAAATATAACATGTTTTTTATGGCCAACATTCTGACTTCTATTTTATTAAGTACTAGCTTAAAAAGTCCGGCGTCACTCGGGGTTTTTTTTTTCTTTTACTTTGAAATTAACATATGGAAGAGTTTCTATATTCAAACTCTAGGTCCTTATATAGATGCTAAGAGTTTCAAACGAGGAAGTACGACTCAGGAAACGCTAGGTATAGGATTTTATACAACTGTTTATAAATACCTATCTTTCTATGTCGTATGTTTGTCATTATTCCAACAACTTCTTGTTGAAAGAACACAGAAATAGTTCAAGATAATTACTACCTTCTAATCTATGTAGCATTATCTTCAGATTTTTCTTTAAATTTCAACTGTCATTACACTCCTTTTAGCTACGAGGCCATATCAGGAGTTCGGAATCTGTATCTATACAGTACGGTAGGCCATGGACCTGTTGATTGTCAACTATCTTCTACTGTTGATGTATTTTATGGAGTAAATATTAACTGATTTTAATTTAAATGGATGTGATATGGATTGAAGATGATTCATGGTATGTAAATATCCACTTTCCTTTATGACTGGAGGAAACATGAATAAACCCATGTCCAATTGACCGGCCATGGGATTTGAACCTGGGACCTTCTAAATCCTAGTCCACCTCGCTCGGTTAATTCTCCTGATTCTAAACCGAGGTCACTCACATATATAAGAAGACGAACCCTTGACTAATTAGCTGAAAATACCTCGAGGCTGGACCGAGAAACTTTTAATATAGCGTCAATGGGTGGTGGCCGAAATGCCGGAGATAGTATTGAGTCCGTCTTTAATAAAACAGGGACAGAGGCAGATGGATCGATGGCGAAGACCGATGGCCACGAGGATCCAATCTAGTCTATCTCTATTTTGTTGTCTCTATTCACAAATTCCTTCAAGAAACCAACATGTTTAAAGAAAATTTTATTAAAAGCATCGTCCGTCCATCCCCCCCCCCCCGGCATTCCGGGTGGCCATACTGATCCAGATAAAAACATATGTACAATGTTAATCGATGAATTAATACATAAGACAAGAATACAATTCAAACTGAAAAATTAAATAAAATATATAATTAAAACCTTTGGCTCAGCAATCCTTTATTATTTGTCGCCTAGGCCTTTCGAAAATTTTGTCAGTAAGAAAATTATTTTTACTCGTAGAGTAAACACAGACCTGCACAAAAATCCACCAATAAACAGAACTTTGAATAGATACAATCAAACCCACCCACTTCATATAGATATATTTGGAATGATTTTTTTTACAATTTAATTCTACTGCAAGCCAATTGTTAAAACTTGTCCAAAATGGTAATTCATAGGAAACTGTTTGTGAATATTGTTTAACTATAGTCATACATGTGTCAACTAACATATTTTCATTGTTTAACATTTATTTCTTACTCTTATTAGTTTTCTTTTTGTCTCTATTTTTCATGCTTCTTTCTTCATAATCTCTCTTATTCTCTTTACTCTCTCCTATTCTCTTTACTCCTTACTTTTACATTAGTAATAAAATCAGGTAAACTGATGTAACAAAGTGCCAGTATGTTTTTGTTTAATCAGTTATCATTGCAATTATGATATGCAGAATATGTATTTTTTTAATTGATTTCCAAGTTAAGCTTCAGATTTATTCATTTAGCAGGGCTTACGGAAGAACAAAGGACTAGTTTTTTTTATAAATCAGATTAAAATCGTCCAGCATCAGCTGTACTGTACAGATTTGTGATATCTTGACAATCGCACACTCAAATAAAAATAAAAAAATAAAAAAGTCAAAATTGTCGGCTCGGGATTTGAACCATTGAACTGCAGAATGTGAGTCCAAGACGTTAACATCTTGTCCACCAGGGTCAGATTAACAGTGTAGTTGGATAAGCGTATGTAAAGCAACAATGTTATTTGTCATAGCCAACTGCATTTTAATCTCCAAATCCTAATAAGATCACAGTAAAACAATTGACTATGTTGTCATGATAACTGATTTGACTTTCATAAATTCTTTCGAATATGTATATTTACATAAAATAGGCACTAAATTGGGAATTACTCCGAAACCGTTCAACCGATTTTATCCAATATCAATAGACATGTTCCCATGGACATTATAAATGTGTACACCAAGTTTCATGGAAATCCGGTAAAACATGTTTGAGTTACCGCGTCTTTAAAATAGACACTAAATTGGGTTTTACTCCGGTACCGGTCAACAGATTAGGTTCAAATTCGATAGGATACTTCTCTTCGACGTCATAAATGCGTATACGAAGTTTCATGAAAATCCGATACAGCGTATTTCAGTTATGGTGCCTTTCTAATATAATACTATTAAAATAGGCACTAAATTGGGCATTACTCCGGTACCGGTGAACCGATTTGGTTCAATAACAATAGGGTTCTTCCCATCGACATTATGAATGTTTATACCAAGTTTCATGAAAATCCGAAAAAGCGTACTTGAGTTATGGTGCGTACAGACGCACGGACAGACAGACAGACAGACAGACATTTTTTCGTCCCCCACACAATCTCATAAAGTACCATACTGGCACTTAATAATTATCCTAACATTCATACTTTCTATTCACCTATTTCACTTGTGTTGATGTAACTATATGATGTATTGTTAGCGTAGTCATGGACATTGTAATTGGGTGTATACCTATAATGTTCATTCTTGATTAAATAAAAAAATTAATAAATCATCAGGGCATCTTGTCGTGCTAGTGTTGATTCACTAACAATTATTAAAATGATTTGTAGTTTTGTCATATTGAATTGTCATTGAATTTGTAACTTTTTACACTCTGTATAATCGTTATAAAAATATAAGCTACAATAGAAAGTACAGCATAGAAGTTACAATTTAGTTACTCTGTACATGAACAGCAGCTATTTTGTAATCTCCGTGTTCGATGTCAGTTCCCTAAGAACGTCATTCCCATACATTTAATAACCACTGGTTGCCTTGGGAACTAAGTTTCTTCCATGTAACAACTTTGTTTACCTTATCAGGGCACACAAACTACTCGGGTTGCATCTTTTCTCATTAACATTATGTCGTCTTGTGGGATCGAACATAGGACTGTCTTAATGAAGCACTGAATATCAAAAGAAAGGCTCTGTGAAACCAAACCTGCTCTCAACAAAGTAACAAAAGATACGGGTGCACAAAAACAAGACTACTTTGCATACTAGCAGAGATAAATGCCCTTTTTGCACGCAAGAAAGCATCACAATCAGACAGACGAAAGACGGACGGACACAACAATCCATTTCATCCTGGTGACAGTTGCGATTTTTTGCAGCCTCCTGTCACAGCGAAAAAAGTTCCACTAAGCCGTTTTAAGATAGCACAGCTAACACTGTAGACCAGGGGTTTACAATTTGTGGCACGCGGGTCGCATGCTGCTTTCGAGACTTTTCCTGCGGGCCGCGAAATAATATTGGAATAGCATTAATTTAATTGTAAAAATGAAGATAATATCGTTACCACACCACATCATTTCGCATCCCCCAAAGGACACATAACCCAAATAAAATCTTATTAATGCACTGTCGTAACTTTCTTTTCTTGAAGCATGACCAATATATTTTTATCACTTCACATTCTGATATAGAACAAAAGGTCATATTGCAAAGAGCGCGTATTCAAAGTGGGTGGTTTATAACTACTCTTCAGATAATGTTTTTCGGATTTTTTTTCAAATAAAAGTGTTAACTCTTAGTATAAGCACCCCATATTAAAAATTTTAACAAAATCGTTAGAGCTATTTTCGAGAAAATCGCGACAAACGAAATTTTCTTCATGTACAGTCCCCCTTAAGAATAAGAGAAAGTCGTCGCCAATCTTGGTGTCACATGCCCAAAAGGTATCTAGCCGAAATACAAAATTTTGTATTTGTACGATTTTCCGTTACAAGATGCCGTGTTGCAAACGGCGCATATTCAGAATGGCTGGCTTATAACTACCCCCCAAAGATTTTTTCTAAAAAAGATACGTTTCATCTCTTGGTATAAGCACCCCATGTTCAAAATTTAAAGAAAATCGTTGTACAATTTGCCGTCCTGGAGGTAGGCTGTTCACAGAAACACATACACACAAAAACAGGCATGTTTCCGAAAATAGTATTTTGGATTTAGGACAACTCAAAACGTGTGTTTATGTTAAAATCTCAACTTCGAAAACAATATTTCACCTACCTATAGCCCTATATATATATATATATATATGAAGTAAATGGTTCTTATCTGTTTATTCCGATTTCTCGTTGGGTTCATTGATCGTCTGTAAGACTGATATTCAAATTTTTAAATTTAGTATTAGACAGTTCTGCATATGAGAAATACATTATTACGACATTTAAATATTGTTATATTCTGATACCCAACTGCATTCTATTTGCTGTTTGTTTTTAGTGCCCATAATTTTGAGACTCGTGAGGGTTTATACCGGCTTGCATGGGATGTGAAACAGAATGTTCCTTCAAGTGCAAGCAAAGCAGGAAATTGAAGAGGTTATCTCATGGACGTAACAAATGAACGCTTTGCCTTGCCGTGGCCATCCTTGATGTGGCGTAACTACGTTATGTTCCGAGGGGACTTAGACAGAAACAAGAGTTTATGTGAAACAAGAAAATGACGTCCACAACATGGAAATGCAGGATAGCTGTAAAGCCTCGTAAATCATGCAGAGATTTAAGCTGGTCAGTAATCCAGGAATCCATAATGCAGATGTAATTAAAAAAGTCATACTGTAATATCAGATTGTGGGCTTAGAAAGGATAAGCTGTTGAATGAGCCTGTTGCAGTTGTTATTCTACGGACATAAACACTAGCCTACAGCAAAAAAGTTTCTGGCAAATATAACAGAGAGATTTTTCATTTTACTGTACCAACAAAAACACAGAGAACTTACAGATTAACAAATCTGTTCATAATTTAATTAAATCATAATATTCACATTTTATAAGTAAGTTCGAATGATTGTGATATTAAATTATACAACGGGCAACAACATGGCCATGAACTCGCATTCGGGAGGCCCCAGATTCAAATCCCGTGGCCGGTCAATTGGACATGGTTTTTTTTAATGCTTTCCTTAGCGTAAAGGCAAAGCCGAATTGGATATTTACATACCATGAATCATCATCACCAGTTCATCCTGTATCATATCCATTTAAAATAATATCAGTTTAAATTTACTCCATTAAAAATACACCGACAATAGAAACAATTGGCAAGCAATAGTTCCATAGCCTACCCCACTGTGCAGACACAGATCCCGAACTCCTGATATAGCCTCGAAGCTAAAAGGAGTTTGAACACAGCTGAAATTTAAAAAAAAAATATATATATATAATATTTTAAAGACATGGCCTTTTTTAAGAGCAAAATAATATAATTTTATTACTTGTATCATAAGCTATCTTTAGATAGCAGCTAATAAGTTATTTGTGAAATATTTTATTACGTGTTTTTAAAAAATGCAAGTTACGGGAAATGATCACAAACTTAGCGAATTCGAGATGACAGCTGTAAATCATTAAAGGCACAATTGAATCGACACATTCCGGATTTGTAAGTGTATTGCACGTTTATCTATATACAGTATTAATCAACTTTTTAAATTTATAATTTTTATAATAATACTCCACTCCAATTTGACAATATCTGAACACGATACGGCTTTCCAAATATAAAAAATTACAGAAAAGAGCTGGCGCAATACGACGAGTGAAAATGAAAGCTGAGATGTTATGAAAAGGGACCGGTGCTGTCTGCAAAAAGTAGATAGAAGAACCTTATGAAAACAGTCAGGCAAATGAAAACAGGTTTTAAAATTAAAACAGGATCTCAAGAATATAACTTCTGCTTTAATTTCACTTCTTATGAAAGGACGGTGCCTTTAAAAGCTGGTAAAAATTTAGTACGAGAATATAAATTCACAGAATATAAGTGACAGTTCTGAAAATATTATTTGACATTCCTATTTGCAATGCAAGTAATGAATGTTCTTTTTCAGTTCTAAAAAGAGTTAAAAATTATTTTAAAAATCTCTTACTTCAACTTCATTTAAGTAAATGCTCTATGACGTTTAGAAAATTATACAATTAGGTATTAGGCCTACATTAAGAAAGTCGAATTGATAAATTTTCTAAGCTAAAGTAAGAAAAATTCTGATTTAGTTCGTTTTTCATCTACCTAAAAAAAAACTGTTATTTATATTATTATATTAAAATATATTTTAATTGAAAGGTGAAGTCAGACTGAAAAATTGAAAGCCATAGAGGGAATTGAACCAGGATCTTCGGCTCCCCGTGTCGCTGCTCTTACCAACTGAGTGTGAAAGAATTATTATACCACTGTGACTTACTAGTGATTTACTACGAAGCAAGGGTCTCAAAGCACTTATGAGTTTGTAAGTCCCTACTTGGTTGTATCACACTAGGAGGTGCCCGTGGCTTCGCCACGATAATTCTTTTACAAATTAAAAATTAAGAGTATAATAATTATTAAAGCATTATATTTATTAACACTTGCACGCGAATCATTCGTAAACTAAGCCATTAATAATTAATGAAACAGCTAAAATTCCTGCTTTAGAGTACATTCCACGGCATGAAAGCGCCCCCTGGGAAAACTATATCAGAATCGATTATGCAGTTCCAAAGAACCTGTGAACACATAATACGTATTGTTTCTCAGCTGTTTATTGACATGAATATGATGTGAATTTTATTTTATCAATTCAGTGTAATTTTCAGATATTATATAATGTTTCAAGGGAAGGAATGGTTTGTTTGGATTATTATTATCAGCGATATTTCAAGAGATAAAACCATCAATATTTTACAGCTGTTGCCCCCGGCTTCGCCCGCCATTATTCATTGACTCCAGGATTTTTAAGAAAATTACACTGGTAGATTATTAAAAATGTTTGCGGTTCAGAGCTATGAAAATTGTAAGTAAAAATAAAATTTGAATATTTGTTCATTGTGTTCATTTCACTTAGGCCTTATATAATAAAGAAACGGTTTTCCTTCCTAATTTTGTAGTCGTCATTCAAGTTTAGACTGCGAGAGACGAACATCGCCGAGTATACCCGATGTCTCACGAAGCGGGCGAGCAAACACGCTATTTAGGGCCGTTGAATTGTATAAGAGTAGATATTGAGATCGCCTGGTGGTATACTGGGATATGTGAGTCAGTTGTAGAATTTAATGTTATACGTGAAGTTGTTATGACAGCTCAGTTGATAAAATCAGCGGCACGGAGAACCGAAGATCGTGGTTCAAATCCCGACTATGGCATTGAATTTTTCAGTCTGACTGCACCTTTATATCTTAGCCTACACACGGTCAATGTAAAAGAATTATTATTCCAATATATTTTAATGTTTAATAAACAATGATAACTAAATTGATAAATTAATTTTATATTAAAGAACCCTATTAATGAAATAAACCGTATACCGGTGGTCCATAGTGAATATAGTGCCTACCGGAGTAAAAATCGAGTGCGTAGAATGTATGGATAGTGAAAATATTTATAGGGGCACCTCAAATTGAATTGTGCCTGTGACATCTCAAATGTTAAATCTGCCACTGTGTGTCAGCTTTCAACTATATTTCAGTTATGGCCAGCAACGGGCAGCAGGCCTATAACTAGTTCTATAACATGTCATTAATTTTTCTAAGGAAACTACATTTGCATAGATATTATCTAGAATGGTTCTTGATTTCTTAATCTTGAACTTCAAACTGTAAAATATCCTGTAAATTGTGTTTAAAGTCGAAAGGTCTATGCTTAGATAAAAAAATAAAAACTGTTTCATGTACTTAAATATTCTACCTTAATGTCTTCAATCATTGTTATAATTCTGTGGCTTGGTTCTTTAAGGGCCAATGTCATAAAACTTGCTTTTGAGACAACTGACTTTGAAGCCTTTGTAGAAGTAACATTTTTTTATGAGAACTTTCGACATTGGCCTCTAAAATTTCTGTATTATGCCTATTAATAGCAACATACATTGGCACTTTTATTATACGAAACATAAAAACTAGCCGAGCTCAATAATGCATAGGACTCAATTTTGAAAGAACTTGGCATTGGCCCTTTTAGAACCAAGCCACATAATTATGCTCTGAGAAAAAGAAAACTTTATTGATATGCATGATTTTCATTCAAAATCAAAATGGCTGCCACTCGAAAAATATAATAATTTACATTGCCAAATTACAAACATAAGTGTAATTGTTACTTGTTGATAATTAGTTCAACTTTCATTGGAATTTATCAAATATCTTCAGAGATATTAATATTAATGTAAAACCCATATGAACTGGTCTAACCAACGTTAACACCACCCGTAAATAAATTAATTAATGTCTCAGAATCAATTTGAAATGTTCAGCTTAAATTTGAAATTGTAATTTTTGTCCAGGTTTTAGTTACGACAAACTTCAAGCTTATAGCACAGATATTTACAAAATCACTCTCAACACTTCGGTCATCCCTTAACAGGCTATAGGAAAGTTACTATAAGAGGGTTTAACAAAAGTAATCATCCCATATCCAAGCGTATACGTCGCTGTCCAAGCTGTCACGATAAAGCAGTTTATTAAAGCTGGACACTTTATAGGTTTTATCTCCCATTTCATGGTCATGGCCCACCATGTTCTTGTTAGGACCACTATTTAATGGAGCGGAATAACCGTCTGATGTTTGCTGGGAAATGGGATTCTGGGAGAAACTCCACAACAATTTATCGCTCGATTTCTTTAAGTGGTGCACTGATAATGCAACCACGGAGCTATAGTCCAGTCAATAAACGTCGAAAAACACCAAATAGAAAAAAAAAATCGTGTAGTTTTGAAATTTTGCAGTTGTCGGAGGGAGTGTCCTGAACAACATACTAAAAGTCCCCGAAGTTGGGGGGTGAGCGGAGGGCAGGAACCCATAGTTTTTTGTGTATTTAGGGAAAACCCCCCGCTCGCCCCCTATCCATGGAGACTTTTACTACGTTGTTTAGGACACTTTCCCCCACATCTCTGGCAAATTTCAAAACTACATGATTTTTTGTCCCTATTTTTCCTTTCTTGCCTGCAATATAATGTATTTTTCATTGCATGTACTGTGCTTGTACCGTGATCGGATTCTTAATAATTTCAACTTTAATGGTTGTGTGATGTTTCTCCACTTGTTTCATGATGTAAATACACAATATACAGCTTATGTACAAAGATATAGCCCCTAAATATAGAGAAAGTGCGATGTACGGTTTACTTTCGAAATCTCGAAAATTGACCGAATCTTAAAATTGTTATAACTTTTGAACATTTGAAGACAAAGTAACAAATGACTACTCATTTTCAAGATAATTTATTTACCTACAACTTCTTTCATGAGAACATTGCTGTAGATCTAAGGGCTGAAGCGCTACAAGGCAAAGTGTGTCGAAAAGCGCGAGGCGAAAGAACTTTTTTCAAAAATTTGTTATTTTCGCTGGCGGATATCTCGAAAACTATTGAGAATAGAAAGAAATGTGTAGAGTCAAACTTGTATGAAATTTTATCAGCTTAAATTTTGTGCACAGCAATTTTTCCTCTACGATGCACCATTGTTTAGATATAAGCGAAAAACCTAAAATAGGGACCTTCCGCGGGCCCCCCTGCCCCCCGCTCACCCCCCAACTTCGGGGACTTTTAGTATGTTGTTCAGGACACTCCCTCTGACAACTCTGCAAAATTTCAAAACTACACGATTTTTTTTTTCTATTTTTCGTTCGTTGCCTGGACTACTATAGAGCTTTTGGAATACGATCTGTTCTTATGTGACTGATTGAAGGTGTTCAGTGACCCGCTTGAATGTCGTAAACAAACAAGCGAACTAGAGCTTCATTGTTATTCAGTGTAAATCGCCCACAATACATCCTGAATTCGAAGCAGAAATCAATATGGCTTTCTGCAGGAATGTAGAAAGAAAATTCCAGACACCCTGAAGAAGTGAACGATTGTCGTTATTATAAATTAGGCCTGTCCAACTGGCAGCTCATAGAAGAATATATATATATATATATATATATATATGTATGTAATATCGAATTGAAGCAGTGCGGATTAGCCTACAGTGTGCCTAAATGCCAACTGCTGAGGTTGAATTAAAAAATAATAATTTCGCACATTTTCTACCTCATCAAGAGCTATCAATGTAACATGGGTTTTTTCATGGTTTTCCCAGTCGTAAAAGCAAACGCTCAATTGATATTTACATACCATGAATCAGCCTCACTATTTCATCCTGTAATGATATCCATTTAAATTAATTTCAGTTTAAATTTACTCCGTAAAATAAACCTAACGATAGAAAACAACTAGAAAATAACAATAGTTCCATGTCCTATCCTACTGTATAGACACAGATCCCAAATCCTGATATGGCCTCGTAACTAAAAGGAGTATAAATCTGGCATCATCTCGGCTTTAAGATAACTTTACTTCTGCAGTTTGACTTTTTTTATTTACACAAGTAATAGGCCTACAACCCGTTTTTCACCTAAGGGTATACCACGGGATATTTATTAATTATTTACAACACATATTTTTTAAACTGTTGTCATTGTTTGAGATAATCAAAGATGGTATTCAAGAAGCTGGTAACGTTGACTGTATTGATATGATATTGAAGCACCTGATGCAGCGATAGCCTTCGAAGTACTTGCTTTGGAGAAAAGAGTACAGTCTGTTAGGAGGTGAATTGCTGTTTGGACTGCTTTTTCAGTACAGTCGCATAGTGGTGAAGGACTTTGTTAATTTTATGAATGTAAGATCTGAAATTTCCGTGATTTGTTAGAAACTGTGTGAGCATATAGTTTTTTTTTATTTTTATTATTATTTTTTTTTTCATTTTATTTGTTATTTTATTATTTTTTTAATATTTGCAATATGACTTTTAAAGAAGAATTAAGCTCAAAGATAACAGGAAGGAAGAAAAGATGGAGAAAAAGAATAATAAGAAATTGAACACAATTCAATGGGACGAGAATTTTTACTGCTGGATGTTTCGACGGTCGTTGCATTCCATTTTCAAATTAAAGTGAAGAAAGAAAGTGTAGGAGTAGAGAGCACAATGTAACACATGTCAAGAGTGGCAGCCATAGTGAGAGCAGCGCACAAATTGCCACTCAAGAGTCTGCCCCTGGCAGTTGATTGACCCGCAACACAACCATTACATGCTCTCCACAATAAAGCCCTCTCTACGAGATTTATTCATGGAAACTGGAAACAATGATGTTACTATTAACAACGTTACCATAGTGATAGGAAACCTGATGTCAATCACACATCTCTCTCGCTATTTTTTCTTTCTTTTCTCTTATACCTTGAGTTCGTCAATTGAATCCTGCGATATAGCAGGGCCCTATTTCATAAAAGTTACAATTTTACAGGTGACAGGTGACATAAAATTGTCTTACAGGTTTACATTTTGACAATTGTGTTTTTCATAAAAGCTGACAACTTTACATAAATGTCATGACAATTTTGTAGATTTGTATGACAATTTTACAAATTGTTGTTTCTCAAAACTTTTGAGTTTACAGGTAAAAGTCTGACAAATATGTCAAATCTTAGGATACCTATCATTTATGAAACATTATTTTTTGCTGACATAATTACAAATTTACAAAAAATGTAGAATTGTCATTACAGAAGTGACAGGCAATCTTTCAGGCAAGAGTAGGTTATGTAAATGTGTGGCATAACTTGGCAAACTTTCTTGTAATTTAAACTTTGTTAATAAACTTGCTAAATTGTCTTGTTAATAATGAACACTAGTAGTAGTGAAAGTGGTGAAGAAATAGACATGAAACCACCCAGTGTTTTTAGGCAATGGATTAACCTAACTTTCAATTTCAGTGACTTTGTATTAAAAGAGAAATATAATTCAATTATTTTCGATAGTAATAATCGATTGCTTAGGTATCATATTCGATGTTGAGACACGTTTGTGAGAGCCATCTACAGTGTACTAAAGTAATCTTTAGGTTTGACATAAAATTGTCGCGTTTATGAAATGGGTTCTTTTAGTCTGACAATTTACATTAATTTGCCTGTAAGGTAAGGAAAAGTTGTAATATTTATGAAAAATACAATTGTCGCGACATACTGACAAATTTGTCACACTTGACATAATTGTCGTATTTGTCACACCTGTAGAGTTTTATGAAATAGGGCCCAGGTTTATAGTTACTAAGGCAAGGCATTTAATGACCATAAAATAATGAGAAAATTCAAAATATAAAATGCATTTATGACCTAAAATAGCGAAAAAAGCACAAAATTTAAAACAATGACCAATAAATTTACCATAATTCTCATAATTAGTTTTTTAAGTAATGAATTCCTAAAAGCAATTTATTGGATGATACTGCGTTATGTATGAATTTACAATGTAAAACACAGATAGACAAGTGAAGTCAGAATGAAAAATTCAATGCCATAGCCGGGATTTGAACCAGGATCTCCGGCTCTCCGTGCCGATGCTCTAACCAACTGAGCTACCGTGACAATGTGCCGGTACAACATTAAATTCTCCAACTGACTCACAATCTCAGTATACCACCAGGCGTTCTCAATATGAGATACGAACTCAGTGGCGACTTACACCTGTAAGTACTTTAAGACCCGGGCTTCATAGTAAACCACTAGTAGGTCACAGTGGAATGATAATTCCAATTATCAATGTAAAACACACTTATTTTTTACTAAAGAAGTAAGTAAATGTATAATACATGGACACACTTAGCGAAAAATAAATTGTTTCTAAACTGGAATGCCCATCAAACTGCCCCTAGCAAATATGTGTCATTTATAAAGAAAGAAAAAATAATTCTCTACTGCTACAAAACAAACTGCTATGGTGGTTACAAGAAACCTGAATTAAAATTAACTATGAACGCTTGGTGGAGATTCTCAAATTAAATGATTGGCTGTTGTCTGAAAGTAACGATTTGTACATCGAAAAGCTCCTCTCTACCTCCACTGAAACATGACCTAAAAATGCCAAAAATGACCTTAAAATTTCAACAAACAAACAAAAACCTATTACTTGAAAATGACAAAAAATGCAAATGTCAAATCAAATCATAGTTTGTCAATAGTTGCTAACGTTTTTAAGTTTAATATGTTGTTCTTCTTACTAAATTTCAAGTTGCATATGTTTTTCTTCATACTTCACTTCTTGTAGAACTTGTTCAATATATATATGTATTAATTATTGTGGTCGCTGGTGACCCTGGCAGTTAAAAAGCGACCTTAAATAAATAAATTTTAAAAAAAATGAAAAATCCCTTATTTAACCAATTATTTACATTTATGTATTATATTCGAGCTATCTTTCAACTTGCATATAAAAAACTAGCATGTGCCAGCGGCTTCGCCCGCGATATTTATTTCAAGAATTAAAAATTAAGAGCATAATAGTTAAATCATTACATTTATTAACACCTAAATCGCATGGACTACATACCACGATCAGATAGCATCGACTGGTAAAAGCGACCTCAGATTCGAGTTTCTTGGCCAAGAAAACCTCTGTATAGTGAGATTCGTCCAAATAAAACAACGTTTGACCATATTTAGGGCTTACAACATTCAAGCGATCGCGAAAGTTTTGTTTTCAAGGTTTGACAAAAATAGCCAAAGCCAACTGTAATTGATTTGACATTGAAATGTATAACTGAAAACTTATGTTTTGAAAACGCAAAAAATGCACGTTTGTTGCCAGTTTTTCACTCATAACTCACGAACGAAAACTAAAATTAAAATTCCGGCTTCGAGGTGCATTTTCCGACCCTTCAGCACACCTATGTTTAAAATTTCAGATCTCTGCGTTCAGTAGATTTCGCTGGACATCTAGGAGAATTCGTTTTATTAATATAGATAATATGAATTATAATGATACCTTCTCTAATTTGTCAAACATCCATTTAATTTAATCCAAGCCCACCTGATACCACTGGTAACAATACGTTCTGTGAATTTGTTTTGATAATTCTATGTAAAAAGGGATTAAGTATTTTCAAAAACATTTAATTTTTGGCATTTAGAATCAGAATTTTTCAAAATCCTTTCTTAGTGAGCACCTACATTATGAAGCGAAGGTACTGTCAAAATTCCAAGTCTCTACCTGTTATAGTTTAGGCTGTACGTTGATTCCTGTCATTCAGTCATTCATTCAGTCAGTCAGGACAAAGCCTTTTATATGCAAAATTATCAAATGCCTTGCCCTAATAATTACCTACAGGTAGGGATCATCACTAAGCAAATTATATCTATGAAATATCATGAAATTTGTTAGATATCTGGGTCATGCCATGCTTACAGGTGTTACAGACTTCAAAAACTATAATTTAAAGCTATCTTCTTAATAATATAACAGCAAGTTTATAAATAAGAATAAAATCATTAAAACTGGATATCAGAACCATTAAACGTTTAAACCACTGAATGTTTGTTTTGGTACTGTAAACGGACCAAGGGAAACTTACATTATGGTTGCGCCTCGTAAATGCCACTGTAGGCTCGTTGCATAATGTACTAATTTGTTAATATAAGGTAGAAATTGCGAAATTTGTATCGGAGTTAATTAATAGTATATTGCGATACAAGTGTCGTAAGGCATGATTACGGATCGAGGAAATAGTTTGAAATTTTCCGAGATCCGTAATGCCTCTACGGCCCGTGTGTTGCATGCTATCTCTTGCACGACGATTACTTATATCAATTTAATTATATTAATTGTGATATTACCTGAAAATATTATGTGTATACATTCTTGAAGAGAGATGTATATTTCAGAAAGTGATTCGCATGTGTTTGTTGTTACGGGAACCGAATATTTGTCCTGGGGGCCTTGTTCATAAAGGCTTGTATTATGAAGTGTATCGTAATGAATTATGACGTAGCGCAAGGACCGTAAGTAATTTAACCGCATCGCAACGCCCTTAGCAACAAGATTGTGTGGGAATGTCAACTTACGATCCACGGCAACAACGTTCGTAAGTACCACTAATTAGTTAAGGAGTGCAAAAAAGTCATTAGAGACAGAAATGGGTATCAAGATAGCCGCAAAAACAGACAATAAATTCCCCTGCTCAAACTGATACAGGATATCGTTAAAATACTTCCAATTTAAAAACAGCTATACAAGCTCAATTTTTTTTATCTCTAGTTCGATAATTGTTTTAAATTTGGCAACTCCAATGGATCCGAAGTGGTCAGGCGGGCTTTTTTCCCCAGTGAAAACAATACAGCTGCTGATTCAAGGATGCTGAACATGTTACGGCTAAATTTTATGTCATTCGTGAAAAGAATACCTCAGAAATAAAAATAAGTACCATGTCGGATTGGAGAACTGTATAGTCTTTACAAGGCATTCATAAAATAAAATCAGGTAAATTTATGTAACAAACTGCCAGAATGCTTTAGTTTAATCAGTGATTAATTGCAATTATGATATGCCCAAAATTAAGTATTTTTAAATCGATTTCCTAGTTAAGCTCCAGATCGACTCTTTAAGCAGGCTTATGGAAGAACAAAGGTCTAAAGTTTGATAAGCATATGTGAAGGAATATGTGGGTAGTGTTATTTGTCACAGCTAACTGCATTGCTTCTTCCAAAGCCACATATGAACACTGTAAAACAATATGTTGCCATGATAACTGATTTGCATTTGATAAATTCTTTCTAATATAGTACCAACAAATAGGCACTAAATTGGGCTTTACTCCGGCACCGGTCAACCGATTTGGTCCAATATCAATAGGCTTCTTCACATGAACGTTATAAATGCGTATACCAAGTTTCATGACAATCCGATAAAGCGTTTTTGATTTAGGCTATCACACGGACAGACTGTCATTTTCCCGTCCCCCACACAATCTCATAAACTACCATACTGCCACTTAACAAAATCAGGTAAACTGATGTAACAAAATGCCAGTATGTTTTTGTTTAATCAGTTATGATTGCAATTATGATATAATTATAGAATACAAAAAAAGTGAAGTTGGCCGGTTTTGGGATTTGAACCATGGAACTCCATAGTATACCAGTATAATAATAAGCGGTTTAAAAATATATTATGTGAAAAAAATTTGAAAATAATAATAATTAAAATATGCTCCATGTCATTTTCTTTATTTGAATCTTTCTGATGTAATATTTTCCTCCAAAACATATATTATTATTTATGTTTTTCATATTATGTTCCCTTGTGTTTGTGTTTCAGTTTTTCTTTTCTGTGTTTTTTTAGTTATAGTCTTTTAGTTTAATTATTTTGAATATCACTTTAAATATTTAATATTAGAATCTGGTGTATTAATATAAGCGAGAATAATGTAATTGGGCTTTAGCCTGTAATATTCTTAGCACAATAAATAAATAATGAATTTCGCAGTTATGCTAATGCGAACACTGACTTTATGCACATTACAAGACACACAGTTTATCCAGACGTGGACCTACATACACTATGTTCTACATAATTTTTTGCACGACGTAACTAATTAGTGGTACTTACGAATATTGTTGCCTTGGATCGTAACTTCACATTCTCGCACGCAATCTGGTTGCTATGAAAACAAAAGAAATCTCCGTGCGGTAAAAATTACAAAAAGCACAAGTGCCGTAAGTAAAATCATCATCAAACAAGCCATTATGGAAGACCAGAACCAAGGCCCCCTAGTTTGTGGCGACTTTAACAGGACAAATATTCAGTCCCCATAACAACCAACACATGCGAATCATTTCTGAAATAAACATCTATCTTCAATAATGTATATACATAATATTTTCAGCTAATATCTCAATTAATATAATTAAATTGATATAAATAATAATCGTACAAAAAATAGCATGCAATACTCGTGCCGTAAGCGCATAACGGATCTCGGAAATTGAAAGAACTCGGCGCAAGCGCCTCGTTTTTTCAAACTCTTTCCTCGATCCGTGTGCATCACTTACGGCACTTGTATCGCAATATACTATTAAGGTTCCTATAATGCAGAATTTAATTATGGGTTAAAGTGTAGTCCGTACAGTAACTAGGTACAGTACAGCGAAGTTCTATTTTCTTAGTAGTTTCGAAGATCGAAAACAAGACATGAAATTCAACCCTGTATGAATTAAAAGTTTCTCTGTGACCAATGGCTGACAAGTGTTTTTGGAATGTGCCTACGCCAATTGAATAGCCGCTCTAACAGAAGAAGTACTGCTTTACGCACCGAATTCAAAAATCTCTCTATATATATAAAAGGCTTTGTCCTGACGGACTGACTGATAGGAATCAACGTAGAGCCTAAACTATAACAGGTAGAAACTTGGAATTTTGACAGTACCTTCGTTTCATAATTTAGGTGCTCAGTAAGAAAGGATTTTGAAAAATTCTGATTTTAAATGCCAAAAATAAAATGTTTTTTAGAATACGTAATCCCTTTTTACACAGAATTATCGAATCCAAATCACATTTGACATTAAAACATATTGTTGCCTGTTGGTTTCAGATGGGTTTGGAATTAAATTAAATGGAAGTTTGACAATTACAGTTGGCTTCGTCTATTTTTGTCATACCTTGGAGATAAAACTTTCGCGATCGCTTGAATGTTGTAAGCCCTAATATGGTCAAACATTGTTTTATTTGGACGAAACTCACTATACAGGGGTTTTCTGGGCCAAGGAACTCGAATCTGAGGTCACTTTTACCAGGCGACGCTGTCTAATCGTGGTATGTAGTCCACGCGATTTAGGTGTTAATAAATATAATGATTTAACTATTATGCTCTTAATTTTTGATTTTTGAAATAATTATCGCGGGCGAAGCCGCGGGCACATGCTAGTAATCTATAAATTGTTTTTATCCTACATTATCACTAGGGGCGGATTTCTATGACATGTCATATTTTTCCCCTTTGCATTATTTTAGGTTTCCGACTAATTTAAACCCGATTCCAAGCATCCTGGTGAAAATGGAACGGCTTTTATTGTACATATAACTGCATATTTAGGAAATTTTCAACTGTTGTAGCATATTTAGTATGAATATGCATATTTAGGTCATATTTTTGTGCATATTAAATAAATTTTGAAGTTTCATATCATATTTTGTACATTTTGCATTATACTGATACTTTTTGAGAATTTACAGATATTTTAATTAATTAACATATTTTAATAAAATGAATTATAATGAAACTTAAAAAAATATACATAATGTGTAAGTGGTAAAGTCATATTTTAATGTTTTTAGGTCATAAACGCATGCTTATATCCTAATTTTTAGGTCATAGAAATCCGCCCCTAATTATCACCAGGGCCCGGATTCTGATGACCTAAAATTGTTTGAAAAATTACCTATAAAATGACCCTAAATTTTAAAGAAAATGACTTAATAATTATAAAAAATTTTGGAGTTTCTTTGATTCTCATTTCAGACTGAGACATGACAACACTTTTCCTTCTTGCATTAAACAAACAACACTTCAAAGAGAGAACCGCTATCGACGAAAATAGTTAATACACTCAATGTAAATACATGAAAATTACTAAATAAGGAAGCAAATGACACGAAAATGACAAAATAATGACCTAAAATTGATATAAATGCCCTAAAAATATAAAATTGCATAAAATGACAAAAAATAACCTAATAAAAATGTATTTCTATAATCTAGAGGCCACGATTAGGATTTATCTACAAGTTGGCAATGTCTATGGAGCATCAATAAAAAGATGACATGTCATTAGAATCCGGGCCCTGATTATCACACTCTTACCACAAGTAGCATTTGTCATTTTACAAAATGAACGTAAGGGTGCACAGACGCTCAAGTCTGTTATCCTAAATCATTGTCTTCGATATCAAATTTAAATTTTCTAAACAACGTGGTTTTACAACTTACCGGTTCTTCTGAAGGTGGAGGGTTGAAATTCTGCCACAGGTTGGATGGAAATACAGGAATCTTGCTTTAAAACGCACAATCACTAGCTTAAAAAATGCACAATCACACACACAAAACTTTCCTTTTCGCGGTCAGCTGTTTATGCGATGTTCAGCTGTCAGATAAAACGATTCAGCAAACGCCCGCTCGGTGCGCTGTACACATACTGACTGACGATCAAGGCTGCCTGCCACCCCCCAACCCTTGCAACTACCAATCGCAAAATAACTGCGTCCAGTCAACCTCACAGTGATACTGTGCGAGTGACCTTGGACGACATTAAATTAAAGTATCGGGGGGGGGAGGGGGGTTTCCTACGAAGTAGCTAGGTAGAATTCTCTTTGATATTTTAATTATATGCAATTCCCCTATTCACAGGATGCTGTATCAGATCCATTGGGGCTCTCCATACAACATCCAGTTAACAGCAAACCCTTTATGAAATATCTAAAAGACTATTTAATTCACAATCCAACACGAATTCCAAAAGTGTTTCCAATTCATGCTCGAAAAATTAGGAAAGTATTATTATTCGACAAAAGCGAGTGGATCTCGGAAAAAAAAAGTTAATCCAATAAAGCACCGAGGATCCACTCGCTTTGGTTGACTTACAAATTACTGTTTCCAAAAATGTTGATAAAGAAGTTCCTCTTATTTAATAAATACATATTTTCCGACCGCCTGCGTGGTCTTGTAGTTAGCATTGCTGACTACGAATTCACAGGTCTGGGTTCAATCCCCGGGCTTTTCTGAGGTAGGGTCTGGAACGAGGTGCACTCAGCCTCTTGACGCAAACTAAGGAGCTATTTGATCAAGAAGTAGCGGCTTCGGCTCGGTAAGCCATTAGTAATGGTCATGGGTGACGACATGCTAACCACATGCCCCCCAATCCTGCCATCTGCCTGTAGTAACTTAAATGACGCAGGTCGAATGGTAGGCACTGTCCCTCAAGCGATACTGCGCCCAGAAGTTTAATTTTAGTTATATTTTCCAGAATCCCTGCTGTCTTTAAATAATATCGTAGCCACTTTTTTCAAAAACAGAAGAACCGACCTAGGCGTTACTTTATACCACCGAAATCTCACCTCAACCAAATTTACTAATTTTTTTTCTAAGGCAAATCTTACACATTATCTTATTCTGCTTATAAGGTTTAAAGTGACGTCGTTTAAGAACAGCAGAAAGGAAAACATATATATATATATATAGAAATCTACTAAATATAGATTTCCACCCGCCGGGTTTCTACCGTGTATAGCGCGCAGCATTCGCCGGGAATCGGGCCTCCGATAACGGCGACAGTTTTTACCTACCTCCCGCAGAAGGCTCAAGTAAAAGACTACCCACATGAAAAGAACTCAAGTCTTATGTAATTTAAGTATCTAACTCGCCTATCTTAAAAGTACATTTTGAAAATGCTGTCCCTTCTGATCTATATGCATCTGGCAATGATATATATGTATGTATGTATGTATGTGTGTGTGTGTGTATATAATTATATATATATATATATATATATAAATTACATTTACAATTATGTCATGAACTCATGAGCATCATGAATGATGCTATAGACTAAAGTATAACTCAACACTAACACAATATACAAGTTTAGTACAGATAAATAAAATAAACAATATAAAACATAAAACATCAGAATGCTATATCTATTACAGGTACTGTAGTTCAATAAAGTCATTTTAATATTATAAAATGGATGTTCCGAAAGCCAGTTATATAGAACACTTTTAAATCTATTTAGTGAAACATAATTAATGTGACTCATATTATAGTTGATTAAACATTGTAATGCCTACATTATGTAACCAGTTTTTGTTTCTTTTAATCTAACAGATGATTGGTTTATAAGTTGGTTATTCCTAGTGTGATTATGGATGTCTTTTTTAAAAGTAACAGAATCTATATTTTATTGGTAACAAGTAAATATAATATACATATTTATTATTGTTAAAATTCTTTCTTTAATAAATAAAGGCTTGCAGTGCGCACTGTAACTACAGCCTATTACTCGTATTATGAGTTGCCTTTTTTTTAAATTAGTCCCAACTTCCTAAACTGTTTAGCTCAGGAAGTTGGAATTCCTCACACATCAGTGTTAAAATGATTTAAAAGTTTGACTTTCCATCCATATAAAATTTATACATCATTGTCCAGATACATGTAGATAAAAGCGGATGGCATTTTCAACATCTACTTTAAGTTGAGAGAATTAAATACTTTAATTATTTTTACTGATGTCTTTCTTGAATCTTTGGCAGAAGATGGAAGTAGCGGAAGTAACTAAAAACTGTTGCGGCAATCAGGCACCCAATTCATGACGAACGCTGCATGCAATGCACAGTAGAAGTCCGATGACTTTATACTGTAGTACTACAGTAATATTGTACTTAAATTCTTACTGACATCTTGAACTGAACATGTTTTTATCATTATGGTATAAAATATAGTCCAACTTATAGCTGTTTTATGTCAGCATACTCCAACTTATAGCTGTTTTATGTCAGCATACTTCAGAAAGTAGTTGGGATGGGAGAGCTCCCAGCACGAAGCCCCTCTGTTGACAGCTGTGCGATGAGAGGCGCATGGCGCTCTTAGGGCCTTTTCACATTTGGTCACTTGTTTTTGCACTTTTTTTGGGTCACTTTTGACGGTCACTGCTAGTATTGGCAGTAGTAGCTACATGATCAAACTATTTGTAATCGCTTTTGACACCCCTAATGGCAGGTCGACATTCCACTTCACTTATAAAATCTTCGGTATTAATCAAATCTAAACTCATGGCTGGCCAACTAGTTTTGCTGAGCTTGATTATACAACTGATGGCCGGTTTCTATAAACTCGCGAATTACCTATGGGTAAATTATCTAATGCACAGAATTTACACAATAATAACACCACACAAACACAAATAATTTAAAGATAGCAATCACTTACACTTGTGGCGAGTTTCTAGATAAATGTCCTCTAGGTAAATATGAAAATGACAGAAAAAATGTTCCTACAAACTCGGGCTAGATCTGTCCAAGGGTAAATCTTTGGGTTAATTTGTCCTTTCATGGATGGCTGGATAAAATTTAACCTTTCATAGGATCAATAACAATGAGAATCAAAGCCTTCTGAATTAAATTAACTGTACAACTCCAAGGCCTTGCTCATTATACCATTGTAGGTTAAATGGAACTAATTTGTCCATGGGTAATTTACCCATAGGTAATTCACAAGTTTGTAGAAACCGGGCATGAATTATGTACATACAACTTGCATTGTTGGTAATCATAAAATGTGGTGACCGTCACTTGTGTCCCGGTGTGAACACTCCCATTTAAACCAATGCTTCTTCACCGGTGATGGGTCACAAGTGTTTGGAGTAGACACTGCAGCATCACTTGTGTAGTAACCCAGTGTGAATGCTCCCATTTCAAACAATGCTTCAACGCCGGTGACCGTCACAAGCGACCAAGTGTGAAAAATCTCTTAAATCCTTATAATCAGATCTTCAATTCCTTACCACCAGCAGCGCCATGAATGGGAGAGGCAATAATCCACAGACCAATTGTTACAATCAACTGAGTCCATAGGGTCCCAACTTGGAATACCATTCACAAAACAAAAAAACTGTTAAGATCAGTCAGACAGAATATTCTAATTTTACCTCAGTGTTTCCAGTTATATTTTTCTCTCATTTAATTAACAGTTAAATAAATCTCATTGATTCCTCACCACTGGTTTGTAAAAAGTTTATAGATTGAATATTTTCTTTTTCTTACATATCATAAAGAGCAACTGGATAATACAAAAGGCATGTATCATAGACAAACCACTGCCCCTAGTAAAGGACAAGGCAGTAAAACAAGTTTTAAAACGTTTTAATTCAAACGTTTCACTGATAATTTGATTATAAATTATTACAAGATTAGCTTCGGCAGCGTATAGGTATTGCTATACAACGTGGTAATGCTGCGAGCGTTATGGGGACAATCCAGAATTCTTCTTCTCTAGAGGAACTGTTTTATTTTTAAAGTTCTTATTCCTGTTATTTGTTTCGAAACCATCATGTGTAAATGTCACATAGGCTGTGCGTGCAATGTGGAAGCTATTCCTTTCTAATTCAATTTCTTTCTTATGATGTATCATAATCTTGTATTCAATACGTATGTAATTAAGTTCAGAATGTAAATAACACACTCCTACTTCGGACATAAATGCATGTTTTGAGATAATAGAGAGCAAAATTAAATATTAGTTTTCATGCTCACTCACCTGAAGTTCTTCTTTTGCCTAACTCACTGGCAGCGAGATCACCTTATGGGATGTCAGCATACTATGAAGCATGGTGGAAGGCAAAGAGAGAAATACTGACACAATGATGGAAGTAAAACTGCAACGTGAGATCATCATTAACATACTTTTCACCAATCTATGCTATCCCACCTGAAATACTACTACATGATTGTTTTGTATTATTTATATGTTTTTCTATGCTTTGAATGCAGCATACCATACAGCAAGTGAACTTTTTAGTTAATTTATTTAATTTAACGCTGAATAAATTATTCATAAATTATAAGATCATACTCACAAATTATCTGTCCATCCTTATGTTCATGACGTTATACCAAGGATATGGAGGTCTATTTTGTAAACAACTGTTGTTCATTTCCATCGAAATATGCTATGAGGGTTTTGAAGTTAGGCCTATTTACGAAGTACGACAATTATGTAGAACTTAATAAGGAAGCACGAAGCTAATAAACCAAGCAGTAGCAAGTTTTGTTATTTGTGTGAGAATGTTAAGTTCTTATAACAGTTGAACACTGTATGACTTTAAGGTTATTTTGAATCATAAATCGTAAAAGGATAGTAATTTCAGGTCCCTTATGCTTAGAAAGCAATTTTTCCTAGTTACGTCAGTAACTAAAGCAACAAGTTGACTTCGTGAATCTTAAGGATTTTTAAATTTATTTCCTGTTAAATTTTAACAATTTTGGCCTTCTTTGGGGGGGGGGGGGAGATTGTATGTACTACACGTGCTATAAAAGTGATTTTTCCAACTTGACCCAATCGTTACTAAAGCATCACTTCTGTAACTATATGGCTCATGCTATACGAAGGAAAATTGGGTGGAGCTTTAACGGGATCCGCCTGTGTGAGTAACAAATGACAGCGAGGCAGCGTTGCCCAATTTAGATAACTCCGCGCCTATGTTGTGATAAGTGGTATGTTGTGTAATTTCAATTGCATGGCAAAAAACCTACACACAAACCAAAATTATCAACATACCATGAGAAAGAAGAAAAGTTTCTGAAACAAGCTCAACAAACACTTTTTATGACAAGCAGTTGTTGTTATGAGGTTGAATGATAAGTAACAATGTTGATCAATCAAGCACCTCCCGGGAGTAGCTGCAGGAAATCTACGCTCTCCTTCTTTCTTCTGGCAAGTGCAACACCAGCGCACAAAGAGTCTGCAGGGATTGGTGCAAAGCATTTTCCTTCGTATAACGTGAGCCATATGGTGTACTAAATAACTACTGTATTATGAAACTATTCTGTGCCATATTTTGAGTTCAACAGCTGTAGTTTTGTAATCCATGCGTGTTGATTTTAAAAATACAAGCTAAATCAGATAAGTTCTTTCTATCTAATTTTAAAAAAATGAATTAGGGAATAATTATGATACTAAGCTGAGTATAAATTCACAGTAGACTTACATTTTCAAGAACTATCATGTATGGTTTGCAACTGGAAGTCTCTCGAGGTACTGACAATAGTCCACAAGTATGTAAATACAGCAGACACCATTGTACATCTCCATTCAAATCTGTAATGTCGCTATGAAAGCCCCCACCTTGCATTTCACTGTAATCCCCATAGCTTTCAGGAAAGTAATCTACACAATATGTAACTGTATGCTTCTGGGTATCTGCTGCATCATGTCCAAGCTTTCTGCTGACGCTCATAAACGTGAGCTAAGAAAATCATGGGCACAGACCTACTCTTAAGAGTGATACAAAGGACTTAAGTCAGAAATCCAACATTTTAAGACATCTTAAGTTGTTATTAGCACAGTAAATTCTTGAAATTTAAATTTCATTTTACTAAGTTTAATTTCTGTAACAGGAAAAGATTTTCCTGAAGAGCATATTTTTTTTTATATCTAGAAAGATTAATATTTAGGAACAGTATTTTTTTTTAACTTAAATCCTTTATATCAACACATCAAATACCCACCATGGACCTGCAACAGAATTTACACTTATATACTTTAGAAAGAATAAAGAAAAGGAAAAAAACTATTTTAACACTATTTATTCAATTCAATATAAATTATTACTACATACTGGTCAAAGGTGAATCAAATAACAATTATACAACAAAAAACATGGTTAATAGGAGAAAAACAATTTTGATTAAATTAACCATTGTTTACCTAGCATGAATAAAATTCATCACTGAGCTCAACTTTTATAAAGCAGCATACCAAAAAATAACCGTCTTAAGGGGGAGGAGGTAACATACGGTTCGGTTGCAAAAATCATTTTCTTTTTAAGGCATTTCTAATAAGCAATAAATACCTTAACAATAAAAGCTGTCACATGTGAATGTGTTATTACTGGAGTTACGGACATTTATAACAGATTATGAAATGGGGTGGTACTTACATGCCCTTCAGCAGAAAATACATGCTGCAAATTAATCACATTTCCTTATAATTTTCATTTTCATGTATAAAATTTTTCTTTTTCTAGCAAACTATTGAATGGAGTTACATGAAATATTTTTTTAATACTGCTGAACATAGTTAACATCTGAATTTAAAATGTTGCATCTATTACTAATTCCTCATAGAAAAATAAAATGCATAAAAATATTCTGAATTTTGAAAAAATTAAAAGTAATTTTCCTTAGAAATAAACACTATGCTATGTTCCAAATCTTTTTAGTTCAGTTAATTTGCTACAGCCTTGACTTCAAACTGTCAAAATTTCATACCAATCACTGCTATAACATGTTCTGAGAAAAATAAAACTTTCTTCATTGGCAAGCATTATTTTCAATCAAAATCAAAATGGCTGTCATTTAAAAAATATAATCAATTCCATTACCAAACTATGACATCTACTTTAACCTCAGAGAAATATTTATGGAAAAATCATTACATCCAGAGAGAACAGAACAATAATTAGAACCAACTATAAAAAGAAAAAAAGAAAGGAAAAAAATAAAAATTAATTAATTTTAAAGTAAAGATTATTTTTAAGATTAATGAAAGTCAAATAGATATACAGTAGAACTACAACCATCTGGATCGCCATTTATCCGTATCGCTTTGAGGCCATGTTCAACTGGTTTTTGCAGCAGTGAACACTTGGGAAACCCTCTTTCATGGCCGATTATATTTGCAAAAAGGGAAAACTTTTAGCCGAAAAAATTGCAGTTTGTCACGAAAACTACGGCTTTGACTGATGAGTTCAAGATGACACTGTTTACGTAGGTGTAGTACTGTACAAGATATTTTTAAAAGAAATTACCTTATTCATTAAATATCCAATTATCTGGATATTTGATTTTCCGGATCGGGTTCAGTTCTAATTAATCCCGATAGTTGAGTTATACTGTATTACATATTACATGAAAATAATGTAATTTTTTTCAAGATATAAATAATACATTCACTATATACAGCCAGCTGCAAAAATGATGGGCCGCCCAGATCTAAGTTCCTGATACAGAATGCTGTGCATGCTCGTCTCATCTTGCCTGCATACCACATAACCAACCAATGAAATTAGCTTTCTGGCTTCTAAAGAGCCTGATAATGTTATTAAATCGAAAAAAGATTATCTGAAGAATGAAATATAAGAACGTAGTTGAGGAATATAAAGTCCATTGGAACCAATACTGAATTATATATACAGCCACATATTATGGCTGTTCTATATCAGGAAAGAAAATTGCTACAGTTGTTAAATACAAAACAAGTGGGCAATAGGCTCTGTATTTGAATCTCAAATAATGCTCAATATTATTTTTAATCCAAGTTTCTGGTCATGTTTTCAGTAAACATAGGTAATCTTTCGTGTCTTCTTTGGAATATGTTTTTGTGTTTATAATAAAATTATTGGGGAAAGAACTCACAACCTTCGATACAGAAGGCAGAGGTATTCTGTCAATGAACAATGATTAACTTTGTTTATACTTCTTGTGATCGCCACAAAAAACTTTATTTTCTAACGATAAACAGTTGGTCTATCCTTTTTTGCAGCTGGCTGTACACTACTGCTTCAATAGTTATTATTTCTTCACATGATTCTTGTACTTACAAATAAATATCAATATAACTACGAAAAGAACAAACACTCAAGTGAACCTTTCCCTAATGATCATGTAAAGTAACTGATATTTCGGTTTTGGAACGGTTGCCAGTTTCATTCTAAGTGATAAGTGAAATTGCTT
Source organism: Ectobius pallidus (assembly GCA_964059195.1). NCBI lineage: Eukaryota > Metazoa > Arthropoda > Insecta > Blattodea > Ectobiidae > Ectobius > Ectobius pallidus. The sequence goes on along the minus strand of CAXKWD010000004.1, from coordinate 27,782,130 downwards.
ACACGGTCTGGGTTAAACAGACTGGAGTAAAACACATGCCCCTCACATTTCACTCATTTTTTTTTTTATTTATATAATAGTATTTTTTTTTTTTATTTTTTTATTTTTTTATTGTACAAATAACTTATCACATTGGGGTTAGTTATTTTCCCTGACTATTCCATATTTTTGTACAAATTTCCCTGACTTTTTCTTATATTTCATAGAATTCCCTGACCGGTTTTTATTTCCCTGACTTCCCAGAAAGTGGACACCCTGTTCATACATTGTGGAAGTATCGCCTGTATTCTGTATTCTTATACAGAAGTAACTATTATCACTATATTTACAAAATTCAAACAAAAATGCCCACTAGTATGCAGACCTTGTGGGTATTTTCATTGTAAGATAGCAATCACCAGCATTTTCAAAATAGAATTTTCAGGGTTATACAGAAGTACAACCATTTATAACATTACAGTATATAGCTTTAGATTTACATAAATGGCTATTAAATGTACAGGTACCTTGCACATAAAAATGTATGTACATAGTTCATATTTAGATGTAAACAATGTTCTTTAGAAAAATAGCTACCTGGTATAAGTAAAACTATAGAACATAAATTCATTAAGATGCAGTGACCTTTTTAGAATACATCCTGTTATTTCCAACAGTGAGATTTATAAAGTTCAGATTTAGCTTAGACGTTAGGTGTCCAAAACTCCAGATCTAATGATCACTTATAAAGTAATACATTTATAATTCCAAGAACTACTCCAAGCTGCATTGAGCATGCACACAAGTAAGAAAATTTGACCAAGTACATTAGCTTATTGCTTCATATTCTGATAATATGTGTGGATTTGCTCTTTAAGCCAGTCAGTTATCAGCTTCTCTATCCATTACAGTAGCCATGGGCAAACCCCTAACCATTTGACACGCAACCCGCAAAATTGGACAACTACACATAATTTGAAAAGCAGCAGTAGATGGAGACACAAAAGGCAATAAGTGCAGTGGTGATAGCTCATTCTTAGGGAAATACTAATTTCACTTTATAATTTTCACTACAATAAACAAATAATACAAACAATATTGTATTTTTAATTATTCTTTGGTGTGCGCAATTATTTAATTAAAATCTGGGTTACACCTGACAATGCTATTTTCAGCTGTATGAACAGATGTACATCAGTCAAATGATACCTGTATTTTGTCAGTCATAACGCACTGCAGCCAAAGCTATATGGGTCGTTCTTCAAATATGGGAAAATTTGGAGTGTGTAAAATCCAAATTTTTTACTTTGTTTTTAAAATCTAAAAAAAATTACTAAAATACGAATGTGAATATATAAGACTTGGGGGGTGGTCCTGTGTCGCCTTCTAAACTTGATGAAGTGGAGAAGCGAGTACTTGGTATAATATCATACAAAGATACCTGTTTAGTAAGCCCCCATGATTCTGATGCAGGCTATGGGGTGATAGCAGTAAAGTATAAAGTGCCTTAAGGCATAAAAATTGCAAGAAGCAATTGCTCAACTGCAGGAGCTGAACAACATAACCGAGGCGTGTCAGCTCTCTGCTCATGAGCTACAAATGGAGAGAAGACAACTGCTCCTACAGAAGGAGAACATCCTTCTTGAGACTGAGAAAAAGCGGTTACATGGGGTAAAATGAATCAGCTGCTTTTAACAGTAAGGTTTTATGCAACTGGGACTTTCCAGATGGTCTTGGGCAACATGGTAGGAGTGCATAAATCAACTGTATGCAGGGTGGTTAGGGACGTTACCCACCAACTTGCATTACTAGCACAAACGTAGCGCTCACGTATCACTTGGTGTGTACCAGTGTTGTGTCGGCTGTAATTTCTAATGTGAATATTAGTGTAATAGGTGTGTTATTGGTGTGTTTATATGCCATGTGTCTTTGAATATAAACTGTGGGACACATCTGTTGCTGTAAACATCAGGGGATCGCTGCAGTAAAGATACCAATACCCACTTCACTGTGAACTTAGGAAAAGTTGGGAGTTTGCCGTCATGGTGGAAGGACATGTGCTGTTTGCTCCTGCTCCGCTGAGCTTAAGTCATGACCACCGAAAGTTGTAAATGTCGCCGCTCGAAAGTGATTATGGAAAAAACGAAGTGTCGTGTTACCTTCTATTGATATAAGTACATTATAGCTGGATGTGGATAAAAAAGCTTCTAGTTCATTGAGTTTGTTTCTCAACGATTGGAATGTTTATATTAAAAATACTCAAAATTCAAAACTTTTTTGCTAGGAGATCTAAGTCATCCAGACGGGTTTTCCGGTGTTTTGTAATCTATAATCTGTTCATTTCTAAGTTTACCCAAAAATTCGCTAAAGAAAGTTCCTTCAGGCCAGGATGTCACATGAAACAACTCATTGACGTTATTTTCATCAATAGCAATGTGGAAGGATGCATACGTATTATATTTAGCTTTCAGCTTAGTTACCGCTGCCGACAGCATCTTGTGACTCTTTATGTAATCAGATAGCTCTGATTCACTCTACATTAAAAGTTCAAGGACAGTGTGCATACAGAAGCGATTTGGGTGTAGCCAAGTATGTAATGAAAAAGAACAAAAGTGTAGCAGACATTAAACCAGATTCAATCAATGCTGGCCGCATCAAACTAAATCCCACCAAGGTGTCAGATGTGGGCAAGCTGTTAACAAAACATTATGGCATAATGATTAGAAAACCTTTGAAAGGCTTGAATTCTACAACAAAATAGAATGTGCTCTTAATGAATGCAAGTTTGCTGATGTGGAAAATGACGATAATTGCGATTCTGAAAATATATAAGCTGGTCCAATATTGATTGTGTAATCATAAAACATTGTAATATAAATATATAAGCTTTCATGAACCACAGATTATTGTCTCTGTTGGACACCACATGAGAACGTTATTCTATCACAAATTTTTCTCCTATAACGTTCTCATTGTAATATAAGTTATGCAGATTGATACAAATAAGTTCGGCAGTGTTTCTATCACAATAATCTCAAAGTTCATTGAATTACAGTGCGCCCGAGAACATTCTCCGCAGTTGCTATTTGCCGGAGAGAGGGCTAGCTGGAGCAGTTACGTTGGCAACACGAGCTTTTATAAAAACAAACCGCCAGCTGTGTATGCAGGCAGGCAGAGGTCATTGTCACTTTATCAATGGGTGCATTGTCCAATTACTAATCAGTACATATTGCAGTGTGCAAGCATTTAGATCGAATACTGTGACAGCACTTCTAGCACCTGCAATGATCGGCTGTGGTGAGTACCAACTTAACTGCTGCAGCTAGCTGCCTCTCCAACAAGTAGCCGCTGCGGAGAATATTCTACAGAAAGTGAGGTTCAAAATCCCCTATGTCAAACATTTGGGTTCAAAACCCTCCATGTGGATATTTAATTATTATTTTAGTTGTCTTGCAGTAATGTTATGCATATGTATATGCATTTTCTTGTTTTTTAAACTAAAAAGCACCAACAACTATCAATGGAAATCTAAATAGAACAAAGGTCATTATTGTATGAATAAATATAAGTTTGTCAAAAAATTTGTGAAAGTGGATATAGGGGTTTCTGAATCTAGAGGATTCAAATGATCAGGCTGTGTGCACGTCATCACTGAAGTTTTGGAATGTTGTAGCCCGTTGGCAAGGTTCCACACACGACAGCACAGTATTTCTAATGAGCAGGTTAAGGGCCCAGTTTGTGAATGGGGAAATGGGAAATGGTGGCTATTCTTGCTCCAGTTTCTTACTCACACCTCTGGCTAATCCAAGGACTCAACCAGAGGAACTCTACAACCACATATATATATATATATATATATATGTAGACTGAAAGTAATAGATGTTCACAGTCCTAATGAGTTAATTAATGTCCTGTGTTGTTCTGAAAAAACAAACAAAGAAATGTGCCTCGAAAGAAGTTGCAAGGATTGCAAGAACAAGACTGTTGAAGCACTAGTTTTTGAAGATAAAATAACAGCAGTCCAACAATGGCTAAGGAAAGTGGAAAGGGTTCTTGTTAAAGGAAAGGAAAACAAGATTGTCAAAGTGGTGAAAGAAACTGTAAGTATCTCCACGAAGGAACTATTTAACAAACTTGTGGATAGACTGACTACCTGAATTCATGCAACATGTTGCAAACATAAGACATCAGTACGAAGCTACTGTTTTACTGTTTCCTTGAAACAAAACCTTGGCCATAATGACGTCCTAATACATATAGATTTTTCAGAAAATTATGAGAAAAAACATGCAAGAGAAATACAAAGCATGCACTTCGGTGGATCACATGAGCAGGTTAACATGGACACAGGTGTGGCTTACTTCAAAAGGCCAAATAATGAGGTTCACACAGAAACATTCTGTTCATTATCTCCCTCACTTAGGCATGACCCAAGCACTATATACTTATATATATACGGAACTGTGTTTGGGGTTGTAAACAGGAGGTTCCCATGCCTGTCAATGGGTTTATGTTTCAAACTAAGAAGGCAGCAATCAATGACATTGGAATACATTATTGCGTGTTTTGGTTTGCACAACCTAAATACTTGAACGTGGAGAAGATGTTTGTAGTTGTTCGGCCATCACTGATTGTGTGTGTGCTACCCACAGTGTTTGTGTGTGTGTGCTACCCACAGAACACAAGAATCAAGATGAACAGCTCTCAGCTCACGAGCTAGAACAGGAGACAAGATGACACTCCTTGAGAAGGAGAACATCCTTCTTGAGGCTGAGTCTTGAGGCTGAGAAGAAGCGGTTAGCTGGTGAAGAACAGTTAAGAAATTTAAAAATCTACTTCCTTCAAAACTGTTGTCACATCAATATAAATGGATACAATATATAAATGTTACTACCTACAATGTCTGAGTAATTTATACCTAAATAGCCTACCATGTTCTTACTGTAGTTGTGAAAGTATTACGTCATAAGAGGCCTACATTACCAACTTTAACGCAACAATTTTCTAAATGTGCCAACAAATAGAACTGACATTTAAAATTTTTCTTCCATTACAATGCAAATGTATGCAGAAAAACGCATGGAAGACAAGATCTAACTGAAGAAAAAATTCTGGAAGAGCAGCAATTACAATAACAGACAAAAATATTCTTTCATTCAATATTTAGCTAACAAGCCGGGCAAATCTGGCATAAAATTTTGGCTGCTAGTTAGTGTGGACTCTAAGTATATTGTGAATGGATTTTCCGACACTGCGGCGACAATCAGGTTCCTATCAACGAAGATGTTGAAATGATACTCATGCATGGACAACTGGGTAAAGGAAGAAACTTGTACGGTAACTCTTTCACTTCACTAAAGCTCTGTGAAAATTTTAAGTCTATATCTACCAGTCTAGATCTAAGTCTACCACTTAGAAAAAACAGAAGAGAGGTGCCACCTGCAGCAAGGATAGAAAACTGGCAGCTCTATTCAACTTCTCTGCTCGGAAAAGTTGAAGATACAACCCTGACTGTGTGCCAGGGAAAAAAGAACAAAAATGTCTTGTTGATGTGCACTTTATGCCCAACAGTGCAGATCAGCAGTAACTGAGTCAAGCATTTCATTATAGTTCAATTATAATTTAAATGGGACCAAATTTGTTAATGTTGTGAAGACTACAGACAAATTACACTGTAATAAAGAAATAAAGTATATTAACATTATATGAATTATTTGTACAATTCAAGCAATGTTATCCTCAATACGTAATTGGATGTTCATTTTGTGCTTTAAGACCTAAATGGTGTGTGCTGCTACGATCTTCATGTACACACAATGTCTGTGTATGTAAATACCACCAGAATGTAAAACTCATGATTGAAGGCTTAAAAATCATTGTAGATTATAAAGATTGTAGCAGTTTTCAGATGGCCCTGAGTTGTGAGTCGGGTCTGATTGCTCGGAACACAGGTTTCCGTGGGTGCACGTGTTCACTTGTGGAGGAGCGCATCCTGTTCACGTGATGGGAATATAGTCGCTCGCTGGGTCACGTCCGAGGAGGTTTCTTCATGTACAACGACACTACTTTTAAGTGTAAAAAGATCCAGGAGTTCTGTGAATAAAGGAAAATATGATAGTTGTTGAGTCTTCACTCTTTTATTCATATAATCATTCTCCATATCTGCCCTGTGAAAAGAGTAGGCTTGATCACAGCCGACTACGGCAGCCGGAGGGTCATATACAATTGATATAAGGATTATTATATCTGGCACCATTTTGTACATTATTTAAATGATGGTGAAGCTTGTTTAAGAAACCTTTGTGTTATAAGTGATTGTTTAGATCAGTGGTTCTCAAAGTGGTCGGTACCGTGATATCGTCCGTGATATCGAGAGACGGTACCAAGGAAGATGGGATGTCAATGTGCTTGCGGACTACTGTAGGATGCTGAAACGGGAAACCAAAGATGGAAATCGGAAACGAGTCCAGCAAAGCATCAAAGTGAAGAAGAAAAGGTTTCACAAAAAAGATGAATAAACATAAAATTGTGAGTAAATGTCACAAAATGATGTTTCATTTGTTGTAAAAATTAATATGTTTGATTAAGCAAGTAAAAGTGCTTTTTACCAATACTGTGTATCTTTTAGTTTTGCAAAAAAACCTTACGTGATAGGGGAAAAGAAAAGGAAATTATTAACTGCTCGGCAGGGTGCCATAAATGTGGAACTTCAGGCTAGATTGAAGGAATTGAGCAACATTTCTAAAGCAGAACACGAAATTCATGCTATTAGAAAGCGGGAAGCTGAAGCAAGGCTTGAAATAGCACTGGAAGACTTGAGAGCGGCAAGAATAAGAACACAAAGTGAACAATTGCATCAGGAAATGAAACTAGCCAATGCTAGAGAAAAGCATGAGTTGCAGCTACAATTTGCTAGGGAAAAACACGAATCAGAAATGAAGACCTTTGTAGGAAATAGGCCTCAGTGACAGTATATGATTGTATAACTTCCAATAACTTCCAATGTCATCCTTAATTTCTTCAATGTACTTTAGTCTTAAGTCCGCCGCCGTGGGTGAGTTGGTCGCATGACTACCTTTCACCCTGGGTTCGGTTCCCAGCCGGGTTGGGGATTTTTCAGTGGGTGTTGTGTTGTGTTGTGTCCTTTCATTCCCATCCCGCGAGAGGCAATGGCAAATCTCTGTGGTATCATCCTTGCCTGAATCACCTCGGATGAGTCATGGTCATCCAGGTTGAACCCCATGGCTTCGTCCCAGGTCTAGACCTGCCTTCGGGCAAAACACTCATCATCATCATCGTGTGTGTCTATGAAGAAGAATGGTCAATACGGTTCAACCTGGGTCGCAGCAGTCGTCGCAGACTGACTGCTGTGGCAAATAGCAGAATAAGGTATATTATTCTAAAGGATTACTGGCGCTCAGAAATATACAAATTTGTAATCCTTACTGACACCGGAAGGCAACCTATTAATAGACACTTTACATACCCAGCAAATAATATTCTGTTATAAAATGGCACCCAATCAGTAGGCCCATTAAACTATAAAAGACACATTACTGCTATAAATCCATTTTCAGATATTAACTAATGGATCTACAAAATGATTTTGAGCAGGGCCATATTTCACAGAACTTGTAATAATATTAATTAATAATTTTAGATCTCACAATATTATTTATCAGTTAATACAACCTTGTTTCATAGAGATATGAATACCACTCCCTGTTGGAGAATCACATTGTTTGGTTTGAAGAGCAAAGGTAAAGGAAAAGTTAAAAACTTTCCAAGAAAACAATAGACCCAGGGAAGGTTCTATAGAAGACTTATCCTTGTACCAGCTTTGGAAGAAAGTCAAGGCCACGTAGCACATTATTCAAATAGATAACAAAAAATTACGACTGCAACTATGAACAGAGTCGCCCATACCACCTCAATCCGTGAATTCACCAGAGCCCACTCAACCACCAGAACTTCAGCAACAGTCAGAAAATAATGAAACAATAAACAATGCTCCCAGTTTCACCTGAACCAGTGGCATCCACAAGTAAAGATATAGCAATGGAGCTGGCAACCAGTACAAAAACAAAAAGAACTTTTTGAATATTTTCAATCACTTTGAAGAGTTTGATCTTGAAGCTGAATGGCACTCTTTTGTCACTTGTCACGGAAAGAATGCCTGTGATGGGATTGGAAGGGCTACAAGAGGGTTGTCTCGATGGCTGGTTTGCAAAGACCATACTTGGACCAGATACTTTCAGCAGAGGAAATGTTCAAAGTTTGTTCTGAAGAAATTAAAGGTATTTTCTATAAATTTGTACCTTTAGCTTTAAAAAATGTAAAAAATTACCAGATACAAGGACATACCACAAGTTTGTTCCACAAATTTCTATCATCATAAGATGTTATTTTCACTCGAAGAGTAACATTTACAGTGTGCACAGTGTTTCCATTTTGCCTGAATTTGAAATTCTTAAGTTTGAATATCAGTCGTGTTAAAAGTACTACAGGCCATTTTAGCATGTACAGAGATACAGCACATAAATAATGAAATTAAATATGTCATCAATAAAATAGTGCACTTGAAGAAATTCTTAAGTAAGGTCTTTCAAAGTAAAGGATACTGTTGCGTGTATTTATGATCAGAAATGGTGGAATGGTGGAACTGAAAAATGAATTTGGAGAAAAATGACTTGATGATTCATTTTTACCATCCACATGGTCCTCAAATGTCATTCAAAATTTCAAAGTGCGATACAGTACCAGTAAGAAGATTTTCAAGAAACTGTCATCATTGGAAATTACAACCATTACTGCTCATGGCTACAACATTTCAGAAAAATTGTCTATACAAATATCTCATCTATATAACAACACCAGCGGTTTCTTTTGGACAATTAGAATCAAGTAAAAAAAACTTATCAAATTCCCCTCCTGCTGTGAAAAAAGTAAATTGCTAACTGCAACAGCTTTGCTATGGTGAAGTATTAACCAATGAAGACATTATAATGTTATAATATAAATATGTTATATGCTTTCGAATCATCCATTTTCAGTACTGTAATACGTTTCAATTGTCAAATCAATTGCAGATGGCTTTGCTATTTTTGTCACACCCTGGGAATAAAAGAATAAAAGCATCGCGATCGCTTGAATTCTGTAAGCCCACCCTGGTCGATTCATTCGTTTATAATGTCAAGGCATGCAGACATCTGAAATTTTCAACAAAGACGATAGAGGGATAATGAATATAGGCCTGAATGGGAAAACATTGTTCGATTTGGACGAAACTTACTACGTAGGGGTTTTATGGGCCAGGGAACTTGATTTTCCATGCTGCACTTTCTAATTGTGGAATTCGCTTCAAAGCCAGAGTTTTAGCTGTTTCATTAATGATTAATTGTTTAGTTTATGCCTATGAATGTTTCGCGTCCAAGTGTTAATAAATATATTTTAATTATTTTGCTCTTAATTATAAGTCTTGCACCGGAACCGATGATTCAGGATAAACTTATACTTACTTTCATTTAGCAAGTATTTAGTTTGATAAATAACTGATTGATACAAGGTCATGATCTAACAGCTAACTCCTTTTAATGGAAGAAATATAATACTTGCTCGCTCAGTTAATTAACTTCAATTAATTAACGCCGACCTAAAACACCAATCTAAATCCAGGATTCTCTTTTTAGTGTGCAGAAATTCTCAAAATAAGGACTATTTTCTGACTTTTTCCTCATGCGTATGAATTTTTACACTCCTTATAAAATAGACTTCTAAACACCCAAATCCTCCCAGATCTCATCAACTTTTGGTATGACGGCATGCCAGCACTTTCAGTCGTGCAATGGGAGAAATGTATATGGGTGATTCTTCAAAATTTGTGTTCCGGAGTGATATTTCCTTTCAAATTCAATTTAAAAAAAAATTAAAATAAAAGTTTGTTTCTACTACTTCCATACTACAACTATCACTTTGAAATGTCACTAACTTTAAATTCTGATATTCCAAAATCAAATTTAATTCAATTAATGGCCGTGTGCACCATTCTCGATCAAAAAAACACAATAACCGAAGGTCCTGGGAATACGGTCAAACTGTAGCCATGGTCAAAATATGCTTGCAGTGCATCAACAATAACCTTGGTCCCCCAATCTCGTTCAGCTGACCGTCTGCTTGATTCGGGCTAACTCCGAGGTCACACGTTGTGTTTTCAGAGGAAAGCATTCTGTGTAGAGCAAAGAAGAAACAGAACGTACCCAGCTGTTTTGCGCTTAGATTTTGTTTCTTCGCTCAGCGTGTTTCATTTGTTGTACGAAAGTAAACAACAAAGATGGAGACTGCTTCCAAGAAGAAACGAACTCCGAATTTTTCGGAGTTCGAAATTGCAATATTATTGGAGCTTGTTGGGGTCCACACTCATATAATAGAGAACAAGAAAACTGATGGCTGCTCCCTGAAAGAGAAGCAAGATGCTTGGTTAAAGTTGGCTGGCCAGTTCAACATCACACCAGGTGAGTTAATTTACTATGGTTGAAAATTCATAGAGATTACGGCATTTTTACATTTAGTACATGTAACATCCATACCTAATAATGATTATGGTCGTTTTAGGCCTACATAACTATTTAAAAAGGTTTTATAAAGCCTAGTAAGTAATTAGCCATATCCAGAGTAGGCCTATAACACAGGTTATGTTCACGTGTAAATAGCAAAACCCTTTAAAAACGCATTTTCGCGATATGTCGTAGAAAAATTAATAATTTTTAAAAGCATCTTAGTTGTCTGTCATATATACCTTCATGTAGCATATTATAACTCCATTTGGGTTAGGCCTATAGGCCTACAAGCTAATTCTTAACAAATTAACTTGAATTTCACATCTGTCAGGACATACTGACTTCATACAAAATTTATATAGGTTCTAAATGTAGCCTACTTCTTGTACCGTAAGTGAACAAGACTTCTTGTTGAGTGTTACAAATACCATGTTAGGTCATAACAAGCTGTCCAGTTCTTTGCATTTCTACTTTTATTTCACATTAGAAAAATGTTTCATATACACCCTGAATAATACCACATAAGTTAGGCTATGTTAAAATTTGTCATTTTTTTGGGTTGAAATAAACGAGTCATCTGCTATGGGAAGAACAGGCTTTGAATATGAACTTGTATACAAAACACAGCTGATCTTACGTTGTGTTTCACTAGTCTTCTGTTTGTAGTTCCAATGTTTGATGGTAGGGTAGCATGAGGGATAACTGTAGTCAAGAGAGAATGTTTTTCATCTTTAATTATTCCTGCCGCTCTTGGAATAGTACTCTTGTGACTTTCACCATTGTAAAACAATTTTATACTGTACTATTTTCTTGAGTCTTAATCCATCACTGGAAACTCTCATGGGACTTTGTATGCTACTTTCTGGGCCATATTCTATCTCTTGGAAAACTCACACAACGTTCTCTACCTTAGAATAAGAACCCATGCTACTCTAACGTCAGACAGTGGAACTACAAACAGAAGACCAGTGAAACGCAATGTAAGACCAGCTGTTCTGTGTAAAAGTTCTCATTCATTGCCTAGTCCTACGCCTTTAACTTATCATTAGGCTAATTTGTTCATTTTTAACCCACGTACTGTAACTATATACAGTGTTTATTAATTTCAGGTGTCTCCACAAGGTCACCGGGTAATCTGAAAACATGTTACGAAAATTTGAAGAGGAGGTTGAGGAAAGATATAGCGGAGGAGAAAGTCGAAGTCTACAAGACAGGTGGTGGTGGCGCATCTAAAAATGCAAAAAATAAAATTCACAACCCCAGACTAATGGAGTTGAAGGGCTCCTCCATTAGGCCACTGAGGAACTCATTCGACTCTGATGCAGCATATCAGGGTGACATGGGCATGGTCATTGATTTACCAGTAATAAATGGTACAGGAGACACCAGTGCCCCATTCACACTGATATGTATCACCAGTGGGAGCCCACAGCACCAGATCCTGAGCTGGATGCTCCACCAGAGTCTGTGGTGGATACAGCACCAGATCTAGTGGTGGATGCTTCACCATCAATAGCAACGGCTACTCCACCAACCACTCGGTCTGATCTGCCGAGGTGGCATCACCGCCGCATGCCACCGAAGCCAAAACCTACTCCAGATCAGATGAGTGCAGTGTATAGTGACTAGATATTGAGGAATATTTTAGTTTGAAAGGAATCCCCTAAGAATTAAAAATGATTGTCATAAAGAGAGCTTTGAAAGGCAGAGTTTTAAATTGGGCTCGCATTTCATTAAGAGATAAAGCAAACTATGAGGACTTCAAAAGGGCATTCTTGAAGAAATATTGGAATAGCAATAGGCAAGAAAGGGTCAGGAAAGAGTTAATTAATAACAGATTCAACCCAAAGGCAGGCCTATCCCTTATAGACCACTTTTTAAAAATGGCCCAGACAGCAAAACTTCTAAGTCCACCGATTTTAGACAAGGAAGTCATAAATCTCACTATTAGTCAGTTCCCAATAAGCATTAGGCACAGGGCTTGTATTACCATCTCCTGCTAAAACCTCCTGATACGTACCTTCCATTTACGCTAGCTGGAAGATAAACATTTTCGTGTGTACTACCAGTGGATCCTAGCTGCCAGATAGCTATCTGGAAGATGGAGCACCATTTTGTAACGTTGGCAACGAAATCATAGAATAATTCCGTAAATTTTGTTAGGTTTGACTATTCTCGTTTGTATCGATTGTCGTGGCTTTCGATTTCAATAATTTCCAAAATGGAAGGCCCAACGAAGAAGAAGAGAACCGAAAATTATTCTTCCGAAGAAATCAATGTTCTTTTAGATTGTGTGGAGAGAAAAAAAACACATAATTGAAAACAAAAAGACAGATGCTGTTAGCTGGAAACAGAAGGTAGGTGCCAACGTGATTGTTTTAATAAAATTCCTGTGCCCATGTTGACAAGTTGTAGCCTACAATTTATTACTTGATAAGTTTAGCATAATGTGTAGGCCTATGTTTAAACCAAATTCCTTAAATTTTGTCATCCGTCTTTCTAAATTGTAATATAAGCTTAAAAATGTGAAGTGTTCCCCCAGTTGCCTTGGCTTACTGTAGAAATTGCAGCATGAGAAATTGAGGTTAGTTTGCAAGATTTCCAAAGTAAACTCTACAGTATACAAAATACCTGATTACAGCTTTTATAACCTCACGTATTCTACCTTGTAATCTGTTCGAGTTGTATTATGGCAAAATGGAAAGCTGTTATTTTATTTAAGCCTTATTGTAATTTAAAATAGTCTAACCTTTTCCATTACACCTGTTTTTCATTATTACAGGATCAGGTGTGGAAGTTAATTGCTGCTAAGTTCAACAGCACTAGTACCAATGCCCGCACAGGAAGGCAGCTATGATCAAAATATGAGGCACTGAAACGAGATGCCAGGAAGATGGCAGCCACAGAACGGCAACGCAGGCTGCAGACTGGAGGAGGTCCTCCACCTTTATACTGGAAAAAGTTAGGCAACTTATCCAGTTATCAGTGGAGGGCCTCCCCAGCGAGTTCGATTCAGATACTATCCGTAAGTCATAGGTCAAACTACTGGAGACTTTGTTGTATAACAATCAGTAATGTCAACCCTACAAATTACTAGTTCAAGTGTCTAACTATCTGTTTTTTGTTCTTACAGCTGATCCAGTAAGGGAACAAAATGAAGGCAACGAAGGGAACTCGTATGCGGTTAGTACATAAGGAAATTGTTAAAAATCGTATTTATCATACATTAAATTATGTTTATTACTAAAGTATTACAATTTTCATATTTTTATTTACAGAGTTACGAATTCCCTGAGCAATCTTCAGAAGTTATTACTGTGGAGATGGATGTACCAGTAATCTCTAATGGTAATAGTTTTATGAAGTGCACATAAGAGTTCTATATTTTTATATTATGTTGTACGCTTGGATGATGTGAAATATCAGAATAAATAGTTCATGCTTTGTTATTTCAGAAGAATTGCTCAACCTTACAAGCAGTGATGCTGGTGATGGTCCTGCAGTGCTCTCTGCAGATAACACTGAAGGTAACATTTTAATCAGAAGAATTAAGTTAAAGAGATTTTTTTAATACAGTCTAGGATAAGAAGACATATTATACCTAAGCAATCAAATTCAGTATTTATAAATAAATGCAGATTTCATAGAATGCACTGGCATTCAAACTTCAAATGATGTTTGTATATATGATTTAGAAGCAAATAAGTTATAGCATTAGAGAGGCTGGTCCGCCGGCATGGTCTTGTGGTTAGAGCCGCTGACTACAGATCCGTCGGTCCGGGTTCGATCCCCGGTACCTCCTCGGATTTTTCTGAGGTAGGGAGGTCTGGTAGGGGTGCACTCAGCCTCGTGATTCAAATTGAGGAGCTACTTGATAGAGAAGTAGCGGCTCCGGTCATGAAAACCACCATTAACGGCCGTGGGTGTCGGCATGCTGACCACATGCCCCCCAATCCTGCCATCTGCCTACGGGAGATGACGCAGCGGTCGGGTGGTAGGCCAAGTCCCTCCAGGGATGTAGCGCCACGGAGTTTATTAGAGAGGCTGCATACCAAAACTTTGGAGAAAAGTGAAACCACCTTCAAACTGAAAAGATCCCTCGGAGTACCAGTAGCCCTATTCTGTAACTTTTCGTTTTGCTTGCCGATCGACTCGAGATGGACCCGATCGGAATCTCCCCATTCCGAGTCGATTGAATTTTTGGCGTTTTTGGTATTCTGTAACGTTGATCGGAATCCTCCACTTCCGGTGAATTGGTAAATCGATTCGGAATGCTTGACACGAAGGCAGCCGAAGCATAAGTGACGTGTGGCTACCATTTAACCAATGAGAGTCATCGTACCATGCCAGTGACGTCATCCCATGCTGTGACGACAAAACACTTGTTAGTACACTTGTTACTACACGTGTTTGTTTCTTTGTTGTATGTACGTTTTCTGTGTGTTTGAATAAGAGGTAAGTGTCTATATTATACATATTTTTGTGAAGAATGAGGATGTGGATGATGGGTAATTAGTATAATTTAAATGTTTAATGTGAATAACATTAAGTTAAGTTGGTTTAGGTTAGGTTAGACCAATGCATGAATTCTTCTTTTCTTTGATCTTTTAAGTCGTGGCTTGGTTTTTTTAATTTTACGTGCGTTTGTGTGAGAGAGGAGAGATTTAAGGTTGCCTCCCCATAATGTACTAATAATTTACATTTTAACCCTGCATGTTTTATCCACTTAATTAAAATGTTTGTTATAAAAATTAATATAATTGAAATGTTTGTTATAAAGATTCATATATTTACCCATCAATCTTCTACAATTTCATGTAATGTTTCCATCATGGGAGGTAGGATCTTCTCCATGGGTCTTATTTATAATTTAAAATTGTAATGTTACAGTAGGCTATTAAGGGTTTAAGTTTGCCATATATTAAAATATTTTTTTCTTTGACAGCAATAAGTGAAAATGGCAAAAAAAATTTCAATTGATCAGAGAAAGGAGATGCTGTCGTACATAACAGAGAATAGGTGTCTCTTCACCAATAAGTTTGGGGGCCCAAACGGGTCCCAAGAAAAGGAGAGGCTTTGGGCAGAGCTGGCCGAGAGGCTGAATTCATTTGCTACTGGGGCCACTAAGGACAAGAAGCAGTGGCAGAAAGTAAGTATTAATCTTAACATTCTCCTTACTAATGAAATTACTATGAGTAATTTAAAGTATCGGTACGGTACTGTACAAGTTTTAACATATATTTTGTTCATAACACTTAATAATAATAGTAGGAATGCACACGGAAGTGCATAGATTTTCGTTTCAAAGAACGCTATTCCTCTTTGCTGTAGGCCTATTCACTTAAGGACTTTGTGCGCTTTTTGCATTTCTAAAAGTGATATCTTTCGCATCTATTCTGGCACAGATTGCACACACAGTCGTCACTCATCTTAAAATATTGTGTGAGGTTGACCATCTTTTCCATGTATAAAAATGTTGTTTCGTACTCAATCGACAACTTTGGTAGTGTGTCCTAATATCTTTCAAGTTATTTTATGTATCTATTTCTTCTTTCTTACAGTCGTGGCAAGACTTGAAGTGTGCTACGAAAAGTAAGGCCCAGGAGATTCGTACCTATGTTGCAGGGACTGGGGGTGGTGGTGCCTGCCCCAAACAGCTAACAGGCCTGGAGGAGGAGCTGATGGGCCTCATCGGATGGGAATCCGCTGAGGGCCATCAGGGAGTGATCGACCCATTAGAGGTAAGAATTTTCTTCAGAATTCCTTATAAATGGATAAAATAATAGTAAAATACTAAGTGTTTTAAACATTCCTTTTGTTTAGCCCAATATTAGCTGTATCATAAAGAATTGTCATTAAACCATTTTTATTAATAGGAATCAACACGCCCTCCTCATGAGGTCCTTGAATTGGTGCTCCCTGTCATACAGGAGGATGAGTTAAACCCTGTGGCAAGCACCTCCACCTCAAAGGAGCAGCCAGAATGTTTCCCTGTGGAAAGAACCTCCAACCCAGCATCAAAGAAGCGAAAAACATCTTCTGCTTGTAGGGGACAGTGTAGCAACTGTGCAAAAGGTAAAAGCAAAGGATCAAGTTGTTCATTCTAGTGTTTTGTAGCTCCCATCAAGGCTAATATATTTTCAAAAGCTTATATAAAATTTAAAAATTACAAATTGTGTTTGGGCTATTGTATGAAGCAGTCAAGTAATCTGTTACATAATCAAGGAGTATTTAAAATAAAAATATTTACATTAAAGTTCAGTGTATTATGAAGTTTTGATAAATGCACAATTCTATCATTTACTGCATTAAATATGAATACACGAGCTAAAAATGGACCGCTTATTACCTGTGGTTAGAGATTTGATGTATCAAAGTGGGGCATATAAAAACTTTTTAACCAAATTTTCATCATAACAGTTTATATTCTTCAAACTGGAGAGAAAAAATCTTTCAGCTTATAGCCTACGTCATTTATACTTACTGACATGTTTCATGCA
Source organism: Ectobius pallidus (assembly GCA_964059195.1). Taxonomy (NCBI): domain Eukaryota; kingdom Metazoa; phylum Arthropoda; class Insecta; order Blattodea; family Ectobiidae; genus Ectobius; species Ectobius pallidus. Next base: position 27,765,095 of record CAXKWD010000004.1, on the reverse strand, counting down.
AAATGGTATTGACGATAGAAATACTAAATAATTTATTTCTGTTATTTCAGCAGACAATAGCTGGACCAATTATAGTCCAGCAATGTTAAAGCAACCAAAAAGTAAGCCGCTGAGGGACGTTTTGGTGGAAACCAATTCACCATCACTGAATCGTAAGTTTAGCCTATATATCATAAATTTCTAGAACCAAATAGCAACTTTAATACATCCAGCAGAGTTACATGCAATATTAGTATATATAATGGTGCTATCCCAAAAATAAATGTTGTAGTTAAAATAAGTCAGTATGGGTTATTGCATTGTTATCATTATCCCAATATGCCACTACCATATTATGACAGTTATGTTAAAAAATGAAGTACAATAATACAAGAATTTAGGTATTATTATTGAAGTTATTAAATGCATTTTTTAAATCCGTCCAGTGTTCTTAAAAAGTTACATGTCATTCTTGTAGGCCTATAGGCCTAATGCTAAACAGTGTAGACTTGATGAACCCACCCACCAATCTTTATCATACCGGTAGTGAGGACTCCCGAATACAATAACTAATGTAAGAAAGGGAATTTACTGTTACGAACAAGATATGGTGGATGGGTTAAAGCTCTATTTTTCCTACTGACATTATTTTCTTCTCTTTCACAGATCCTGCTCTACTAGTAGGCGTCAATTGTCAAAATCTGGAAAAAATGTCGACAACTGGGCCACTGAAAAGGCAAATCTGGCCACGTTGCAGCAAACTCTTCTGAAGGAACAGTTTGCAAATAGGGAAAGAAGAGAACAGGAGGCCCACAAAATGGACATAAAAATCAAAAAAGCTCAACTGTTGAGCTTAAGGCTTGATATAGCATTGAAGAGAGAAAGCCTAAAGCAGTTAAAAAAAATTAGGTATTAGGTATTATGTGTTGGTATCTAGTGAAAATCTCGTCTCTTTCTGCAAGTTTCTTCCAGATTCAATGTCATTTTAATGGTAAATAATGCAAAGTATGTTGTCCTGCATACTTACTTAGTTTCAGTGGACGAAATATAATACTTTTCTAAAATAACATCAAATGTTTGGTTTAAATAGTAATAAATGGTACAGGAGACACCAGTGCCCCATTCACACTGATTGGGTATCACCAGTGGGAGTCCACAGCACCAGATCCTGAGCTGGATGCTGCACCAGCACTAGAGCCTGTGGTGGATGCTGCACCAGAGTCTGTGGTGGATACAGCACCAGATCTAGTGGTGGATGCTTCACCATCAATAGCAACGGCTACTCCACCAACCACTCGGTCTGATCTGCCGAGGTGGCATCACCGCCGCATGCCACCGAAGCCAAAACCTATTCCAGATCAGATGAGTGCAGTGTATAGTGACTAGATATTGAGGAATATTTTAGTTTGAAAGGAATCCCCTCAGAATTAAAAATGATTGTCATAAAGAGAGCTTTGAAAGGCAGAGTTTTAAATTGGGCTCGCATTTCATTAAGAGATAAAGCAAACTATGAGGACTTCAAAAGGGCATTCTTGAAGAAATATTGGAATAGCAATAGGCAAGAAAGGGTCAGGAAAGAGTTAATTAATAACAGATTCAACCCAAAGGCAGGCCTATCCCTTATAGACCACTTTTTAAAAATGGCCCAGACAGCAAAACTTCTAAATCCACCGATTTTAGACAAGGAGGTCATAAATCTCACTATTAGTCAGTTCCCAATAAGCATTAGGCATAGTCTGATAGTTGCCAAGCCTGCTGATTATGGTGATTTTCCTATCAGTTCAAATAGAGAATCATCTTCATTTAAACTTAAGTGACTTCAACATTGGAGATTACCCATTTCTGCAGAAGAGAAAAGGAAATTATTAACTGCTCGGCAGGGTGCCATAAATGTGGAACTTCAGGCTAGATTGAAGGAATTGAGCAACATTTCTAAAGCAGAACACAAAATTCATGCTATTAGAAAGCGGGAAGCTGAAGCAAGGCTTGAAATAGCACTGGAAGACTTGAGAGCGGCAAGAATAAGAACACAAAGTGAGCAATTGCATCAGGAAATGAAACTAGCCAATGCTAGAGAAAAGCATGAGTTGCAGCTACAATTTGCTAGGGAAAAACACGAATTAGAAATGAAGACCTTAGTAGGAAATAGGCCTCAGTGACAGTATATGATTGTATAACTTCCAATAACTTCCAATGTCATCCTTAATTTCTTCAATGTACTTTAGTCTTAAGTCCGCCGCCGTGGGTGAGTTGGTCGCATGACTACCTTTCACCCTGGTGGCCCGGGTTCGATTCCCAGCCGGGTTGGGGATTTTTCAGTGGGTGTTGTGTTGTGTCCTTTCATTCCCATCCCGCGAGAGGCAATGGCAAATCTCCGTGGTATCATCCTTGCCTGAATCACCTCGGACGAGTCATGGTCATCACCCCATTGCTTCGTCCCGGGTCTAGACCTGCGTTCGGGCAAAACACTCATCATCATCATCATCATCATCATCATCATCATCATCGTGTGTGTCTATGAAGAAGAATAGTCAATACGGTTCAACCTGGGTCGCAGCAGTCGTCACAGACTGACTGCTGTGGCAAATAGCAGAATAAGGTATATTATTCAAAAGGATTACTGGCGCTCATAAATATACAAATTTCTAATCCTTATTGACACCGTAAGGCAATCTATTAATAGACACTCTACATACCCAGCAAATAATATTCTGTTATAAAATGGCACCCAATCAGTAGGCCCATTACACTATAAAAGACACATTACTGCTATAAATCCATTTTCAGATATTAAGTAATGGATCTACAAAATGATTTTGATCAGGGCCATATTTCACAGAACTTGCTAATAATTTTAATTAATAATTTTAGAACTCATAATATTATTTATTAGTTAACACAATCTTGTTTCACAGAGATATGAATACCACTCCCAGTTGGAGAATCACATTGTTTGGTTTGAAGAGCAAAGGAAAAGGAAAAGTTAAAAACTTTCCAAGAAAACAATGAACCATGTTAAGGTTCTATAGAAGACTTATCTATGTACCAGAATATTAATAAATTTCATTTTCCAATGAGGGTCAGACTTACTACAGGAAATCGTCTAGCCTACACAGTACAAATTCCAGCTAAATAGGCTGAAGATGACTTATTCAAGTCGAAATGCATCCCGAATATTCTGAAGAGAGCCCTAGGTTTTGTCATATGCTATAATATATGCAATTATTATTTTATAAATATTTTCATTGTTGAAATACAGGGAGGGAACATCATAGCTTGGAATCTCAAAAGGAGTTTTCAAAATATTCAATCCTGTTTTGAGGTAGACGAACTTCCTGAAAAGTCACCCCACCTTGCCTTATGCTTCAGGCAATTTACTCATGAATGTTGGAGACCACATGGAATTCATGTGTCCACAACAAGCAAAATAGTAAAAAAGGTATCCACAGCTCTAGGATGTTTGTCACAGCATTATATTCACATGCCAACTGCACATGAAGAAATTACAAAGGTTAAGCACGGGTTCTATGCGATAGCCCGTTTTCCTAATTGTACTGGTGCAATTGACTGCACTCACATAAGGATACAATCGCCTGGTGGCGAATATGCAGAAACATTTAGAAATAAAAAAGGATTTTTCTCAATTAATGTTCAAACTGTTTGTGATTCTTCCCTGTTGATTGAAGACATTGTGGCAATGTGGCCAGGCTCATCTCATGATTCACAGGTTTTCAATTCATCAAGAATTAAGAGGGGATTTGAAGAGGGGGAATTTGGTACAGCTGTTCTTGTTGGTGATAGTGGATATGGTGTGAAAAATTATCTTATCGCACCACTGGCCAATATGCGCACACCAGAGGAACAACTTTTTCAAGAGGCCATCACAAGGACTAGGAATCCAGTGGAAAGGAGCTATGGAGTTTGGAAAAGAAAATTTCCTGTTTTAGCTACCAGAATCAGGCTAAAACAGGACAGAGTCCAAAGTATAATTGTGGCAAAAGCTGTCTTGCACAATATAGCCTGCAAAGAAAATGAAAACATAGGCCTATCTCCTGTCACTGATGAACAGTCCATGACTTGCCTGAAGAAGTTAATAACCTCCCAAATAGAGCGGAAAAGAACATTAGGTGAAACCAACTTCATCATTGGCAAACCAACGAGAGGAAATTTGATCAAGTTAATGGATTTAAGTATCATTCACTACTGCTCTTTATTCATGTTAAATTTTTTTTATTTATTTTTACTGCAGTTTAACTTGTTGAAAATCAACAATTAACAACGAACAACAATGAACCTTACGACATTGTAAAAAACCTAAAGCGAGTTTTTAAACCTAACTACCTTTTGTGAGAGTACCATGCAAAATAATCTACAGCACAACTTTCATATTTACTGTAGGCCTATTTCTTATGATCAGAATATGTTGCATAACATAAAATACAAGACCCACAAAGTAAGATGTAAAAGTACAAGAGGTAAAAATAGACCCACTCAAGACTTGCATTCAAGAGGTAAACAATACACTAAAGGGAACTCATAAAATAATCCTAAAGCAAAAAAAAATTTTAAGTTAAAGCAAACAACCCCACCACACCTAAAATGTATGGACTATCAAAAATACATAAACCGGGAAACAAAATGAGGCCCATCATAAGCAATATTGGGGCTTCAACCTATAAATCTGAACTCGGTCAGCAAATTCTTTATTAACAGTCAGTTGAGAAATGCCCAACAAGTGCCAAGTGCTAGACGATGGACTAAAGAGGTCAAGGTTTTTGCAGTGTTTTCGTACAAACGAAGTCCTCGTTTATACAGATATTTGTCCATTCATTTTTCACTCCCCTCTATAAAGTTGCTCAAATCTCTTTTGGCATCAGTGCCATTTGAGCCAGGGTTAAATCCTGCTGTTATTCAAGTAATTGCAGGTGAGGTTGCCTCAATGAATGAAAACGACAAATAATGTACTTTATTATTTGATGAAGTTTCTTTAGATAAAGACTTGTATTATGAGGACGATAAACAAGAAATATGTACAAGGTTTAGGAATGAAGTTTTTTTGACAGTGAAACTATACTAATTATTCAAACGTTCGACTACTTTGAATAAGAAATATGTAGTTTCCAAGACCTAGGACATATTGGTCGATCAAATGTATGTGCAGATACATGCATTAGTTTTCATGGTCAGGGGAATTCACAAAACTTGGAAACAAGTTATTGACTATTACTTTACACAAAATGCAATTTCGAGACAAAACTTGAAGGTATTGATTGTGCATATAATAGGCAAATTGAAAGAAATTGGGTTGAAGGTCATTTGCACTGTTTTGCGACCAGGGTGCAACAAATCAAAAAGCACTGAAGGAACTTTGTAAACAAAGTATTACTGAACCAAACCCATTTCACTTTTTTGTTAATGGTAAACCTGTTTCTGTAATTTTTTATGTACCTCATCTCTTAAAAAACACTAGGAATGCCCTGATTAATAACAAAATTCAATTTGGTATTGGTAAAGAAGCAACATTTGAATTCATTGAGCAAGTTTTTCAGCAAAATCAGCAAAAGAAATTTAAAGCAATGCCAAAACTTAATAAACAACATTTTAACTTCAAGGACAGTTATGTAAAAATGAAGGTTAAGGTAGCTGCAGCTCAACAAGTCACACTGTAGCCACCGCTCTTGAAACATATCTAGTGCTTCAGGCATTACCTCCAGAGGCTATGCACATGCAGAATTTGTGGACAAAGTAGACAAGTTATTTGATTCACTTAACAGTTCTCAGTGCTACCCACATGAATGCAAGGAGTTTAAGCGTGCCATCTCTGCAGAATCTCCACTCATAAAGATGTGGTACAGTGTATTGAAGGAAATGGATAGTTGGAAGGTAATAGAACTTGAAACAGGAAAGGATAAAACTAAAACTAACTCCTTTAGCTTCGTAAGTGGATGGCAGACAATGATAAGGTCTGTGATGTTCATTTGGAACACGTTAAGAAAAGTTGGTTTCAGATTTCTTAACACAAGGGCTTTCAACCAAGACCCGCTTGAAAATACTTTTTGCTGTGTAAGACAACATGGAATAGCAAACACTAATCCGACTTGCTTCCATTTTAAAGGTGCCCTAAAAACAACTATCATCAACATGTCTGTGTCCTTTAGGGCAGTAGGTAACTGTGAAGATGATAATTGCATTCCCATCACAAATTTGTGCCAGTACTTACAAACTGACAAAGATAGTGATGACAAGTTGGAGACGGAAGATAATGAAGGAACTTTTTCCTCACACACAGCTGATATTTGTACTGATATGATCAAGGAAATGATAAGCAGGCTTTAGCGTATTTTGCTGGGTACATTCTAAAGCAGTTGTTAAGAACATTTGAAATTCATTGTGAAGATTGTAAAACCAGCCTATTCTCATCCAATATTACAGAAAACCATCTGTTTACTAGTTTTAAAGAAAATGATGCTGTGAATACCCACTTAATGTATGCTAGTGACAATCTCATGGAATTTCTGAACAGTGTTCATGAACAGCTCTACATATTTTTAAACAGGCATGGTCATGAAGATAAATTGAAAGATAGGTTTTTCTCAATTTTTAAGACACCTGGCAGTACATTCTGTAACATTCATATGTCTGAGGAGGTGATATTGAGAAAGACAGTATCTTTTTTATTTATAAATATGTTAGAGATGCCAAGCACACATTCCAAAATAAGAGAGTATTTACAAAGGGCCATGAAAAGAAAGTAAAGAAATTTAAATCTCTTTAAATACTGAAATTACAGTACACTTAAACTTCATTACAAATTCATACTAACCTGGACTATTTTTGGGATTGTAACTTCACATTGTCAACGTACTCCACTGACGGTTGTGCAGTTCGAACGACCTCACACAGATTTTCAACGTAGATGAAAAGGGCATTACCACAGTGCAGGGTAAACACCAGAAAGTGGTGAGCTACAAGGGAAAGAAACAAGTAACTGCTCTAAACATCTGCTGAAACGGGAAACTTGTGCACTGTTATTCACATGCATGAATGCAGCAGGAACATTTGTTCCACCCATGTTGATTTTCCCCCGGAAAAACATGAAGGCTGAACTGATGGATGGAGCACCACCAGGCGCAGTGTCAGCTTGCCATCCTTCTGGGTGGATTCAACAGCATATATTCACGCAGTGGTTTGAACATTTCCGTTGATGTACAAAACCTTCTGAAGACGATCCGGCTGTTTTAGTGTTCAATGCGCATTATTCTGATATGGCAAGAGACAACCACGTTTCACTGATCTGCCTTCCCCGCATTGAAGCAGTAACCCTTCCACCCTTATTATTTTATAGAATAATTAGCAATTGCAAACTCTTATAAAAGTACATCAATTATAATTAAACATATTTCGGTATTAGAATTTTATTGGAAATTATCATTATTATTATACTAGTGTCAATTCGAAAAATAACTGTAAAATTCAATTGGGAACGGAAATATTTAAAAGTGTAACGTAAATATTTCATATACCAAGAGCGCGATTTAGCTCAACCAAAATCTAAGTTGAAATCACACTGATGGAAATGTTGATGACCCACCGACGGCTAGCTACCCCTCGGTGAGCTAAACAACAACTCGAAAAGTAATAAAATATTGCAAAAGTTACTAAAATATAGTCTTGATTCGTAAAGGCAGGATATACAAGTATATAATCGTGCTCGTTTAGTTACCTGACAAGAAAAAGCAGGCAAGCATTTTTCATCGTATATTTACATACCGTCACACAGTTGAAATACGCCTTGTTAAAAGGCTGTCATCATGCGTATTGCACGCAATGCCTTCACAAGCTCAGAAAAGCTAATGTTTTTCAATGCAGAGAATGTTTCACTTCATTCTGGAACTTACACATCGTCTCACAACCCTTCTACACTGAAGGCAATGCAAGGAAAACTGCACTTATACAAGCAAAGAGGAACAAACTTGCCTTGATCCTGAAGCTGTATTAAGTCATTGTTGAGTAAAGTCTTTGTAATGCCATGACAAGTTTGGAATAAGTTTTATGGGGCTTTAGAAACCGAGTACGGGTGGTCTCAAAAAATAAAAAAATAAAAGGTAGGCCACACGCTGTGGAAAGACATTATACCTTTCCGGTCACTCATGTAATAGTTCCATGCTATATCTGGCGAAGCGTTCTTATTTTTTTGGCAACACCATGTCCCCTATTTTTCTCCTCAAAAAGAAGTGGGTAAAGTCAGCCAATCCCGCAGCTTAATGAAGAAATTAGTTACTTTAATTTAAGGAACAGCTTGGGGGATTTTAGTTTGTAACTAAAATCTTTACCCCAGAACTGGTCAGGAGGGGATGATGTGACCTTTGCATAAAAGGCATGTACACCCTGACTGGCTAGCCCCACAATTTTCGAAATTCAACTGGAACACAAGTGTCGAGCAAGTGCTGGTCTTAAATAATTTTTGCGAGTTTTATAAGAAATCATTTTCGCTAAGAAGTTCTATTTAATCGTGTGGTGATATTAGAAATCACAGGACATTACTTGAAGTGGTAAGACTGGTTTCATTTAAATGGGTATGTTTCGTCACAGAATAACAGGCATTGGAGTCAGGTAAATCCCATCACATACATGAAATTCCCCTGCATGACGAAAGGGTAGGAGTATGGTGTGCAGTGAATGCCTACAGAATTGTAGGACCAATTTTTTTAATGACACAGTTGATGGACAAAAATACAGAGATGATATACTGACACCATTTTTCGAAGAACTGACTGATATTTCCAAGGGTATTTCCAACAAGAGTCTGCAACTGCGCATACAGCTCAACTCTCGCTAAACAAAATTAGTGAAATTTTTGAAGATTGGGTCATTAGTGCGGGCTTATGGCCATCACGGTCCCCAGATTTAACTGTTTGCTATTTTCATTTGTGGCGATACTTAAAAAAGTAAGTGTATAAAAGAAATCCCCACACGTTAGATGAACTAAAAAATTATATCCAAACAGAAATAAACTTAATATCAGAACCGCACCTATTGCATGTGAATGAGTTTCATATCTCGATGCCAAAAATGTGTGGATGAAGGAGGACATTTTCAGCATCTCCTGTAATAAGGTAAGTCCCTATTTTTGCTATTTTCATGGTCATGCACGAACAATGTGATAGAAGCGAGAGAAGTGCCGTGCAGTTCCTACACCTCGGGGCGCAGGGTGACGACTCGGCGGCCGCATGCACTTTTGCCGCTAGCCCGGCCTCCAGTTGAGAGAGACTCAAGTGAATTGTCAGCAGTTCTAATATAAGACTGAAAAATGTGGAATATGCTTAAAAAAATGTAACAGATTTCTTGAGATTAGAATGTTGCTGAAGGATATGATCTTAGCATCATGATGTTTGTTATTGAGATTCTTCAAGTATTAATGAGAAAAATTATTAATGTGGGTCCAATGGTCCAAGTGAAAACCAAGATGTGGCAGTGCTCTGCAATGTTTCTCAGGAAATTGAGCCAATATTAAAAATAATATTTATTTTGTAAGGCAGGCTATTGGCTCAAAGGGATTATAACAGTATGGAAGTATAATAAAGTTTTAATTAATAGTATGGGAGTGATTAGCATGGGAGTGATGATTCCGTTTGAATCAAGAATGTGTCAATTATGTATCACGTGCCTATTGTTGAGAGCGAGAGCGAGAGCTAGAGCTAGAGCTAGAGCTAGAGGTAGAGGTAGAGGTAGAGGTAGAGGTAGAGGTAGAGGTAGAGGTAGAGGTAGAGGTAGAGGCAGAGGTAGAGGCAGAGGCAGAGGCAGAGGCAGAGGCAGAGGCAGAGGCAGAGGCAGAGGCAGAGGCAGAGGCAGAGCTAGAGCTAGAGCTAGAGCTAGAGCTAGAGCTAGAGCGAGAGCTAGAGCGAGAGCGAGAGCGAGAGAGAGAGAGAGAGAGAGAGAGAGAGAGAGAGACTTCCATTCTTTTGTCTTTAACTTCGTATTCGTGAGCGCTCGCTCACGTAGGGGTGGTCGCCTCGCTTTGAGGGGAAGCGGGTTCCCTGTTCATCCGCACTGCTGATGAGCAGATCAGATGCGCGTGAGCGCCAGGCTAGGAAGCTACTCCGCGCTGGCCTGTCTCTTGTTTTTCGATTCGTCGTCTTAATTTTTATCAGTCATTTATTTATTATCTATGTAATCATTAATCTAATTGGTTATTCCGGTTCCCCGCTAAACAGAAGAGAGGGGACTACAGTATATAAGGCCAGGTAACGTAGGCCTCATCCTCTCCTTTTCAATACTTCCTGTGGTCGGGGTTGCAACCTTGTGTCGCTATGAAGCAGGGTAAACAACACACAATGGCGTCTGAAAGGACGGCCATGTTAGGATTTCAGAGGTACGTGAATCCAATTTTATTTGTATAATCGTTTACTGTAACTAGTATCTTGTTCATGATTTTTAAGGACGGGTCCTTTGATTTTAATTTGGTGCATGATTTGTAAATTAGTTTCTGTAAACATGTGGGTTTACTAAAGTTTTTTCTGAGGCTTCACCTCTGGTGTTTTTATTTTTTTTCTAATTCTTGTCCTTGCTTTTGTGCATTGTCAGATATTATTGCACTTAAATAGTGAGTTTATTTTAATCTGGTGTTCTTTTCAACCGAATGCTTATTTTATTTATGATGGGTGTCGATTCACGTTACCATGTAGTATTTAGGTGACACCAGATTGCAATCCGGACCAATGGTTCCTGTCCAGGGATGTCTGGCGGGAATTTATGTATGTAAGTTTAAAAAAAAGTATCTTTTATTTTAAAACTATTAGCGGCCATTTAATTTTGAGTGTTAAACTAATGTTTAAATAATTTCTTGGGCCGAGATCTGTCTATGTAAAATAATTAAGTAACATGTTTTTAATTTTATCCCTCCTGCGGGAGCAGTGTAAATTATTTTAATTTGATTTAGATCAATCAGGCCTATGTTGTAATATAGAGTAATATATTGTTTTGTCTGGCCCATCAGGTCTTATGAATTTTCATTAATTAAATAAATAGTGCTTCATATTTGTACAATATGATTAATCCCTCTTGTGGGGATAGTGTAAATATTTTATAATCGCTAGCCCATCAGGCTTTAATGAAATTTATTTTAATTAATAAAAAATCATTTAGCTTTCACATCTTAACTTTCAAGTCTCAGCTGCGAAGGGCATTTAAAACTATTTTACATGCCCTTCGTTACGTGACGCCTCCTTCACCTGTCCGTTACACCCTAAGTTGTTTTATATAGGGTCGGCCTGGCTGAGATCAGCACGCTTCACATCTGATCGAGAAGGCGAAGAAGAGGAAAAGGGTTTTGGTGGGTGGGAGCGTTGCAATTTTCCCTAAAGCTGCATTAAGTGGCATAATAGGGTAGATGAAGAAGAAAAGAAGAATGGAAGAACAATGCACAATTTGCATAATAAGCAGAACACAGATATGTTAATAGGCACCATAGAAAGCCATGCCTGAGTGCCTAGTTCATAGAATAGTATTATTCACAAACCCAAATCTGGGTGATGGAACCTTTTAAATACTCATATGCAACCAACAGACTCATAAAAATGGTCACGACAAATTGGGGGGGGTTAAAGTATCTATTAATATAAACAGGCTTGTTTTGTTTCCGGAAGTAAGGAAGACATAACTTTCCTGAACTATTTCCAGGTTCTTGCTGCACTATCATTTTATGGTAGAGGTACCTACCAAGGGATGCCTGAGGGGGACTATTTCCTGTCCTTGAGACAGCCAACTGTGAGCAGATGTATTTCTAGGGTCACCGAGGCTCTAGAAGCATTGCTCCAGCATTTGTTCAGTAGTCTTCTACTGAAGAGGAAAGGAGGAGGATTTCTCATCAGTAAGGATTTGAATAACCTACTTTTGATAAAAGTTTACTAAAAGAATATATATAGGCTATGTATATATATACATTACCGGGTTTCAGGAAATTATTGGGTTTCCTGGAATTATTGGTGCAATTGACTGCAGCCATATAAACATGGCAAGACCCCTGAACTATTTCCAGGTTTTTGCTGCACTTTCATTTTGAGGTAGCGGTACGTATCAAAGGATGCTTGGGAAGGACTATTTCCTGTCCTTGAGCAAGCCAGGTGTTCTAGAAGCACTTGCTCCAGCATTTGTTCAGTGGTCTTCTACTGAAGAGGAAAGGAGGAGGATTTCTCATTGGTAAGGATTTGAATAGACCACTTCTGGTAAAAGTTCATTAAAAGAATTTATATGTGTATAAAAAAATAACCTTCCTTTTACTGGGTTTCAGGAAATTATTGGCGCAATTGACTGAAATAACAAGCTAAGCATGCAACCACATATTTTAAAGACACTTCAGTACACTGGTTAGTTATTAAATTTAAGTTACCCACTATAATTATTTTATATTAACCTTAAACGTGACTAAAAATGCAACATAACCTCATTTGCAACCTTATTTTGTTTAAGTTAATGTTGGCATTTAGAAGGAAACTACCGATGGCATATAGTGTTCCTTCTCTGAGGGGGCAAGGAGCTATACTGATTGGAAAAGCGTGTCTTGGTTGAATCTATATTAACGTGACTATAGGTTCACCACTGCTTTAACTTATTAGGTGATAATGCTGCTATATTACAAGATAGAGAAAAGGTGTTTACCATGGACGAAACATGTTTCTTTACTGCTCCAAAAGGAGATTTAATTATTGGTCCACGAGGAAAGCATGTTTATGATGAGCATTCCAACTCTGATAAAGAAAACGTAACAACATTATTTTCAGTAAATGCTGAAGGTAAATTTGCACCTTGAACCGTGATTGGTTCATAAAGCCTAGTGTGCAGACATTTTTGTTGTTCCTTTGTTTGTATAGATGTCGCGCTTAGTAATTTTTCCCGCGAGCCTAGCGCCACTAGTCTAGCTCAGGGGGTGTTTTTGTAAGCTCTTGGCATTCTGTTCCTGCCAGCTGTTCTGAGATGAGATCCTGATCGTCTGGAGGGTTTTGCGAAGGTTGAACGGCCGATGTGCCGTTATGTTGCGAGTCACCAGCATGCTAGATAGTTGTGTTAATTTCGGTGGGCAGTAGCCGAAGAAATCTGGTTTTTCAGGTGAGCTATTCATATCTATTTATATATTGGTTTTATTTACGTTTTTGTTCAGTAATGTAAATTCTGTGCTCACCTGGTTTCGACATCAAAATTCCTGTTCTGGTTTCGTGTTTGTTTTTCTAATATTTTTTCCGAGGGATCTGAAATTCTGGTTCTGGCATTTGAAATTCTGTCCGCTGATTGGGGTTCAATAATATGTTTTGTGGGGTGGTTTTCAAGTTCAGTTCTGGGTTGGTTTATATTTTGGCTGGTACTTACAACAATTCTATTCGCGGCTCATCTTGGGAATTTCCATGTATTTTCGTTACGTAAAAGTCTGCACGCTAGGCCTGTGATTTTGGGAGCCCTAAGTGATAACATAATGCTCACACTTTTGAAGTAAATAGAAATTATTTCTGGTAATTACTTTTAATGAAATGCTATTTATTCACTCGTTCTGTTTAAACAATAAATTGTTTTGAAAACTGATATAACTTTTCTCATGAAACCCCTTTCTCTCTTTCGACTGGCTTATAAATACCTCTTTGCTATTTTTTTTTAATGCTTAAGAATTGTAACAAGCTCAGCCGTAATTCACTGATTTTGGAAATTTGGGGAATCCTAACTATCCATGGACCTGGGGTGCGGTGCGTCTTAGAAGGGGTGGCGCATGCGTGGTACTGCAGAGCGGTAGTTGTTTAGGATTTTTGCTTTCCATTTTTCGAAATTTTTACGCTCTGCTTGTTCATATTTCATTCAGTAAATTTCTTTTTCATCAAATTAACAGTTTCAGTATTATCCCGACTAGATCTTGTGTATGCATTGCTTTTTCACAATATTACGTCCTACTATGAAGTTTAGTGGGACATGCACTTTGCTCGGATATGTTTCGTAGTTCAGTATTTTCTATTTTTAAAGCGCTTCGTCAATAGCAGTGTTTATCACTTGACGTTAGAGCTAAAGTTAGATTTTTCTTCGGCCAAACCAGTCTTGCTTAGATGTCATGTGGATTTTTTTTTTAGATTAAGCGAAGTATTCGCATTTTTTATGCTGCTAAATAATTACTATCCCGGAAAAAAGGAACTTTATCTGCAATGTAATTAGGAATTACATTTGAATAATCTGAAAGGTATGTATGATATTTTGCATTTAGGCCTATTCTACTAAATGCGATAGCGATAGCATAGGGGCTATTTATTGCGATTTTTGTGACATTACATGAAGTAAGGAATTTGAAATTCGCTTCCTGATACTAACTGCATTTAACTATTTAAATGAAACTAGTAAGTTTATGCGACTTTTCTCGATTTACTATTAATTCATGAATAATGTTCTTGGGGAAAATATTAACCTGACCTGGAAGTTAGTGAGGAAAATATCAATGCTAAATTACGATTTTGAAGTACCGTATATAACGTTTGGTGCTTGTTTAATTATTGTGCTGTTAGCATTTCCACCCATTTTTGGTATAGGCGTTTTCTCTTTTGTAAAGAATTCATGATAAAGATAGTCTTGACGATTTTTGGTAAGCGTTGTATTTTTGGTGTTTTTAACCTAACGCTCCATATTTTGTCTACTCTTCGGCATAATTGTACAACTGTATGCAAGTTTTAGATTTCAATTTTCCGAATTAAAGTATAATTGTGATTTGATACTTATTTAATTGAAGCTTCGAAAAACCTTATCATAAATTATTGGATATTATTTCTTATAAGTTTTTTTCCAGTTTGAAATATTTCTAATCTAACATGGAAACCAGACTTAATGTACCAATTGAATTTATGCTGAAAGCTGATATTTTATATGAACTTAAACTACGTGGAGTTAAAATGACTCAGTTCAGAACCTAACCAAGTTGTTGAGAGAAAATTTGTCATCTCCGGTTGATATTCTGAAATGTTCTGATATTACACCGCAGTCTGAGATACCCTCTCTGTCAAATAAATTGGAAGAAATTTTGGAGCAATTTAGTGAGTTGCAATCAGAGTCCTATTTATCTTCCAAACAAATACGGAGATTAGTGGCAAAACTGGACCAAATTTCCAATAGAATCTTTGACTTGTCAGGATTAGCTATGTCTGAGGAGAGTGTGCATTCCCTTGCCGCCCTTAAGGAAGAAATTGTCAAATATAAAGAAAAGTTAAAACCAGATACTGGGAGTTTATCTGCTTTTGTCCCTTTGGCTATTAATTCAGATAATTTAAGGGAAACGGAATTGGATTCATCGAACCCCTTTATTGAAAATGTGTCGCATCCAATTAACGGATTTCCCCCTCAGTCGTCCGCGCTACATAATAATTTTCATGATGACTGGACTCGTCAGTTTTCTAGACTTCCTCATCCTTTGAGCAAAGTTTTAGAGGATCTGGATAAACATAATGATTATTC
The DNA here is from genome assembly GCA_964059195.1 of Ectobius pallidus. Classification (NCBI taxonomy): domain Eukaryota; kingdom Metazoa; phylum Arthropoda; class Insecta; order Blattodea; family Ectobiidae; genus Ectobius; species Ectobius pallidus. Next base: position 27,749,645 of record CAXKWD010000004.1, on the reverse strand, counting down.
TCTGGAGGCTGTTGTAAAATTTTTACTTTATTTGCTTGAACTTCGCAACCAAGTTAAGATATTTGCCTTTAACCATGTTCAGATTTTGGCTATATTGGGTACGAGTTTAGAGGGGAATTTAAGATTTCTGGCCCAAAGGGCAATTCAAGAAAAATATGATTTGGCCCAATTTCAGAATTTTTTATTAAATTTCTATTTTTCATCACGTGCTAAAACTGCTTTATTAAATAAACATTATTACAGGGTCCAAGCTGAGCATGAGAGTTTAGCTGAATATGTTAGTCAAATCAAACAGTATGCTGGCGTTTTCTTTTTGGAACCATTAGAATCAGATCTCATGTAAGGTATAGGATTAATTCCCAAGACTGAGCTTGTAAGTTTTTGCTTATTTTGGTATTTTAATTGATACATTCTTAATAAATATGCATCTTACTGCCTTGGGCTATAATTAAAGAAAACGAAGGAGAAAAAGGCTGGGGAGAAAAAAGAAATAAAATAATCAAGTTATACTCTTATAGATTGTCATTAATAAAGTTCAGTGCAGACTATTTTCAAATTAAAGATTTTGATATCAATGATTTTGGTATGTACAAGCTAAGGAGGCATCTTTTTAAAAGTAATTTATTCTCTTTTAGTGTTCTATTTTTACAAATATGGAAATTCCCAATATTAAAGAAAACTAAAACTAAACGAAAAGGATCTCACCTCCTTAATATATATTTTCTATTTAATTGGGCTCCCTTACTGTGCGTAGATTTTATGATTACAGAGGCTCCTATAATGTAACGATGTTTGGTGCTGCTGAGGTCAGTCATGTTGGCCTCACATAGCTGGGTGTACTCGCAGAGCTGTCGCCTCTTTCGCCGCCATTCTAGTGACCTACTTGCTGACCATTGTTGTCCTGGAGTAATTTAGGGTGGCAAACATAGAGGACAGGGTAAAAAGATTTACCAAAGATCTTGACAAGTTCCGCTCAGACTTACAGACAAACTTGGGTGAGCATTGTGTTGAATTGGCTTCACCGAGCAATGAAATGTCCTCATTTGTTAATAGCAGGACTCGTCTAATTCAAGAACTGGAAAAAATTATCTCAGATCAGGTGGAGCAGTTATTAAAAGGGACTAGAAGATTTGAAGATGAACTGAAAGAAGACTTGAGGAAGTTTGTAGCAAATGGAGATAGAGTCTGTAGACAGCACTACAAATTGACAAAGAGCTCAGAGAACTTAAATGTAGAATTTGCTTTGGGATCCCTCTGGAGACGTCCGGATGTGGATTTCCTGGATTCTTGAGAACCTTGTTGAGAGCAACTTCGCCTTCAGTGGAAGCATGCCATGTGAGGGACGGTGGAGCATCCTTGGTGGTGGATGTCAGCAGTCTATGCTAAATGTGTAGCAGCTTGAAAGATGGTATGCTGTTGCACTATGTTAATCTTGTAGCAGCTTGGAAATTGAGTTGCTGGTGGACTATGCTAAGCCTGTTACAGCCTGAAAATTGTATTTGGTGATGGAAGCAAGCATGATGAGATTGTTGCTGCCTAGCAATTATATTCTGCATATGGACTGGATGGCTGATGGTTGACAGAAACTTGTATGTCCTGGAAGCAGAAGTGCCAAGCTTGGTTGACTCTGTGCCACATGCTGCTGGAAAATAGTTGAGCATGTTGGGCAAGCTGGAAGTTGGATCTTCGCAGTTATATTAGCACTCAGCTAAAACCTTAACCTTGGTGTTAAATCCTGTCTTGCTGTTTTCCTTCAGTAACTATTACCATCCTTACTATGTTCACTCCATTTTGTTATCCGTCTATTTGGTTCCTATCCGTAACTATCTGTTACTGCTTCGTCCTTATCAGCTGTTATTATCTGGAGCTGCTGTCTGGAAAGACTTATCAAGTGGAATCTGGAGGTGTCTGTCCAGCTGCCAACCTTTATATCAAACAATTCTACAATCTTCGCAGTCTGCAACTATAGCCTGCACGTTGGACTAATTATTCTTCCTGGCTGTTTTGGTGGCCTGTCGTCTGGTACTGGCCATGCCTGGCGATGGTGCATCATCTGTTAGCTGCTTGGTTCCTGTGCTGTGTCTTCAAGTGGCTGGTTTCGTCTTCAGATGGTTGTCTGCAGTTCCTGGTCTCGGCGTGCAAGGAGCACCCGTTTTCTCTCCACTTCTGTCTCTGCTCCGCCCGGTATCAAATTATGTGTTCCAGTGTTGTGAAAAGAAAATTATCTTGCTCTCAAATAGATGTGTCAAATAATGTTTTTAAAAAGTGTTGTTCTCTATTATTCTTGCTCACCCCTGCCCGGGAGGAGAAGGTCACGTTAAAAAAAAAAAAAATTGGATAAAAAAAAACACTCAAGATTGGACAGCTTCTATTGAGAAACTTTTGCTCAGTTCTGCGAGCACCTTTTAATTGTATTTATTGTATTTAATGATTGTGTTCTTTTTTTAGGAGTGCCTCTAAAGGTCTGCGACCTTTATTTTGAAGGGGGGGGAGAAATGAACCGTGATTGGATCATAAAGCCTAGTGTGCAGACATTTTTGTTGTTCCTTTGTTTGTATAGATGTCGCGCTTAGTAATTTTTCCCGCGAGCCTAGCGCCACTAGTCTAGCTCAGGGGGTGTTTTTGTAAGCTCTTGGCATTCTGTTCCTGCCAGCTGTTCTGAGATGAGATCCTGATCGTCTGGAGGGTTTTGCGAAGGTTGAACGGCCGATGTGCCGTTATGTTGCGAGTTACCAGCATGCTAGATAGTTGTGTTAATTTCGGTGGGCAGTAGCCGAAGAAATCTGGTTTTTCAGGTGAGCTATTCATATCTATTTATATATTGGTTTTATTTACGTTTTTGTTCAGTAATGTAAATTCTGTGCTCACCTGGTTTCGACATCAAAATTCCTGTTCTGGTTTCGTGTTTGTTTTTCTAATATTTTTTCCGAGGGATCTGAAATTCTGGTTCTGGCATTTGAAATTCTGTCCGCTGATTGGGGTTCAGTAATATGATTTTTGCGGTGGTTTTCAAGTTCAGTTCTGGGTTGGTTTATATTTTGGCTGATACTTACAACAATTCTATTCGCGGCTCATCTTGGGAATTTCCATGTATTTTCGTTACGTAAAAGTCTGCACGCTAGGCCTGTGATTTTGGGAGCCCTAAGTGATAACATAATGCTCACACTTTTGAAGTAAATAGAAATTATTTCTGGTAATTACTTTTAATGAAATGCTATTTATTCACTCGTTCTGTTTAAACAATAAATTGTTTTGAAAACTGATATAACTTTTCTCATGAAACCCCTTTCTCTCTTTCGACTGGCTTATAAATACCTCTTTGCTATTTTTTTTTAATGCTTAAGAATTATAACAAGCTCAGCCGTAATTCACTGATTTTGGAAATTTGGGGAATCCTAACTATCCATGGACCTGGGGTGCGGTGCGTCTTAGAAGGGGTGGCGCAACCTCCTCTGACCTTATACAAATATGAAAGATTACCAGCACATGTTGTGAAATCGGCTCCAAGGACTGGGGAATCGGCAAAACAGAAAACGGTTGGATAACAGAAAGTTTTTTTGAATTCATTGGAAATGTATTTTTTCCTTTTCTGAATGAGGCTAAAATTGTCCATCCTGTAATTGTATTTTTGGATGGCCATCGGTCACACTTGGCATTACATTACAGCCCCTCTAAGTCATTCCACTGAAAGAGCAGGAGTTTCTGAATCACTAATAAAATCAATTCGACGACGAATGAAACTCGAAGAAGAAAGAGGATCAGATTCCCCACTCAGAACATCAGGAAAACATAGGCCTCATCCTAATGAAAGAAACATTGTGATGGATGATTTTGATTTGGGGGTCATACGTAGAACAATTCAAGAATTTTACAAAGTTCAAAAATGTGTTGCAAGTTGCAAGAAGTTATTATCGATTTTGCAAGATAAAATAAATTTCCAATGGAGTGTGGAATTGCTTAGGCTTATTTTGAACAAGATGGGGTTCAAGTGGAAGAAATGCATCAGTAGACGGAAAATATTAATTGAGAGACCTGACATTGTTAACTGGTGTGCCAGGTATTTGAGTAAAATTAGGGAATTCCGTGATGAAAATAATAATATTCTTGTTTTCCAGTGGAAGACATCAAATCCAAGTGGAATTGCTTAAAGACGCAATTCAGCAATGAGCTCAACAAGATCCTGGGAAAACCATCTGGGAGCAGCGGGGAAAGTGAACCTACACTGTGGTGCTTTCAAAATCTGCTCTTCCTAAGGGACCATGTCAGTTCTAGGAAGATCACAAGCACTCTAGTGACAGGTGTGGAAAGCACAGACGGAGGTAGTAGTGTAGGCCTATTTGATGCATTGACATCTCTTGAGGTTAGTAATAATTAGTTAGGCCTACTCGATATATCAATGTTACTTTTCAGATTCCTTGCACACTGAGGAAATCTTGTTCTTTCTGAAGCATACCGCCGTGGTCTTTCTACAGTGCAAAAAGTCATCAAGAAATATGTGATGCCATATGGGAGATTTTATTTCCCATATATTTGAGTCAGCCAGACGCTGCAGAGTGGAGAAAGATCTCCCAGGAGTTTTGGGAAAGGTGGAATTTTCCACATTGTATTGGGGCCCTTGATGGGAAACACAAGTCGCTCCATTTGGAGCTGGCTCACTATCCTACAGTTATCACCAGCGGCACAGTACTAATGGCCAAAAAGTCATCAAGGAAACATGCGATGCCATATGGGAGATTATATTTCCCATATATTTGAGTCAGCCAGATGCTGCAGTGGAGAAAGATCTCCCAGGAGTTCTGGGAAAGGTGGAATTTTCCACATTGTATTGGGGCACTTGATGGGAAACACATTGATATAGTCGCTCCTCCTAGAGCTGGCTCACTATCTTACAACTATCATCAGCGGCACAGTATAGTCCTAATGGCAATGTGTGATGCTAGGTATCGATTCACCTACGTGGACATAGGTGCATTTGGTAAGTTAGGTGACATTTTTACATATTAATTTCACTTCCTATAAGGGCAATATACTTATAGTTGATTTATTATGTGTTTCAGGTTCTCAGAATGACTCAAGCATATTCTCGACTTCACAATTTGGTAGAGATATGCTAATTGGGTCTTTAGACTTACCTGCACCATGCCCATTGCCATTCACCAACCAGCCGATATTTCCTTTTTGGGTTGTGGCGGACCAGGCGTTTCCCCTCTCCTAGAACATTATGAGGCCATATCCGGGCAGGAGGTTGTCTGAAGAACAACTGGTATTTAACTACAGACTTTCTCATGCCCGGAGATGTATAGAAAATGCATTTGGAATTTTTGTTGGGAGATGGTGCCTCTTTAGGAAGCGCATCCAGACCTACACCGAGACGGTGGATTCCTATGTAAAGGCAGGAATCTGCCTTCATAATTACATTCTCGCATCCAGAAGATCTGAAGGGGCATCATACTGTCCTCCATAGTATGTGGATCACGAAGATAGCAATGGCCATGTCGTCAAAGGGTGGGAGAATGGTGGAAGTGCATCAGAAACAAGTGACTGTAAAATTTCTCGAGTCCCTTGGAGATGTATACCGGTGGTCAAAAAAGGAAGAAAGATAAGAAATCAATGAGAAGTTCATATTTTTTGGACCATTACAATTAGTAGGAGCTGGACCCTTTTCAATTCCTGAGTTGCATGCTGTGAGGAAGCAATACAATGAAATTAAGAAGAAGGTCTGAAGTGGAAGCTTCAGAACTCTTTGAGTATGCTGTAGGCCTATAGACCTATCTAAATGTCATAATTCTGAGTATGTTGTGTATCTTGTAGTGGTGTATATGAGCCTGACTGAATTACAATCAACTCTTGAAATTACATACCGATTTACAAGATTGTAAACAAAAAATTTCAGAGACTGTCAGTCTGTTACTTTGGACTTTCTAATTAATTGCTAACAAAGATTTTAAATTAGACAAATGATATTTATATGAGATGTTTCCAGACTAGTCAAACAAATTAAGGTGGTAGCCAGTATTCCCATTCCCATTCCCTATATTTCAGAGCATCAATTGATTGAACTTATATTCCTGAATCTATGGTTGACAAGCTGTCAGTCCATTGCCTGAATTTCAAAGGTGAGAAAATAATTTTTATTGAGGGATATTTCAAAATAGTGGTATACCAAAATGAAGGTTAAAATCTAGTTTTTAAAGCAGTATGAACACATCTTAAGAAAATAAATCAGAAGTAGCAGCATTTGATGTATAAATGAAAAAAATGTTGTGCTTTGTCAGTTCGTTACCCGTGGATTTGCCTGTAACGAACAGCCACCACGATGACATCATTCCTATGCAAATACCTGAACGAAGACAGAATATTGTACATTCTCAATCAGTTAATGATTCTTCTAATTTCAATACTGAAATACAGTCAGATGTGTAACTGCAGAACACTGAAGCCATCGTAAATAAACAAACTGTGAACAAGAACGTTCAAACATATGGTAGAAGTAGTAAAAACTTACCAGCATTCATTGTGAATGAAATACCGCTCCCTAAATTTGCTGATACCCCATCGCAAAATCCATTGCAGTACCAGTACATCAAAGATTTAGGAAATTATTTCATATTGCGAGGAGTACCAGATCATTTGAAAATTATAGTTGTAAAGTCAAGTTTACAGGGCAATTGTTTACCCTGGTTTTATATGTTGTGCGATCAAGATATGCCTTTTCATATATTTAAGCAAAAGTTCTTAGATCATTTTTGAGATCTTAATAGACAGCATCAAACGCGTATGAATATCACAGGCGCCAGATACGACCCAAAGTCAAGGTTGTCATATGCGGAGTATTTCATATGATTGGCACAGCAATCAAAACTCCTCAATCCACCTCTAACTAGTGCAGAATTTTTTAGTATTATTCCAAAACATTACCCAACAAATGTGTATGATGCACTAGTTGTTTCAAAGCTAAGTACTTTTGGGGAAACACATTATTGAAAGCATTGTACGATCCATCAGACAAAGGGCAAGTGATGGACAGAAATTCATACAATACTCATTTTCAATGCAATAGGAATACGCCTAACTCACAAGATGTAAGGAATTCTTATTCATGCAAGGGGAGCCAGGCACAACAAAATCAAAATGGCAAACAATGGCCACGCAGGCCTAACAACAATAATGGGAATAACTATGGGAATAACCAGAACAGACAGGCCTATAACAACACAAATAGAAATAATGACAACCAAAGGTACAACCATAACAATAATCAATGGTACAATAACAATAATAACTCAGGCAATCGAAACCAAGGTTTCAGAAACAATACCAATTCAGGTAACAATAGAGGCAATTACGGCATTAATTACATACACATACAGGGAAATAATCAGTCAGAAAAATAATAATTCCAACAATTCCCAAACTTGACCCTATAATCCACGTTCTAGGAACAGATGATGGCACAGTCGTAATAATACAAATTATTCTGATGATGACAGACATAGTGTCACTGAAACTCCGGTGCCGACCATGAATGTTAACAAGCAAAACTTTCGACCAAGGCCTAAGTTGCAATCAAGCAATCGACCTATGCCTAATCAACAGTCTGGTAATCAGGAATACTAGAACGATACGTCCATGTAAGGCAGATTGTAGGCGTGTCCAGCACTCAGTAGTCTCGAAAGGTCTAAAACTGATAAGAAGTCTCCCAGTGCAAGGTAAATTTAATATATCTAAACAATTAACAAGATTTGAGGACGATGGTGAACCTTGCAAACCACCCATGATAAATGTTACTCTATATGGAAAATGTAAGTTCTATTATTTTAGATAAAGGTTCAAGTATCAATGCGTGTAATGGAAAATTTTTCAACACACTTATCAGCGCAGGGCATAAAATAATGGCCCTTCCATGTTCTTGTATCCACTGTAAGACCGCAGTTGGACAATCAAGCAAGTGATATACCAATGTATGCTACCCATAGAAATATCGGGATTTAAACTTGATTTAATATTCTTTGTGGTACCTAGACTAGTAGTCAATATTATATTGGTATCATCATCCTTTCATACGTTAAATGCGTGATTAAATTTTGAGACGCAATCATTGAAATTTAATCGCCCACCTGTTTGTATGGAGACACAATTTATTATACAGAATAACACTGTGAATGAACAGAATATCACACCTTTGGAGAGAGAGATAGCAGAAGAATTACTTTATGTAGAATATATAAAGTTAGATGTAATAAGGGATAAGTTATTAATATTGTGCAAATTCAGGTCTTTGAACCTAGCGCTAGCAACCTCCAGATGGATGAGGATGAGTTTGCTTTAATCTATACAATGCACTCTGAAAGTGCATTGACCAATGCCCCTTCTCCTCCCAGACAAAGGTCACGCACAGCAACGCAGATAGAGGCTCATTCAATAGAACAACAAATATGCATGAAAGTTGACGAGGCCTACAACTTGATTAACGATCAGAAAAAAGTTGTATAGGGTTATTTATAACAAGGATACTTTCCAGAATATTCCAGGAATTTGTGGCGCTTATATACATAGAAGATACCCCATTCAACCATAAATCACACCCGATACCACAATCTATAAAAGAGAAAGTAGATATTGAAATTCAGCATATGTTAGTGGAAGGCATTATAGAGAGCGCAAATTCATCTTATACATGAAAATAGCAGGGATTTTACAGCATTTCTTTTTCTGGTAAATAATTCAGATTTGTTCGAACCACTTTCAGAATCAGCTTAACTGCTACTGCATTGTTAAGAGCACTGGATATTATATTTGGAATTACGTTAAAGCCACACATAATTAATTATGTAGACGATTACATCCTCTGTCACAATAACTCTGAACAACACTTAGAACACATGAACTACTTACTGTATACTCTTAGGCAGCATGGCCTAACTGTAAAACTAAGAAAGAGTTTCTTTGTGAGGCAAGAAATAGCTTTTCTTGGGTACCTCGTTTCACCTGAAGGAATACACATCAACTCTAAGAAAGTTGACGCTATTCAGAGCATAACAAGACCTAGGACAGTCAGACAGCTAAAGAAATTTCTTGCAATTTGTAATTATCAGTCCAGATTTGTAGCGACATATGCTAAAGAAATTGCATCTTTTAAGGGAACTTCTTAGAAGGAATGTGAAATGGTCATGGACTGAGGACAAAGAAATAGCATTCAAGATAGTTAAAGATCTCTTTTCTGATTCAATACAATTGACTTTCCCTGGAGATGACCTCGATTATATCATTCAATGCGATGTGAGTTCAATAGGCCTAGCGGTAATTTTGATGCAGGAAGACGATCAGAAAGAAAGAAAGATAATAGCTGTTACGGGACGTGATACAACTGCAGCTGAGAGCCACATGTACATTTCTGAATTAGAGATATCTGCAACATTGATGGCTGTACAGAAATTCAGACAGTACATTTTCAGTAGAAAAATATTTCTACAAACAGAAATTCTGTCATTCCCTGTCATTCATTAACAAGTGCAAGCTTACTTCCTCTCGCCTTGCAAGATATATTCATGAACTATGCTCGTATGACATCACAATTACGCATATCAAGGGTAAAGACAATATATTTTCAGACATAGTCTCTAGGAAAGATAAACGCTACTGGTGAAAAAGATTTTGTTATAATGTATAACCTGCAAGAGGATAAATAGTCACTAAATAATTGAAAGACCTTTCGAGACAGCAGTTGGAAGACACGAGCTTGCAAACAATGATTCATGACACACCCTACTTAACAGAAAACACACCAGGACCTCTAGCCATGAAAGACAATAGACTACCGTATTGGCCCGAATATAAGACGATGTTTTTTCCCTGAAAATGTGCTTTTAAAAACTATACTCGTCTTATATGCGCAGCCTAAGACTCAACAACTCTCCATTCATGAATGCAGCTGTGCACGTGTGTAGCGGGTATCCCCACGCAAATGGCGCGTGTCCGACCCAAGGTCAAAGTCGCGCGGAAATTACCGAATTTTACCAAACTTTATTGTTCCCGAATTCGTGCTTCTCCTTGTACTGCCGTATACTGCACTGCTTGTCAATTCTATTCTCTACGCATAATGCTTTGTTTGACCACCATCATGGCAGACCATGTGGAAAAGAAAGGATCTTCATTGTCTCAATGCGTAAATAAAGGCGAGAGAAGAAGTTACGACATGAACTTCGAACTTCTGTTTTATGTGAAGCAAAATGTAGCCTACTAATAAGCTATTTTATTTATTTTTTCGTAACTACCCTTCAAAAATTCAGGGTTGTCTTATATTCGAGGTCGTCTTATTTTCGGGCCAATACGGTATATTGTATAAACTTGATAAAAGGAAAAATGTATAGAAAAGTTACGTTCCTCAATGTATGGAAATAGACGTTATGGGATTTTGTTTGAGATTAGGACAAGCAGAGGATCAGATAAGCTTATACTTACAATTTCAAGCCATTTTTATATTAAGCATTTAGCTAAGAAGGTGAGACATCTATTGTCAGCATGTGAGATGTGCTTGAAAGCAAAATGCATGAATGTAAAGTATGACAATAATCCACAGGCGATTATTTCTGAGAATGTGCATTCATTAGTAACAGCAGACTGTCACAGACCTCTTCCTGTAATTCACTTTGGTTACAAACACATAGTCGTGATGTATGACATTTTTTCCAAGTACGTAAAATTGTATCCTCTAAAGAGCATTACAACCAAGGCATGCTCAGATAAAGTTTTGAAGCATTACGTCCCAACTCATGGCAAGATGGCTAGCCTTAAGCACCACCGTACCCAATTCCAAGTTAGGATAGACAAACTGACAACAAATAATCACTTAAGCAAAGACGACAATAATTTCAGGATCTAAACTAATTTAACATACCTTGATAATAAAACCTGGTCAAATTTTCTCACTGTAGGAAAAATCAGTATGGCCTCAAGTGTGGCCTCGAGTAGAACCAATTAACTTAATAGAGATCAGTGAACACGTTTTATTTTTTATTAAAATCTAGTGAAAATGTTTTATTTTTTATTAAAATCTATTTCAAAATGTCAATATTTTTGTATTATTACTAATTTCGCACAGTTATTTTTAAAATATGAAGATATATCAGTATGCAAGTTTTATAATTCATTCATAATCATTGTTATGAACTACTAAAAGCCAGCTGTTTTTGCCACTTGAATCAAACTTCCCATTAGTTGTACTTTCATGCATCATAGTGCATGTTTATAATTAGGTATTGATATTTTCAAAAATTCAGGAAATAAACAGTTCTTAACTGAACTCAATAAAAATTTCCCCATTACAAAAACAAAAAGTTTAGGAAGCCGTATGACAATTTGTATACTGGAACATGCAGCACATTGAAGGTTGATCCTATGGTTCTTCCTAGGGTTGAGCATCGATGGCCAATGTTTTCATGTCAATTACCGATCTTTTCTACATTGAAGGAAAACAACGAATGTTTCTGTTACGTCAATATTTCTCCCCGACATTGATGTTCTTTTCAATATTTATAGTACTAAAATAAGATTAATAGGCCTACTGTGGCCCTAAGAGATAACTTTAATTACCGCAACATAATTTCCAAAAACATTGATTCTTTACATCGATAATATTCATGGAAATATTTCAGTTTATTTATGAATTTTAACTAATTTTCTGAAACTACGACATTTTAAAAAATATACATCAATGTTTACCGTCAAAATACTTCAATGTTTTCAAGTCGATATTATCATCACATCAATGGATACTGCAGATTTTAACATCGATGCTCACCCCGGCGATCTTCCTCCTTGGCTGCATGTTGTACAGTGAACGGTTCACTTTGGAGTGTAAATTTCAAAATGCAGGAATAATCATCTATGGCAACACTGGCTGATGAATTTACTTATTAAATCACAAGGGAATACTGGAAATCATTAAATATTACTTAGCAAATTAATTAATGTTAAGATTTCATCTAAATATATTTTTTTCTTCCTTTTGCTGGAATTGATTTAAAGCTGAGATTATGTTTATATTTTGCGATTCCGGTAGTATCTGAATACGCATCATATTGCTACTAAAAAGTGAACTTTTTGGGATTATGGGAGATGGTAAAAGAAAAGCCTGCATGCATTTGTTGAAATCGGAAAAATTCACATATTACTGCATCTTGCAAAATTCACAGATCTCTACTAATTAAGGAACAGTGATAGATCAGACGTTTATTATGTTGTGCTTATAAAAAAAAAAAAGCAGTTTAAACACTTTGTTGCACTGGTACCTGTACGATTTTCAGCCTGCTCCATAGTAGATGACTTTCTGATGTGGAGTCAACTGCAGTACATCTTGTTGGTGACTTTCTGACATCTTGTTGATGACTTTCTGAAGTGGAGACAACTGCAGGATATCTTGTTGACGGTTTTCTGATGTGGAGGCAATTGTAGGATATCTTGTGAAGTCTGTGAAAAACAAAAAACCAAGAGTTAAAACCTTCTAACATATTTTCTATCATTTCATTAACCTAGATTTCGGATATTTTAGAAACAAAGTGAGTTTATAACATTTTCAATTAATTCTCAATAGCACAAGAAACTAAAAATCAGTTTTTTTTTCGTTACTAAACATCTGGTGCTATCTGGGAAACCATCCCCAATGCCTCTGCTATTAACTTAACTTTTGAAGGAAATAACATTCACAATAAAACCAAATGAACAATAATAAATTCCAGATTATTCTTCAATTAACTTCCTATAATAAGGATTTCAATCATAGGTTGCCTAAATTGAATGATCTCTTGATGTTAATCTAAAATCAAATTAAGCAAACTAAACTAATTTAAACAAAACAAAAGCTACCATACAACTCAACTATGGGGCTATAAGACCTGAAATTTAGCAGTGCTTTTTTTTTAAAGCAAAACATTAACTGATGCAGCAAGGTGAAGAAGTAACGTCAGGTCTCATATTAGAGGTAAGTTAGGTCTATGCTGGCATGTTTTCGTAACACTAAGCTATATGGCTCAAGTGTAATACGAAAATCAGGTAGGGCTTTAGTGGCACACACCTGTGCGAGCAACAAATAAGAAATACCGGTAGCTGTTTTGGTGCAAGGGTCGTTTTAGAGGATAAGTGCACTTTAGATAATTTTACGATTTATATGCGAACCAAGTTTTCGATAGTTCTTGAAAACCACTCAAATTGTTCAGGAATTTTCACAGAATTTTTTCACATGTAACATGGCTTTATAAATTCTTTGTAAATGAAAATAAAGAGAAATAACTGCATGAATTTGGCCATAAAAACTATTTGTCAGCCATGATTATTTCTGTAATGGCCAAGTTGATACGAGCATTGCAAACTCTCCAAATAAATCGCTGAAACTTGTTCCTTGGAGTTGGATTTAGTTCAGATTTCTTTTTTTCATACACAGACTCCTGGTTTTTCCATATTAATGTGGAAATTAATATTCAATAGAGGAGGATGCCTTGACACTCACATGAATGTACCATATGCGAACGCCTTTTCTCTGTTTTCCTGCATTAATATTAACATTATGAATGATTTCTGCAGCCTAAAAATTATATACGCTGCGTAATCTTTAACATTAGCGCAACCTATAATGGCGGCGGTCATTGCCTCCCTAATAATACGTCAGATGGAGGAGGCACTATAGAAGTCAAAATATGCTAAATGTACAATTTCAGGGCTGCCTTTAGTGTAACAACATACATACTGTGACAAAGCCAGAAAAGCCTAGAAGCTGATAGAAGGAGGAGTAAGCTAGAAAGAACGAGAAACGACGGAGTCTGGAAACATCGCGGCCCTAGTGGATGGACGGCGGACGAGCGCCAGTGGGCGTGACCGCAGCACGGCTATTGGAGCCGCGTGCCGACGGGTGCGGCCTACTCCCTGGCACGGTGCGGTGAGTGACGGCGCACGCTCGTGGGAGGGGCCAGAGGTGGAGCCACGCGCTAAGGGCTTGACGGCGCACCACGCGGACATTCTAGACCATGCGCGGGTGGAGAGCTTTCCAGACCTTAACTCTGGAACTTTCGTTAAGGCTATATAAGGAGTGCGAGCAGCCGAGCCGAGTCAGTCAAGGAGAGTTCAGTACAGTGTGAAGAGTCAGTACATCAGAGGAGAGGCAGTCCGTGAAGAGCCGGAGGGTCGAGGGAACAGTCAGAGAGGCAGTCCGTGAGTAGCGGCAAGCGTCAGCGTCAGAGGGTGAGCTGGACGGAGAGGACTGATCAGCGCGGCCTCAAGTGAGTGTGTCTTGGGAAGCTGAGGAGCCAGTGACCGGAGGAACCCGAGAGCGGAATAGCTAGTCAACGGGGAACTAGTGACCGGAGGGAAGGGTGAACGGAAGAGCTGGTGAGCTGATCTGGGCTGAGGTAGTGCCGTCCCGGGGAACTCGGCGCGACGGGTGGATCGCACAGCGGCAGCGAGGACTGTGGAGTTGACCGGCGCGACGTGGGATGATCTGGATTGCACTGGAACAGTGCTGTAATTAGGACTGAGCACAGTGAGTGTGAGCACTGAACAGGATAGTGAACTGGCAAGTAGTCTGGAGTTTTCTGGCTGTATCGACAATTGTTGTAGGATATAAAGAAACCTCCATCCTTCAATTATAAACTCGGTGTTCTCATTTTGAACCCCGACGAGCCCTTGTTACAATACGAAATAATGCAAGGCCCAGCTATTACAATCTTACGTCCATATGACTCGACAACAGCTGGCGAGTCGGAGGTGAAAATGTCATCAAACAACAGGTTTTGTATTCTCTGGTTCGATCCTACCCGGGTCGAAATCATTTATGTGAGACCGTATTTTCAGGCATATAAATTTGCGGGGATTTCAAAATTTGCAGAAACAGTTCAGATGGTATAGGCCTACTCATAATATATGAGTGACAGTCCCATGGCTGTAGATGCACACAAATGTAAAATAAGTTTCCTTTCAAGTAAATGTTTTACATGATTCGGTATCTACATGGGCTGCATAACACATTTATGGTTAGACTCCATGAGAAGCCAACCTGTGAACTTAGGAACACTATCTTACTGCCTACACCAACCAGGAAACTTATTTTACTTTCGTGTTCATCTACACCTATGGGACTGTCGCTCATATATTATGAGTACATCATCTGAACGGTTCCTGCAAACTTTGAAACCATGCAAATTTATATGCCTGAAAATGCGGTGTCACATAAATGATTTCAACCCGGATGGGATCGAACCAGGGAAGAGAAAACCTGTTGTTTGGTGACATTTTCACCTCCAACTCACCAGCTGTTGTTGAGTCACAAGGATGTAAGTGTAAGCAAAATTTCTTTCCTGTATTTAATTATGTTTACATTATCTTGATTTTTTTATCACATTATAATAGACGGGGATAAGGGAGACTGGAGAATCAGGACCAACTCTGAATTACAAGTATTATATAAGGATGCAAATATTGTCACTGATATAAAAATCAGACGGTTGGAATGGCTGGGCCACATAATCAGAATGGACATTAATAGAATTCCTAAAATATTTCTAGATGCCAAACCAAGTGGTAAAAGGAAAGTTGGAAGGCCAAAATTGCGGTGGCTAGATGATGTCCAGGAAGACCTTGTTAAAGCAGGAATTAAGAGATGGAGACAGAGAGCGTTGGAAAGAGAAGCTTGGGCAGCAATTCTTAAGGAGGTCAAGGCTAAACTACAAGGGCTGCAAGACCACAGATGATGATGATGATGATAATAGACGGGCCTTGCATTATTTCCTATATATATATATATATATATAGAATGAAATTTCTACTACCGGCCACACCCAACTACACGGCAACTCTGAAAGAACTCGCAGCCAAAAGAGAAGAAATCTGGGATGAATTCTTTGCCACTGATGCCATGATACTACAAGACTGGAAAGAACCGAACTACGACCTCCGACATGTGATGACCAGGTTCGCGGTGCACGGCTTCCATCATCTGATTTGCCATAAAGTAGGATACCACTTACCAGGACAAGACTGCGAGTGTAAGCGATGTAGTGAACCGTGTGACAGATACCATGTAATGTATTGCAAGGAAAGGCACGAATCATTGACAAAGTTCTGCACCGCAGAAAACTGAATCGAAAAAGAAACTAATGCACATTGTGCGCATTTCTCTATTCATTCATATATATGTTGTTACACTATTGGCAGCCTTGAAATTATACATTCAGAACACATTTTGACTTCCGTAGTGCCTCCTCCATCTGATGTATTACTAGGGAGGCAGTGACCATTCTCATGATAGGCTAGGTTACACTAATGTTAAAGATTGCCATATGCTGCAATTTAACATCGAATACACTTGGGCCTAACTATTTTAAACATTACTGATTGTTGTGAAGTTTCTACTGTTTATCCCTACCAAAAATTGAACAAAACAAAAGCTTACATTCTAATTTGGGTAACTACAGTGTGATACTAGCTGTCACATTGGTACTGCTCTCATGTCAGATATTGGTTTAATCATCAAATAGCCATGGTAGAGATTACTATGACTTTATATGGGGAAAATCGCAGCTATAATTACTGCTTTTGAGGCTTTCATGACAGATACAAAGGTGTGTGAAGTGTGAAAAAATTGAGTGAAAATTCCTGAATGATTTAAGTGGTTTTTCAGCTCGATTGAAAATTCGGTTTGCATATAGGCCTAAATCGTAAACTTAGCTAAAGTGCACTTATACCAGTTTTTGCTGCAGCCAAGTAATCTTGTTGATGGCATACCATTCGAGTCTAAAACTCTCCGCTGTACAATAATGGCTCCCTGACAAGAACTTTATTTTTTCCTTCAGTGTTTGACCGGTTCAAGTGCAAATACATAGAACCAAATTTTATAACAACACAATTTGTAACTGGTCACGGAAAATTTGGGCAGTATCTGGAACGATTCAAAATAGGAAACAATATCTGTATTTGCACACACAAATCAAACTGTAGCTTATCACATCTTATATTTGAATGCTCTGCTTTGGAAGTCCAGACAAAAAATTATGGTAGGCTACATGTCTGGCGGTTCATGTAGGGCTCTTGGGTCTGCGTATATTTCACAAGTTTTCAGTCAATATTGTGGTCTAGGTAGCAATGAACTAACCAGCATAGCCAACCGAACAGAATACATTACACTAGAAACGCATTCCCTAGCGTAATAAAGGATAAATTGAGTAATTCCCGTTCTACATACAGGTGACAATTTAATTTAGAATAGGCACTTGTAGTTAAAGGTTTAATATCAAAACTAGCGCAACAGCCCGTTCTACTCACGGGTGACAGTTAAATAACCACGTTCTACTCACAGGTGACAGTTTAATTTGGAATAGGGACATGTAGTTGAAGGTTTAATATCAAAACTAGCGCAACAGCCCGTTCTACTCACAGGTGACAGTTTAATTTGGAATAGGGACATGTAGTTAAAGGTTTAATATCAAAACTAGCGCAACAGCCCGTTCTTCTCACGGGTGACAGTTAAATAACCCCGTTCTACTCACAGGTGACAGTTTAATTTGGAATAGGGACATGCAGTTAAAGGTTTAATATCAAAACTAGCGCAACAGCCCGTTCTTCTCACGGGTGACAGTTAAATAACCCCGTTCTACTCACAGGTGACAGTTTAATTTGGAATAGGGACATGTAGTTAAAGGTTTAATATCGAAACTAGCGCAACAGCCCGTTCTACTCACGGGTGAGAGTTAAAATACCCAATTCTGCTCAAGGGTGACAGTTAAATTTGGCATAGGCACTTGTAGTTAAAGGTTTAAAATCAAAACTAGCGCAAGGGCACTTTCTACTCACAAGTGATGGTAAAAAATCCCGTTCTGCTCACAGGTGAAAATTTAATTTGGCATAGGCTCTTGAACATGAATATGACAACGGTAATAATTAGCTCCTTCCGTATTTCGAGAAATTTCCGATTTTCGAACAGTTAATGCAGAAAACGAGGCAACGATAATAATAAAAAAAAAGTATTTATGTAGAGGAAAAATTTTGTTCTGACTTGACATACACGTGTTACCTATAATTAGATCCTTCTGAACACGGATATAACAATAATAATAACCAGTTCCTTTCCCACTTTGGGAAAATTCCGATTTTACAATCGTGTCACACAGTTTACGCAAAGAAAGTAGGAATGTTCCAAACAAAAATTCATTACGCGGAGGAAAATTTTTTTCCCACCTAAAATACGTATGTAACCTGTAATGCGACCCTTCTGAACACGAATATAACAATAATAATAACCAGTTCCTCGACACTTTGAGGAAATTCCAATTTTCCATTAGTGTCACACAGCTTACGCAGAAAAAGTATCAACGTTTCAAAACAAAAATTCATTACATTGAAGGAAAATCTTTTTCCGACCTACGTTACATGTGTTATCTATAATTCAACCCTTCTGAACACGAATATAACAATAATCGTAACCAGTTCCTTCGACACTTTGAGGAAATTCCGATTTTCCATTAGTGTCACACAGCTTACGCAGAAAAAGTATCACCGTTTCAAAACAAAAATTCATTACATGGAGGGAAATTTTTTTCCGACCTAAGTTACATGTGTTATCTATAATTCGACCCTTCTGAACACGAATATAACAATAATAATAACCAGTTTCTTCCGCACTTCGAGAAAATTCCTGTTTTCCATTAAAATCACACATTTTTCGCAGAAAAAGTAGAACTATTTAAATAAAAATTGATTACAAAGAGTAAACATTTTTTCCCGACATGACTTACATGTGTTATCTATAATTCGACTCTTCTGAACACGAATATAACAATAATAATAACCAGTTCCCTACGTACTTCGAGAAAATTCCGATTTCCCATTAGTGTCACAGAGTTTACGTGTAAACTCTGTGACACTAATGGGAAATCGGAATTTTCTCGAAGTGCGGAAGAAACTGGTTATTATTATTGTTATATTCGTGTTCAGAAGGGTGGAATTATAGACAACACATGTAACTTAGGTAAGAAAAAAAATTTTCCTCCATGTAATGAATTTTTGTTTTGAAACGGTGATACTTTTTCTGCGTAAGCTGTGTGACACTAATGGAAAATCGGAATTTCCTCAAAGTGTCGAGGAACTGGTTATTATTATTGTTATATTCGTGTTCAGAAGGGTCGCATTACAGGTTACATACGTATTTTAGGTGGGAAAAAAAAATTTCCTCCGCGTAATGAATTTTTGTTTGGAACATTCCTACTTTCTTTGCGTAAACTGTGTGACACGATTGTAAAATCGGAATTTTCCCGAACTGGGAAAGGAACTGGTTATTATTATTGTTATATTCGTGTTCAGAAGGGTCGAATTATAGGTTACATACGTGTCTTAGTTCGGAAAAAAACCTTTCCTCCATGTAATGAATTTTTGTTTGGAATGTTCCTACTTTCTTTGCATAAACTGTGGACACGTTTGGAAAATCGGAATTTTCCCTAAGTGGGAAAGGAACTGGTTATTATTATTGTTATATTCGTGTTCAGAAGGGTCGAATTATAGATAACACATATAAGGCATGACGGAAAAAAATTTTCCTCCTTAATGAATTTTTGTTTTGAAACGGTCCTACTTTTCTAGCGTAAACTCTGTGACAGTAATGGAAAATGGGAATTTTTTCGAAGTGCGGAAGGAACTGGTTATTATTATTGTTATATTCATGTTTAGAAGGGTCGATGTATTGATAAAACATATAACTCATATCGGGAAAAAATTTTGCCTCCATGTAATTAATTTTTGTTTGAAACATTCCTAGTTTTCTTGTGTAAACTGTGTGACGGTAATAGAAAATCGTTTTTTTCTCGAAGGGCGGAAGGAACTGGTTATTATTATTGTTATATTCGTGTTTAGAAGGGTCGATTTATTGATAAATCATATAGCTCATATCGGGGAAAAAAGTTTGCCTCCATGTAATTAATTTTTGTTTGAAACATTCCTAGTTTTCTTGTGTAAACTGTGTGACGGTAATGGAAAATCGGTTTTTTCTCGAAGGGCGGAAGGAACTGGTTATTATTATTGTTATATTCGTGTTTAGAAGGGTCGATTTATTGATAAATCATATAGCTCATATCGGGAAAAAAGTTTGCCTCCATGTAATTAATTTTTGTTTGAAACATTCCTAGTTTTCTTGTGTAAACTGTGTGACGGTAATGGAAAATCGGTTTTTTCTCGAAGGGCGGAAGGAACTGGTTATTATTATTGTTATATTCATGTTCAGAAGGGTCCAATTATAGGTTACAAACGTATTTTACGCCAAAAAAGAAATTTTCCTCCATGTAATGAATTTTTGTTTGGAACATCCATACTTTCATTGCGTAAACTGTGTGACACGATTGGAAAATCGCAATTTTCCCGAAGTGGGAAGGGAACTGGTTATTATTATTGTTATATTCGTGTTCAGAAGGGCCGAATTATAGATAACACATATAAGGCATGACGGAAAAAAATTTTTCCTCCTTAATGAATTTTTGTTTTCAAACGGTCCTACTTTTCTAGCGTAAACTCTGTGACAGTAATGGAAAATGGGAATTTTTTCGAAGTGCGGAAGGATCTGGTTATTATTATTGTTATATTCGTGTTCAGAAGGATCCAATTATAGGTTACATGCGTATTTTTCGTCGAAAAAAAACTTTTCCTCCATGTAATGAATTTTTGTTTGGAACATCCCTACTTCTTTTGCGTAAACTGTGTGACACGAATGGAAAATCGAAATTTCCTCAAAGTGTCGAAGGAACTGATTATTATTGTTATATTCGTGTTCAGAAGGATGGAATTGTGGGTAACACGTGTATGTCAAGTCAGAACAAAATTCTTCCTCTACATAAATACTTTTTTTTTTATCGTTGCCTCGTTTTCTGCATAAACTGTTCGAAAATCGGAAATTTCTCGAAATACGGAAGGAGCTAATTATTACAGTCATGTTCAAGTGCCTATGCCAAATTAAATTTTCACCTGTGAGCATAACGGGATTTTTTAACCATCACCTGTAAGTAGAACAGGCTGTTGCGCTAGTTTTGATATCAATCCTTTAACTACACGTCCCTATTCCAAATTAAACGGTCACCTGGGTGTAGAACGGGCTGTTGCGCTAGTTTTGGTATTAAACCTTTAACTACATGTCCCTATTCCAAATTAAACTGTCACCTGGGTGTAGAACGGGCTGTTGCGCTAGTTTTGGTATTAAACCTTTAACTAGATGTCCCTGTTCCAAATTAAACTGTCACCCGTGAGTAGAACGGACTGTTGCACTACTTTTGATATCAATCCTTTAACTACACGTCCCTATTCCAATTTAAACCGTCACCTGTGAGTAGAACGTGTTTTTTTTAAGCGTTTTCCATTCTGATAGGTTGGCTGTATAGTGGCATTTCATTTGTTTTGTTGGCTGTTGTGTTTCACTGCCTCTCGGATGAACATTGACTGATGCACGGTAGAAATAGCGGAGACCAGCTGCTTTCCTGCGTAGACCCAAGAGCCCTACATGTACCTGTCTGGCTATTAGTATTTGAATATTAATTAATTAAATTCGTATCTCGCATTTTTTATAATTGGGATGGGCAGGAGTGTCGGCGACAATATACAAGGATAGTTCAATACAAGGATGCTTCGCTGAGAAACAAAATGTGAAGGTAAAATCCCATCTACAGGGACCATTTTATAGAACCGAGATTCTCTTCATAAAACACTTATTTCACACGAATTTTGTTATAGATAGGTGTTTGGAGAGGAGATGTTGTCTTGGCGAATGATTTGGTCCAACCCGCCCTCCCTAATTGATACACTTTCTTTTACATCACGATCTAGCGAAAACTCCCTTCTTCTCCACCATTTTTCTGTACTCGTCCTCCTGATTGGATGTTGGAGGTGTGACGTCATATCACTAAACAAGATATGATTGTGGATGAACAGTGTGACAAACCTACAAAGGTACAAGCCACTAGCTGCTCGTAAGAAATGGTGGTTGTGCTATTCAGTATATTGCTCCTTAACTAACATAAACGTTCCTAACCTAACAAAACATCGGAGGTATTCAGTACATTGCTCCTTAACTAACATAAATGTTCCTAACCTAACAGTTGATAACCGTGTATCGCTCACACAGTCCGTGGAAACGTGAATATCGCGTGAATTGGTCCCCGTAATTGGGATTATGCCAATGTGAATATCGAGTGGGCATAGCTTAAAGTGCACCTTGTATTTGACTTTCACCTAAAACTGTAGGAGATAGGGCTGGACCCAGGTTAATTATATTTGGAGATTCAACAACAATATGACCTCTAGGCAGCAGTGCACGGATTGGCTCGGAAGCCATGGGAAGCGAGTTGGCGGGCGAGAGTAGGTGGAGTTTTGCTACTGTCCAACATAAATCTATCTTACGCTGGCAGTTTTGTACATATTCTCCCTAATAAGCAGAAATAGGAAACCAACCTCAAACATTACAACCTTAAAATATGCCTACTGCCACTAAACAGCATCAAAACCTACCTTAGTTTTTGTAAGACTCTCAGGCTTCAAATAATTCCTTTCGCATGACCAACCGGCTACCAATTTGGGCTCATCATTCTCCATCCGGTACAGTCTAAATACCAGTGCGGACAGTGCTAATATCACGATGACTAAATTATGAGTGTCGTTACGAGGTAGACCTAATGTTCGTTTTTTGGATAAGATGCTCTGCCTCTTTAATAATCTCTCTTATGGATTCCTTTTGAGCCGTTACCACCTCACTTACTGAAACTGTGTTACATGTAAGTTTGTCTGGATTTTTGCACAAATAACATGCTCCTCTTGAGGTTTTCCTCAGAACGTGGTCATGTGACTCTGCAGTATCTGTGAATGTGCTGCAATACTTCCCTTTTAAGCGTCCCATCAACATGCCATTGCGGAAACCTTCTTCGTATCCAGTATCGAATCCTTTCTGGAAAACAGACTCTCTCCCCTTTTCAACTCCATCTCTGAAACCGGCATCTGAAAGAGTTCTAGTCATCTTATTCCATGCACCAAGATCTGTGTCGCCATCAACGCTGACGGTGAAATTTCGTTTCGTGTGTGTCATATTTTCATCAAAATAGAAGACGACTAAAATCTTTTCACGACTCCACGCTGTAACAAACTCACGTTCCAGAAGTCTCTTTTCTTATCGTTGTTTCAAACCAAGTTCGAACACACGTACACACATGGCAGCCTTTTGTGATTCGTCCCGAATCCCGATTCGGCCGCTTGCACCACAGAACACAAACTTGCTTGCACTTTCCCGCTTTTCCGTTGGTGGCAGCACAGGGTGGAGGGCGGCGGCACAGGGCTGCTATAAACGAATACAAAATTTCTTTCAAAATCTGAAATTTCTCTATTTCTTCCTGTTTCCTGGAAATAAATAAATGTTAGGCCTACCCACTTCAACAATTTATTTAGAACTCATCTCTCATATAGAAATGCGCATAAACTCACAATATTATAATTACAGCCCACAATTATAATTATTACACTTACATCAGGATTCCCCCAACAGTGGGTTGCTGAAATTATTTGTTTAATGTTATTAGTTATCACCATTATTATTATGATTACTGCTAATTATGTCATTTATCACTCACAATACTCATTAACTGTTATGGTTATTTTACTGTGTTGCTATAGGTTTATGACCTAGAAAAGACCCTTGGCAGTTGTCGATACGTTATTGTAGTAGGAGGGGCAGGCAGCTCACTAGGCCAACTAACACTAGTTCTCTTTCCTTTCAGGCAGTAAATCCAACACAATGCTGTGTCAGAAAGAAATCCGTCTGAACATGAGTCATCTCCTAACTCATCAACTCCAAATGTAACATGTTAGGAGGCAATCCACACAGTGAGAGTTCTGAAGCACTGTTGATCCTCACCACTAGCACCGCTAGCTGGTAGATCTATTGTGTATTTGTTGGCAATTTCAAAAATTTTGTTTCATTACAGTGCCTATGATAATTTTATTTTCTTTCTATTCTGCTCACTTTAGCTGATTAAAATTTCAATTCACAACTATTCTGACAGTTCAGTCGCTATAGGATTTGGCCCTTAGCCTTGGAAATGAGTTTATAACTATTTACCCTCCCCACCTAGCTGTCCATGCCCACTTATCGATCTGCCAACAGCCTTCAGGAAGTTCTTGCCCCACTCGTTGATCACAGCTGTGCTATCTTCACATTTCTTAATTGACCACAAAAATGGCACCCATACACTCTAATGTCATGCATGTTTTTCAACTAATACATCTCTGTAGTTATTTCATGTTCTTTTACACTGAAATCCAATGTCCCGTAAAAATGTTTTCAAACTTGTCTTAACTTACCCCCTAAGCTTTCTTTAAGTGTTGGCAAAAGTTTACTGATCGTAGGCAGTTTCTTGTTGTGGATATAACTGATGAATTGTCTATTGTCTACATTCTTTTTACACTTCTTTCCAGTGTTCCACTTTACTTAGCAACTCTAACTGCACCTTATAATTTCACGAGCTTGGTTGTGTATTTTTTTGGATTCAGTAGGAGCCATTTGGATTTGCACAATGCAAACTTAAGTATTAAAACACGAAATATAAAGATAAGTAAACTTAAACACTATACATCAATATGTTTCTATGCGATACTGATAACATTGTTATGAAAGCATGGGATGCAGGAAGCGATAGGTTGTACTGTTGAGTGGTCGTTACTGCGCATGTGTGGCAATCTTAGGCTCGCTTCTAGTAGCAGTTGCCAAAGGTCATGGGCCATGGTATAATTATTTGCTTCAATTTAAGAACTAACAAGACTTTTCGAAATACTTCCAAAGGTATAAATAAAAATGACTTGTATAAAAACTATGATACTGGAAGGAACAGTGGATAAAGGCCAAGTGAATGACACAAAAAATCAAGGTTCATAAAAGGATGTGAAAAGATTATGATGCTAGTTTCAGAACTCACCAAAAAAAAAATGTTTCTTTAGTAGGTGTATTGGTCTTAGAAGTTCTGCTTTATTTCATTTTACATACAAGGGGATCGTTTCCATTTCATAATACAATTATTAAAACTGTTCCCTAATAAAATATTATAAAACTTATGAGTTAATAGTTGTTATGTAAGAGGAAAAATTCGAATTCAAGTAATAAGACAGTTGTATGAAGCATTCAACTGTGTGCATAAATAAAACTAGTTATATGAATAAGGCATATTTTTAAAATAAAATTATCTTCTCCTATATATAGATCCTGGCATCAAAACCCAGAGACCTTTTGGCCAATAGAGCTCAGTTGCTATTTTTATTGCACAATCATTTATATGGTACTTAGAATTCTTATGTTCCGTTTCAATTCCGTTCATGTTACTATGTAATGTATGATTCTTTTTCTTTGTTTGTTCTGGATCTGTATGGTCACCTGGATTGCCAGGCAGATGACTTGAATAAAGTATTTCTCTCTCAACATAATGCCACATTTTAGTACCATACTTTATTTGTTACATTATCTTCTACCTAACGGACCCATATATACTGTCACAGAGGTTAACTAAACTTTTTATTGAACATTATTTTTACACACATACAAGGGCCATGCACAAAGTAAGTTTCCCTGGGATCTTATATTATGGTTTAAAAAACACACTTAAACTTCACTAAATTCATACCTTGGTAGGACTACGTAGTTTCAATCACCATTGTGATTATCCTCGGCTACGGAGAAGTAGCCGAGGATAATCACAATAGTGATTGAAACTACATAGTCCTACCAAGGTATGAATTTAGTGAAGTTTAAGTGTGTTTTTTAAACCATAATATAATATTATGACTTCACTGTGATCTTCCCAATATCAGTTTCTATATTCCCTGGGATCGTTAATGATCAGGTCAGGTGGTAGGCCTTGTTCCTTCAGGGATGTAACGCCATGGAGTTTAGTCTTCTACATTCTATTTCTTGAAAGTAAGAGGTCTCTTGGGTAAGCAGAAATATTATAAATGGTGTTAAATAATGGTTCAAGGGAAAGAAGCTGTTCTCTATCAAGAGTATGTACACTGCCAACAGATTGATACAGATTCTGATTAGTTTATCCAACTTAGATCAGAAAGAATCTCTTAACTGCGTAACTCAACGCAATGGATCGACAAGTGAAATATATCATCCCACAGAATATTGGACCTACAATATTTTAATGTTGTTATTGATATTGATATTACCATTTTAAGTTCATTTTGATTCATTCAGTGATGTTTTATAATATTGATGAGTATAGGTTTTAGAGATGACAAGGCTGTTAAGTTGATAGTATAACAAATAAATTTCATAAAACCAAAATTTGAGGAATAGGTGGAATTGTTTTTTATAATTCACATTATACAACACTTGGGTAAAGAGAAATTAGAACAAATTTATGAAATAATACATTAGCTCCTGTATTTATATTATTGCATTTATTAATCCGATGATAACATAGTTTTAATCATGCACTATTTGTTGTTTAAAGCTATCAGAAAATGCAATAGCCATTTTATACTAATCGCAAATGCTTTATGGCTGGATTGGGAGTGGGTTATGGATTTGGTTTTTTAAAAATTACAATAAAATTTCTTTTAAAAGAAACTCAGAAGGACTGATTTTCTTTTCTCTTAAATGGAGATTTTCTTTAAAAGAGAATGGTTTGTCTCAAATAAACAAAAATGGGCACTTAATTATAGAAATATATATATTTACAAACTGAGGAGCTACTTCATAGAGATGGCTCCGATCACGGAAACCATCATTAACAACTGTGGGTGTTGGCATGCTGACCACATGCCCCCTCCTGCCATCTGGTAGATGACGCAGCGGTCGGATGGTAGGCCTTGCTCCTCCAGTGATATAGAGTCATGAAGTTTAGCTTTATATAAGTTACAGTGTCTGTCAAATTTTATATGATTAACAAAATTCAGTAAGTGTGCTTCAAAACAAAGGACAATAAAACAATAGAAGAATATTACTCTTGATTAGGTTTAATGACCAATGAGCTAAAATGAATGTGGGAAACATCATTTGAAAAATTTAAAGATCATGGGACAATATGCCCTCACTTGCTTGATTTAGCCAGGATTTACATATTTACACACCTCTATATGACTTCATTTGTTAAAGAGTCATTTATGACAGTGCCACATGATACCTTCATTTATTAAAACATAAATCTCAAAACATGGTACAGTATTATGTAACTTTCTTAACATAAATGGGTAATACAATTCGAAGTCTCAACATGGTTCTGAGTATTAAAAATGACAGGCCATGCATTATGATAAGGGTCCTAGTGGGCTAACACTAAGAGCAACACCTAAAAATGTTGGTATGCGCATAGAAGTAGTAGTTGAGAGGTAGGTGGCAATAAATTAAACTAAATTTCTGTAATCCCTCATGTAAAGTAACAATACAGTGGGTGATGAACTAAATAACGTAAATAAAGTGTCCTTATTTCATATTTCTTGGTAACATTCCTCTTCATAAAACAGTATTATAGGTTTGGAAATAAATACACTACTATATGGTTCTTCTGTTCTATCGTGCTGCAGATCTATCATGTTCTATCGTGATCTTACGTGAGGGAATATGGTAATGTCTTTATGTTTTAAGCTCATAACATACCGTAGTACCAGAATACAAGTACAAGTCATGGACTTATTATTTCCGCATCTGGTTCAATATGATATTTTTAGCCTTAAATAATGCCAAAAGTCTCACCGGATAAGTTCAGAAATACACTAAGGTGGGGTATATACACTTTGTGCTTTCTTTCCTCAGTGGTGCATTAGTCCATTTAGTACTTTGTTATTACAAAAGTACAAGAAAACTATGGAAACGGAAGAACAGGTCACCACTTAAGCTCCGCCAACCCAACTCACTATTAAACTATGAGAGACATCTTAGTGGCAAAGATGAAACTACTAGCAGCATTGAAAATTGGAATTCTCTTCCTCTTTCACCTCTATCCTTCACCTTACCTACTTATTTTGGACCCATTCCTATCCTATAAATTTTCAACCTATCGGGATTTTAACGCAGGACCACTAGTACCATAGCCAGTTGTCTTATCCACTATGACATCGAGTGATCGTTGGGGTGTGAAGCAAGAATTCATCTATTTAAGTTTAGAGAGCTGTTTTGGTTCAAGGGGATCCCTCGTATTGTAGTAATTATGCAAAGCTTATTTTCATATGGTACTAATTAGTGCGTATGGTGTTGTACAAGGGTTATTTTCGTATTGGGATGCCTTGATTGTAGTAATTAGTACATAAGATATAAATGATGAGGTCCTTACTTTCCACACGCAAAATTAAATTATAATAGAATATAAAAAATAGATAAAACACTTATAGCGTGGATGCAAAATAGTTAAGAATTAAATATTCGATATAAGGTTACGGGAACATGAAAGAGGCTTTAGAAATGGGAAAGGAAGTACAGGGTTAAGTCAACATTTAATTAGTGAAAACCACAGGATTGGCGATTTCAGAATAATAAAAAACGAAAGCGATCGCATTCGGCGGAAAATATGCGAGGCGAAGCATATTTTGGAAGTAAAGGAAAGATGCCTTAATAATTACGAAGGTGACTTAGGTGAGACATGGTTACAGGTTATAAAGAACGTGGGGAAAAAAGACACGGTTCCACGGTTTCAAAGACCCATGGATTGTTTAGAATCTGATTTCAATATACCGAATGAATGGGTTACGGAACACTACAAGCTCCAGCACAACGCTCCAGGTGATCTCAAGTCGATGTCTCAGATCGATCAGCAACAACAACAACAGCAACAGGAGCCCTTCCTTGATGACTTTGCGGACGTTAGTCAATTGGCTTGAGAAAGATCCGGTGATCGGATCGAAACGTAGCCTGTGTTTTAGTTTTTTAATTCTTAACTATTTTGCATCCATGCTATAAGTGTTTTATCTATTTTTTATATTCCATTATAATTTAATAGTACATAAGCTTTGGTACAAGGGGCTGAAGTGGGGAAACATTCCATCGCCATAGCAATGCTTGGCCAGGGTGGGAGGAGCTTAAGTGCCAACCTGTTCTTCCATTTTGCCAATTTACTATTGAACTGTATGCAATTTTTTCCTAAAAAAGGAATCCAACAAGAAATGGAAAGAGGCTAGTCATAAACAGAATATTTTTTAAATATTTTTTTATGAGTATGCTAAACCATGTTGAGACATTAGCAACTGAGATTCTATAATACTAGAACAGATAATAATTAGTACCTTCTTTCAAACAGCACATCTACATGTATTGCAGTAGTATTAACAATTTACACAATTTGAGGCCTTATTTTACAAACAGTAGGGTTTGGATTTATTATGTACAAACTAGTTCAGACGTGACTTCCATTCTGAGTGTTTGGTAGTGTGAACAGATGTCTGACCTTAAAATTAGTTATCTGTCAATGGCAGAAATATTGCAGAACAGAAAGTAACTGTATTTCATAGGACAGACTATGTGTCTTCTTTGTAATTTATGTTAACACTACAATTATATTTAGGTAAATTTAACATAATTTATAAAATAATTTATTAACACAAATTACAGGCACTGAAATGAAGATATTGAAAATTACAACAAATTATTTACTTTTAAAAGAAGTGTGGAAGGATTAAACACTTAGGACTATTTATCAGTGAAAATTATGAATAGACGAGGGTAATACTTATAAAGCTAACTTTCTTGACTTTGATTTTGTAAACTTTAATATAAACTCATTCACATGTAGGGCTTTTGTTAATAAGCGTTATAGGCAACGGTCTCAATGTTACAGTATGTATGTCTCTGATTATTACAGTATCATCATCAAGAATGGCAAGTTTCCCAATTTTTATTCATGCCCACGTCACTTTGTAACCCACAGGTCCAGGTTCAATCCCTAGTACCTCCTCAGATTTTTCTGAGGTAGGGAGGTCTGGGACAGGATGCACTTAGCCTTGTGACAACAACTGAGGATCACTTCATAAAGAAGTAGTGACTCTGGTCACAAAAGCCACCAATAACGGCTATGGGTGTTGCTGACCACAAGCTCTCCTGCTACTGTCTATGGTAGATGATACAGCGGTTGGATGGTAGGCAAAATCCCATAAGGGATGTAGTGCCATGGAGTTTTGTTTTATACACAACTTTGAAATTTTATTATCAAATTTATAAGTGTTTATGCAGTTTAAGATATTTTCATATTTTTTATTGAGTTGACATTCTTGTGAATTGTCCTTCAAAGGTCATACAGGTAGGTAAGCTATGACTGTATGATATGCATCTGTACATAACCAAACACACAGAATGAGTAACATTAGAGTATAATAAGGCGCAGGTTTGAGTGAGATTACAGCTATTGCCATCAGAGTTACACTGGGGCTTGTCTATCTGGAATGTTGCCCAAGTGCATGTTACAAATAATAAAAATATTCTATCATCTGTACAACATTTTATATCAAGTATGTTACATGTCTCTGAAGCCTAAATGATTCACACTGAAAGAAAGGGCTTAAGAATTCATTCCACTAACAGGAAGTATAACCATATAACCCATTTCCACCAGGACAGTCTCCCTGTCGAATTGGTTTAAAATTTTGTTCTGTTTATTTGTAGTATAAATTTATAATTTTATTAAATAGTAAGACATGGATACTATTTGTTGCCCTTGCTGTTTGATACATATGGAGAATGGTTGACACATTGACTTCGATAGAGCAGCTAATTCGTTTAAGAATATCCAACACCTGTACACCATTAAACGATATTGTTCATTTTGAAATTCATGCTCACAATTTATAGTTCTTCTCCAGCTTTAGCTTCTAACTCTTTCTTAGGATGCTAGATAGTGTTTGTATAATCTTTATCCTACATTTTGCTACCAAATTCTGATTCGGTTTTGTTTCCACGTGAATTCCGTATGTTTTCAAGAAAGGTTTTTCACGGTCAGTCAGTAGAGAAAAGTAGCGTCAACTCAGCATGAAGTGCTTCTGCAGTTATTATCAATATCAGCCATTTCTGAATATGAATTGCTAGATATTTTATATAACGATGATTCTGGGCATGATTGAACCTTTTCAGATGGTGAAAGTGATTAGGAAATTGAAGGTTTGTGATATGAGATATCAAACATAACAGTTCTTCTAGCTGCCATCCAGAAGGTGGCGAAATTCTATAATTTTATACCAAATATATAAGAAATGTTAATACAAGGGTTGAATGAAAAATAATGCTTCTATTACTTTTGGTTTCGATGGGAGTATTTTAATAAATCAAACACAGGAATAATCCTTAGAATGTGTTCTTTAATTACCAATATTCACTTTTCCACACAATCACCAGACAAATGGATTCACTTCTGCTACGAAGAACAAATTTTTTGAAGCCATCACGGAAGAAGTCGACACTCTGTTTCTGCAACCAGCCTCTCACAGTTCTCTCAACTTCTTCATCAGATGCATAGTGACGTCCCTGCAGATCATCTTTCATTGTCGGAAACAGATGAAAGTCAGACAGCGCTAAATCTAGACTGTATGGAGGATGCCGTATGGTGGTGAGCTTCAGTCTCCACACCATAGCAGAACTTTGGAGCTTCAGTCTCCACACCACAGCAGAACGGAGACCACCATATGGCATCCTCCATACAGTCCAGATTTAGCGCTGTCTGACTTTAATCTGTTTCCGACAATGAAAGAAGACCTGCGGGGACATCACTATGCACCTGATCAAGAAGTTGAGAGAACTGTGAGAGGCTGGTTGCAGAAACAGTGTCGACTTCTTCCGTTATGGCTTCAAAAAACTTGTTCTTGGTTGGCTGAAGTATATACAATTGTCTGGTGATTATGTGGAAAAGTGAATATTGGTAATTAAAGAGCACATTCTAAGGATTATTCCTGTGTTTGATTTATTAAAATACTCCCATCGAAACCCAAGTTATTAAGAAGGAGGCATTACTTTTCATTCAACCCTTGTAGTTTGAACATGAATTATTTGTGAGGATATTGTATCAGTTTTACTGGGAGTTTCCACTCCAATGTACCGAACTTGCAACTAAGATGACACATGGTGACACGACTGCTGAATGATCTGTATGTATGATGAATAACTCATACGGCCTACACTTATAAATAGGGGGAGGATTTCTATGACATGTCATATTTTTCCCCTTTGCATTATTTCAGGTTTCCGACTAATTTAAACCCAATTCCAAGCATCCTGGTGAAAATGGAACGGCTTTTACTGTGGATATAACTGCATATTTAAGAAATTTTCAACTATTGTAGCATATTTAGTATGAATATGTATATTTAGGTCATATTTTTGAGCATATTAAAGAAATTTTGAAGTTTCATATCATATTTTTAAATTTTGCATTATAATGATACTTTTTGAGAATTTACGGATGTTTTAAATAATTAACACTATATTTTAATAAAATGTATTGTAATGAAACTTAAAAAAATATACACAATGTGTAAGTGGTAAAGTCATATTTTAAATTTTATTGGTCATATTTTAATGCTTTTTAGGTTATAAATGCATGCATATATCCTATTTTTTAGGTCATAGAAATCCGCCCCTGCTTATAAACATAAATAGTTGTACAAGACTTAGCAATAGCATGAGATCTTAATGAATCGAAAACTTGAGAAAGATATTATTAGTACCCTCATTTCTTTCGGAATGACAAGATTGCATCTTGAGCCCTTTCTTGAATTGGATTAATTTACTTATTTACAAGAATCAAAGAGATGCAGAACTTTTTACAATACCACATGTGAACAGTTCATATCTAGTGGACCATTTATGAGGGTCACATGATCTGTGATCACGAGTTTTATCTTATCTCAGTCTAGAAGGTAACATTCTAGAAGGAAATATTCAACAAGTTCAAGAAAAATTTATATGAGCCTGGGAGTAAATACAGGATCTTTCATAAACTGGAGAAGCTATTGAAATTAAACCATAAACTAGTAACAAGGTAATGTAATGTAGAACTGTAGATTCAATCTACAATCAACAGTAGATTTTCTTCTAATAGATCGATGAACTTTAAGATTCCGTTTTATGTGAAGCAAAATGTACTAATAAGCTATTTTATTAATTTTTTCGCAACTATTCTTCAAATATTCATGGTCATCTTATATTCGGGCCAACACGTTATAATATATATTTTAATGCTTTCTTGGCCATGACAATCCATAAATTGTTATGAAGCAAAGAGTCTACACTAGCCTTCACATGTTCACAGTATTATTTGGAATAACCAATGAAAAGGTAGTATAAAATTCCTATGTTTAGAAAAGATAGAAAGATTATTAAACAAAGACTAAGGCTTTTAACTGAGGTATAATGATGTAAAGATTCTGTTTTAAATACCCAGTAGAAAGACAGTGCTCACAGAATTATGTGATCCACATAAGCTTTGCATCTTACGAATTAGGTATTGGAATATTTATCACAAATTACAAATGACTGACGACATTACACATGTGAAATGGATGGGCTTGTTCCAGTAATTCAAAATATTTTCTACTTTGAAGTTTTAAGTATAAAGACTAATTACTAATGCATTCATATTTGCAATAATAAGCACAGTACTTTCAGTAAGTTACATAAGAAAAAAAAAACATATAAAAATGTTTATACAATATTTACGTTGTTCTTCATTACGTAATGTTAAGGGATATGCTAAATAACATGTAATGCATAAATTATTATCACAGGACAAAAAAATTAAGTAAAAAC
The DNA here is from genome assembly GCA_964059195.1 of Ectobius pallidus. Classification (NCBI taxonomy): domain Eukaryota; kingdom Metazoa; phylum Arthropoda; class Insecta; order Blattodea; family Ectobiidae; genus Ectobius; species Ectobius pallidus. The sequence continues at coordinate 27,715,873 of CAXKWD010000004.1, read as the reverse complement.
TGAAGAAAAAAAATTACAGCATTTCTTAGAAAAGAAGCACAAAACAAACCTGATCTGCTTGAATATTTTTAAATAAATCCTTGCCCTTTGCTGATGTAATACATGTGCGTGTATGGAGGTTATACGTGCAGAGCAACTTGTTCAAGTGCACTAGCTATGTATTGTTAGGGTTGCCAATGCTTTGAATGTTTAACTACAAACTACAATTATGGACAGTATAGGTACAAATATCAACACCATAACCTCCTCAATCTTTGCAATCCCATCAACTTTGTTATACAACAAACTCCATAAAAATAGTCTCTCTCTCTTATCGTTAAATAACAATTTCTTGTTGAGGCCAGCATTGTTGCAACTCTAACAATAATTATCACCTCTTTTCTCTGGAGAAAAGCAAGTGACGTGTTTAGATCATTAACAATGATTGTTACAATTGCTAATATAACTATTTGTATTCTTGTACCGAGTCAAACAAACAACAAAGCATTCCTGTGACGCTACCAGAATCTTCCTTTACGTTTCTTGTAGCGCATTTGCTGCTCATAATCCAACCTGGAAAACAGCAAATCACAAACATATTACCCTTTAACAAAATAACAAAAGGGAAAATAGTATTGAAAAAAGATCTCTGAACATTAGATAACAATACAGCCTATCAGCCATTCCATGGAAAGTGAGCCTGAAGTGTCCAGACCATAACAACCTTTTAATATTAATTTAAAATATATGTCATCACTGAAAAATTATCAAATTAATTTTGAGAATTAGTTCTTTAGTAGACTAGTACTGAAAATTAATTACATAATTTTTCAATGATGACATATAAGTTTAAATTAATATTAAAAGGTTGTTACGGTCTGGACACTTCAGGTTCGCTTTCCGTGGAATGGATGCTATGCAATATTTCTTTTGAGGGTTGAGGGTCAAGTAAAGAAACAATTTCCTACTGATCATACATAATGTCTGCGAGACTCACAGTGAAGAGGTCAAATTATAAAAACCTTATTTTATCACTCAACTTCACTTTTAACTGTTTACATACACATAATGCGTTTCACAAGCGACTTGCTTCCATCCTCAGATGAGGTCCACTGCCAGGTCCGTTGTTTATATTGACAAGACAAAAAGAAATTTGACTGTAAGGCACAAAAAACACTTACGGAATATAAGGTACGAACAATCGTAAAAATCTGTGGTTGCCCATCACTATTAGACCAATGAACATGAGTTTGAGGAAGACATAACATTATTAATAAATGGTGCAAAAATACGTTGCACAAACTTTCTCGCATATACGTGTTAAAGGCTAGCACAGAAAAAATTAAATTAAAGAGACAATTAAATTTTACTTACTCCATTTTCATAAAACTAACAAGTATCTAGAACGGAAAGCATCAGGGTCGATCTTTATGTTCAATGCTATTTACCGTGAAATAATAATAATAATAATAATAATATTATTATTAACAATAATAATAATAACAACAACAACAACAACAACAAAAAAAAAAATAATAATAATAATAATAATAATAATAATCAATGACAGTAAAACTGCATATTATTAGTACTACTACTACTACGGGAAAATTCAAATATAAGTCGCACCTTGGGTCCCACCCAACCTATCTTCACCGATGCAGTTTCTTTTATACCACGATCTAGCGAATTCTTCTGTCCTAGTATTATGAAGAAACTCGTGATTGGACGTTGGAGGTGTGACGTCTTACCGCTAGACGAGAGGTGGCAGGCTGACAAACCTTGCGGGAGATATAATATGCCACATTTTCGAAACCTACAAACAGTGTATCGTACATTATTCGAAAATGCAAGGGCGCTTCGCTACGGCTGCCGCCTCCGCTTCGCGCACTTAACTATGTGGTTAGTGTTATGCATTATTTAGCTATTTGCAACAGTATACAAGGGCAGTTGGTCACTCTGCTTCGCTCAGAAACAAAATACTTCACACAGTCTGTGCAAATGTGAATATCGAATGGGAAGCTTAAGGGGCGACTTATATTTGAATTTCGCCACCACTATACTACTACTTAGGTTATATTGCACGCTTTAACTGCATGTAGGTCATATCACGTGTTTAGTATGTTTGCGTGAAACATTAGTCTATATCAGCGTTTCTTAACCTTTTTGAACCCGAGGACCTCTAAAATGTCTAAAAAACTTTACGGACCCCTAATTTTACATCCCATTTTTTAAAGTAGGCTATATGTAGTCCTATATTCTTAATATTTGGGGTATTAAATTATAGGTCGTTCTAACGAAATACATTTGTTTTTAATCCGACGGAAACACAGTTATTGAATTGGAATGAAACTATTGACAGTAAAATTATATTTTGAACAGACTTTAATAGGCCTATGTATTACCAATTTGATAATATAATTAGGAATTATGTTATTACCCACTTTTAATGAGACGGTTGAGCTTATCGCCTCTTGCAGAGTCCCTGGATTTTGGCTCAATATTAGTCAAATTTAGTCAAGATCAGCAGATACATTAAGTCGGTTTCTGTATTATGATTTTAGTTAAACGAGCGATGAAAATCCCTTCTCACAAAGATAGGTTGTTGAAAACTGCATGGCGCCTCTAAAAACAAATTCCGACAAAGTCTTATTTTTTAGGGTTTTGAATGAAAGAGGGAACCATAGACGTCAGTGCATCAGGGGTTTGAAACTGTGGTCCGTAACTGCAAAAGTAAGGAAAATTGCAATATGACCTGTATTTTCGAAGATTTTAAACACTTGGACATCTAGTGTCCATTTTATGTGAAAAATTTCTACTTCTTTACTTCCCACTTGCATTATGATATTTTTAAATTAATTATGTCTGCGGACCATCTGCACCGTATTCTCGGACCACCAGTGGTCCGCGGACCATAGGTTGAAAAACGCTGGTCTATATTAACAACTCATTCGCGTCATGTTTCTATTGTTTAGTGATGTCTTCTTATGTGATATTCAGTTTAAACGATTATAATATCCAGTGACATAGCGGCGATGAGTTAGGAAAATAAGCAAGTCCTACAAACCCGGCGTTTGCCTTTGCGAACGACGGAACCATGAAAAACCCAAGTCAATTTGGGCGGCCACGAGATTTGATTTGAACTCAGGACCTCTTCCCTGTTAGCCCATAGGCCTACCACTTCGCTGTAATTGGTTTTAGTGTGTTCATTGCGACTGAGCTAAACTGATTGCATTTCACAACAATAAGTACATTAGGCCTATAGTTTTCTTGTTACTAGGGGCAACAAAATGTCATTCATATTTTAATTGAAATTTATGTTCTGAAATTCGCATTTAAGCTGGCTTATTTCGTTGTTATCTTGATATCTATTAAATGTACAAAGAAATGTATTAAACAAAAAATGTTCATTTCAAATTTTTCTACAACTTTACTGTGATAGGTTTTCATGTATCGCCTACTGTAATGGATATAATCTAGAAAAATTGAAAATGGATACGAGTAAAGTACCCCTTAAGTCATTTTTGCAGAAATACGGATATAGCCATTTTATTAGTCATAGATAAGAGTTTCCAATGTTAAATTTTAATTAAAATCGTTAGAGCCATTTTTTAAAAAATGAAAATTTTTAAAAAAGTTTTCATGAAAAGTCCCCTTAATATTTCAGTTGTAAAACTAAATTTCTGGGCGGTTCGACAAAATTTTGAAAAAGTCCTTAATTCAAAAAATGAAGTAAATACAATGAACCGTTTACCCGCTGTGCTTGTCCACGGACAGACGGACAGACGGACAGACGGACAGACGTCATTCCAAAAATATTTTTTTCGGTTTCTAGGCTTCATGAAACGTGCTCTCCCGGTGTTATCTCGACTTCGATTTTTTGTCACGATCACAATACTTTCTCTATACTACGTATATGCAAGAAAGTAAAAGTTGTACATAAACTGGTTGATCTGACTATATGGGAAAAAATCTTTATCCAAAGAAATAAAAATAATTTAGTAAATTTTGACTTGCCAAAGAAAACAACCTTATCTCCAGAATGATCCATCCTACAGAGACATCTATCAGCCCAACAAAGGACCTGGCAGTGGACCTCATCTGAGGATGTAAGCAAGTCTCTTGTGAAATGCGTTATGTGTAAGTAAACACTTAAAAGTGAAGTTGAGCGATAAAATAAGGTTTTTATAATTTCCTACTGTCTAGCCCAAATGAGCAGAAAGTGAGATGATGCTGTGAAAAATCCATCATGAATCAAGTTTTGCATCGTACAACCAGTGGCGGATCCAGAGAGACATTTTGGGGGGGGAACCAAAGTAGAGAGGGAAGTTTTTACTCATAAAAATTAATTATTCCCAGTACACAATTGAAAACAAAATGAACATTTCAGCATTTTCTTACAAAGGTATTTCAAAATAATGAATGCCGTTGCTTTAATTTAAGTATTTGGGTTATGTTCTAATAAATTTTGAATAATTTGTGCTTAATGTTACAAATTTTGGGGGGGGAAATTCCCCCCCCCCCCCCGTGGATCCGCCCCTGCGTACAACTAGAGGTGGTGGAGTTGATACCGGTAGTTTATTAACCTAATTGTACAAACATGCAAACGTTCAAGTTTCTACCTGATTAAGGTTCAAACTACCTGATTTGAAGCCCAGAAAAATATTCTACATATACTTACATTAAACATTTTCCTTTGACTGACAACAGAAGTATTGATTGTGGTTTAATTTAAAACTATATCAGAGAGACAGTTGTGGAGTGAGTATTAGTTCAGTAGAATTAAAAGCTTTTTAAACCTTATGCTATCAAAGTGGAATGCTTGAAACTTCAGTGATAATTAAGGAAAAATGTAAGGTTTAAGTAACATGAGGGTCAGTCAAATGAAAACGAGAAAAAAGTAAGTAAACTGTTTATTATTTCAAAAGTAATCGACATAACTGTTCATACATTTATCCCACTTGATACAATGGCTTCATGGAATAATGTTTGCGGTTGCCTATGGAACCATAATTCTACCCAGGCGTACACCTCTTCATCTGAAGCAAATTGACAGCCACGAATGTCTTTCTTTGTTTCTCCAAAAATATGGAGCGAGATCTGGACTGTATGGAGGAAACTCTGCAAAAATTGAAGCGTGCCTTCAAGTCCAAATGCCCAGGAATGTTGACAGACGGCTCATTCTGTTGCACGATAATGCTCACCCACATGTTGCCAAGGTTGTTTCGACTATGCTGCAGAAGTTTCCCTAGGAAGCATAGGCGTACCGAGGGGGGGGTTTTGGGGGTTTGAACCCCCCCCCCTCCCCATTGATTAAAAAAAGGAAAATTGTATAATTTTTTAAGTCTGCCCATAAATTACTTAATACAAGTATAAATCGTGGGAAGCTTAAAACTCGTTATTTTGCGTCTTAATTTTTAAAATTTTCCGGGGGAGGGCCCCGGAAGCTTAAAATTCGTTATTTTGCGTCTTAATTTTTTAAATTTTCCGGGGGAGGTTCCCCGGAAGCTTAAAATTCGTTATTTTGCGTCTTAATTTTTAAAATTTTCCGGGGGGACCCCCGGAAGCTTAAAACTCGTTATTTTGCATCTTAATTTTTAAAATTTTCCGGGGGAGGACCCCCGGATCCTCCTCCCCCGGGGGGTATTTTATACCCCCAGACACCGCGGATGTTATAACCCCCCCCATATGGTCGGCCTGGTTACGCCTATGCTAGGAAGCCCTTACACATCCTCCGTACGGTCCTCCACATATTTTTGGAGAAATGAAGAAACATTCGTGGCAATCAATTTGCTTCAGACGAAGAGCTGCACGCCTGGTTAGAATCATGGTTCCTTAGGCAACTGCAAACATTTTCCATGAAGCCATTGACCGTCTTTGTCTCACAGTGGGATAAATGTATTAACAGTTTTGGCAATTACTTTTGAAATAATAAACAGTTTACTTACTTTTTTTCATTTGACTGACCCTCATATATTGTATTCTCCTCTGTTCTGAATGAAACAAATAGAAATCTTTTCTTTAAATTCATGATAAATCTTTGTAAATCTGTGACTTTCACATCTCTAGGCTTACAAAACTTATTTCTTAGAATGATATTTCTGTTTTTTCCATATTAAATCTGATGTCATTGTTAGAATTACTGCGCTGTGCTGTCCTATTGACTCATGTAAGAAACATTTCTAGAATGATAAATATACAAATAATTTCAATTGTCTATGACTTTTATTTTTTTGGGTCAATGCCACTGAATTTTTATAAGGAAAATAGACTGGATGGACTCCTTTTTCACAACTTCTGCCTCTTTCATAAATTGCTTATGAAAATATTTTGCTATTTTAGTTGAAATATAACATAAATACACAGAAAATGCACAAAACAAAGAATAACAAACAGTATTTGCATTTTAGGTTCACTTTGTAGATTGTAATGCATGCAGCTACATGAAATTACTAGTGCAAAACATCGTTACAAAGATAATTATATAAAAGTGGAAGGTGGTTATTTGTTAGAAAGAAAATTTTATCAAAGTACATTGCAAGATATAATAGATCAGCCAACATGCCTACAACAGCATCACTTGCAAAAAGTCAAAATTAACTGTACTTGAAAACCAACATATACCAAATACATAACACCAAATCTACGCAGTTTTAGCTTGAAAAGAGGATTGGCTCTGACTGGATCTTGGCTGTATGAAGGTTAAGGGTGCAGTTCTCCATCTTTCGTCTAGAGCTGGGATCATCTGGACTATTCAATTAACTATTTAAAGAGGGTACAGCCTGAATCACCGGTTCCAGCTGAAGAAGGTTGTTTACAACATTTTGTCATGTTTTAGAGTGGATGGGCAATCATGTGGCTGCTTCTGGCAACTGTTTATATGATATCATCTGCATGACAAACTCAGACGCATAGACTGAGAGAATGAAAACTGAATTGTTTGTCCACAGTTAATCATTACAAAAGTCCAGATAACTGCAATTAATATCCAATCTATAATAATAAGAGGAAATCTATAATAATAAGAGGAAGTGTTTGTCTGTGCGCGATGCTCAGCGAAATCTACTGAATGTAGAGATCTGAAATTTTAATCCTAGATGGACTGAAGGGTGGCCAAATGCACCTCGAAGTCAGATTTTTAATTTTAGCTTTTGTTTGCGAGTTATGAGTGAACAAACTGGTACAAAATGTGAATTTTTTGCGCTATCAAAGCATCAGTTTTCAGTAATGCCCCAGGTACATTTCAATTGTCAAATCGATTGCAGGTGGCTTTGTCTTTTCATTGTCATAACTTTAAATAAAAGCATAGTGATTTTTTCAATATGCTACATTGAATTATCAATCGTTTCAATTCTGTGAGCTCACCCTGGTCAATTCGTTTGTTTATAACGTCAAATACAATAAAGGCACTTTCTAATCGTGGAATGCATTCCAAAGCCGGATTTTTAGCTCTTTCATTATAATTATTAATCATTTAGTTTATGAATGATTCATGTACAACTGTTAATAAATATAATGTTTTAATTATTTTGCTCTTAATTTTTAATCTTTAAATTAATTATCATGGGTGTAGTCACCTGCTAGTTAATTATATGTTCAATAAGAGTTGATTTAATAATTATATAATTAGTTAAATTTAACACTAAACTTCACTTTTAGTATAGTTTACTGTGCAAGTTTCAGCGCCTACGCTACCATTCTTAACATTGTTTTACATTCTCTGCAATTAATTGTCTGTGCAGTTAACCATTAGCCAGTTGTCCCAGCTCTAATATGGAGGTCTATGAATGTGGTAGGGTTTACAGAAACTAGAGGTGAGTTAGTAACATACAGATTAAACAGACATGCAATGAAGATATACCTTATTTTAAGGGATGCTAGGGCAATCCTTGGGTTAGTTGCCCTGCTCCAAGCTCTGCCTGATTTGATCGTACCTTCACATCAAACAATCCAGGTATTAGTTCAAGCAAGGCAATAGTTATGTACAGAAATATGTCAACTGCACACACTGGGGTTGAGCATCGATGGCCGATGTTTTCATGTCAATGATCGATGTTTTTTACATTGATTGAAAACAACCAACGTTTTTGCTACATCAGTGTTCTCCCAGACATCAGTATTTTTAAATATTTACAGTACTAAAATAAGATTAATAGTGATTGATAAATTTCATGTCCGTTTGTGGTAAAATTTAAAAGTATACTAAAATGTACCATGTAAGATTTCAATAATTTTGTACACATTGAATGATCTGTGATTATTTAGATTTTAAGTCATAACCAGTGTTAAATTGACACATATTTAGGTATAAGTACAAACCAGGAATTTTAAATAAAAATCATATAAATGCACTTGATGTAAGACATTGAATATTCCCATAAATATTAGTTCGGCAATACATGAAAACAATATTATTAGTAACCGAGTATCAAGATAATACTATTTGCAGTATTAAGTTTGTGGTATAAGGTGGTACATTTTAGTATACTTAGTATACTTTATACACCTTGTTCTATGATATAATTTTATTTACAGCAGCCTAATTTCCCAAAACATCAATTTTTTTGCACTGATAGTTTTCATGAAAATATTTCAGTTTCTTTATGAATTTTGCCTAATTTTCTGAAACCATTTTTAATAGGCTATACATCAATGTTTTTCGTCAAAATACATCAATTTTTTCAGGTCGATATTATCATCAAATCGATGGTTACTGCTGATTTTAACACTGATTGTGAACATCGATGCTCATCCCTAGCACACACACACATCGCATTGACAATTAGTATATACCCTGTATCTTACAATGAAAGCATATAAATGAAATTTAGTGATTAGCATAGCCTGTATACAGTATATCTTGAAAGAGATTAAATAGACCCAATATTTCATTCATAAGTTTTGTAACAGATGAAAAGATTGTTGGAAATACCATTCACCTGCATCCAATTTATAGTTTATACCTTTTGGCCACACATTCTGCTATTGTGAAAAAGAAAAGAAAATGTGAAAAGAAAGAAGAAATGCAGCGGATTTAAAACTTCTCCAGTGGATGTTAATTGTAATTTCATAGTCAATCAACCAGGTGAGATAAAACACTCTATTCTCATCTTCAGGCACAATGAAGAAATGTCTGTGAATAACAATATGAAGAAATGAAAGGACCTGAAGATGCCAACAGAGTACACTGCCGAAAGCTAGAGTGAGTTTATCTCAACTGAACATGATGACATATGTCACGGCTTTTTGCGATTCTGTAGTGTAACAATACATAGTCTATTATACTGATCTTTAAACAGTAGTCTTCTTTCCAAAATTACATTATCTGTGTCAACAAAGAACTGTAAATCTAATAATTAATATATTTAATATGCAGCACGGAAGAACATATTATAAAACTCTTCATTAGTTAGGTTATGTTCCAGTTTCAATAAACTTATTAAGAACTTATAAACTTATTAAGAAGGAAACACGACAGTTGAGAACAGCTGATGATGGTGAGAAGTCACTCACCGAAACGATCGTCCTTTTGGTAAGTTTTGACTTACAAAATATGTGTGAAGAAGAATATTCTTATTGATTATGTATGTATAAAACTTATTAAGGTTAACATTGGCATATTCCAGGGAATTAAGCACATTCAACTATACCTAGTCTTTTATTCTACTGTGTCTTGGTATATCTGTTAGTATTTCCTAAATTTATGTTTTATAAAGTGTTTATGTATTTTATTATTTTATAGTCTACTCTGTAATTATACTGTCGAGTGGAATGAATGAATAAATAAATAAATATCCAGGCTGAAAAGACTAATAATTCGTGGTTCTGTTTTAATGTCATATACAGTGAGTCTCAGGCAAATGGGTGCCGCCGCGCCGCGCGTTGGGTTCCCCGCAGATGACGCTCCTATCCCCGGTATGCGGCAAAGGAACTCCCCGGCAGTTGACTGACTTGTCCGTGCGTGACAATGAAAATAAATGAAATAAGTTTGAAAATAACGAAAATAGGCATCTATCTTATTACAGGAGATGCTGGAATTGTCCTCCTCCTACATCCACACATTTTTGGCATCGTGATAGGAAATTCCGATTAATACGCATTAATTGTTCTTCCGTTATTATTGAGTTTATCTCTATCCTAATGTTTTCTTTTAGTTGTGACAACTACCGAATAACACTTTCACGTCTGTAAAACACGAGAACAATGCTCAACTGCAGGCTATGCAGGAATTGTTTACTTATCTGCGGGGCCACAGCTGGCCGCGATGCGGGTAGTGTTGAGTCATCACAAGAGAAACACGGCGCCGCGACAAGCGGCACCAATCTGTCTGAGACTCACTGTAAAACTGTGGCTTGGTTCTAAAAGGGCCAATGTCATAAAACTTGCTTTTGAGATAACTGACTTTGAAGCCTTTGTGGAAATTACATTTTTTGCTGAGAACTTTCGACACTGGCCTCTAAGGTTTCTGTATTATGTCTATTAATAGCAACATACATTGGCACTTTTATTATATGAAAGATAAAGACTAGCCAAGCTCAATAATGCATAGATCTCATTTTTGCAAGAAATTGACACTGAACCTTTTAGAACCAAGCCACGAAAACGACAATGACATCGCTTTGAGGGACTAGAATATCTGCATCATCTATCATGGACAGATGGCAGGATTGGTGGGCATGTGGTCAGCATGCTGACACCCACGGCCATTACTGCTGGCTTACTGAACTCGAGCCGCTACTTCTTTAACAAAGTAGCTCCTAGTTTGCATCACGAGGCTGAGTGCATCCCATTCCTACCTCAGAAAAATCTGAGGAGGTACTGAGGACTGAACCCAGACCTGTGGATCCATAGTCAACAACGCTAACCACTAGACCACACAGGCGGTCCAGGTACAAATACTCTTGTCATGAATAACTGCACTCTTCACGGTCTCTATATTTGTGCGTGGTGCAATAGTGTAATAGTGGCCGATTATCTCAGCATAGATGTTATCAACTAGAACAAATATTTTAAAATATTTCCTATTCTAGTCCACATCTCAGCACAAACAATATTAATTAGCAACAAATTTTTAAAATATTTCCTATTCTAGTCCACATCTCAGCATTAAAAATTTTAATTAGCAACAATTATTTAAAAATATTTCCTATTCTAGTACTCAACTCAGCATAAACAATATTAATTAGCAACAAATATTTAAAAATATTTACTATTCTATTCCACATCTCAGCATAAACAATATTAATTAAAAATAAATATTTTAAAATATTCCCTATTATAGTCCACATTTCAGCTTAAACAATATTAATTAGCAATAAATATTTAAATAATTAAAAAATTTTATTTTAAGAAAGGAGTTCAAACAAAACTGTTAAATCTAACGAAGATATCAATGAAAATTCTAATGCTGTATCAGATATATAGTCATTTCAGAATATGGTATTTACATTGACCGTGTTTCCCAAACACTTTTTGGCCATGGAACAATTTTTATTTAAAAGGGAAATATATATGGAACACTCATAATAAGAGTAAAACTTTGCAACAGTTAAAATACAATCTTAAATTAAACTTACTCAAGTTGTTATTGTTTTACAATGACCTCCTAGCTTAGGTCACGTGTGGTGGAATGAAATGATGGGTTCACATAAAAGTTAGACATCAACTACTAGAACAAATTTCAACAATTACAATGCCACCAGATACCTGAAACCATCGTGGAGCGCTTACACATGCCTCACAGAACATGCCGTGGAACACAGTTTGGGAAACACTGATGCAGACTATCATTTTGGTGAGTTGTCCTGATTTTTTACCTCTGAAATATGGCAACCCTACACCTGAGTTATTGCTCTGAAATTGTAATTAACAAATGCAATGTTTACTTCTTAAGTCAACCCAATGTGCAATTAGAACTTTCTACAATTACCCCAAATAAAACTTGGAATGTTTAACCAGTAAGTATCCTACAAAGTTTGACTTGAATATCTCTAATAGGTGGGGCAACAAATTGCAGAGTTTTGAAAATCATCATTTCTGTTTTAAAATACTGTATATTACAGTATTATTTTAACATTTACCAAATCAAAGTATTTTCTAAATACAGTGGAACCTTGTTAGCACGTTCCGCATTACTACGTTTTCCCGCATAGTACGTCGGTTTTTGGAAGTCCCGGTCCCAATCTTAATAATTGCATGTTTAAATGTTTCTTAACACGTTTTGGTTTAACGCTTAGTACGTTCGTATTTGGCTCGCCACCACACTTTGTCAAACATAAGCTTTGAACGCTCATCCGATTGTGTGATCTCTATGTCAGAATTCTTGTACTCTCTGGTGTCCAAGTCTCAATCTTTGCTCTATGGGACCAATCGTCAGCCATTTTGAACCATTGCAGTTTGCTTCTCATTGGCCATTTGACTTGGCGCCGATTTTGCCGAGTCAGCTGTTAGGCCGCCATTTTATATCGTGATAATTTTGAAGTAGTGAAATATATTTTAAATTTCTTACGGTTCGTGTGGTGAGGAGAAGAAAATATTAGAATGTTTGAAGAAATGTATGCCAAAAAAGCAGATCGTGCTTCTCACGTCTGTATTTCATCGCATTTCATTAGCAAATTGTGGCTGTGAACATGACCGTGTACACGACTGTTTACAGAACTCACACGTGTGAAATTTTGCACAATTACAATATTTCATGTTTGGTAATAGATTGTGGAGTGCAACTTGTTTCATGTGTGATTTTCAGAATAAAAACAGATGCTTTCTTTGTGAATTTCGTCTTGATTTATCATTAAATATGGCTCCCATACATTCCATCAATTTTTGAAAGTTTTTTTTTCCAGATAAAATTGTTAGGCCTATGTATTCGTTTACATAATATAAATCTCTCGTAACAAATGGCTTGGCATTGAAGCACCTGTGTATCACTGTGGGTATTTCAGAGCCATTAGGATGCACTTTTGGGTGGTTCTGAGCAACTTAGAAAACATAGGCCTATCTACATATTCCCTATGATTTATTTTTTATTTTCAGTAGTACGTTTTCCCGTTTAAGACGTCTATTTTTTTCAGTCCCTAGAAAAACGTCTTTTCGAGGTTCCACTGTATTCAAACAAATGTAGCTTGAAGACCGAATTCTTTCAACGACGATAAAATCTGAATCTCTCGACTTATATGTTGTTTATGACAACTAGAGGATATGATGTTAGTTAATAAATTTATTTACAATGCATTGTTCATAAATACAGTGCTTCAAAAAATGGATACAACTTTGAACTGTCATAGAAAATTAACTTCCCATTCTACAAGGTTAATTTTCTGGGAGAAAGTAAAGTTATATTTCTTCAACAGGTGGCAGCAGAATAGTTTCATCAATCATGCCAATAATCATTTCAACAATCATCCAACAATAATTTCAACAGTCGTTTAACAGTTGGGCCACAGTAAAAGATGAGGTGTACAAACATAAATCACGTAACTTAGACACACTTTGGAATGAAATTCCAGTAGTGCGCGCAGAAATATCATTGGACACTTTGGTACGATGTACGGAATCAGTACTCAGTACAGAATCGTACTCAGAAATGTATTGATGCTGAAGACCACCATTTTGAACATTTGAACATTAAAAATTTAACACTTGAACATTGGAAAACATTTTCATCAGAAAGTCATTTATTTTTTCAAATTGGACTTTAAGCTCTCCATTTCCAAAAATTTAACCTTGTAGAACGAAAAATAGATTTTCTATGACACTTCAAAGTGTGTATACATTTTTTTGAAGCACTCTGTATATTGGTAAAATCTCAACCTCTTGTGGTATTATCATTGATAACATGCTAGTAATAGAGAAGTGTTCAGGCAACAGGAGTCTGAAATTCTAACATTACCCCACATAGTTGTCCAGATTCTGCATTCATATCTCAGATTTATTCCTGATACTCACTGTTTAACTCGGTCAGGAATACTGGCTTGTTCCAGAGGTACAATGTCTGCCAACTCTGCTAAGCTGTCCACAAAGCTCAGCTTACGACTGAACTTGGAACTGGGAAAAAGAAGACAAAAGGTTTCAGGTAAAAACTCTGAAGGCTTAATCGAGGAGCCGACACAGAAAATTATACTAACGCCTTCAGGTTAGTTTTTTTTTAATCATGAGAAGTGACATAATATGCCATCTGTAACAGAGGATTCCAACTGACAGCCCATGAAAATAAGGTTAAAATTTGAATAATAATAATAATAATAATAATAATAATAATAATAATAATAATAATAACAACAAGAATAATAACAACAATAATAATAACAATAATAATAATGATGATGATAATAATAATAATAATAATAATAATAATAATAATAATAATAATAATAATAATAATATGATGATGATGATGATGATGATGATGATGATAATAATAATAATAATAACTTTTCTTAAAGCCTGCAAAGTGAGTCTGGTTGATTGCTATGTGGTTATTTAACGATGGGGATGTACTGCAACTGAGGCCCGTGACCATCGCCGGTGTGCCGGAATTTTGTCCCACAGGAGTTCTTTTACATGCCAGTAAATCTACTGTCATGGGCCTGTCACATTTATGCACATTTAAATGCCATCGACCTGGGCCAGGATCAAACCTGCAACCTTGGGTATAGAAAGCCAGTGTGATATTATCTGCACCACCCAGCAAAGTGAGTCTGAAACATATATTAATTTAATATATTTTTTTATTAAAAAAATTATATCTTCAATAAGTATCTATTTTTAGTGAAATATATTTAATTTCAATTTATAATTCCATTGATTTTATTGCCTAATTTTAGAAACAGGTTCAATTAAGTATTGCACCATGCATTATAATGTGATATATATACTCCTGTGCTGTGACATCATGCAGGCTTCCCCAGAGTTGAATAAAATGGCTTCTACATCATCTTGTTTTGAAGGAAACTGACAATTATTTGCAATATTATAAAAAAAAGTGTGCGTGGAACGCCACGCGACAGAAGTGAAACTTGTTTAAATTTATATTTTTTCAATTTTTTATTATTGGATTTTTTCAATTGGTCTTTTTAATATTGGGTTTTTGGACTTTTAAATTTTGGATTTTTAAATTTTGGGTCTTTGAATTTTTAAATTTTGGATTTGTAAATTTTTTTATTTTTGTATTTTTTTTTTTTTTTTGGATTTTTTAAATTTTGGATTTTTTAAATTTTGGATTTTTAAATTTTGGATTTTATTATTTTTTAAATTTGGATTTTTTTTTATTTTTAATTTTTTTTTAATTTTGGAAATTTGGATTTTTAAATTTTGAATTCCTTTCCATCACCTTCTATCGTTAGTTTCCCCTTAGAGTATTTTATTTTGTCCTTTAAATCGTATAGCAGTTGATTACTCCTAATCATTGAGTTGACTGCTTTCTGTGCAGTCCGTTCCGTCACACCTTAAGCCTACTAATTTTGTGACGGTTTTGAGTGTGACACTAATTTCGTGATGATTTTTGAGCATGACACAAGTTCTGGATTTACCCCTACCGCGGCTAAAGAAGTTTTACTTCAAAAAATTTAACTTATTTAGCTCCATCAGTTTGCACAGTGAATATGATGTAAGCAGCGAAAAGGTTAAACATGCTAAAAATCAAAGTTCACTGAGCTCAGATCAAAATCAGATGAAAACCTTCTGTAAGAAAAATTTATTTAATGAGGGTGTATGAGGAATTGTCATACCTGATAAAAGGGCGTGTCATTATCACAATGGTTTTGAGCCAAAATGTAGGGTGCACTAGGTAAAGTCCCTTGAGATTTTTGCGAAGGCGCCGATCTATCATCTGGTAGCAGCGTTTGAGCCATGAGAACGTTGGCATGCAGCCCCGAGAAGTTGCACCATGGAGGTAGATCAAAACATAATCTTCTGTGATTAACTGATCCAGGGTTGTCAAGACATAGCTGAAACACAGAGACCACAAATTTTAATACAGTCGATTCTCAATTGAGAAGCGTTTTTTCAAAAGCTGATAACTGCAGGTTGTGACGAAATTGAGATACATATTGTTTCGTATAGTTTAAGTGGCTGCCTTTCCAATGCTTATAGTGGTTCTTTCATATTCCGACATCTGTCCACTCAGTAATGGTAGAAAAACGGTAGTTTCTGCAAAATCCCATATTTACGGTTAAGGCGTTCTATCAAAATCCGATATCTCAAAACTATACTTTATGTAGATATCGGCTTTTGAAAAAAAAACTCTTCAATTATCCATGGGCACATTATCCGGTTTGCAGATTAACTGTGACCTATTATTATTTTTATTTTTGTTTGTTTATAGTAATTATTTTTTTATGGTTGTTTACCAACCTTATACTCTCACTCATTCATCGTAGCCACAGCCCATTCTTGGAATTCCTTGTCACAAG
Source organism: Ectobius pallidus (assembly GCA_964059195.1). Taxonomy (NCBI): domain Eukaryota; kingdom Metazoa; phylum Arthropoda; class Insecta; order Blattodea; family Ectobiidae; genus Ectobius; species Ectobius pallidus. The sequence goes on along the minus strand of CAXKWD010000004.1, from coordinate 27,699,485 downwards.
ATATCAGGGGTAAAGGGAGTTTACATTCTTTCAAATCTGTGCTTATTAAACAATTATTGCCCACTGAACAGAACTAGCTCTTTGTAGTCACTCCATCTCTCATTGTCATACCTGATGCAGTCACCGGCAAAACGTTGGGAACATTAAACCCCACTGGAACATGGCCTACAAGCCCGGAGTTCTTCTCTAATGATTTCATTTTTTATAAGTTTTGAATAAGGTTTTCTTCTTTAACATGTGGAGCCATGTGGAATTTTTATTGAATATTTCTACCACAAGTCTGCTCAAATGTACTATCTTTTTTACTACAATACTACTATTTCTATGCCCAATCACAAAGAAAACTAACACAACTTCTGAGCACATTATATACTAGTTTAAAATACAATATATAACATTTTTACTCACAGTGCATAGTTAACCTCGCGAGGTTAGTGTAGTGAAAGTTGTGTTTGACAAGGTTAAAAGAAAAGTGACTGAGTCATGGAAGATTATTGAAAACCAGCAGGTATCAATGAACAGGTATGAAGGGGATATAAGTGAAGATTGGATGGGAGTAATTAAGAGACTGAGTGGTGATAAATCGAACATTATTTTCCCCCCACCATCCAAGGAGGTTGAAAAGACTGTTGATTTTGGAGTCCCAAATGAGTGGATTGATAGGTATGCTCGGTGTAAGATGTTTACGGGAGATGTCACCAACCAACAGGGGGTGTGGAAGATTCCTTGTTTTGTGAGCAGTGTGATTCAGGAGGCACCTGAGGAAGGGTCGAGGAAAGACCCGAAACGTTGTGTAGCATTCTTTTAACTATTCACTGTGAGTAAAAATTGTATATATTGTATTTTAAACTAGTATATACATGAAGACAGTGGAATTCAAGGACCAAATATGACTAATTCTGAGCACATATTACTTAGAGGCTCATGCTGGGAACACTAGACGACTAGCTAAAGAAGCAGCAAACAGTACAGATCTTCCAGTGGACTACTGTGCCCCACCAGTTACCATTTGTGTTACCTGGCAGCAAATTAAGTTGAGCAAAATATTGTCAACATTTGTAACATCAAAACCGAATTGCAGACTTTTAACCTTTTTAGTCTTGAAATATTCTTACACTACAAAATTGTGGATTATCCGTGAAATCCGTAACATATAGCATATATGTTAGTATCTAATAAAGTGCAAAATAGAGTTAACTCACAGGAATAGATTATCCATAACATAATCATAGTCTACCCTGCTGCGATCTGGTAGAAAGCAAGCACTGAATACAATGATGGCATTGCGAGACCCAGAAGACAGGTATCCACCATGTGACAGTACCTACAACACACAAATCAAAACAGTTAATTCACAACATTATGCACTTAACCAATTCACATCATAAAAGCTCAAATGGAAGTTCCACAGCAAAACAGACCCTTTACCTTCTTTATCCACATTACAGGTAATATGGGTAGAAGAAGTTATGTGTTTCACTCTGAAATTTAACGTTTAGTTTTAAGAATCAGTATAATTGTAATGGTACTTTTACTCACTTTTTTTCCGTTATTCATTCTCAACTGTAAATTTTTAAATTTTAACATGAGGTATTTTGTTTGTAACTCTGTTACGTTATTGTAATTTATTTTTTCGTATCTTTATTCGTGTATTTATTTCATATGCGCAACCTTATTTATTTTTATTCTTATTTTTTGCCTAAAACTGTAATATGTATGTTTTTTATATAATGTTCAAAATATAAATTTAGTATGACTGAACTGACCCCAAACACGAGCTATGCTCATGCAGGGCAAATAATACTCTTTTGAAATTGTACTAATTGTGTTTATATTATTTATATTTGTATTTGTAATAATTTTGTAATAATTTGTATTTTTGTAATTTGTAATAATAAAAATTTGTAATTCGTAGAAAAAAAATAAAGAAATGTCTCGATATCTCTTTAAAAAAAAAAAAAATTACCACTAAACCATTGTGACTATTTTATACAATCAACCTTCCCCCTCTAAAAAAATTTAGTTGAAAAATCAACTAGGGCTATAGTTTATGCAAGGAAAGTGTGCATATAAGCAATTTATGGTTGTTCTTGAAATACATGCAATGAGAAACTGCCTTCGCATAAAGAATACAGGGCAGTCAAAATGGCTCGATATCTCCACATGTATACTGAGATCCTTCTTTAATTGTGATTTCATTTTTTTTTTATGTGAGAGTTGGGAAATCCTGCATATAAGTAAGGCAGAATAGCAGACGCAGCTTCCTTGGTTAATTTATTTGCTCCCTCGCTGCCTTCAATGCAGGGGCGTATCCAAGATTTCTTTCCGGGAGGGGCTGTGATAAATCTACTAATATTATCACACCCAATTAAATTGAATCTTCACATGTTAGAATAACATAACTATAACAACTCAAGCAAAGTCTAAGCAGGTTTGTTTCATGTGTACGTCACAGTCACACCTTAATCTCACTAAAGTAAAGGCATTAAAACTGTTGAGTCATAGAACAAAATTAGATTTTCTTGCTTTCCTACTATTGGAAAATTTATGAAGTACTGCTCGCTTTGCTGCTATAATCTACCCGAAGGGCAGTAATGCCGACTTGATCAGCTGTGAATAGCAAAGCAACCTAACCTAGACGTTCATGCCAACCTTAGCTGATTACGTAAAACTTCAATATTAGGCTGAATTTTGTATATACTTAGACAAAGCAGTAACGACATTTCTATTTCATGCAATTCATGAGTCAGGATGTGCATAAACTGTCTACTATTTGTCAAATTAAAATGTCCTTGCGTGCAACATATTAGCATGATTAAACATTTCGGGAGGATCTGTAGTTCCCTCAGCTACCCTGTAAATACGCCCCTGCTTCAATGCATATGTGTCCTTCTTTAACCCAGGGAAGAAAGGAATATGTGATTTTCATACTTTGAAATTAGGTCTAAACAGGAATGGTCTGAAGATTTTGCCAGCTTTTAACAGTATAAAGTGCTGACATGAAACAAAATTTAACGAGTTTGAGAACTAACCCTTTTGTACGGTTCGATGACTTTCATATCTATTCGACGTTCCAGACCTGCTACAACCACACTGCGCCAGCTACGAGCTTCAGCTCTCTCCTCAGCTGCACTCAGTTCTGGAATTGGTGCTGGTTCCGGAGGAGGTTCTCCTAATCCTGGAAATTGACAATTACCACCTTATGTTTCTTTTGACATTAACAATTACCAGATATTGTACTGCATTATTCAGCATAATACTGGTGATCAGAAATACAGTAAAATCCCATTTTAACATTCCTGCTTTAGTTGAATTCCATAAGGTAAGTTTCCCTGGGGCCGTTTACAGAAACAAGACACAATTTCAAGGAAATATTTATTGCAATAGACACAGCCAATGTTCAGCTATTTTTCAACATATTCGCCACCGGAACTGAAACATTTGTTATACCGTGGAACCAACTTTTGAATACCTGTGTCATAGAAACAAAACATCTTTGTGAATAAAATTCAATTTGACTTTTCTTTTTCATTCATTCATTTTTTAAATCCTGTCCGGATTAACCGGATGAACGAGGTCCAGATTAGCAGGACTCTACTATAGAAGCATTTTCCTCCATATAAACTTAGGTACAAGGCACCCTTTAAAATGACTCAGCTTCAGAGTTAGCAAACCACTATATGGCTGGTAGTGAACATATTAATACAGTACAAAGGTTTAGACAAAGAAAATGAATTTCAAGTGTGACTTACGTTCCATGATGGAGTCTTCCATCTCATCAGGGGTATCCAGATCTGGTGAGAGCAATGCATCCAAATCAGGATCATCATCAGGTGACATCATATCTGTATCAGATAATCGGCTTTCTGCTGATGATTCATCTCCATCAGCAGTTGTGTCACCTGCTGAACCACTGGTAAGGATGTCAGCGCTGACTCGAATTCTGCGACGACCTCCACGCTGTGGAGCTACTAGACTTCCTGGTCGTTCTGAGAAACACATCTCTTACTAAGTTCATCTTCCCAATACTAATATCTAATGTTTAATATACTCTTAATGTACAAGAAGAAACAATCTGGATTAAATTAAGACATGGCGTATCATTGTATTATATTACAATATATTACTATCATTTCTACCTAGTATTATTGATGTCGATTGTTTGTTACATTAAGGCACTTAAGATACAATTGCCATTATGGACATTATTAATTTTGAATTTCTTTCAATAAAAAATGAAATAATAATAGTAATAATAATAATAATAATAATAATAATAATAATAATAATAATAATAATAATAAATAAAAAATAAAAACTTTATAGGAATGGTAAAGTAGAATTTCAGATAAAATCTTATTTTGCAGGAATTTTAGCCTGTTATTTTAGAAAGCAGGATACTTAAGAGGTTTTCAAGCCCTTTCGCAGGCCACATAATATGTTTAAAAAGAACAGAACAGAATAGAATACAGCCTACAAACAATACACAACACAGAGACAAATACATTAAACCAGGAGTCTACAAACTAAAATGTAATTAGTGTCCCAAATTCAACTTTGGACAAACAGGGCAAAATTTCAAAACATGATACACAGAACACATCAGAGCCCTCAAACAAATGAAAACCACCCAATAAACACAGGGCACAAATATACAGACATCAATACAATTCTAAACATTAACCACAAAAGTCACACCCTCAACATACTCGAACAACATGAAATATAAAAACAAGTTGTACAAGACTACACAAAAATCTGAAATGAACAACTGCAATTCAAATCAAAATATTCTGTAAAACAAAACGTACACAAACATCTTCCTGACCGCAATGTAGGGAATATGGCCTAGTCAATTGCTGAAGATGGCTACCTATGGAGTTGAAATTGCTTAAACAAGGTAATTCACGTTACCAAAAACATAGTAGTGAGTGTCAGTAAGTAAGAAAGAAAGAAAGAAAGAAAGAAAAAAAAACTATGTTTATATTGAAAAACTGTATATAAATTTGTTCAGTTAAGACTTTTTATGCCAAAAACAGTGTTAAGATTAATATACTTAGGTTTAGCTCAGCCCATTTTGAAGTACCTTACAAAACTTCATTCCTGCCATTGATATTATTACAAAAAATAATAAAAGATATGTTAACAAAAAATTTACTACCCTACTTATTTTATACAGGGTGTTAATGAATAACACCGAAATATTTTACCTGTGTATAGAGGGGACATAGACAAGCAACTTTTATTAGGAGATTTTTGCTCTGAGGATTCAACTTTTCCTGTTACAGCATAAAATCTCCCAGGGCATGGCTGCCACTGACTTCTAACATTAGAAAAAATGCAAAACAAAGGAACTTCGCGGGTAACACTGTAGATAGTAGTTATGAATAAAAAGAAGACTAATGCAGTGGCGACCAGTCATGTGATTAGTCTGTAAATTTTGCAGATTATGAAAACTCTAAATTATGATATAGCTGTGGATGAATGATTAAGAATCAGGTTTTTATCTATCACTAGGAAGGCATGAAGTCAATTTAATGAACATTTTAACCCTATTTTGCGTAATTATTGATTTATGAGCACCTAATTATAATGACTTTAATGCCCTGTAGCATACACATTTTACGTCATAGAGCAAAAATCTACTAATAAAAGTGGTTTGTCTAAGTCCCCTCTATATACAGGTAAAATATTTCGGTGTTATTTATTAACACCCTGTATACAAGGAATTTAACACATTTAAAATAAAAAACAAATTTATGAACACATCTCATTAAAATCTTATCACAAAAATTATAAAAACCATGAAACCAATGACCATGGTTTTGGTACAAGAACATTCATAATTTCTGGACCACTTTTGGAACGTAAATAACTTAACTTAAGGCATAGCTCTAATTCTGGCCTGAGATTTTATAATACCTTTATTAAACAAAACCCAAAATTTCATCACTAAATAGTAAATTATTTATAAAGTACCATAAGAAAAGCATTAACCATTTATAAGATACTCAAATTTCAAACAAAATATTAAAAAATAAAATATTGTACATAACTTTAAAAAAACAGTTTTTATAACAAATATTTAAATTAGTATTTGTTAACTGAAAGCAGTAGCTTACTCAGGAATGCTTACTTCATTTTGCAATCATAAATGTAAAATTGTAAATTGTTAAATGTAAATGTAAATATTTTAAATAGAACACTATGAATGCAATCTGTGATACAACGTGCAAAAATTAATATGGGAAATGAGGATTCCAAGATACTTTTGTTCTGGAGACTTTATAAGTATTTATAATAGATCTACAATAATGTCTGGATGATTATTAATCTTACTTCAAGTAAGAATCAGCTTGAAAAATTTTATGTCATAACCGGGATTTGAACACGGATCTTCGGCTTAACGCGCCGATGCTCTACCATTGAGCTACCATGACAACATGCCAGTCTGACATCAAATTTCTCAACTGATTCAGAAGACAAGGCAAACCACGGGAGGTTTCTCTCCGTCGAGAACACACATCCAAATGGCGTCCTACCCTTGTAGGTACTTTGAAGCCTAGTTATTATTTATATACTATTAATTAAGTGGAAGGAAAGGAAATCCACTTAATTAATAGTATATAAATAATAACTAGGCTTCAAAGTACCTACAAGGGTAGGACGCCATTTGGATGTGTGTTCTCGACAGAGAGAAACCTCCCGTGGTTTGCCTTGTCTTCTGAATTAAAATTTTTCAAGCTGATTCTTACTTGTATTAATATCCCAGACATGGATTTAATGTCTATTTCCTTTCCTTCCACTTAATTAATAATCTTACTTCATTTGATAATTTAGGCGATTCTTTTGAAACCAGACAAACTTAATATTTCATATTTTTTTATTAACTTTACGGCATACCACTTACAAAACTACCACATACCTAATATTATTCAGTTTGAAAAGCCCTGGATTCGTCAATTATGATAAGTTTCTTAAATTATACACTTTTCCTGCTGTCAGTTATTTCCAATCATGTATCCATAAAAACTGAACTCTGAAATGATGAAGAGCAGGTGAAATACAACTGTAGGCATTTTAAACTGTTCAATTTTGTGTGATGGTTGACTGAAATCCTTGAGGGAATGCATGATGTTTACAATGGAAAATTTCAAATCAGATTATTTCCTACAGCCACTACCATTAACAGCCTGCAGCCAGATTTTGGTATCTGTAAATTTCCCATCACATGTAACCAGTCTCATAGTTCCAAAAGTTCATTTACTCGTTGCTGTTGTGTTTTAACTATACTCATTCATTAATACAAAGCTCCATTTTTGTAACATATCTCATTTCATAATACTAGCAGGAGCCCATGGCTTCACCCTTGATTATTTATTCAACAGCTAGACATTTTATTTAAATAATTTACTTAACAGAAAAATAATTAAAACATATTTATCAACGCTGACATTCTTTTTGCATACATTGCAGGAATTAAATAATATTATGTTTAATTATATTGTTTTATACATTAATTAGAAACAACTAAAACAACTGAAACTTGGCGCTGAAGCTTGGACCATAAGTTAACCTGTTTAAAGTTTAATATTACTGGTAAAAATGAAGCATTTTTATATTGGTATTTTAAAAATAAATCTTCTGCCTTTCAAACAACTGATAATTAAAACGCTAAAAACCAGGCTTGGGGTGCATTTCACGAATAAAGTGCCCTCAACTTCATTGCGTATGCTTTATGTTTTGTTTATTTATTATTTGGTCATTCAATTAATGACTTTGGGCATATATTCATGAATTTGTAAGAGAACAAAATTGTATGGTGATACACCGAAAAAGTTGTTCTTTTTTAATCAGACAGGTGATAAATAATCCTCAAGAAGATTTTATCGTCAGATCACAACAATGCCATCTTCAAACCAATTTTAATTGAATACTCTCGAGATTCTAGTCAGGTCGGAAAAGTTTATTTTGACATTTCTTTTATTCCTACTGTGGTTCTCTTTTCAAGGAATGAAATTTCGCAAATGACAGCTGGATTTATATAGGAAAACTAGATAGCAAAGAGATATTTTTAATGTACGAGTTCGTAGTTCTTGTGCTTAAATGTAATCAATAAAATGTTTAATTTTTTTTTTTCTAATTTCAAAACTCTTCCTCTAAAGTAATATAAGTTACCTGTTTTTCTTCTGCAAATGATGGGTGACTCACTTTAAAATCAGTAAAGTTTTTTTAAACATTTTTTGCAGAAATTAAACAACTGTATTCAATGGTATCATGTTAACTGTTCTAGTGGAATCATAAAATTGAATCAAAAGTTATCATATGGAGTGAAAGCCCTAGATTTAGGAAGCACGCACAAGATGTTTCATATACGCTGTGGGTGCAACAACTACACACATCCAACCTGGCTAAGTTTTGTTTAGCTTTAACGTTAGGTAGAAACAACACATTATGTGGTTACATCAGTGTTCTCATGGAATGGTGAACAAAGTTAAAACCTTTTTGTTTGAGAAACAAAACTGCTGGACTTTCTACTGGAAATCTGACTTGAGATTACACTTTATCCTTATCATCTATATGATACAACATACAATCATGATGTAATAGATTGATATTAATTACCAAGCATATGCTGCTTTAAACGTAGGTGTGGATTAGTTAAATAGGATTAGTGAAATTATACTAGAGCCAATATTGAGAGTAATATACAAGGCATGTTTTTAAAGTAATTATCGATAATTAAAAAGAAAATAACAGAACATTATTTTTCAAATACTTTATCATCATTCATTACCTTACACCTTACACTACTTCTCCACATAGTCACTGCCATTATTCAGGCATTTGTCATAACGGGAAAACAGTTTTTTAATGCCTCTGCCAAAGAATGATGTTACCTATGTTGAAAGCAAAGTCTGCACTTCTTGTTTCACAACATTGTTGTAAGTTTTCCACCAAGGAATTTCTTCAGATAAAAAACACTTGGTGCCAAATCCAGACTAAAGGGAGAGTGGTCGAATTGTTCCCAATGATGTAATCAGATCTTGAGTCTGTGTGGCTGTGTGAGGCTGGATATTGTCATGAACCAAAAGGATTCCACACGAAAGCATTCCACGCCTATCGTTCTGTAAGAACTTCCCTGATGGAAAACATTTCAACAACAATGATGTGAAACAAGAAGTGCAAACTTGGCTTTCATCACAGATGACACAGGTTATTTAATAAAATTTATGTTATAATATTATCAGTGTGATAATTTACTATATATATATTATGTTTTATTACAAATTCATCTGATTGTTTCGTTGAGTTTCTTTAATTGTAATTTGTTTTCATTCTTTAGTCTGTTTAGTATAACCGGGGAGATAAAGCAAGAATCATGGCCTGTAGTTGCACCATAGCAATATGAGTCTGTGGAGTGGTGGGTGCCCAGTCATCTATTCAAGTTTAGAGAGAATTATAGTACATGAGAAATATCCGTTTTGGTGCAAGAGTCATTTTCATAACGCTTTGTCTAGTCAGAATTTCTATATGCTTGCAATTAATACTGTTTTACGTAACGTTGAGACAACTGGATGCAGATATCCAGAATAGAGTGTCACTATATACGGAACGTTAAACAAGAGAAACTTACAGTAGAAAAGTCTTGTGGGTGTATTGAATGTAACTTAACCGTCAATTATCAAACTGATAGCTTATAGCTGTATACTTAAAGGAGTCACTTTTCGAAAGCTTAAAATGACAAATTACTGACACCCTTAATTTAAGCCTTTGCAGGTAGCCTTGAAGCACATGGCTCAGTTTTAACAAGATTATTCCTCTTCAATGCATTTGATTATAAAAATTGTTTTTATGAACCTAGACTTAGATATTCATGTGTAAAACACTAGCAGGTGCCCGTGGCTTCGCCCACGATAATTAATTGAAAAATTCAAAATTAAGAGTATAATAATTATTAAAGCATTATATTTATTAACACTTGCATGCGAATCATTCATAAACTAAACCATTAATAATTAATGAAACAGCTAAAATTCCGGCTTCAGAGTACATTTCTCGATTAGAAAGCGCTGCCTGGGAAGACAATCTCAGATTTGATTATGCAGTTCCAAACCTAACTATGAACGCTGATAATACCACTGCCTTCTAGACTGTATTACTCGTGTGTAATTCTCGAGATTGCGGTGGATAATACATATCGTTTCTAAATTGTTTGTTGACAGATGAATATGATGTGAATTTTATTTCATAAATTCAGTGTAATTTTCAGAAATTATATAATTTTTCAAAGGAAGGAATGGTTTGTTTGGATTTTTGTATCCATGGTTTAACTATCAATAATATTATAGCTGGTGCCCGTGGCTTCACCCGCCATTATTAATCGAATCCAGGATTTTTAAGAAATTTACACTGGCAGTTTATTAAAAATGTTTGTGGTTCAGAGCCATAAAAATTGTAAGTAAAAATAAAATTATAATATTTGTTCATTGTGTTCATTTCACTTAGGCCTTATAAGGTATAATAAAGAAACGGTTTTCCTAATTTTGTAGTCTTCGTGAAAGTTTAGACTGCGAGAGACGAACATCGCAGAGTATACCCGATGTCTCACGAAGTGGGCGAGTGAGTGAGCACGCTATTTAGGGCCGTTGAATTGTATAAGAGTAGATGTTAAGGATGGTCGTGTGATAACTGGATCTTTCTCTGGCTATTAGAAACGCATGCTTAATAATGATCAAAAAAGGTAAAATCAATCATATCCATCCCATACAAAAATTCAATAAAAACCATGCATTTCTAATCCTTCTGATGAATCATTATTGTGATTTCGCTATTTTTCATTTATTTAATACTTGAATACTTACTGGCCCCTGTACTGGATTCCTATCAGAGGCCTCTATATGCACTATACAATTTGCAACTTATTAATTTATAATTTATTATTATTAATTATTTATAATTTATCATTTTGCTAGTAGAATATGAGTTTACAGAACATAGCCAATTGAAGATGGCATCATTAAGAAATAAATAAAAGTTACTGTAATATAGGCTAGAGCTAGATAAGGAAATGCTCTCTGCATTTTAGCTAAAAGTACTTACCTCTACTTAAAAGGAATGATGTTTACCACACAAAGTATCTCTTTGTCAGATTCCTTCAGCCAGCTGCCACTTGTTGCTTAATATTATCAAATGGTGTGCTATAACCTGGCTTTACCTACATTGTATGCCTCTATGAATTCCGTTACTGAAATTGTGTATATGTAACGTATAGTATTGTAGGCCTATACCCCAATGGTGGTCCCATGTTCAACCAACATGCATTCTAAGCAACATTCCAACTCATATACACCATAATAGATGCATTAGCAAGCTGAGTAATTTCATTTCTTTGGTAGGATATATCCTATAACCATACGAAAAATGTTAATACTGTATCTAAAAGCCAACTTAATGCATATTAGTCACACAATAAATATTAAACGAAGAACAATTCATGGAATTGTGAAAAAAAAAAAGGGGCTACTTTGCACAACTCAATGGAACGTCCCCATTTACACCACTTAAGAATTTAAAAAATAAAACTCGGGAAAATGGTAGTATACGCCACAACCGAGTCCCACTCCAACTCTCTAACGGGACCCGCCTGGAAAGTAGGGGTTTTGGGCTGGGAGAAACTTAAAACAGTGTAGACATCTAGCGGCGGTGATATATTAAATATGGTGCAAGGGTCATTTTTATTGTGAAATATTATGCTTTTTTATAATCGTTTATAATAGTGAAATATTATGTTGGTGTTGGTGCAAGGGTAATTTTTCTTTTAAATGTGAAATATTAAGCTGCATTATCGACGTTGAGCAGCGGCTGGCGGAGCGGCCAGGCGGGGAAAGCGGCTGCGCCGATGGAAGGGGGAGCAGGTTATGGCACATATTACCATCTTGCCTAAAACTCTAATGTGCAATAATATGATAAAGGATAACTGTACCAAATATTTACAAAGGTACCAATCTCCATATAAAAGTATATACACACTATAGGTTATGTATTATGTTATTAAGTATAAGTGAATCTAAATTATTAAGGCTATGTTTCACACTTGAACTTCACTATTAAATATTTACCTAGGACTACGTAGTTTCAGTCACCCTTGTGACTATCTTCAGCTACATCTGAATTTTTGTTGGTAGCACTGTTTCCTTTTACTACCAATCCTGACTGCTGGATGCCATCTCTTGGTGGTTGGATGTACCTTCTGATTAAGTTTTCTTCTGCTGGTATCTCAAAATTTAGTAATTTGTGTTTATTTTTTTGAATAAAAATATTTTCCCAGACTGTTAATTCTTGGGGTGTTTCTATTGGCTTTAGAAGCTTTACAGTTTGTTCTATTTCATGATTATCTTCCCAAAAATGAGCAGCTATTGCCAATTTATCTGTCTGTGCGTATTTAATGTTTCTGAAATGTTCTTTGTATCTGGTTTCAATATCTCTTTTTGTTTGTCCAATATAAACCTTATCACAATCTTTACACTTTATTTCATAAATCCCTGATTTTTTGTTGTTTGGTTCTCTGTCCTTGTGGTTATGTTTTAGTAGGTTTTTTACATTTGATTTGTTCTGGGGGGCCAAGGTAATGTTAAAATTGGAGAATACTTTCTGGAATCTTTTTTGTGCCCATGGATGGAAAGTGAATTTTCTGTATTTGATTTTACTGTTTTCATTCGCATTTTTTAATGTGGTCTGTTGTTGTACATCTTTTTTCCTTTCAACATTTGTTATCTTTTTGTCAATGAGGCATTTCCTAAAACCATTCTTATTAGCAGTTTTTACTATTTGGTTGTATTCCTTAGTGTATTCTTCTTGGCTTAGAGGAACATTCACCAAGAAGAATACAAATCAAATGTAAAAAACCTACTAAAACATAACCACAAGGACAGAGAACCAAACAACAAAAAATCAGGGATTTATGAAATAAAGTGTAAAGATTGTGATAAGGTTTATATTGGACAAACAAAAAGAGATATTGAAACCAGATACAAAGAACATTTCAGAAACATTAAATACGCACAGACAGATAAATTGGCAATAGCTGCTCATTTTTGGGAAGATAATCATGAAATAGAACAAACTGTAAAGCTTCTAAAGCCAATAGAAACACCCCAAGAATTAACAGTCTGGGAAAATATTTTTATTCAAAAAAATAAACACAAATTACTAAATTTTGAGATACCAGCAGAAGAAAACTTAATCAGAAGGTACATCCAACCACCAAGAGATGGCATCCAGCAGTCAGGATTGGTAGTAAAAGGAAACAGTGCTACCAACAAAAATTCAGATGTAGCTGAAGATAGTCACAAGGGTGACTGAAACTACGTAGTCCTAGGTAAATAGTTAATAGTGAAGTTCAAGTGTGAAACATAGCCTTAATAATTTATATGATGACTTCACTGTGTTCTTCCCAATATTAGTTTCTATAAGTGAATCTGTTATGTCAAGTGGTCTTATGAAAGATTAAAATTAAATTAGATGTGATCGGAAGCTTCCACAGTCAGAGTTGGCAATGAAATGTTCTTAGCTTCTATAGAATCATAATTAAGAATTCTGCCAACGTTTTGACCATCTCACCATGGTATTTATGAAGGCTACTCATTTATAAACAGGATAGCTTAGATAAAGACCATGGCAAGTGGGTCGAAATGTTGGCAGAATTCTTAAATATGATGCAGCATATACCTGCAATCCAAGAACATTTAAAAATAAAATTAATAAATAATAGAATATCACAATCTTTAGACCATACTAATGATTTTGTTAATGCTATGTGGCTTAATATAAGTCATGCCATGCTATATTTCAAAATGCCATATCTAGCAAGCAATTGGTATCATGCTTTCTTCCCAGCCAACTACCCAGATATAAAGCACTAAAATATGCTTAATAAGATGGGAGTTAATGAAAACTTGTCTTACGGAGAAGGAAATATATGTCACAGTTTTCGGAAGTCTAAGAATAAAGGAATTTATGATACAGGCATCTTCAATTCTTTGAATTGAAACTTGAGATGGAGGTTTAACATACGTAACTTCACTTAATTCAAGCACTAACCTAAGCACTAAGTGAAGTTACGTATGTTAAACCTCCATCTCAAGTTTCAATTTGATTATAACTTCACTATATAAACTTCCTACAAATTCTAGGATCTTCAATTCTAATACAATATAAAATAAAGTTTTACATAAAGACAATCCTACAGATTGATCAAATTTTAGCATCAAATTTTACACCTAGGACAACAAACTACATAATTTCTAATAGATAATCTTCCCAAAACTAGTACGAAAAAAGCATTTTTAAGCAAAGTGTTACAAATCCTGACTCATTATATTATAGATAATACCTATTATGTGAATGTCCAAGAGTTTTACCTCATTGAAAAAATTTAAACTCTCATTACAACTTATACCAAACTAAGGCCCGTTATTACCACCTCCAGTAAAATATTTACGGCTACTTTTACGGTTACTTTACTGACAGTTCGATTTTACAATATCTGGTTAGGTGTTAACTGTTGGTAAAAAGCTCTTAACTGGCAGTAATCTTTACTGTAGGAAAATGTACAAGTCAATTCCTAACCGGAGGATTTTTTGAGGTTATACTTCTCGCGAACTGAATTAAAATGGAGAGATGAAGTTATTTAGCTGCTTTCGTAATGTCACTGGTGATGAAGAACAATGCCAATATATGTAAAAATAAATAAAAAAATATTGAAAACTAGATCTAATTATTATGAAAGTTTGGACAAACAATTACTTTACTATTTGCTTCCTCTACCCGTACATCAGATCATATTTGGGTTTTTCATCCTTCGGGGATGGGGTTTCGAAACGTGGTACCTTTCTTTTCATTTTTATAACCACTTTACTTGAGGAGGATTTTATTCTTATTTAACAGGAATTGTATAATAAGCGTAATATACAAACTAAATAGGCCTATATATAATGTATTTTAATATGTTGTGCTAAGAGCTAATAATTTAATTTGAAAACATCTCGTAATATATCCTGTAGTTATTAGCTACACATTTCATACACAAACTTATTAGGTTTTAGGTCTTGTCTCGCAAATTATGCGACCTTTTTAGGCTAAGACAACTGATTGCACACTACTGCCCGTACTTTGTACTGAAAACTATAATTAAATTCAGAGGAAGCTATATATTTCTCAATAGGTTTTTCTGATACGTCTTTTTGAGCTTTGCTCTTGTGGGCACACCTTACTGTGTGTTTATTTAGTTTGAATTATATGACGCTTTTCGTCGATATCATTCAGAAACAATTATTCTTCACTTGAAAAGAAACGGCTGTGTCTCTTTATTTTTTTTATAACTGCCATAACCTCATTATCCATTGCAAAATCACACGAAACAATGAAAACAGTTGAAAAACTGCTGCAAACAACTGAGAAACGCTCGTACCAACTGCTGTGGCTTTTGTCTGATTGCGTTAACCGGGAGTAAACTTTAACTAGGAGATGATAAGAACAAAGAATCGTTTATTGGAACTTTACTCCGACCGTATAATAAACTACCAGTTATCATTTACTCCTACTTAACTGGACATCGTAAGAACGGGCCTAAATGTGAATGCATTGCAGTTCTTTGTATGGTTACAGACAAAAGAAATTCTCCTTGGCTCCCAAGAGAGTGTGTGAGCAAGTAGCGAATCTGTTATGTATGTTCTCACATCATCAGTTAGTTTTTCTCTGCTTTGAGCTGCCATCTAGAGCCAAATTTTCAGATGATTTATTTTACCCTGCATTATAATGCTTTATATGCTGCTGCATTGTGACGTCATGCCGGCTTCCACAGGGTAGATCAGCCTTTACATCAAGATATATGCATTGTGCTCTTGTTTTGGGGGAAATAGACAAATTATTTGCAACTGTTTGTCCATTTATGATTATAAAAAGAATATGACTGCACACTGAATAATAATATGTTAGCAGTGAAAACGATAAAGAATATTGCATCATCCACCTCCCTCTTTTGACATCACTGGCAGATTGCAGATTTGTAGGGGTATGTGGTCCTGTGGTCATGCATACTCCCATGGCTGTTACCATGGTCTCTGTGACCGGAGCCACTGCTTCTTTAACATTAAATCTACAGTTGTCCTCATGAGGCTGAATGCACCCTGTTCTAGACCTCTCCACCTCTTTAGAGGGGGTGCTCAGGCCTGCAGATACATAACCAGCAACACGAACCTCTAGATTACAGGGTCAGTCCGGTGTTAGCTAGAAAGTACACAAAATCACTTCCGAAGTCATTTATGATTTTATAAATTATTTTATGTTTTCCTGTATTTTGGTACAAAATCAACTAGCCCTTTTTGGCAAGTACTGGCCTATCGGATTACATTAAATGAATTAGACAAATATAGGAACTGGAATTAAGGACTTATAAAATAGAAATGTAGGGCAAACTTCCAAGCAAGTGGTGTGAAATGAGTTAATGAAGCACATGCAATCCTTTACGATCAGTATATTCTAGATCATAAGAAAATTATGTTACAATATAATAGAATGCCAGCAGATTAAAAATAATTGTTACACAGTTAAAATAAAGCATTTGTAGAAGTTACAGGATGAGGCAGAAAAAGAGTTCATTCAGAAAGAGAGGTCATTCCATTATTTACAGTTATATCCTGTCCCGATGCTCTGAAACCTGCACAACTGTGCACAAACACAAGTCAATAAAAGAAGTGGTTTTAATTCAAGCTTTAGCCTTTCCAAGATGCCAATTTCCCACACATCACCACCACAAGCGACGTATCAAAGACAAACCTTTACGGATTTCCACGGAACCATCTGGATTTATATTTGGTGCCCCTCTGCTTGGAGTGCAATGCTGCAGTGCAACTGGGTCCAAAACCAAAGTTGGCCCCCTATCAGAATTACCATTTTTCAATTTCCGTCGTGGCTTTGGACACGGTGGACTCCTGAAAGAGTGTGATGTTGAACTAGGTGCACTGTAAGTCTTGGCAAGATTGGTACGCACTCTAGGAACAGGTCG
The DNA here is from genome assembly GCA_964059195.1 of Ectobius pallidus. Taxonomy (NCBI): domain Eukaryota; kingdom Metazoa; phylum Arthropoda; class Insecta; order Blattodea; family Ectobiidae; genus Ectobius; species Ectobius pallidus. Next base: position 27,682,417 of record CAXKWD010000004.1, on the reverse strand, counting down.
TGCATCAGAATCCCTGTGAACCTCGGCGGCAGTGGTGAATTTGTTCTTCGGATTTGGAGTTTTGAACTCAAACTCTGCATCAGTCAGTCTTTTTTTGTGTGAATCCTCTTCAGCTTCAAGATCAGAAATCCTAGAAGAACTATTACTGAAAACTGTAGGCGAGTCATCACTAACTGGACTTTCAAAATTTTGCAGGCTCTGTGGGACAGCTATCTTTCGGAGCCCAAGTTTGCTAGCACTAGATTCATCTTTAATAAGAGGGCTCTCTACAAATAGTCCTTCCACTACCCGCCCACCAAATTCCTTTTTAGCTAAACGTTTTGAATTGCGTCGCTCAAAAATAAAATTGGAATCTTCTTCAAACTCATCTTCGTTTATGTCATTCACCAACCTCAAGTCCATAGTGGACTGGCTTCTTGATTTTGCATTTGAGCTCCCATTTTGTTGCAAACTCCAAGTCTTTAAATTATGTGAAGACGCTGCTTTTATGAGATTTGTTGGTGTTTCTGGCATATCAGGGAGAACTTTTATGGCAGCTCTATTACCATATAAATTAGGTAACATTATATCTTCTGGATTAGGGGTAAGAATTTTCTTTATTGTACTTTTTGCTTTGCTGCTCTGTTCTTCATTCTCATTCTCATCCATTATTTCTTGTTTGTCGTTTGCATGGTTTTCTAAATTTGATGGATTTTCATTAGCGTCATGTTGTTCCATATTTGTACTGTCTAAATCTTCATTTGGTTTACGTAAAAGAAAAAGAAAATGAAACATAAAATAAGACACTTCTACAATAAAGTAGGGTGATAGAATTAAAACATTTTTCATCAAAGGTAGGAAAGTAACTTAACTGTTGTCTCAATTTTCCTTTACAACTTTTGAAATGAATGTTTAAAATGGCCTCCCAATAGGATAATACACAATCATGCTTATAAAATAATGCAAGATACACAGGCCACTAAATGAAACTACCTCTTCTAACCACATGCTTTCTTAGAGACATATGATTCTATGGATCACATTATTTCTTCAGCTAATAGAATTATGTTTTTTAAAAGAAAAGTAAAAAATAAATAAATAAAAAAAAGCTCAGAGTTAAATTCCACTGAGTAACAGAAACTTGAAACATGTTATAAATTTTTAATAACTTACTGCTTACAGTCGTTCCAATTATTTAAGGAGAACGGCTTTGCTCAGAAAACTAAACTGAGTAATATTCTTTCTAAACAATTTTGAAGTATTTTTAAATGAATTAAATTAATTTAGTTTATGCAACATACAACAGTGAATTATTTTTTCTTTATTATTTTATTATTCCACATAGTTTTGAAGAAGGCAGATGCCTGATTATTCTCTTTTACCGATGTTTATAATTATTGTTATTATCATTATAGAATACTGTCGTAGTTATCTATTTTTATTGTTTACTAACAATTATTTATTTCCCTTCTGTGATTTTAATTGGTATAACTTGACAAAGATCTAACCAGACCTGATCCTAACTAATATCAAAATCAAATATTCAATTATTTAGAAAGACAAAGTTAGTTAATAAATTCAATGCATGATTTACAAAATGCAGTGCAAACTAAAGAAACCACCAGACTTAATCGGGCATAGGGTGTCCGATAACTGTGACAGTGTTTAGCTATCTCTGCTACTTCCTTCTCTTGTAAAAGATTTAAGGAGGAAAATACCCAAATAAAAAGATCACATTATTATTAAAGGAGAATTTCAGTAATTAACTCTTATCTATACTTATCTGGGAATGACTTATAAAAGTTATATGGACAGAACTACAAAGTTATAAGTCCCATTATCACTGATGTATGAGAAAACCCAACTTTCTGAGCTGATCAACAACTGGACTTTTTATGACTAGCTCCAACTCTTGCACAGATATCATTAAGATCTTCTCGAGTCAGAGCTCTCTTGGATCAAGATTTCTTCTTATTTAAAACAGTTAAAAACAGCTTATGAAAAATGCATTCCTAAATCTCAAGAACGTCATCCTGAAAGTCATGTGACTTCAAAAACATGTGTTATAAGCAGGGCCCGGATTCTAATGGCATGTCATCTTTTTATTGATGCTGCATAGACATTTTATTTTATTTCACTTTTATTTTATTCTGATTTCACAAAATGATGTGGGTATTATATATACGTTTACATGTTTATTAAGTACTGAGTAGGGCATGGAGCTAAATGGAACTGAACAGCTCATATTGTTCATATAGATCACAATTTGTATATATGTGTAAACAGTAATTTAAATGTGTATTGCAGGGTATTTAAATTGTATATTGTATGACGAAGCCAGAAATTGTAATATTTCATATGGTGAATAAATAAACAAACAAACAAACAAACAAACAAACAAACATTGCCAACTTGTAGATAAATCCTAAACATGGCCACTAGATTATAGAAATAAATTTTTATTAGGTCATTTTTTGTAATTTTATGGAATTTTATACTTTTAGGGCATTTATTTCAATTTTAGGTCATTATTTTGTCATTTTTGTGTCATTTGCTTCCTCATTTAGTCATTTTCATGTATTTACATTGAGTGTATTCACTTTTTTTCGTCGCTAGCAGTGCTGTCTTTGAAGTGTTGTTTGTTTAATGCAAGAAGGAAAAAATCCATTTTAAAGTGTTGTCATGTCTCAGTCGGAAATGAGAATCAAAGAAACGCAAAAATTTTGTATTATATTACTATTGTTATTAGATTGATTTGGCACAAAACTCTGCCACCTGCTTGGATTTGAGAGTGAAAACTACTGTTTACCCTCAATTGAACAAAAATATAATCCAGCAGACCACAAAAGGAAATGCCGAATTTTGACTCGCCAGTGCCTCAGTGCCAGTATAAATTTCCGTGAGAAAAGAACAACACAACATTACAGTTATTTACAGTTTTTACAATTGTGTACAAACTAGTCTATAACTTTGTGTGTACAATAATAATTTTTTATAAATAAAATATCAGTTTTTAGGCCATTTTTTATAATTTAAGTCATTTACTTTAAAATTTAGGGTCATTTTATAGGTCATTTTTCAAACAATTTTAGGTCATCAGAATCAGGGCCCTGGTTATAAGACTGTATAAAGAAAGTGATGATATTTTAATTTATTTTAAGAGAGAAGGGTAAAATTCTTGTCTTCATTTGGATATTCTCTTAATTGAATCTTCAGCAAGAGATGGAAGTAGAGGCGAGAGTTAAAAATTATCAAGAGGATATGCCATCCAATGCACATTGACAGCCACTCACTATGCATGGTATAAGTCTAGTGGCTTAATTTTTTATTTGCACTGTACAAATATTTCCTGCAACCTAACCATATTACTAATTCAGAAGAAAATAAATTCTCTTTCCTCATATCTAATGCTATTTGTAATAAGCTGGACACTTCTGGGTGCTTGAGTAAAGTAAGTGATCAGCTGCAATTCTATGAGGTGCAAAGATCAGCTAAAGCAATGAAGCAGGTGATGTGTTACACTATACTCCATTAAAGCAATACAATGAAATATCGGTATAATGAACTCGTGGAGAGCATAAGCCACAAATCAACATAAGCTACTGTAACTATGATGTGCAAGTCCCATTACAACTTCAATAATAAAATTGTTCTTTACAACCAATCACATATGTTGCAATATTACAAGAGAAAACTGTACATGCCGAAAGCTATCATCAACCTAGCCACTGACAGCACATAGACAGCAAATTCACTACAGATAGTCACATAAAATTAGCAGCTCCAATTATTCCTAATAGAGTGAACTCCTAATTATTCATGATGGACTCTCTGGATTCTAACCAGGTGAAAATGTTTGTGTCGTCCAAGCTTTCGGCTGCTACAAGCTCTGCAGCAATCTTCTGGGAGAGAAGTAAGCTAGGGAAGATGGATGGAGCTCTTTCATCTTGTATTTATCTTGTGTTTGAGACCTTGTCATGGCTGAAGCTTTGGAAATTAAACTCAATGAAAACAACTTCAATAGAGACAATGGACTGGATCTTAGTCAGGCCTGGAATCCAGCCATAAGACAGCTACAAAATCAGAATATTATAGGAGAAAAATTCCTCCGACACTGGGACTTGATCCCAGGACCTTAGGCTATTCGTGCCAATGCTCTACCAACTGAGCTAAGCCGGAGTTCAACTCTCAGCGTCAGATGGAACCTCTCTCCTATGACCGATTGCCCTAATGGTCTACCTCACAGACAGACAAATTACTGGTAGTATTACTGTATCATATGCAGTACTGTGAGGCACACTAAGTAGTGATTTTTGTGACCGGGCTCCAAATGTTATTGTACAGTTAACATTCAATGTTGAATGTTAACTGTACAATAACAGTACATTCAATGTTGAATGTTAACTGTACAATAACAGTGGGAGCCCGGTCACAAAAATCACTACGTAGTGATACAGTACTGCATATGACATAACTTGTCTGTCTGTGAGGTAGACCATTAGGGCAATCAGTCATAGGAGAGAGGTTCCATCTGGCGCTGTGAGCTGAACTCCGGCTTAGCTGAGTTGGTAGAGCATTGGCGCGAATAGGCAAAGGTCCTGGGTTTAAGTCCCAGTGTCAGACGAATTTTTCTCCTGTAATATTCTCATGTATTGTCCAACAGAGACAATAATCTGTGGTTCATGAATACTTATATATCTATACAAAATCAGGCCAAATCAGGACCAATGAATTGCTCCAACCAATAGGATGCAGGTGCTTCACCACAAGTTTTCCTGCAGTCTGATTGGCTGCCCTTCATCAACCCAAACACTAGACAAAAGAGCTCCACCAACCTTCCCTAGCTCACTTCTCTCCCAGAAAATGGCTGCAGAGCTTGTAGCAGCCGAAAGTTCGGACAACACAAACATTTTCACCCGGTTGACCATCATAAGTAACCTACACCGGGAAAGCCTCAAGTCTCTTATCCTAATTATTCATTTCCGGATTACACGGTTTGGATTATTTGTGCAATGTGTTTCTTTTCCTCCATTTTTTTAGGTTCACTTGTAAACTAGGCCTGAATATTGACTCTTACGAGACCCTCTTCCAGCACACATGAAGACATTGTGCACATGGTGACAAACATTCCTGTAAATCCTGTGAAGGGGAGGATAGCAGCAGAAAACAGTTATGAAGTGGTAGGCAGGAACAAAAGGAACTTTATTCCTCGCATATAGAGTCCGCGTTTGTCTCGCCATTTTAGAGAAAACCTTGTTGACTGGTAACGAGGCCTGACCGGTACCGGGGCAATCTCCCCCAATACTTTTTAAAGCTGAACAGTTGTGAGATGATAATAGCTGTTCCAAGGGATTTTTTTCAAGTAAGGATTTTATTATCCATTAAATAGCTATTGTAGATAAAATAGTATGCCAGAGACTGTCGAACTCTTGGTAAATTTCAGAGAGAAGTCAACATATTAAAACATATTAATTCTAAACCATATAATTTAGTTTTGTTCTTCATCGTAGTAACTAGAAATCTTAACTGGAGCTCTTTTTGATACTTGTAACCCGTAGCTTAACTCCTTGTAACTATACGTTTTTCTCTTTAGTATTCGTTAGTATAATTTTAAATATCTTAGGCTATAATCCTAATTATTTTCTTTAGTGTTTTTATTTTTTGTAATTTAATGTTTTATAGCACTCTAAACATTGTTATAATTTATAAACTAATCTTAAATTTACATTAGGCATATAACAAACTTGTAGAGTGTTTAGGCTTACATGTTTTTAATAGTAATGTTAGTGCTTTGTATTTAAGTATTAAGTATTAGCTAATTATCTGTAATATTATGTATTTGTGTTACGTAATTGTAATGTAGTTTTTTGACTGGTAGAGCGGAAGAGAACTGCCAGAATAAATAAATACACATGTATAAGTACATTGGAGAATCTTGGAAATTTAAAACTCTTCCTCGATTATCTGATGATGCAACTAACTACATTAGTTACACAATATACAACTATGTGTGTCCATCTGTTGTGAAGACCTATCTGTGGCTTAGTTTACGGGTAGCATTCAGCATGAACTTATGTACAATTAGCAAGAAATATACCCACAAATCTTAAAGAGCACAGAAAATGACTGTGTTATTAGTTACATAACAAAATATAGCATAATTCATGATAGCATATTCTATGTAAATTTTATTATAAACAGAGTGTCCACACATATTTCAAAATAAATTCCCCTGACTTTCCATCACCAGAAACTTACATTTTCCTGTCCATAAGAATCAATATTTTCAAGGTTCTTTGTAAACGAAAGAAAACAAACAAAAAAATCATTGCAAAAGTAAACAACTTTTAGCTCAAGTACTGAAAAGAAAATTGCTCGAGCAAAAACCATATGCTCCTCAAATTTTGCTCAATGGGGCTAGTTATTTTTCCTGACTATTCCATATATATATATATATATATATATATATATATATTTGTTTTTTATAAATTCCCCTGACTTTTCCTTTACTTTACAAAATTCCCTGACCAATTTCAATTTCCTTGACTTTCCAGAATGCGGACACCCTGATAAATACCATTTTTAAGTGAACTATCAATAATTATAGACAATTGTTGCAGCACAAAATGTTTGCAGTAGTGTTATTTGCAAAAGTGAATTTTAAAAATATATAAGATAAGCATAAATTGGCAGGGATCAGAAAACAATAATGTATTAATGTGGATATTTCATTCTTTCAGTGTTCAATATAGTGATTTCACTGTAGTAGTAGAAGTCACAAGCAGTAACATAAAAGTTGCTTATATTGACATCCCATGATTTTTCAATGTGCTACAAAATCTGACAGCCTATTTACTAGATAGGAATGAAAAAATTGGAAATACCAATAACTCACCTTTCTTAAGCCTTACATCCTGGCAATCTGGGGACAGGACAGCCTGGTAGATGGATGTGTCTTCTTCATCCTCCTCCTCGCTTCGACCTTTAAACAGTATCAGATGATTAGTTTCATCATCATCATCAGTAAACTCTCATAAATTCAACAAGTTTAAGATCAGGACCAAATTAGTAAAAGTATGAGTTAAGGTTAGTTTACACGATGACACTAGGTTTCGTAACCACTTTCATGAAAGCAATTTCGTGAAACTAATTACACACATTTTCTTTCCAACGCAACCGCACATTTCATGTTATTTCTGAAGTTCAAGTTGTTAAAAGCCCATATAAACGTTTGAAACACGTATGAATCAGGGGCTGCAGCCCCCCCCCCCCGAAACGTTAAGGGTATATATACGTGAACACCCACAAAAAGATATAAAAAAAATGCAGGTTCTAAAATATTAAAATTTTACAAGAAAATGAACTCAGAAGTGGACAAAAATTACAGGATCCTATAACAAGGCTTACTAGAACATAACTAGCAGATAAAAGAATAAAAAATTGACCAAGTTTATTTTAAATTACACGTTTTATAGGAGCATGAAAAAAATTAATTCAGATGCACTTATCACTTCCTTATAGGCATAACATTTTTCTGGTTTCTCTGACGCCTTTTTTTTAATGCATATAATGAACATATTTTTCTACAAAGTAGACTACTTTTATACAGCTAAAGTTATTATTTTTAATGCAATTAATTTTTATATATCGCATATAAAATATCTTGAAATTTGATCAATATTTCATTACACATTTTTTTTAATTTTATACCTATGGGCATCATTGTAGTCTACTTTATGCATATATGCATGTAAAATTAGTGTAAAAAATTTCAGCCTTCTATCTCTAATGGTTGTGGAGCTACCTAACAATATGTGTGTAAAATAAGAGTTACCGGGAAATTCAATTTTAAGTTAATAGTGAATTTCTCATTTGACCTTTCTAAGGGCGTGGCTCAGAGCATGTAAACATATTTAAATGTCCATTTAAATGCCACAAATAATTTCTAAACCTATATAAACTATATATCAATGGATGCACAAAATTCAGCACAATTTTTTAGTGCTATAAACAAAAAAATATAAATTTCAAAATAATTCACGTACATATACCCTTAAGTCATGCTAGTATGTTGCACATAAGGACACTTTGATTTCTCAGAAAGTAGACAGTTCAATTGCACATTTTGACTTACAAAAGATTAAATGCGTTATTCTAACGTGTTCAGTATAATTGTGTGTGATAATTAGGGCTCAGAGGTTGATGATATGTCATCTCTTTTCTGAGACATCACAGACAATGCAGGATGTAGTATAAGTTCGTCTTCCGTCAAAACGAACAATAATACCTTACTCATATTTTGCATTTTATTTTCTACCAGTCATTTTTAGGAAATTTTCATTCGTTCGTTACATTTTTTCCTATTTTGTCTTCAGAATGAACTTTTCCACCATTGTACACAAAGCAATCTCGTAATTCATTAATATAGTAAATATAATATTAAAGTAGTCAAATAACATACTTAAAATATTGTCCTTTGTTTATTATTATATTAATATGCTACTGTATATTCCCTTTTTTAGATATATATTTAGAAATAGTCATCATTTAAATTTTTCATGTCATATTTTCATAAATTTAAGGTAATTTATAGGTCATTTTTAGGCGTTTTTAGATCATCAACTTCTGAACCCTAGTGACAGTAAAGTTACGATTATCACAGCCCCTCCCGAAAATAAATCTTGGATACGCCCCTGGTATGAATACAGACATTTCATTCCTCACTTCCCCATTTCATTTTACGAAATGCGAAGAAGCTAAATGAGCGTATAATCTCAAAATTACTATTATAGTTTCGTGAAAAGTTGGAATCAGCCAAAACAGCGTAGTGTCGTAACTAATTGTCGCCAGTACATCTAGCGCTTGCGCATTCAAGTAAAAAACAGTTGCGAAACTCAATTACGAAACCTAATTTTATTGTGTAAACTAGCCTTAATAAAAATATTTGATGAAATAATTAAGTCATACAGGGAACTGATTTATTGTCCAGTACTTGTGGTCACCATTTTCAAACCCATTACATAATTAACAGCATTCCTCATTAACTGAAAGTTTCACTCCCCAGGTATGGAGGATCTAAAAGGTAGAGACTTTTTTTTTAAGTATCTAAATCAGTATACAACTCCAGCTACAACCATTTCTCACTTATTTGCAAAGAATCCCCCATCCTTAAAATTCTTCATATTTTCCATTCATTAAAAAACAAACAAATATTAAGGAACCTGATAGGTTGAAAACATTTTTCACAGCTATCTTTTTCCTCATATACGAGTTGCCAACTTTATACACTTCTATCCCTTCTTAAAAACACTTACCCATTGTGCCAGAATCCCTCTCCTGGGGCATAGCTAAGCCGTGTGCTTCCAGACATTCTTTTAACTGTTTTGGACTGCTTGGGAAATCCACTGCAATAAAAACAATACAATTTATCCTCAGGAAACAATGTACATTGTAAAATTACTATTTACTTTCCTTCTGTACACAGAAAGAAAACTTATAATTTATTTCCATCTCCTCTTAGTTTAAAACAAGAATGAAGACTTTGTCATAACTTTCAGAAGTTGTAGTGAACTTATTTAAAAAAATTAAAGAGCTATTCCATTCACACTTGAAAGATTTCACATGAAATAAGTTAATATATTAAGTTAATAAATGAGTTTCTTGGGCTTCCAGTGGGTGAAAGGATTCAATAGGTCTGAGCTTTTAGCAGCAAGCTCTGCTGTTATCTTCTGGGAGGAAGTGAGTTAGTCAGAAGAGGTGGGTTACTATACAGCTGGAAGACCTGCTGAGAGTGGGCCAATAAAGAATCAAAGAAGGTCTGGTTGGAATGGCCAGCTCTCATTTGTCCACTTGCATTATAAGAGCTCCATTACATTATTTCAGGTTTCCGACTAATTTAAACCCGATTCCAAAAATTCTGGTGAAAATGGAACGGCTTTTATTGTGCCTATAACTGCATATTTAGGAAATTTTCAACTATTGTAGCATATTTAGTATGAATATGTATATTTAGGTCATATTTTTGGCATATTTGTGTGCATATTAAAGAAATTTTGAAGTTTCATATCATATTTTGTAAATTTTTGAGAATTTACAGATATTTTAAATAATTAACACTATATTTTTATAAAATGTATTGTAATGAAACTTTAAAAAAATATACACAATGTGTAAGTGGTAAAGTCATATTTTAAATTTTATTGGTCATATTTTAATGTTTTTAAGGTCATAAATGCATGAATATATCCTATTTTTTAGGTCATAGAAATCCGCCCCCTAGTCATAAATCTCAAGTCACATGACACATATTAAGTTGTTTACTTTTTAATATATTTTATTATACGAAGGATGGCAACTATTTTTCTCAAAGTAAGGCCATGGTACCATGAGACGTATGTCACGGGATAGTGTGGCATATCTAGTATATGGATACATCATTTGGTAGCAGTGTGATGTACATTATATGAATAGAGGCAATGGTAATTTAGTTGCGTCAGCCACCGTGGAGTATGGATATGACAAGATACGAAAGCATTCTTACATCAAAATAGTCACTATCCAAGGGAGAAATGCCGCAGAATACAAGAGCTGATGAAAGCCTTGGGGAATAATGTGATCTGTACCGAACTTTAAGGGATCACAGAGTGGGTATGTGTGCTTTCATGATTCTAACTATCACAATACATTAGAGTGGCATGATGCAGTTGCTTATGGATGTTTATGGGTGTCTTGTTCCTTCACTATTCTACATATACATCTATCCTGCATTATTCATAGCTTTCTGCCCTTTCATTTGTATGTTTCAAAATTTTAAAATAGTCCTACATTTTAAAAGAAAAATAGTTGCCATGACTTTTGTCCCATCCTTGCATGATACTCAAATAGTATTCCTGCAGGTTTGCCTTTCAATATCTAAGCATACTCACTGATTGGGAAATCCACTTAAATAAAAACAATACGTTTTATCTTGAGGAAACACTGTACAGGTAGGGGGGGGGGGGGAAAGCGGACCAAGTTATGTAGCTGATGGTGGAGGAAGGATTTCCCCAAATGAGGATATTTACAGATAATTGTGATGCTATAGCTCAAGTTATGACCCTCTTACATTACCTCTAATGGGTTTCGAAATGGGCTAAGTCAACAGTAGACACTTGAACAAATTTCAATACATTCCCTACTATCCTGTGAATCCCGCTAGGCATGTGCAGTGGCTCATATCGGCAACTCAAATATTTTAGTCAGTCCGCTTTTTTTTCCCTCCCTGTACATTGTAAAATTATTCTTTACTTTCCTTCTGTACATAGAGGGAAAACTAATTTATCTCCATCCTCTCATAGTTTAAAACATAGCTGTCCTCTAGTACGGAGATTGCTATGTTTCTTCTGTTTCAAGAATTCGTCTTTCCAAAGTCTTTTCATTTTATATACAAACACATGCACTTACCAACACATATTAATATTTCTGAATATACATTGTAAACTTCATGACTATTCATGTAAACTTCAATTTGGATAGAACTTATATTTTTTTTTGCTTTTTACTAAAATTTGAACAAATAAATTGTTATGTATTAATATTGTATTACCTCGTACCTTTGTATTGTAAAAAGAACATGTTCTAACCTTTTACACATGTATTCTGTCATACTTCTCTAAATTTTGTATTGTTTTAAGTAATTATTTAGTATAAGTTTTTCTCATATATAGAACTGAACCACCCCCGAACACAAGCTCTGCTTCTTCGGGTGGTGTATCAACTTTTTATGTAAATTTTGCGTGTAATTTGAAACAATAAATTGTAAATTGTATATTCTTTGAAGATTCATGCATATGTCATAATTTAGTTATCAGACTATTAACTAATATTCAGATTTTCCACGGACTAGAAGTCTTGCCACTTCCAAGCTGATCTCCAGTGCTAACTCTCATAAGAACTACTGGCTTCACCTTTGATCATGAATTACCATTAAGTGAAGAATACAAGAGACTCACAATAATTCTTAGCCTACGTTCAGCTATATGTCCTCCCTGCCATTTACCATTCACCTAAGCAAATAATTGGGGATAATGGAAACAGCTTTAAACGATTCTCAACCCCCTCCCCAACCATAAAAAAAAAAAGCAGATTCCTTCATAATGTGGGTGAACAGAGGCAAAATTATAATTATTCGTACCTAAAGAAGATGGAAAAAAGATGTGAATAACATAACTACGTAACCCAGGCTTGAGAACCTTTGACAAGTAGTCAACTACCATGACTAACTACCATGAGAAGAAATTATTGTTCTGTGTGTCGATAAAAGGGATTGGTTTATAAATGGAATTTATTACTGATTTATTTAAAAAGGTACAGATTTTAAAAAATTGCATAAAAACATTTTAAAATATTAGTTTAAACTGATGGCACGAATCATTTATAACATAATAGTAACAGTGCACTGGTATTCCAAGTTCACTAATTACAAAATAATAAAATAAACATTTTTAAAATTCCAAACCTCTACATCGTTCATACAGGTTCTTTTGCTCAAGGTGACATAAATTACATTAAAATAATATCAGGTAAACTGATATAACAAAGTGCCAGATGGAGTTAATGGGCCACATTTAACTAATTTTTGAGTTTTAGACCACGGTTTCTTGAGAAAGTTCGATAAGCATATGTGAAGGAATAAGTGGGAAAACTAGAATATTAACAGAATGAAATTACAACAAATGCCTCACATCTAAAGCAAGATATGATAGATGTTAAAATGATTAATCTACTGAACCGATCAAAACATAATTATGGACCATTTGGTAGTTGCAATGCACTGTGCAGTCTGTAAATGGAGAATAACCAAAAGAAAGTAAACTTCCTAAGACATCTAGTGAAAGTGAGGTAATATTGAAATGAAAGCTTATACTTTTTGGCGTGTATTAACAGTAAGACAAAGCAGCTGTTTTAGAGAGCATGTACTAAAAATAAATTGTTAGGGTCCCACAAAATTTACAACATTTCTGAGAGGACCTCGATACCACAAACTGCAGATGTACGGGATTATGGTAGAATTTGTGCAGCTGTAACGTATTTCCCAATGCAAAATAGAGTATGTCAAGTTAAGTAGAATGTTAATTAATGGCGAATTAATTCATTAATACATTAGTTAATCCATTCATTCATACAGAAAATAGATACAGAAAAAGTTTTTTTTTTTTCTTTCTTTCAAATTTGTTCTATGCATCTTTCTTATGTGAAACTAGCTGAAAAGGCCCGGCGTCGCCCGGGCTTTGTATTTTGTAATTTGAAATTAACTTATGGAGGACTTTTGATGTTGAAACTCTAGGTCCTGATATAATAATGTATGTAGAATTCGAAATGAGGAAGAACAACATATGGCACTCATACTATTCCCTCAGAAAACGCTAGATATAGCTTTTTATGGTTCATAGAGGATGTCGAATGCTGCATTCCGTTGCTTCTATTCATCATGCCTGGGAGGGGTTGAAATAAAAAGAAACAAACTACATAAGATTGTATTGACTTGACGGAAAATTTTATTTCTCATTCTCATGTTACCATACAACCGTTTCGGAGCTGAAATAAAATAGAAATGCAGTATCACTTTCATACTTTCCTCCCCTAAAACCCGGGACATAATACACTGCGAGCATAGGACTCAAAATGCTCCATCCCATGCTTAGGGCCTATGATAAATCTCAACTAATAAAAAGCCTACAGCTATGGATAACTGACTATTTACCGACTTCTGATATAGCATACTCACACACTTAAGTTGTTCCTGCAATACGACCTCTTATTCTACATCAAAATGTGAGGTGAGAAAATATTTATGTCGAGGGTAGAGAAAGTTATGTGACTGCATCACACTGTGCTTTATTTTCGTGTAATTCATTTTTCAGTAATTATTTTCGCCAATATATTACATGGAATCATAATTCGTTAAAGTCCAGCATTAGGCTATATAGTTGCCAAGGCCCTATGTAATCACAGTAAACAATTCACTGTTGCCATGTGAACTGAACAACATTTCATTTTTTTCAGTAGAATATTCACAGAAATTATATAATTTTCAAGGGAAGGACTGATTTGTTTCAATTTTAATGTCGACAGCTATACTTCCCGGGCTTAACTGGGTATGTGTGCAAAATGTCGTGTAAATTGATAAAGAAATGTAGATTTGTATAAGGAACAAACATACATACATACATACATACATACATACATACATACATACATACATACATACATACATACATACATACATACATACACACACATTTTCGATTTTATATATTAGATATCACTAGCAAACTGCAAACAATGGATGAATAAAATTCAATTCCCTTATAGATAAGCACATAATAAAATATATTCTAGGAAATGTGCCTTGTTATCTGTTCAGGACAATTAGTTGTTCTTCCTGTTTGCTAGATTAAATAGGGAGGTATCAAATCTGTTTCCGCATTTCCTTTCCTCCATTTTAATATACAAACAACAAAGAGCATTTCCATAACTGTTTAGTTGTGTTCATGTGAAATACTATATGGACACCTAAGGCTATAGGCCTACAATTTAAACTACCTAAAGGACAATCCTCTTCTGTAAACAGAACAAATATTTGAAGGATAAAATGCATTTATAAACAAAGAAACATTTCAAATAAATATAAAATCAGGTGAATTGATGTAACAAAGTGCTAGAATGCTTTTGTCTAATCAGTGATAATTGCAATTATGATATGCAGAAAACAAGTTATGTAGTCTAATGTTCCTAAAATGTTCATTCACCCTGATATCAGGATACAACAAATAGAAAAATCGGCGGTAGCTGCACATCACTGGGAGGAGAAGCATGAAATTAATAGAGATGCACAATTATTAAAGTCTGTAAGAACACCTAAAGAACTATGGATTTGGGAAACAATTTACATGAAAAAATACGAAAACAGACTCATGAATTTTGATATTCCAAAAGAAGACAACCTAATAGCTAAGTACATTAAACCGACACCAGGGGAACAGGGAGAACCTCCAAACATCGAAGATCCCGCAGTTGACATGTAGTTGAAGATACAGGCGAATGGCCTGTGAAACGCATCCTACCAAATGATTGGTAAGTGGAGTTCAAGTGTGTTAATCAACTCATATTAATAAAATATGTGGGTAGTGTTATTTGTCAAGTAGTGCAACTTCAAAAGCCGTATATGAACACTGCAAAACAATATGTTGCCATAAGAACTGATTTGCATTTGATAAATTCTTTCTAATATATTACCATATAATAGGCACTAAATTGGGAATTACTCTGATACCAGTCAACCAATTTGGTCTAATATCAATGGACTTCTTCCCATGGACGTTATGAATGCGTATACCAAGTTTCATGAAAATCCGATAAACAGCATTCCACGGAAAGTGAGCCTGAAAGTGTCCAGACTATAACTACCTTTTAATATTAATTTAAAATATATGTCGTCATTGAAATATTATAAAATTAATTTTCAGTACTAGTCTACTGAACAACTAATCTTCAAAATTAGTCATTAATCATAATTTTTCAGTAATGACATATAAGTTATTTTTAAATTAATATTAAAATGTTGTTACGGTCTGGACACTTCAGGCTCACTTTCCGTGGAACGGCTGTAAAGTGTATTTGAGTTAATACGAGTACAGACACACTGACAAACATACAAACATACAATTTCCTGTCCACCACATAATCTCAGAAAGGACCATTCTGGCACTTAATAAAAATGGAAAATAAATAATGATGTATTGGTATATTATAAATTTTCAATGTTACAAAGTATTGACTACTGTTATAAAGGCAACTCACCAAATTCCTCCTGGTAAGAGTCAAGCGTGGGTAACTCAAGGTCCAGACCCTCTAGACTTAGTGCAGAGTCAAGCCTGTCCCGAGTTGGGTTTGTTGTGTTGAGAGTAGTAGATGTAGTGGTCGTTGTGGCAGCTGCATTATCCAAAGATGCAACACTCTGTGCTTCATGTTTCTTTACAGTTGAATTATCAACAACTTCACTGGGGCTCTGTTAAATAAAAGACAACAATTCTCATTAGTTAAACTTATCTGCATTATGGAGACAAATATAATTCAATTGCATATTCAAAATTGGATCATAAATTTAAAGCTTCCTGTTGTATCATAAGCAGACTTAGGAATATGCACATGATACATGACTATTTTAAGAGGCCTGCATCCCCTGGAATGCAGAGTAGAAAGTACTGCAATCCAGGGCAAATCCCACAGCAAAACGATTTCTCTATCAAGACACAAGCCTTAACAATAATAAGTGAATAACTTTTCTCTAATTACTGGTTCAAAAGGTGTTTAAAAATGTCAAACAGGGATGAAGGATACAAATTCAAAATGCTAAAGATGGCAGTAACTTATACCTACAAGGCTTCTAAGAATTCTGCATTCCCATAGAGCAGTGGTTCCCAAACTTTTCAGTCCGCGGACCCCCTCTGGGTTTTTAAATAAAAAACTAAATAAATACTCTGATTCAAATGTATTAAATTCAACAGACAAAATAACAATATTAATGATAACAGAGTTTACTCCTTAATGTGAACAGTGAAGCTGCTTTTGATTAATTAGCTCTGCAATGTTAGGTTTAATGTCTGATAATTTCAATATTAAGTCACTTTCAACTTCATGTTTATTTCTCAACTTTGATTTCAAGTACGTGAGGTGGGAGAATGCTGTTTCACATAGATAAGTAGTGGGGAACACAGTTAAGCACTTCAAAATTACGGGATATCCTATTTCTTCTTAAACCACCTGCGGACCCCCTGAAACACCATTACGAACCCCCAGGGGTCCGCGGACCCCACTTTGAGAACCACTGCCATAGAGAGAGGGAGAGAGAGAGATAGGTAAGATAATATCAGTAAAATTCTCTCATTTGTGGTTCATCATGTCCCATTTGGGCCTACAGCATGAAGATCTCTTAAAAGCCTCTGCTGTCAACTATCTTCTTGGGCAATTTGAAATTCTATCCAAAACAGTATTGAAAGTGAGCCAGTATGAACTGGTATGCAAAGCTGGTACTGGTAAAAATGATTTAATGACATATAGTCCCTGGAGTTCTTTTCGGTTGGCAGAGTTATTATTCTCATGATACATTTTAGGCTAATATTTAGTTAAAGTAACTATTAAATGGGGACTATTGGCATGGTGTTGTAGTTAGCATCACTGACTACAGATCCGTCGGCCTGAGTTCGATCCCAGGTATCTCCTTGGATTTTTCTGAGGTAGGGAGTTCTCGAACGGGGTGCACTCAGTCTTGTGATTCAATCTGAGGAGCTAGTTGATAGAGAAGTAGCGGCTCCAGTCATGGAAACCACCATTAACAGCCATGGGTGTCGGTATGCTGATCACATGCCCCCTAATCCTGCCATCTGCCTATGGTAGATGATGCAGCGGTTGGGTGGTAGGCCCGGTCCATTAGTTTTAGTTTAATTATTAAATGCTAAATTTTTAGAATTTTTGCTTTTTATTTGTAGTTTTGGTACTAGTAGCACTAAGAGTTATAGCCTATATAGGCCTATATACCATTTTTTGAATGGATTATTCTTGGGTGCTTATGCATTCTGGGAGATCAGCCCTATTAGAGTGGCAGAATCTCATCATATTAATTTAAAATAATCAACTGCAGAATGTGAAATTGATCATTTTTTTGAACGAACATTGTTCTATCACCTTCAAGAAATCAACTTCAGAAAATAATCAGTAATAATTAAGTGGAAGGAAAGGAAATAGACATTAAATCCATGTCTGGGATATTAATACAAGTAAGAATCAGCTTGAAAAATTTCATGTCATAACCGGGATTTGAACACGGATCTTCAGCTTAACGCGCTGATGCTCTACCATTGAGCTACCATGACAACATGCCAGTCTGACATCAAATTCCTCAACTGATTCAGAAGACAAGGCAAACCACAGGAGGTTTCTCTCCATTGAGAACACACATCCAAATGGCGTCCTACCTTTGTAGGTACTTTGAAGCCTAGTTATTATTTATATACTATTAATTAAGTGGAAGGAAAGGAAATAGACATTAAATCCATGTCTGGGATATTAATACAAGTAAGAATCAGCTTGAAAAATTTCATGTCATAACCGGGATTTGAACACGGATCTTCAGCTTAACGCGCTGATGCTCTACCATTGAGCTATCATGACAACATGCCAGTCTGACATCAAATTCCTCAACTGATTCAGAAGACAAGGCAAACCACAGGAGGTTTTTCTCCATTGAGAACACACATCCAAATGGCGTCCTACCCTTGTAGGTACTTTGAAGCCTAGTTATTATTTATATACTATTAATTAAGTGGAAGGAAAGGAAATAGACATTAAATCCATGTCTGGGATATTAATACAAGTAAGAATCAGCTTGAAAAATTTCATGTCATAACCGGGATTTGAACACGGATCTTCAGCTTAACGCGCTGATGCTCTACCATTGAGCTACCATGACAACATGCCAGCGCGTTAAGCTGAAGATCCGTGTTCAAATCCCGGTTATGACATGAAATTTTTCAAGCTGATTCTTACTTGTATTAATATCCCAGACATGGATTTAATGTCTATTTCCTTTCCTTCCACTTAATTAATAGTATATAAATAATAACTAGGCTTCAAAGTACCTACAAGGGTAGGACGCCATTTGGATGTGTGTTCTCAATGGAGAGAAACCTCCTGTGGTTTGCCTTGTCTTCTGAATCAGTTGAGGAATTTGATGTCAGACTGGCATGTTGTCATGGTAGCTCAATGGTAGAGCATCAGCGCGTTAAGCTGAAGATCCGTGTTCAAATCCCGGTTATGACATGAAATTTTTCAAGCTGATTCTTACTTGTATTGAATCAGTAATAAACCTGATCTTTTTGAAGCTGATAGTAGGTGTATCTCCCATAAATAAATTCAACCTGAAGAAATATATTAAGTTTTGGCTAGACCAGGGTTGTCCGAGTGCACATGAAACATAAGCAAGAAAAGGCAAACTCAGTCAAGTCAATATGCGATGTTTAGACTAGAGCTGGTGAATTAAATTTCAGTACTAGGTGTGACATTACCATACATAACTAAACTGCTTATTGTAAAATGCCGGTATATGATTTCAATCTTATTGTTGCGGCTAATCTGTTAAGGAATTTGATTGCCACAACGATTGAGTACACCCTACTTACAGATAATGCAAGATAAGCACTGTAGCAATATAAAGCAGGGGATAGTGACACGCAAGAGTTGAGTCTGGTCAGTGTGGTACTGTGTAACCCACGTTACCTGAACCTGTGCTTCTGCTGTGGTGTCCACCCCTTCACAACAATCTACTGAACTCAAGGCAATACATTCATTTTACTTTACATTGCATGTAGATTCATTTCAAAGGTATCACCTTAACATTATTCTGGCATTTTTTTATGCCAGGGGTGGCTGTATAAAATTGTTGAGAAATATAAGTTACCACCTCTGCTCTTTCTTATTTCAAACACTGATCAGAAATATCACAAATTTATAAAAAAATTTAAAACAGAATTTTAGTCCGGTAAATAGTTATTTATTATTCTTATTCTTATTGTTCTTGAGGCTTGAGTTATGAAAGTGAAAAACATTTTGCCCAGGATGTGATGTATGTACCCAACCAATATCACGTGAAAGTAGCATAAATTTCCTCAGTTTCAGAAAGATTCTGGAGATGTGTTGGCACTATTAATAAATTTAACCCTAATACATTATAGACTTTTAGTATTTAGTCAATTGAATTTGTGGCCTTGGTAGAACTCATGGCAATGAAGGAGCCAATTCATATAGCCACTGACCCACAATTAAAATGATTTTGGTTCAAGGAGTTACATATGAAACGGCATATATGTATGCATTAGCAGTATGCATTATAGCTCCACTTATCAGAGCCTAGATAACCTGAAGGTCTGATTTTACATACATTTTACATACCCTTCTACACCTTTCATAAGACATCGTTACAACCATCAAGGAAGCCATGGTACAACAGTCAGGTGCATGCGCAGGCTTGGAAGTGAGGGGAAGCAGTTAGCGGGTGGAGCTTGGCTGGTGTGCAACATGAATCTATCTTTTGCCCAAACTTTTAATACATTGGTCAAGGGTTGATAAAAAACATGTTTTTTTTAAAAAGAACAAAAAAAACTTTTTTTTTTGTTTAAAACGTTTTATATGTGAACAACAATGTTGGTTGTTTTAAACGTGTTTTTTTAAACGTTTTTATGTTTACAACAATATTGTTTGTTTAAAAAAAGTTTAAATTGTTCATTTTGTTTAAATCAACCATTTTAATGTATAGGGCCTATTATATACATATACATATATATGTATATATATGTATGTAGCCTATATAAGTTATATATATATATATACAGTTGAAATGTTTAAAACATTTTAAACAATTTGTTTTAAACATTTTTTAGCATATGTTTATAACACTTTTTAATTGGGTGTTAAATTTAATTATGCAGACAATTTACATTTTGTCAATCCAATGACACCCTGTGCTAAGATGTTCAAGATTTACGAGTCGTAGACTTAATAGTAACTTATTTGAAAATACATTTTGTACCAGTATTATTTGTTTATGATTTAATAGTTCATGATTAATAAAAAAATAATACAAACTAGGCCTACTGTTTAATTACTGCCTTTACTGCTCAACTGATGATTGACTTTCACCATGTTTTACGTGGTCTTAGCCGCCTTACATTATCAAACTTACAAGGGATATCCTACTACAGTGTTGCCAAATTGACACATTCAATATTTAATATTAATAATCTCTTTCTTTAAAAAGGAAGACCACAAAATAGATGGTAGGATGAAGTCAGAAAAAATTGAAATCAATTACTCGAAATCAGAAACTGGAAGCTGGCGACAGAGGATAGAGAACTCTGGAGGAAAAGGATACATAAGACATCACCTCACATGATTTTCTGGTATTCTGGCCCTAGTTTTTTGTTTGTTTTCTGTTTACAATACTAACAGGGTGTCACTGACTTGACAAAATGTAAATTGTCTTCATAATTAAATATAACACACAATTAAAAAATGATTTAAACATATGCTAAAAAAAACATGTTTAAAACAGATTGTTTAAAACGTTTTAAAAAAACTTAAAAAAAAACACACAAGCCCTTGTTTTAAACACTTGTTTTGAACGTTTTGTTTTAAACATTTCAACCCTGCATTGGTCCTTTAAATACAGACTGGACCACATGGCCCATTCTCCAGCCAAGCTCCGCCCGCTGGCTGCATCCCCTCGCTACCGAGCCTTGCGTGCACACCTCACTATTGTACAATTGGCTTCCTCAAGAAGCCATGATTGTACCCTTTATCATATATGCATAAAAATATACAAAACCACAGTGTTAGGAATATTACTCTGTCACCATATCAAAAGTATCGATCCTTAGCTTTCAGCACTTGATCCATTGCCATGTTTTGGGAGAAGTGAGCAAATTACAAAAAAGTCTGTTTATATAAGAAAGACAAAAAAATGCTAAGTGGAGTCATTGATCTCATGCTACCTATCACTAACCTCTAACCTCATGCTACTTGTCAAAAGCCATGGGCAAAAGACAACTTTAGGTTGCGTACCAGCCAAGCTCCGCCCGCTCTCGCCTGCCGGCCTACATACATCCATTAAAGCCAAACCAAACTATTATAAATTAATCCCTCTAAGTTTTGATGAACTTACTGTGGAATTTTCCTAACCTCTACAATTCAGCTGCTGTTAACTAACACTGTCCCACTGTAAACTACTCACTACCAAATACCGACCGCCTGCTTACGGTGCTCAGCATTGTTAATAGACCTTAGACCTATCATGAAGATTATATTTGCAGCTACGAAAACCGTCATAAACTATCATGCTTCATAATATAAAGAAATAAAATATTATACCAGTATAAAGATCAGAAATTCAAGCTCTGGAATGATTTCGATTAAAGCGTAGCCTTCGAAAGTTTCCCGAGGGCTACGATTAAAGTAATATTAATTATCCGTAACTTATCTTACCTGATCGCTGACTGGAGAAACTTGATCTGAAACTTCGCTGATATCCATTTTGTCCGATTCAGTTGGTGTTTCATTCTGGGCCTCGCCGTTTTCGCTGCTGAAAATCAAAGGAAATAAAAAGGTTTAGGTGAAAGAACCCGATAAGGTTATGTTCTTGTTCACGTTTCTCGTAATTGGAAGATAATCGATGAAATTCCACTGTGCATTATGGTTTTCATCTTTTCAAATTGCCTAAGTTACACACCTCTAACAGCAGAAACGAACCTTTCAAACATCAATCAATACGTACCTCATTGACTATTCCGGTTATTTATACAGTTTGAACTCGAAATTGTGGCATAAAATATTCAGTACTATACAAAAGCATTAAATCTCTGCATAATACAGAGGAACATCCACCGTACGACTGAGAACATAGGTCGTTTTCCGTGACATGGACCCTCTCTTGACAGATGAAAGGCAAGCACGTTCACTCATATGTCATATTCCCCCAGAGGGGAATTACGTGCATTATGTTGGCTATGCGAAAACAAACTATCCACCCACAAGGCACCTACTGCAGTCAGCTGGTGTTGGCGGCAAATTTAATTCGTGGAGAACGGCAGACACAAGTCCATCAGAGGGATGAATAGAATAGAGTAGAATCAGAGTCGCAAAGCATATTGTAGTGACAATCACGGTAATAACGATTGGAGAAAAAAAAATTAATTCCATGGCTCTGCAGACTATAAAGAGACATGGATTACCGTTTCATCGCAGTGGCCCGTGCCCTCTACCAGCATTACTTCAACTTTATTTTAATAGAAGGTAATCAGGATTGATGACATGGAGTAAGCAAAAAAATAAAAAATAGTTCCGATAATTTCAAACACGGACTCCAGATAAGTACCCGTATAGAGCAACACAATTCCTAGATCACGAAATTAGACAACAAGAATAATAATAATAGTAATAATAATAACAGTAATAACGGCGTGGTCTTGTGGTTAACGTC
Organism: Ectobius pallidus; assembly: GCA_964059195.1. Lineage (NCBI taxonomy): Eukaryota > Metazoa > Arthropoda > Insecta > Blattodea > Ectobiidae > Ectobius > Ectobius pallidus. Next base: position 27,659,370 of record CAXKWD010000004.1, on the reverse strand, counting down.
GCTGACTACAGATCCGTCGGCCCGGGTTCGATCCCCGGTACCTTCTCGGATTTTTCAAGGTAGGGGTGCACTCAGCCTCGTGATTCAAATTGAGGAGCTACTTGATAGAGAAGTAGCTGCTCCGGTCATGGAAACCACCTTTAACGGCCGTGGGTGTCGGCATGCTGACCACATGCCCCCAATCCTGCCGTCTGCCTATGGTAGATGACGCAGCGGTCGGGTGGTAGGCCTTATCCCTTCTGGGATGTTAGCGCCAGGGAGTTATTATTGTAATGACTACACAGCTTAAAGTGTACTTTTCTTTTCTGCTCAACTGATAACCAATTAAATTTCAGTGAAAAGAACCATATGAACTTGTTAAAAAATCGTGCTGTAAAGTATCAAAGTGTCAAAATGACAATTTATGGCGTAACTTATGATAAGTACAGTATTGCATAATCCGGATATAAAGCAACTGACAATGCCATAATATATAAATGGGCATGAGATAAAAGTTGGCACAATGAGTAAATTGCAATAAGTGGCTGCAGTGATTAAAGGCTCCTAAGGACATGATATCTAACAATAAGATTACGAAACATTAAAGTATAATATCAGATATTAAATGGTCTCACCATATTAAAAAAGTAAGTAAAGTGTTCCCTATTACAGGCCATGGAGGCCCAGAGGGTTCCAGGAGGTTGGTGGCACTATGGCCCTGGGGTCGACTCAGCCTCTAACAGAAATGAGTACCAGGAGCAATCCTGGGGGTAAATGCGGCCGGTGCGTAAGGCTGACAACCTTACCACCTTCATGTGCCGTTGTCAGCCTTACGCACCGGCCGCATTTACCCCCAGGATTGCTCCTGGTACTCATTTCTGTTAGAGGCTGAGTCGACCCCAGGGCCATAGTGCCACCAGAAGGATTAGGCCAATTGAAAAACTCCAACGACCTCATCGGGGATCGAACCCGCGACCTTCCGGTTTGTAGCGCAGCGCCTCAACCACTACGCTACGGCGTACCCCACTCTCACCATATTAACTACCTCTATAATACTACGCAGAACAATATACAAATCTGTCATTTTACGTAATGTATGCCCACCACCGTTCTACGTTGCGTTTATCAAGCTCTTTTCCAATCCATTATACAATATGGCATTCTTGTCTGGGGAGGTTTAGCGAAAACAACTTTTAAGCCTCTTTGGCTTTGGCAAGAAATAATAATAAAAATAAGTCTAGAAAACATATTGATTACCCAAGCAGCCTAACATTTACGGAATTTTACGTTTTCACATTTGAAGGCTTTTAAAATAATCTTTATTAAAGTACTTTCACAGACCGTACAAATTCACATCCAGTGATTGTATATACAAGACTAGACGAAATGTTCGTACTAATCTACTGCTAATAGAACCCAAAGTCTCACATCGGCAGAGTTAAAACATAGCATTAATTTTGATAATCTTACATGACATATGACACAACTTGTCTGTCCGCGAGGTAGACCATTAAGGGTAATTAGTCAGGAGAGAGGTTCCATCTGGCGCTGTGAAGCGAACTCTGGCTTAGCTCAGTTGTTAGATCAGCGACACGGATAGCCGAAGGTCCTGGGATCAAATTCCAGTGTCAGAGGATTTTTTCTTCTATAATATTCTCATGTAATGCCCAACAGAGACAATAATCTGTGGTTCATGAATGCATATATATTCAACAGAAATACGTATTACTTTGTGAATCTAGTTGTTCTGTACTAACAAGAATTAACAGGCCTCCAAGACTTACCATGACTCACTCAAGGATGGCTCATTTGGTGTTTTAGCATTTGACAAGAGCAGAAAAAAGTACACGAAAATGGAAAAGGTTGTGAAAAAATTCGAATTTTAGAAGGAGATATCACTTTAGCCGTACTAGAATTTTTTGGGATGTTGCCCAATTTTTTAAAAGTATCGCTAATGGACACTTTTTGTGCTCTTATTTGAAGTACTTTCCATTACCTACATGAGTACCTCGGGACAAACAACTTTCAGATTCATTCATTGTACATAGTATTTTACAGTTAATGATTTTTATTCCATACTTACTTACTTACTCAATGGTAATAGACAATTCCTAAGCAAGCTAAAGAAATATTACCTATTTTATGGAACCCGAAGGTTCATTGCCCGCCATTCAACCCTATTCTGTGCCAACTCCATCCAACCATCCCTCTCAAATCCTGCTTCTCTTAAATCTATCCTAATATTGTCGTTCCTCCTACGACTAGGTCTTCCAAGTGGTATTTTCCTTCGGGTCTCCCCGTCAATACTTTTGAAATATACCTTTCCTACCCCATTCGCGAAACATGTCCAGCCCATTTCATCCTCTGTGATTTAATTACTCTTACTATAACCGGTGAAGAGTACAGGTTATGGAGCTCTTCGTTATGCAGTTTTCTCCAGACCCCATTTTCATCTCTCTTAGGCCCAAATATTCTCCTAAGCACCCTGTTTTCGAATATTCTCAGATTATGTTCTTTCCTAAGAGTAAGCGACCATGTCTCACATCCATATAATACAACCGGCAGGATAATTGTTTTATACATTTTTATTTTTAGATTTCTGTATATAGTTAAATTAAATTTGCAATATACATAATCATATGGGTTTAGATTGGCAGCGGGTTTCTCCTGCAGATTGAATACCAGGTCAGGGATATCAAACACGAATCTGACGCCCCAGGGCAGATCAAGTGAAGTCAGCTGAACGATCATACCTAAACACGTTGAGGTTGTGGCAGAATTACAGTCCGTGTTAGTGTCGTGAACGTGACAGCTTATCGTTAGTTTAGTAGTAATAAATGCCCTCGGCTTGCAACATACCTTGTTCTTCCCTGCCACTACACTACTATACTGGACTCCAACAAGGTACGTTGTTTTCTTTTCACGTTCAAGAGATAGTTTCATACAATATTATTTATTCAATAAACTTCGTAAAATAAAGGATGCCTAAATCGATAAAGAGTACCTTGCTCATCTAAATTAGGCTTACCGGTAGCTATAAAGAAATTCTAACCTTCTTATAGGCCTATACGCTTTATCTTCACGTGGTCATCAGGGGCGTAGGGAAGGGGGGTCCAGGGGGTCCGGGCGTCCCCCGAAGTCAAAACCTAAAATTCTATCAAAGTTATTTACGCTCTACTTTGTCTAATATTTAATTATTTTATTTAATAATAATATACTGAACTTGTAAATGTAGCCTATCTGTATCTGGTACCCTATGATCCCCAGGTGGGGCGAAGGGGCCTCCAATGGAGGTTTCATTACCTATACTAATTTTGATATGCTTATTTTCTGAGAGAGGGTAGAGGGACAGGTGGTAAGCCCATCGCCTCGCAACCCCCCTCTGGAAACTAAGTATTTCTTGGACGTGAAAGGGCCGATAAATTTTGTCCAGAGGCTCTAATTTAGGCTTGGAGTTCTTTTACGTGCCGTAAATCTACGACACGGGACCCCCAGCTTAAAGTCCCTCCCGGAGGACTCCGTGCCCAGGATTTTTACGTCCTGAAAAATCCATCGACCGCGGCCGGGTTTGATCCCGCGCCCTGCGGATCTAGAGGCGGGCACGCTACCTCTAGACCACCGCGGCCGACAACTTGTAAATGTAGGCCAATGATTTCCACTGATCCATGTGTTATTTAACTTTTCTTATAAATAGTAATGTGTTATACTTAGGTAACGAGTTTTTGTTTAAGTTGGCATGTAAACAAATTTTGGTTTTCAGTGATAAAATAGCGTGAAATGTGATTTTCATTAGTTTAATACTTCAATGTTTTCTGGGGAGAGCCTCCAAACACCCTTTCTTGGGGTGGGGGGGGGGATTCCATACCCCCAATCCCCGCGGCGCTTTCGACCCTCACCGAAATTATTTTCTGGCTACGTCAATGGTGGTCATATCGAGTGTTTAGGACCTGTAATATTATTAGTGAGTCGTGTCTATTCTGTTGATTTCGCGTCACAAGGAGTTATAAAAATAAATTTAATTTCTAAGTAATACATTTACTAAATGTTTAATGTAACATTAAAAACAACTTTTAATTTTAAGACTTTCATTTATTTAAACCGATTGATGCGCATTAAACCGTGGAGTCGCATTCGGGTTAGAATTCCGTGCCAGTCAATTCGACTGTGGTTTTTTTCAGGGGTTTTCTCACTCGCAAATGAAAATGCCGGATTGGGTTTAATACCTATCTCAGTCATATGTTAAAATAAATGTTCACTTGGGCTATATTGGTTATGCAACAATTAAAATTGTCATGGTATAATTTCAATGCCGAGTATCATTTTAAAAATATCTTATAGCATAAAACTACTATTATTAGATTTTCCATCCTAAGCTTAATGGGAATGTTTTTAATCCATTTTGGGAATCAACCCATTGTTTACGCTATCATGTCTATTGTGTACGAGTTTAATATATAAAATGTTTTATACTGAAACTAGTAATAATTCGGCCTACTTCAGTTTTATTAATTTTACTTGGACTTTTCCCATAAGGACTTCTGGGGTCGACTCAGCCTCTAACATAAACGAGTACCAGGAGCAATTCTGGGGGTAAAGGCGGCCGGTGTGTAAAGCTGACAACCTTACCACCTTCATGTTCCGAATGCCTAAAAACTGGGAGCCTCAACCTTCTGGAACACTCTGGGCTCCAAGGCCTGTATAGGGAACACTTTACTTTACTTTTTTCATAAGGAGAATGTCGCAAGGTTTAATGTATTACCGTATTCTTTGCCGTATTCTATGAGAACGCCCAATCATATTAACTTCTCATCATAGGTAGTGCCATGACCTAAGAATAATTTTAAAAACACCGATAAATGAACGAGTGACGTAATTGCGAGGGAATTTATCTAGGAGCTCAAAGTTATGAGTTGCATTTATAATAAATATGCCTATGGGTGCATTTTTGTTAGAACTAAGCACACATCTATAATAACAAGAGGAAGTGGTCGTCTTTCTGTCTTTCTGTGTCTGTGCGCGATGACCAGCGAAACCCACTGCACGCAGGGATCTGAAATTTTAAACATAGATGGACTGAAGGGTGGCCGAATGCACCTCGAAGCAGGATTTTTAATTTTAGCTTTCGTTTGCAAGTTGTGAGTGAAAAACTGGCAGAAAACGTGAATTTTTGGCGCTATCGAAGCATCAGATTTCGGTAATACATTTCAATTATGAAATCAATTGCAAGTGGCTTTGCATTTTTTTTGTCATACCTTGGAAATAAAAAAAACATCGCGATCGCTTGAATTTTCTAAGCCCACCCTGGTCGATTCATTTGTTTATATATAATTTTTTTAACCTAGACGTAAGAGGGATAATGAATGTAGGCCTAAATGGGCAAATATTGATAGATTTGGATGAAACTCGCTATGTAGGGGTTTTCTGGACCAAGGGACTCGAATCTGAGGTTGTTTTTTCCCAGGCGACGCTTTCCAATCGTGGAATTCACTTCAAAGTCGGATTTTTATTAGCGTTTAGTTCTAATTATTAATCGTTAAAATTGCGAATGTTTCGCGTGCAAGTGTTATTAATTATAATGTCTTAATTATTTTTTTCTTGATTTTTAACCTTCCTATTAATTATCGTGGGCGAAGCCGCGGGGATTTGCTAGTAATACCATAATTTAGCGGGAATTACCCGGTATTGCTCAAGGAAAGAAATACTCGTAAAATACAAATTGTTTACGATCACGTTTTAGCTTACTCACTTCGCAATAAATTATATAAGAGAATATACGAAGTTTTTCCTCGTTCGTTGTTAAAAGTAATCCATCAATTGGAGACTTCAACTCAAGCAATGTTAAGCACATTTTTTCAAGGTGATTTAAATTAATACTGCATTTTTGTGTTGTATTTATCATAAACATTACTGGATATAGGTCTATATTGCTGAAAATTCAACTAGCAACAAGACTTATAAAATTGTGGGAACATCTCATTACCTCGGTTTCACCGTAACATAGGCGTAACCAGGCCGTCTGTATGGGGGGTTATAACATCCGGGGAGTCTGGGGTCCGGGCTCCTCCCCCGGAAATTTTTAAAAATCAAGATGCACAATAACGAGTTTTAAGCTTCCCACGCTTTATACTCGTATTAAGTAATTTATAAGCAGACTTAAAAAAATTTTACAATTTTCCTTTTTTTAATCAATGGGGGAGGGGGGTTCAAACCCCCAAAACCCTCCCCCCTCGTTACGCCTCTGCACCGTAACAAACTTTTGGCGAGTTTCTAGAACGCTGGATAAACGTTTGTTCTCTGGGTAAATATGAAAATGAATGAAAAAAAAAAAGTGTTTCTACAAACTTGGGTTAGATCCAATAACCGATATGGATCTTTCATTGGGTTAGATCTTTCCAAATTGAACAATTACCCTTTCATGGATAGCTGGATAAAATTTAACCTCTCGTAGGATCAATATGGCGGACGTGCAAACTTTACTAGAAAGAAAACATGAATAGGACGTCCGTACTAACCAAAACAGAATTAATTTATTAATACATGAAAATCATAACGTAATGTGCATTGTATATACAAAAGCAATGCGGCCAATTTGAGTAATTGTGTAATAGTTCATACTATCTTTAGAATAAGACAATAACTACTGATTTTATATTTACACATTTCTTTCCTTGTTCAATTAGGTTTAAATTTAAGCTTAAATTGAGAAATATAGCGATGTTTGTGACGGAACCAGATATTATTGTAATATAATACAACAGCTGATTAAACTACTACCATAATTATGCTACTACTATCGTATTTTTGCGAAATTCCCGTCCCGGATATACGATACCTGCATTACTCACACCCTTATCTCTGTTGGGCTGACGGCGCGGTGTCATTTTCGGGTGATAGCAGGAACAGACTGGCGATAAAATCGGCCCTGGATTCATATTTTAAAAATCGGTTCAAAATGATGATGATGATAATAATAATAACAATGATAATAACAATGATGATGATAATAATAATAACAATGATAATAACAATGATAATAATAATAATAATAATAATAATAATAATAATAATAATAATAATAATAATAATAATAATAATTTTATAATAATAATAATAATATAAGATATTGTACTTAAATCTGTTCGTTATGCACAAAATATTGATTTTGTTTATACTCAGTAATTGAAGTAAAAAAGTAATAATAATGCAAAGTCCATTTGCTTGTCTAATTTTTTACTCTTAAGTTGAGAATCACCTTTATGAATTTTTTAAAATATATTTTTTATGTAGGTGTATTGTCTGGCCATGTGGCCAGGTTTTAGTCTATATTTTACTATGCAAGTAACAGATGGGATTCCATGTGTCCATAATAACTAAAACAACTAAACAAAAACTGACTGAAAACAGGCCACTTTAGCATATGTTACCTAAACCAATAAAAATATTTCAAAGCAATATGTGCAATATTTGTTGGGAATGATATATAGGCCTACTATAAAAAATTCGTGACACCACTGTCATTTGGAAATTGTCTTACACCTGAAGCTGTTGTAGGTCATGTTTTACATTTAGAAGTAGCAGGGTACATTGTAACTTGTATTTTTCTTATGCTAGTGGCCAAACTGTTGTATCAAATGTGTTGGCTGAAATTTAAAGAAAAAAGAACATGGAATGGTTCACTTCAGATGACAACTTATGGGTACTGTGAGCAATAGAGCACACTCTTGTCTGTAATTAGAGTATAATCACTTGATTACAGCGAACAGTATAAGCCCCATATGAGCACTGACCCACTGGGAAAGTTCCCTAGTCCCATAGGCACAAATACTGGCATTTGACAGTTTACAAATAAAGTGCAAAAATTACTACCATTTTTAACATAACTTTTAAATTTTAAATTCATCCAGATTATAAAAGGGATTTTTCCTTTACTATTTGTAGTTTATTTCATCAGGTGAGGCAACATGTTATAATACATGGGACCTAAATAATAAATATGAATGTGTTATTTTACTTAATCTATATTTTGGAATATTAAGGCAGGAATTTCCTATACTATTGTAGATTTTTTCTTGTAGGTCCAATTTTTTCCCCTACCTGTAGATCTATTTCAAGATTATAATCATCAATGTTGATGTTGTCATCACACTAAAAGATTTAATATATAAAAAATGTACAAATTTTATTTTCAATGAAGAGACGTTTACAATGAGACTTACTGGGAGATTTTAAAATAAGGCTAAGAATTTTCTTTTGTAATATAAGGATATCTCCAATTCTATTTGAACTCCCCCAAAATAATGACCTATATCTCATGACTAGAAAGAATCAAAATAGAGTTGATAAATAGAAACTAAGTTCCTTTAATAAAAGTACTACCTTGGATATTGTTTGAAAAAAAAAGTGTTGGATTATAATACAAGCTGTTACGTTGTGTACAAATTAAAGACAAAACTGTTATGAGACTTAAAAAAAAAAAAAAGAGGTGATGATGATGAAAAAGTATACTTTGCAAGTAAAGTGATAGTGAAAATAGGAAAACTCGTCAACTTGTTTCTTGTGACATCCTCTAATGATATCTAGCTCCAACGAACAGCTTCCTATTGATGTGATATTTTCGTTTTGCACCATCTAAACTCATGAATTCACAAATAATCTTGTCAATTCATTAAAAGAAATTACTATTCCAAAAACGTATTGTTAATGCTTAACTATGTACCAAAAGTATTTAATCAACAACAAATAACTGAAAATGTTGCCTATACTGAAATGATAAATCTTAAATTTTCAGGACATCATGGACTTCTACGGGCACCTGTTCCTGATCTCAGCTCTTCTGACAGCGGTTCTAGCTGTGGACTACAAGAATGAAGACAAATCTTACTGGATGAATGATGGGAAGGAAAAACTACAAGAGATTCTAAAACGTCAAAACATGAACAAGCATGCCAAGAACATCATCATCTTCATAGGAGACGGAATGGGCATATCAACAGTGACATCTGCACGCATTTACAAAGGCCAGAAGAAAGGCACAGGTGAGGGAGAAACACTGAGCTTTGAAAAGTTTGCAAACATCGGACTCTCTAAGACGTATGCAGTAGACAAACAAGTGACAGATTCAGCTGCTTCTGGTACTGCATTATTCTCTGGAGTGAAGACTAAGTACCACATGCTGGGACTTGATGTAAGGGCACAGTACAATGCATGTGATGCTACAGTCAATGAAAAGAGCGAGACTGAAACAATTATGAACTGGGCACAGGACGCTGGAAAAGATACTGGTATTGTGACCAAGACACGAGTGACTCACGCTACTCCAGCAGCAACTTATGCGCACATTAACAACAGGGATTGGGAGTGTGAGAATGCAATCCCTGAGATCTACAAGAATTGTGTAAAAGATATTGCAATGCAGCTTGTCACAACAAAGCCAGGAAACAAATTCAAAATAATTATGGGTGGTGGAGCAAATCAATTGGGTCTGAAGGGCACGGTTGGGCAGAATGAAGTTTGGTGCATCCGTAAAGATGGCAGAAATCTTGCTGCAGAATGGCAGAATAAAACAAGCAATAGAATGCTTGTAACTACAAAAAAACAACTCATGGACATAGACATAAAAAAAACAGATTACCTGATGGGACTGTTTAGTCCAGACCACATGTATTATGCTGGAGAGAAATATCTTAAACAAGAAGATCAGCCATCACTTGTAAATATGACAACACAGGCAATCAAAATTCTGAAGAAAAATCCAAAAGGCTTTGTACTAATGGTTGAAGGTGGACTGATTGACATTGCTCATCACAGCAATTATGCTAAACTTTCTCTTGAAGAAACTCTAGAATTTGAAGAAGCTATTGCAGCGGCTGGTCAGCTAACAGATGAAAAAGATACTCTCATTGTTGTTACAGCTGATCACTCACACACACTTACTATCAACGGATACCCAAATCGTGGGAATGACATCCTGGGTACCACAGTGGATGGAAATGTCACATATGAAACACTGTCATATGCAAACGGCCCCAGTTTCAGGTACCATGTACAGAATCAGAATAACGGTTCTCATTTGTGGCGAGATCTGAAAGATCCAGCCATTGACAGGAACGGAACCTACTATCCTCACTTCTCTCCAATTCAACTGCAATGGGAAACACATGGAGGTGAAGATGTTCCAGTATATGCAAATGGTCCCTCATCTTATGTGTTCTCTGGTGTGTACCAAGAAAGTTATATAGCTCATGGATTAAGTTTTGCGGCCTGCATCGGACCCCATGCTAAAGAATGCAGTGGAGTGTATGCTGAGAATTCTACAGGGAATATTGATTTTGTGCCTTGTTCTGGGCCTGATGACAAGTCATGTAATCGGAATGCTTCAAAATCTGAATCTTCTGGAGCGGTCTGGGGTCCCAGAATCTCAATAGTAATAATTTTCTTGCATGTCACTATTTACTGGTTTAGTTAACGAATTGGTTTCCAATTAAATTCTAACAGTGCCGGTGCTCCATAATAAATGTACCTGACAATGTTATGGTATTGAACAAGGTAATAAAAACAGGATCAAAGTTTGTCATCAATGCCAAATTTCCAAGGAAAAAATGACTCTTAAGAAAGAGTAAGTTGTGATTTGTCCTTCTGCTAGAACTATGGCAATGCATTTTGATATTAAAAATCACTTTGAGATCAAGTTTATATTCAATATGGCCAAATCACTATTACTCAATAAGTGCAAGGATTATTGATTTATTAAATATTATTTTATTATAAATTTTAATACAGAATGTATAGATATTTTTAATTTTCATCGAAATAACAAAATGGAAGTAAATATATAAATAAATATGTGACCAGTGGTGTAGGGAAGGGGTTCCGGACCCTCCCTGAAATCAAAACAAAAAAATTCTATTTGTTATTTAAGCTCCATTTTGTAAAATATTTAATTATTTAATTTAATAATAAAAGTCTGAACTTGTAAATGTAGGACTATTATTTCCATTGATCCATATGTTATTTAACTTTTAAATAGTAATGTGTTATAACTTAGGTAATGATTCCTTGTTTAAGTTGGCATGTCTTAGTGTATAGTAAACAAATTTGCTAACTAGATTTTCAGTGCTAAAATAGCATAAAATGTGATTTTCATTAGTTCAATTTTTAAAAATTTTCCATACCCCACTCCCTTGGGGAGTATTCCATATCCCCCCCCCAAAACCCTTGGCACTTTCGACCCTCCCCAAAATTATTTTCTGGCTACGCCACTGTATGTGACAGTGTGAATTAAATACCAAGCAATAATCACCTATAAAAATTAATACTGCAATTTGATAACATTTACTTTTGTACAAAGTTATTGGGTATCTATATATCAGCACAATGTATTATTCGACACTTCAGTATTCCTTGAGGATGGAGGAAGCCTGATTCTCTGAAACTTTGGAGTGTTCTAAACAACCTACTTGACTGACAACCTGACAGCAATATATTCAGTTTATAGTAGTTTGCATGTAGTCTGCCGGCGTGGTTTGTGGTTAGCATCGCTGACTACAGATCCGTCGGCCCGGGTTCGATTCCTGGTACCTCCTTGGATTTTTCTGAGGTAGGGAGGTCTGGTAGGGGTGCACTCAACCTCGTGATTCAAAATTGAGGAGCTACTTGATAGAGAAGTAGCGGCTCCTGTCAAGAAAACCACCATTAACGGCCGTGGGTGTCGGCATGCTGACCACATGCCCCCCAATCCTGCCATCTGCTTACGGGCGATGACGCAGCGGTCGGGTGGTAGGCCAAGTCCCTCAAGGGATGTAGCGCCACGGAGTTTTTTTTTTTAGTAGTTTGCATGTGATGGATATAATATATTTTTTATTTTTATCTTAAAACTCATTGTTATAGCAATAAGCCTTTTTTATGTCAAATTCCATGCCACTGCATCAGTTGGAAGTCAATGAAACATGTTGACATTTATTTTTTCAGAAATTAATTTGATTTACTTTTAAATGATCCGTATTAATAACTTCTGTCCAGTCCAAAAAATAATATACACAAGACCCCACAACCCATTAAAAATTTCCGAAAACTTAAGAATATACCCTGCAACATTTTGGGACTGGGGATAGCAACAGGGGTCTGGTGAGCCTTATTATAACAACGCAATTTTGTGCATGGTTTATTTTCAGCAAAGTGGCTCAAGTTACAACTCTTTCTTGCAGCAACAATAATGGAATAGATAAGTCTAGTTGTCATAATATAAGCTGATAAATAATAAGTTTAAGATGGTCTACCTTTATTCCACCACCTATTTAGCATAAACTGTATTATGAAGGTTGTTGTGTTTCAAAAACAAGTGAACCATGCCATTGATAAGTTATCACTCCAGATTACATAAACTAGTTTTAGGAACCAGTACTTATGAATTATTCTAAGTGAAAGAAATTTAATTGCTTATTGGGAAAAACTTACCACTTTGTATTGTTTGTCAGCTTATAAATGTTAAATTAGGGTTCTAATGGATCTACAAAAAAACTTTTTAATGTCCTACTTAGAGGAGAGAATGAATATCTCATATCTTAATTATTAAAATGCCATCAAGTATGCATGTTTATGAATGTGTGCTCCCTTTTCTATCCTACATCTAGTACCCATAATAATCTGCATCACACATACATTCCCTATCCTGTCCAATACAGGCTCTTAATATCCAAGGCAGACCAGTAATATTTCCAGCAAAACTATTTTAGTCTAATCCTTGAAAGAGAACAAGAAGAAGAAAACATTCAATTTACTATAAAACATCCAAATTACAACTATTAAAATGCCAACACCATACTTATAAATTGTAAAATAAAGGGTTCAAAAAACATCTCAGCTTAAAAACGATTTTGATACAAGATTTTACATATCCTTGTTAATATAGGTGTTCCTATTTCTCCTTCCCCTGATACAGAAACCCTCTCAACATGCTTCTTGCTAAATTTCTCAGAAAATGTCTATAACTGAAATATAAAATTTCGGCTTATCATTTTCCAATTCTGAATTATGTTTACAGAAATAATATGGTTCAACAAAAATATAAGAACAAACTCTAACAGGTGCAAGAGATAGAATGGAAATAGTCTCAAGGCTGCGCATCTTGTTTATACAGTTGTATTATTGCTTTTCATTTTATTAATTACATTCATTATTGGAGATTCTCAACTGAACAAATACTCTTCACATTTAGATCACTTTCAATAAAAAAGGCAGCCGATAGGTCAATAGTTAGCAATTTGTGAGCTCAGTATTGGAATGTATAAACTCCACTTTTTCGGAAAATGACCTACATTTCCAACTTGTATGGCCGTGTGCATCATTCTCAATCAAAACATGCAATAATCAAGGATCCTGGGAACATGGTCAAACTATTAAACTAAACTAAACGAAACTAAAGTAAACTCCATGGCACTACATCCCTGGAGGGATTTGGCAAACTAAACTCCGTGGCAGTACATCCCTGGAGGGATTTGGCCTTCTACCTGATCGCTGCGTCATCTACCACAGGCAGATGGCAGGATTGGAGGCATGTGGTCAGCATGCCGACACCCACAGCCGTTAATGTTTGTTTTCATGACCAGAGCCACTACTTCTCTATCAAGTAGCTCCTCAATTTGAATCATGAGGCTGAGTGCACCCCTGCCAGACCTCCCTACCTCAGAAAAATTCGAGGTACCAGGAATCGAAACTGGACCGACGGATCTGTAGTCAGCAACGCTAACCACAAAACCACGCCGACGGTCGGTCAAACTATTACCCTGTCAAAATACATTCAAGGTGCATTGAATCGCCCTCTTTAGTTTGTTATTTTGTCAAAAGAAAGTGAGCAAAGATAAAAAAAATGTAAAAACCTTAAGGCTTGCATATAATGCAGGCAACAATAAAGTAATATTTCTCCCCTGATGTATTCATACAGTACACATTTTTAAATTTTAGCACAACTGTCTTATAACATTTCTCAAAAAGTAAAATAATAACTTGAAGGGTAAAGGTTACATGGTGTTTCGCTGCTACAACTACAAAAGAAGTTTTCTAAATGATTTTATGTAAGACTAAATTATGTCATGGAATGTGAGAATTTTGATAAAATGCTGAAAGACCAGAATCTGCTATACAAGATGACTTCATCAGAGATACATTCATGATATAGTAGTGGTGAATTACAGTTTCCTTGTGCATCTATCTAATTTTTTGTATGGTAAGTTTAATATGTTGATGTAATAAAACATATTCCAGAATTCTTGATTATTGCATAACCCCACCCCATTTTTATCATCCTAATGTCCCATTTTCGACTCAAGGTAATATGGTCACCCTATTCTAAATCTGAAGCATTCCTACAAAAATCCACTGGTTCCTATTCCTCTCCATTGAAAAACTACCCAACTGACAAAACTGAAATTCTGCATGTACATAGATTTCATACTTAAAAAGAACATAGGACTACAGTTGTTTTGAAGTGTTTTACCGTTTAATGATGGTGACCATTTTAATGGCTTGCAGTAACAACTGCTCTGTATCATGTTTCTTCCTTACTAAGACCATTGGTGAAATTGAATTCAGAACCCATGAAGTATTTAAACCCTTCTTATGTACATATTGTAAGGGTAAGCTTTTATTAATGCATTTATTTATTACATTTTTTATTATTAATTTAATTGTAAACTATATACACACATATACATCATGACGTTGTCTATAGCTCTGCTCCATGACAATAAAATAGTATTATTATTATTATTATTATTATTATTATTATTATTATTATTATTAAATATTCTGCACAAAAGTATCTTTTACTTTTCAATATCTCTTACAGTTATCGAGAGAAGGTCATTTCAATGACTTCCAATGAACGGTAGGATTACGTTACTTGCTGATATTTAACAAAACTATGGCCACCGTATCAAAAAGGATTTTTTTTGTTTTTCTATATACAAAACAAAATACAAAGAAGGAGTGGTAATCTTTCTACAAGTCTACAAAAGTCAGAGCAATGCTGTATACTTTAACTGTATGAAGGATGAGTAACCATCCAGCAGTATAACATAGTATATATTATATACATGGGCATGACTATTTACATTTTATTAACAAAAGAAACAACCCTCCCCAAAACAGAAATCTGGCTATGTCTCTCTAAAGACTGCAAATTGTATACGGTACTTATCTTAATAAATAAGAGGAAGTGGTTGTCTTTCTGTCTGTCTGTCTGTAAGCAATGAACAGCAAAACCTACTAAATGTAGAGATAAGAAATTTTACATGTCCACTGAAGGGTTGCCGAATGCACTTCGAACCCGGATTTTATATTTTCGCTTTTGTTCGAAAGTTATGAGTGAAAAACTGGCAGAAAACATGATTTTTTTCATTATCGAAGCAGGTGGCTTTGCCTTCTTTTCTCAAACAATGATTGATTTGGACGGAACTCATAATGCAGGGGTTTTCTGGACCACGAAACTTCAAATCTGAGGTCGTTTTTCCCATGCTGCGCTTTCTAAATGTGGAATGTACTTCAAAGCCGGATTTTTAGCTGTTTCATTAATTTATTAATTGTTTAGTTTTGGCCTCTGAATGTTTTACATGCAAGTGATAATAAATATAAATCTACTGAACGTAGAGATTTGAAATTTTAAACGTAGATGGACTGAAGGATGGCCGAATGCACCTCGAGGCCGGATTTTTTATTTTCGTTTTCAAATTATGAGTTAAAAACTGGCAGAAACATTTTCTTCACTATTGAAACAGGTGGCTTTGCCTTCTTTTGTCAAACATTGATCGATTTGGATGGAACTCACTATGCAGAGGTTTTCTGAGCCAGGGAACTCAAATCTTAGGTCATTTTTCCCAAGGTGCACTTTCTAATGGAATACACTTCAAAGCTGGATTTTTAGCTGTTTCATTAATTGTTATTAATCGT
This sequence comes from Ectobius pallidus, assembly GCA_964059195.1. Taxonomy (NCBI): domain Eukaryota; kingdom Metazoa; phylum Arthropoda; class Insecta; order Blattodea; family Ectobiidae; genus Ectobius; species Ectobius pallidus. The sequence goes on along the minus strand of CAXKWD010000004.1, from coordinate 27,643,449 downwards.
TTAGTTAATTATCGTGGGCAAAGCTGCAGGGAACTGATAGTACATTCATAATAGTACTAGTAACAAGATGGGGTGCACTCAGCCTCATGATAAAAACTGAGGAGCTACTTGATAAAGAAGTAGCACCTCCAGTTCAGTAAATCATCAATAACGGCCGTGGGAGACGGCATGCTGACCATATGCCCACAATCTTACTGTCTGCCTAAAGCAGATGGTGCAGCAGTTGGATGGTAGGTCTGGTCCCTCAAGGGATGTAGCACCATGGAGTTTAATGACAAGAAAAGCAGGTTTGTTTTCTTTATTTTTTCTATGGTGTGTATGCCTAAAGTGGTTTCCACTTGGACAAGACTTAATTTCAGAATATCTCAATCATATTTGTAAAAGGATTATAACAATGTAATTGTATATCCAATCAACACAAGAATTTTGCAATATAAAATAAAATCCTTTTAATTAATTTTTGTAGTTCACATTTGGTACTGGTATATAATCTTAATGGGGGTACGCCGTAGCGTAGTGGTTGAGGCGCTGCGCTGCAAACCGGAAGGTCGCGGGTTCGATTCCCGATGAGGTCGTTGAGATTTTTCAATTGGCCTAATCCTTCTGGTGGCACTATGGCCCTGGGGTCGACTCAGCCTCTAACAGAAATGAGTACCAGGAGCAATCCTGGGGGTAAAGGCGGCCGGTGCGTAAGGCTGACAACCTTACCATCTTCATGTGCCGAATGTCCAAAAATCTGGGAGCCTCAACCTCTTGGAACCCTCTGGGCCTCCATGGCCTGTATAGGGATCACTTTACCTATATAATCTTAATGGGACGTTACCTTGAATATTTATTACTAGCAGATGCCTGCGGCTTCACCTACGATTATTTACTTAACTGCTAGATGTTTTATTTAAATCATTCATTTAACATAAACATATTTAAAACATTATATTTATCAATACTTACATCACTTTTACATAATTTGCAGGAAATACATAATTTTATTCTTAATTCTATTGTTTTATGTAATAAGATATAAATAAGTAAATGAACAAAATGAATCTTATGCCATATGGTCTTATAGATTCGAAATAAAACGATAAAAATGAACCTCAGATTCATGAACCTTACCCAAATTATGCATAAACAATTTTATTATAACGATCGATAGTTAAGAACTAAAAACCTAGCTTCGAGATGCAATTCACGATTAAAGTGCACTGTTCAGGGAAAAAACAACCTGAGATTCGAGTTACCTAGCCCCCCCCCCAAAAAAAAACCCCCGCATAGTGAGTTTCGTCCAAATCATTTAATGTTTTCCCATCTAGGCATGCATTCATGATCCCCTTCTGTCCATCTATGATAAAAAAATAAAAAAAAATAAAAATAAAAAAACTCTGCAAATCGTAACAAATGAATCAAGATAGCAACCAAGCAAGGCCACCTTGAATTACTTTCACAATTGAATACTTTCTTGTTAATAAGAGGTATTGGATGTGCATGGAAACACGAGTCCAAATATGATATTAGATTTTCCTTAGTAAGACTTTTCAGTCACACAAGGACTAATATATTTAAATGATTTATGCTAAAATACGGTAAAATAAAATGAAAATTATTTCCACATGGAAAATAACAGCATAGATACTGAACATTAATATACACCAAGTTGTTACACTAAAAGAAGAACAATAAATTAGCAATATCTTTCTAGCAGAATTTCACAGAAATATTAAAGGAAGACTTGAAACTGTTTTTAAGGTCTATAAAAACATTTAAAAACATGATTGTTAGGTGGAATACACTCAGATTAACATTACATTGTTTCTGGAAGATAATAATAATTGTTCTCTACAGCGTATAAAATACAGTAGTTCTTTTTGTTGTTTGCTAGTATAATGCATTACAGCAAGCTGCAAGTAATATGTGTTAAATCTGTTAAAAGTTAATTTTAAAGGAGAACTGAACCAAAAAAATACTTTCTTATTATATTTCACAAACTATAACAAGATCTTATGTTGCACATAATGATAGTGAAAACATATAACTTACTGTTGAGGAGTAATTGTACACACAATAGGAACAGCTCAGCTGGCATGTCATCATAGGGTCAGCAAGTCTCTACGCAAGCAAAGGCATTCTTGAGCGAGGAGGCACACTTCAGGTTTACATACAGTGTCAAGTTGTTCCTGGCAAAAGTGTACATAATTTTGAATAGAGTATCCAATGAAATAATTACTTTTTTGTTCGCCCATACTACCCATATAAGTAGGGTGCGGATTTCTATGACCTAAAAAATAGGATATATGCATGCATTTATGACCTAAAAAACATTAAAATATGACCAATAAAATTTAAAATATGACTTTACCACTTACACATTGTGTATTTTTTTTTTAAGTTTTATTACAATTCAAGTTTCAACTATATGGAACAGTTTTAAATAGGAAAAAAATTCTTACTGAAAGGAGACTTGAAAGTTTGAAGTTCCATTCAAGTACAAAATTTATACAACTTTGTCAGATGCGTATAGATCAGAGAGAACAGCATTTTTAACAACTACATTAAGACAGGCAAGTTAAACATTGAAATTCTTCTTTTCATTTGGGTATTCTCTTACTTGAATCATTGACAAGAATGGTAGTGGATGTCCTCTGTCCGGTGAAGGCTGCACACTATGCATGGTAAAAGTTCGAAGTCTTCATGTTTGGTTTATACTGTATTTAATCATAAAATTAAACCAAAGTGAGAAAAGAGGATGTTCCTTGTTTCCGCATTATCTGTTTTCACTTTACACAATGAACCCACATTACAGGGTGCCAATCAATAACTTTTGGTATTCATATAAGATTTGAGTTCATCCCCTTCATTCACTGCCATTCACAATTTTTCCATTTTCTTTGCGTATTTCTTTATAAACCCAATCCCCAGCTGATTGAAAATATTTCATAGAACCATTTCTTTGCCTTGATGGAAGTTGTGGTTAAGAGCTGCAGTCAATGAGCTGATATTCATGCAATCAAATGAAAAATGAGTGTGTTTTGAGACATATTTCAAATGCTCATTAAGGTTTGATTAAAGACTTCCTGTATGTTGGAATGATTCATGTGCACTCATTTAAAAACCTCTTATCCATTTCAATACTATACAATTTACTGTCAGCTTTACATTTAGTGAGCCATTTACTTCTTTTAGCTGTTTAAGAGGTACCATAAGATTCGGTCTTGAGGACTGGCAATGAGTGAATTTCTTGTGAAAAACTGATTTTGGTAGCTATGGCAAATGGACATTACAGCTCTATATGCTTAAAATTTCAATTGCTCATAGATTAAGAACAGGTGACTTACAGAAATGCTGTTTTCAATACTACATTCAAATTTCCTCAAATTTTATTTTCAAAAGGAAGAAAGAAAAAAAGAATTGTTCAGTTCTCCTTTAAGCTACGTATCTCTTTAGGAGAAGGTTTCTTCCACCGAGGGTAAAGGTGAAGTTTTACAATCAGATATTTACATTCCTAGGGCATTGCTATTTGCTTAGGTAAACTTCGGGATGACCGTTTTATGGGTGGTATTCCCATATCTTCAGCAGAGTGTCAACTGAAATATTTGGGAGCAGGTACTGGTGACGAGGTGGACATTAATTTGTACATTCATAGCTTTCAAAAGGCTCTAGTGTGTTTAGTTTTTTGCTTAATTTGTAATATGTAGTCAAGGTAAATAGCAGTGTGCCAAGAATGTATTTTTATTTCAGTGATTACTGATAGTGATTTCAGTGGTAGATTACTAATAGAGTAATGCACCAAAGAGTAATTCCATTGCAATTTAGGTGACGTGAGGTGCTACTTAATGTTTTTCAACTACTTATATACGATTTTATGTTATTTATTATTGTTATTATCATTATTATTATATTACGAGTATCATACTCTTAGAATATTCCTACAACACTTACCAAAATGTATGATAACATTATATGTGTAAAAATTACATCATGTCTTGCTCTCACTGCTAGAGATACACGAGAAGTACAAGCATTTGAAATATAATTTCCCATATTGAATGAGTTCTCAGAAAAGGAAGAATTAAATTCCTTTAACATTTTGCATCAAATCCCATGAAAATGTCACTAATATTTCATTTAATACTAGGAATATTAATTAAAGATGCCAATTTTGTGAGAAACATTATAAATGGGCCTGCTGTCCAAGTTTAAACATCGTGACGAGTTATTTTTCTACAACATTTATTATTTATTTATTTAAACAATTAAATAATTTTCAAAGAATTTTGTCTTTTTTACATCTATCATATTTAAAATAGTTCTGTGTGCACATAAGACTATTATAATTCAATGTGTAATAGACTTATAAATTTTTAGTAAATTTCAATTTAATTTTTGTCACAGAAAGTACGGTAATCATTGGTGATTGTTTTGTTAATGCTATGATGTAAAATATACGAAGGCTATTTATTTTCAACCTTCGATGGGGCATAAAATGAAAATCACAGTGAAAATCAAAACTGTTTTACTTGGAACATTTAGGTACACCTTCTAGCTACTTCTCTGCACAGTCACACTCAGATTGAGATATTTGTCAAAGCGTGGTGCAACTTTAAAATACCCTCTTCACAGAAGCTTGCTGCCAGCATATTGAGAAGGGCCTTCACAGCATTTTGAAGTGTTTTCAAATTCTTCGTTGGTGTGGAAGACAGGTCTTGGGTTTGATCGGGAAATTTGGTTGCATCCATTGTTTGGATTGTTGTTTTGATTCTGGACTGTCGTAACGAATCTACGTTTCATTCCTTGTCACGATGGATTTCAAAAACTCGTTCCCATGCCAAATGACTTTTTCGGCTGCTGAAGAAAGATCTGGAAGGACAGAGCTCCCACACCAACGAAGAATTTCAAAACACTTCAAAAAATCGTGAAGACCCTTCTCAATACGCTGGTGGCAAGCTTCTATGAAGAGGGTATTTGAAAGTTGCACCACGATTCAAAAAATGTCTCGATCGGAGCGCGACTATGTAGAGAAGTAGCTAAATGTTCCAAATAAAACAGTTTTGATTTACACTGTGGTTTTCATTTTATGCCCCATCGGAGGTTGAAAAAAAAATAGCCCTCATACATTGAATACTTTCTACAGTTTAATTAAAAGATAAAAGATTACAATATTAAATACGATTACTTTTTGAAAAAGTCTGTTATAGTTTTTTGTGCTAACCTTTCATCTCTCTAGGATGCTGTGATATAATACCAAAGCTGCAGGGTCAGTAGATCAAGTGGCCTACTCTTCTTGCTGGGTTCAATACAGGCTATAACAGCTATAACAGCTATGATCACCTTCACTCCCTCAGAATGCGATATTTTCAGGGTGCACCACACTGATACAAGAAACATACACATATGTATATATATGTTTATTTTCCAACAACTTCTTTAGTTAACTTGGAGCCTCAGTTAAACAGGACTCGGGATTAATCGCAAATCTACTGTATTATTAACAAAACAGTGAAGAGAGAGAGAGAGAGAGCAAGAAAATGTTTCCTCCTTAGTGTTAAATAAGTTGTGGTGGGCAAATAGCTTGTGCTTGAGGTTTGTTACTATTAAAGAAACTTGCTATTCTCCATTTCTACAGGAGAGAAGAGTATGCATATTTATTTTTAACTGCAGCTGCAATTTCCCTTAGTCGATAAAGTAAAATAATTACAGGTTACATGAGATTAGCTGGGGTAAGGTCTGAACAGATTTTCAGGATAGTTTAATTTTTACCTATTAGGATTTTTTTTTTTTTTTGTAATTGGTAACTTTCCTTTAAACTGGCTTTTTAAATGAAAAATTTGTTTGAATCATTATTTAAGTTTGTACTTCATACACACTTTCAAAAATGTTTTAAACTTCTTAAAAAGACAAGAAAAGAAAGAAAAAATGTATGAACAGTAGAACCCAGCTTATCTGAACTCTGATCAAATGAAACTGATTTTTTTTTGTCTGCTTGTAAAAATTTCCAACTTGCAAGAATTTCTTTTTAATAGACCTGCATTTAAAGCTTAAAAACAGGTTTTATATAAAAAAAAATGGGACATGTGCAGTTTCTTGCAAATAAAACATCACTGCCTGATCCTTCACAATAGGTCAAAAATATTTCTATATCTTTTAGTGAATGATAATGTTGGTACTGTACAGACTGAATTGTTATTCCGCCTTCCAGCAATTCACAGAAATAGACATTGGCAAACTGTACTATGAGAATATTATAGAAGAAAAATCCTCTGACACAGCTAAGCAAGGTCCTGGGTTGGAATCGCAGTGTTAGAGGAATTTTTCTCCTCTAATATTGTCATGTAACTTCCAACAGAGGCAATAATTTGTGGTTCATGAATGCATATATACTGTATATCCAAACTGTACTGTACAATGCATTTCTATTCATAAATGTTTACAGGATTATTGAAATTAAATTATTTAAATGCCGTAAGAGTATTTTATTTTAAAAGAAATTAGTTTACTGAAATATCCTGCCCCAATTGTTTTGGATAAGTAAGGTTCTACTGCTTATCACTGTTTCTAAAAAGGCTTACTCTGTAAAGATAAAAGTCAGCCAAGGAAGGACTGATTGTAACTGCAGAACTACTGTACTTTCTAAGAAAAGTCTAACAAGTAAGACTATTGTAGCACTTTGTAAAATGTCACATTATTTCAAGTATATTATATTAACTACTAGTGCATGCAACAGCATAGAGATTAAGACGTACTGTATGCATAGTGCAGGAAAAGCATTAACGTCTAAAATTTAACCCATATGCTATTACCGGTATACAAAACATTTAAGACTTTCCTGATGTGACAATTTTTTTCCACCACAGACATCTTATTTACCTCATCTCTTTCTAGCATCGTCACGATTCTGAAACAAATGAAAGGGTCAAGTATAGAAGAAAGAAACGTGGCTTGATTTTTTATGAGGAACAATGTTTACAAACTGTACAAAAAGATTTGTACTGCTTTATCAGTCAATCTTCGTACATGTGAACCAACAGAAAATAAATTAAAGTGGACACCAGTTATCAAAACAATTAGGACTGAGGGTGGATCGGATTTTCAGTTTGTTTGGATTATCAAATGTGCACAAAATAACGCAATAAACTTGGAAAAATGTGTATCAATAAAGATGAATAACAATAGTTACATAGATTAACTGAAATAATCAATGAATTTTTCCTACACCATTCCAGTTTCCAAACTGAACTACACTTGTCACTTCCTCTGACAACAGACCGTCGCTTTGATTTGCAATCCACAACAACGAATGCGAAATGGTTAATTTGCTTAGCGTTTTATGTACACTAGAAGGCCTTAACCATTTCAAAAACATTCATTCATCAATAGCATGTATAACTTGAAAGCATTAGCAAAAAGACAGGAGACTATAAAGCATTAGCCAGAGATCAGAGCTGAATATTATACAAGAATTTACAATCCATCAGGAAAAGCGGCTACCACCCACACCCTCATTCACCATGCAACCTTCTATTTTACAGCTTTCTCCAGCCTATTCCAGCTCATTCTTGAATGCAGTATCTTGTTAAAACCTTTAAAATACTATGTACAATGCTGAACTACAAGACTTGTACTATAAAACTTTGAAGGTTCTCCCGACGAATACATTGTAGAAACCGTTCTGGGGTTTCCAGTCGGTTAGTTAGAGAATTACATTCTGAGCTTTCGGTGATTGTCTGCATCGTCATCTTTGGAGAAGATGGTAGGACTAGTCAGATGCAGTCGTGGATTCTGATTGGTCGGTGGAAGTAAACGATCTCTCCCTCCGTGATTGGAGCAGAGAAATTGCAGGTTGCCAGGAAGCAGCCAATCAGGATCCACGACTGCATCTGACTAGTCTTACCATGGATATATATACAACGCCATAACCTCTGGATCTCACTTCTCCGAAGATGACGACACAGACAGTCGCCGAAAGCTCAGAATGTAATTCTCTAACTACCCGACTGGAAACCCAAGGACAGTTTCTACAAGACTTGTACTGTTCATACAATATGTACACAGAGGCCTAATTGTTGTTACTTGTGCTGACTCTCAACTGTTTGATCTGTGATACTGATTCAATGTTAACTTCTCTGTAATGGTGTATGAACATCCTTTAAGAACATGAAAATAATAAAAAGGTCATTCAGAAAATTGACGTTTCCGATAACTGATATCCTACTGTATGCAAAAATGGTTGAAAACTCTGCTGATATAACCCATACCATGACTGAATTCTGTTTTCATGGGAGGTCACTAGCTAGATGTTAATGTACTCGATAAGTGTGAGAACGATGGTAAAGTTAGTTTGTTAGAAGTGAAAGGGTTAAAGTTCCAAATCTCGTATTTAAGCCCAGATTTTGTCAAAATGCAGTATGTTTGTACAGCTCAGATAAAAAAAAAATATAGGCTACAATGTTAGAGTAGTACAGAGCATTCCTTGGGATTCTTTATGGCACTAAGTGGAATGCGCTCCCTAAGTCAGCATTCTCATTCCCAAGTGCATGGGGCTGCTACAGTTGACTATTAAAATACACGATGAGAAGGTTGGCCTAAGGTGTGCTGTAACTGGACACATGATTATTAGGCCCTATATTCTACGATGAAGAAGAAGAAAGAAACAAGTGATCAGCAGCTAAAACAATTTGCCCTAGAAACTATAAACAGAGAATATCCTGAAACTGACTGGTTGCATATTTACACAGATGGCTCCTACTCAGATAAGACTGATAGAGCCGAGGCAGGTGTATTTAGCAGTATTTTCTCCTTCTCTACATCAGCAGGATACAGAAGAACGGCTTTTGATGGAGAAATTGCTGCAATCAAAATAGTATTGAGTCAGCTCCATCTCCACCTGACTAAATTTAATCAAGCAGCCATATTTATTGACTCCAAGTCGGCAATCCACGCTATTATTTCCCCCGACCCCCCCAAGAGCCCAGATGTACAAGAATGTCGTAGACTGTACCAATCATTAGCTGCCAAAGACAAAAGAATAGCCATACAATGGATCCCTAGCCATTGTGGTATAAATGGCCTAGCAAAAAAAGGAATCATAATTCATGATTATTCCAACAGACCAATGCCCTATAGCACAATAAAAACTAGAATCAAACAAGCCTTCAAAACACAGCACAGTAAAGAAATTCTCAACCGGATACAACACAAACAGTGGAAAAACGATTTGAAGTCCATACCTGACAGCCCAAGACGCAAAGCAGTTGCTACATTCCGCCTTATCACTGGACATGATCTCCTGAGAAAACATCTCCACCGCATTGGGATTGCAGAAGACCCGTATTGCAATCTTTGCCACTAACAGGAACTTATGGACAGAGACCACCTCAGGATATGTTCAACACTTACCAAGCAGAATGAACATGACCGATATTGGAAGCACGAGGTTTACTAAAAAGTGTATAACTTTTGTTAATTGTACTTGCCATTAGAATAAATAAATAAATATTCTACGATGATACAATCAATGCTGAGATACAGAACACAAATACACAACACACTTTTTTTATCGGTTAAATGATATCGAGTCAAGTGTGCTTATTTTCAGCAGGAGTCAGCAACTACTCATATAGCAGATGAAACATTAAATTTCATAAAGGAAATAGTCTATAGCATCATTCACAAAGCTCATATGTAAATAACTAAATAGAAACAAATATTTAAGATTATTCGAGGGCAGGGTTACAGTAGAGGATTATGGCCCTCTATGTCCCCCACTTTGTCAGTCTGCAATTTCTATTTTTGGGGGAAGACATACAAAGACAATCCATGAGTTAAAAGACAGTATTGTGTGAGAAATCAGAATTCACTATAGGAACTTTCTTTTTTTCTCTTTGTTTTACATCTCCCTTTTAGTGACATTTAAGCGACCCATGCCTTACAAGGCTGCAATCTGTCGGGGGAGGGATTATCTAAGGATCACATACATACTTTTTTTGACCAAACAAGGACATGGAGGGCCTTCCTGGATGATTGATCAGCCCAATGCCGGGGCCACTTCCGAGACAACACGATCAAACAGGATGAAACACACCATTCACTTTGAACAAGGCAAGGATGGGATGATGATGATGATAGCAGGTGATATCCAGGAATCACAAGGGCCACCTACGTTTGTTTCACAGGTGAGGAAAAAACCCACCAAAAAAAAACAAAAAAAAAACTACCTTGTCCCAACCAGGCTTCAAACCCCGGCCTGCTGTATGAAAGGAGCAAACGCATCTCCTATGCCACAATGGTGGATCAGTACATCAACTTGCATGTGTAAATGCTAATTTCCTTCCGAGATATGCAGTAGATGGACATCATTTTCAACATCTTCTGTAGTCAGGGTTAATAAACAATATGAAAAATGTATTTTTAATAGCCGACTGTAGCAGACCCTGTTCACCAGCGAATGAGAGCACTGACAAGGGGAGCACATGCCGCCTAGTGCCATAAAGAGTCCCAAGGCACGCTTTGTACTACTCTAGAGAGGACTCGAAATTCATGTAAAGTGGCAGATGTCATATTTGGTTACTGAAGAAATGTATTTTGTAAATTGTATGTTGGAATTGACGGAGTAAAGCAAATACGAAGCTACAACCTTCACCATTATTACCTAGGTATATACCAGTACACTTACAGGTAATTTCTTGAGACCTGGAGCTCTATTCTCTTCTTCCCCTTCTGAATCCTGTCTGGCAGTCTGTTCCTGGGTCTGCCTTTTCTCAGCTGCTTCCTCATCTGACGATCCGGATTCTGTGCTACGTTTACTTACTAATCAACAAGAAGTACTCATTAACACAATGGAATATATTAAGAGTACAAGTTATAGAGCAATAATAACAATGTATTTGATCAATTGTATTGAATGTGTCATTAACAAGACAAAAGAACAGTTTAAAGAAAACCACATTTTAAATTATGTTAACGGTTCCAGCATTATTTGTAATTTCAACAAAAACTCAAAATACTAGGCAAACTCAATATTAATATTAGATGGAAATCTACAGTGAAGTGTTGATATCTGTAGCAAGACTTCACTAAAAGGTATATTTACCCAGGATGAACATTTCAATGGGTCTTCCCACCATCATCAGCTGATTCCGACTAAGTCGGGTAAATATACCTTTTAGTGAAGTTTAGTGTGTATATTTCCGATCTCAATCTTGCTACAGACTAGGCAAACTGTTTTAAGGACCTATCTATATAAATCATGTTGAAAGGGTTCAAGCACTTGCTGGGTTTAAAATGAAAACATAGTTATATGAATGAAAAATGTATGTTATATATTTTTTATAATTTTAGATGGAAGATGATTTCAAGCTTTTTGCATTTTAGGGTTTTTCATACAAGAATTTCACTTTGTGTACTTTTCATATTAGTCTATATTGAAATTTCATAAATCTTGATGAGTGTGAAAATATTAAACATTTCAAGAATAACTGCCATATGCGTCTTTATTTGATGGCGGTCTGGTGTGTGGGTTGCCAGATACAGGGCTGTTAACTTGTCAGGTGTCGTGATTTTGCACTAAAGATTCAATGTAGGTCCTGGAAGTTTCATTCCTTTCCTTTATGTTTGAAACCTATCTCAGCAATTTTGAGCTCGATTGTAACCACTATAGGCCTATGTCATGTTTATATCACCCATACACTAGGGAAAATGACAGAAGCAAGCACGTTGTGTGATTCTATTGAGGTTTACTTTATTGCTGTTTTGAATGATGAAAGCGTAGAGGCCATGCTGAATATTTTTTGATCCTCAAAACTATCATTGGCTTACTTTTAATTTTCATTCTTGGGCTGAAGCCAAAAAGCAACTAGCAATGAACTATCTGATAGTCTATATGATGTGAAAAGATATCTTAAATGTATTTTTGACAAGTCTTCCTAATAGACTATTTCTAATTTCTAGACTAATTCACATTCATCAAGATTTCTAATAGAAAGACCCCTGCCTTTAGTGTATTTATTTTAAAGTAGTTTCAATACTTCAGTTCCTTCTTGAGTACTATGTTTACTGAAAAACAAGTACAAGAAGTCTGATGCATCGTTTATTGAAATAGAATACTGTATTTATTCATGTAATGGACACCCCAGCATAATGGATACAACCCAACTTTTCGCGTTAAAAAATAAAATTTCCCCGCATAATAGTCACATCTCATATTTAAGAAAGAAAGAAATAAAAAAAAAAGTTTAATAATATCTGAAGTAGTAAGACTGGGTGGCCTGCTAGATCTTTGCATTAAAGTTTTTAAACAAAATGTTTGGAAACAGCAATTGCGATGCGGTTCTTATTAATGCACAAAATATACTCAACAACTGTCGATTAATATTGCAGTATTTCAGGACATATCTACAGTAGACAGTTGAGTTGAAAAAAAACTTGTGTTTGGACAATGGATAAGAACTGACCGAAATATTCAAGTTATACAGTGAGTTTCATGCTGAAAGTTATTAAATTTGGAGAAGAACATGGTAACAGAGCCACTGGACAAGAATTTACAGTGTCTGAGTGTAATGTGCATGTGTTTGTCTGTTTATGCAACTGCTATCGATCTTCACTATGTGTGACACAATCGAACGTTACCTGGCACATCTTTTAATGGGTTTTTACCAATAAAATTTTTTCCTTACATAAAGGATGCACTCACTTTCTGTTATAAAAATCGGGGAAATAAGTGTGTCTATTGCATGGGTAAATACGGTATAACAATATACCAAATATCTTGATAGATCCTAGCCACTTTGATAAACATTATTGAAAATTTAAAAATTACTTTTGTTTTCGTACGGACATATTAGCAAGAAATTTACCATCAATGAATCTCTGAGAGTACAGAAAGTCACTGTTTTTAACAGCTGAAGTAATGTAATCTAACTATGTAATACGGTATTTTATGTAATAATTTTATAGGCATATCGACAAATTTTTTTTAGTGGTTTGAATAATTATTAACTTAATCCTCAGAAACTGTAAATGGAACAACATTAAAAATACATGTTAACTGCTATGTTTTATTTTTAATTATCTTGCAAAACTCTTCTTTGTTAGTCTTCCCCAAATAAGATTATTTTCTTAATATTAATTTTTTTATGGACATGAAAATTGCAGTGCATCGGATGTGGGAGATTTAAATAAATATGTTATAGTCTTGTACAACCACATGATAAGCATCAAGTTAAGTGTAAGGGAAACCATAAAAAACAAGCTAAAAGGTGCAATGATAACCTTATTGCTAGGACTAGAAAGGAGAAGGAAATTTTTAGAACTGAAAGGTGAAAATAAAACAGAAAACAATTTTAAAAATATATTAAGAGGCACACAAACATTTATATAATAAAGCAATATATAGTCTCCAAAACCTGTGCAGTAATTAGGGCTAGAAGTTTAGACCCAAAACATTGTATGGAGGAGGATCGGGTAATGGCGCTCACAGGTTATGTGTCAGGTTGGTATAGTACTGAAAACGCTGACTGGAAAGAGGCAATATTATACCGAGCAGTACACAATTATTGTTTTAATAAAAATGTATGTATATGAAAATTTAATGTTGCACATTACTTCATGGATTATCCAGTGCTGCCAAAAAGTCTCTCCACAGCTCTGGTTATATTCACCAACCGGTATTTCTCCCTACTTTCCTTTCAGACTCATAGCAGGTATACCAAAGTAGGCAATGTTAACCATTGTTATTACCTAATTACGTTACATCTTTAATTAAAGTTTTTAAAAATAGATTAAAGCGAGTGAAATTATGTCTTGAACAAAACAAACATTTCAACATCATCTTTAAATATGTGAGTTTTATGTCTGCCTTATTTCTTACTTCATAAATTATTAACCACATGCTAGCCCTGCCAATTAAAATCCGTTTATTAGCGGATTCTCCCCTGCAAGAGTGCTGTGGAGTGACTTCTGGGTGGCTATGTATATATCTGTATTATGTATGTATGAATACCCCAAAAATGTAATTTTGAAAGGCAAAATAAAGCAAATTCATATATCAATGGTAAAAATAAACATAACCCCACGGTTTAAATTAATTCCGGAAAAAATGAATAAACCAATTAAATTACTGACAAAATCTTAGCTTTAATTCATTTTTAAGGAATATTTTCATAATTTTCAGTACTTAATTCCTCTTGATTTTGTCAACAAATAAATGCATTGCTCATGTTACCATAGGAGGAACCACAGAATCAACCTGAGATGAGATGCAAGTTCTGGCACAATCAGAATACAATCTATCAATCTGAACAGTAAATTCTGGCTTCCCGAACTTTTTTTGGTGAAATACAAACTCAATAAGTTTTTAAAGAAATGTTTATGTTCTAAATTTTTGCAAATATCAATAACCAACTACAAGCATTCACTACAAACTTATGAAAAGTTCGAAATGAATCAACATTTTCTACAATAAACACAAATGCAAGTGGCAGGAAGTTGGAATTAAGCTAACAATAAAAACAGCTGGTTTTTAATAGACTAATCACAATCATAATAATGATAATGATTGGACTATAAAATTTGTATATATGGATATTTTACAGTAGTAGTAGCAACAAATTTTCCTAAAAATTAAACCTTTTCACTTATTAAGCTTTGTCTATGGGCAACATTTAGTTGAGGAAAGAAATTAAAATATCAAGTATTAATTATTACAGGAAGTTGGTAACTGAAGTTTTTCTAATATAGTAATGTAAGAATTGAGTCAATTTTTGTGACACTTACTTCACTTGAGTTCTCTATTTGGAGACTAGTCTCGGGAAATTTTTTCTCCCATATTCCCATATTGTTGCAAGCAGCAGTCAAAATGGAATGAATATGGGAGAAAAAATTTCCCAAAACTAGTCTCCAAATAGAGAACTCAAGTGAAGTAAATGTCACAAAAATTGACTCAATTCTTATATTACTATATTAAAATGTTAAGCTTTATTTATGGGCAACCCTCAAATGAGAAAAGCTGTTAAATAAATACAGTAGAACCCCGATAATTCGAGCTAATTGGGGCTGAGGCTACCTTGAATTACAAAAAACTCGGATTATACGGAAACATCACTAAATCAATGGGTAAACCATAAATAAATGTTTAATGAGCACAATAATGGTTTAAAAAATAAGTAAATAAACAATATAGTAGGCATACATATCTTTAATAGGCCTGTATGTATATTGGCAAACATTTCCAATTTGCTACATCGGCATCCTTTAAGGATTAAGTCTGACTCTTAATGGAGTGGAACGGGAAAGCGGCGCTACTAGGAAAACACTTTTAATTACCATTGTTGCTGAGTAGGGATTACTGTAACAATACAGTATTCTTTTCTGAAAGGATGGTATGCACTGTATGCACCGTATGATTGACATGAGGTCCCGACAATGAAAGATCGAACCTAACGGTTTCTGTCAATATGTAATAGAAATGCATTAGCAGTCAGAAGTCAAGGTTATTTCTGTGTATTATGATTGAAAATCCAGTTTTACCTGCATTTTTGTACATGGAAAAATTGAAAGAAAGCTCTAAATGTAACACATTCGGAAGTGCGTAAAACTTACATGCGGACACGGTATAAAAAGGGGATTTCACTCTAGTTTTATGGACAATTTTAATTTTCTTAAGACCACCTCGAATTACACGGAACCTCGAAATACCGGGGCTCTACTGTACTAACAAGGGAACCATACAGTTCGTACGAGCAGTTCATTTTTTAGATGTGTCCATCTACAGTGAAGACCAACTGATGTGCAATTTGAGGGTAGGTTTCAAAATGACAACCCGTACTGTTCCCTTGTAAGATATAATGACCTCTTTAGACTTCACTTCACTTCTTAACAGCAATATTTCTAATAAAATAAACTTTTGATGTTCAGTGTCCAAACTTCTACTCCTAGTACATTCCATCTAAATGTAAGAAGATTACCTTTATATACGTCATTATTAATCACTAAAATCCACAGAGGATAATACTATCGCTACTACATTATGTACAAATATGAGTACACCTTACTTTTATCAAGAACTGTGAAACAAATTTAAAATAAATTATGCTCACATGGAATTTTCTTTACAACTCGTTTGCCCTACTTCATAAATTAAAATTTCTTCAAGTGAATTTCCTTGGTTAACCCTGACACAATGTTTGCTATCAATTAAAATAGGCTAACACTGGGACAAATATCTTACGTATAACAAAGACAATTTAACAGAAAAAACAAAACTGTATACTAATTATAAAAAGTTTTGTATTTTGTTTGTAAAGTTAAAATACATCTAAGGAAATTTAACAGGAAGGGTAAAAATTAAAAAAAATCCTATTCTAAAAATGTATGGTTATTTCATCTTGAAGATGTGTTTTCCAGACCGCTGCACAAGTTAGATCACCCCTTCCCTCAAAATTAGTACTATTCTGAAAATAGAATAAACATCTATTGGAACCTTTTAAATTTTTCTAAATAATTTTACTTCTCTCAGCTTTTACAATGTTGCACATAAAAGGTTCTCCCATCACATGATATTTTCCCTTTATTTATTTTAGATTTAGCAAAATTAGCAAATATTTTTCTTAAATCCCTATTATTTACTAACTATTTCAGGATCTGATCAAGAGTGGAGAAACCAAGTACAATAAATGAATTGTACCTATGGGGAATGTTATATGCTAGTTCTTTGGAAAATGTGAGTTGACAAGGAGCTGAAGATGCCTGTGGAGCATGAGTATTTAAGTGTATGTCAACTCACATTCTTTCAGAAATACTACTATACCCCCTATATAAGTACCATCACACTTTTAATGAGTTTTTCTCTGGTATTTTTCTTCAAATATTAAAGCTTCCCTCCAGGAATCGAGAAAAACTGGAATAAACTAATTATGTGGTAAAATAATTATAACACGAATTGAACTATGACACTTATGCTTCACTTGCCAACTTTTTGGTAGTAAATGTTTCAAGGACCATCATCCCATCCTCGGCTACTTGCCAACTGGTGGAGGTTTGATGAACTTCTTGATCAGGTTCTCATCTTCTGGTATCTTGAAATTCATCAGTCTACTTTCAAATTTCTTTTTATAAATCTCCCAAATTTCCAGACCTTTTGATCTATTCACTGATTTTAACAATTTTGCTTCCCTACAGATTATGTGATCACTGTCCCAAGAATCATTTTCTACCGTTGATTTTTCTATGAGATAATATTTAAGATTTTGCATGTGTTCTTTGAATCCAGTGTCAATATTTCTTTTGATTTTTCCTACATATATACTGCTGCAATTTGTATAACTTCTCTGGCAGATACCTGATTTTTTCCCTGGAGGCATGTTGTCAGTGTGTTTAGATTTAATTAAGACTTTATGATGAATTTGTTGTGTGTAGCCAAAGTTATGACATGTTCTCTGAATATTTTTTGAAATGTACGTGATGCCCAAAGATTAAAGTAAGTGAATAAACCAAAAGATCTGGAAATTTAGAAGATTTATATAAAGAAATTTGAAACAGACTGATGAATTTCAAGTTACCAGAAGATGAGATCCTGATCAAGAAGTTCATCAAACCTCCACCAGGTGCACATCAGAATTTTCAGAAGCAGGATTTCCCAGTTGACAGTAAACGAAGATGGCGAAAATGATCCTTGAAACATGTACTATTAAAATGTTGGTAAGTGAAGCATAAGTGTCATATTTCAATTATTTTCATCTTCCTACTGAGCTATATAATTTGTTTTTAAGTTACAATGTCCATAGTTGCTTCACTATTTAAATTCCATCAATTGAATAATAATTGTGTGGTATTTTTCAAGTTTATTTTTGTCATGTTTTGTAAGTGTGAACGTTATATTGACTTCACGATCTTTCCCCAGCGAATAGTATCATCAGAAGGACTATGTTTTCACTTGTGAATATTCACTGTAGTTTTCTCTCTCTTCTTAGATAATAATATGCATAAGTGTTTTTAAAGTCAATGAATTACTTTAAAACAAATTACATTTTTGTATAATGGTTTCTCAGGCTGATCATGGGAAGGTATCTATGCTATATAGGAGAGACAAGAAATGTTGCAAGGGGTGGGAGCCAATAAGAAAATAAAAAAGTGGAACAATTACATGGAGAATTTTGAATGGTTGGGAAGGAAAATTTCTGATTTAAATTTTTTCTATGATCAGCTCACTTCTCCCAGAAGATGGCAATGAAGCAAGCTGCTGGAAGCTTGGAATCAATCCTCCTACTCACCTGGTTGGAAGCCCGAGAAACTATCATACATTATCAACACACAGGGAAAGCTGCAGACACATATAAATTCCATATTTCACTCAGATTCATCAGTTTTAGCACATGTTACTTTTATGAATGGGTTTCTTTCTTCCAATATAGTCCAGAAATGTAAATTTTACACAATAGGGTAAAATCAATACATTTCTTTAGTAAATATCAATGTGTCCTGTCTTGACACAGAGAGAAAATCTTTGATATGCAACAAGGCAAATTTAACAGGAAATTTAAATATGAAAAGAACAGCAAAATTTAAGTATTATGTTGTCAATTTTCATTTCTAGGTAAATATAAGGGAACGTTAAAATTAATGATCAGGATACTGCAGATATTGTAGTTGCCCTCTACTATTCTAAACGTTTATGCCCCCTTTGTTTCGATATTATTAGTACATAAGCTCTCACCTACCAACAGCAATGTCATGTTTCTTTCTTTTGGATTTTCCCTTACATTACTTAGCAAATTTAGCAAAACTAGCTGGTTATTTCTTTAAGAATCCTCTGTTAAGTGCGTTTCTACACTTATTAAAAATAAATGGGGAAAAACCCAAACTAGTTGAGGGCAATTCGCATGTAAATATACTAATACACTTGTAAGTATGGAGATTTGACATGGGAAATATTAAAATTAAACGTTCATAATATCTTCGATTTCCAATAGTGTTGCAGAAAATTAAGCGCGTTTACCAGGGTCCACTGTCAGAGAGTAGAGCTTATCTTGGCTGAGATGACTTGTCTGCTGCTTGAATAAAGTCACATGGTCTGCAAACACTTGCCAGAATGTTCGTCCTTCAGGTACTGTGAACAGCGTCTGAAATTCAAACAAAAATATGTTAATATCCTTACTAGTGGCCAAGTACAGGCTCTTTTTTCCCTCCAGAGATACTTCTTTAACAGCAGAACTATTTTTTAGAGTGCAACCCATAGCTAGAGATCCATGAAATTCCCAAGACATGCTAACACGAATTGTTCTCAATCCTACACATATTTGTGGAATTTTCTTTTACTGCAGTCTATAACCCCCAAAACATCACTTCTGAATCACGAAATAATGCAAATTTCACATAACACGAAAAGTAAAAATAATCCCAATTTATAGACAAATTTTAACGTTTTATTTGGATGAATTAATCCATTTTTAAACAATATTTTCGTATTTCCATAATTTCCTTGTGATTTGATATGCATAATGTTCTCAGGGTCCAAGGGCATAAGTGATTTATGCACTCTTACCTCATATGTTTAAAGATGTAGATCTTGCATTACCTGGCTAAGGTCAGTCTGCATGATGATCACAGTAATCTCAGGGGATTGGACTTGGCAATGGATTTCAACCCACTACAACGCAGCCTATTCTAATCATTATAATATTTAAAAAGATTGTAAGGCATTTTTAGTCTAAACCCTCAGTAAAAAGTAACCAACTAATGAAGCGAAAGACAATATAAAGAATAAGTATTCACTACTGAAGGTAGAAGAGCAGATGTAGTCAATCGCTTCTTAGTTGAAAAGTTGATTAGATGGAGATGTACATTTCGGTATAAGATATACCATCTTCAGTCATAGAATCTTTAAAGTAACTGAAAAATAAGAAGAAATTAATGAACCGTGGTATATTTGCAGCGGTTTTCATCAGTTTCCTCTTAGTAATAGTGTACTTGATGAGTTTAGCTTGGCTTGCTAGATCAATATTAATAAATTTCATCTTGTATACGAGGGTATCTTAGAATAAAAAGATTGTAAGATAAGATACCCTCGTATTCAAGATGAAATTTATTAATATTGATCTAGCAAGCCAAGCTAAACTCATCAACAAGTACACTAATACTAAGAGGAAACTGATGAAAACCACTGCAAATATACCACGGTTAATTAATTTCTTCTTATTTTTCTGCGACTTTAAAGATTCTATGACTGAAGATGGTATATCTTATAGCGAAATGTACATCTCCATCTAATCAACTTTACAACTAAGAAGCGATCGACTACATCTGCTCTTCTACCTTCAGTAGTGAATACTTATCACAAGATTCTTTATATTGTCTTTCGCTTCATTAGTTGGTTACTTTTTACTGAGGGTTTAGGCTAAAAATTCCTTACAATCTTTTTATTCTAAGACACCCTCGTATACAAGATGAAATTTATTAATATTGATCTAGCAAGCCAAGCTGGGGGTACGCCGTAGCGTAGTGGTTGAGGCGCTGCGCTACAAACCGGAAGGTCGCGGGTTCAATTCCCGATGAGGTCGTTGGAGTTTTTCAATTGGCCTAATCCTTCTGGTGGCACTATGGCCCTGGGGTCGACTCAGCCTCTAACAGAAATGAGTACCAGGAGCAATCCTGGGGGTAAAGGAGGCCGGTGCGTAAGGCTGACAACCTTACCACCTTCATGTGCCGATGTCTAAAAATCTGGGAGCCTCAACCTCCTGGAACCCTCTGGGTCTCCATGGCCTGTAATAGGGAACACTTTTTAGCAAGCCAAGCTAAACTCATCAACAAGTAGTTCCTTCACATTGTTTCTTCCAGCAAGACTCAGAAAGTGAATTACAGTATTCTGAAAGTTGGTTGACTAATTGAAAAATGTTC
This sequence comes from Ectobius pallidus, assembly GCA_964059195.1. Classification (NCBI taxonomy): domain Eukaryota; kingdom Metazoa; phylum Arthropoda; class Insecta; order Blattodea; family Ectobiidae; genus Ectobius; species Ectobius pallidus. Next base: position 27,622,569 of record CAXKWD010000004.1, on the reverse strand, counting down.
ATGTTAAGTTTGTGGTGGAGTTGGACACGACAGGGGTATTTGTAAAACTAAGTTAAAAGTATTCCTAAAGTTTTGTGGTTGAGAGCCATGGAAATTTAAGTGAAAATTTAATGAATCAATACATTTTTTCATTGTGATTTTTGTACTTATTAAAGTGAAACTTAAAAAAATTGTCTGAAAATGGTAAAAAATAAAAATAAAATTATTTTAATATTCCTAGAATTTGTAGGAAGTTTATATAGTGAAGTTATAATCAATTGAAACTTGAGATGGAGGTTTAAGTGAAGTTACGTAGGTTAAACCTCCATCTCAAGTTTCAATCAATTTATTTGAATATGTTCAAAACAATAAAACAGGGTTTATAAAAATCTAAAAATCTGGGCCCTAGCAGTTACATTCTCTGTGTACTTGACCGATGTTGGTAAAGCATATCAAAGTACTCTGTTATGAATCTCTGCGTACTGTCCAAAGAAAATGATCATACACCACCAGGCAAGACCCATATTTTGTAACAAGATAGATTATTGGTTAATAAACCTCCCATTTGGAACTATGATACATTTTCTATTGCTTCATCAGTAATTAAGACAAAGATAGATATACCATACTATTCTAGCCTCTTAAGTCTATTCTCACAGTAGAAGGAATGTTCAGAATTCCCATCCTTGATATTTTTCCAGTGAACATTTACAGTTTTATTATATGTATTGTCTTCTGTTTTGGGTGTAGCAAATTTGAGTGATACCCCAATCTATGTTTTTGCTAAAACCTTTTAAGTTTTATTACAGTCTCTATTCATACTATTCTTCAGTTTCTTACTTTTATGACATATTTCCTCTCTCAAGTAAAATAAATACATGGAATAAGGACTTTTATACTTCTTCCTATTCTCCTAAGTTAGTTTAATTAAAGTGAGTATACATATTATTCTCTTATTATTTTAATTCTAATTACTATTGATTGTTTGGTATTTAAATTAAGTTCCACCCTATTAAAAATCTCACAGTATACAATTGAGTGCTTCAAAAAAATGTATACACACTTTGAAGTGTCATAGAAATTATATTTTCCCTTCTACAAGTTTAAATTTCTGGAAATGGAAAGCTTCAAGTCCAATCTGAAAAATAAATGACTTTCTGATGAAATGTGATTAATGTTCAAATGTTCAAAATGGTGGCCTTCAGCATCAATACATTTCTGAATACGAGTCACCACTGATTCCGTACATCGTAACAAGGGGTCCAATGAGATTTCTACGCACACCGCTTTAATCTCATTCCAAAGTGTGTCTAGGTTACATGGTCTACGTTTGTAGACCTCATCTTTTACTGTGCCCCATAAGAAGAAATCCAGGGGTGTAAGGTCTGGAGAGCGTGCAGGGAACTCGATTAGCCCTGCGTCCTATCCACTGGCCTAGCAAATTTCGATCCAGGTATGCTCATACGTGCCTATGATAGTGCGGTGGCATGCCATTTTGTTGGAAATAAAACTTACCATTACCGTATAATGCACGAAAGGCAGAGAATATGGAATCAGCAAGCATTGTTAGGTATTTTTCATTGTTGGATGATTATTGGCACGATTGTTGGACGATTGTTTAAACTATTCTGCTACCACATGTTGAAGAAATATAAAATTACTTTCTCCCAGAATTTTAACCTTGTAGAACGGGAAATAAATATTCTATGACACTTCAAAGTGCGTATACATTTTTTTGAAGCACTCTGTACATTACTTCTCAGGAAAGCAGATTTAAAAATGATGAAAAAAATTAATCAGACATTTTTATAAATATATGGATGCAAAAGTCAGTTATGATTTAATCCACTCACCTTAAACTTATTATAGATGTGGTCGGCCTTCTCCCGAATTTGGCTTGCTTGATTTGTAAACCTTGTCTGAAACAACGAAAAAGGCACATTTTATACAAATTCTACCTATATTTTCTTTCTCGAAGACAGATATGCTTTATAAATATGCTGGTAAGAAACTGGGGATAGAAGATAATGTATAACTATACATTATTATTAAGCACTCTGCCCATGAGCAGGTCCTTGGACTTGGTCTGTAAATTTGCAAGAGACCTGCTACATGGTCAGAACTGTAAACTTGGATTTTAGACAATGGAAAAGCTAGAATTTCAGTGTCTACAAAAATGATAAAGGGGATAGCTACTAACAAAGGGCCGACTAGATTCGTTGAAAGAACACAATCATTTCAGAATTAACCTTCACCCTGTTCGATAAAGGAAATGACTTTCGGTTTGTTGTCCATGTCCTTTATTCATTTCAAATTACTGTATGCATAATATAGATGATACTACTTACAAGACAATTTCATCCAATCCTCCACTTAATGTGTCTTATTCCCCCCAATACTTTGCTCCTGAACCTGAAACTGACCTGTGTTCATAGGTAGGTTAAAGTATGAGTGCCCGATTTTTGACATCAAACCTATACTAGTCAGACTCTTAAATAAAGAAATACACTACAAGAAACCATAAGCATTGGAAAGTTTACATGCACTCAACCATACAAGGGTTCAGAATCCATGAATTCAGAATTCAGGCTTTGAGTAGTACCATTTCTTCCTTCAGCTCTGAAGATCAATTTCTGGAATTTGAGGATAAAGATTCTTTCATATTTAGGATATCTGATGAAAGTACACATATTTGTTACAATTATGTGAATGACAATAGATTCACTATGGGAGGAATCTTCCATCCCTAAAAATGTCTTCAATTTATCCGAAAAATGATACACACATCAAGAGAAATTAAAATATCTTCTATCTAGTAGGTATACACAGTAAACTGAAAAGTATTGCTATGAGCAAAGAAATTAATGTAAATAATATACTAATGATCTTACCTTTGCATCGTCATCTAAATTCCACTCTGTGGTGTTACCAATGTACCGCCTCAGCTGAAATTTAATGAATATTATTAGTAAATACTAGTAAGTACTGAGTTAACAAAAATGCTTATACTATTAACTCTCAGTATAAATCATTTTTCAATTTCTAATACTTATTTCAAATCCTCACCACTTATGATGTAATTAAAAAAACATTATAGTTTTTCATTATCTTTCTTGTACAGATTCTTATTAAGTATAAAAACAGTACTTCTTTGTGCACAAAGTATAGCTGTGTTATCTACTTTATGTTAATTTTCACAAGAATACAAATCTTATCAAATCTTATGGTCAGCAGGTTGAGGAACTCTAACAAGAAACTTTGCACCCTGCAATTTCTATAGTTTGGTATCGGTACCATGAAATATGAAGAGACAGGTGTTGAAAGTATATCAGGTATACTGATTTATCTGTATTTGAGTCCCGTTCTTCTGGTTAAGATAGGTTATGTACTGTGTACAGCAAAGCTGCGAAATTTCATGTTTATATAACCACTAATATATAATTCAACTACACACCTTTTTTACGGTTTCAACAACTTGTGGATGCTTCTTTAACATGAGTGGATCTATATTAAGTGATGCTATTTCATCAAGATGAGCCATACACTTCTCTGGTTCTGCCTTTTGAAGACTTAGTCTTGATTTAACCAAAGCATCCAACTCCACAAGCCGAGATTCCAATTTCAACCATCTGTAAATGTAAAAGAATCACATGATATAATTTATCAATTTTTATTTGGTGAATAACAAATAAATACTCTAACAATTATTTCTTCGTGTTTTATTGTTTCATACTGTGCGCTGTAATTTTCCATTAATGACATCAGCCTCTGGTACTTGTGTTTTTGTCCAGTGTGAGCATCTTGCTATCCCTGGAATTTGGTTTCTTTTGCATAAGTGATGTATTGCTTTTGTGAAGGACAGCGTCACCAAGCAAAGCCACGCTTGTGCTTCCCCAGTACAGAGAAAGCCTCTGAAGATATCAGTCATTGCAAAAGGTTCCTGATGAGGTTAAGTTTTTTCTCTGGTTTCAACTGTGGTAAAACGCGATTTTACGACATGTGTTACGTATCATAATCATTCGTACATATTTGCACTAAAATATGTCCATAAATAACATATTTATTACAGTTGTAACTTCAGTGCATCTACAAGAAGTATCTTTTCACACATGGCTGCCATTACGCATTGTGAACCTTGCTCTGGCGAATTAAGCCATACTATTTATATCCGACGAATCTGAGTCGCAAGTTCTATATTATTGAGTTTGTGCTACTTAAATCTACTTGTGGTAACATTTGTGTAAATATCTGATCATTATTTAACCTTTTGTCATTATGTATAATAAATAACGTGTGTTCTCGCGTCATTTCCTGAAACCAGTTTTTCAGTAATACAAGCTGCTTCTTATTAATCTTGTGAATTCTGATTAATCAAGAACATTACAGATGCCACGTTCTTCATCAACATATAATTTTTATTATATTCAAAGTGGAATTTCAATATATTTCTTTGTTACCACCACACATGGCTAAAAGTGCAGGAACAGTGTTCATTCTTCAATAACGCCTAAAGCTTATTAGTGAATTATCTAAGCTTTTTGTGCATTAATCAAGATCTAAAATTATTTTGTGTGTTTAAATATATGCGGTATTGTTAATAAAGTGTACCTCGTTTTGTAACATGTTATTAGTATCTTGCAAGTAAGTTTCCGTGGATCCCTGCTCCAGTACCTATCACAGTTCACTTCTCTCATAACAGTCAGGCAGTTTGGTCCTCCAAATTTTCTTTGCCAGGCCTGAACCTATGTTGGTACCTTGTGCTACAAGATCATATTGGTCCTTTAATTCCACCAGAATTAACCCAATTTTCTTTCATGTTCCTCACGTGCAGAATCTTTCCCATGTATTGTGCATTGACCCGACATTTTGTTCCTCTAAGACAGGATCCATTATCTTTGATTCCAAGCAGGCATACCTGACCCTTACAAATATATTGTTATTATTATTATTATTATTCCGGTCACGGAAACCACCATTAACGGCCGTGGGTGTCGGCATGCTGACCACATGCCCCCCAATCCTGCCATCTGCCTATGGTAGATGACGCAGCGGTCGGGTGGTAGGCCAAATCCCTCCAGGGATGTAGCGCCACAGAGTTTAGTTTAGTTTTATTATTATTATTAAGATTGTTCCTTGTTCGATAATAATCGATACCACACAGATGTCACAATGAAAATCAGTTTTGAAATGAGTATCATTATAATACTGTTACAACGCACGTAATAAGTGAATAATAGTATGGTTGAACAAGAATTATAAAGTATCACTAAAACTGTTTGGGAGCATCGTTAGATATCTCTGAGCCTTCCAAAGGTATCATCGGCCATCCCATATTTATTATTGGGTTTTACAATAAGCTCCAAAAATATACTCTCTTTAAGAAGCTGACAATGTAACACCCTAAACTGTAAGACAATGTACCGGTATTAAGAGTTAGGAAAACCACCCTCACACTACAGCTGGGATTTCTATGTACCATATTTCACGGACCATATGACATCCTTTTTTTACTTTGAAAAAAGAGCCTTGAAAGTTGGGTGCGTCTAATAGCTCTGTTTTAATGTAAGGGTAAATGGGAAGAAAACCCCCATGTTAATGAACCATTTTATTATTATTTTTAAAAAATCTTAAAACAATCTAAAATTTTGTGCACATTAATTACATATTATTATTAGCTTCCAACAGAAAAATAAATTATACCAAGGCAGACACGAACCTGGGTCTTCTGCATAAGAAATCAAAGTTTATCAATGGAGCTATGACACAAAAGAAGTTATAAATCGTTCAGTGTATGTGAATACATTCTTAGGTCTCACTGGTTTCTCTGATTTTAGTTTTGTGTATCAGGTGCTCAAGCAAACAGAACTTAAAACAATTCATGCTTCACGAGTCCGGTGATTTTTGAAGTGAAACTTCTTTAGCCATGGTAGGGGTAAATCGAGAGCTTGTGTAACGCTCAAAAATCGTCACGAAATTAGTGTAATGCTCAAAATTGTCACAAAAATAGTGAGGTGTGACGGAACGGATTGCACAGAAAACAATCAACTCAATGATTAGGCTTATCCAAAATTTAAAAAATAAAAAAATTAAAAATCCAAAATTTAAAAAATCTAAATATCCAAATTAAAAAATCGAAAATCCAAAATTAAAAATAATAAAACATTTAAAGATCCAAAATTCAAAAATTCAAAATTAAAAAAATCCAAATATGCAACACTTAAAAATAAGAAATATTAAAAAAATTAAAGAAACCAAAAATCCAAAAAACTAAAAATTAAAAGATCTGAAATTTAAAAAATCCAAAAATATAATACCAAAATAAAAAATTAAAGACATAAAAAATTTTAAAAGTCTAAAAACCCAATATTAAAAAGTCCAACAATCCAAAATTGAAAAATCCAATAATCCAAAAAATTGAACAAGTTGCACTTCTGTCCTGTGGCGTACCATGCATACTTTTTTTGGTCTAAGTAATGCACAGTTAGGCTGGTTTATGCAATTTAATATCACATAACACTTGCATTGGGGATATTACCTATTGGTAATAATTGGTACCTATTAATATTACCTTTTGGTAATAATCCCAATGTTGCTTAAAAAAGTTTTAATTATCAAGTCTCAAATCTGTATGTCTCTTTCTCTTGAGTCTTCTGTTGAGCAGAAGATTCTTAAGTATTAGTTGAACCAATGAATGAATGAATGAATGATTTATTCTTGTATCTGGAGTTGTACAAATGATCACCCCTGGTGTTACAGAAAGTTTTTTCACCAGAGGGCGTCTGAATACATAAGAACTCATATATCTAAAATCAGTACTACTACTAATAAATGTTTACCTTTTGTAAGTATATCCCCTTACCATTTCTAGCCAATTTCCCTTAAGCAGATAATTTGTTTTTCCCATTTTGTTTTGACTATGTATAAAAAGTTTCCCAGTTCCTTTAGTGTTTTTGTGTTTTTTGTTACAGACAATTTCTTATATGCCACTTCTTTATTTAACTTTAACATTTTTTTTATTTAAAATCTTATGTCTTAGTGTTTCAGTTTCGGGACACCTTAAAATTATATGCTCTGCATCTTCATTACTAAGACATAATGGGCAACGACCTTTCTCGAAATTTCTTCTTGCCCCTCTAAGCTTCCATATCCCTAATCTCCACCATGCTAGCCCAGATTTTTGTTTCTTCGAGCAATCAATCACATAATTTTCCATACCCCACATTTCCTTCATTTTGATGTAAAATACTAAAGATTTCTTTTCCCTCATTACGGCAAAATGGTTCTGCCTTTGTATGTCATTACATCTTTTAATAACTATTTTTGAAATCACATTGATGTTTTTTTCCTCGTTCAATACTGAATTCCATATCCACTTTAATCCTATCTCATCTAATGTTTTCCTAATGTACTGTATTCTGCTTCGATTACCTTTATCATTCACTTGGGCTTGGAAGCAGATTTTCACTATATCTTAGTTGAACCAATGGGTTGTTAGGTTATGTGAAGGAACTGCACAGAGTTTGTATATTTTTTGGTTACAAGATTGTAAAAATTATTGCCATTTCATTTTATAATTTTTAATTTAATACACTGAACACGTTAATCCAGGCACTCTATTATACATTACTAAAATATCCATATTTCTATAAGAAAATCAATCAAAAGGAAATAAGATTAATGCTAAAGACATAGGCATACCGAGGGGGGGGGGGGGTTTGGGGGTTTGAACCCCCCCCCATTGATTAAAAAAAGGAAAATTGTATAATTTTTTTAAGTCTGCCCATAAATTACTTAATACAAGTATAAAGCATGGGAAGCTTAAAACTCGTTATTTGGCATCTTGGTTTTTAAAATTTTCCGGGGGTGATCCCCCGGAAGCTTAAAACTCGTTATTTTGAGTCTTAATTTTTAAAATTTTCCGGGGCAACCCCGGAAGTTTAAAACTCGTTATTTTGCGTCTTAATTTTTAAAATTCTCAAGGGGAGGACCCCCGGAAGCTTAAAACTCGTTATTTTGCGTCTTAATTTTTAAAATTCTCCGGGGGAGGACCCCCGAAAGCTTAAAATTCGTTATTTTGCATCTTATTTTTTAAAATTTTCCGGGGGAGGACCCCCCTCTCCCTGGGGGGGTATTCCATACCCCCAGATGTTATAACCCCCCCCATATGGTCAGCCTGGTTACGCCTATGGCTAAAGACATAGCTAAAGTTTGTTATTCTGCACAGGTGACATGTCATCTACCATTCAAGTAATAACTTTCATAAACCAAGTATTATTCATTAATTTTTGCGCAAAACTATGATGCAAAGCAATATTCTATGTGATATAAATCAAGAGATATGCCCAAGTATATAAAATTCTGTTTTATCACTGTTACCCTGAAATGTACGCATTGAAAATATTTGGTCACGTACATATTAACTAGCACTACGTCTTACCTGAGTTTATTCTTCTTGCGCTCCATTATTTTATCCCTTTTCAAGATAGATTTCTCTTCTTCCTTCAACTGAACTTTGCGATCAAGTTCCTTCTTAATATCGTCTGGGATATACTTCCCTGTCTCAATCTGATCTTTTAATTTAAGGGCATTTCGAAACACTGCTTGATCCCACTGGTGCATTGCTTTCTCATTCTGAAAACCATAAAAAATCATATAAATGTTTGGTATTTAAATTATTTTGGTTGAAGCTGTAGCCACTCATGCACCTCCGATTGGACGTCTTAATCAGACTTGAACTTCTGCCCTCCAAGGTGCTCCTTTAACGGACCAAAGATGTGGAAGTCCGATGATGCCAAAGCGAAGGGGATTGCTGAGTGCAGGTGTTTTGCTTCAACATGGCATTCGCTTCAAGTGCCTCCCACATCCGCCATACTTGCCAGATTTGTCACCATCAGATTTCCACATCTTTGGTTCATTAAAGGAGCACCTTGGAGGGCAGAAGTTCACGTCTGAAGAAGACGTCCAATAGGCGTTGCACGAGTGGCTACAGTGTCAACCAAAAGAATTTTTCTCAAGCAGCATCGAAGCACCTCCTATACGATGGCGCAAGTGCACTGAACTGGGAGGGGACTATGTGGAAAAATAATGTGAAAACAAACATTCTTCCTGCAATAAAATAGTGGGAAAAAATTAATTGCGGTTTTCATTTGATTCTCCCTTGTATATGCTGAATATGAGCAAAACAATATGAAAATAGCATATAAATATTTATTTGTGAGGTGAAGCATTTTAAGTTTCTTATAATAATTAATAACGGTATTAATAATGCTACTAAATATTAGAGGTGGCACCACTGGCACCAGAGAGGTTAATCCCAATGCAATATATCGATTGGATTGTCAAAGTCTTGCCTCGCTTACAATGACTTAATAGTAGGGATGGGCCGATACCAGATTTTCTTGATACTCGATACATGATTTTATTCCTCAATACTCGATACTTTGATACTCGATACCGTCAACATTTCCAGTTTCAATAAATAGGTACATTAAAAATTAAAAGTTGAGAGAACTGTGTAATACCAACTAAATTAATTAAGAGTGCATATTTAATGAGACAAAATTTAATATCATCAGTAGCCTATAATTATTTTTAAACTCTACATTAAAACTAAAATTAGTTTTTGAAACAGTCCACTTACAAGTTTTTGTTCAAAAATTACAATGGGGTTTGGACAGTCAGCTTGCTTTTTGGTTGTTATTGAAACGTTTGACAGGAAACGAAACAATTAAGAATCTCTTCTGTTTGGATTTTAAAAGTCGGAAAGTCTTTATTTATGACTAGACAAAAGTCACAGAGTGGTTTTCTCCATTTCAAGGAGAAATAGAAGTATTTACTATGTTTAGTAAGACTACTAAAATCAGAAAGAGATACCGCATTTCCTTAAATTGCAGTTACCAAAATATCGAAAAAGTACCGAGCGAGTTTTCTGAAGTATTGCTCGATGCCGATACCATGCAAGTATCGAGAATATCGAGGACCCATCCCTACTTAATAGTTATATGTTTTGATTAATTTTGTGGTTTTGAATTATTCTTTCCATGCTTATGTATGTATGTAAGTATTCACTAAATAGTCACAATAAATATAACTCGAGGTCCGGATTCTCCCAAGATAAATTCACAAGCAACAGACTTCTTGTTATGTTACGTATGATAATTTACCTTAAAAGATTTGGGACGGTCCTGATCAATCTTGATTTCAACCAGATGGCCAGTTAAAGTTTTAGCTGTCAAAATAAATCCTTGGTATGGCGTTTGTTTACTCTGATCTCCATCTGCTTCGCTGCCAGCACTTCCTGCAAGAAAGACAAGATATTAAGAGAATTAAAACTTTGTTCCTTATGTAGAATATAAACAATAGATCTAATATGTAGCTGAAAAATTTTATAGATTTCGGACTACTCAGTTAAAAAGTTTAAACAGCACAAATATTAAGAAAATGCCTTTTAACACAGATTAAGGAAGAAAAACCAATCAAGAAATTTATAACATGAGTATAATTAACAGGGCCCGGATTCTAATGACATGTCATCTTTTTACTGACACTGCATAGACATTGCCAACTTGTAGATAAATCCTAATCATGGCCTCTAGATTATAGAAATACATTTTTATTACATAATTTTTTGTCAGTTTATGCAATTTTATATTTTTAGGGCACTTATTTCAATTTTACGTCACTATTTAGTCATTTTCGTGTCATTTGCTTCCTTAGTTAGTCATTTTCATGCATTTACATTGAGTGTATTAACTTTTTTTTCGTCGCTAGCAGTTCAGTGCTGTTTGTTTAATGCAAGAAGGAAAAGTGTTGTCATGTCTCAGTCGGAAATGAGAATCAAAGAAACGCCAAAATTTTGTATTATATTACTATTGTTATTAGATTGACTTGCCACCTGCTTGGATTTGAGAGTGCAAACTGCTGTTTACCATCAATAAACAATAATCCGGCAGACTGCAAAAGGAAATGCCGAAGTTTGACTCGCCAGTGCCTCAGTGCCAGTATAAATTTCCGTGAGAAAAAACATTCACACCATTACAGTTATTTACAGTTTTTACAATTATGTAAAAATTAGTCTAAAACTTTATGTGTACAATAATAATTTTTAATAAATAAAATATCAGTTTTAGGTAATGTTTTATAGTCATTTCCTTTGAAATTTAGGGTCTTTTATAGGTCATTTTTCAAACAATTTTAGGTCATCAGAATCCGGCCCTGATAATTAATTAATGGTTGCTACAAATTAATAGTCCAATAATTTTTACAAAGTATACAACTAGAGACAGGAGACCAATGTGGATGCACAAACAATTTTGATTTTATTACTAGGAAGAAAATACAAGAACAGGCCTGAAGAGAAAGTCAAGGCCTATGTAAGAGCTCTGGTTTGAAATATTATATAATCTAAATGGGGTTATTTTGAGATTTTCCAGGGTTGCAAAAGAAAATGTCAGGTAAAAATTTCATTATCAGGAACTTATGTTCATCTTAGTGATATGAACAGAAATCAACTTGATGGTACATAATACATACAGGTGTGGAATTGTGCCATCTACCAGCAACAGACTGAGGCAGTTGATGAATTTTTTACAGTGTATGATATTAATCTTTTCTTCATAGGTACCAGCCGATTAGAGCTGATAGAAAACTCTAAGGGCCTGAATGACCACCTACTAATAAAATATTTAGACAGGGAACTTATCTGGAAGGTCAACTACCAGTTAAGCTACATGGAGGATGGAGTGGCTGATAAACTACCAACCGCAAGATAGCAAGATTAATGGAAACAAAATGGTTACCTACTGGAGCTTCATAGCTACCTGAATTTCAGAATCTATTATGGAAGGTTTAACTTACACAATAAGGACATTCTAGGTTCACATTTGAATGATCCGCTATTGCACAAATTGGTTCATATACAGGGTGTCCGGCTTATAGGTTTAACATTTTAAGAGAGTATATATTTTAAAGTAAGCCATATTTAATTTAAAAAGTGATAATTTTCTGATACAGTAAGTCATGCCATTTACCATACATGCCTTTTAAATAATTTCTATGTGTATCCGCAGTGGCCCCATAGATGTCCAACCTATACTCCATCTCCATCCAGGTATTCAGCAACATTTGCGGTGTGACATTGCTAATGGCTTGGTAAATTTTTGGTCGCACAAGAGTGCTGTAAACAGGGTCCTTCACAAAACCCCAGATGGGAAAAAATCCAATCCACTGACCAGGGAACTCCTCATTCAAAAATTCTCGCACCGGATCGTAAAATGAGGTGGGGCCCTTGTTGGAAAATGATTTTCTTTTGCACTGGCACATTGAATTGACTTTTTCAAACTTCTTCCCACATTTTCCGCAGGCATATTCCCGTTGCTATGCTTCCCATGATTAGACAAAGACTACCAGTTTCTCGTAACTGTCTGTCCCATATCATAATACTCTCATAGGAAAGAACATCGTCATGACCCCCAAAGTTAAATTCACTGCAAACATTTCATTGTATAGGCTTGACAGATTTTGTTTCAGCCAGTCCAAGAACACAGAAAACTTTTTGTTGTGTTGTCCACATCGCCATCTTTGATATTCTAATCATGTGATCACTGTTGTCATTGTTGCAAGCTATTTTCATAAATGGCAAGAGACCTGCTAATCATATATGAAAGAATTTCTGATCAGAAACTGATACAACAAAAATTATAAAAGTTTGTAATGTTAAACCTATAACCTGGACACAGTGTACTTAAAACAATACATTGATGTAATTTCATTGTAAAAGTAGAATAAAAATACTACAATCGAGATGTCATACCTAGCAGAGGCCGCTTGAACTAGAAGAAGCATGCCTCAGTGCTCATCAGTCTACTATTCAAGTTATGACATTTTATTGCACTCTCACTGGGCCCAATTTCATTAAACTCTACAGGTGTGACAAGTACTACAATTATGTCAAGCCTGACAAATCTGTTACAATGTAATCACATTTGTATATTTCATAAATGTTACAAGTTCTCCTTACATTACAGGAAAATTAATGTAAATTGTCAGATTAAACAGAAGGGAGCAAGATTTATAGATTGTATGATCGTATAATGAGCTCTTGGAGGACAGTCTATTTGAAACAAATTTATACATCTGAAGGAGTTTGTGGCAATCATATGTCGTCCCCTGTATGGCAAACTAGAGAAAGTGCAATACATATTTAATGCACTTTCGCTAGTTTGCCATACAGGGGACGATGTTATCAAAGACACAACTCAAAATATGTTAAACTATTAAAAAGATTAGAAAATTTTTGTTCATGGTAAACATAAAAATGGAAATGGTTCTAGGTGGTGTGAATCAAATCAGTCAAAAAGAAAGTCTGTCTAGCAAAATCTTGTAAACTTGAACTAAAGAACATCGTTGGAGGAAACATTGTAATCAATGGTTATCATTGTTCCACATTGATACATAGATAACATGGTATTTTATTACCGGTATATCTTTCTAAACTAAACTAGAAAAAGGGGTTAATGTTTTACGTGCTTTACAGTGTAGTGCCAGCTATCTCAAAAAAGTAAACGTATCAGGTGAGATGCAAGATGAGGCTTAAACACTGGCTAACTTCTATAAATAAATAAAATCAGGTAAACTGATGTAACAAAGTGCCAGAATATTTTTGTTTAATCACTTATATTGCAATTATAATAAGCAGAAAATAAGTTTTTAATTTTTTTATTTATTGATTTCCAAGTTAAGCTCTAGAATAATTTATTAAGCAGGGCTTAAGAAGGAAGAATAAAGATCTAGTTTAAAAAAAAAATCAGATCAAAATTGTCCAGCATAACTATACAGATTTGTTATATCTTAACATAAAAATAAAATAAAAATAACAACTAGCCAAATTACAACTATGCACTTCCCTAAAAAAAAAGTTTACTTCACTTACTGTACCAATTATTTTCATTTACCATTTGTGTTACTTAGTGAGATGCTGACAGAGTCGAACAGAGGTACTACAGAAGCAGCATCTTCCATTGTATTTGGTCCAGCATCATCAAAATCTGCTAATGTTAGATCATCAAAACCAGCTACTGATGCTTCTGTAGGACCTGCCTCCTGGCTTTCAATTAAACTAGTAGGTTCCTTAATGGAGCTAGAAATATCACGAGGTGAGCATTCATATCTTCCATCTGCTGCAGTGTTGCTTAACACCAAACAATTGTTTTCACTTTTGTTACTGTTATTACATTCTGCAACGATTTCATCTCCACCAGTTTCTTGTGGGTTATTCAACTGTGGATTCATTACACTATTTTCTAAATCTGCAGATAAATCTGACACATCATTTATGTTGTACAAAGACAAACAATTGTTTTCATTTTTGTTACTGTTATTACATTCTGCAACAATTTCATCTCCACCAGTTTCTTGTGGGTTATTTAACTGTGGAGTCATGACACTATTTTCTAAATCTGCAGATAAATCTGATGCATCATTTATGCTGTACAAAGACAAAGAATTATTTTCAATTTTGTTACTGTTATTACACTCTGCAACGATTTCATCTCCACCAGTTTCTTCTGGGTTATTTAACTGTAGATTCATAACACTATTTTCTAAATCTGCAGATAAATCTGACGCATCATTTATGCTGTACAAAGACGCTGTATCCGAAGCATTATCATTGTCGATTTCACAATCCACCTTGTAGAGGAAATGTTTATCTTCTGCAGAACTAGCCATTTCATTAACCTGATTCTTTAGATGTTCTTTATTAACAAAATCACCTGAATTATTATTTTCAACAGCGTCAGTTTCCATTATGGCATCTTTTACGTCCTTAGATTCAACATACACTTTTTTAGATGATGTGCTTACATCAATACCTTCACAATTAACAATACTGACAGGAAATTTATTATGAGTATGTTCTGCACCATGAATAATGCTATTTTCAGTAACGAGAATGTTCTGTTCAAGAAGAGAGTCTGTAGTTTCCATACTATCATTGTAGCTTTTATATACAGCTTTATCATCTGTGCTTGAAGTTCCATTTCCACTGCAATCTTCTGAAACCAAATCGTGAAGAAGATCTCTCACAGGTAAACTCTGATTTTTTGTTGAGTTTGTACTATTTTCTCCACTTATTTTATTCCCTGAACTTGAATGTAATATGTTCTGATTAGCAGCCAAATTTGTATCCATTACAGACCTGATATTTGTCCTTATCCTCTTTTGTAATGATGTCACAGTTGAATTAGGAGTTTCATTCTTAAAAAACAGGGAACTTCTCTGAGAACTATTCTCTTCTGGCGTCAGAGACAAATCAAGCATAAGTTCACAGATGTCTAAAATGCAATCTTGAAATCCTTCGTTTGCTTTAGATTTTGAATGCTGATTGATGAGGCCAACCGCATGTGTGGAGTAGTCATCATTGTGATTTTCCTGAGTATATACAGCTTCTGACAAAGTTTGTACAGCCTTCGTCCCAAGGAGTTCATTTTCATTTCTAGTCAGAGTATTACTGTTGCTTGTATTTAATTTGTCTTGTAGCGCTTTTCCCTCAGCAACACTTCTTTCAGACATAATCTGTTCAATGACAAAGCAATTCTGTAATGTCATTTGACGTAAATTTTCTTCATTATGAATGTCGCTTCTTTCAACTTCATTAAGGACATCATGGTTTTTAATATTTAAATTTATGACTTGTTCAGTATTAAATTCATTGGCCTGTAGGCCAAATGAGACATTTCTTTTAAGTAACTCTTTAACAATGTTCTGAGATCGTACACGAAATGAGTTTTGTTCCGTGATCTTCTGTTCCTTCCTGGATCTTGTAGTATGACTATCCAAATCCTTTGTTTCCTTTGTAGAATGTGGTCTGATTTCACATGTACGTCCTTCGGATGGAGTACAAGTGCTCTCTGAAACTGCCAACACTTCTCTAGTCTTTGATTCTAACCCTACTGAGTGTGTGCATTCCAATTCTCCAGTTCTTGTTTTGGAACGAAGGCTATCCTCTCCAAAGGAAGCTTCTGTGACTGGTACTGTACTACAGCTTTTATTTTTTCTGAAGTGTGGTTTGCTTGATTTCCATTCCTCTGTGATATTGTCTTCTTTTATCACAGAATCTCTTACTCTTGAATGAAAACTGTATCTAGGCCTACCTGATGAACCTTCACTTAAATCACATTTGTTTATTTTTGACTGCACATTGGCCGTAGGCATTTTTCGTAATACTTGATATCTAGTATTCTCTGCTATATTCAAACTATCAGATTCTTCATTAATAGTAGAAAGAGAATTCTTTCTTTTTCTGAAATTATATTTCCTGACTGCTACTTCTGTATCACTTAATGTCGAAAGGGTTGTTTTCCCTCTTTTTCTCAAGTTATGTTTTCTCAATGGTTTTTCTCTAACAGCCAGTGAAGAGAAAGGTAACTGATCACTCATAGTTTCAAGACTTTCACATGAAGAATACATATCACTATATCTAGGCGAGTATTTGGAACAATTTCTGACAGATACTGAAGAAAGTGAACAGGCATCATCACTTATCCTATTTCTTGGACGAAGACTGTATCTGTTATTTGACCGGAAACTTCTTGGACGAAGACTGTATCTGCTATTTGACTGGAAACTGTCATTTTTGGCAGAAACCCCCACATCTGATACTGAAGAAAGAGAACGGGCATCATCACTTATCCTACTTCTTGGACGAAGACCGTACCTGCTATTTGATTGTAAACTATAATTTCTGACAGAAACTCCAGTATCAGATAGTGAAGAAAGTGAAGTGGTATAACAACTTAACCTATTTCTGTATCTATCTGACTGTAAACTATTGATAGAAAATCCTGTATCAGACATTGAAGAAAGTGAACGGGTAGCATATCGTGGATGAAGATTGTACTTGCTGTTTGACTGTAAACTATAACTACTCAAACAACTCTTAGTGACTGACAATGAAGAAATAGAATGGAGGTCATCTTCAAGATCTGAACTATCATCCTCATAATTTATTTTGTTTCTTGCCCGAAGACTGTATGTATTGTTAAATTGGACATCACAACTTTTCTGAGTACCTTTAATGCATGATAATGAGGACACAGAACTGAGATTATCATCAATATTGCATTTACTTGCATGAAGATTAAACCTGCTACTAGCCAGTGGTAAGTGACAGCTTCTGAAAGCTCCTTGTGAAAAGATTGAACTTTTATGAGATCTCTTATGGGACTTATTATTTCCAGCAGTAACAGTTTTAGAGCCTAAAGTTGATGACATTTTTTTATTTGCATCTTTTGATTTTCTTTTCATGCTCTTGATACTTTTGAAACCCTTTCTATTCCCAGAACATGAACGGTAAACAATATTTTTATCTCTTGCACGTAAGTTGTAAGCTGAGCTTATCTTGAAAGATTTCCTCGGGCGTAAGCTTCTAGTTTTAACAACAGTATCAGGAATGGAATCAACTGTAGCCTTTAACAGAGCCATATCAAAACTATCACCTATAGTTGCACTGTTTAAATTCTTTCTATTGGAAAGCTGAACTAAATCTGTTGATTGTGTTACTATTGTCTTGTGACTTTCCCTATTAGGATTATTTTCCATGGCACAGATATTGCTTAAAATAGTCTTAGCATTTCTTTTGTGTTTCAGAAATATTTGTTCATTATATGAAGAACAGGCTGCACTACACTCCATTGGCCTAGCATACTTAGCCTTGAAGGTTCCTTGCTTATTATCATGAACATCTCCTCCAAAACTGTCCCCAGATTTTTTAGTCTGATTTCTGTCTTGTCTTTGTAGAAATCTCAAATTATACGGATGGCCATTTTCCTTGTTATTTTCACCTTTCATGTTGTGGAATATTATTCTAGTTTAACACATTCAAAGATTGCAGCAAACAAACAATGGCTGCTGTATAAATTATTATTCAAAAGGAATACTAAATTACTAAGAACATATTTATTAAATATTAGCTGTTGGGTCATTTAGTGTACTACGCTCAGTTTATAAATTTAATATAATTTATATGTAAGTAACAGTTACTACTGTTTTTACTTTGAACAAAATAAAAAATTATTAATTGTATCTGAAGTAATATAGAATCCATTTTGATCATATTAGTACAAGCTTCCATGCTGCCAACATAACCTAATTTTCTGAAATATCCCACATAATGAAAACTGTACTTTAAAAAAATAGCTGAAATTATCTATCCATTATTATTATTATTATTATTTTTATTATTTTTATTTTTTTTTATTTAAAAAAAATGGATACAAGACAAATAATTAATCTTACGACAAAGGTCTACCAATGACTTCCATGAACATTTAGAATTCATCACCACCTCTATATGAAATTATAAAAATAAAATCAGGTAAACTGATATAACAAAGTGCCAGATGAAGTTAAGGGAAAAAATAGTTTTATGCTGCACACTAGGCTCCTCTCCAATGGTGCCCACCTGGGAAGGTGGGGTTTAGGGTTTCGTCACAGAAGAAATTCAATGTGAGACATAATAAACCTCCTGCTATTCAGTATATTGCTCCTAAACTAACATAAACGTTCCTAACCTAACAAAATGGCGGAGCTTGGCTGGTGCGCAGCATAAATCTATCTTTTGCTGAAGTTAATTGGCCATCTTGAAGAAACCACTGAGTTTTAGACCACGGATTCTTGAGAAAGCTTGGTAAGCATATGTGAACAACAACAAATTCAAGTCAACAGTAGGCCTAGTCCTTTATTTTGTAAGTGAACAATTAAAAAGTTGAAATTTTTGGAATTTTCCCCAACGGTTATAGGCTAAAAGATTTAGGTCTGCCAAGCTCATATGGAAGTGAGTAAACATCAATGTTAATAAGTGGATGATCTAGACTGTCGATGTGAATGATGTCACAGCTAACCAGCCAGTTTTTCCATACTTGTGGGGCAGCTAGAAACACCAAATTTTTGGATATTGTATGTACCAATATTTGTGCCAAATTTTATGATTCTATCTGTCCTATAAGTATGTCAACAATTACATAGTGTGAGGAAAATATATCTAACTCAATCTAAAGTATAATTGATGGAGGTATGACAAAAAGTCATAGGACCAAACTTGTAGATCTCTCAAAACCCAATCACTGCTGGTGCAAGTGGTTTTTTGATACGACTTTCAGTAAAGCCGATGTCCCACAACCCAATTTTTTGTCCAAATGTCTACAAACCATCAGATTGGATTGTGTGACATGGCCAACTGTCAGTGTACACAATTTCATCCTACGTTTTCCATGCAAAGGAATAGAAATGCTTCTATTTTTCCAACAAAAAATATGAAATCAACCAATGAGTGTCATTCTATCCCTGAGTGACATGCATGACATAGAAACATTGCTTCTTCCTCCGAGAGCCGATTCTCTCGGCTGCCAGCACTCACTCAACCAGCAAACGTAACCAAAAGATAAAATTATATAATATTAAAGTCAAGAAGATTAACGGAAGCTAAGACTTTGAATTTACAACAATATTAACAACAACCATTATTACAACTGGCATAATTGGTGATGTGCTGTGGAAATTATTATCAAGATCTCGTAAAAAATGTTACTTGTGTCAAGTGCGTACATATCAACCGCCATGTCTATTGTAGTAGCTATCGATTTTCATTTCTGGAGAATAGCTGTCGCTATATATTGGACCACACGTGTGCACAGCCAGAAATAATTGTATAGAAATGCTACTTGTTACAAATTTTTCAACCAACAAATTGGATTGTGAGACATTGGCTTAAGAAAAAATGTAGCAAATGTAAACAGATGTCCTTATTCTGGCCACTCTGTACTTAATTTGATAGTACTTACCTTCAGTTTCAGTAGTCCTGTTTTGCTCTGACGATCTACCGGTAGAAGATACAATTGCCTGTATGATAAAAAAAAAATACAATGTCAGTAATCTGGAGATATGATAATAAGGTACTATCGGTCAAGCACGAGAAAAACTCTGAGCAGCACAAGGAGCGGAACGTGACATCATACCATGCTACTATTCACTAAAACAGCACTGTCACCTTGCAGCTTGGAACACACTGCACACTAGAGGCTAATGTTTACAACGTGCTTACAACAGAGAGGCTCGTCTTTTCTCTGCCCAATCAGAACGCTAGTATCCACCTGCTTGTGAACCAACCCCTCTCAATGCACTCCGCTAACAGAGAATTACTCGTGCTTGGCCGACAGTAAGTGTTCTGCTCATAAGTAGGAGCCTGATTTATTGGTGAAATAAATCGTCTGATTTCAGTAATAATATCCTTTTACTTTGATGGATACAAGGCAAAATAAGTAATGTTATAGACTACTACACTTGATAATTTATCGAGTGTGAGTGTGTCAAAGAAGGAACAGCGGAAACAAAGTTTGTAGAACCTTTTCACATTTGAAATGCCATATTACCAGCAAACTGAAAAGAAGGGATGGGAATGAGGACACAACATCCAGTCCTGACCCAGGAAGGAAACTTTACATCTCTGTAAAATCCCTGACCTGACCAGGAATCGAACCCTGGCCGCCCAACTCAGTTGGTATTATGGTTATTTAATTATGGGATTGTGCTGCAACTTAGGCCTGTGACCCATTGCCGGTGTGCTGGAATTTTGTCCCACAAGAGTTCCTTTACATGCCAGTAAATCTACTGACATGGGCCTGTCACATTTATGCACACATAAATGCCATCAACCTGGGCTGGGATTGAACCCACAACCTTGGGCACTGAAAGCCAGTGCGATACTAACTGTGCCACCCAGGCCGACACATGCTATGCATATATTAATAAACAATTATTTTTAAAAACCAAGATGTGACTAGAAATAGGCTTATAACCTTTCAAAAGGATGGATTTTACTTCTTGGATGCTTAAGCTTTGATCTGGATGAGGTAAGGGCCTATTTAAGTTTATTGTAGAAACCAAATAATATTTTAATTACACAAAGTTTTTATAAACAAATGTGTCCTCTCGATTTAAATATTAATAGGCCTATCTCATAATCTGATCGCCTCTAATCTACTTATTTCTCTTCACAAAAAACTGGGTTATGAGACCTGTTTTCATTTTACCATTCTTTTCCTTATCTTCTTCCAATTCTTGTTGTACTTTTTCAGCCCTTCAAGCATCCCTTGTGCTAAATGTACTTTTAATCTGTTTATCTTCCCTGCTTTCTTCTAAAGGACCTTTTCCATTATTTCAATCACAGTTTTCTCTTCTTGAAGTTTCTTCTTTGCTTGTTCTTGAGCCACTTTCTCTTCCTCCATTTTTTCCTCCCTCTTCTACAGATATTTTTTTTTGTGCGCCTATTATGACCAACTCACCTTGCTTGTTCGAGTAGCTCAATGGTAACTGGTATGAGCTTTGGTTTGTTCCAGTATTTCTTCATACACGACAAAACAGTCAATTTGGCATAACCAATGTTCTTGAACCCACTTGCAGCACAATCTTCTGCCAGCAATCGGCCAGACTGCCATGACTTAAAGACAAACATGCCTTCACTACTTGAGCTATGGTTTGATGCTTTGAGAAAAAGTGAGTCGTTTCACTGATCTTATTTTAGTTATGTACATAGAACTGTTAACTGACTTGATATTGTCAGGATCAACACAGGTCAAGTATTTCAAAAGTCTTTGAGTTGAAAGTAGTATTCACAATATGTACAGGTAGGGGGAAAAAAAAGTGGACAGACTAAAATATTTAAGATGCCGATATGAGCCACTGCGCATGCCTAGCGGCATTCACAGCATAGCAGGGAATGTATTGAAATTTGTTCTACAGCCGATAAATTGCTTGAATTGAGAAATAATTTCACGTAATTTGCATTGCTTGTGAAAACAAAAGTTTCCGTTACATCTCTTACATTTATTTACATATCACAAGGCTCTAAAATCAGCCTACAAGAGTCGGCCCGCTTTTTTCCCCACTACCTGTACATGGGCAGCAACACTGATCTTGAACACCCTTTCTTATAAAAAGTTGTTGCTCCTCTAACAAATTTTTCAGAATTTCACCACTCATCTTGTGAAAATTGTAAGAAATTATCTTTAATAACATTATCATCAAGAATTTGAGATGCAGAAACCACACTCTTCTTAGCAAAGCAAAAGAGAAGAGATTTTAACCAATTTCTGTAGTTTAGAATGCATAACATGTATAAGGGGCTCGATCTCCTGAAGTGTGCCCGTAATATCTGTAAAAACTTTAGCACTAGATATTACAAAACTTTATCTTAGCTTTTGTTGTAGGATCTTTCAGAAGCTTAGTTACAGATTAGTACTTGTGAGATGGCATTAACTGTGTCTTCTTTACAGATTTGAACTTCAAGAAGTACTCCATCAGAGCATACTATTGCTCTAGGATTTTTCATGTTTCTGTTAATGCGAGCCACTTAAGTTACATGAGGGTCTGCATGAGACACTCAAAAGTAGAATAGTGACATTTAGTTAATTTACTTGAAAACAGGCTTGACATGCTAAAAAAATGGACTTTTAGTTAAAAAAGTGACCTGTTATGAGCTCTGCAGAGCGATAGGAAGTCTTCCCAGAACCACAACAATGCTGTTAAGGGGATTGGGAATACAACAGGAAGAAATTAAATGAATAATGTAACCTTTATAGTAATAAACTTTAATGAAGTCTACTCAGAAAATTATGAGATTAACAGGAAAATACGTATTATGTATCACTAAAGAATGGATTTAGATACCATTCGAACACGTACACACAACTTAATCTTAAGTTTCTGTGACATCAGGGGAATCTGTGTTCACACCTTTCAGATCTACTGGACTACAGCACTTCCAAAATAAATGCAACTAGAAAACGAACTTGTGATAAACACAGCAATTACTTCTTGCGATCATATATACGAAGCAGATAATGAACTTAGTAAGACATCTCAAAAACGCAAAAATTATAAATTAGTGGTACTAAAATCACATGCAGTTACACATGTTGTTATGATCTTATCCATACTGTATTTATCCGAACATAAGTCAACCCTGAATTTAAGCCGCACCTGCCTTTTTAACAGTAAAGTAAAGGGGGAAAAAAAAATTAAATTAACTCCAAAAGCAAACAAATAAATTGCCTCATTTTCGTAACATATTTCTTAGCTGAAATAGGCTTAAATTTAGAAAAAAGTATCAGCTGACTTAAATTATTAAATTCTAATTTTATTTAATATGACTAAATAAAAATTATGGAAAATAAAACAGAAACCAGTACTTTACACTTCATATTACTTTCAGTGTTGAATTTTGCATGAGTTTTCTTTTTTCATAACTCCATTTCCAGTTATCATCAGTTTAAAATTAAAATTATTTGCATTCCCATATGTTATGACATTTTTTTACTTCTGAACAACTCATAATACATGCATATTCTGTAATACCGCTATCAAAAATGACAAAATATGCAAAACATGTCCTAAAATGAATATCACTTACTTATGCACTTTCTACGATGCTTTGATTAAAATCGATATATTTTCGATGTTATATCAATTAATATATCAATATTCCTGGAGATTCAAGAAAATCAATAAGTAGCGATGCTTGGAGGAGGGGAACCAGCCACAGTATATCAACCGGCTATAGTGTGCATTTTTACAATTATTGCCTAAACACACTTGTATACAATTTCAAGTCGCAAGCATATTTCGCTGAGCTTAATCTAGACAAAAAAGTGGGGCTTATATTCAGATAAATGCGGTAATTCGAAACATTGTACTATGCTCTGTGTAGATCAAGCAGCAAGATCAAAATTAACTTGCATGCAGTTACCAATTGGAAATTTTCAAAAGCAGGACAAAGCATCCCAAAAAGCCTGAATTTGCCTGACATGTCAACTTAAAAGATGTGGTGGTCTTTACTAAAGAGAACCCTCCACTCTACTAAATAAAATACTTTGTACTGCTTCACTCCCATCTAATATATAAAAATCATGCAGTATAGCCACTATCGATTATTGATACTAATAATAACGCTTTTGACAAAAAACTTGTACTAACTAGTACTCACAGCTGGTGGAGCTCAAAAACGGAATTCTTAAGAATTACTCATATAGAGAATTAATTTATTATTTTCAAATAGAAAACAAAGAAATGTTGAACTTTTCTACGGAATCAGATATGCCTGCCAGACAGAAACAAAGTACTAAATGCCGACTTGTCAGTTGGTAGCTCCACCTGCAATGGCACACTAATGATCTCATCTTATGGAAGATGTTGATAGAAGACTTTAACAAAGGGAAGATAACATAATTATGGGCCACCTTTCAATGCATTTGTTTCACAGCAATTGGTGTTGCTTGAATAACTCCAAGTGGCCCTCTGGACATAGAATGCTTATCAATCTTTATTACTTGCTTACTTACTCAATGGGAATAGACAATTCCTTAGCAAGCTAAAGGAATACTATCTATTTTATGGAACCCTAAGGTTCATTGCCAAGCTTACCTGAGTCCGCCATTCAACCCTATTCTGTGTTAACTCCATCCAACCATCCCTCTCAAATCTAACTTTCCTTAAATCTATCCTAATATTGCCCTCCCACCTATGTCTAGGTCTTCCAAGTGGTCCTTTCCCTTTGGGTCTCCTGGTCAATATTTTTTAGATATGCCTTTCTTCGCCCATGCACGCAACATGTCCAGTCCATTTCATCCTCCGTCATTTAATTACCTTTACTATATTCCGTGATCAGTACAGGTTATGAAGCTTGTTGTTATGCAGTTTTCTTCAGTCCCCATTTTCATCTCTCTAAGGCCAAAATATTTTCCTATTATGTTCTTCCCGAAGATTAAGCTACCATGTCTCACATCCATATAATACAACCAGCAAGATAACAGTCTTATAAATTTTTATTTTTAGATTTCTGAACAGAAGACGAGAAGATAAGAGCATCAATCTTTATTACAGTTCTAGGAAAAGAAACAAAAAAACAACATACAATTAATGAAATTATAAAAAATCCTGTATTCAATATCGTCAATTAAGGTCTGAGGGCAATAAAAGGCAATTTTTCAGTACGTATTTTTAAAAGTAAAATTTGATAGTTATTTTTAACTATGAAAAAATATTTTTAATTTCCACTAAGTTTGAGTAGTTGGTATGTGTGTCACTCATATGAAAATCATGCATTTTTAAATTATTTTGTTAATAACTCATAAGTTTTCTAAATATTTAGTGGAATTTTGCAAGCAACTGTACTTTATTCTTGTGAACAAAAAGAAAGGCTTTTAAGAAAGGATCGCATGAAGCTTACATCCTTGGCCCCACAATAAGGTATGAAAATGCTGACCAAGTAAACAATGTAGACCGTGAAGAAAGTATATAATTATATGAAAGCTGTATTCTTTTCTTTAAAGAGAAATATAAGAAGAGTTTTGGTGATCGGCATTTTGCTGTTCACAGACTTTTATTTGGAGCAAGAGGTACTGTATACCGTTTGGTTGCTGATGTACTTAGGAACCTGGGACTGGACTTATCAACCTTAAATCAGATGGAAGAAAGCATAATTGCTGACTCAGTGGGCACATTGCACCACCATATATATAAGAATATATAGTAAAAATTTAGATGTTTTGTTCAAACTATTGTTTATCTGTTTCCCATAATTTTTACAATCACTTGTCAGAAGTGACTGATTGGTATGCTGTATTTATGGCAAACTGTTTGAAGCGAGCAGCTCATTTTATTCAATAAAATGTATTCTTCTTATACAGATTTAATAACTAGATACAAAATAAAATAAAGAATTATTTTTTTGGAGAACAATTAAATTAAAAATATTTCCACTATTGTCTTTGTTTAATATTTAGGAACAATGAGTAATAAAAAGAAAAAGGTAATTAATATCAGCATTACCGAAAGCCACCGGGGAAACAATTCTAATGTACAAAATGAAGATTCTGCTTTTAATCTTAACTAGGCAGGATGGTTATACTGTAGATTCCTTAAATTTAAAATAAGCTAGTGTATATGAAGTATATCAAAATGCTAGCCAATAGTCTCCTGACTTTTTGCCCAACCGACATGCTGAAAGATTCTGTATTTTTTCAAGGAAGTTTAAGTGTTAGAAGTAGGTACGTGAAAGAAGAAGAGACATCACAAGATTTTTTTTTATGTAATGGTCAGAAAGAATAAACGGAAAAACATGAAGCACAGAACATCACTCAATAAAAACTGCTTATTCAATCAATAATTGTCATTTCTCTTTATGACAATGCAGTAACTATTATTGGACTTATGTGGAAATAAATCTGTAATACTACTTGTAGCAAGTCTACTTAATTATATAAATATTCAAAGCATTGGCGATTTTCTTCTGGCACATCTATACAGTAAATTGCATAGTACAATGTTTCAACTTAATGTGACCTTGGGGATGTTTAGTTAATATCTATAACTGTTTGTACTTTAAAAATCCACACGCAAACTACAAGAAAACATCCCTATTTCTTCCCTTAATTCATTGCCATTGAGGTAAAATAATGTTGGTAACTACAATAATAAATTAAAAAAAAAAAAAAAGGCACATAATCAAAATATAATGGCTAATGTTTTGCCTTAGGGGACAAAATTTGTCTAAATGAGATCCCTAAATTAATAGAGAATACTTAAAAACTTGACTAGGATGAATCCTACGGGGTGACATTATAAAGTAGTGATGTTCCCTTGGATTTTGGGCCATACCAAAATTCATTAAGGATGAAAATCTCTTTTTATAGTGTTGTACAATTGACCTTACTCTAGGAAGATTTTGAAGGCAAGTTTTACCCATTTGCAAGGGAGTATGCATCACCAGTATAAAGCATAAAAAGGGAAAAATATAATAGCATTGAAGCATGCTATGGTTGAAAACTTAATACAATAATGGTCACAAACAAAAGCAGCACAAAATTACTCCACCTTTCACCCAATTCCAGACTAATTTTTGGTGATGGTTAACATTCACTTTAGACTTCAAATCTGAATATTATTGCTCTGTTCAATCTTCTCAAAATTATTTCAGTAGGTATAGAATAAAGTGTCTTTTCACTTGTTTGAAATCATTTCAAAATAGCGCAATTCCAGACGCAAAGGGACAAAAATATATTTTGTCATACGAGTGAAAGTAGCAGTAACAGATCATACTTTTTCTCAAGAGTACAGCAATCGCAAACTTGATACATGGTTTAGAAACCATAAATTCCAATCATGATCGGAAGTCACAGAGTTCACTTTACAGAAACTGTGCAATAAAAAAAAAAACAAATAAATAAGCTGGACAAGATTTTTTATCAACTATGGATTGATGAATACTGATTGATATTAGTCAGTACAGAAAAAAAAAAGTTGATGTAGATTATAAATTACTGATTAATATTCAAGATTTGCCTGTTTCACCAGGGTAAAAATCTGGTTTTGTATACAGTATAAAAATAATAAATAATTATGGCACTGAAGCTCAGAAAAAAGGCATTTCAAAATTCAGTAATAAGGTCTTTTTTTAAACAGTGTAACTTTCTCTACACGATGTTAACAATGAATCCACCAATAAATAAATAAAATCTATTATATGAGTTGACTATGCATACTTTGTTGCTTCACTTACCATTATTTTGATAGGACATGTTTCAAGGATCATAATAAAATAATGGTAAGTGATGCAATGAATATGGCCAACCAAATAATGGAGTAAAGCAACCAAGTGCGCATAGTAAACTAATATAATTGTTGTTTAACTGTGAAAGTTCTATAATTTCATTATTTGTAATGAATGTACTCTTTCGTCCCTCCTGTAGTACTACAGTATACTGCTTATTTCACTCATAATTAATTTTATACCAAAGTCCACAACGAGGGCGGGAATGAGTAGAGCAGGTCAATGAAGGTGGCGTTCCTGGTTTTCATTGTTATTCCACTGGTGCCATCTCCATTGAACTGTGGATACATCGCACCCAACACGTGCTGCCACTTCCTTTGGGGTAAACCCAGCTTCCCGGAGGCCAATTATCCGACCCTGTTCGAAGTCCGTCAGTTCTGGATTCACCTTCCCGCGAGGCACAGACTGGAAACGAAATTAAATATGCCAGTCTGAGATTTAAGGCCATTTATTTATATTTCAAATTTAAATTTCTACTGAAATCTCTTTGAAAAGATTGAACAAAATATTTTATACATACAAAAACATAGAATAAAGATCGAAGTATAGGGACATTTGTATTACTGTGATTTAAGTTTGCAATAGGAAATCCTGTACGGGCTACAAAACTAGAATGCAGATTGGGCGGAGTCTCCCCACTCTTATATCTACGCATCTAGCCTATGACAACAAAGCAGAGCTGCCCAGTAAAGGCACTTTCACAAAGTTCCAGATGTCAATATGCCAATATTTTCTACTGAAATCTCTTTGAAAAGATTGAACAAAATACTTTATACATACAAAAACATAAAATAAAGATCAAAGTATAGGGACATTTGTATTACTGTGATTTAAGTTTGCAACATGAAATCCTGTACGGGCTACAAAACTAGAATGCAGATTGGACGGAGTTTCCCCACACTTATATCTACGCATCTAGCCTACGACAACGAAGCAGTGTTGCCCAGTTAAAGAACTTTCACACCCATCAGATCCAGATGTCAATATTTTTGCGCCCATGAAAAATATTATAAACAAAATGTTTAATTGTATATTCTTAAAGGGGGGAGTGCAAGTGCCAAGTCTCAATCCCCAGTAATTCTTGTTATCACTCGAAGAATAAATTGTATAAACAAGAATCAGATTCTTAGGTTTTCACCTATTTTTTTGTCTTACAAGCAAAAGCAGATAAACTCATACACATTTGCGGGTCATGTCTGTACGATTCACACACATTAATTCTGTAGAATCTAAAAAACACCTAAATGGGATATAAAAATGTAAAATACCTAATTTACTCTCAACAGGTTTATTGGTTTAATTTATCAGTTTTTATTACTAGAGAAATAAAAATTTTGCTAAGACACAAAAAAAAGTTTAGTCAGGTTGAAAGTAATACCACCTGCATATTCCTTTCAAATTAATATTGTTAAACACATCGTTGTCTTGGATGAGTAAGGCCAAGAGTCGAGGATGAACCGGCATATTCCTTTTAAATATCATTCAACCGCTGTTGTCGTGGATGAACAAGGCTGAGAGAGGATTTTTTCTTCTATAAATTTCTGCATTTTGAAGGAGTTACTTGTTCCCAGTTTTGCCTGTTATTCATATCGAGAGGTGTTACTGCGAGTTTCAAGAAGTGTTGATTATGTCAAAACAAGTCAAATCACATCAAGTGGATTATTGACCTAATGTGCGTTTAGCATGCTTAACAACTGAAGGAAAGAAAACAATCAGTTTCACATTATCTACAACCAACCATAAAGCATTTTTTATTCACCCCATTAGAATCCCAAAAGGGCTACGTGTCTATAGAATAGTTGTAACTTTGCTGGCTCTTGCGCTTAACTTCTCCATGGTTTAGTGGTTTATTTTTATTGTACAGGTGAAATGCAGTCTCATCTGCAGCAGTACAAAGATACCACATTTTACTGCTACTTTGGATTGTTTAGGCTTTCTTTCTTCAATTCTATATTTAGTGTCATAAAACAAGATTCAGCAAATTTAACTCAATTTTTCAGCTTCTACAGCAAAATAAAACTCAGCAGGTTGTCATTCCAGGAGAACAAACATGAATTCTACAACCTCTTGTATTACCGTATTTTACGGACTATAAGATGCTACGGACTGTAAGATGCACCTTAATTTTTAAGCAATTTAAAAATATATATATATATATATTTTTACCATTTTTATTACTCCATTTTCCATTGCGAAACCGGCTACTAACAAAAATATTGTACTGTTACCGATAACACAAATGCCCTTTCAATTCAAGTTCACTGGCACCATAGACTGCAATGACGCATCATAGGCTAGACAATGTTCTGGGTTTATGATGGTGGGGCGGAAGAGAGAGAGTGTTAGCAAGCTTGTGAATCCCCGCAACTCATGTTCGTCGCATCAGTGCACTGGTGCTGCCAGTTGAATCCAATGTTGCCAGATACAGATAGGTTTCCTGCGGCATCGAATACATGGCCATGTTTAAGACCGGCAGGACTTTTAAATCAAACACTACACATTTTTATATTAATTTTGAGTACAAGACGCACCTGAATTCTGGAGGCAATTTTTTGAAGAAAAAATGAGTGGATGGTGACTGGAGACCATGAACTGACTCCTGATGGAAACGTTAAGTACCCATCACTGGGACTCATTTGTTCATCGGACAAGGCAACTTCTACTGTTGACTAGCCTTGGCCTTTGACCGCACATGTTGGACAGAGTTCGACAGGCAAGGAAACGACAGTGCTTTGAATGCACTGGAGCCAAACGGAACATCTTGAAGGCCTTCTCTGAATTACTTTTTAATTAGTTTGCAGTTGTTCTTGTGCAATAATGAGCTTATGTAACCTCTGGATTTTGTCTGCTCATTCATGTGGCTCCAAAACAACGCACCTGCCAACACCGGTTGTAGGACAAAAAATGATGCTGTTGGTGAGATCTATCAGTCAACAAAGTTTGTTGCAGAGGTCCTGAATCACCCTGTATAGTTTAATTCTCTAATGGCCGGTTGCAGAAAATCTCTTCTTGATCGCCAATCAGTTGATCTATGATTAGTTTGATTGTCAATCATTTCAGTGTTGAGTTGCAGAATGGCTAATCTTCGATCAAGGCACTACGGTCAACTGATTCTCGATTTGACGGAAAAACATATGTGGCAACAACGCTAAACCAGGTCGCAGTGCACCATTCAGTTGTTTCAGCGGCCATTTTCCCTGTGTTGCGCATAATTATACGTATTGACCACCGCCGTCTCGAGAATTATACACGAGTAATATAGTTTAGAAGGCAGTGGTATTGACATTCTGTGCTTTAATTATTTTACTTTCCTTGCGTATGTGAAAATGTCTGACCAATAAGGATATAAAGGGGCCCAAATTTGAGCTGGAATGAGAAAGCATTGTTGCTGAATATTTAAGAAGGTTACACGAGCATCAATGAAAATAAAAGACCGATGCAGTTTGGGCAAAGCAGAAAGATAATGCCTAGCAAAACATTGCTTCAGATTTCAGTAGATGCAGTCCAGAAAGGCCTAGAACCTAAGAAGTATATGCCTAGAGAGATTTGGATAATATACAGAGTTGTTATGCACAACTGAAATTATGATGGAAAAGTAGGCTATTGTGGTTTTTATCTTTACTTACGTATTGCATACCATGTTTAGGTAAGGAGTCTTTGCTTACAGTGCTGTGTGTAACTTATTCCCCTTGCACATGAATTCTGTAAGAATCGCGTGTATAACACGATCTTTTGGCGAAAGGAATATTATATACCGTAGGCGTATTTTTCTATTCAATTAAGCATAAGCATTGACCTCTAACCTCACATATAAACAGATTTCATAGGCCTATCTCTGTTTACAAACACAATACCAGCAGAGTTGATTGGAGAATCATTATTTGACCAGCAAAATATGGGTGATCAATTCTGACCAGAGATCTGATCGCCGATTAGCACTGATTGTTGTTTGTGCAACCCGATTGTAACTGATCGCCGATCTAACTCTGGTCAAACTCCCATCAATCTCTGATCAAAATTGATTTGCTTTTCTGCAACTGGCCATAAATAATAAAGTGTTCCGGTAGTTCAATAATAGCTTTTTTTTAAAAATTACTATATACATTGCAAGATATGTCTACTATATGCACGTTAAGTTCTTGACAGACTAAAATTTCTGCCACTATGGGTGGCAGCAACAGCTGACATATATGGACACGTGAAGTCAGAATGAAAAATTCAATGCCATAGCCGGGAAGTCATTCCAGCTGACAAATATATCTCTCAATTTTTGTTTGTGTGTCTTTTTGATACACAAACAAAACTTAATGAAAATAGAATGAAGGGGAAGAAAGAAAGAAAATATGAAAAAAATCCTACCACAAATGCCTAAATTTAACGGTGTAATTTAATAAGTACCTAGTAAAGTAGTGAACAGAGTGGGCCAAAAGCCAGTAATGTATATAACACATTTTATGAAAGCAAAAATTAATTTAACACTATTCTTAGGCTAAAGGAACATTTTCTCCTTTCATATACTGTTTGTAACGTTTGTTTCATTAGTATGTAACTTTTCCAATTGAGCAAGGGCAATGTTACATTTCAGTTCCAAGCCAGAATTTTCCCAGAATGAAGGTTTATTAAGCAATCGCTGTCAAACTGAAACACTATTTTATTTTTGGGAAGTTTCAGATGGATTCTGTTGAACAATTGAAAAGACAGATCATCTATATCTTCAGTACGATCACTCCAGAACAGTTCTGGCGGGCAAGCTGATGAACAAGGTGGCACATTCAATTGTGTACGGAAAATGATGGGGCACATACCGAAACATTAGATGCTAACAATGACACCCAAAAGACCTGGTAACTTCTTTTTTTTTGCATTTCTAACTCTTGATACTGGAAACTTCAATAAATAAACTTTCAGAAGCAAAAGATTGGTACAGTCGACGTGTTAGAAAAGAGTTCTGCAATCAAAGGTGTAAATGGTAAAGGTGTAGATGTTCCTAAGGCTAACTTCTGGGTGAGCGAGAGAAAAGGGCTGTCAACTTCAGAATGAAGGAAGAACTAAAAATGTTGTTTAACATCACCGCAGTTTGTGTTGTGCCTGACAGGTCTTGTACAACCCACTGTTGTTATCCTAATTGCAGTGAGATAGAAGCTTTAGGACATGTAATGGCCAATGGGATCCTGTCCCAAAAACGAACTCCTTATTGCTATTAAACATAATAAAATGAGAACTGCTTTAACCACTATTCTGAAGCAGATGAAATGGAATATTTACGAGAAAGTTAATTGTATCTCGAAAGATGGTTCAACTAAGAGAACCGATTCTGTAGCCGTAAGACATCAAAATGGAAGAGCTTTGGTATTAGATCCTACCATAATATTTGAGATTAATGTGAACCAGGCTTCCGCAGTTGATGAAGAGAAGAAATAGATATATGAACCATACCTTCCTTACCTTACTCAACGTAAGGCATTGATTTGAATCACTGGTCAGTGACTAGACTTCTGTTTAGTTGCAGAGGCACTTTACCCAAATTCACATGGAAATATCCTCAGTCACTAGAAATAGGCTATCCCAAGAACTTGTCTATGTAATTCTTTTGGGGATAGTAATAGTATCTTTTTTTATTCTCCACAGACATCTATACTGTACTTAATAGTATTGTGCTTATGATTATTCCTCCAAGAGAAGTGAGCAGTTGAAATCAATGTCTATGTTATAACCTCTGAGGCATATACTAACCATACTCAGAACCCCCATCATCAATCTGATGCCATTTTGTTGGACAAACAAACATTTTTCAATTCTGGCATTTCAGGGTGTCCATCAAGTAATGCTGAAGAAATTCCCGACCAAAATACGATTATGAAGCACTTTCTAATAACTGTGTAAGAAAAATTATAGGATTATACATACCGGTACTTTAAATAAGAAAAACTTTTAGTAACAAAAGTAATTGCAAACAATAATTACTTAGGCTATAACAGATACAAAAGTAAGGAACAGTAAAATAAATTAAATATACCTCCATATATTATTGTCTAGAAGTCTTTTTAATCCCACTTATTTTTTTCTTCAGCAACTTAATTTGTTCATCTAGAGCAGCTGCAGCTTTTTCGGACTCTAAGAGTAGTTTTCTTTTCTTCTCTTCTAGTTCTTATCTTCAGCTTCGCAATTTTACGAATTTTCCCGGATATTTTAACAAATTCATTGACTTTTCCCGACCTTATAAAATTCCCGGCCTTTTCCCGGATTCCCGACCAGTGGACACCATGCATTTTGTTATTTTATAAATAAATAAAATATCTGATCACGACTTTTGGCCCACTCTGTAAATTCAGTGATTACTGTAATAAAAAGCAAGTGTTAATTTAAGTAATTAATCATGGAATGAAATATTAACTGTTTCAATATAAATCAATGCCAGATCCAGTTAATCCCCACCGAAGTCAGAGTGAAAAACTACCTTTTTAGAATATAGCAACATTCCGAAGAACAGGGAATACAGAGTGGTGTAAATCTTCAAATTCAAAGTGTGTTATCTAAGAAGCCTATATTCAAAGTTTGTGTTGTTCTCAAATATACCGTAAAGGTTTTGCCAGAAGGGAAAAAAAGTATGCATGTGTTACAGACAACCAATATTTTAATACATTTATTTTGGATAAAGAAGATCTGAATATGACCCAACACAATACTGGCATCAAAATGAAAAACAAGTATGAACACGTTCACCATAGCCGGTCTTCTTAGCTGCGGTAGCTAGGGTGTGCTGCCTTGGAGTCGTGATGAAGGAGGCTGTGGGTTCGAGTCCCACCTTGGGCATGGGCGTTTGTATGTAATAAGGAAAAAAGGAAAACAAGAAAAAAGATATGGAAAAAAATAAAAAAAACTGAACATGATGATGTAGTTTATAAACAGTATGTGTCTTGAATAAATTCATGGACAGCAACAGAGGGAAGACATACTTTCCTGAGTAAAGCAGAATGTATACCAGATTCAGTCATCAAGCAATATGGTAAGTAGAGTAATGTAAAATTACATTACTACTATTATTTTATAATTATGTATTTCCTGATAAATTATAGGCATTATAAGAAGTTAAATACTGTGCACTTTGTGTCATGCTGCAAGCTTTATAGTGGATTATCTCTGCAACCACATAACATAGAGAATTAAGACAAACGCTGTTGTTCTTATAACTCTCCAATAAATTACATACAAGAACCTGCGAAAGGTGAAGTTATTTTACATGAAAAAGTGGTGTTATTTTTTTTTTTTTAAAAAGGGAGATTATTTTCATAAGCAAAGTTTTATGCTCTTTCAAATTGGTTCCTTTGTCTGTTAAAACGAAGTTGTAATTCAAAAGAAATTTCTCCGAATCTACATTACTACAAGTAAACCACGACACCTCTCGAAATATTAAATAATAATAATAATAATAATAATAATAAATAAACAAATCTCTCCAAAGTGCTGAGCTTGAGATGGAAACTGTTCGACTTCTCACCGGAGCTGCTGAAATCGGCAATATTTGTCGTCATACACTGTCTTGTCCTAGTAGCTAGTGTTTAAGTTGAGAGTATGGAGAAAGGTTCATTGGAGCAGTTCACAGTCACTTGTATGGTTTCTAAATCCTTACGGCCATTTTAAAACTCATTGACATATGATGTAAACCAAGATGGCGGAATTTTGACAAAAGTCATATTTGTAAAAAGAAAACACTTAAGAATTGTGTTTCGTCTAAATCCACGTTATCTGCATATAAAGTGCTAAATTTGCATAAAAATTTGTTTTATCGCAAATGTGAATTTTACATGTCCCTAATAATATCACACTATGTTGTGAACTGCTCCGCTAAAAGTGCTTTATAAAATTACTCACCTCTTGTTCTTCAGTTGGTTCGCCATCTTGTGCTGGAGTTGCATTTTCATCTGTCTGTGGAGTTGCAGCACTGCCCTTACTCGTTGATAATCTTCTGGAACTTCGTGTCCCACCTTGTTTCACTTCTCCATCAACAGGCTTGGGAGTTACTGCAGCAGTTCCCTTTGGACTGCCTATGGATCAAAATACAGGTTTTATAGTAAACTTGACCAACCTCCAAGCTGCAACAAGTATTAAAATCATAATTATGGCCTGAATTAATAACAGCAGCAAAGTAAGAATTTTGTTACTATACAATGCGTTTCACGTACGAGTTGGCCAATCATGCAGGTTTCTGCATTGCGGCGGCCACAGCTCTAACTCCCAAGCGATATGGGTGGAATATCTACACAAATAAACCCGTTAACGGTATAATGATTCAGGTTCTCACAGTTACAGTTAAAATTACAATGAAACTAAACACGTACCTCATCACAAGAGATGTTTGAAATGTCCTCCTCTTGCATCCACACAAGACTGACACCTTTTCTAGTAAATTATACATGAGTTTTTTAATTTTAGTTTTTTTTAAATGTAGGTCACAACTGGCTTCTCCTACATTTTTTAAACTTGGTTTAGGTATGTGGACGACACATTTGTAATAGTAGACAAGAATAGAATCGAGGATGCAAGAAATCCCCTTAATTTACAGGATGCATTAATCAAATTTTAAGCTGAAATAAACTAAAAATAGTTTACCATTTCTTGACTTACAAGTTATCAGGAACCAACTTCCTGAATTTGGTATCCACCGGAAAGAAACCAGTGCTGACAATTACATAAAACAAGTTGGCTTCAACACACGAGCACACAAACATGCAATATTGAATAGCCTAACCCATACACTGGTTCAAATCCCTCTCA
This sequence comes from Ectobius pallidus, assembly GCA_964059195.1. Taxonomy (NCBI): domain Eukaryota; kingdom Metazoa; phylum Arthropoda; class Insecta; order Blattodea; family Ectobiidae; genus Ectobius; species Ectobius pallidus. The sequence continues at coordinate 27,586,154 of CAXKWD010000004.1, read as the reverse complement.
GATAAAACAAGTTGGCTTCAACACACGAGCACACAAACATGCAATATTGAATAGCCTAACCCATACACTGGTTCAAATCCCTCTCAGTAACAAAAAAGTATGAAAAAGAATACCAACAAATAGTTAATACAGCAGAAAATAACGGTTTCAATAAAGAGTTAATGGACAAGAAAATAGATTCCGAAAACAGAAAAAAATTAGAGCAATCACTACACTGAACCATATAAAAGAAAAACTAGTTTTGAAAAGATGATAGGCTATATCACTCTTGGGCAATCATATATGCAACAAGACCTTCAAGGAACATAAAATAAGGCTGGCTCCTCAGAATAGATTCAAACTCAAGACTTTACTAAGATTAGAAATGAGACAAAGTTCCTCCAGGACAGAAATCAGGTATTTATAGGATAGCATGTAATGACTGGGACAATGTATATATAGGCAAAACAAAAAGTAACTTCAATACTAGATGGAAAGAACACTTCAGAAATATTAGACAAGGGGAAATTGAAAAGTCCGCAGTGACTGCACATACAGTGGAACCTCGTTAGCACGTTCCTCATTACTACGTTTTCCAGCATAGTACGTCGGTTTTTTGAAGTCCCGGTCCCAATCTTACTAACTACATGTTTAAATGTTTCTTAACACGTTTTGGTTTAACGCTTAGTACGTTCAAATTTGGCTCGCCAACCACACTTTGCAAAACACAAGCCATTGCGCATCCGATCGTGTAATCTCTGTGTCAGAATTCTTGTACTCTTTGCTTTATGCGACCAATCGTCAGCCATTGTAGTTGCTTCTCATTGGTCATTTGGGCACCAATCGTCAGCCATTGTAGTTGCTTCTCTTTGGTCATTTTGTTTTGTGCGGATTTAGCAATGTCAGCTGTATAGCCGCCATTTTTTTTCGTGATAATTTTATTGTGTTCTCTAAGTTAAATATGTTTCAAATTTCTTACGGTTCGTGTGGTGTCGAGAAGAAAATATTAGAATGTTTGAAGAAATGTAGGCTAAAAAAGCAGATCATGCTTCTCACATGGGTATTGAATCGCATTTCATTAGCAATTTGACTTTGTTCGCTGAACATTTTGGCACGTCTGAAATTTTGAACAATTACAATTTCAGTTATTTTATGTTTGTTAATAGATTGTGGAGTGCAATTTGTTTCATGTGTGATATTTTAGAATAAAGTGGATGCTTTTTTTGTGAATTTCGTATGGTTTTTCATTAAATATGGCTCCCATACATTCCTTCAATTTTTGCAAGTTTTAATTTTTTCAAATAAAATCGTTAGGCCTATGTATTCGTTTGCATAATACAAATCTTGCATAACTAATGGCTTGGCATAGAAGCTCCTGTGTGTCAATATGGGTATTTCTGAGTCATTAGGATGCACTTTTGGGTGGTTCTGAGCAACTTAGAAAACATAGGCCTATCTACATATTCCCCTACAATTTTTTTTAAAATTTCCAGTAGTACTTTTCCCGTTTAAGACATCTATTTTTTTCGGTCCCATAAAAAACGTGTTATCGAGGTTCCACTGTATATGAAATTCACATCATGACGTGGTAAAGGAGGCGGTTCTACTTAAGATTTTATCATCCAATTCATTTGACAGTATGGGAGAAGATCTACATACAGAAACATAGGAATAACCTTCAAAATGTCAACATCCCAGAGGAGAATGAATTGTCAGTAGAGTGAAATTTTTTCTACCTGACCCAGCATAGTAGCATGGATGAGTCTATGTCAAAATACTGTAATTTGAAACGATGATGTTTCATTCATATGCCAGTCTTCAAGGGAGTCACATTGCACTGTGTAAGTATTAATACAGCAATGAAGGTCAGTCATTTTGGACTTACTTTCTTCGCTTTCTTAGCAATGAACATTTGTAAATTGGTCCTTTACACACAGGCTGGGCAACCACTTTAATCATGTACGTTATCAACGCAGCACAAACACCTGCATGCAATCAGGCTGGGTAGTGCTATGACTACTCGAACATTTAATTTCCATGAATTGCACCGGTGTGAAACCAGGCAAGGGAATGGTGTGTCTTCTACATAGAGAGATGGTGTGTCCACTGTGCACCATGACATTTTTCCCCGACTTCTATTTGTAAATTTTATACTTACACAGCATAGAGGAATCATGTGCACACTACCGGTATATTAACAGATTCTAGGTAAGTGGCTATTAGGTTAGGAATAGTGATATTTATGTTAGTGGCATACAGAGCTAGGCTGATGGCAGTTAGGTTGGGAACAGTGGTATTAGTTATGAATAATCAAGAGATAATGGAACTTAATACAGTGAAGCAACAACTTATGTAATTAACTAAGTAACAACTTATGTAATTAACTAAGTTGTTGACTGTTAAACACTTTAGGCTTTGCCCACATTTTCAAATGCTTGTCAACTGTCTATTGGAGAACACTGGCGCCTTCTGGTTTTGGTTTAATAAACTTCTTGATCAAGTTTTCTTCTAGCGGTATTTCAAAATTCATCAGTTTATCTTCATACTTTTTCATATAAATCTTTTCCCACACTTCCAGATCTTTTTGTTTATTAACTGATTTCAATAGGTTGACTTCCTTAAGGATGTGATGATTCTTATTCCAACAATGAGCTGTTACTGCTGATTTGTCTGTTTGACAGCATTTATGACAGGAAAAGTGAAGCCTAAAGTGTTTAATAGTCAACAACTTAGTTAATTACATAAGTGATATTAGTGTTACTGGGTTGTAGAGCTAGGTTGGTGGCAGTTAAGTTAAGAACAATTATATTAGTGTTGACCACCAAAGACCGCCATCAAATTTACAACCCTGGTTTCTGCATCATGACACTCTCCCACGCAACTGAGCAGTAATTCTCATGAATATGCATCACTTCATAGAGCCATTTTAAGTTAATTTTGTGTCACCTTCTTAGCAATTTTACATACCGTATTTATCTGAATATAAGCCGCACTTTTTTTCCTAGAATAAGCCCAACAAAATACGCCTGCGGCTTAAAATCGCGTACGAGTGTTTTTAGGCAATAATGGTAAAAATGAGCACAATATAGCCGGTTGATCCATCGTAGCTGGTTTCCCACCTCCAAGCACCGCCACCTATCGATTATCTCGAATCTCCAGGACTATCGATATATTAATCGATTTAACATCGAAAATATATCGATTGAATCGAAGCATCGTAAAAGATGCGTAAGCAAGTGATGTTTTGCGTATTTTTGTCATTTTTATAGCGGTATTACAGAATATGCATGTATTATAAACTGCTCAGAAGTAAAAAAAAATGCCGCAACATATGGGAATGTGAGTAAAGGCAATTTTGAACTGATGGTAACTGAAAGTGCAGTTAAGAAAAATAGAAAAATCGTGCGAAATTCAACACTGATAGTCATATAAAGTGTAAAGTCGGCCTACTGATTTCTGTTTTCTTTTTCGTCAGTTTTATTTAATTATATTAAATAAAATTAGAATATCATAACTTAAGTTAGCTGATACTTTCTTTTTCTTATTTCAGGCCTATTTTGGATAAGAAATGTGTTGGGTACTTCAGTATTATGAAAATGAGGCAATTTAATTTTTCACTTTGGGGTTAATTTAATTATTTTTCCTTTACTTTACTGCTAAAAAGGCAGGTGCGGCTTAAATTCAGGGGCGGCTTATATTCGGATAAATAAGTATATTTACAATATTCCTACAAGAAAAAGGAGGATGAGTGTCTCTCCGTCTTCCAATAAGGTGACCAGATTTATTAATTCTGAGCTTTCGGCTGCCACAAGCTCTGCAGGCATCTTCTGGGAGGAAGTGAGTTATTTTGGAAAGGTAGGTTATTATCAGGGTTCGGATATTTATGATATGTCATATTTTTTTCCTGATCACCGTTCTCACCGCAAACATAAATTAAACATGAATTGCATGCTTGTTATCCTATTAGGACCGTTTTTATTTTGCATATGAAGTCATATTTTGGGCTTTTTTGTGGTCTCAGTCATATTTTGAATTTAATGTCATATTTCAGTTATAAATTCGGTAAAAAAGCACAATTATACAGTATATGCAGAGATGCCAACCTTGAAAGGTGGTTATCAGTAGTGCGAGTCTAATCGGATGGGGGGGGGGGGCCTCGATGTCTCGGGCAAATTAATATATGCGTCTTCTTGTGCTGCCCCTTGACGCGTCCGTATGCTTCATGCTTTTTTGAGATCACATGGCGTCTACCATCGCGTCCTCCATGTTTAACCGAAAAATCACAATTACAGCTTTCACAAAATAGCCTACGTGATTTGGTGAAATTTTTGAAGGTCCGAGGCAAGGAAACTCTTCCGTATACTGCTTTCGATATTGCTGATTTGCCGCAGTTCGTTTTTGAACATCAGACTCGTCACTGATTTTATGTTTACACGACATACAGTATTTCCTCAATATTCTACTTTCACTGCAACACTCAATAAAACTTCTAGCAAGCAACGGCGTAGGCAGTCGTCAGCGGCATTACAGTGATAATCAAAAAGAGAAAACACGTTAACACCAAAGATGTTATAACTACAATAATTGTAAGATATAAAATCTTTGGTTAACACACACTCACGTCAAAGATTGTAGTGTCTAATGTCGCCACCACAAGGGTGTTTTCTTTTACAAACTATTTATCATGATAACAGCTGGCATCTCTGCTGACACAGTCATTAACTTTTTTTTTCGCGGGAGAAACGAAAAATTTTAAAAATAAATATTGGGATTCGAAAAAATCCGTAATATTCAGTACAATTTCCGTATTGCCGTAGCAAATTCAAGAAAATCGTAGAAACTACGGAAATTCCGTAGCAGTTGGCATCTCTGCAGTATATGTACTAAATGGACGAGTTAAATTTGAAATTTATTTCATTAATTTAATGTTTATGCCAAATTAATAGGTAACAATTTTAAAATTAATGCAATTTTTCAGGTAATACATAACATAATTTTAAAACTAATGAAATTGTTCAGGGACACGCAAGGTCTACAAAATATTACGAGTATCTGGAGCTGATGACGCAACCAAACAGGAGCAGATTCTTTAAAAACAGAAGTTCATTACAAGTAAAACTGTAAATAACCAAAATTGTTAAAAAGTGATTATCTGAATGAATTCATGTGATGTACGAATTTAGTGTCATTAAACGTTTTAAATTGGAACATTTTATTTTTATTTTATCAGGTCATATTTAGGATTTTTGAGTCATATTTCGTCCTTTTTAGGGGCATATTTTCAGTCATATTTTCCACTTTTTTAGGTCATAAACATCTGAACCCTAGTTACTATACAGAAAGAAGAGATGCTGGTAGTGGGATGCAGGAAACTGATGCCCGTATAAATGGCCATCTCTTATTAACTCATGTTGTAGAACTCTCATTAAGATTGGATGATGTCTGCTTAAGATATTCATTTCCTGTTCCAGGCCTGGCTCAGCTGGAGGGCTGGTACCTGTTGAAGTTGTTGCCCTGGAGCTGTATCTCCAGGGCCTCAGCAATAACCCTGCCCCAGTAGTATTTCCGAATACCAATGACCTAGGTGTCTTTGAACCTGATTCAATGGTAAGAACCAACAGGGACACCAAGAAGCTGAAAACTAAGGTTTGCCTACCCAGGACTAATCTTCCTCTATAGAATATAAATTTCTCTAGCGAGGTAAGACTAAAAACCTGTCAAAAACGCTTACCGTTTGTTTCTGGAAGTGAACCAGATTCGTTTTCATCCTCATCAAGGAACTTCTTGGGTTTAATTTTCCTTCCGGACCGACTTATGACCTCAGCTTTGCTGGGCGACTGAGGTGTAGCAGCAGCTCCTGGAGTACTGGGTCTAGCTGTTGTGGTTTCTGCTGACTTGGTTCCTTCAGCTGAATCTGTTGTCGATTTGCGAGCAGATTGTATTGATCCCCTCTTTGAACGTTTTGAATCTTTCTCCTGCTGTAACATAAAGCAAGGACTTATTGTAATGTGCAACATATTTTCGGGACAATTCTTTATAAAGGTAGGTAAGAAAAGTTAACTTACCTCGGTTCCCTCACTTTCTCTTTTACGTTTTGCTGTTGTTGTCTTTTTCTTTTCTTCTGTGGATGCTGAACGACTCTGTTTGCCTGCAGGTGTTGTTCGCTGAGGACTTTCGTCAATAACAAGTGCAAATTCTTTATCGCTGTCAGCTTCATCACCCTCTCCTTCACCTCCAGCTGCAGGCACAGCTTTATCGTCATCCTAAAAAAGGTAATTAAAACGTACTATAGAAATTTTATCTACAGTTTGTGTGTTTATATTCTTGAATATCAGTCTTGGTCTTTTTGATATACACCATTAATTTACAGTTTGCTTAATTTTTAGAGTTACATAAATAATGAATAGGTAATACAGTAGAGTCCCACTATTCCGAACGACATCGTTTACTTGCCATGTTTAATGTTTAACAGTTGACGTCAAGGACTACGAACATAAATAAAAAAGGAACAGTGACTCGGTAAAGTAACTCAAAACTCACGGAACAAAGCTTTAAAATAAATTTGCAATAAGCACACACAGTTTATCCAACTCCACTAGAGTAAACGCTGACCTAGATAAGACTAGACAGTGCTCAGTGCAGTGAGTCGTGTTTGGAATGCAGGAGGTAGATGGATAGGTAGGGCGTCTGCTCTATGAGTCGTCGAAGGTCACTGCCCTTCCCTTCCGACTATCACTGAACCTGTTCATGAGCCGATCAACGCTGTATAGAGCTGACACTAGAACAGAGTGTCCACCAAGTAATGCTGAAGAAATTCCCGACTTATTCCCTGATTTTCATTGATCATTTCAGAAATTCCCGACCAAAATATGATTATGAAGCACTTTCTAATAACTGTGTAAGAAAAATTATTGGATTATAGGCTATATATTTTAAATTATAACACTTTTAGTATCAAAAGTAATTGCAAACAATAATTACTTAGGTTATAACAGATACAAAAGGAACAGTAAAAAATATTAAATATACCTTCATATAGGCCTAGAAGTCTTTTTGGTCCCACATGTTTTTTCTTCAGCAACTTAATTTGTTCATCTAGAGCAGCAGCAGCTTTTTCGGACTCTAAGAGTAGTTTTCTTTTCTTCTCTTCTAGCTCTGCAACGTTTTGAATTTTCCCTGATATTTTAACAAATTCATTGACTTTTTTCCGGATTTTCCTGACCATACGAAATCCCCGGCATTTTCCCGACCAGTGGACACCCTGTAGCAGATGTCCCCGTACTTAATTTACACCTTAACAAGTCAATACGTTGATATTATTCATGAAATCCGCCTATTCTGAATTACCACTAAACCGAACAGTGTTCGGTCCCAATCAGTTCGGAATACTGGGACTCTACTGTAAATGGCAGTCAACACATATATGAACAGATAGACCTATATAGAACCACAGGCCTCAGTCTTACAGTACTATAATTTGGAGACTTCAGAGGAAAGATATTTGATAATAATTTACTATACATCTTCCAAGTAAAGCATGAAATACAGTGTGTCCCATGCAAGAGTTGGCCAATGACGCGGGTTCCTGCGGTGCGGCGGGCACAGCTCCAACTCCCGAGCGATCGGGTGAAATATCTATGCTAATGAAGCCGCAAACGGTGTTATGATTCAGGTTCTCACATTTACAGTTGGAATTACAATGAAAATAACCACGTACCTCATCATAAGAGATGTTGGAAATGTCCTCCTCTTGCATCCACACAACATTGGAACCTTTTTAAGAAATTTTCTTTCACGCGCATAAGTTCAGCTTCCGAGATAGAATTAATTTATCTTCTGATATTGTCTTTAAGTTCTTCTAATGTGTGTGGGTTTGATCTAATTTCTGTTCAGTAAGTACGCGCCGCTTGGTCCCTCGTTTACTATCGAGAATCGAACCCGTTTCCCGAAGTTTGCTTACAAGTTTTCGCACGGCTTCTCTGCTTGGACGACGTACACCTGGCAATTTTGCTAAAAACCGACGTCTTGCGTCCTTGCAAGATGATGTAATAAATCACATATGTTTTTCTTTGTGAGAACCTGAACCATTACACCAACAGCGGGCTTTATTAGCGTAGATATTTCACCCGTTTCCTTTTTAATGTACGGGAAGTTGACCTATACACTTTATTTTTCAAGTTTCTCCATAAATAATATTCACATACTGTTAGAAGAACTTAAAGACAATATCACATAGGCCTATCACAAGAGAAATGAACTCTGTCTCGGAAGCTGATCTTATGCGCGTGAAAGAAAATTTCCTAAAATGGTGTCAGTGTTGTGTGGATGTGAGAGGAGAACATTTCCAACATCTCTTGTGATGAGGTACGTGTTTATTTTCATTGTAATTTTAACTGTAAATGTGAGAACCTGAATCAAAACACTGATCGCGGCTTCATTGGCATAGATATTTCACCCGATCGCTCGGGAGTTGGAGCTGTGCCCGCCGCGCCACAGGAACCCGCGTCATTGGCCAACTCTTGCGTGGGACACACTGTAGATGTAAACAGAACAATGTGATTATCAGGGCCCGGATTCTAATGACCTAAAATTGTTTGAAAAATTACCTATAAAATGACCCTAAATTTGAAAGAAAATGACTTAATAATCATAAAAAGTGTCCTAAAAACTGTCATCGTCTTCATAAAAAAATTAATATTCCACACACGAAGTTATAGACTAATTTGTACATAATTGTAAAACTGTAATGTTGTAAATGTTCTTTTCTCACAGAAATTTATACTGGCACTGAGGCACTGGCGAGTCAAAATTCGGCATTTCCTTTTGTGGTCTGCTGGATTATATTGTTGTTTATTGAGGGTAAACAGTAGTTTGCACTCTCAAATCCAAGCAGGTGGCAGACTCTGGTGCCAAGTTAATCTAATAAGAATAGTAATATAATACAAAATTTTGGCGTTTCTTTGATTCTCATTTCCGACTGAGACACGACAACACTTTAAAATGGAATTTTTCCTTCTTGCATTAAACAAACACTTCAAAGACAGCACCGCTAGCGACAAAAAAAAATTAATACACTCAATCTAAATACATGAAAATGACTAAATAAGGAAGAAAATGACAATAAAATGACAAAATAATGACCTAAAACTGAAATAAATGCCCTAAAAATTTAAAATTGCATAAAATGACAAAAATGACCTAATAAAAATGCATTTCTACAATCTAGAGGCCATGATTAGGATTTATCTACAAGTTGGCAATGTCTATGCAGCATCAATAAAAGGATATGTCATTAGAATCCGGGCCCTGGTGATTATAGTATATCTTTTCTTAATTCCATACCCTGTGATTGGCTCCTAAACATTTCACAACTTCCGCTTCTCCGTTGCTTTTTCCACATACGAAAATAATCATCTGTTAAATGCAGAAAATGTAGTTTAATCTTGTGTTAACATGGGAATAGTCGCCTGGGCAAATGCATCACTATTGGTTGCATGAGAGATTTCTGCTCACACTCAGATATTTCCAGGAACATTTACCTATAACTTTTCAATGATTCAACTAACAAGACATTCACTGTATTCCTTAGAGGTAACATTTCTGTTTAACAGGGAATGCGATGCCATTTGTACTTCAAGATTCACTACACCTGTGGTTCAAGTTTTTAAATCTACTGTTTTACCCTGTACCTGGAATTCTTGGCACAGAGATTGGACTGCTATAATAATAAATATGCTCCGTGTTGTAGTTTTCTAGTGTTCCTCAGCAATACCGTATTTATCCAAACACAAGCCGCCCTTGAATTTAAGCTGCACCTGGCTTTTAAACAGTAAACTAAAGGGGGAAAAAAAAAAAATTAAATTAACCCCAAAGTGAAAAAATAAATTGCCTCATTTTCATAATATATTAAAGTAACACATTTCTTAGCTGAATTAGGCCTGAAATAAGAAAAAGGAAGTATCAGCTGACTTAAATTAAGAAATTCTAATGTTATTTAATATAATTGAATAAACAAACAGAAAAGAAAAAAGAAATCAGTAGTTTACACTTTCAGTGTTGAATTTCACAAGATTTTTCTATTTTTCATAACTGCATTTTCAGTTACCATCAGTTTAAAATTACCATTATTTGCATTCCCATATGTTATGGCATTCTTTACTTGTGAGCAACTCATAATACATGCATATTCTGTCAAAAATGACAAAATACACAAAACATATATCATAAAATGAACATAACTTCCTTACGCAATTTCTACGATGCTTCGATTAATATATCAATAGTCTTGGAGATTCGAGATAATCAATAAGTGGTAGTGTTTGGAGGAAAACCAGCCCCGGTAGATCAAGATAAGATTCTTTATTTCCGCCATTAATCATCCATATAGATAGAAATAGGCATTGTCCAAATAGTACACAGTTTACATAGCAATAAAAAGTACACTGCATTACAGTGCAGTAAAAAACCCTTGTATTGAAATACATCAATAAAACTCAGTGGCTGAGATTTTTAGTGACAAAAATTCATTTAGTGAATAATGTGCTTTAGTTTTTAGCCATTTGGCAATTAATTTAGTGAATGCTTTTGAGGGCAATTCTCTTATAGATTGAGGAAGATTATTAAAAAGTTTAACTTGCAAATATTTATAGATGTTGCTTGTTTTACTCAACCTGTGGTGTGGTACGTTTATATCATTCTTGTGTCTTGTCTTATAGTTATGAAAGAATGCTCGTTCATTAAAATCTTGTATGTGTTCTCTTACATAAGTTAGATTGGAAAAAATATACAATGATGGCAGTGTCATAATTTGTAAATTTTTAAAACTTTCTCGACAGGAGTATCTTTTTGAGAGTTAACCGGCTATATTGTGCGCATTTTTACCATCATTGTCTAAAAACACTTGTATGCAATTTTAAGCCGCAGGCATATTTTGCTGGGCTTAATCTAGGCACAAAAGTGCAGCTTATATTCGGATAAATACGGTATATAGTTTGCTATAGTACTGTAGTAAATAAAGAGAGAATACTCACTGACGCTGCTGGTGCTGGTACAGGGGTGGTTGCTCTCGCCTTTACGTTTGAAGGAAGAAGACCTGCAATTGCCTCTACTTCCGCTAGAGCTTCATTGAAGCCTTTTCTTTTAAGTGGCTTCCCATATTTGTCCTTATATTGCAAATATCCAAACAGATCTTCAACTTTGCAGATTGCTCTGGAATTGAAGAAGTGTAGGTGTAAAATCTCAAGCTGTCTTCTAAAATGCAATTTTTTTTCCTCCCAAAACAAACGAACATGAGTTAACTTACGTTTCTCCAGTTCCATAAAATGACACATGATACTTCACTTTGTTTACAGTTGCATCTGCAAGACCAACAACCTGTAACACATGAGAAGAATGTATCAATTGTTAAGCTTAAACGCATACCAATATTCAGTGTGAAACCATTAATAACAGGGGTCAGTGACTGATTGCAAATGCGCTGCATTTTTTAAAAAGTATATAAATGTATTTCTGAATCAGCCAGGGCTTTTCAATTTATAAATTACAGCCATTTCATAATTACGAGTGGGACATTCTAGCAAATTATAAAAACTATTTTTGTTTATTAGATATCATAAATAATAAACTAGAATTGGTTCTTCACATTCTGTAAAATTTACAATGCCTTCTCCTCCACACTACATGCAAAGCATGTGGGAAGAATTTCCATATTTTATTAAATGGCTGCTTAAGCATTTCGACAACCAAATGTGATATGGTAAAGAGCTTATGAATAAAAAATTATGGATTAGGATACATAGGCCTAATTATGAAAAATTTCATTTGACAATACGTATATGGCAGGGTGTGAAATTTATGTTGCCAGAATTCTAAGGCTAGCGATAGTTTCATTTTCGAAGAACTCCACATTTGCAAGCATTCAGAAACACACTTTCAGGAGCAATTATTTGAGAAAAAGCAAAACTTTTAGCCTACAAAACAACTGTTTCTGACCAATATGTTCAAGACATGACTCTATATGTAAGTACACTTTATGTAGGTACAGAACTGTACTGTACAATTTAGCTTTTTTAAGAAATTAAGTTTTTTTTCCCCCATGAGTTATCCAATTATCCAGATATTTGATTATCTGGAACGGGTCTCGTCCCAATTAATTTGGATAATTGGAGTTCTACTGTACTTCAAATATTTTAATATATGCAACAAAAAATTAAATTTAGTAGTAGATATTGCACAGACAGACACTTCTGATATGAACAAGTGGCAGAATATTCGTGGAGTTAGGAAATACCTGGAAGTTATAGACAGGGTCGGCTCTAGTATTTTGGCTCCCTACATAAGAATTAACCCTTTCACTGCTGAGATATTGGCAAGTTGACATACCCTCCTTGCTGAGATATTTTCACTGTCACTCTGCGCTAAATCCGAAAGATAAGAAGGCAGTTTTAAAATACGCCAGAATTTCGTCATCACGTAAGAAATGCTTTTCCTTGCTCGTGAAAGGAATGACTGTGTTGAAATTGAACATACCATGGCCTTGACGTGATTCCCCGCTTGTCATATGACTCTTGAGTTCATTGGCTTCTTCAGACATCACAACATTGTGCAAGGCCTCACATTTTCGTCTACAGATTGCACCACAGGGCAAGGAAAGCAATGAAATTAATTTCTATCTAACCCCAAGAGATGGCAGGACACTATCCTTTCGTTGAAACCATTATAAAAAATTCTATTCTACGAGCAATTGTCTTATTCGTAGCACTAACTTCGCGGCAACATTGTACAAGGCCTCACATTTTTGTCTACAGATTGCACCACAGAGCAGGGAAAGCAATGAAATTAAGTTCTATCTAACCCCAATAGATGGCAGGACACTATCCTTTCGTTAAAACAGTATTAAAAAATTCCATGCCTTGTGGAATCGTCTTGTTCATAGCACCAACTTCGCGGGCGGAACAGCTCCGTCGATAGCACATGTAAGTGCCATTCTCCGCGCTGGAACAGCTCCGTCGACAGCAGTGAAAGGGATAATTTCGGTGGCCGCCCCCCCTTCCCCTCCACAAATTGCTACACCAATCACCCCATTTTTTACCATTTGATTCAACATGGAATTGATTTGAATTGGCCAAATTTGAGAAAGACTTTTATTTATGAAGATGTTATAAAGTACCTAGATCAGTGGTTCTTAACCTGGGTTCAATTGAACCCCAAGGGTTCGGTGAGTCAGTCTCGCAGGTTCGGCGGAGGCAACAGGCAACAGCAGAAATCACACTGATTTGCAGTAAATATTCATTATTGTCTTTTTGTTTTTGTAGAGAATAATGTTTTAATGGTTTTGTTCTTTGTTCTTAATGGTTTTTTTCATTAATGTGCAACTATGTATATGTATAAGTATATATATATATATATATATATATATATATATATCTATAGATATATATGCCTATGTTTCAGATTTGAAAATTTTTTTTTTTTTCCAATTAAGAAGTGTTCGGTGAACGCGCATATGAAACTGGTGGGGTTCAGTACCTTTAACAAGGTTAAGAACCACTGACCTAGGTAGTATGGGGATTAAATTAAGAAAGTACATTTAATTCAAAATTTATAATTTACATTCAATCGTATGCTGGACCCTTTCTGGGGGTGGTGGGTGTAATGTAATGGAATGTAATTTTGCAGATTATGAAAATTCTAAATTATGGTATAGCTGTTGATGAATTATTAAGAATCAGGTTTTTATCGATCACTAGGAAGGCATGAAGTCAATTTAATGAAAATTTTAACCCTATTTCGCTCAATTATTGAGTTATGAGCACCAAATTTTATGCCCTGTAGCATACACATTTTACGTCATAGAGCAAAATTGTCCTAATAAAAGTTGCTTGTCTATGTCCCCTCTATACACAGGTAAAATATTTCGGTGTTATTCATTAACACCCTGTATAGCTAAGGAAAGCTGTTTTGTAAAATGTAATGGTTATTTTTCTAGGGAAGTCTCTAAAGGAAATATATGTAGCAAACTACTCAAAGAGCATCCATTAATTTAGCAGGTTATACTGTTACAGTGAAAATACTATGTAGACCTAGAGATCTATTAAAAAAAAACTAACAAATTACATTTAAGTTATAATTTTCTACATGAAAGAAAATTAAATTTCTTTTAGCCAGAACTTCAGTACTTCATTTATTTATTTTGAGCTTGGCTACTACACCCCCTATAAATCAATTAAACAATAAAAGTAAATATTTCTTATGATTTATTTACAGCAAACAGGGAATCAAAAAGCTTGATATTATTAGGCTACATTATAATTACAGTATGAAATTTGTTTTAAAACTTCTTCTCAAGAAATGACAAAGAAATGTTTTGGAGTAAGAATATAATCCATAAAGTTGGAATTTGTTAACATGTAATGTTTTCAAGTGTTTCCTGGTATTTACCAAGTTGTCCTGTATTTACCAGTTTTCCTCAATAGGGTGATCCTCAAACAAAGCTTGTTTCGGCATAATCCCAATGGCACGGACCCGTTCACATGATATTGACATTTCCACGGACTGTGTGATGTTTTCTGTTTCTGAGCGAGGCAGAGTGACCAACTGTCCTTGTATATAGTGACAGCAGACGACAAATTTAGTACAATGGCAGGTGTGCTGTGTACTGGTTGTAATGTCAGTTTTTACAATTTTACTGTGCGATTTGAAGGCGAATTACTTCCATTGATTACTTTCTATCAAAACCACCATTTCTTACAAGCAGCTAGTGCCTTGTTCCCACCTTTGCATTAAGGTAAGTTGTCTACAGATAGCCTAAATAATGCATAACGCTAACCACATAGTTAAGTGCACAAAGCAGAGGTGGCAGCCATGGCGAAGCGCCCTTGCATTTTCGAATAATGTACGATACACTGTTTGTAGGTTTCGAAAATGTGCCATATTATATCTCCCATGAGGTTTGTCAGCCTATTCACCCACAATCATAGCTTGTTTAGCGGTATGATGTCACACCTCCAACATCCAATCACGATATAGAATTTTAGAAAGTTTATACAGGGAAGTTAATATTACAAAAAAAAAAAATATTGAGATAGATCCATACACTGCTTCCCTTATTTTAATTACTAACCTGAACCCAGGTTTCAGTGAGCCTTCCCACCATGTTCACCAGTTGGCAGAGTACAAGTAAGTTTTCGCTAGATCGTGATATGAAAGAAAGTGGCGGTGTATCATTTAGGGCGGGTGGATCGGACCGAATCATTCACCAAGACAATGTCTCCTCTCCACACAACTATCTATAACCAAATTCGTGTGATATTAAGTGTTTTACGAAGAGAATCTCGGTTCTAAAAAATGGATCCGTGCCTATGGGATTTTACCCTTGTTTCTATCTGTGAAGAAGGGAATATAGGCTATGCATGCATGCAATTATCACTTAATCTCACTAATTAAATTTAACAGAATTAAACTGTTCCCCAAAATAGGCGTATCAAACAATTTTGTGCACACTACACCAAGAAGAACAAATTATATTCCTGTTCAGTTCCAGTCATGAGATATACAGCAAAATGTTAACACCTATCCTAAAGCAAGTTATATCGCTGTTGGTACATTGGACCTAAGAATTCTTGAGCAAGTTATGTTTGCCTGTGGGAGTGAAGGTGTTAAAAGAAACAAAGCTAACTCTAAAACTTACCTTCGCTGGCCATGGAGGGTAACCTCGTACTTTAGCAAAAACATTTTCCCCTGGGCTGAATTTCTTGGCCATTATGACTGATTCACTGAACAGTCACCACTGAAAAAAAGAAAAACAAAAAGCTACATACACAGTGTGAGAAATATATAATCTTACAGTTTAGCTTCATGTTGTTGAAAATAATGTAAAAACATGTTGGTAACAACTGTTTTGTGTATGTTGGTACACTGTAATCTAGTGAAGTGAACAAGAAGAACAAGAATCAACAAGACAGGGACTGGATGGGCACGAAGGAAGCGTTAGTCATTCTGTGTCTTGCTGTAATAACATCTGTGAGAATCGAGTCGTTAACACTAAGAACAATAACAAATATTAATAAAAATAGCACATGTAACATTAAAGTTCATACTGGATAAAAACAATTTGCCAAGAAATTAGTACCATAATTCTTAAATTTAATTCTCCTGTACCGGTAGCCTATATCAGAAATAAGTAGAGATAGGCCTAGAGCTTTGTGAATGACAGGAATTTAAAGATTTGATTAGTACCTACAGTGTATTTCACGTACGAGTTGGCCAATCATGTGGGTACATGAGCTGATGTAATCAGGATGATCACATTCTACGAATTTACCGAATATTGTACGTACCATATGAACTTCAAACACTGATATTCAAACCTTCAAACATATTTGGGCTACCTGGCTTTCAATCGATATATATCCTTGTGTTTCTTTTTAAAGCAAAACTGTAAAGCGCTTTACGAGTGATACACGATCGCTTTACGACCACTGCAGACAAAAAAGAATGGCAAAGTCGATCAGCTGAGAGCATGCTGGATGACACCAGCAATGATTACATCCCTTTAACATGGTTAAGACATGTGCAAATAACAATTATACAGGTAAAGTCACATGATACTAACTGTGCTGAAGAAGGCGTTCATACTCGGGAATTTGAAAATGATGTTAAATCCACCAAGGAAATTTTCGATGATCACCTAGTCCGCCATGACAGTTTGTGCAGCAGTCGTAAAGCGAGATTTGAGTTTGCTGCACGGGTAGTAGAGTGGGGGTAAAGCGAAGCTGCAGCAAAATGTAAAAAAGAATGGTTTTGATGCAGCAATGGTAAAGCGCTTTAGCTCCGCTTTAAAATGAAACGCACTGCATATATAGGCCTATAAATATATATATATATATAGCCTATATTTTATTTAAGCTGTAGGCTTATTTAAAAATGCTCCTTTTAGCCACAAGGTTGTATCAGGAGTTCAGGATCTGTGTCCCTACAGTAGGGTAGGCAATAGAACTATTCATTAACAATTATTTTCTATTGTTAGTGTATTTTATGGAGTAAATTTCAACTAATATTAATTTAAATGGATATGGATACAGGATGAAATGGCGAGGACGGTTCATGGTACCGTATGTAAATACCCAATTTGGCATTTGATTTACGACTGGGGAAGCCATGAAAAAAACCTATGTCAAACTGGCCGGCCACGTCATTTGAACCTGAGACCTCCAAAATGCGAGTCCAAGACATTAGCATCTCGGCCACCTTGCTCGGTTCAATCAACATTAATAATGAATATTTATACAGTGAGTCCCACCCAAGAGTTGGCCAATGACGCGGGTTCCTGTGGCGCGGCGGGCACAGCTCCAACTCCCAAGTATCGGGTGAAATATCTACGCTAAAAATGCTGCAATCGGTGTAATGATTCAGGTTCTCACATTTATAGTTAAAATTACAATGAAAATAACCACGTAACTTACCTCATCACAAGAGATGTTGGAAATGTTCTTGTCTTGCATCCACACAATACTGGCACCTTTTTAGGAAATTTTCTTTCACGCGCATAAGTTCAGCTTCTGAGACAGAGTTAATTTCTCTTGTGATATTGTCTTTAAGTTCTTCTAATAGGGCCTATATGGGAAATTGACCTATACACTTTATTTTTCAAGTTTCCCCATGAATAATATTCACATACTGTTAGAAGAACAAGACAATATCACATAGGCCTATCACAAGTGAAATAAACTCTGTTTCGGAAGCTGAACTTATGCGCGTGAAAGAGAATTTCTTAAAAAGGTGCCAGTATTGTGTGGATGCTAGAGGAGAACATTTCCAACATCTCTTGTAATGAGGTAAGTGTTTATTTTCATTGTAATTTTAACTGTAAATGTGAGAACCTGAATCATTACAATGATCGCAACTTTATTAGCGTAGATATTTCACCTGATCGCTCGGGAGTTGGAGCTGTGCCCGCCGCGCCGCAGGAACCAGCGTCATTGGCCAACTCTTGCATGGGACTTACTGTACATGTGTAATACATAGGCTACCACAAGCACTATGGTAAGCTAAGTACAAACCATTCTTGGTGTTCAGGCAATAATGTGACATATTGTCACAATACATTTTTCACCTACTGCCTACCAATAAAACTCAGCTCATATGCAAGGAAGTGAATTTAGCAAGATTCATCTAGTGTATGATATTATTAAGCATAGGACATTGTTACTGGGTGGAATGTTGTAACTTGATAATAAAGTTACCGATAGCCTAATAGATAATACTGAGGGATTCCTGATTTGCATGCACGTTTTGATACCAGAGGGCCTTGAATTAATTCACGCTATTAATCAGGATGGAATGATAATTCTTTCACACTGGCCAGCTTCCACCTTAGCCTACAAATGGCAGGGCATTAACGTACTTACACGCCACTGGGTTGTTATGTCATATTGAGAATGTCTGGTGGTATACTGGGAAACGCGAGTCCGAGAATTTAATATTCTACCAACATGCTGCCATGGAGAGCCGAAGATCTTTGTTCAAATCCCGGCTATGGCAATGAATTTTTCAGTTTGACTCAACCTTTCCATGTTAATCAGGATAATCTTTTAAGGGCCTGTATTACCACCTGCCGACAATTCCTCCCGATACGTGACTTTCAGGTAGCTTAACTGGAAGATGTCTTGTAATACCACCGCAAAACTGCTATCGGCAAGAATGAGGTAAAATTTTGTAAAACGATCCTTAGGTCATTGAGCAAAGAGGTGTGTTTGTTGTAGTTTGATAGTTTGATTTGTTTTTGTACAATTAAATTACATAAGAACATATCGTTTTAAGTGCATTGATTGATTTGTGCAATTCTATTTCATTCATATGTGAGCATAAAATGACATTTTTGTGTAAAGGCTAGTTTACACGATGACACTAGGTTTCGTAACCACTTTCATGGAAGTGATTTCGTGAAACTAATTACACACATTTTCTTTCCAATGCAACCGCACATTTCATGTTATTTCTGAAGTTCAAGTTGTTAAAAGACCATATAAATGTTTGAAACACGTATGAATACAGACATTTCACAATTCCCTCACTTCCCCATTTCATTTTACGAAATGCGAACAAGTTAAATAAGCGTATAATCTCAAAATTACTATTACAGTTTCGTGAAAAATTGTGCATTCAAGTAAAAAACAGTTGAGAAACTCGGTTACGAAACCTAATTTCGTCGTCTAAACTAGCCTTTAATTAAATCTTCCAGCAACAACTCTGAAAGTCAGGTGGCCAGGAAGCTTCGGAGTGCTGCAATCTTCTTCCCACCAAGCTTCCCTAATTAGCAGTTGGAAGTTTGTCAGTCACACCAACCTCCTGCCACCTTATCTGGAAGTTGTCTTGTCAGACAGATTTTGTCAGATCATAATAGGCTATGTAATTCTTGGCCAACTTCCAGACAGGTTCTCTATCTGGTTATCTGGCAGATAAATAGGATATCAGGTGGTCGTCCTACAGGCCCTAAGTCTGTGTACTAGTTGGTCTAGTAACGGGTGCAAAGAATTTATGAAAATACAAAATACATTTCAGTGTGTTTGCAGATTTGTGTGTTTGTGCAGATTTTTTAGACTGTACACCTACTTCTTTATTTTCCTGAAGTAACTTATTCCTTTGTTCTAGTTCCAAATTCCTTTTTGTTTCCATAATGTTTCTTTTTTCTCCTCAGAAACTGAAGGAATAGGCCTACAATCTTTTCATTGTGCTATTTCAAAAATCTTCACTTTATCTTAGGCCCAAGGATGATACCGTACTGTTAAATGAAATTTTTGTAGGTTTTATTTTATTAAGGCTCATTCACACCTGCTTAGTAGCTCACTCGAACTAATGGAGATAGCAACAATATAGTCATTCTATGCACTGGAACTTGAGAATTTAGTGTTAATACAAGCAAAGAGTTTAATAATGTAATCTATTTAGTCTAGGGAATAAATGGGCAAACTTCATGTTATCCTGTTCTTCAATACCTATAGAATCCATTATAGCAAACAAATGTTGACTTTATTAAGAAGGTAATACACAGTATCGTACTACCTCTTAAGGCGCAATTCCACTGAAGCAACACTGAACGACATGTGGCATGCTACTTGTATCCTAGTGTTGCCTGATTGTAGGCGTGCGACAATGTGCCACAAAAATTCCATATGCCGCATGCGGCATTTGTCTCCCCATGTCGAATGCGCTTTGTCGCCTATGCGTGTAGCATGGGACTAAAACGATTCAACTGAAGCAACTTCAGTCTGGTGCAACATGTCTTTAATAATACCATATACAATACCCATATTTATATACTACACCATGGGCTATTAAAATGTCTGAATAGCTGTCAAATTATTGGCAGACACTACTTAATAAATTACCAATAATTTATCAAAATTTACCTGTAAATTTCTTTAAGATAAGAGCACATGACTGGTTGGCCAGGAATCCATCAAGAGGGACTTTTGGTATAATTGATTTTAGTTACTCCACTCTTGAGAATCGTATCAGAGAATTGGCATATTCAAACCCCATTTTGTAACATAGATGAATTTTTTAATAGTAATATAACGTAACAATGTAATCCTAATATTGTCTTATTTCTATTTAACATCAATCAGACTGGACTATAATCCTTATATTTTTAAATTATTTTTTTATTTTCTATATTATTGTGTCTTGAGAATGCGCTAACTTGGTCTATTGACAGGTTATGTAATAATTGTAAAAATGTAAGATTCTTATGGCGTAATACTTAGCTTGCTGTCACTTTGCATAGTTTACTTTACCTGACTTTGTCTATCGGGGGGGGCTCCTGTTTCCCCTGCAATACATCATTCTACCAGTGCTCATTCATCATGATATAACCATTGGTTGCAATAAAGGAATTATTATTTTTCAAGCCTAATTTCGAATGTATATATGTAACAACTACTTTCATTGCTGCTTCCCATTTCAATTGAACTACTGTATTGGCAATTATTGGGATTTGAAGGAAAAAAATTATTAAGATTTAAAACTTCAAGGAGACCCGATATACAGTACTAGTAATTATTTTCTTTCTCCTCCTTCATGCTGACGTGGCTGTGATTTAAATGCTCTGCTCTATGAAGACCCTTGTTTGTTTGTTTTCATAGCTTGTTTATGCAGGTGCAAGCAGCCCATGTCGCATGCTACAAGTCGCCCCGATCCGCTGGCTGTTGGATAGCGACGACACTGTTCGACACGAGGAATTTTGTCGAAGGGTGACGCATTCGTCCTGGCGACAACAGTCAACTTGTAGCATGCGGCAAGGCGACTTGTCGTTTGTCGCTTCGTGTTGCTGCAATTGAAAGACTGTGTGTCGTTGCGTCATTGACTCATGCTACATGTTGCCCAAATGTTGCCTCAGTGGAACTGCAGCTTTACATATTGCATAAATGATTGTTTTGTCTTGGTGTGTTGGTGTGTTGGTGTGTTACAGGGTGTGTTACAGGGCGATCCGTTAAGCCCATTACTGTTCAACATTGTCACAAGTGATATAACGGCTAAAATCAAAGAAGGGGCACAGGACACGAGCATCTACATCTATGCGGATGATATGGCTTGCGCCTCAGAAAATCTGAGAGACCTACAGAAAGCGATGGACCTCATCACTGAGTGGGCGGAAGAAAATGATCTGACAATAAATGAGAAAAAGACAGAGCTGGTAGTCTTTAGAAAAGGCGGAAGACTGAGCAGAGAAGAAGTAATAACGTGCAAGGGACAGCTGTTACGGCCACGGAGTCATTTCAAGTATTTGGGAATCACCTTGCAAGCAACTGCGACAGCCTTCAGAATACATATCAGGGAAAGACTTGCTGCGGCTATAAGAAGTATAAGCGACATAAGAAACATATCGCGAATGTCAGTCACCACTGCTATGAAATTATTCCAGGCGAAAGTTGTTCCAGTGCTCACCTACGGACTGGAATTAGTTTGGGAACATCTATCAAAACGGCAGCTAGGGGAAGTGGAAAACCTAAAGGCGAGATTCCTAAAAAGGGTTCTCGGGCTCTCCAAATATGCAAGATCTCGATACACCTATGTTTTGGCAAGGGAAACGTACCTAGTACAAGACCTAAGATTGCAGATGCTCCTACCATCTACAGTAGCATATAAGGAATTAGTTCTGGAGCTGCAAGCAAAGCAGGATAACATTGACGAGGATTTTTACTCTACCATGGCCATGCGTACAAGAGACTGGATGCAACCAGAATACGAATTGAGACACATGGTGACGCGGCTTGCGGTGCATGGTTTTCACCACCGCATTTGCAGACAGAAGATCTTCCATGAGGCAACGGACGAGTGCATTTGTGAATTGTGCGGAGGCAGATGTGACAAATATCACGTCACAATGTGCACTAACAGATCAGTGTCGCTGACGCAGTTCTGCCTAGGCTGAACTGTACGCGGACAGTAGGCTATATATACTAATGCACATTGTGCGCATCTAATTTTAATTTATAATAAATGATTGTTTTCAAAATGGTATGTTCTCCTCTCGTCTGAAGCTGGCGAAGGTTATTCCGATATTCAAGAAGGGTGATAGATCCATAATCAACAACTATAGACCCATATCTATTTTGCCTGTGTTTTCGAAAATTATTGAGAAACTGATGAAGAGCCAGATATCAAATTATTTTGAAAGCAACGCCTTATTCTCAGACGCACAGTTTGGTTTCAGGGCTAATATGTCAACACTATCAGCAGTTGAACAATTGGTATCCACATAATCTCCGGATTCGAGGATCATAATAGTACCTCTGCTACCTTGTGCGACCTATCAAAGGCCTTCGATTGTGTATCTCACAACACTATTATATCTAAATTAAGATATTATGGCGTAAATAATGTAGAACTGGATTTGTTTGAATCTTACTTATCTGACCGATATCAAGTTGTGTGTATAAATGGTATCTATTCAAATACTCTTCAAGTTGACAGTGGTGTGGCCCAGGGATCGGTTCTGGGCCCATTTATGTTTTTAGTGATGATAAACGATCTTTCTTATAATATTTCATGCCAGTCTGTTTTATTTGCAGACGATACTACTTTATATAACACTTGCCGGGATGAAAATGATTTAAGACTTGTAATGAAGAACTCATTTAGTGAGGTTACAAGTTGGTTTGAAGCCAATGGCCTTAGCCTGAACGCTGGGAAAACCCAACATATTTTGTTTACATTGCAACAGCTGACTTGTGACGACTTCCAACCTAATGTGAAACTATTAGGTATAGTGATTGACTCGAAACTAAAATGGAATGCCCATATTGACTCTCTTTGCACACGTTTGGCCAGGGTACTGTACTTGCTGAGACATTTGAAACATCTAGTACCCTAAGGAAATCCTTAGAAATGCGTACTATGCTCTCTTTAATAGTGTATTAAACTATGGTACCGGTATCCTTGTATGGGGCAACTCCTCCAGTGTGGACAGAGTTCTCAAGTTGCAAAAGCAGGCCATCCGCATCATGACAGGTTCATCATACGATGCTCATTGCAAGCCTTTGTTTACATCAGAAAGAATTCTGACAGTAGTTAACTTATATATATATCAAAGCATAGTTAAAATTAAGTCTAACGTAAATGAATATAATTTGAGATCTGACTACCATGACTATAATACAAGATATAACCATCGTCTTGATGAACCTGCCGCCAGACTGACACTAACAACACGTAATTTCCCTGCAATGGCTGTTATGTTATTCAATAGGTTACCCCCATATGCATCTGGTCTGCCTATTTCAAGATTTAAAAGACGTTTGCACCAATGGTTAGCAAGAAATCCATTTTATAATACAAATGAATTTTTAGATGCATCTGCAAATATGTATATGAAATTTTTTAATGTTATTGACTCTGTCCATACATCATTCATGATGTTTACGACATTAAACTTTATTATTATTATTATTATTATATAGCATATACAGTGAGTCCCATGCAAGAGTTGGCCAATGACGCGGGTTTCTGCATCGCGGCTGGCACAGCTCCAACTCCCGAGCGATCGGGTGAAATATCTACGCAAATAATGCCGCGGTCGTTGTAATGATTCAGGTTCTCACATTTACAGTTAAAATTACAACGAAAATAACCACGTACCTCATCACAAGAGATGATGGAAATGTTCTCCTCTTGCATCCAGACAATACTGGTACCTTTTTAGGAAATTTTCTTTCACGCGTATAAGTTCAGCTTCCGAGACAGAGTTACTTTCTCTTGTGATGGGCCTATGTGATATTGTCATCAAGTTCTTCTAACAGTATGTAAATATTATTTATGGGGAAACTTGAAAAATAAAGTGTATAGGTCAATTTCCCATACACAAGAAGAACTTAAAGACAATATCACAAGAGAAATTACTCTATCTCGGAAGCTGAACTTACGCGGCGTGAAAGAAAATTCCCTAAAAAAGGTGATAGTGTTGTGCTTATGCAAGAGGAGAACATTTCCAACATAACTTATCTTGTGATGAGGTACGTGGTTATTTTCGTTGTAATTTTAACTGTAAATTACAATCACTAGTGCCCCTTTGGCCTTACTCAGGACCCAACCCGACCCTTGCACCAAAATGACTTTCTCATGTAGGCTAATAACGCTCTCTATGCTTAAACAGATGTATTTTCCCTTCACTACTCAGCAATCACTCGTGGTGTAGTGGTTAATGCTGCTAGCTACAGTGCTAGTGGTCCTGGGTTCGTATACTGGTCAAAGCATAGGGTCCTGATGCATAAAATTTACGGTTATGAATAGGTCCCAAATAGGTAGGTAGGGTGAAGAGGAGAGAGAAAGGGAGGAAAAAGAAGAGAGAAGGAAAAGGACAAATGATTTAATTTTTTTCCAGTTTCGCCTCTTGCATAATAGATGGTGCTGCTGTTCAAATGTTGCCGCTAAATGTCTCACCGTTTATAGTTAGTGAGTAGGAGTGGGGAGCTAGGGTGTAGCAGATTATTCCGTTTCCTCCACACAAATAAAAAAGCAAGGAACTGGAAAATGTAACCGTGACTCTCGTTCTATTACCACACACATATCTAGAATATCTACTACTAACAGCAGGCTTCACAATGTGGAAATAGCTTAACAGGTATCTCAAAAAAGATTAACTGTCCCCATTATTGTATTCAGGCGGAATTAAATAACTCCTTATCCCTTGACAATCCGACCACTAAACCAATTTAGGTAAAATGTAGCTCGATCAATGTAGGTTAAGAAATCAGGAGAATGAAGGAAAAAAGTAATTGCCGTTCCATACAGTGACGTTGTTTATGTTAATGCTACACGACAAATGACGATACAAATGCCCAAAATGCTTTCAAATGAAACATTTCACACCTACTGGAAAATCAAACAAATGGGTTAATATTAAAATCCTAACCTAACAACGAAGAAAGGTATTTCGTGCTTACAGCGTCACATGCAACCGCCATAATACTGCTCCTCATACAGCGTTATCTAGCCTCGAAAACTATCATGGTCAATTTACATACATTTTTTCACAACTTTCTAAGAACTAATTTGTTACAATACACGAAACAGAAACAGTTTCGTTACCTTCAATTTAATATTCTTTACTTACATATTTCCCAAGTACACCGATGTTTTGCTTCTCAGTTCATGCACGGTACCTAACAGAAATGGCGGGGTCCATCCAAGAAAACACTATGGGCGGCACGTCACGTTTAAAAAAATTATAACATGTGAAACTATTTACATATACTGGAGGGGGGAACAGATAAATAAATTAAAATAATATCAATTCGGCAAACAAACGGTTTATTTCATTTTGGCAGAACAATTCTAACTTGAATCATTTGCGAAATACAGGACGAAGAGAAATTATTTCGAACAACATTGGTTACACTGTAGAAAGAAGCGCAAGGCGCATGCGAGCCCACGAAACTCTACCCATAATCGCGGTACCTTGAGAGCGCGATTTTCAAAAAATTCATTCCAGAGACGGACAGACGGCTAACAATACTGCGTCCTCTGATTGGATAAGCTATGTTATGTGAGAAGCGACAAAGTCGCGCATTCGTCCAGCGGCTGCATTTCTACCAATGGGATCAAATGGCGCGAAACAGGCATCTTCATCTCTGAGTGTGATAAAATTATTAGTGAGTGAACGTTTCTCGGGCAGTGTTTATATTTGGTGTTAAAGGACATTGGGGAAGACTTCACCTCGTCATTTGGATGGTGAGTTTATCATCAATAATGTAATATTATTTGTGTGTAGTAATACTGATGTCTGAAATATTAATTTTATCATCCATTTATCATAATAGGCCTACACTGACATTGGATGCGTCAGACTTAACCTAAGATAAGGTAACTATTTCTGAGAGTCAAAGCCGGGACCAAATCATATTATGTCCAAAAAACAAAACTTTACAGGAAGAAGAAAAAACGGAAATGTTAAGTTATTATGCTTGAGGCGTACTTCTAGGAAGTGGCAAAAATGAAATTTCAAAAGAGAACAGGTTGCCACTTAAGCTCCGCCCACTCGGGCCGTTGGGTAATAATAACAATAATAATAATAATAATAATAATAATAATAATAGAATTTTATTGTCATTAAACTTTTTCAGCAATAGACAACGTCAAAATACAATTCTAAACTTAGATGTACTATATACAAGATTCATTACATATACATACTCTACACATATACATAGGCTACATACATACATTCATACATACATACATACATACATACATACATACATACAAAATACATATTGTATTTACAACAGTTATTCTAAAAATACATATTAAAATACAGTAAGTTCAGTTTTGAAAAATTCATCGACAGAGTAAAAGGGATTGTTAACAAGTGATTTGTATAATCTAGCTTTAAAAATATTTACAGGGGATTCTTTTAAATTTATACTTAGCTTATTATACATCTTTAAACCTAGGACTGAATAAGAGTTTTGTGACTTCGATAATCTTTGATATGGCACATCTATACTTGCCCTATTTCTGGTATTTTAGGTAGTTGTGTACGTCACCTCTCAATACTACTTCTGAAACATTGTTTCTAACATACAATAACACATTGTAAATATATAAATTTACCACTGTTAGACACTGCAATTTAATGAATAATGGTTTGCAATGGGCTAATCTGTCTGATTCCGTTATTATTCTAATAGAGTAGAGTGGGGTACATTTGGCACATTTTTCAATTTTAATATTTTTCAATAATATTTTATTAGTTTGCAAATAATTTTTCACATTACCATTAAAGATAACTTATAGTTTTTACAAGCATATTTTGAGGAAAATAAAACATTGTCTTATATTCAGGCCAATACAGCATTGCTACTGCTTTTTTCTTTATAAAAAATCTTGTAGACTTAGATTTCTTTATAAGAAAATCCTGTAGATTTAGATTTTAATTCCCTCATGTGGGTTCATGGCAATTTGGGAGAATTTCCTACTGTTCCTACTGTAGTTTACCATTAAGAGCCCTTTACACACTCATACTTGTCTAAGCAGACCATGTTTGCACAGACTATCTGCGCATCAGGTTTGAAGAGTTTGTTTCGCATTTACACACTCAGACTCAACCAGACTTTTACACAGCCGAGTGTGGTTACAAACATCTGGTCATGATCAAACTAAATAAATTTGCTTAGAAGACGATTCAGAGACCATGACGAAATTGGAATGCGACCTCAGAGGGAATATAATACTGTATACGTTATAGGTCTATGAATTAATCATAATTTTAACAACATATAAATTCTAATATGCCCACAGTAATAGTTTACAATATAACTATAAATTAATTATTTAGTTTATTTATAATTCTACTAAGGGCCCCTTGATAATTAATTAACACATTACAAGAAAATAGGTTTATTCATTTACTGGGTTCATTGTGAAGGTTCTCTCTCTCTCGTGCTTGATCCTATAAAAATGATGACATATGGTAATTTCACAACGTAGGGGTCGTCACTTCCCCCTCCTTGAGTTGATTGATGTAATATCTTCAATTCCCTTTCTGATGTTAATTTTCTTTACTATGGCCTCATGATCCCCACTAGTTTCAATTTCTTTAAGCAGGATATTTACGTTTCCATTTATGTCGTGAGCATCGTGAATGATGCTGTAGACCAGGCATTTCCAACTGACTGAGGAATGACGTCAAAGCTTGTTTCTCTTGCATAAAACCGGTATGGAGCAACATGCGAGAGCAGTGGACAAAGCAGTGGTGCGGTAGTATTTTCAGTGTATAGTCATGGCTTCGAGTAGTAGGATTACTGAAAAGCCATCTACTCACAACTAAGGTTCCCAAGACTACATCAAATGGCCACTAGAATGCTGTGTATGTTTGGAACCACACATGTCTGCGAGCAGTTTTTTCTCTAATGAAAATTAACAAATCTCGCTATATAGACATAATTTGTTGTTTGATTTCTTTTTTAATTCAATTTTGTTTGTTATTCGCAAAAGAAGTGGTAGTGTTTTCTTTTAGTTATTTTTTATATCATTTTACTGTTATTTTTAAGTTCAACATTCTATGCATTAAATGTGTTAACAGATTATTATTATTATTATTATTATTATTATTATTATTATTATTATTATTATTATTATTATTATAGTAGCATGCATTTATACTACACTACGTTGCATTTCCTTACTATACACCACTTCTCTGACAGAGTGAATCTGTTCCATCTGCTCCGTGTTGTCTATCTGCCTTGCTACGGAGCACTAGAGACGCTCGCTATGATGTCACTGAGCATTTAGTTGGAAACCCCTGCTGTAGACTGAAGAATAAGCAAACACTAACACAAACTACAAGTTTAGTATAGATAATCAATAGGGCAAGGCATTTGATGATTTTGTATCTTTTTTATATGAAGGTTAAAAGGTAGCTCAAATATAAATAAACGTGTATCATGAAATAAGTGATTAAATGAGGGCAATTTCTTTTTGCATTTTTTTGCTTTATTTTGCATTTTTTTTGCTTTATTTTGCATTTTTTTTGCCATTTTCAAGAGATAGGTAAGTTTTTGGAAATTTTTAGGTCATTTTCGGCATTTTAGGTCATGTTTTGGTGGAGATAGAGAGGAGTTTTTCCATGTACAAATCGTTACTTTCAGATAATAGACAATCGTTTTTATTTGAGAATCTCCGCCAAGTGTTCATAGTTCATTTTAATTCAGATTTATTGTAAACACCATGGCAGTTTGCCTATGTGGCCTACATGTGCGAGCCCCTCAGAGCTCAGCACCTGAACCATACATACATTGTCTTGTAGCAATAAACATTTTTGTCTTTATTTTTAAATGACATATATTTGCTAGGGGCAATTTGATGGACATGCCAGTTTAGAACGAATTTTTTTTTTTCGCTAAGGGTGTCGAAGTAGTAGGCCTATAAATTTACTTATTTCTTTAGTAATAAAATGAGTGTGTTGTAAATTCATATAGGCATATAATGCACTCACATCCACTAAATCCCTTTTAGCGATTCATTACTTAAAAAACTTAATTTAAGCAATAATGGAAAATTTATTGGTAATTTTTTGAAAATTTTGTGTCATTTTTTCACTATTTTTAGGTCATAAATGCATTTTTTTTAATCTTTTCACTATTTTATGGTCATTAAATGCCTTGCCCTAATGATAATCAATAAACAAAGTTAGAAATTTAGTCATAAGCAGTAGGCCTATTTTTCTTATTCCAGTCACTAAATTCTATACTCTTCCCTTTCCAAATAGCTGGCAATGTTTGATACAATTGTATAATTTCACATCAATAAATGTGTGAATTTTGAGAAGAATGACCGTTAGTAAGTGGATTCAGTGGACACTGGACAGATATGCACTGCACTGTCACGTCTGCATAAATGCAAGCTTTGTCAGACTTTGCATAGACCCAACTCAGACCATACCTCAAACCAATTTGTTCCATTTACATGCACCGGTTTGTCTGTACAGACCCAGTCGCTGCAGACAAACCAGTGTAAATATCTGGACATGTAAAGGACCCTTCAAGCTATCCTAGGCCCAGGTCCAGTGCTGTACCATTCCATGAGGCCACACAGAAAACTTGAATACTAAAAAGGGGAATTTACAAAATCCCTTTATTATGTAAAAATAGTGAAATAAAATTAATCTATTAATAATATAATAAAGTTGTTTACTACAGTTTGGAAATAATTTGATGAAATAAGCAAAAACAAAGAGTTGAATAAAAACACTTTCTTCAACGCATTTTATTTACCTTAGTAAACTTCTGGACGGCCGTTTCGCAGGTGGTGTTCCTGCATCATCAGCAGAGTGTCAACTAAGGTAAATAAAGTGCGTTGAAGAAAGTGTTTTTATTCAACTATTTGTTACACAGCGCTAAAGTTGGACACAAGAATGAAAAACAAAGGTTTATACTTTTAGCGTTTCAATAATTTCTCAGTCCAAAATGCTTTAATATTTTAATTAGATTCTGTGTGGGACACTACTGCCGGCCTGCTGCATGTTCGGACATATCCGCTACTGTAAAAATCCACAATATGAAAATACAAAACAACACACTACTACAAAAACTTTAATTTTTTAAAAGTTTTTAACTAGAATACATTCATAAAATATAAAATCCATGAATCATAAAACACAGAAATTTAAACATTTATTACAATGGATCACTCCGAAAAGGTTCTCATGACGTTTCAGCCCCACCACGGGGTCTTCCTCAGTTGCATGACTACACTTAAAAGTAAAATATTTTTAAACCCTACCTACATAATGAAGAGTATGTTATTTATATAGCACCACGGTGGCCAAACCCTGGCTTGCGAGCCGTAGTTTAACATTTTCGTGTGGCTCCTAAAATATTCTGAGACTAAACGTGAAAATTGTTTAATTTTTCTTGCCTTTTTTTTTTATTTCCCCCCCCCCCCCCCCTCAAAAACTGATTTAAAGGGAACAAAAAGTTCTGCGGTACTTATAAGATTTCTCGAAACAGTTTGACTACTCCTTAGATATCAGCATCAGAACGAAAGTACCCAAATATAAAACAGTATGTAAAGACTGATCTCCATTTCTGTGACAACCTATCTGCACGAGTCATTGTATTCAACAATGAAGTTCATTAAATCAAAGCATTGAACAGTTTTAACTGATGTACATTCAACTGAAATGTGAGAACCACCTTAACTGGCCACCTATCAGATTTCAAGCAATTGGCAAGCAAAGTGGATAGTAAAAAAAGTTAATGCTAACAAAGAGTCTTGTAATTTGGAAATTATACAAAATATATTTATTTGTGTGCTACTTACTTGGTGAGGTCTATATTTGTGGATAAACCTAAATGTTGCTGCTGTTTTTTAATTATCTCTGTATTTGACCTTTAACAAATTCAGAATTAATCTTAAAAAATATGTGTGGCTCTTTCCAAAGTCTTCCCTCAAAATGTGGCTCCCAACTGCCTGGTAGCTGGCCACCCAGTTAAATTAAAAGGATTCGACAATGCATATAACACAACTTAATATCGGTAGGCGTACTTCATTGTCTCTTTAAGAAAAGTTAATAGGCCTAAATATTATTTTTTCTCGCTTAGTCTGTAATAAAAGTTCAGTTCTGCACATTTTGCCAAAGCCAAAATATGTTAAGAAAGCTTCTGTTGAACATTCCGAATACGACACCTGCAGATCTGTCTGCTCTCATACACTTTCATATTAAATTTCCTCATAAACTCGCTTTTTTTACTGCTACCTATAGCCTTTTGACTGATTTAAATTTGGAGTAGGTCTACCTAACTCTTTAAGTCTTACCTTTTCCTCCAAGATCACTTGAAAAGAATCTCAATAATAGGTCATCTACAGAAATCACCATGTTGCTTGCACATTATAATACATGCACTTTTAAAAAAATCTGATGTGAAAGTCACATAACTTCCTCTGCCCAATTAAAAGTTAGCAGTATTCACATATCATTGTACAGAATCACAAGACACAATTTTACGCTAATTATCCTATAAATACCTCAAACTTAAAAAAAAGAACAAGTGACTTGCACCACCTCCACAGCGCAACAATGGGTAAGGATTGTGGAAGGTTATTGCTGGGCACCAGAGGCTCTGAAAACGAATAAATGCACTGGGGATGGTACAAAGCAAAAAATATTCGAAGAGCCTACAAACACTTTCTAGCCTCTTCGAACTAGTGGAAACATCTAAATAAGAAAGATTAATTTTTTTTTAAACCAAATATATTAATAAACAAACATTTATACAATTAATTAATAACACTGAATTGATAATACATGCCACTGTCTTCATACAATCACCAAATATTTAAATTTGAACACATTTATGCTTACTGATAATTAATTCAAAATTTTATACAATTAAAATTATTTCTGTACAAATAAAATAAAAGCAAATGGATTATTTACTAATTTACATACAGGAAAATATCAGATCATTTTCTTGCATACATTATCTTGCATTAAGCAAGCAAAATTTCATTTCTTTTAGTTTATTTCAATTAGTTTAAATAATATACATAAATTTCAAAATCTAAATTTCATTACATGCTATTATGATTTTAAAATTTAAATAAATATTTTATACAGGACAGATAGACTCTTTTAAAATTATTACTGGTTAATAATCAAATTAAAACTTCAAATGTACAATATTAAAAAATTATTCTGGACGGACAAACTTCATTCAATTTTACATATAAATAAATTGAAACCTTACTTAAATAACTACAATTTGCATTAGGGAAATACCATCTATAATTATTTCATTAATTTAATACATTGACAACAGAGCAGATGGTATTTTCCTAAGTAAATATATGTTATTTTGATTGATAAAAATTTAAACTATCTACTAATTCACATCAAGGAAATACCATCTTAAATTACTTGATTAATTAAATTCATTTTTATAACAGCACCAATGGTATTTCCTTAAAGACAACAGAATTACACTAAATATTAAAATAACATTAATTAATTACTAACCTGAATTCAGTTGGGCCAGATACTTACTACCAATAATTCATTCTCTTGGGGGCCCCCACAAGAGAATGCTCTTTGCACTTCCAAAATTTAGAAGTTTAACCAATAAACGGATTTCCAGTGGGAGGTGAGCGACAACAAAATAATTAAAATGTCCATTTGCAAATAAGGAACCTGCCCAAACTAAATTGAAACAATAAAATGTTAATGCAGAAAAACCCTCAACCAAATTACATTACAGTCCCTCGTGTAAAATTATATTAAGCCATATTAATTTCAAACTTCTTTTACAATGGCTGCTTAATTAAAAAATGCACTGACACGAGGCTGAAAATATAACAAGCCTTTAGGCTAACAGAATCTAAGTACAGTTCATCATATAGCTTTGCCAAAATATTATATTAAAGCTAAAAATGAACTGCAAACAACAAACTGAAGTTACAGATTAAGAAAGATTTAATTCACTCACCTCCAAGCTGGTCTGGTTAACTTTTGCAAGGCGCCATTACGGCATTGTTTGTGGAACGCGACCATACTGGTCTAGGTCAGAAGTACAAAGAGAACAAAACGCGGGCTCGCAGCTTCCTATATAGATTCGACTCCGATGTGCAATTGTTTTTTACTGCATTGCGGAAAAGTTTGACTTATTGTAAAACACTTTACATACTATTAATAAAAATTGACAGTCGCAATGTGAGAACAAATAACATAGCTCGTTGTAAACACTGGAGACTAGAATCACTGCGAGCAAGATGCCGTTGCAAGGCAGCTGACTGCACGAATGGAAATTTACCAGCGCGTACGAAAGAGACGGCTGAGCATAAGGAAGAGAGGGGCGCGGAGAAGAAAGGGGAACTTCACTAAATGAACAGGCAGGAGTATTTAAGCAGCTCACTAGCGCGCATTACAAAGTGCACGATACATTTATATATTAAGTTTTCATCATTCATCAGGAATTCTTATGACAGAAACAATTCGTGTCATTATTCAAAGTAATAATGGCACAGACTGCAGACGTTTATTGAACTTTCCGCCGTAAAGAATAATTTCCGAAATTTATCGAATATTTCCCTCAGATACTTCTTTACTCTATGCATGGCCAACAATACATCTTTCTCACTTAACATTCTTATATAGAATAAGAGGCTGTGAAAGAGCGCGTATTCAGTTGTTCATCACGCAAGACAAACTTTCTACAAACAGTGGGTGAACAGTGGGGGGCTTGTAACTACCCTCAGAGAATTTTTTCGAAAAAAAGTTTCAAATAAAAGTTTTTGCTCTCAGTAAAAGGAACACATGTGCAAATTTTAAAGAAAATCGTTAGAGCCGTTTTCGAGAAAATCGCGAAAAACGAAAATTTCTTCATCTAAAGTCCCCTTAAAAATAAGAGAAAATAGTCGCCAATCTTATCATCACATCTTCAGAAGGTACCTGACCCAAATACGAAATTTCGTTTTCATACGATTTTCCGTTTTGGAACTAGAGTGTTCACAGACAGACAGACACACAGACATGTTTCCAAAAATAGTATTTTTGGATTCAGGGGGCCTTGAAACGTGTATATATGCTAAAAACTCAACTTCGAATTTTGGGGTCGAAAACAATACTTCCTCTACCTATAGTACCTATGGTACAGGCAATGCACAGCTTACAAGCAATGCTCGACTCATAGTGACTGAGTGAATCATAGCACAAGTAGATCTGGCCGGCAGAAAAATCAGCAGAGCATACGCAGTCAAAGTTTCACAGTAACTAATCTTCTCTCCGAGTGAGATTGTAGTGGTTGAAGCCAATTCAGCACTCATCACTGTAGTTTCTAGTTTTCCCAGAGAGAGTGCTACAAAATATATGTTCGTGAGCATTGTTTGCATAACAGCTTGCATTCGATGATAATATGAGTAATTTTAGTGCAATTTTTACAGTGCACTGTAGCACATTAGCACATGATTATCAACAGCCCCTTTCATATATAACATAAGAACTTGTTAAAATATTATAGCTATTAGGCCTATAACAGTGATAATGTGGGCTTAAAATCAAGAATGGCCTAGGGGCCCAAATTTCATAATTCCCCCCTCGTGGATTCAGTGCTTAATTCCCCCCTCCCCCTTTTACATCAGTGCTGAAGTTAGACATTTTTTTAGGGGAACCCGTGAATGTACAGGGTGCGGCAGAAAGAACGCCCCGATTACAGAAGGCAAATATATCCAAACCCAATAAAATATGAAAAAACTTATGTAATTCTTTGAAAGTACACATGATGCCATTTACATCAACGTGTTTTGAAGAGAACATCATTCAAGTGGCGGCCTCCATTGTTTATACACTGATTGAGCCTCTCTCGGTAGTTGTCCATGACTATCATTGTCATTTTGGGCGGAACATCAGCAAATTCCTGTTGGATTGCCTCCTTAAGAAGTTCCAAAGTTTGGGGACGATGTTGGTACACCTTGGCTTTCAGACGTCTCGACTTTGGAGCCCAAAATGTATGCGAAAGGCACGCTGCATTCTTGCGCTGTGTTGCTGTCGGTAACTCAACATTTTGAATAAACTGCGCTCTACGGCATAAGCGCGATGCACTCCTGACCAAGCCATGGTCTAAACTAAAACGACACCTAATTTGCTGTTCGGCAATATTCACCCCACCCCTCTACCCACACCCACCACATAGATATATATCTCCAAAATCGGGGCATTCTTTCTGCCGCACCCTGTATATGCAGATATTTACTTCTTTATTCATTTTTAATTTTATGATACCTAACATTATAGTCAAATTACCATTTTAAATTAATCATGTAGAAATTACATTACAACAACCAATGCAACCAACTTTGTCACGTTTGCATTGAATCTATGATAACCGTGCAGGCAAGGAAACTGTTGCAACAAGAACAGGAGATCATGAGCTTAATAATGGTTCTTTTTTTAAAAAAAGTGTTGCCATAATATAATGCCAGTTTCATATGCACTTTTTTCTTCCTTGTGTTTAAGCTGGAGCGATGATGAGTGGATGTTTACTTTGCCAGAGCACTGGTCTAGTCCATTCCTGTTTTAAGTAAAGAACTGTGAATCATTTGTATTGTGTTCTCCTCTAAATGATTAAAGCTCAGTAAAGTAATATAATTTATTCTTGTATCTTGGAATTATACAAGTATACACCCCTGGCGTTACAAATTGTTTTTCACCATGGGGTGTGCTTTATACATACAAGCTCCGGTCGAACATTAATACATGTTTACCTTTGTGGTACTGATTCTTTACTTATTTTGTCCACAGTCTTTTAGTTTCCGTAAATGTCTAATGACCTGACTAACTACTTTCTACCCTAACTCTTCAAACCATTTAATTTCTCTTTCCCACTTCAATTTGGCTATACCGGTATATTAAAAGTTTCTCATTTCCTTCAACTTTGTGTGTCTCATCATTAACTTCTTATAAGCCATCTGTAACCAAAAGTTCCCTGTTTGTACATGCTGAAGGATGAAAAAACTTATCTATCTAGAAGCCATCTTTAAAACAAAATGCATAAAGAAATTTATATCTTAACGCTAGAGTTTCAAAACAACTTAAAATATTATCGTCACTGTTCTGCCAGAACCACGAATGTATCACATTTGTTATTGTAGCATAAAAAATAACGTAGAACTTGTACTTTAATGGAAATAGAACTAATATTACTCATCAAGAAAAGAAAATACAATGTTGGTGGTTCTTACAGAAAAAAGATTAATGTAAACAGATGCCAGCAATGTAAAAATCTGAATTTTTGCACATTCGTGGTTCTGGCAGAACAGTGCTGTTATGTTCTGCATCCTTCCTATCACCCTTCCTCAAAATTTCTTCTTATCCCAAAAGTTTTCATACCACAGCACAGTTTTCTGTTTCTTCGAGCAATCCTTCACATAATTCTCCATTCCCTACATTTCTTTCATTTTGATGTAGTGCACTAATGACCTTTTCCCCCCTCATTGTTGTAAAATGATTCTTTCTTTGAATGTCATATTGTTTAATAAAAATCTTTGAAATCAGATTGTTTTTCTCCTTCAATACTAAATTCCACATCCACTTTAATTCTATCTTGCCTAATATTTTCCTAATAATTTGTACTCTGTTTCGGTTACCATTTTCTTATTGGAACTGAAAGCAAATTATCAGCACACCTTCGTTATCTCTTTCCCAAATGTATCTGAAATAATTTTTATTTAGGACAATACCAATACTACTGTCATATGCTAATTCTTATCTAGCTGCTTCGTTTGATGAATATCTTGGGAGATACAATATTTGTTTGCAGAACCTAGCTCTTATCAAATTCCTTACATTTCCAATTTCCCCCCACACTTCAGTCCCATACAGCATTTTATTCCACTACAGCATTATATATCCTATTTAACATTTTGTTCTTTATTTCATGTAATTTAGTTAAGCAATTATGTATAGCACTCATGGCTATGTAAATCTCAGTAACTATCAGTAGCATAAAAAAGGCTGGTTCTGGTATTTATTTTTTCAGAAGGCCTACATTACAATAACGCCACTTTTGCAATGTATGAGGGCAAGTCAATAAGTATCTGCAATTTTTGTTTAATCCTTTGCTGGTTCACGTTATCGCTTTGTGCTTGCACACATCGACATGTTCATTTGTCTCCACTTGTGGAATGTTTGACCTTTATGACTCCTCTGAGTTTGCGTTGTTGCACATTAAACATGCCTGCACCACTCACCGTTTGCACAAAAGAACAGTGTGCAATGATCCATCTGAAAGTGTATCAGGAGTTGAAATCCATCAAAGACTTTCCGCGCAATATGGGGGCAACGTTTTACCATGGCGATGTGTGTACGAATGGACTGAAAAGTTTTAAAATGTTCGGACAAGTGTGAAGGATGAGGAAAGAACAGGATGCCCATCCACATCCATTGTTGCGAAACTGGGTTTTGAGGTGTTAAAGGATCTTGCATATCGTCCCGATCTCGCCCCGTCAGATTTTCCATCTTTTTGTTGATTCACCACAGACCAAGAACTGAAGGAAGCAGTGCATACGTGTCTTGCTACTCACCCGAAAAACTTTTTGAAGTGAAACTTCTTTAGCCACGATAGGAGTAAATCGAGAGCTAACCCAAACTTGCATTACGAACAAAACCATCATGAAATTAGTGCCGGTGTGACGGAATGAACTGCACAGAAAACAATCAACTCAATGATTAGGCTTATCCAAAATTTAAAAAATAAAAAATTCCAAAAAATAAAAAATTCAAAGATCCAAAATTGAAAAAAATCCAAAATTCCAAAATTAAAAGATCAAAACTTAAAAAAATCCAAAATTAAAAAAGTTCAAAAACCCAATATTAAAAAGTTCAACAATCCAAAATTGAAAAAATAAAAACAAGTTTCACTTTGGTCGCGTGGAATTCCACGCACACTTTTTTTTTCCGAGGGCAACAGGAAGTTTGTGCAACGATGGATCAAGTGCAAGGGCACTACGATGAAAAATGAGGTAATTGAGACTACGATGAAAAATGAGGTACTGTAATTGAAAGTTTTGTATTGTTGTTGCAATAAATTTAAAAAAGAGAGTGTGGATACTTATTGACTTACCCTCATATTTGTAGGAGGAAACATATACTACAGCAATTTTAGATCCTGTAAACCTGGCTTCACTTCAGCATACCTCAAATTAAAGTAGCAAAAAGTAACAATTGTAACATATTTGATTGTTACATAAAATGAAAGTTGTGTGTTGTATTCTGACATAGATTTATAAAATGTAGTGTGCGTTGGATGCTTATGATGCTTTTATATACGTTGTTTCAATGTGCCCTACATACATTTATACCTTAATTCTTGATACTAATTCCCTGTAGGAGACTGAAGGGAAGACAGCAGCAAAAGTTTGCTTGGTTGTACAAAGATTTTGATTGTGCGAAGCCCTGAAATCCTTAGGTATACTGTAAATCAATACAGGAAAAGCTTCAAGTTATTCAATCATTAAGTTAAATAGAACCTCCAGTGGTTGTAACATTCTGAATTATAAAGTTTTTCTCTGGATAGAAATTCTTTAAAAATGTTAAGAATACCTTTACCTTAATGCAAGAGGACTTTAAAACTATCATAAACTTTGATTTTCCTGCTAATTATAAGGATCCTTGGTCAAATCAATATATTTCTTCTGCTATATAGGTACAATTATATAACCCCGGATCATGCACCTGTAGACAAGTTGCATATGATATACTTCTCAAAATCATCCCTACAGTTAGATTTTTCAAGTAGCCTTCAGGCTATTTGGCAAAATGTGACCCAGCCAGGAAAACTCAGCCTAAGTTGGAAAAATAAATTTTCTGATTTGAATAGATTCAACTTCAGGTTAAGATTCTGAAAAGGCCTATTAAAAAATAAATAAACAAATAAAAATTATACCTCCAGCTCAAAAATTGATGATTTTATATGTTTTGGAACATTTTTTTAAAAAAAGTATAAATTATTGCTACTGATCTCCAAAAATAAGGAACTTTTTCCTGTTTTAAATGTAAAAAAAAAAAAAAAATTATACATCCAGCTCAAAAATTGATGAATTTATAGCATAAATAAAAATTATACCGTATCCAGCTCAAAAATTGATGATTTTATATCTTTTGAAACATTTTTGTTAAAAAAAAACTATAAATTATTGCTACTGATCTCCAAAGAGAAGGAACTTTTTCCTGTTTTAAATGTCAGTTTCATGATGCTGTATTACTATGCTCCAAGTTTGTCACACACTAACAGAATGTCCAATTACATTACTACAGCACAGCATAGCATGAAAAGTAACAAAAAAACTACTTACTAGGGATCATGCTAAATTTACATTGCGACTTATGGATGGATTTCTAAAAGCACAGACCTCTTTTCAACTGAAAATATTATGTTTGGTATTGCTGTCTTTATGTTTGTTATGATCAAAGCACGTCATACAAGAAGGAAATCTATGTGGCTTTGAAATCTAAAATTCAACATTTTACACCCTGACAGTTTTTTCCTACTGTTACGTGGAAACAGTTTACCAAATTTCAAGTTCATTTTCACTGTATTAGGTGCTACAATGTTTATTTTGTGACATTTCCCATGTTGTAGTAGATCTACAATGAGTTCCATGCAAGAGTTGGCCAATCATGCGGGTTTCTGCATTGTTGC
Source organism: Ectobius pallidus (assembly GCA_964059195.1). Taxonomy (NCBI): domain Eukaryota; kingdom Metazoa; phylum Arthropoda; class Insecta; order Blattodea; family Ectobiidae; genus Ectobius; species Ectobius pallidus. Next base: position 27,545,982 of record CAXKWD010000004.1, on the reverse strand, counting down.
GGCCCCTGCTCTAACTCCCGAGCGATCAGGTGAAATATCTATACCAATAAAGCTCCTAACGGTGTAATGGTTCAGGTTCTCAAATTTACAGTTGGAATTACAAAGAAAAGTAACGATGTACCTCATCATAAGAGATGTTGCAAATGTTCTTCTCTTGCATCCACACAATACTGGCATCTTTTCAGGAATATTTCTTTCATTCACATAAGTTCAGCTTCCGAGATAGAGTTATTTTCTCTTGTGATATTGTCTTTAAGTTCTTCTGACAATTATTTATGGGGAAACTTGAAAAATAAAGTGTATAGGTCAATTTCCTATACATTAGAAGAACTTAAAGACAATATCACGATAGAAATTAACTCTATCTCAGAAACTGAACTTATGAGCGTGAAAGAAAATTTCCTGAAAAGATGCCAATGTTGTGTGGATCCAAGAGGAGAATATTTTCAACATATCTTGTGATGAGGTACATGGTTATTTTCATTGTAATTCAAACTGTAAATGTGAGAACCTGAATCGTTACACTGTTAACTGCTTTATTTGCGTAGATATTTGCTCAGTAGTTAGAGCTGTGGCTGCTGCGTCACAGAAACCTGCCCAACTCTTGCGTGGAACTCACTGTACTATGTACACTGTATGACTTTAAAGGATTAAACTAACATTGAACTGAATTGAACTATGGCTAGGTTTTCCTGGCACAATCACAAATAAAAAGATATTAATAAAATTATTGCTTTTACTATTTAGCCTACTCTTCAGCAAAACTTTACACTAAGCCTATAAAGTAGGCCTACATATAACTTGCTGATCAAAATTTAAGATATTGATTTGGAGCTATTAGCCTGGCATCACCCGCATAAATGGCTGTCCCACTATCATTCGTGCATTAGATTTGATCTAACCTGCATTTTTGTTCTTCTACAGCTATTAAATACAACTCAAACAAATGGATTAAACTTACAATTCTATTTTATGTAACCATTTTAACATTTGCAAACACAAATAATGTTATATTTTCTACTTCAAAACATAATAATAATAGTAAATTACCTTTAAAAAACTGAATTAATTTACATGATTGTGGCACTGTAAGCATTTAATTTCTGTCAGATATTATTATTTCATTATTTTGTTACCATATTATTATTGGTAATAATAATTATTGTAGTGTTATTACCATATAACATTTGAAAGTGAAAAAGAATCGGAACATCAAAATAATATTAAGTTATTCATGAGCTTTAGTGTAAAGTTAGTTGTCATACACAAGATGAAATATTCAATCAACTCAAATAAAATATCAACTTCTCGCTAACACTTAGTGAATTTATTTGAAGTATTACTGTAGGCTATGCTGTAATGCTCAATAGCTAACTGTATAAAGAAAACAGGCAATGAAACTGAGTCACGCTGTCACATACATGCAAAGTGTAGCCAAACACGCTGCACTGCTGCTGACATGTGTGTGATATCATGTTAGAGTTGAGATGCACAAATAATGAATCACAGATGTTGTAAAAGGCATTTCTAAGCAAAACAACTTTCTCTTGCAAGATATAAGTGAGTAATTAAAATACATTATACACAAATGTTAGTTCTGATCTAATAGAGCGAGTGACCATGGGTTAAAAATTCAGTAGGTTTCTTTCAAAAACATACAAAAATACCAGACCCATAAAAGTTGTGCAGGAATATGGATAATATGGTAACTGGCATGAGAATTTGAATTATCAGTACTTCCTGAAGTGTATTATGCATACCGGTACTGTACCTTATAGCTTAGGACACAAGTTGAAGAAAACTTGTACAGAAAAGCTTAGAGAAATAAATAAACTATCAAATAAAGAAATACACAATTAAAGAGGTAAATAAGGAGGAAATATATAAATGCATCAAGACAAGCCCTGCTTATTGGCTTGTCAGGTCCTAAGACATCAGTCTCTTCTAGGTAAGTCCGCCTAGAAAGCTGGGTGTCTAGAAGAATATTCTGTGTTACACTGGACATTGATATTCTTTCACAGTAGTATCTTGTTAAATTCAGCTTTCTTAATGAGTACTATTCAGCTGGAATCAGTTTTGTATACTCTCAGACAAGCACAAATACATTTATCGAACAGAAGGACACATGCAGTCTTCGATGAAGTAAAATAATGGTGATTGTTGACTACAGAAAATCTTATTTGAAGTATATTTGGAAATTGAGGCCTCTCATACCTACTGCTGTCTCTTTGTCTTGTACAAATCAATCAAAACATTAACGGGTAACTAAATATCCCAGATTACAAAAATTCTTGGGAGGGCTGTAGGTGCTGATTTTCACTAACTTCCTGTAGGCCTACAACGATAACCGAAAATTAGAAAGATCGTCGCATTTCCACTTTATAAAATCGCACTCCTACATTATACAAAAGGAAGTTAGACAAAATGTAACCTAGGCCAATCAAGTAATAGTTTCAACAAACAGTTCGAGTTCAACAATGTCTACAGCTTCTACTACACTTCATTTTTGCACAGGAAGAATCTCTGTATTTTTTCAATTCATTTTAGGAATCCCTAAATTTGTAAACAGTAACAATGTTAAAATAGTGGTTAAGTTAGAAGAAAATGACATTTCCACACCACACACTCGACGAATGTAATACTTAACGCGAAGTAGTTAGGTATTTCGGTTTTTTTTCTACATTCTACTAGCATATCAGACAATATAATGTAAAACTACATAAATTATTCTGAACAACATTGCTGTAGAGATTCCGTTCGATTTCGTTTTATTAAAACTTAGGCTTTAATCAAAACCAGCGCCATATTGATAGAGTAGTGTTTTAGGGAAGTCTTTGCAAATAGATCATACATCCAGCTAAAAATGCCCGCAACTGAAGCGCTTAAATCAAACAAACAAAGGGAAGAATGGAAAGGTAGAATCAAACTGAAAAATGAAATGCCGTAGCCGGGAATTGAACCAGGTTCTTCGGGTCTCCGTGCCGCTGCTCTACCACTGAGCTACCATGGTAACATGCCGGTACAACATTAAATTCTCCAAGTGACTCACATATCCCTATATAACACCAGGCGTTCTCAATATAAGATAAAATCAGGTAAACTAATGTAACAAAGTGCCAGTATGTTTTTGTTTAATCAGTTATGATTGCAATTATGATATGCAGAATACAAAAAAAAAAGTCAAATTGGCCGGTTTTGGGATCTGAACCATGGAACTCAAGAATGTGAGGCCAAAACGTTACCATCTCGGCCGCCTGGGTCAGTTTTTACGGTTGAGTTAGATAAACGCACGTAAAGCAATTGTGTTCTTTGTCATAGCTAACTGTATTTTAATTGCCAAAGCCTTATAAGATCACAGTAAAACAATAGGCTAAGTTGTCATGATAACAGAATTGCATTTCATAAATTCTTTCGAATACGTATATTACCATAAAATAGGCACTAAATTGAGCATTACTCCGAAACAGGTCAACCGATTTTATCCAATATCAATAGACGTCTTCCCATGGACATTATAAATGTGTATACCAAGTTTCATAAAAATCCGGTAAAGCGTATTTGAGTTACCGCGTCTTTAAAATAGACACTAAATTGGGTTTTACTCCGGTACCGGTACCGATTTGGTCCAATATCATTAGACGTCTTCCCATGTACATTATAAATGGCTATACAAAGTTCCAGGAAAATCCAATAAAGCATATTTGAGTTATCGCGACTTCTTACATATTAAGATAAAAGGCACTAAATTGGGCATTATTTCGGTACTGGCCCACCGATTTGGTCGAATATCAATAGAAGTCTGCCCATGGACATTTTAAATGCGTATACGAAGTTTCATAAAAAACCGATAAAGCGTATTTGAGTTATTGCGCCTTTAAAATAAACACTAAATTAACTCCGGTACCGGTCAACAGATTAGGTTCAAATTCAATAGGGTACTTCTCATGGACGTAATAAATGCGTATACCAAGTTTCATGGAAATCTGATACAGCGTATTTGAGCTATGCCGCCTTTCTAATATAATCTATTAAAATAGGCACTAAATTGGGCATTACTCCGGTACAGGTGAACCGATTTGGTTCAATATCAATAGGGTTCTTCCCGTGGACATTATAAAAGTGTTTTCCAAGTTTCATGAAAATCCGAAAAGCGTATTTGAGTTATGGCGCGTAGAGACAGACAGACAGACGGACATTTTTTCCTCCCCCACACAAACTCAAAAAGTACCATACTGGCACTTAATAACAACTCAGTGGCGACTTACAACCTGTAAGTACAGTGAGTCCCACGCAAGAGTTGGCCAATGACGCGGGTTCCTGCTGCTCGGCGGGCACAGCTCCGACTCCCGAGCGATCGGGTGAAATATCTACGTTAATAAAGCCGCGAAGGGTGTAATGATTCAGGTTCTCACATTTACAGTTAAAATTACAATGAAAATAAACACGTACCTCATCACAAGAGATCTTGGAAATGTTCTCCTCTTGCATCCTCAAAATACTGGCACCTTTTTAGGAAATTTTCTTTCACGCGTATAAGTTCAGATTCCGAGACAGAGTTCATTTCTCTTGTGATAGACCTATGTGATATTGTCTTGAAGTTCTTCTAACAGTATGTGAGTATTATTTATGGGGAAACTTGAAAAATAAAGTGTATAGGTCAATTTCCAATACATTAGAAGAACTTAAAGACAATATCACAAGAGAAATTAACTTTATCTCGGAAGCTGGACTTATGCGCGTGAAAGAAAATTTCCTAAAAAGGTACCAGTAATGTGTGTATGCAAGAGGAGAACATTTCCAACATCTCTTGTGATCAGGTACGTAATTTGAACTGTAAATGTGAGAACCTGAATCATTACACCGATCGCGGCTTTAAATTAGCGTAGATATTTCACCCGATCGCTCGGGAGTTGGGAGCTGTGCCCGCCGCGCCGCAGGAACCCGCGTCGTTGGCCAACTCTTGCGTGGGACTCACTGTATGTTAAGGGCTGGTCTTCATAGTAAACAGTAATAGGTCACAGTGGAATGATAATTCTTTCACACTGGCCGAGTGTAGGCTAAGGTGGAAAGATAGAGCCAGACTGGTTCATTAAATGGATGTGGACATGGTCTCTTGCTCTTCGGGGAGAACATACTGGTTCGAAAAAATGATGCTAAAGAAAATATTCGGAACATAGGGAGATGAAAACGGGGAGAAAACAGCACAATGACCACATAATGACGAGCTTCTTAACCGTTACTCTTCACCGAATATAATAAGGGTAATTAAATCACTGAGGTTGAAATGGGCTGGACATGTTGCGCGCATGGGGGAGGAAAGACATATCTCAAAAGTATTGACTGGGAGACCCGAAGGCAAGAGACTGCTTGGAAGACCTAGACGTAGGAGGGAGACAAATTATAATATATTTAATGGAAGTAGGATTTGCAAGGGATGGTTGGATGGAATTAGCACAGAATATTGTTGAATGGTAGGATCATGTAAGCGCGGCAACGAACCTCCTGGTTCCAATGTTCCATAAAATAGATCATATTCCTTTAGCTTGCTTAGGAATCGCCCATTGCCATTGAGTACCGGTAATAAGAAAAAGGAGAATTTATGATCCACGTTAGGGGTGCACTCAGCCTCATTATTCAAATTGAGGAGCTACTTGATAGAGAAGTAGCGGCTTCGGTCATGGAAACCAACATTAACGGCTTTGGGTGTCGGCATGCTGACCACATGCCCCCCAATCCTGTCATCTGCCTATGGTAGGTGACGCAGCGGTCGGGTGGTGGGCCTTGTCCCTTTTGGGATATTAGCGCCACGGAGTTAGTTAGTTTAGTTATGATCCACGTGGCCGGGAGGAAATTCTTGGTAAGAAGTAGCACTTATACCGTAGATTGCCTACTGCCTATCAAAAGCCATAACTGTACCATGTTATTTTTAAGACATCTTTTATTTAGAGTCGTATGATATAATTTTATGGCATGACACAGTAATTTTACCACCCAGGATGAGCGAGGACGCCCTATCTAATAACACTGACGCATCAGTTGTTAAAAATGAAGAGGAAGGGCATGTACGAAATTGTCAAGAACAAGTATCCGAATATTCGAATTCGGATGACAGTGAATTCGAAACCTCCGAGGAAGGAATAAATTTCGAACCAGAAGTTCTAATTAAGGAAGAGGCTACCAACGAAAGTGCGTCTAACGAAAAGAAAGCGTTTAGATTTGAAGATATTCAGTCAAACAAAAAGCCATTTAGTTGCGAAATCTGTCAGCGGAGTTTCTCCTTCAAGAAAACCCTCAACAGGCATAAAAGAGTACATTCCAGTTCGTTTTCTTGTAAGAAATGCAATCAGTCTTTCTCGCATATACATGATTTCCAAGCGCACATGAAAGTACATAGCATTAAAAAATTTTCTTGCAATGTATGTGGACGTGCTTTCTGTCACAAAGGCAATTTAAATGTGCATATGAAGATACATTCGGATGAAGACTCATTTCCAAAAACATTTTCCTGCAATATATGCTCACGTGTTTTCAATCACAGAGGTAATTTGAACAAGCATATGAATGTACACTCAGATGAAAAACCATTTTCTTGTGAGCTATGTAAAAAAACGTTTTCACGAAAAGCCCATCTCGCTGAGCATGTTCTTGCTCATTCGGGCAAGAAGCCTTTTTGTTGTCCTGTTTGTAATCAGACTTTCACTCTTCATAGGAACATGAAAATTCATATGCGAATGCATTCTGGTAATAATCTCTTTCCTTGCGAAGTATGCAACCGGACATTTCCGCTGAAGAGTATTCTAAGAAAGCATAGTTTGGTTCATTATAGTGAAAAATCTTTTAGTTGCACAGAATGCAACAAAGCATTCCGACAGGAACAATATCTGAAAGTCCACATGCGGCTTCATTCAAACGAGAAACAGTTCTGTTGTGAAATATGTGACAAAAGCTTTCAGCAAAGTTATCAATTAGAGGAGCATGTTCTTATTCACTGTTCTGAATACCCATTTTCATGCTCCCTTTGCAGTATGACTTTCTCTTCCAAAAGGGACCTGAATAGCCATATGCTAATTCACCCTAATGAAAAACCTTTCTCCTGTGAGTTATGCAAATTGTCATTCTCTCTAAAATCACATTTCAATAGGCATGTTTGTATTACTCGAGACATATCTTCAGAGAACGTAGAGACGGGCACAATCTCATTTGATGAAACCATTTAAAGCAGTGTTTCTCAACCTATGGTCCACGGACCACTGGTGGTCCGCAAAGATTGTGCAGATGGTCCGCAGACATAATTAAAAAAAAAAAAAATAATAATAATAATAATAATAATTTATTTGCTGTCAATTGACTTGATACAAGTTTCTGACATTGTCAAGCTTACAGACTAAGAGCTAATTTCTACAACCTAGATCTAAGGATAAAAGATTGATCAAAATGTAATAATGTATAGGCCTATGTGCTAATCAGTTATTACAGTTCGTCTAAAGAATATAAACATTTTTCTATTAAGTATTTCTTCAGAAGTGTTTTGAAATTTTTCTTATCATAAAGCAAGTGGAAAGTAAAGAAGTAAAAATTGTTCACATAAAATGGACACTAGATGTCAAAGTTTTTAAAATCTTCTACAAGTCCTATTGCAAGTTTCCTTACTTTTGCAGTTACGAACCACAGTTTGAAACCCCTGATGCACTGACTTGAACCTTGCATGATTTTGAACCTTACGTGCAAAACTTACAGTTGAATAATTCATATGTTTTCAATATATTCCATCGTGAAATTTAAATGGCAGTTTAAGCAAGTGTTTATCTCATCAAAGTATCGTAGATAAAGAAAGGTCCATTTTCCTAGTAGGCCCATAGGCGTACCGAGGGGGGGGGGGGTTTGGGGGTTTGAACCCCCCCCATTGATTAAAAAAAGGAAAATTGTATAATTTTTTAAGTCTGCCCATAAATTACTGAATACAAGTATAAAGCGTGGGAAGCTTAAAACTCGTAATTTTGCATCTTAATTTTTAAAATTTTCCGGGGGAGGACCCCCGGAAGCTTAAAACTCGTTATTTTGCATCTTAATTTTTAAAATTTTCCGGGGGAAGACCCCCGGACCCCCTCTCCCTGGGGGTATTCCATACCCCCCAGACCCCGCGGATGTTATAACCCCCCCCCATATGGTCGGCCTGGTTACGCCTATGAGTAGGCCTATATGTATTTATTTAATTTGTTGCCAATTTTCATTGCCATAATTTTCATAGTTATTCTAGAAGAATATTCTTAAAAATATTTAAGTTGGGACATAGACTATATTTGTTTTATGTCAAATTAAACGGAATTATTTAAATTTTGAAATGTTTTTAAAATATCATGAACACATACATGAAATACTACACCTAATTAGAATAGATTAAAATAGTATGACATGTATGATTAGGAACACAATGTCTTTATTTAAAAAAAAAAAAGCTCATTCAGCCTTGCCTCCCATTGGAGGATTAATAATTCCATTTCTTAAAAAAAAATTACATTTTCCCACATAAAGTATTAGAGAGCATGCTGATTTGTCTGCATGATATTAAATTTGTCTGTGGAATAATGGTAGCATTCATCCTGGCTACAGATTATAATATCCATGTCTGTGTGTGTAATTTGTGAAGTTAGTGTATTTTATGGACCATAAGATGCACTTTTTTTTACCTTGAAAACAGAGCCTTAAAAGTTGGGTGCATCTAATGGTCCGAAGTACACTAAAAAAAATTAAAATTATGGTAAATATGCTGGAATACCATAGCTATACACAAGGTGTTGTAAACTATAAGACAGTTACAAATTTTAGCACAGACTGTACATCACTGCACTTATCACAATCGTAAAATGACGGTAGCTGGAAGCCAGGTATACAATGTGAAAAGAAAGAAATATTGAGTTCTTTTATACAAAAGGAGTTGTCTCCGCCGGGTGGTTTAGATGAATACAATGACCTCTAAACAGCCGTGTTCCCGTCACACTTACCCTGTGCAGAATTGAGGGTTAGAGGGTGTAAAAGTATTTTCAGTCTTTCATGAGAAATCAGTTCAGTTGTTAAAATTTACGCGATGGCACCTGTACAGAAGAGATTTTCGTACAATGCAGGTTTTAAGTTGGAAGTGATTTACACCATTTCCATTGTACAAGGTTATAATTTGCTTATGTAATGAAGTATTTTATTCCCTTTAAAATATTTAATTTAGAATCACATTAAATTTATTTTCCTTTAAATTTACATCCATCTTATGGTCCATAAAATACGGTACATATATTTTTTCCCTTTATATTCATAATAAATGTGTGGTATTAGAGCAGCACCTGTAAATAAATCATCCTTTACATCCTATTAGGAAGGAAAACATGAGATGATGATGCTTAATTGTTTCAATGATTTCACAGCTCTTCATACAATTTAAAACATATTTTAAAAAGCATATGTGGACAACACTGATCTGTCTGCAGAATAGGTCTTAAAGTTTTGCTGGGAAATATTTGTCCCATATATCCATTCGGTCTTGAAACATCCCTGCTTCTAGCTTTAATTCAGAGTCAATGCTCATGTAAGTGAGATTTTCAGGAGTCATTCTATTCCAAGTAATATTGTTGAAAAGACTTGATTCCCTGGGGGTTGGATTTCTGAAAACAAAAAATAAATACATGTTGGTCTATTGTTAAGTGAAAATCCTTGGTGAGCCTGATGATTTCAGTAGTGAATGATTGCAAAACTAGATTCAGAATTCATTTATCTAGACCTCAAGAACTTACCCAGTTTGAACAAAATTTGCCCACAACTTAGTGAGCTTTTCAACCATCTGTGTTTCTGGATCGTCAGGAGTAAATTCGGGGAAGAGTACTGAGATGTAGAACAAGTAGATTAGGTCATCGTGATGTACAACACCTACAACAGAAATTATTACATCGTTATATTATGTAACTAACAGAAGAGCTGTTTTTTATAATGCTGTTTAGAAATATTACAAAAAATGTACTGGTATACACTAATTTTCACCAAGGATGTTCACACTTTTTCATTGTTAAGTATAAAACAATTGGATGGTATGAAAGGAGGATTTTGATTCTGTTATAATTCTCGAAAGAAATACTTGTCAGATATATTACCCTAAGTAATTCTTGTCATGTTTAATTTTAATAAAATCAATATTAAATAAAATATTTTAATTTTCATGTCCATAGTAAACCTTCCCCCATCATTTACTGCTATGCAAATGAATTGTTGTATCTTTAAACTTCCCGGAAGTGTAAAAATGTTTAAAATCTCAAAATCCATTGTGCTAAATCTTTTGAAGAGACCCCTATATCACATACCTCTGTCTTCATTGGCAGATGCCAGAATTGGAGGGCATATGGCCAGCATGCTGGTACCCATTACCAATAATTATTGCCAATTGTGTTCAGAGGCTGAGTGCACCTCATTCCAGACCTCCCTGCCATGGGAAAATCTGAGGTGGTACTAGGAATTAACCACCGATTAAGATTGTTAACCACTGGACCGTATGTTAGGAAAACATAACTTAATAGAATCAAGTAGGAATTCTTTGTAAATTAATTTTATGCACTTTTGTTCTTTATGTAGCAAAATTTAATACCACTAAATGGTATTAACAGCAGATTATTTTTCTTGCTATCTTTTACACTTGTCAAAGGTTTCACACACTAATGGTTTCAGCTCTTAATTTCTGCTTATAAAGTAGATTTTCTCTTACCAAAAGGCTTCTTAGTTCCTGGCCAATATCGGTGACTGTAGCGACCTTGATATTCAAACAAGAAAGAATATACTGGCTCTTTGCTGATCTTTGAAACCAGTTTTGATATTATGTCTTGACCATATCGAATAGTAGCGTCGGAATAAAGCTGAAAAAAATATAAAAACATATTTTTATAACAGTAGCAGTAAGTCATCAGTACTTATGAGAAAGTCAAAGCCTTCTTCTCTGATCTTTCTTGCAATTTAGGTAGTAGAAAATACATGCCATTTTAGTGTGAAATAAAATGTGAAATAATAGTAAATATTATGCCATGTGAAATAATAGTATCTACCTCTTTACAATGGAAATATGGTTGCCATAATTCAGGACTGAAAAACCAGGACATTGCTCATCAATTCGATAGTCAATATTTTTGCCATATTCTGAAATACTATAGTCTGAAATACTAAATACTAAAGGCAGTCATACTGCTGTCTCATGTCATCAATGCCAAATTATGAAGTATGTGGTCTGTGAAGTTATGCTCAAGAGTTTATGGAATGTTATTATTCATCATACAGTGATAATTATTTTTAGAACCATTCTTTATAATAGTAAAGGTTCAATTTGAGAATACAGGAACTTTTAGTTTTTGAAATTCAGTTCACTTCTTGTGGAATATGGCTTAAAATAGGCAGAAACATGTGTGATTAAGTGATAACATTTAAATAAGATTTAAATGGAAGTGAATTATCATGGAACAGTGAATCCAATAACATAATAATAATAATAATAATAATAATAATAATAATAATAATAATAATAATCATCATCATCATAATAATCATAATCATAATCATCATCTTAATCATAATCATAAATAATAATAATAAATAATAACAACAATAATAATATTCATGAATAATATAAATAATAATAATAATAATAATAATAATAATAATAATAATAATAATAATGTTAGTAATATTAAATAATTAATCAATAATTAATAATAGTAATTACAATAATAATCAATAATCAACAAATTACCTTCTTCATTGTTATTTTCGTTATTTTAATGTACTTCCTTGTCTATGTGATTTACAGCTAAGAAGAATTTTTCAGAGCCTTGAAATCAATAAAGGGTGACACACCAAGAAGTAACATGCAAGGTGTAATACACTAGAAGGGTCTTCTATTCATGGAATTTAAATGCGCACAAATAAAAATGGGGTGACAAAACCACAAGTAAAAATTTATGAAATTTGTTTCTGTGTCCTAAAATCCAGTACAAGTGTAGACAGGTGAACACATTTAAATGTATTTTCACTGAACACACTCTGTACTTTAAATAAGTCTTCAAGGAGTTAAATAAAAGTGAAAAAATAATTTCATGAATGTATAGGGGTCTCAGGCGATGGGCTTACTACCTGTCCCTCTACCCTCTCTCGGAAAATAAGCATATCAAAATTAGTATAGGTAATGAAACCTCCATTGGAGGCCCCTTCGCCCCACCTGGGGATCATAGGGTACCAGATACAGATACAGATAGGGGTCTCAGAGACCCATTTTTTTTCCAAGAAATAATGTCCCTAGGTTACATTTGACTTTTATATACCATTATAATACAACCTATTAACAACACTATTACAAATACAGTGATACCTCGAGATACGAGTTTAATTCGTTCCGTAACCTTGCTTGTATGTCAATTTGCTCGTATCTCAAAGCAATTTTCCCCATTGAAATTAATTGAAATGCCATTAATCCGTTCCAGCCCCAAAAATGCTACCCCCAATTGTTCTTGTTACGTGTTTTTGAATAAGAAAACTGTATTTATAAATGACAAATATTCTATAAAAACATAATAAAAGAGAATGTAAAGCAAAAAAAACTGGTTTTATAAAGTGTACATAAATATATGTTACACTTTCTTCGGACCCATGGTTATAAAAAGAAATGTGATAAAGTATGTAAATGCTCAAAAAGCGCAAAGCCCTAGAAAAACTTAACAAAGATGATTCGACAGCGAGGTAAACAAGCACACTGGGGGAATTCATGGGATAATGCGCAAGACGCACGAGGCGCAGGCGCAGTAAACTGGTGGGCCGTGTGCAGCGTCGCAGCTGGCCGTTCCTCGTATCTCAAATGTTGCTCGTATTTCAAAACAAAACTTCGCTCGCTCGACAGCTCGTATCTCAAATAACTCGTATGTTAGGGCACTCGTATCTCGAGGTACCACTGTAGCTTGGTGCATAAAAATACTGTTTTAGAAGTATGTGCAAAGGTCAGGGACAATTTTTATAAAGGTTCCTCCAAAATTCTCAGTACCAATTCTTCAACTAAGTCATGCAGCACATTCAGGTTAGATTTATATAATTTTCTCTTGGATTTCTAAAGAAATAAATTGTTCACTCCAACCTAAAAACAATGAAGGAAGAATCTTACTATTAAATTTCATAATTTATCCTTTATAAACTTACTTACTTATCTACTCAATGGCAATAGACAATTCCTAAGCAAACTAAAGGAATATTATCTACTTAAGAAACCCAGAGGTTCATTGCTGCACTTATCTGAGCCAACCATTCAACTCTATTTTGTGCTAATTCCATCCAACCATCCTTCGCAAGTCCTACTTCCCTTAAATCTATTCTAATATTGTCCTCCCACCTATGTCTAGGTCTTCCAATTGATCTTTTTCTTTCTCAGTTAATATTTTTGAGATATAGCTTTCCTCCCACATTCGTGCAACATGTCCAGCCCATTTCATTCTCCATGATTTAATTACTTTATTATATTCGATGAAACTAACTTACTTATTTACTCAATGAAAATAGACAATTCCTAAGCAAGCTAAAGGAATATTCTATATTTTATTGAGACCGGAGGTTCATTGCTACACTTACCTGAGCCCGCCATTCAACCCTATTCTGTACTAACTCCATCCAGCCATCCCTTGCAAGTCCTACTTCTCTTAAATCTATCCTAATATTGTCCTCCCACCTACGTATAGGTCTTCTAAGTGGTCTTTGCCCTTAGGGTAAGATAAAATAACAATATAAGATAAAATAACAATAAAATCATATAGGACAAAAAACTTACACAAGTGGACGGATTAGGTCTCACATTTCCATAAAGTAATTTGTTGAGGAAACAATGAAAATAAAACTGCATGGGCCTCACAGACCCAGTCCATACACTGGTGCGTTAAAAAAATTATTTCTTCAAAATGACCAAGCATAGTTATTAAGCATACTTACATTTCCTAAATCTGTCAATGAATGAGCAGTTATTGGCTGATCGTGCAGATAAAACTCTTTAAATGCTTTGGATGCTAGATGGGATCTTTCTGTTCCTTTTTCGTACATTAGAACTAATGGTGCAAGTTCTTCAAATTGTTGGTACAACTCTTCTGCCCAAGTTGTGTTTTCAAGAATGTCTGGAATGTGTGAGAATTACCACAGTAAATTAGAGGAATGAAACATCTAAAACAAATGACTTATTTTGTGTGTGTGTTTTTCAATTTTATGGTACAGTTCTCCAGGTTATTAAAATTCAACAAAAGCATTCTGGCACTTTGTTACATCAGTTTACCTGATTTTATTATTTGATCAAAAGCTGTATTTTCTCCCCCAAAATTTTTGATATTTTTAAAGCAGTTTGACTAATTCTTAAGTTAAAAAATGATTTCAAAGAGAAGCCATTTATTAAACTGTTTTAGTATAATAGATTCTTATTAAATACACATAAACCCAAACCATACAGCATTTTGATGTTCATTCATATCAACAAAAGTTTATATCACTCATGTTTGCAATGTAATACATGAAACAAAGAAGAAAAACAGTGCAGACCTGGGCACAATATCGATACACAGACTTTATATATATACATGCAAACTAAAATCAAAAGTAAAATGCTAGAAATCAAGCACTTTGGTCATTTAACTTTCAAATGAAAATTCCCAACACTAAACATTAACATGTATTGTAACCCTCTAATTGTATGTTTTAAAATGTCATGCTTAACCCGTATTATCACTGGAAGTAAGATGCCATGACTTGTGTGGTAGCCCTCGTATATTAACCAGGGAATAGTTGCCTGGGCAAATGCATCACCAGTTGTGTTAGTTGTAATGATCTTTCGAATACCTCAACTTCCAACTTGTTAATGCAGGTAGTTTTCTTACAATAAAATTGTAAACCCAGGCAAGTGTCTGTACTATCTCTACAGTACTACCATTACTGGATGCAAAGATATATTTTAAACGCCGATGGTATACTTCCATGACTGGGTTCAAAGTGTTAAAACATAAAATATGGTATGAAAATTTTAGTTTTGTACTAACCAAGAGCAAATGCGTTAAATTCATCCCTGTTCATGCCAGTCATCCAAGGAACCTGCATGAAGTTTCCATCCAGCATTGTTTTCAGTGGGTTCTCTATAAGAAATCGCTCTTCTTCGGAATCTGCTTCAATGACAGGGTTGTATTCCAAAAGAGGATTATAACCCCAACCCTGAAATAAAATTCTCAGTAAGAACTTGCTCCTCTGTTTAACTAACTGTATACTGGCCTCCACCAAGTGGCTATTGATCCAGTAAATTTGGTAAATTAATTGTACATTAAAATTAAATACGATTTTCCTTTCAGCACCTGTGACTTCATAAATGTAATAAATCAGCTGAAATGCCTATCCCTGCTTACATGTTTCCAAATTTAGTTCTTTTCCTTCTTATTATTTATAAATTGTTACTTACCAGCATATCTTCATATGTACTGGCTATTTCTTGGGCCCCTTTTTGCTTCAGGCAGTTGGCTATTTGTTGTGATGTCTTTGTTGGGCACTTTAGCAGTTCTGCTTGTTTCTTGGCTTGTGCCATTGGATCTGTTGTTACATCCCAGAAAGTATTCACACTCATACTAACAGAAATACCTCTATGGAAAAGACCTGCAGATTCATAGAAAAAATATATTCACCCTTTTGGTTATAATTAGCATTTTTGAAGTGAAACTTCTTTAGCCGCGGTAGGGGTAAATCGAGAGCTTGTGTAACGCTAAAAAATTGTCACAAAATTAATGTAACGCTCAAAATTGTCACAAAATTAGTGAGGTGTGACGGAACGGTCAGCACAGAAAACAATCAACTCAATGAATAGGCTTATCCAAAGTTTAAAAAATCCAAAAATTAAAAATTAAAAAATCCAAAATTTAAAAAATCCAAAATTAATAAATCGAAAATTAAAAAATTAAAAATTCAAAGATCCAAAATTTAAAAAATCCAAAATTAAAAGATCCAAAATTAAAAAATTCAAAGATCCAAAATTCAAAAGTCCAAAAATCCAAAATTTTAAAAATAAAAATCCAAAATAAAAAATCCAAATATCCAAAATTAAAAAAAAAAAATAAAAAAAAAAATCCAAAATAAAAAATCCAAAATTTAAAAAGTCCGAAAACCCAATATTAGAAAGTCTTTTTCCCATACTTTTATATTTATTCTACTTGAATATATTCAGAACTAAATGCGTACTACAGATTTAAAGCAAGGGGTCTAAAAGTTTTACTGTAAGTTCTACAGGGTGTGACTAACAAAGTAGCACGTGTTTTTCTTTATTAAATCAATAGATTTTACAATAGGTTAGTTCGAAAGCAAATCCATGACTGCTTGAGAATTTGTTCTACTGTGCATGTCCAGTCTGTAACTTATCCGTGATTTGTATTTTGCGAACAGTTAGAAGAATTTGGAATCGATAGTTTCTGCGTTTAATCAATATGATATGTGAATAGAATATGCATGTTATACATGCAATAAGCATCGCCAATATAAACTATATTTTGGGAAACTTTTAATTATCTTCCATTATTCATACATATAAGTAGCCTATGCTTATATATCAGGCACAAAGTTATTGGAGGGAGGAGTCAGGCACGTGAAAATAGGTTACTGTGCATGTCTCTGATAAAAATTCATGGTAGAGCCCACAAACTTTTCTTATAGTATAGAAACTGTCTGTGAGAACACATCGAACAGAAGATTGACAATCAGAATCACAAATTCTCGCTTTGCGAAAGTGTGTGGAGGAAGAGCGCATGCGCAAATGTGTTCCTGATTTCTGACTGCTTTGCAAACAAACCCAATAAAAAATAAAATATATGGTGACCATGATTTTTTCTTAAATTTGAGAAATCCATGAGATATATTTTTTCCTCCGTTTGTAGTAAAGTTATAAGAAGGTGATATATTTCTACATAATTATGTCATTGCTCCTATTAAGATAATGATGAAGATAATAATAATATTAATATTTAAATCCTTATTTCCAGTAACGCGGTATTTTGGAAACCCGGTGCCCTTTTGGTCTATATTAGCCCAAGTTTGTGGGGTTCTGCTGTAATAATAAGTTAATTTATTTTATCTAACAGTGTTAATGCCTTGACCGCTCAACCAAAGAAAAGATTATCTGACTTCATCTTAATTGCTCCCTCACCACATACTTATGTTATCCAAGGACATAAAGCTTTGCAGAAAACACACCTCTAGACATGGGTGACAGCATATGCAACCAGACACTGGCTCCGCCTACACTGCATCCGGATATAGTCACACTGTCAGGATTGCCACCAAATGCAGCAATATTCTGCTTCACCCATCTCAATGCAGCAACCTGATCTTTCAATCCATAGTTCCCAGCCAGGACTCTGTCTCCTGTGCTCAGAAAACCTACCAAACAAAAATCATTGTTTTGTAGACATTAGATTATATTAGCTAATGACAGTGGAATTTTAGTACAAAATTATGAACTTCAGACTTAACAAAACTTCAATTGCCATTTTTCAGAATTTTACATAAATTTTCAAAACCCAAATTATTATTAGTTTATACATATAACCACTGTATTAATACTTTCAATTTAATGTTATTCCTTGTAATTTAATACTCTTGAAAAATACTTTGGAATTACAAATTTTTATAGCAAAAATCTTACACAGTTGAACTTGGATGATTCGAAGCTGAATGGACCACAATAAATATAATTAATCATGATTTCAAATTAGAAAAGTTTTAATTTTGTATAGGGTTGTCAAGGGACCATGGTAAAAGTTCAAATTATGCAAGATTTTAAATTTACAAAGTTTGAATTATCCAAGTTCGACTGTATTAGAATAATACCTAACTCTATAACTTGTAATATATTGCGATATGCTGCTCCCTTCTCTTCACCAACAACCAGATTCTTAGTAGTGATCACATTAGATTCTGTTTTTTATTAGTGCATCGGAACTTATGGGACATGTGAAAACAGTTACAATGAGAATATATCAGTTAAAGAGAAAGTTTACAATTGCACATAGTTATAGAGTGTTTACAAAGCAGTATTACTGTGCTTAAAAAATACACAACTTTAACACGTTTTAATATTTCCTTAACTCATTATAGGCTATCTAGGCCTACTGAATTTCTCTCACTATACCTTTTTCTAACTTCCCTTCTTTCCAGTTCCACTTTAACCTTCCTATAACCTCAACCCTTTCTACAACCAGAGCCCTATGCTCCACTCCTTCAAATATGATATAATGGATGAATAAAATTATTATTATTATTATTATTATTATTATTATTATTATTATTATTATTATTAATATTAATATTATTATTATTACATACTGGAACGGCCATGAATAAGATAAGATTTCTACAAAATTAATAAGTTATTTAATTTTGTGTGATTTGTTTTTGCTTATTTTGATGGTTATTTGCTTGCTTATATAGGCTACTGTTTTATTTTGCATATAAATGTGCTCTTCTAATAACGCTATCTGATAGTACTTTAGCATCAACAAATACAGTAGGGACATATTTAAGGGGATTCCTGGGGGATCCAATTCAATATAGTAGGGAATAAACCCTTAACTCAACAATGCATATTTTCCTAAAGTTGCATGTTTATGTTGAACATGATTATTACCATATGAAGCAGGCAGAAAATAATGACCAATCAGTTTCCCCAGAAACTAATTTCTAGAAAATATGTGCTTGAATACCGGTAGATGGTATGCTATAAGTTTATATCACATTCAAATAACTACTTACCAAGTGCAGCGAGTCTGTAATTTGGTATGACCAGTACTAAATCCTGATCCATTAAATATTGAGGTCCATGAATTGAACTATGAGCAGTATTGCTGTACCATCCACCAGAATGGAAGTAAACCAGTACTGACCGCTTAGGATTTTCCCCATTTTTAGGTAGCTAAAGAAAATAATTATAAAATTAGATGTTTTTTTTTTAAACTTTTTGTTACTGTTTTGTTCAGTAATGCACAATCCTTTGCAATGGGGCAATTTTTAATAATTTTAACTTGAATTGAGGGGAAAATGTGCTGTAGGATTCAACCGAGTTTCAGTGGGCAATTATATCACCCTGTGCTTTAGGGCTGTTGATTCAGCTTGAGAAGTGGATCAAAACTGTGCATGGATTCTGTATTATCATAAAAACATTAGTAGAAAACAGAAATTAAATTTATACAGTAATTACAATTTTTTATTTTTTATTATTGTAAAAAATCATATTTTTGGAAAGCGATAACCCAAAACTGATAATTAATTATTAAAATATCATATAATTATGTATTAATGGCGAATAATATAAATAATGATAGTAATAGTAAAAATAATATTTTCTAGAATACATATTTTATCATGGGGGTATATGACTTGCATCTTCTTGTTTTCAGCTTAAAATATTATGGTCAAAATGCAACGTTGTCAAAGTTGCTAAAGATGGCTGCTTTGTGCTGTTGAAAGCATGCATGAATAATAAGATAATTCACATTACCAAAAAGTAGTAGTGAGTATCAGTAAAAAAGTCTATTAAAGTAATATTAATTTACATTTATTACAAAATGGTAAAAATTCAATAATTATAATGATTATTGTGGTAATTTATTATTATTATAATTACAAAATGGTGTAGTAAGTTTCTCACCGCTGTAGTGAACACATTCAAGAACAAGCAATCTTCAGATGTAGGATAACTTCTGTTTGCCTGGATTTGAGGGCAGGCATTTCCATCTTCTGTTGCATTCCTTATTCCATCCCAAGATTCTGGGATCATGGGAGCCTACAGTAAAGAAAACAATACAATAATATGAAGGTAAATCAACACTCAATTAAACATAGACGATTAAATCATGAATAAATAAACATGAAATAAGTCTTAAATATTATTGCTGTTGGCTTTAGGCCTACCATTTTTTTTCTTAGCAGAAACAATTGAATTTCTTAAGAATGAGGGATAAATTCCAAATGTAGGGACTCGTATTTTAAAACTGAGATTCTCTTTATAAAACACCTAATATGACACGTATTTTGTTATAGATAGTTCAGTGGACACGAGATGTTGTCTTTGCAAATGATTTGGTCCACTCCACTTGCCCTAAATGATACATTTTCTTCTACACTACGATCTAGCGAAAAGTAACGAGATTTCCGTCATATTTCCTTCCTCGTATCATGAAGAAATTCGTGATGGGAAGTTAGAGGTGTGACATCACACCGCCAGAGCATCTAGAATTCTGGGTAAACAGGTTGACAAACCTCACGGGAGACATAATATGGCACATTTTTGAGATGGGGGAATTCAGTATGCTCTACTAAACTAACTGTTGGCTCAGATTATGCTACGTTATTCTACAACGCTCTGCTATGGCTCTGTCTCCACTCCGCTTGCTGAACTACGTGGACAGTATTATATATTATTTAGACTATCTGTACAGAATTTGTTGATCGTCTGCTGCGATGGTACTGACATAAGTATAGAACTCAAGTTTCTCTACACTGGGACCATGCCGAATGAGGTTTAAATCAAAATATTTGAAAAACATTTTGGCTAAGGTTTTATTAAAATTTTATTGAACATCCTATTTTGATGCCAAGAGGCTTTGGCTATAGATTCTGATTCATCACAATTAAACAAATGAAGAAGCTGTTAACAATTAATTACAAAATCCTCGCTTCCACAAAGGAAAGGGTTTACAGCAAACTTCCGATTATTATCCATCTTAATTGGGACTGTGACATGCAAGAATAATCGAAAAACAGGGTACCGTAGTCTGAATGTTAGAATTATTACTATTTTAGCTTTAGGTAATGCTGTTATGGGCTACATATACTTTATTGTGTTTTTCATAGGCTGTAAATACTACTAAATTTGTCATAATGCTCGTTACACTCGGATTTTTCACTAACAATATTATTGTATTCTGTAATAATAATAATAATTATAATAATAATAATAATAATAATTATAATAATAATAATAATAACAATAATAAAATTAATAATAATAATTGGGGATGGTTTTCTTGAGCAGAACCGCTAATTTTTACCAAGTAGCTCATCAGGAGTCCCCAGAGGCTGAGTGCACCCCGTTCCAGACCTCACTATCTAAAAAAAAAATTCCAGGGATTCAACCCGTACTTGTGGATCCATAGTCTGCGCCAGACCACGGAGGTCATTCTTTTACCTAAGGCTACCTAAAATGTTGTTCACAAGAAAATAATGTTTTTTTTTTTTTTTGCATGATCTTACCTTGAACCTCAGCTCTCCAACGGGCGGCTGAGCGAATCGAACACCACGAAAGGAATATATAGTCCTTCCCTTCCTAGAGGTTAATACACTCCCCCTTAACCTCCCTTGAGTAGTTGTTACTACGAGATCATCTTGATGTCGAGGGCTGTGATGACTGCACGCCACTGCAAAGATTGTCACGACACTGAAAACTTGTAACAGATTCATTAGAACTGCCCAGCCAGTGCGATGTGATAACGAACGGGAAATACTGGTCTATATTATAGGATGATTTCCCCCACCACGCCAAGTTATAAGACAATGTTGCGAGGTATTATGAATACAAAACACGTCACTTTCGTCGAACTGTTTACGTGTAGGCCTAGTACTTCCCCGCTAAGATTGTCAGTCCTTCCGTCTTTCTCGTGACCTTCAGACTAAACGACAAGAACTGGTTAAAAAAAAGAAGAAAACAAAAAAAACAAAAACGAAATAAATCAAAGTTGTAAACCAGAAAAAAAAAACTTACATGGGCCCGTGGGGCTCAAGCACACCCAATAATTTGCCTTCTAATATCGTGATTTTTGAGGCGAAACTTCTTTGGCCGCGTAAGGAGTAAATCGAGAGCTAACCCAAACTTGCGTTACGAACAAAATCGTCACAAAATTAGTGGGGTGTGACGGAACGGACTGCACAGAAAACAATCAACTCAATGATTAAGCTTATCCAAAATTAAAAAAATCCAAAATTTAAAAATAAAAAATCCAAAATTAAAAAATCGAAAACTCAAAATTTAAAAAGTCTAAAAATTAAAAATTAAAAAATCGAAAATCCAAAAATAAACATTCAAAAAATAAAAAAATTAAAGATCCAAAATTAAAAAATCCAAAATTAAAAAAATTTAAAGATTCAAAATTTTTAAAATCCAAAAATCCAAAATTTAAAAAAATAAAAAATCCAAAATTAAAAAGACCAACAATCCAAAATTGAATTAATTCAATAATCCAAAATTAAAACAAGTCTCACTTCTGTCGCGTGGCGTTCCACTCACACTTTTTTTTATTATTACTAAAAATCGCGTTTTGTTTAATCGACATAGTAACAAAATGAGACTATTACTATCATAGTCTTTAAATTAGAGTTCTCCATGCGGGGAGTAGGTAGGAGGTAGAAGTCTGTCAGTCAGTCTGTTTCTGACAACCTTTCGAAGCTTCAAAGAAGAAAGCACTTGCTGTGCACATATGAAGATGTAAACATGGCGATAACCTTCTAGTCACGAGAAATTAAAATTAGAAAACTTAATTTCAGTAAGAGCTAGTAAAATTCAAGTTTTGAGACGTGAAGAGAAAACCATTAGGTGTTTGGAACCCAACTAATTTTGCTGAATGTCCGGTTTTACTGTTTTCAGTCTTCAGTAAATGGAATAATGAAAATATCCAAGGCTTCTTCAGTCTTGAAAAAAACTAAACTCCGTGGCGCTACATCCCTGGAGGGACTTGGCCTACCACCCGACCGCTGCGTCATCTCCCATAGGCAGATGGCAGGATTGGGGGCATGTGGTCAGCATGCCGACACCCACGGCCGTTAATGGTGGTTTTCTTGACCGTCTTCAGTCTTGAAGTTCTGTTAAAATTCATAGTGGAGTCATGCAATAGAAGGAAAAACACTTGGTTAAAAATGTATTATTCTACTTCTTTCCTGCCGCGGGCCGCATTGAACCTGTCTAAAAGCTACATCTGGCCTCCTGGCCGTACTTTGCCCATCACTGGAACAAACACACAATTATAGATTCGAAGAGGTTGAAATGCTGTTTTTAAAACTCGAACTTTCTAAACAGCTAAACCCCGTGGTGGGATACAGATAACCATACTGCGTCTGCTGTGGTTTCAACATCATTGGGAGCTGGCAGGATTGGGGGGGGGGGGGGAGGGTGGAACGAAGACACTAACGGCCGTTGTTGATGGTCTTCTTGACCAGAGTCGCTACTGCTTTATCAACTAGTTCCTTAATATTGTCTTCACGAGGCTGATTAGGCCTCTATCCCGATCCAGACTTCTCTATCCCATAAAAATGCAAATAGGTACCGGAGATTGAGCCAGGAGTTCTTTTACATGCATGTAAATCTACAGATATGGTGCTACTGCCACATTTAAGCACACGTAAAGTCCATTTCAACCTGGGCTGAAAATCAATTATGCCTAAATACATATTTGCACAAAATTCAAACAAAATCGCCAGAAAATCACAAAAAAACCTTCATGAGTGCAAAGTGATGATAAATGTAAGAGATAGTCATCGCTATACTTCGTGTTACATTTCCCAAAATAAACATTAACTCAAATATAAAATGTTTTTATTAGATTTTTAGTTTTGACTATGCTGTTCACTGATGAGGACCGCCGGCGTGGTCTTGTGGTTAGCGTACAGATTCGTCGGCCCGGGTTCGATCCCCGGTACCTCCTCAGATTTTTCTGTGGTAGAGAGGTCTGGTAGGGGTGCACTAAGCCACGTGATTCAAATTGAAGAGCTACTTGATAGAGAAGTAGCGGCTCCGGACATGGAAACCACCATTAACGGCCGTGGGTGTCGGCATGCTGACCACATGCCCCCCAATCCTGCCGTCTGCCTATGGCAGATGATGCAGTGGTCTTGTGCCTTCAGGGATGTAGCGCCACGGAGTTTAGTTTAGTTCACTGATGAGCCAGACGTATTTCCATGTAATAATGCTGACAACTCAACATAAAATTTCAAGTTGGACTACAATGAAGAATTTTGTGTAATATATTTCATGCTATTTCCTTCTATTTTGTAACTTATATTTAATTATCTATTATAATACTGTATGATCAATACACATAAATAAATACAAATAAATACTGCCTCCACTTATATTATCCAAGGTACAGGAAGAGAGAGAGGGGGAAAAAAAAAGCAATTTGCACTTCAGGAGTGGCATTGTGAGTTTTGAAAACAAACATTTTCATTTTTGTTACAGTAATTGAATGTTATATTATGAAATTCTCGAACGTATCTCACCTCTTCCTTGTAATAAGTAAGGTTAATGAGCCGCTCCTGGGCACTTTAAGCTGGGGGGGGGCCGTGTCGTAGATTTAGGGCAGGTAAAATAACTCCAAGCCTAAATTAGAGCCTCTGGACAAAATTTCTCGGCCCTTTCACGTCCAAGTAATACCTTCGTTTCCGGAGGGGGATTGAGAGGCGATGGGTTTACCACCTGTCCTTCTGCCCTCTCTCGGAAAATAAGCGTAACAAAATTAATATAGGAAATGAAACATCCACTTGGAGGCACCAGGAAAAAAGTCAGTCGGTCAGACTGTTGATGAGCCGCTATTCATTCAAAAGAGCCGGTTCTTCTCAGGAGCCAATTGTTGAGCAGCTCTCAGGCTACTGGATCAAAGCATGTACAACAGTGGCAAGTTTGAAATGCGTCTATTGTAAATCCCGCAGTTTTTAGCTTTTTACACAGCTGACAGTATTGTGTAGTTTGTATTAGTATGAGTGAAGAAATTCCTTTTAACGTCGAAAATATTTCAGTGGTTAAAATTGAGCCTCAGAATATGAAGGAATACAAGCAGACACTGACGACTGATAGTAGTGATTCTGATCCATCAAGGTCCACACACTCCGAATGGTTTGACGAAAATATTATATCTGAACCGCCCGAGCCTATTGTAGAGACCTTCAAAAGTGAGCTTATAGTTAAGGAAGATTCCCTAGATCAGCGTTTCCTATCTGTTGAGGAAGATCAGCGTTTACTATCTGTTGAGGAAGATTCTCTAGATCAGCGTTTGCTATCTGTTGAGGAAGACCAGCGTTTACTATCTGCTGAGGAACATTCTCTAGATCAGCGTTTACTATCTGTTGAGGAAGATTCTCTAGATCAGCGTTTACTATCTGTTGAGGAAGATCAGCGTTTACTATCTGTTGAAGAAGATTCTCTAGATCAGCATTTACTATCTGTTGAGGAAGATCAGCGTTTACTATCTGTTGATGAAAGGGCTTTTAGATGTGACGTTTGCAGGAAGTCATTCCACAAGAATGATAACTTAAGGAAGCATTTACGCATTCATTCTCAAGAGACATATGCCTGTGATAAATGCAGCAAGACATTCACGAGGAAATGGTGTTTCAGCGCTCATATGCTTGCTCACTCGGATGTAAAACCATTTTCATGTGAAGTCTGCAAGAAGTCTTTTTCGGGGATATATAATTTGAAAAGACATATGACAGTTCACGCAGAAGGAAAATCATTCTCTTGTGTGCATTGCGACCAATCCTTTCCGAAGAGACATGCTCTCAGAGCTCACATTTTACTAGTTCATTCCGGACGAAAACCTTTAATTTGTCAGCAGTGTCAGCAACCCTTTTTCAGCAAAAGCAGTTTGAGCAGACATAAGCGTACTCATAATTGTTCAAAACCTTACCCTTGTCAGTCATGCAAATGTAGTTTTTCGAGTGAACAAGATCTTCAAAGTCACGCACTTGTTCATTCTGTTCAGTCGTCTTCTACTTTGAACAGTTTAACTTTACCATTAAAAATAGATCCTAAGGGAGAACAGATTTCTGATTGTTCTATTTCAAGTTTAGGCAATGAGACTGTATTGCTCAAGAGAGAGAAAGATGATCCTGGGGAAGAACGGGTTTGTGCAGATTTAAGCAACCATTCAATATCGTTACCAATAAAAAGCGAGTTTGATTGTGAAGAAAAAATAATATGCGATGATGAGACTATTGGTATGCTCGAGGTTACAAGCTCCGTTGAAAACCCACATACATGTGAAATTTGCAAAAGATCTTTTATTCAGAAAAGTGATCTAAATAGACACATGGTTGTTCATACAGGTAGAAAAGATTTTGCATGTGATGTGTGTAATCAGACTTTTGCACGAAGAAGTTGCTTGAAAAGGCATACGATAGTGCACACCAAAGAGAAGTCTTACGCATGCGAGTTATGCGGTAAGACGTTATTACGGAAAGGTGATTTAAAGAATCATATCAAGCTTGTTCACTCTGATGAAAGACAATTTAGTTGCGAGTCTTGCAATCAATGTTTCACTAGAAAAAGTGATCTCAACAGACACATGCGTCGTCATTTGGGTGAAAAGGATTTTTCTTGCGAGCTTTGTAGTCAGACTTTCTCACGGAAAAGCTCTCTTAATAAACACATGCTGGTACACTCAGGTGAAAAATCATTGTCTTGTGACGTATGCAGTCAGTCTTTCTACAGAAAGAGTAATCTGGTTAAACACATGCTTAACATTCATTCCATTGTTAGACTTTTCACTTGTGAGGTGTGCAAACAAACATTTTCACAGAAGTTGCATTTGAATGAGCATATGGTAATTCACCAAGATCAGCAGTAACAGTTATTATTATTGTCACCATTATTATTCATGAACCAGTGTATTAAGTTGTCCACTATCACAGTTGCAGTGGGAAGAGAGTATTTCGTCATTGCGCCTGCAAAATGGGCTATGTAAATTGTTAATGTTTTTATAGGAGAAGGAAAAATGTTCTAACATGGAAGATGGTATGAGTGGAGATGTGTTGCAGCATTGTAAAACTGCTTATTGCTTAGTTAGTGCAGACGAAGATTGTGCCCATACTAACCTAGATGGCCTAGAGTTAATCTGGTATCACCTTACAGAACACCTGTCTGTCCCAGACACGTCCTAACCACAGCGCTTTTCTTAACAGAGCTGTTGAGGATCCGATACCAGCTGCCATCTATGGAAGGAAGTTCAGACCTACTGCAGAAATGTCTAGGAAAAAGGAGAAAGTATCTGAGCAGAATTTAATGTGACAGAAGTCATGGTCTACCATCGATGGTTGCAGGCCAACTATGATATGAGATACTAGTGACACAAACAGCCGTAGGCTTCATGGGTTTTATTACAAAGAGTGTGCTACCAAATGCTTCCACTCACCGGATTGAAATTGCATGTATGAACTATGCGAACAGTTGTGGGATAGATATAATATTCTGATGTGCATGAAAATGATAAAATCGCAGAAAATAGTACCATGCCTAGACTATGCAGTTCTTACAGAAGAAACTCTCATGCTCATATGTGCGCTTTTCTTCCTTTATTAGGTAACAATTCAGTTGCATCAGTAAGAAAAGAAGAGCAGAGAGACAATTAATTAAAAATAAGAAATTATATTCAAGCAATGCAAATAAGTTAACAGATTACAATTGTGCCTTATTTATCATATGACCGATTTTGTTATAGTATTCTAGTATTGTATAGAGGACCATAATAATTATTTAGCAATAAAATGCTAATTTTATCAACATATAATGCGACAGATATTGAACATATTAATGCAAAACAGGTATATGTTTTGGTACATTATAATATGAAAACAGCAGCCTTATAGAACTACCCAGAAAGGACTGTTATAATTAGGGCCTGGATTTTTAGGCTTTTATAAAAGATAATTTTAGCCTTTTATTTTTGTAAAATAGCCCTTTTTAGGCTTTTTAAACAAAATATTTTAGCCGTCTTAATAAACATAATAATGAACACTAATATTAATACCGAAAATTGTATTATAATTTTGAGACAGTTATTCTAGTTTTTTTTCCGAAATAAACATGTAACTACAGATGACAGATTTATCAAAACAAGTAACTATTCCTTATACCGGCACTCGAAAAATAGCATAAACAATTGTGATATTTACCCTTTAATGATACAATTATTCAATACACCACTCAATTCACTTCCAATCTACAAAAATAAGTAGGCCTACCCCTAGCCTGAATTTGTTCTTTTAAATATACTTCTTTGTCGTCGGTCAGCAAATTGTTATTTTATTGTTGAAATGACAATAGATTAGTTGCAGATTTTAAAGAATTTCATTTCCTGCGACAGCAAGGTGGCACATTTTCGAGTTATAAAGACAAGCGACACAGCGACATATATATTGTTAATTTCAGTGCGTTGTATAAATATATTTTTATTATGTCCTTTCTTAAAATGTACAAATTCATATATTTATTTTCCTTTGCATTAATTGGAAAATCTATTTAAAAATTGTGTTTTTCTGCAAAAGTCCTCGTTAGCCCCTAGTTTTTCAGAAAAAGTCCTCTTTAGCCCCTAGTTTTTCAGGAAAAGTCCCTTTTTAGCCCCTTTTAGGCATTTCAGTCCGATTTAGCCCTTTTTAGGTTCTATAAGATTCATATATTCAGAAGATATGGCAGCTGATACAATGATTAGATAGTGTGCCTAGTCCTTCATGGGATGTAATGCCATGGACGAATTAACTCCTTCCCGTAAGCACTTTTGTGATTAATGGAGTTAGGTTTGAGGGTCACCTTGAAACTGTGGAAGTTGGTTTATCTTATAGAATACTTCCCTTTCTTTGTATAACAGTGCTTGTATGCTCGTGACTGCTTTTTTCCTGGTCTTATATCCTAGATATGGAATTGGAAAGATGGTCTAATTAATTTTATTAATTATCCAATCTCGTAAACCAGCATTTCTCAACCACCAGTGGTCCGCGAAGATGGTGCAGATGGTCTGCAGACATAATTAAAATAATCATAAATCAAGTGGAAAGTAAAGAAGTAAAATTTTTCACATATTTCGTTATAATCACCTATAATTAATACCCCAAATATTAGGAATATTGGCCTTCTTTTAAATGGGATGTAAAATTAGGGGTCCGTAAAATTTTTTAGACATTTTAGAGGTCCTCGTGTTCAAAAAGGTTGAGAAACGCTGTCGTAAACTATTAATTGATTACACGATCTTCTAGAAGGATATCTCTGCTATCCACTCAAGTAAAATGGCTCTATCGTTTTTAACGTTATATTATCACAAAGCCCCATCCAACAGATTCACACTCTAACTTGAATGATCATTTAAGACACTATCTTCTTTTCTGTATTAATAGAAATAACGCTATCCATTTTGTGATCTGTTGCTGGTGCCATTATTCCATTTCCATTGTTACTGTGATAGAATTATATTTGCGAAAAAATTATGGTGAAGTTTTACAAGATTAGGCCTAAGCAGTACATATTTTCTACATGGTTTCAAATTGTTACAGCAAAAATTTAATAAAAATGCCTTTTAAACAGTTACATATTTGAAATGTAATGTTAACGAGGAATACTAAAAACCCTATAGATATATCCCAATAAATTAATTATTTTCTTAATGTTACTATTTTCTGTTGGTATACTAAACCATTATCTGCCAAAATAAAATTTCTTTGATATTATTAAATCAATGTACTGTGGTTAGATTTACTGTTAGTGTTCTGTTACAATCAGTAGCGGCTCGTGCTTGTAAACGTAGGTGAAGCTCAAATAAAGGTTTGCAAAGTTTATGTAAATGCATCGGCAGTGGGAAATACAATGTGCTCCCATAAGATCTCGATTTTTTAATTATGGATTTTTAGATTTTTAAATTTTCGATTTTCGATTTTTAATTTTCGATTTTTATTTTTTAATTTTGGATTTTTTAAATTTTGGATCTTTGAATTTTTTATTATTGGATTTTTTAATTTTGTATTTTCGATTTTTTAATTTTGGATTTTTGTATTTTTTTTAAATTTTGGATCTTTCATTTTTTAATTTTGGATTTTTAAAATTTTAGAATTTTTTAATTCTGAAATTTTTATTTTTTAAGTTTTGGATTTTTTATAATAGTGAAGGGCTCACCACGCCACTAGCTCGAACCAGTAATAGCTCCCCCCATTCAATGCCTGATACCTTTCCCGCACGCTTCTGTAATTTTTTTTAAATTTTTGTATTTTTTATTTTGAATTTTTAATTTTTGGATGTTTAGATTTTTTATTTTGGATTTTTGGATTTTTAAACTTTGGATAAGCTAAATCATTGAGTTGATTGTTTTCTATGCAGTCCGTTCCGTCACAGCCCCACTAATTTCGTGACGATTTTGAGCGTAACAATTTCGTGACGATTTTGTCCGTAACGAAAGTTGGGTTAGCTCTCGAATTACTCCTACCGCGGCTAAAAAAGTTTCACTTCAAAAATTACTTGGTTCCTAATCTGCAAATGAATCTGAATATAACTGGCAAAATACAGTAATATGATTGAAAAATTTTATTCTTCGCTAATCATTTGGTGCTAAAAGTTTGCCTGGTGATTACTCAATATTTCTGCACCAGTAATAATGATCTTTTAAACGACTTTTAATGCCGCTTTGCACTCCTCGTTATGTCGAAGACTTTTTTTGTAACAACCAAGGCGGCTTGGATTGAAGCATGAACAACCGTGGCTAGTACGAGAAACACCTATTGTAAATTCAGCAGTTTTCAATTATACAACATTGTGTTCGTATTAAGATGAGTGGAGAAATTCCCTTTAACTCCGTCAATATTTCAGTGGTTAAAATTGAGCCTCAGAACGAGGAGACACCGACGACTGATAGCGATTCTGATCCATCAAGATCCACACACTCCGAATGCTTGGACGAAGATATTAAATCTGAACCGCCCGACCCTATTGAAGTGAACTTTGAAAGTGAGCTTGTAGTTAAGGAAGATTCTCTTAATCAGCGTTTACTATCTGTTGAGGAAAGAGCTTTTAGATGCGACGTTTGCGGGAAGTCTTTTCACAAGAATGATAACTTAAGGAAACATTCACGCATTCATTCTCAAGAGCCATATTCTTGTGATAAATGCAGCAAGACATTCACGAGGAAATGGCGTTTAAGCGCTCATATGCTTGCTCATTCGGGGGGTATAAAACCATTCACTTGTGAAGTCTGTAAAAAGTCCTTTTCGGAGACATACAATTTGAAAAGACATATGACAGTTCACGCCGGAGGAAAATCATTCTCTTGTGTGCATTGCGATGAATCCTTTTTACAGAGAGATGCTCTAAGAGCTCACATTATGCTAGTCCATTCCGGCCGAAAACCTTTAATTTGTCAGCAGTGTCAGCAACCCTTTTTCAGCAAAAGTAGCTTGAGCAGGCATAAGCTTACCCATAATAGTTCAAAACCATACCCTTGTCATTCTTGCAAATCTAGATTTTCGAGCGAAGATGAACTTCAAAGTCACGCACTCGTTCATTCTGTTCAATCGTCTTCTGGTTTGAACAGTCCATCATTACCACTAAAAATAGATCCTGAGGGAGAACACATTTCTGCATGTCCTACTTCAAATATAGGCAATGAGACTGTGTTGCTCAAGAGAGAAAAAGATGATTTTGAGCAAGAACGGTTTTGTGGAGATTTAAGCAACCATTCAATACCGTTATCATTAAAACGAGAATTCGATTCTGAAGAAAAAATAATATGCAGTGAGACTATTGGTATGCTTGAGCTTACAAGCTCCGTTGAAAGGCCACATACATGTGAAATTTGCAAAAGATCTTTTACTCAGAAAAGTGATCTAAAAAGGCACATGGTTGTTCATTCAGGTAGAAAAGATTTTGCATGTGATATTTGTAATCAGACTTTTGCACGTAGAGGTTGCTTGAAAAGACATAAGATAGTGCACACTGAAGAAAAGTCTTACGCATGCGAGTTATGTAGTCAGACTTTATTACGGAAAGGTGATCTAAAGAGTCATATCAAGCTTGTTCATTCTGATGAAAGACCATTTAGTTGCGAGTCTTGTAATCAATGTTTCTCTCGGAAAAGTGATCTCAACAGACATATGCGTGGTCATTTGGGTGAAAAGAACTTCTTTTGCGAACTGTGCAATCAGACATTTTCACGGAAAAGCTCTCTTAATAATCATATGCTTGTACACTCAGGCGAAAAATCATTTTCTTGTCAGTTATGCAATCAGACTTTCTACAAAAACAGTAATCTGGTTAGACACATGCTTAATATTCATTCGACTGTGAGACTTTTCACTTGTGAGGTGTGCAAACAAACATTCTCACAGAAGTTGTATTTGAATAAGCATATGTTAATTCACCAAGATCAGCAATAATTTTTCATAATTATTACTATTATTGTTCATGAGCCAATGTATTAAGACATCCACTTTCACAGTTGCAAAGCATCAATGAGTACTTTCTTTTATACTGGTAACAAGCTTTTTAATTTTAAATTTTAAATTGTTATCTTATTTCGAATTTAGTATTATTTTGGGCTACTGTAGAATGGTTTGCCTATAGTTTTGATTAACATACCACTATGTGTAGTTAACAGTTGTGGTAAATTAATGACACCAGTCATTTTGACTTTGACTAACGAGGTGCTGAAGGGTTCTAAGAAGTTTATCAGGGTTCACTGTTTCTGGAAGCCCAGGACATCCCATTCCCTATTTTTTATTTTTTATTTTTTTATTATCATCATCATTATTATTATTATTATTTTTTTGTGTAGCAATGGGCATTCAAAATTCTTGTCAGAATAACTGCTGAGTTTGCTCACATTACCATATTTTACGGACCATAAGATGCACTTTTTTACCTTGAAAACAGAGCCTTAAAAGTTGGGTGCATCTAATGGTTCAAACTACACTAAAAAAAATATCGTAAATATTGCTGGAATACGTAGTTATACACAAGGTGTTTAAACAATAAGACAGTTACGAATTTTAGAACAGACTGTAGCCTAAATCATTGCACTTGTCACAATCGTAAAATGAGGGTAACTGGAAGCCAGGTATACAATGCGAAAAGAAAGGAATATTGAGTTCTTTTATACAAAAGGAGTGTGTTTGCCGGGTGGTTTACATGAATACAGTGACCTCTAAACAGCCTTGTCCCGTTACGCTTACCGTATGCTGAATTGAGGGTTAGAGGATGTAAAAGTATTTTCAGTCTTTCATGAGAAATCAATTTGGCTATGAAAATTTACGTGATGCCACCTGTTCAGAAGAGATTTTCGTACATTGCAGGTTTTAAGTTAGAAGTGATTTACACCGATTCCATTGTACAAGGTTATAATTTGCTTATGTAATGAAGTATATTATTCTCTTTAAAATATTTAGTTTAGAATCACATTAAATTTATCTTTCTTTAAATTTCCATCCTAAAATTAAGGTCTTATGGTCCAAAGTGTTTTATGGTCCGTAAAATACGGTACCAACATGAGGGCAATCCAGGGTCATCTGTTCACAGTGGGTCATAGCAAATCCAATTAGACTTGTTGGGCTTGGAGTAGTCATCCAAGTGGATGATAGCTTAATTGCCACGAGGAAGTATGATATTGGTCATCTTGCTCCCTCCGACATCTCTGCAAAATTTAAAAACTACACGATTTTTTTTGTTCTATTTTTCATTCGTTGCCTATATCAATAAATATCACTAAATATCTTTCAAGATTCTCATCTGTGAAGTTCTTCCTGTTATCTCTTAGTTAATAGTTAAACAAGAGCTTTAAAACACAGAAATCTATATCCTTGTTCAGACACGGCAACAATGGTTGTTCGTACAAATATTTTAAAAGGAATACACTGGTACTCTTACACTTCCTCTCTTGATACTGTCCATCGCAGACGAAAATGGGTTGAACGAAACGCTGGTGGTATTAATTTCAACCCGACAAAAATTATTGTCTCTCCACAAAATATCGATTTCTCAACTGACAAACAAAAAAGACAAAAAAGTAGCCTAAATTAGATATTTTAGGTTTTATATCCCGTTTAGGTTTTTATACCCCATTTAGGTATTTTTAGGTGCCGTAGAATTAATGTGGGTGAATCCTATGGACCTGATTCGAAAAAGTGTATGAGCACTTTTTGATTTAAGAATTGATTTGACCTAAGAATCTGGTCCTTAATAATGACAATGGAAAGCCGGCCGTGAAATTTTCGACCTGTTTCATATTAGATGTAAATAGTCTATAGCAAGCCTGTCCAACTCTCGGCTGAGGGCCGCATGCCCTTAGAAGTTATTATTGCTAAAACTTTTATTTGAAACATTTTTTTCTAAAAAAATTCTGTTAATGGTAATTTTAATTTAGACATCATTAGTACAAATCAGATTGTAGGCTGTCTAGCAAGGCGAACAATACCCCTTTACTTGAAGGCGAAACAACTGAATACACACTCCCTGCAATTTTGATTGTGTATTCTTCGGGGATACGACACAAAACGTGGCAGTGACTTTTAGGCCCGTTATTCCCACCTCCCGTAAAATATTTACTGCTACGTTCGATTTTACAATATCAGGCTATGAGTTAACTCTAGGCACTGGCATAGCCAGAAAATAATTTCGGGGAGGGTTGAAAGTGCTGGGCTCAACCTCGGGTAAATTTTTAAATATTGAACTAATGAAAATCACATTTTACGCTATGTTAGCACTGAAAAAATTGTTAAAAAATTTGTTAAAATACTATAAAATATAAATATAAAAAAAATCGTTACCTAAGTTATGAGTATGACACTTATTACTACAGTATTAATAAGAAAAGTTAAATAACGCATTTATAAGTTCAGCATTTCATTATTAAATAAAATAATTAAATATTTGACAAAATAGAGCTTAAATAATTTAATTAGAAATTTAGGATTTGATTTCGGGGGAGGTCCGGACCCCCTGGACCCCCCTTCCCTAAGTCACTGACTCTCGGTAAGAATCCCTTAACTGGAAGTAATTTTTACTGGAGGAAAATGTACAGGTAAACTCCAAACCGCGAAGTGAATTAAAATGGAGAGACGAAATGATTTAGCAGCTTCCATAATATCAGCGGTGATGATTGCCAATGCATATAAAAATACCTGAGATACTAAAAACGAGATCAAACTATTATGAAAGTTTGGACAGTGTAATTAAATCAAGAGATTCGGTTTTTACTTCCTCAACCTGTACTGTAGGGGTACGCCGAAGAGTAATGGTTGAATCGGAAGGTCGCGGGTTCGATTTCCGATGAGGTCGTTGGAGTTTTTCAATTGGCCTAATCCTTCTGGTGGCACTATGGCCCTGAGGTCGACTCAGCCTCTAACAGAAATGAGTAGGCTACCAGGAGCAATCCTGGGGGTAAAGGCGGCCGGTACGCAAGGCTGACAAAACTTACCACCTTCACGTGCCGAATTTTCAAAATCTGGGAGCCTCAACCTCCTGGGACCCTCTGGGTCTCCATGACCTGTGTAGGGATTACTTTAAGTTTACCTGTACTATAAGTTACTTATCCCGTGCACAAACTCAGGTTTTTAAGTGTTGCCTCGCGAAAAATGCTACCTTGAATGAGACAGAAACGAATGTGCAACAGAAGATAATTTCGTTTAAGTTATTCTGAGTTGGGATATGAAAGGGTAGATGTAGTCATGTGAGTTATGAGTAGGGCCCGGATTTGAAGGTTTTAACCTATTTTTCCCCAGCTCCCTAACTAGAACATTTTAACGTATTTTTCCGTTTCATTCCCCTTGCTTCCTAATATATGAATCTTATAGAACCTAAAAAGGGCTAAATCGGACTGAAGGGCCTAAAAGGGGCTAAGGAGGACTTATTGAAAAACTAGGCCTAAAGAGGACTTTTGCTGAAAAACTAAGGCTAAAGAGGGCTTTGCCAGAAAAAAAATTAAATAGATTTTCCAATTAATGCAAAGGAAAATGACTTCTTCCTTCGGATTTTGAAATTTAAATTTAAAATACTCTTACTAACATGCATATGCGGTTCAAATGAAGTAGACATTTTCATGAACACATTTCTTTTATTATTGCCGTCTTCTTAGTGTTCGTTCGTTGAATTACAGATTTTTCATTAAAATACTGTAAAAAGAAAGAATAATTGTAACGTTAAAGGGTAAATATTTCAATTGTTTATGCTATTTTTCGAGGGCCGATATAAGGAGTAGTTACTTGTTTATTAAGTGCCAGTATGGTACTTTATGAGATTGTGTGTGGGGACGAAAAATGTCTGTCCGTCTGTCTGTCTGTCCGTCCGTCCGTGTGTCTGTACGCGCGATAACTCAAATACGCTTTGTCGAATTTTAATGAAACTTGGTATACACGTTTATAATGTCCATGGGAAGAACCCTCTTGATATTGAACCAAATCGGTTCACCGGTACCGGTGTAATGCCCAATTTAGTGCCTATTTTAATAGATTATGGCGCCATAACTCAAATACGCTGTATCGGATTTCCATGAAACTTGGTATACTCATTTATGACGTTCATGAGAAGTGCCCTATTGAATTTGAACCTAATCTGTTGACCGGTACCGGAGTAAACCCCAATTTAATGTCTACTTTAAAGGCGCAATAACTCAAATACGCTTTATCGTATATTTATGAAACTTCGTATACGCATTTATAATGTCCATGGGAAGACGTCTATTTATAATAGATAAAATCGGTTGACCTGTTTCGGAGTAATGCTCAATTCAGTGCCTATTTTATGGTAATATACGTATTCGAAAGAATTTATAAAAAAAAATGAAAATCAATTATCTTGACAACACTGCCTATTGTTTTACTGTTATCTTATAAGGCCTTGGAAATTGAAATACAGGTAGCTATGACAAAAAACACTATCGATTTACAAGCGCTTATCCAACTAGACCGTTAAAATGACCCCGGTGGCCGAGATGGTAACGCTTTGGCCTCACATTCTGAAGTCCATGGTTCAAAACCCGAAACCGGCCAATTTGAATTTTTTTTTGACATTTTTATGTGAGTGTGCGATTGTCATGATATCACATATCTGTACAGTTCAGGTGATGCTGGAAGATTTTAATCTCAAAAAAAAAAAAAAAACTAGACCTTTGTTCTTCCGTAAGCCCTGCTTAATGAATAAATCTGGAGCTTAACTTGGAAATCAATTTAAAAAAAAACATATTCTGCATATCATAATTGCAGTCATAACTGTTTAAACAAAAACATACTGGCACTTTGTTACATCAGTTTACCTGATTTTATTTTCTTTAAAAAACTAGAATAACTGTGTCAATTTTCGGTGTTAATATTAGTGTTTTATTAAGACGGCAAAAATAGTTTGTTTAAAACCTAAAAAGGGCTATTCCACGGAAATAAAAGGCTAAAATACCTTTTATAAAAGCCTAAAAATCCGGGCCCTAGTCATGAGTGTTTCACAACAGAGTTTTCAAATTCTTTTTCTGGCCGTCTGTTTGGTTACCGTAGAGAACACCGCACGTTTTCCTAGCTTCGTGTTGCATTTACATAACATTTTTCTTTGTTTAAATACGCTTTGAAATCCCATTTTTGTTAGCTTTCTGAGATAGTCTATCTCCAAAATGCATGCAAAGGCATCATGTTGAGACTGGATTACAATGAACAGAGAAATTACTTCTGCATATGAAGGCTTTGTTTATCAGTAATGGCTTCAAAAAGTAAAAAAAAAAAAAAAAAAAAAAAAAAAAACATTTTGAGATTATACACTTGCGAAAATTTTATGAAACAACAAAGCTTTTACGATGCAATTACTGGATTATTGTACTTGGTCAATTGAACCTCATTCACTGATAATGCTTTACTACTTTATTGTTGTGTTTGAGTTATCCGATTTGTTCCACTTTCATAAAGTGTGAATAATTTCCTTCTATCTGAAGCGTGTAACAATAGACAAGTTCACTTTCATACAAAATGAACGAGAAATAATGTGCTATTTGAGTTATGTTAATCTACGACACAGACCTTCACGAAGGACTCCGTGCCCAGGATTTGTACGTCCTGAAAAATCCATCGACAGCGCCCGGGTTTGACCCTCGGATCTAGAGGTGGGCACGCTACCTCTAGACCAGGGGTTCTCAAACTTTCTTTATTCGAGGACCCCTTTAATTATTAATGTTTTCATTGCGGACCGCTAAAAAATGACCCTTTGCTATTTTTACTAATTTTGCAGTAATAACCATTTGAAATGTATGCAGTCTGTTTCTTTTGATACAGTTTTTATTTATTTCTGACATTGAATCCAATTGCAAAACGACAGGACTCTTAGTATTAATTATAAAAAATTATCAATGGAACAGTTATATAGTAAAATACCACTAATTTCAGTGAGAAGGATGGTGTTGTTTTTTTATTTTGACAATCTGTGAAATATTTGGTTTTATTTTTTAAAGTTTCAGCCATTAAATCTACTTCAGTATTCAATATTCAAAAATCTCCCGCGGACGCCTCAAACCATGCCTGCGGACCACACTTTGAGAACCCCTGCTCTAGACCACCGCGCGGCCGATTCTGAAAATGAGGCGTTACATTGCTCTAATTATGTACGTGAATCAACATGTTCATTTATGAAGTTTATTGACAAATCAGATGTGAAACATAACTAACTCTATCCTTAATATTGGAGCTTAGAGCACACGAGTCTTTTGCAGTTGTGCCTCAGCCTAATTCAGATTCACAAGACAGTACTTCAAATGTAAGTCTCTGTATGACTATCTTACAGGCTAACAACCCTTCAGAGAAATTATTGGGAGAAATGTTTCAAATAAAAGTTTTAGCAGTTTGTATAATATCTAGGTATATTATAATATATTTTGTATATTATGCAATTAGTTTAGAACAGCGTTTCTCAACCTATGGTCCGCGAAGATGGTGCAGATGATCCGCAGACTTAATTTAAAAATATCATAAAGCAAGTGGAAAGTAAAGAAGTAAAAATGTTTCACACAAAATGGACACTAGATGTCAAAGTTTTTAAAATCTTCGAAAATACAGGTCCTGTTATAAGTTTCCTTACTTTTGCAGTTACGAACCACAGTTTGAAACCCCTGATGCACTGACGTGTATGGTTCCCTCTCTCATTCAAAACCCTGAAAAATAAGACTTTTTCGGAATTTGTTATTGGAGGCACTCTCTTAACAAGGGTTTTATTGTTGGAGGTGCCCGAGTGTCTGATGCCGGTAAACCTGTGTTATAATTCCTAATTATATTATCAAATTGGTAATAAATATGAACGTCTGTTCAAAATATAATTTTACTGTCAATAGTTTACTTCTAATTCAAATTTCCGTCGAATTAAAAACATGTATTTAGAATTATTTCGTTATAATGACCTATAATTAATACCCCAAATATTAATAATATAGGCTTACGTATAGCCTATTTTTAAAAATGGGATGTAAAATTAGGATTCCGCAAAAAAAAAAATTATACATTTTAGAGGTCCTCGGGTTCAAAATGGTTGAGAAACGCTGGTTTAGAAAATTTAAACAAAGTAGTTAGAGCCGTTTTCGAGAAAATCGCGAAAATTAAATTCTCTTCATCCCCGAAGGATACACAAACCCAAATAAAATAGATGTAACTTTCTTTACCTGGGAATATATTTTCTTCACTTCACATTCTGATATAATAGAATAAGAGGCCATATTGCAAGGAGTGCATATTTCGATTTTCTCTTACTTTTAATGGCACTTTACATTCGATTTCGTTTAAGCTAAATTTTGTAACCGAGATTCTTAGTCTATACCAAGATCTAAAACTTTTATTTTATTTTTTCTTTTAATTTCTGAAGAGTAGTTACAACCAGGCAACATTTATAGAAATTCAGTTTAGTCTTTGCGTTAAGCTGAAACAATTGAATACGTAGGCCTTCTCCTTGCAACACACCTGTTATTAAGTGCCAGTATGGTACTTTATGAGATTGTGTGTGGGGACGAAAAATGTCTGTCCGTCTGTCTGTCCGTCCGTCCGTCCGTGTGTCTGTACGCGCGATAACTCAAATACGCTTTGTCGAATTTTATTGAAACTTGGTATACACGTTTATAATGTCCATGAGAAGAACCCTATTGATATTGAACCAAATCGGTTCACCGGTACCGGTGTAATGCCCAATTTAGTGCCTATTTTAATAGATTATGGCGCCTTTCTAATAGAAAGGCGCCCTAACTCAAATACGCTATATCGGATTTCCATGAAACTTGGTATACTCATTTATGACGTTCATGAGAAGTGCCCTATTGAATTTGAACCTAATCTGTTGACCGGTACCGGAGTAAACCCCAATTTAATGTCTACTTTAAAGGCGCAATAACTCAAATACGCTTTATCGTATATTTATGAAACTTCGTATACGCATTTATAATCTCCATGGGAAGACGTCTATTTATAATAGATAAAATCGGTTGACCTGTTTCGGAGTAATGCTCAATTTAGTGCCTATTTTATGGTAATATACGTATTCGAAAGAATTTATAAAAAAAATGAAAATCAATTATCTTGACAACACTGCCTATTGTTTTACTGTTATC
Source organism: Ectobius pallidus (assembly GCA_964059195.1). Taxonomy (NCBI): domain Eukaryota; kingdom Metazoa; phylum Arthropoda; class Insecta; order Blattodea; family Ectobiidae; genus Ectobius; species Ectobius pallidus. The sequence goes on along the minus strand of CAXKWD010000004.1, from coordinate 27,505,573 downwards.
TTATAAGGCCTTGGAAATTAAAATACAGGTAGCTATGACAAAAAACACTATCGATTTACAAGCGCTTATCCAACTAGACCGTTAAAATGACCCCGGTGGCCGAGATGGTAACGCTTTGGCCTCACATTCTGGAGTCCATGGTTCAAAACCCGAAACCGACCAATTTGAATTTTTTTTTGACATTTTTATGTGAGTGTGCGATTGTCATGATATCACATATCTGTACAGTTCAGGTGATGCTGGAAGATTTTAATCTCATTAAAAAAAACTAGACCTTTGTTCTTCCGTAAGCCCTGCTTAATGAATAAATCTGGAGTTTAACTTGGAAATCAATTTAAAAAAAAAACATATTCTGCATATCATAATTGCAGTCATAACTGTTTAAACAAAAACATACTGGCACTTTGTTACATCAGTTTACCTGATTTTATTTTATATCAGAATGTGAAATAAGAAAGGCGAATTGCCCATGCTTAGGGCAAAGAAAGCTATCGCGAGTGCATTGCATCAAATTTTATTTGGGTTGTGTATCCTCCGGAGTTGTGCCACGAAGTGTGGCAAAAACTTTCTCTTCATTTTTACAGCCATTTTGCATAAAGAGAATGTCATTTTATTAGATTTTCTAAGATTTTGTTTAAATTTCCTACGCGAGTTGCATAATAGGCCTGCATTATTATAGTATATGGTATCAATATATTATGTTTTGCACTAAGAGCTAAACCTTTATTTGTTAGGGAAAGTCATGTGTTTAATATCAATTTAAAAAATGAAATCATTCTATTTCTTCGTCACCGTATTCAATTCCTTCTTCTGCAACAGTTGTGTGAGGTGTTATTGCCTTCATTTACTTATTTATGTGACGTCATATATTGCTCTATTAAATCCACATCATGTTTCAGTTCATCATTAATAGATTTTGACTTTCGCATATTCTCAATTATCTCAAGAAACATATCGTATCTATCATGAGCTTTCTTTTGTGAGGAAATGATCAAATCTTGATAATTCGAGTGAAGATGCTCAGCAATTCTGTACAGATTCTGTTCATAGCCGTCTGAGGTTAATTGAGATAAATTAATGGGCCATTCTGACACCAATTTGTGAACGTTAAGATTTTGTGGTGCCGAAGTTGTCAGGATTCTGTTTCCTAGACCGGTGGCTGCTACCACGAAAGGAGCAACGATTCTGGCATCGTCCTTTACTGCCGCACTTATGGACTCTTTGCGCAGGATCAGATCAATCATGTTTTTCATCAAGCGAGCTTTGTCGTCATAGTTATCTTGTAAAGACATCACTTTATCGAAGGACCTACATTTGAAATATTCATATAGTCTTACTAAGCTTTGTACAAAACCTGCTTTCGTAAGTTCCACTAGGTCAACGGGAAGTTTTCTGATTTCAACGGGAAGTTTTCTGATTTCAACGGGAACATCTCCCAGTATTTCCTTTTCAATTGTGTTAGACTTTGGTTTGTATGGGCCAGTTTCATTCCACTCGTATTGCCTTAAAACAGCATGTGCACCTCTTTTTAGGCTCTCTGATTCAGATGAAGATGGCGGCAATACTATGAATATGAGCTGTGATTTGTTGTTCATTTGTTTGACCGAAGTAGAATAATTTTCTTCTAGGCTACTGTTAGATGTAAGTTTTTGTTGTGCTTTAGTCGTTCCCTGGTCTGCTGGTGTTGGTAGTGCTCTAGTTCTAGGTACTGTAGTCGATACCCTCTCTAGTGATGCTGCTGATTGTGCTTTGGTTCTAGACCTGCATTGATTCGCTACAATCTTTTCTACTTCGCGTTTGGTTTCATTGCTAATTTCAATCCGTTCCTGCATTTTCTTTAGGATCATATTTGTTACGTCTTTAGTTTTCAAGGAAGAGTTTCTCGTTTTTAATTTGCACAAAGTTTTTAAGTTTTCTATCAGATGACCACGTGTGGTTGCTATGACATCATTTGCTTGCTTGATTAGGTCTTTGTGAGAAATCCTGGTAGAAGTAAGGAGTGTATTAAAAAGTTGTTTCATTTTACGTGTCCCGTTATATTTTTCTGCGGTTGCTAACACACTTGAGAAGCGTTTTTGCAAATCTGTTAACTCACTTGTTAGTATCTCATGTAGTAGATTCTGACTAGAAGTCACTGCATCAAATATCCAAACAGAAGAGTTAACCTTCTTCGCATCTGTTTCTGCACTGGAGTCTTCTTTGTCCTGCATTTTTCCGCGGCGCAGATTGACTGATTCTGTATCATTGCAATTTTTAGAACCCTTCAGAATTCTTACTGAGACTTGGTAGTCAATCTTTTCATTCATTGCTCTCAGAGAACTATTCAAATGTGGCATTATGGTTTCGACATCTTGCTTTATCGTACTGCTGACATTTTTCGATGTTAGTAGAACCGAAAATGGAAACAGAAGGTCGTTCTGTTGGCAAAAGGCATCACTTGGGTTATTGTTCAGATACGACACCACCCGTTGCAGAGCTCTGCTCATTTCAGCACTCCTGAACTCATTTGAATCGTAAGGGAACAACACCACGCAACCACTACGACTACCCAAGTACCGCTTCAGGATCTGTATAAGCATCTTCGTGGAATCGGAAGTGTCATTTGAAGATAGGAGAATGTCAAACACTCGCCGTAGTCCTGCAGAACTCCCGATTTCACTGTAATGTATGTCCAAATCCGTCAGCTCAGTGTCGAAGTAGTGGTGAACATTACTGAGGACGTCTGCATATCCATCGTCCACAATCTTCTGAATGTCGAGCGCTGAGAGCAGCAAAGATGGAGGTACAAGAGGTGGTTTCTGTGAAAATACATACATATACTTATGAGCAGAAATATGCGAATAAAGAAATAAAGCAAGTCGATACTATCGAACTATTCCTAATTCCATCAATTAGTTATATACGAGGGTGACTGTCGGCGTGGTCTTGTGGTTAGCGTCGCTGACTACAGATCGGTTGGGCCGGGTTCGATCCACGGTACTTCCTCGGATTTTTCTGAGGTAGTGAGGTCTGGCAGGGGAACACTCAGCCTCGTGATTCAAATGGAGGAGTTACTTGATAGAAAAGTAGCGGCTTCGGTCATGAAAACCACCTTTAACGCCCGTGGGTGTCGGCATGCTGACCATATACCCCCAATCCTGCCATCTGCCTGTGGTACATGACGCAGCGGTCGGGTGGTAGGCCCAATCCCTCCAGGGATGTAGCGCCACGGAGTTTAGTTTTTTTAGTTATATATGAGGGTAAGTCAATAACTATCCGCACACAATTTTTTAAATATCTTAAAATAGCAAAAGCCTTATACAGTTTTAAACATTTAAGGGACACTATACAACCCTACAACCCACAGTATATACGAGGACAAGTCATGACAACTATTTTTTTTTGTCTCACAGTAAGGCGATGCTACCGAGTGATGTATGTCCCTGGAGAATGTGACACCTATAATAATAATAATAGTAATAATAATAATAAAATAATAATAGTAAAAATAACAATAAGTCTTGAGTAGTCTTTAACCACGAAGTACAATTGGCCTAGTCAAAGTTTGTACAATGTTATAAAATTACTTAACTGCAAGGCAGCTTTAAAAAATCGCGCAGGCCTACAGAATAAAATGGATTTTGAATTAATCATTGATAGAATGTTTTAAACAAATATAATGATAAATTGTGGTACTGATTTGGTATTTTGTTGTGCAGTTAAAATCCCAAATTTATGAACATATGCGTTTTGAAAGTCTGAAATTTGGTATTGCGATTTTGTCATTATCTTGTATACGGACACGCCATTTCATGACAGTGTGATATGCGGTTCAGTGTGTGGTATGGTAATTCAGTTGTGAGACAGCTGTCTTGCATAATAGATCTGATAAGATGTAAACAACGATCTTTCTTCAAAATGACGTTATTCTTGAATGCATTATTGTATTTTTTTCAAACATAGTGTTAATTTAGGCCTACCTTACAATTTCATTTAATGTACTTTTGTAATTAAAAAAATATTTATTAGCCTACTGCACGTTGGATCATTTATGTCTCCTATATTTGTAGACAACTGTCAGTAAAAAGACTCCCCCCATAAATAGCTTGGAAACGCACATATAGGGTACATAGGCCTAATTATGTATTTTTTTTGTGTGTAGACCTATATTAATATTTTATATATTTTAAGAATACTACGCCATTTGTAAATAATTAATAGAGAGTATTACCATGCCCTTCTGAGAATTATCAATGATAATTCAGTACCGGTACACCGTTTAGTGGAATCGGAAATTTCTACTTCAGGGATTATTCAAATGGCTCCTAACAATGGAGAGGAGCGGATCTGTATCTTCCCTGAAACAAAATTACAATGTACTACGAAGACATTATCTTGTTAATTTCTAAGTGCTATAAGTTTATTTTACAGCCGTAAACATTTTTATGATTTAAGATATGAACTCGAGTACAATATTGTATTATTTTATTTCATTTCAGAACGTGTTTCCGCGAAGATATCTGACTGGATTGGTGACACAAAGTGGTGAGTAACTTCATTTAACAACGATTTTAGTTAAAATAAAATCTGAGCTGCCTAAGCATAATTTTCATATGCCCATACCACAGTTTATTACAGTATTACAGTAGTTATGTCCTTAAATTCCGAGAAGCGTTTCTCAAATTAGATGCAGTTTCTTTAGCTGTTAATTTTCGATTTTTTCTGCAACTTTTTTGAAATCCTTCTTTCATTTTATAATTCAGTAAAAATATTTAAAAAAAAAATTCACTTAACAAACTAATCCCCTTTGTCGACACATATAATATCAATACGTGATCACCTTCTTCAAGAGCTGTCAGCCATAGTAATTTTAATCCACGTATTGTGACAAGAAGAAAATAGGCAGAGTTTCAGTCCTCAATGCCAAGAAAACAGTTTACACATATAGATATTAAAAATTCATGTAATATGAGAATAATTAAAACTCATAAATGTGCAAAAATATGTAAAATGAAACTTGACTAAGTTAGTTGTCATATGGTGTACCTTGGACACTTATGGTTTTCCACAGTGTTCAGGTAAATAGTAAAATATGTAGGACTAATTATACTTTGGTCAGAGTCTTTTGAGACAGTGGAATGGGTAGGTATTGTCCGCTTTCGAACCGGCCCTAAAGTAAATAAGTAAGTCTGTCTCACTCTAGCACATTACTCGTGTATACGTAAGAGTGAGGCAGACTTACTTGTTTACTTTAGGGCCGGTTCTGGAGCGGAAAATATCTACTCACTCCACTCTCTTAAAAGACTCTGACCAAAGTATGCATAAATATCCCAGGAGGTGGCCGAGATGGTTACGTCTTCGGGAGGTCCCAGGATCAAATCCCGTAGCCGGCAAGTTAGACATGGGTTTTTCCATGGTTTCCGCAGTCGTCAAGGCAAATACCGAATTGGATAATTACTTACCATGACTCATCCTCGTTAATTAATTCAGATTTAATTCATTTACATTAATAATATACTACATCACTTAAATTAATATCATACTCATACTTATTTACTTATTCATATTCATTTAAATTAAATTCATATTCATTTTTAAAAAAATAATTAATATTACTCACATAAAATACACCAATAATAGAAAATATTAATGACAGTCAATAGTTGCATGGCCAAACTGTATAGACACAGACTCCTGATATGGCCTCAATGCTCAAAATATATAAATACAGCTGAATTTAAAAGAAACTCCCAGCCGTAATGATAACAATGGGATATTTCGTGTATAAAAGACTGCTAAATTTTGTCAGCCTGGGTGACGCGGTAAGTATCGCGCTGGCTGTCTGTGCCTAAGATTGCGGGTTCGATCCAGGTCGATGGCATAGTGACAGGCCCATAAGAACTTCTGCGTAACAAAATTCCGGCATACCAGCGACGGTCACAGGCCTAAGTTGCAGTACATCCCCGTCGTTAAATAACCATATACCAACGTACTGATAGATTTTACAATAAAAATAACAAATTAAATGTTAGTTTAATACATCACGTGTTTTTTACGTGTAAAGTACTCGTCCAACCCTGTCTATGTAGAAAGCATGACATACCTGACTGGCAGGAGTACAGATGATGAAGTGTGTGTAGAGAAGAAAAATTAATAAGGCAAAAGAGAATTGCAAGCACATTGTGATCTTTGCAGCGAAGTGGCTTATGCAGACTCCACGCCAACTCTGTCTTATCGCAAATCCATGCGTCAACTATGTGGTATCGCCATATTCCCCCACCAGCTTTATGAGATGGGTTCATACCTTGTCGGAATGTGGAGTTACAGAGCGCTGGAAAATTAATATGCTTCCGGCCTTCCGGGGGGAAAAAAAACCAACTGGCGCGAAAAAGTAGGAAGGCATGTCTAAACTAGGGTGTCCATTCGTCCCGTTTTTTTGACAAATGTCCCGCTGTCCCGAAAGTTTAATTGGGGACAATCAATGTCCCGCTTTTTTGCGACTGTGATAGGCCAATGTGTTTCACGCTATAATTATAAAAGTTACAGCAGTGAAGGTCTTGCTCATTGTCAAAACATACTTTAATGGAGTAATATGTGCTGACTTTTATGATGAATTATAAGAAGAAGAAAAAAACGCACTTCTTGATAGAATACATAAACCGAAATATAGGCCTATAGAGTCAATGAGGCATCTATTTCAGGAATAAATTATCTACACCAGTCTGCAGAAGAAATTTAAGAAGTCATCTGGGATAATTTGAGTGCATGAGACAAACGCAAATTGTCAATATTCCTTAAATTTTGTGAATTAAATTTTTGTCCCCTTTTTTCCTTAATTGTCCCAGGTTCTCTCCAAAAAAAGTTAAATTGTCCCAGGGATTTTACAAAAAAATTAAAATGTCCCGCTTTTATGTAGCCTAAACATTATATGGACACCCTAGTCTAAACTTCTCGCTGGACGAGGGCTACTGTAACTTTCTTCAAAAAGTTAGATGTTTGGCAGAACTAGGGAAATTTAAAGTTGTTTTCTTTTATTTATATAAAAATGGTATATTTCATATATATTTTTTTGTCTCAGATGATTTTTACTTTGCTTTGGGGGGGGGGGGGGTGCGGTGATTTTTCTTATGTACGTAGGCCTACATATATGTAGACAATTGAATGGCTTTAGGTTTAATTTTATGTCTCATTCAAGCTCTATCGAAATTTCGTTTGCTACATGCTATAAACATGATAAAGACATAATCAGAACAGCATGATTTATCCCATATATTTTTTCATCTCAGATGATTTTTACTTTGCTTTTGGTAATTTTTCTTATGTACGCACATATATGTAGAGAATTAAATGAACGTAGGTTTGATTTTATGTTTCATTCAATCTCTTTCGAAATTTCGTTTGTTACATGCTATAAACGTGATAAAGACATAATCAGAACAGCATGATTTTTCTTACCTGCATAATATACTCTGAATTCAAGGTTAATTTGCATTATTATCTTATTACGACTATTCCGCTCATACGCTGCGTCTTTGATATTGACAAATAACATTTAGCAATTCCTCGGATATAGACCAGTCTTATAATATCCTTCCTCGGATCGCAAGGATGCAATTTTATCTGATAAAACGTCGGCTCGTTACTGAACACGTAGGACATCAAGATGCTGTGATTAATACGTCACATGCAGCCATTGAGCACAATAAAAACACAATATTTTGTAAAACATAATTTGTTTGGAAATAATACGAATGTCGATTGATGAAAAACAATTTCGATTCGGTGCAAACTAGTTCGTGTGCTTTATAGCGTTTTGTAAGCAACTACCACGACGCCCTCCATCTTGTGATGCGCACTATTGGTAGCAATGGGGACTCGGATCGATTCTTAAAATCGATTCTTGGACTGTTCATTCATCTAGTATGCCGTGATCTTACGGCTGACAGGATGTTGCCAAGCAGTAAGAAATAATTATTATTTACAACATCCGTTACATTTTATTCATGGAATAGTCTTAATAAATCCTACCTCTAGATTGCGAGTTTCATCAGATACTTCGTTCGATACTTCGTTCTGGAAAATATATCGATAAACTCATAGGCCTAATCACTCGTGAGATTACCTATGATAAAACCATATGACAATTTATTTCCTTCAAATATTGTCAAAAGAAGAAACGCCATGGCCCATGATTCGTTTTTCGGAAACAAAATGCAATATTACAACTGGGAAATTACATGGTCTAAATTATGGTATGAGACAATATAAGCTTAATACAATTTTTGCTCAGAAACCCGATTTTATAAAGTATAGTGTCAATCAATTTAAGAAAAAAAACTATTTAACATTATTAATCAAATATAGCCTAATTTGTTGCCTTTCGTTTGTTTCATTTTAATTTCTTCCAACTATTTCTTTTTTAAAATATAGGCCTAAACATATTTCTCAAACTTATTTCTGTTTTGTTTTTTACAAATAATTTGAATTTCCATTAAATATAGACCAATCAAGAAATTATAAGTCACTAGATAAATGAAAATATAATGGGAACAGAAATATTACATATTAAGTAACAATAAGGAGGGACGAACTGGGTTAACGTGATGACGTCATGGTATTAGGAAGCTAAGGAACGGAAGAGGTAGCATTAGTAAAGGAATGTGTAGATTATACAATAATAAAGAATGTAGAGAAGCAAATTACTTGAGAAAATCTTTAGTAGGCAAAACAGCTTTAAAACTAAATAAATTAATAGCATATAAGAAAATCTGCAGTTCGATTAATACACCCTTTTTAAAAATGCTAAGCAAATTCTTATTTATAGTAAGCAAAAAATGGGAAGAAAAGGTAGAGGATTAAGTTAACTCATAACAGTTAGAAATTATAGAAAAGGACATGGATGTCCGAAAAAAAAGGGAAAAATGATGGGAAAATTAGAGACAAATATACATATAATGAAATAAAGTTTTTGTGTAGTAGACCTGGTTTGAATGAAACATTTTGTGTTTTATTTATTGGTTTTGTTATTAATATAGATTGGTTTTGTTTATAAATATATAAACTTATGGTATCCTGTCCCTCTGAAAACAGGCCTACGGCCTAATAATATAGACACAATCATGTGCAAGATTATGTTCAACATCAACCAATTCCAATTCTGCTTCACTTAATCTATAGCGATATTTTGCAATCACCTCCTATAAACATAATAGAAAAATCAGTCACACTAAAACCGTCACGAAATCAGTCACAATCAGTCACACTCTTACTTGTTTCGGTGCGGACTGCACAGAAAACAATCAACTCAATGATTAGGAGTAATGAAAGGAAATTTTTCAGACCTTACTTCTTCAATGGCATTAGACAATTCCTAAGCAATCTAAAGGTATATTATCTACTTTATGTAACCCGGAGGTTCATTACCGCGCAAATCCAAAATTAAAAAATACAAATTTCCAAAATTTAAAAAAACAAAATTAAAAATTATAACATCCAAAAATCCAAAATTTAATAAATAAAATGAATAAATTAAAAATAAAAAAAATAAAAAATAAAGAATTCAAAGATCGAAAATTTAAAAAATCCAAAATTCAAAGATCCAAAATTAAAAAGTCCAAAATCCAAAATTAAAAAAGTCCAAAAACCCAATATTAAAAAGTCCAATAATGCAAAATTGAAAAAATCCAATAATCAAAAATTGAAAAAATAAAAAAAAATAAAATAAAATTTTACTTCTGTCGCGTGGCGTTCCACGCACTCTTTTTTTTTCTTTTTTCAAAAAGAACACGTGATCCACCGAAAACAATTTAATTTAATTCTTAACTACATTAAATGGTTGAAATCAGGACCAACATGACAGATTTAGTTGTTCTGTTAAAATTTTTCTTAAATTTAAAGTAAATTTACATCTGTTCAGAAATGAACAGTTTATTATAATTTATGAAAAATGTCTTCCATGTTAAAACAAAAATGCTATAGATTTATTTATTTATTAAATCTCCATGTACAAGAGCCCTATTTTACCTAGGTATGCTAGGGCTATAGTTACAGAATAAGTATCTTATAATTATGACATGCAGAAAATTTTAAAATGTGGCAGTAAACAATAAACAAAAGTGAACATCAACACAAAATATTACAAAGTTACATTAAAAAAAAGTTCATATATTTTTTTTAATAATCTTTATTGTCGAAGACATAAGAAACGTATGGACAGTGTCAAAATTTCCTCTAATACTAATATAAAAGAAGAAAAATAAAATTAGTTTTAGGCCTATTGCTTACAAGTTATGTGATTTAAAAGGCCTACGCGTGCATCCTCCAAATTGTAGGAGCATATTTGTATTAAGATAGATTTGACATGCTTTCTAAATAGTAATAAATTTAGAGTCTTGATATTAACAGTTAAACTATTATATAATTGTAAACCAAAAACCATATGAGTTTTACTAATCTATATATATATATAAATGAATGTATGTGTGTGTGTGTGTGTCCTTTATGCATTACTACACCATTCATCCGATCGCCATGAAACTTTGGGAAGTTGTTGAGTGCATTCCCTGGAAGGTTTCTGGCATATTACATTTTTAATTTTTCCTTTCGTTCGTGAGTTATGAGTGAAAAACGGGCAAAAAACGTGTATTTTTTGCGTTTTCGAAGCATCGTTTTCAGTAATACCATTCAATGTCAAATCAATTACAGTAGGCTTTGGCTATTTTTGTCATTCCTTGGACATAAAACTATCGCGATCGCTTGAATGTTGTAGGTCACGCTGGTCGATTCATTTGTTTATAATGTCAAGGCACGCAGACATATGAAATTTTCAACCTACACCGAAGAGGATTATTATTATTATTATTATAAAAGGGATAATCAATATAGGCCTCAATATGGTCAAACGTTGTTCGATTTGGACGAAACTCGCTATACAGGGGTTTTCTGGGCCAAGGACCTCGAATCTGAGGTCGCTTTTACCAGTCGACAATGTCAAGGCACGCAGACATATGAAATTTTCAATCTACACCGAAGAGGATTATTATTATTATTATTATTATTATTATTATTATTATTATTATTATTATTATAAAAGGGATAATCAATATAGGCCTCAATATGGTCAAACGTTGTTCGATTTGGACGAAACTCGCTATACAGGAGTTTTCTGGGCCAAGGACCTCGAATCTGAGGTCGCTTTTACCAGTCGACGCTATCTAATCGTGGTATGTAATTCACGTGATTTAGGTGTTAATAAATATAATGATTTAACGTTTATGCTCTTAATTTTTAATTTTTGAAATAATTATCGCGGGCAATCGCTTGATTTTGTAAGTCCATCCTTGACGATTCATTTGTTTAGAATATCAAGGCCCGCAGACGTATGAAATTTTCAACCTACACGGAAGAGGGATATTCAATATAGGCCTAAATATGGCCAAACATTGTTCGACTTAGACGAAACTCACTATGCAGGGGTTTTCTGGGCCAGGAAACTCTAATCTGAGGTCGCTTTTACCAGGCGACACTATCTAATCGTGGTATGTAGTCCACGTGATGTAGGTGTTAATAAATATAATGATTTAACTATTATGCTCTTAATTTTTAATTTTTGAAATAATTATCGCGTGCGAAGCCGCGGGCACACGCTAGTTGCAGATAAATGGTGACACGGTGTACAGAGATTATTTTTATATCTTGTATCATAATTATGATAGTCGCTATTTTTCTGAAATTGAGATGAGTTTAAATGAACAAGTTCCAAAAGTTTTAAAACATACAAAGCATATACCGTTAACAAGTTGTATTTCATAAAATATTCCCTACATGAAGTTCTATTGTCAACACCTGCTATGCATCTGACGATACGTTTCTGGACAATAAATACATCATTTAACATGGCTGCAGATCCCCCAAAACAAATACCGTACGATAATCTAGACTCAACTTGTGCGTAGTAGAAAGAGGCTGAGAAATTTATGTTCACTCAAAACAGTTACATAAATTGCATGTCATGAATGCTTTTTAATAGTCTGAACGCAGACTAATGTGCTATTCAAATAATTAAAATACATTATATTTAATAAAAAATATTTAATTTAATCTTGATTCGTGAAATAGTTATTAGGCTATAAATTAACTCATACATATTCATTTACGTAGGTGAGTATCTTCGCAACTATATAGGTGATACTTTGCTTGTGTGTTATTGATAATTTAATTACCTGTTGAACTGAAAAGCTGTTATTAATATGCTCTTTATGTGCTAGGTTCGTCATGGTTTCTAAGCAAGCGTTGCTTGTTTGTTATAGATAATTTAATGGCCTGAGATAAACACATTGAACTGAAAACCTGTTACTGGTACGCCCATCTTGTGTTGAGTTCGTCACGTTCCAAATAGGGATGTAGCTCGCCAAACTTCTCCGACAGATAGCGTGGGTGTACTAGCCGGTATGCGCTAGCCGTTCGTCACTTGTTTTTCCAGTTTTCTTCTGCTGGCTTCATGCTTTTAAATGGCGCTCCAACTTCTCAGTCCGAAAAATATGTTCGTAATTTTATATTTTTATAGAGGACATGAGGCTACTATACGTACTTCCTTGTCTACTGGGCCCTTCTAGAATGTTGAAGTGTAAAAAATACGAAAGAATAATCACAGCAGATAGGCTCTAAATAACACTAAAAAGGAAGGATTAACGAACAAATACTGTGAGATATTTCCGATACAGACGGCATTATTTTGTACTCGACTTGCAGTAATATGTTATTAATGTGTGAATATTTAAATGCAGTGCGGCGATTGGATATTCTTTAATTTTTAAATTAATATTAAATTTGCCGTGAGCATCGAGAAGATGTTATGGGCCATTTAAAAATAGAGTAAATTACAATAAATAAATTAAAATTACCTAGTAACGCAATGATAATTACAGTACATTGTGTTAGTTTTATACCTTTGTTAAACTGTATATTTCGTGCACCTTTATATTTAAAGACCAGTTCCCTGTTTAATTTATTTAGTTATTTTAGGCCTATTTATTTTACTTTGCTGTATAAATATGTGTATATTAGGCTACTGTAGCCTTCTATTGCATCTGATATCAAAATATAAATTCTGTGATTTCTAAATAGCCAACTTAGATTGACGGCCTCGAATAAAAATTGTGACAATAGCGTTGCCAATTTAATAGGCTACATAACTTAACGTATGATAATTATTAAATTCTGCCTTTATAATCTGCTATGTCATGCAATGAAATATTCTGTTTCATAACTAGAAATGAAAATCATGTAACGATGGTCTAGCATAACTTACCGATAATAAAAGGAATAAGAAAGAATGAGGAATGAGAAGAAGGAAAAATGAAAAGGCCTAATCGATTCCCAAGTTCCCATCTTTTTTAACTACGAGGGACAAGAAAGGTAAGTTTTCGTGATGTAAACATATTTTAATATTTTGATTTTGAATACGTTTTTAATATGACGGTATAGGCTAAATATGCATTTGATATAGAAAATAAATAATATTAAAAATGTCTGCGAATACACACCACATAAATCAGTGTTTATCACGTATATCAATTAGTATTTTACTGTCTGAACCCTAGAGGTATATTCTTTTAGTTACTTTGAATCATACCCAATCGGCAAATTAGCAGTACTGTATATAAATATTCATATCTGCATAATATTTTGTACGTCGGGAACATAGTAATGTAGTTAATAGCGGGCATTTCTCACAGTATTTGTCAGCTTATTCTTCTTTCTTTTCGACTTATAAAGCGTCTATCTTTTGCAATTTTTCTTTAAGTTTTTTCACGTAAATATATTCTGGAAGTGTCCAGTATACAAAGAAATGCGCCTAGTAGCGTTTTACCCGCTACAGAAAAAGAAAAGTTCGAACGTATTTTTCAGTCTGCTAAGATGAAACGCCATTTAAAAGCATGGAACCAGCAGACAACAACTCGAAAAACAAGTGACGAACGGCTAGCGCATACCGGCTAGAGCAGAGGAGACATCTGTTGGTTCTAGTTCGCTACATCCCTATTAACCAAGTTGTATATGAGCGGAACAAGTCTATCAACGTTTCGTGATCATATCAACCTATGTTCTGATGTTTGTCTTGCCAAAAGTTAGATTTAGCGATTCAAACGCGAACCACCATGGAAGAAACACTCAGTAATCTTCAAGTTTTGGACGGATTTGGTAATAGAAACGACAGCAAACAACACACTGAAAAAAAGAACATAAATACAGTTTTACTGTAAAGGCATTATACGAGGCGCTTCCATAAAGTAAGTTCCCCTGAGGCCATTTACAGAAACAAAACACAATATCATGGAAATGTTTATTGCAGCAGATACTGCAAGTGTTCAGTTATTTTTCAAAATATTCACTACCGGGATTGAGACATTTTTCATACCGTGGGACCAACGTTTGAATACCTGTGTCGTAGAACTCTGCCGCCTGGGATTTGAATGACTGTGCGACAACCATCTCCGCCTGTCTGTCATTCTCTGCAATTTCTTTAGGTGTAGGAAAAGATGGAAATCACTGGGAGCGAGGTCCGGGCTGTAGGGTAAATGTTTAAACACCTCCCAGTCGAACTTCTGCAGAAGACTTGCTGTTTAAACATCCATCCTACAGTCCGGATCTCGCTCCCATTGATTTCCATCTTTTCCTACACCTCAGGAAATGACAGAATGATAAAGAGGCGGACATAGTTGCCACACAATGGTTCAAATCCCAGGCAGCAGACTTCTCCGAAACAGGTATGCAAACTTTGGTCTCACGGAATGAAAAAATGTCTCAATTCCGATGGCGAATATGTTGAAAAACAGCTGAACACTTGCTGTATCTGTTGCAATAAGCATTTCCATGAAAATGAGTTTTGTTTCTGTATAGGCCCCAGGGAAACTTACTTTATTAAAATACCAATAAGCTAATCTGACCTTCATCTCATCCGCACTATGTTCGGAATGACTGTATGTAAGCACTTCAGTGCACAACATTTGGCTCCCATTTTGTAATGATAATTACCCATTAACCGTAATAGATAAATTAATTCTGAAAATAGTAAGCAATTTTAGAACTAGTCAATATAGAGCATGCCAAATTGCAAGGCTACAGAACAATTCATTGCTGAGAGAAAAAAACGAAACTTCACCTATTTTTCAGCATCGAAAGCTGTATGTCCCTCCCTTAAGAGTGAGACAGACATACTGGTTTTTGTTTACTTCAGGTTCCCGTCTTAGCTTGTCTCGGGTATAGGAATAAATTTGCTTGAATAATAATTAAAATTTACACTTTGAAACTTTTTGTTGTAAAACGCCCCTTAACAGTCACTAAGAAATCACGCCCATGTTATTATAACAGAATAATCAAGTCCCTGGTTAATTTGAATTTCCGTGCACTTTTAACTGTGATGAAATAATGCTTTTATGCTTACTAAGCAGGATGGCACTGAGAAAGAAAACAGCTCCCGTACAGTCAGCGTCTAGGAGGAGTCCCAAAATGGAGCTGAATACAGCAGCACCGAACCTGCCACACATGAGGGACAAACACACAGCCATCGCCCTGAAACATGCATATCAATTTTGTTACTATCAAGATAATATGAACAACCATTACACTTCCGATATGGACTACTTGGGTGTTCCTGAATTAACGTTCGATAATGTTATTCTCTCTCTCTCTTGAATCCTATGCCCCCCATGTTGGGGCGAAGGGCCTCCAAGTGGAGGTTTCTGTTTACCGATGTGAATTTTTTTACACTTATTTTCCTAGAGAGGTCAGAGGGAAAGGTGATAATGTTATTGGCTAGTTCAAATACTGATGTCCTCATGAATGTTGTTTCGTAATATTTTCATTACTTATTCAAACCCAAGTTGTCCTATATTGGCTATTTATAACTAATTCTAAAATGTTTACGATATGCCAATTTTCCTGCGCTTCTTTGAACAGTTTTGGTGAGATACGTTTCTGATTAAAATTATTATAAATAATAAAACATCAATCCGCGTAAAAATATTGAACATTTTATAGTGATGATGTTTCCACTTCCCTTTAATATCGAAAAATATATTAACGGAATATTTCTGTATAACCTATTACTTAAATATAGCAATAGTTTGAGCTTTCCATAGGCAAAACAAAAAAAGGTCTAAGTAGTTCTGCTATCTACTATTTATGGTTTACTTTCATTTGGCGCTGGTGCCATGTTTACGTTGCCGGTTACATTATGTCTAAAAACTAAACTCCGTGACGCTATATCCCTGAAGCGACTAGATAGCAGGATTGGGGGCATGCCGACACCCACGGCCGTTAATGGTGGTTTTCGTGACCGGAGTTGGTGGTTTCCGTGACCGGAGCCGCTACTTATCTATCAAGTAGCTCCTCAATTTGAATCACGAGGCGTTCCAGACCTCCCTACCTCAGGAAAATCCGAGGAGGTTCAGCGGATCGAATCCGGGCCTAAGGAGCTGTAATCAGAGACGTTAACTACAAACCACGCAGACGGTCTATGACTAATTTGCGGTTATGTTACCAAGAGTTTGCGCAGATGCAATCCTCCGCATAGGCTAACAGTGAAGTAACACATGCCTAGGATAAAGATTGGGTCATTTCAACTTTGAAACCTAAGTAGGCCTATGTCTCAGCATTGAATACTGTTAGATGTAACGATATGTTTGCAATATCTTTTTTAAATTTAAAGTACATACGACCTAATTTCCCAGTCATAAAAAATTAACCAAGACACAACATGAATCGAAATTCTAGAGTGATAGAGAAAAAGCGAATAAGTCAAAAAGCCAAAGTTTCAGGACAGACAAAAACAATTTATTTCCACAGCATTGTTACAATATTTAGTTCAGCCCACCCAGATATTTTTACATATTAAGTTATAAGATACTGTATAAAACTATCTGGTGGACTGAACTAAATATTGTCACAAGGCTGTGGAAATAAATTGTTTTTTGTCTCTCCTGAAAATTTTGTCATTTGACTTATTAGCTATTCGCCTATCATTCTAGAATTTAAAAACTTGTTAAGCTGTTTTGACAGCATAGTTTACTGCTTGAAAAGATATCTTTCGACACAACAATACAGTTGACAATAATACAGTTAATACAGTTGACAGAAGTTTCACACTTATTTCCACACGTTAATAATTGTTTAATACAGATTTAAGGGTACCGTTCTCGGCATTTTTTAAAACTTATCCAGTAATTGAGCACATAAGGCAACCGTGTTAAGATACAATGTTAATATCATACCTGAGCTGCGTAGGGATGAACTCGACGACGAGGCTGTTAAGAAGGTTGCTACAGGCTCCAGCGAAAGAAACGAAAATCCCAGACAGAACAATCACAAGCCACTCTGCACTGGAGAAATATAACCCTATACCGGATAACCCGGCCACTAGAAGAAATCCCTCTGAAAATAATTCAAAACATTGTTATCTGTTATCTATGCACATAATATGGTTAGAGCCAGTAAAAAATTAATTACTGACACTGCAATTGATCCCAGGGACATATAACTGGATTCTGGTTAACTGCACAGAAAATTAACATCAGAGGTGATACAATAATTAACCGTTATTTGGACACTTCATAATTAATTGGGCATTACTTACAGTTGTCTGAATTTTTAGTCGATTAACCATAGACGGACACCTGACCATTTTTTTTCGAAAGCTCAATTTCACTGATTCTTAATATTTCTGATGTGCTGATTTCAAATCAGAAAACTGCTTTCTTTCTCCATGCTCTAGTTTTCATGAAATTCGAACTTTTGCACTCCAACTGTTTATCGACAAATAATAAGATAAATTAATTGCTCAATTTATTAACCAATCAACTTTTGTTAATTAGTTACGTGTGATCTGGCGATTGAATTAATAAATGCGTGCGAAGCCGCGGACACCTGCTAGTATAATATAAATACAATATTTTTATTGACGCTAGGTTGCCAAAGAATGCACTTTTTGAAGTAAAACTTCTTTTCTCGCGGTTGGGGTAAATCTGGAAAATCAGTCACACTGAAACGAAATCAGTCACGAAATCAGTAAAAAAATCGGAATCGAAATCGAATTGAGAATATCTGCAACGTACTTTTGATACGTGGCTCATTGGCAATAGACAATTCCCAAGCAATCTAAAGGTATATTATCTATTTTATGGAACCCGGAGGTTCATTACCGCGCAAATCCAAAATTAAAAACCCAAAATTAAAAAATACAATATCCAAAATAAAAAAAAAAACAAAACAAAATTAAAAATTAAAACATCCAAAAATCCAAAATTTAATAAAATAATAATAAATTCCAAAATTCCAAAATTAAAAATTAAAAATTAAGAATTGAAAATACCAAAATTGAAAAAATCTAAAAATTCAAAATTAAAAAAACTAAAATACAAAATTAAAAAATCCAAAAAATAAAAAATTCAAAGAATCAAAATTGAAAAAATCCAAAATTAAAAAAATTCAAAGGTCCAAAATTAAAAAATCAAAAAATCAAAAATAAAAAAAATTAAAAATCCAAAATTAAAAAATACAAATTTCCAAAATTAAAAAAAAAACAAAATTAAAAATTATGACATCCAAAAATCCAAAATTTAATAAATAATAAAATCCAAAAATTAAAAAATCCAAAAATTAAAAAAATAAAAAATAAACAACTCAAATATCGAAAATTTAAAAAATCCCAAATTAAAAATTGAAAGAACCAAAATGAAAAGTCCAAAATCCAACATTTAAAAAGTCCAAAAACCCAATATTAAAAATTCCAATAATGCAAAATTGAAAAAATTCAAGAATAAAAAATTGAAAAAATCCAAGAATAAAAAATTGAAAAAATAAAAAAATAAAATAAAGTTTTACTTCTGTCGCGTGGCCTTCCACGCACTCTTTTTTTTTAATGAGAATTTTGACTTACCCATGATTGTTTTCTTTTGGAGGAAGTTGACGATAACGCCTGTGGTCGTATACATGGTCAGACAGAATCCTCCTATAACCATAAAGTTTCTGTAAGCCTCAGGATTCACACTGGTAGTGCAAGTCTGGA
The DNA here is from genome assembly GCA_964059195.1 of Ectobius pallidus. NCBI lineage: Eukaryota > Metazoa > Arthropoda > Insecta > Blattodea > Ectobiidae > Ectobius > Ectobius pallidus. The sequence goes on along the minus strand of CAXKWD010000004.1, from coordinate 27,486,531 downwards.
CGTCCTCACCCACCATACTGTATTTGAAGTCCGTCATATTGCTCTCACTTGAACTGAGCTGGAGTTTTACCACGGTGGTATCGGAATCGGCTTCCTCTTTGAGAGTGTTCATGACCTGACACATAGTCATAGTGCTGTGAGGATTCTGGTTAGAGTACTCTGATAGATGATTGAACAGGTCAGGCGCCCACATTGAAAAACTGGTATAACTGCGAAGGCAAAGATATAAAGCACAGTAATATAATTATACGAGGGTGGAACGAAAAGTAACGCACAATATATATATTTTTTTTTTACAAAAAGTGTAATAGGTACAATTACAAACAAATGCACACATAAAGGGACATCTTGTATTCACTGTAAAATTTCACCGAAATAATTTAATCATAACTGTCATCACATAGTCTTAAAACTCTCAGCCTAACAGTTTTTTTTTATGATCCCGACCGTTTACTCATCGTTATTCACAAAATAGTATACTTAAAAACTCACATAACCATGGACGTGGAGTCTCACAGACCGCTATAAAACTAAACTTTTTTCTAGCTCGTCTCCACTAACACTAGCGGCTTATGTATTTACTGCAGTCACACAGACCTTACGTCCATGGTCAAGGATTAACTTGTCATCTTCTGTCAACGTATAGAACAGTGGAAGACAGCTATTTCGTCCAGTGATTACGTTTATGAAGGAAGTGCACGCAATTCACTGTGTAGGCTATGAGTGATCAGTCCAACGGCGGAGCCACCTTCGAGACAACAAGAAAGCATAATAGGTTGAGACTCACAGTCACACGTACACTCACATCCGTAGGCCTACAGCGAGGTGTAGTGCGATTTTTATGGGCTAAAATACACAGTGAAATTCACACGGACATGCGTGGCGTGTATGGGGACGACTGTATGGACCGTAGTGTGTATTCTCCGAAGATGGCCGTAATAACCTTTCATTTGTTTGGTCCCATGAAGAAATTCCTGGGCGGTAAACGCTTTGCGGTAAACTTCTATGAACAGGGGATTTTTAAACTGCTATCACGATGGGATGAATGTGTTGCGAAACTTGGCGACTATATAGAAAAATAGACAAAAAGATGTCCCTTCATATGTGCATTTGTTTGTAATTGTACCTATTAAACTTTTGGTTAAAAAAATATTGTGTGTTAATTTTCGATCCACCCTCGTATATCTATTCATAATTAGGCTAATGTAATACATAATTTATTATTCCGTTGAGCCGCTAGGTAAAAAAGAATGTTTGACGAAGTACTAAATTTAGCCTGGGCGCAATAGGCCTACTTAAAGGCGTATGGTTAATAGCCACTCTGACAAGCTGCACTGTTACATTGCTTAAGCCTTAGGGCCTGCATTGCGACCTCCTGATAAAAAAAAACTATCAGGAAGATCAACTCCCAGTTAAACTATGAGGAAGTTGGAGTAGCTGATAAACTACCAACTGCCACTTAGGCAGACCTAGTGGAAACAGAAAGGCTGCCCACTCTATTTTCTTAGCCTCCTGAATTTCAGAATTGATGCTGGAAGGCTAACTTATACTATAAGGCCGTTCTAGATTCCTACTTGATATAGAATATCACAAATTGATTAATGTAATTGAAATTGACTTTAAAGTTAGGTGGATAGGTTCAGAGTTGTAACGATTTGATTAAAAAAAAAATAGCTTTTATCGCCTTTTTGAAGGAAAAAACGCTCATTTTATAGTTATTCTTGCTTTAAGTCTGAGACTCTTACTAGCAAGTCTAAAGCTCTCTTTAACGAGTGTTCAGCGTCTACATCAGCATACTTATACAGTAGGCTACGTATCCAAAACTTACCAGGCGTTCAAAGAAAATTGCAGAAAGAAGACTAGAGCGGTGATGCGTACGTGAGGTTTTTTGAATAGAGGTACAGTCTGCACCCGCATGCTTTCCAGTATTTCCATCAATGTCTTCAGCTGTACTTTGGAAGAAATCTCCCTTTCATTGTTTTCTATATTCAATTGTAGTACCTGCACAAACGCAAACAGATAAAATTTAATAATAGATAGGCCTAATTATGTTCCAGAAATATAACAACGGTATTTTAGGATTTTATGCACATGTGCATAATGGTCTCTGATTCTTATGAAGCGATATCGGTCAGCCGATAGTTTGTGTCGATTCATTATGACTTGGGATAGGAATCTGAGGAAAAATTATTTTCCCTTCGAGTGTCCGAAGAGAGGCCTATTATACTGTATGTTCATTTTGGGTCCATTTTGTTTGTCCTTTTTAGCCCCTTTTTAAGGTCTTAATTATTTTTTGTACAACTTCATCTCCTTTTGACTGCATTTTTACTGTCTTCCAAAGTAGAACAGACAATAAAGATATTGATTACCGAGCGAGGTGGCCGAGATGGTATTGGACTCGCATTCGTGAGCTCCCGGGTTCAAATCCCGAGACCGGCCAATTTGACATGGGTTTTTCATGGTTTCCCCAGTCGTCAAGGCAAATGCCGAATTGGATGTTTACATACCATGAATCAACCTCACCATTTCATCCTGTATCATATCCATTTAAATTAATATCAGTTGAAGTTTACTCCAGTAAATACACTGACAATAGAAACAATTGACAAGCAATAGTTCCATGGCCTACCGTACTGTACAGACACAGATCCCGAACATCTGATATAGCCTCGAAGCTAAAAGGGGTTACTAAAACACAGCTGAAATAAATGAATACAAAAAAATAATTACCGGATACTCCTCGGGGTTACGCCCAGTGTTGAGAGAATAGACGTGACGCAGAACTTCCAAGGCTTTGTCTTGCTTTCCAACAGAGAACAGAAACTTGGGAGACTCCGGCAAGAAGAAAAGGGTAATCATTCCTAAGAAACTGGGCATCGATCCACAGACTAGAAATGCTCGCCAAGAACTGTAGTTAATGCCGATCCAAGGCACCTTCAGTTTCCATTTCAGTGGAATCATCCACCAAGACAGTCCTGAAAAGAATGGGATAGAAATACGTTTTGGTTTGTTTTGAAAATTATTATTTCGTGGGCTATGAATTAAGCATTTGCGAGAATTTACGCACTTTCTGAAATTAGGAAAATGAGTTGTGATCATAAATAGGAAAGAAAAATACAAGAATAAGTTTGGTGCATCGTATGTTCTGAATCGTTTAAAAAGGATTTAATTTCGATTATTCCATCATATTTTTTCGTAACAGCATCACAATAATTTAAATAAACATTTGACCGGACAATCGGATTACGTTCCTTACATAACTTCCGTCATTCTAGGTTGGAATTCAGTAGGCTACATTTTCAGAATTTCTTAAAGTCTTCTTCCCTGGCATAGATATATGCCTAATGAGACAAATCTTCTTTTAATTTATCAGGCGGACGATTCGAAGGATTATGCTCTGGTTCGACCAGGTATGGGACTAAACTTTCTGTGCATCAGTGCAAGCATGAGTGCTGAAGTAATGATATCGGAGGATTTCTTTGTGCAGCTGGTAGTGGAGTTTAGTAAATGAACAATACCTACCATGGAATGCGTGAATTGACCTTGGCGAAAGGACTGCAAATGCGGAATTACATACCATACTGTAAAGTGCGCAAAATCGCAGAGCAAAAATAAAGTTCAAAGCAATTAGTTAAAAATTAGGGTGAGAAAAATAAGTATATTAAGCTAACAGATAAAAAATGGAACTTTTATATATTTTTCCACTAAGTTGTAGACGGTCCTAAGTGTTATTTTTTTTTAGAAATAATCCGTAGTTGACAAATTCAGAAAAATCTGATTTTGGAGTGTTTCTAAACGGAGAACGCAGCTAAAAATGTATAAGTTACGAGTATTTTAAAATAACAAATGTTATATTTATGGACACAACAATATACTATTGACGACAGAGAAATAAAACTTGTTCCTAGCACAAAAAGTAAATAGAAATAACATAGGCCTATATATTATCGGAACCAAACCTCCAACTCACCCGGTTGGTAGTCCGAGAAACAATAACACATTCTCAACAACGGGAAAGCCTCAAGTCAACATAGGCCTAATAAAAAAATTAGATTAGTTTGAAAATTATAGTTTTATAATAGCGAAGAGTACAGATGTAACGTACTAGTCAGATTTTAGCGTTCGACACACGTTATGTGTTTGGCAATTACCAAGATAAATCTGCTTCCGATTAGAATCATGTAAGACGTAGGTATGAAATGTTGACCTGTCGAGGTGGTCGAGATGGTAAGGTTTTGGACTCGCATTCGGGAGGTTCCATGTTCAAATCACGGGACTGGTCAATTTCTCATAGGTTTTTGCTGGTATCTTTAGCCGCGATAGCACGAACTGAGATTAACTGTTTTGATAAGTTCTCAAAAATATTAACAATAACAAGTAAACTACGAATATAGGATATAATATTTCCTTATTTTTAAATAGAATACAATCAGTGAATATTTTCAAACACTATAAGGAATTATGGGGCAAAGATTATTGTGCAAAGAGAAATTAAAAAAAGGAAAACATTAAGTAGGCTCTGATTTATAATTGAGCAGACTGGGTGACAAACCTAGAAAGAGCGGCAAGTTTTTGAGGGGGAATTTTTTATATATAAAATAAATTTTATACCAATTAAATTTAAAAGAACTAAACTTTAAACCTTGGAGCCGTGGCGAAGGAGACTGTGGGTTCGAGTCCCGCCTAGTGTGTTATTACGCAGGGCCCGGATTCTAATGACCTAAAATTGTTTGAAAAACGACCTATAAAATGACCCTAGATTTTAAAGAAAATAACTTAATAATTCTAAAGAATGACCTAAAAACTGATATTTTATAAAAAAAAGTATTATTGTACATTAAGTTAAAAAAGTAATTTGTACATAATTTTAAAAACTGTAAATGCAGAAAGGATGTTGTAGGTCTAAAATCTTTGCTCTTTGTTCTTGATTGGAGAGTTTGAGGAGAAAAATAAGAAAGTAGTTTTTAAAATAGATCCTACAAAAAATGTTGCATTTTACTAACCTAGTAATTTATTTAAATGTTACCCTATGATAAAAAAAGACGACAAAAAAGTGGATATACCTACTCAATGTAAAAGCATGAAAATGACTAAATAAGGAAGGAAATGACACAAAAATGACAAAAAAATGACGTAAAATTGAAATAAATGCCCTAAAAATATAAAATTGCATAAAATGACAAAAAATGACCTAATAAAAATGCATTTCTGTAATATAGAGGCCATGTCTAGAGGCATTTATCTACAAGTTGGCAATGTCTGAGCAGCATCAATAAAAATATGACATGCCATTAGAATCCGGCCCTGGTTATTAGGAAAAATAAGGAAATGGATAAACAAAAGGAAAAAAGAAGAAACAGTGAAAAATAAAGAGCAATATTCTTTAAAAATAAAAAAAACACGGTAAACAAACAATAATAAAACTGTTCGCGTTTACCTTGCAGAAATATGCAGCCAATGGTCAAACCTGCCGATGCAAACATCATGGCACGAGCTCTAGTAGCCGGGGAGTGAAACTCTCCCAAATATGCAAATCCCACTGCAGATGCCGCACAGATACTGAAAATTAAGCAACTTTAAGTTTATTTCAAAACCTAAGGAACAAACTAACAGCAACAATGACTTTCTGACATTACGAACATTCAGATATGCAATAGGTCTATGGAACTTGTAAGATAAAGCAGGAATATTACTGTATATGCAGCAAAGAAAAAGCCTATTAGAGAATGAAAATTATTGATCAATATTTTGATTTTTCTACTTAAAAAAGGAATGACAGTTAAAGCTTTCATTCTATAAGAAATTTAAAGGTTAGATCTTTTAAAATTTCCGTAACTCTTTAAATACTCCTCAGAGATTTTGGGATTTGATTTTCACGAACTGAGATTAATTGTTTTGATAAGTTCTCAAAATTATAACAATCAAAACTAAACTAAGAATATTAGAAATAATGATCCTTGTTTTTAAATAGATTACAATCAGTGAATATTTTCAAGCACTATAAGGAATTATGGGGCAAAAATTATTGTACAAAGAGAAATTTAAAAAAGAAAAACATTAAAAAGATTTTTGTAATAACCAGGCCCTGATTTATAAAAGGGCAGACTGGGTGGCAAACCTAGAAAGAGCGGCAAATTTCTGAGGGGGAATTTTTTATAAAATAGACTCTATACCAATAGAATTTTAAAAGAACTAAACTTGAAATTAAAAGTAAATTTTAGATAGAATTTTAAATTCTCATTGTAAACTATAATTAAACTATACGTAAAATATGTATTTTGTTCTGAAAATATTGGTTTAAATATACCACACATTTTATGAACGTAATTAAATATAATTTCTCATGTGTTTTAATATTAAAATAATAATGTATTAAATATTTTTACAAATTTTCAAAGATTGATTATATATTATATATTTAAAATATTTTTAGAGTTTTAAAGCATTTTTTAAAAATGAAATTACAATAGTAATTAAAGAATTCTCCAAATGTAATTGCTTTTATTAAAAAAAACGAAATTCAAATGTTTGTTGTGTAGCTTAGGTAGTGATTGGATTACTTGCAATAATAAAATGCTATCGAAATACTTTTGGATGATACTTGGGTAAAACCCAAACTTAATTCTAAAACAATAAATGGGAATGGGTGTGTGTGGGTAAAATTAAACAAATTAAAGGAGCGGTTATTCAAACTTTTGCCCAGATAGTGAAGTACCTGAAATCAGAGCCTGGGAATAAGTTCTTACAACTACACTTAGGTACCGGTACGTCATATTTTAAAAGCAGCAAATTTCTTAATTAAAAAATAATCATATCCTATGAACTTCAAATGTCAGGATGGTCTAAATTTGAGATAAAATGCTTTGTTAGCATTTATTATTTTTGTGCATTTTTAAATGTTGTTTACGTGTTTTCGTTAATGTATAAGCATCGTATAGTTGTGAATGTCACGTTGACAGTTAGACGGATGGAAAAGCTGGAAATCCCAGCTCTCCAATAAGACAAAATTTTAATAATAAACTAAAATATTATTAAGGAAGGATCAAGTATAAATCATGCAGTACAGAACTGGCCACCTAGGAAGACGTACACAGTATATTGGGCGAAAGATAAATACAAGGTGCACTTTAAGCTCCGCCCACTCGATATTCACATTTTGTTTCTCAGCGAAGCAGGGTGACCAACTATCCTAGTACATTGTTGCCGACACTCCCTACCGTACCAAATAGTAAAAATGCGAGAGTGCCCCTTGTATCGAATATTAGAAATGCGAGACTAAGTGCCTTGTACCCACAGGTTAGCCTTGTACCCAACGGTTTGTCAGCCTGTTCATGCTCGAAGAATTCGCTAGATCGTGGTATAAAAGGAACTGCTTCACTGAGGGTGGGTCGAGTGGGATACGTCTCATGCGAAAGTGCACCTTATTTTTGTTGATCTTTCCCGTATATTGTTTTGTACCTAACACAAGAATGAAGTTTTCTTACAAGAATCCGTTGAAGAATCTGAACAATGCGAAAAGCCAATAGGCATGCGCGAAGCTGGATAACACTGCGCAGACTCCATCCAGCAACAATGAAAGTATCAGAATCTTGCGGCGTCCGTTTGTGTCTGCTAGGTACCCCCAGAGATGCGAACTCAGTATCATTCCTGCAATACAAAATTAAGCTGTATTTATTTTATTTTATTTTATTTTATTGAATATCCAAATTGAAATAAACCCTATTTCACCCGAAGGTATATTAGGGTTAGAGATATGATACACTTACAGGTTTACAATCTCTATATATATAAAAGGCTTTGTCCTGACTGACTGACTGACTGAATGAATGACTGACTGAATGACAGGAATCAACGTACAGCCTAAACTATAACAGGTAGAGACTTGGAATTTTGACAGTACCTTCGCTTCATAATGTAGGTGCTCACTAAGAAAGGATTTTGAAAAATTCTGATTCTAAATGCCAAAAATTAAATGTTTTTGAAAATACTTAATCCCTTTTTACATAGAATTATCAAAACAAATTCACAGAACGTATTGTTACCAGTGGTATCAGGTGGGCTTGGATTAAATTAAATGGATGTTTGACAAATTAGAGAAGGTATCATTATAATTCATATTATCTATATCAATAAAAGGAACTCTCCTCGATGTCCAGCGAAATCTACTGAACGCAGAGATCTGAAATTTTAAACATAGGTGTGCTGAAGGGTCGGAAAATGCACCTCGAAGCCGGAATTTTAATTTTAGTTTTCGTTCGTGAGTTATGAGTGACAAACTGGCAAAAAACGTGCATTTTTTGCGTTTTCTAAACATAAGTTTTCAGTTATACATTTCAATGTCAAATCAATTACAGTTGGCTTTGGCTATTTTTGTCAAACCTTGAAAACAAAACTTTCGCGATCGCTTGAATGTTGTAAGCCCTAAATATGGTCAAACGTTGTTTTATTTGGACGAATCTCACTATACAGAGGTTTTCTGGGCCAAGAAACTCGAATCTGAGGTCGCTTTTACCAGTCGATGCTATCTGATCGTGGTATGTAGTCCATGCGATTTAGGTGTTAATAAATGTAATGATTTAACTATTATGCTCTTAATTTTTAATTCTTGAAATAATTATCGCGGGCGAAGCCGCGGGCACATGCTAGTATACGTATACAGTCTTAATCTGTATTAAGTGGATTGTAATATTCATAATCAGGCCTAGCTAACACTAAACTATGATGAACTGATCAGACAGATATTGCAGAATAATCCTGAAAGCTTTTAATTTCCAGATTTACTGAACTTTTCAACAGGAAATATTGGATACCTTCTAGCATTAAAATATGTTTCTTATTGTGTTCAAATTATATATGCAACAATCTTTAAAATAATTTAAAACCCCCAAAAAATAGTAGAGTACTAATTCATTAATTTAAAGCTTTCATTGAGAAATTTACAGCCAAATACTATGTAAAAATATTCAGAAGATTTAAAATATATTTTAATAGTTATTTTTCTGATAAAAGTAATATTCAGATTTACGAGCTGTAGCAAAATTATTAAAATATTTGCAATGCAGTGGGATATTTTTACTTAAGAAATAATAATGACAATAATAATAATATAATCATGTTAGCTGATGTAACAAAGTACCAGAATGCTTCTGTTTAATCAGTTAGAATTGCAATTATGATATCCAGAAAATAAGTTATTTTTTAAATTGATTTCCTAGTTAACCTCCAGATTGATTCATTAAGCAGGGCTTAAGGAAGAACAAAGGTCTAGTTTTTCAATCATATTAAAATCATCCAGCATCAGCAGAACTATACAGATTTGTGATGTCTTGACAATCGCACACTTACATAAAAATACAAAAGAAAAGTCAAATTGGCCGGCTTTGAACCAGCGATCTCCAGAATGCGAAACCAATACGTTACAATATCCGCCAACTCGCTCGGTTTAATGGTCTTGTTTGATAAGAATATGTGAAGGAATATGTTGGTAGTGTTATTTCCCTAAGTAAAATGTATTGCAACTTCGAAAGCAGTATATGAACACTGTAAAACAATATGTTGTCATGAGTACTGATTTGCATTTGATAAATTCTTTCTAATATATTACCATAAAATAGCCCCATTACTCCCGTTCCAGTCAACCGATTTGCTCCAATATCAATGGACTTCTTCCTATGGACGTTATAAATGCGTATACCAAGTTTCATGAAAATTTGATAAAGCATATTTGAGTTATCGAGCGTACAGACAGACGTTCAGACATTTTCCTGTCCCCCACACAATCTCATTAAGTTCCCTTCGGGCATTTAATAAATATAAGGTGAAACAGTTCTGTAAGAAAAGTGAAAATGCCCATTCAATTGTATTAAATGTTTTAGAACACACATACAGTAGGCCTATTTAAAGTGAAAAGGCATTTTGCAAGTACCGGCACATATTGTGATTCTGAAGGGATAGTTTTCCGCTGTAACAACCCGTGCGGAATGTTGCGAAGACACAGCATTGTATAGGGTATATTATTATTATATGAGTAATAGTAGCACCCTGATTACCTATGTAAGGGAGAGCGCTGAGCAGTCCTTTTTTGCTGGAATCCATCTCAAACTCGCACTGGGCTGCTGGGAGGACAAAAGATGGCATGTAACATTCAACAAGGCCCAAAGCACAGAACCCACATCCTAGCAAGAGCAGCCAGTGGAACTTGCCATTCCCTAAAATAATAATAGTAATAATAATAATAATAATAATAATAATAATAATAATAATAACAACCTGCGCTTTTTAACATTAGGAATTTCTTATATTTCTATTTCATAATGGGAGACTATGTGAGCACGTTTAAAAAAATTCCTCGTTGTCACGCAGTGACCAGCATGCTGTATGTGTAAGGATTTTTTTTTACAACATGTCTTAGATGTATATTTTTGGACGCAAGGTCTACTACTAGTTATGAATAGGGACCGGACTTTTAGGTTTTTACCTATTTTTTCCCTTACTTCTAAAACAAAAAGCGCGCATACACTTTTTCGAATCATGTCCATGGGATTCACCCACATTAATTCTGTGGCACCTAAAAATACCTAAATGGGGTATAAGAACCTAAATATACCTAAACGGGATATAAAACCTAAAATATCTAATTTAGGCTGCTTTTTTGTCTTTTTTGTTTGTCAGTTGAGATATCGGTATTTTGCGGAGAGACGATAACTGTGTCGGGTTGAAATTAATACCACCAGCGTTTCGTTCAACCTGTTGTCGTCTAGGATGGACTGTATCAAGAGACGAAGTGTTAGAGTACTGGCGTATTCCTTTTAAAATATTCGTATGAACAACCATTGTTGCCGTGTATGAACTCGGATATAGATTTCTGTGTTTTAAAGCGCTTGTTTGCCTTTAGTACTTCCCTGTCATTCATACTGAGTGGTCACACTGTGAGTTTTAAGAAGACGTGTTAATTATGCCGAAACAAATGAAATTGAGTTTATTACGGCAGTGGATTGGCGATGACCTGAATTTCATCTTTCTCCCCCCTTCTTCTTCTTCTTCTTCTTCTTCTTCTTTTCTTCTTCTTCTTCTTTTCTTCTTCTGAGGTTATTTTATGACGTTGCACCCCGCAGGTTTCTCGTCTTCTCTGTCCTAAAGCAAGTTTATACAAATTTAAGTCAATTTTGTTAAGTTAAACTTTACAAGTATTATGTATTGAATCCTATGTAGCACATTCAAATTCATTAAACCAATTATTCTACCCGAAAATGATATTTTGGACAAAAAACCTAAAAAAAAACTATTTCACCTAATGGAAAACCTAAAACAGTGCTTTTAAAAACCTAAAAATCCGGTCCCTAGTTATGAATCACATATCGTAACCGTACTTCTGAATGATTTATGTCTTCAGAACAAATTACAATATTTTCGGAATAGCATATTTACCAACAACGGGTATGGTAGTTTCAGTGCTGAAACCTACCTCAGTATTAGCCTAAATGTAAGCAGTAGACCTACATCACACTCAACAGCCTGGTTAGAAAGTTAGTACGAAGTGCAGTTTTTTATCTGCCATTTCTGCTGTATTTTATCTTATTTTATTTTATTTCATTTCCGTTCATCAGAAGGAATTCCATTTTATTTCAAGAATTTTTTCATGAGGCGGAAAATTGTGACTCATGTTCAGTTTTAGACTGATAGGTGCATTGAATACCGGAGAACCAGAGGAAAATCCATTTAAGACAGGTTTCTGTTTAATTCAGGTACTGGTTTTGGGTAGGTTGTACTGCAGTATGATTTTAAAGTAATAAAGGTAATATGGTTCATTTTTCATGACATCTATTCGTATTCAGGATGGGGAGAAGGTAATTCCAATGCAGTAATCGCTTTGGCGAGTGAGAAGAAACAATCCAACAAATGGACACTCAGACTGATCGACCGGGAGATTTGAACCCACAACTACCCAAATGAGCCGTCAGTATCATCTTGTCTGCCAATCCTTGCATAACAGTGTCTTAGTGTCTTAAAATAACCCTTATATTGCTCTTTATATCTAAGATGTCAAGTGTTTTTAAAATAAAGTTCTCGGAGCAGCAATTTTCACTACCGCTATGTAGACGAAACAAGACTCTAGTAAAAGACAGCTTACCTGTGAGTATGATGGCCTCATCGGGTGTTTTGGTTGCTCCGTCCTCCGACCCTGCAATTCATTAAAAATAATCTGAAATTCCCAATGCCTGGTTTTGTTATCAGTCGAGAATTTGGGTATCTGATTTTCTGATGTCAACATCTCTGCCCAAATAATGTGTACCATTAAATTATTGTTTACCGCTAGCGTGGTCTTATGGTTGGCGTCGGTGACTACAGATCCGTCGGCCCGAGTTCGATCCCCGGTACCTCCTCGGATTTTTCTGAGGTAGGGAGGTCTGGAACTGGGTGCACTCAGCCTCGTGAGCTAAATTGAGGAGCTACTTGATAGAGAAGTAGCTTCTCCGGTCATGGAAACCACCATTAACGGCCTCGGGTGTCGGCATGCTGACCACATGCCCCCCAATCCTACCATCTTCCTATGGTAGATGACGCAGCGGTCGGGTGTTAGGCCTTGTCCCTTCGGGTATGTAATGCTACGGAATTTAATTTAGTTAATAAGTTATTGTAGGCCTATAGAAATTAATGAATGGATTTTCTTAATAGTCCTCGAGTTCAATATATTCAGAAATATGTGTATTTGCCTCTTTTTGAACAGCATTGGCCTACATAACATCTGCAATATTACGAGTATTTGGAGCTGATGAAGCGAGAAAACAGGAAAAATTCTTTAAAAATAGAAGTTCATTAGAAGTAAAATTGTAAATCACCTGTAAAATTGTTAAACAGTGATTATCTGATTGAATTAATGTGAGGCAAGAATTTAGTGTCTTTAAACGTTTTAAATGAGAATATTTATTTTTTGAAAATACGTTATTTTATTAGGTCATATTTAGGATTTTTGGTCATATTTAGTCATTTTAAGGGCATATTTGCAGCCATATGTTCCACTCTTTTAGATCATATTTTCCACTCTTATAGATCATATTTTCCACTCTTTTAGGTCATAAACATCCGAACCTTAGTCATCAGAATGCTCATTCCTGGAATGCAGCCAATTGTCTTGGAAAGCGGGAAAATTGTAAAATCCGTAGTCACTGGGAACTTTCACGACAGATTTGTTACATCTTTTCTTTTACTTAAACCATTTTCTTACACTTACCAATATCCTGCGTTCCTGATATGCTCATGTTAGTGCCCAGACTGCAGAGAATTCCAGGCCCTTTTCACATGCTTCACTCTGAATATTCTCACAAATACTGTGAAAATACAGGCAATAGACCAGGACGGAGTTAAGAATTTTGCGAATGAAAATAACTTTGTATTGTTATCACGCGTGATACTCGAGAAGGTCATGATTACATATCACAAGTAGGTACAAAAAGTAAATTGCAATGCTTGCTTGCATATTTGATTGGCAGGAAACATGTTTGTAATGTATAGAGTCGCAAATAAAATAAAAATATGACGCGAAACATAACTTCTTCTGCCCAAATAAAAGTTTGCCTCTTACTTGTTAGTATAATATACTATGCATGACATTCTCTTCATGAAAAATGGTTATAAAAATGAAGAGAATGTCCTTACCACATCGTATAGCATCCCCGAAGGACACATAACCAGGTTTGTAATAGGCTATATAGAGTCGCAAATAAAATAAAAAGAAGACGTGAATTATAACTTCTTCTGCCCAAATAAAAGTTTGCCTCTTGCTTGTTAGTATAATATATTATGCATGAAAAATTGAAAATTGGTTGTAAAAATGAAGAGAATGTCCTTACAACATCGTACTGCATCCCCGAAGGATACATAACCCAAATAAAATCTGATTAATGCACTCACGCAACTTTCTTTACACTAAGCATGGCCAATAGGCCTACATCATTATCATCACTTCACATTCTGACATGGAATAAGAGACCATATTGCAAAGAGCACTTATTCAGTTTGAAACTGATGCAAAGCTTCAGGCCTATTGTTGACCAGACAAGACTACGAATAGTACAAATAGTAGGTGGCTTATAACTACACTTCATAAATTTTTTCTTAACAAAAAAAAAAAAAATCAAATAAAAATTTAGTATGTTGACCGCATGCCCCCCCCCCCCATCCTGCCATCTGCCTATAGTAGATGACGCAGCGGTCGGATTGTAGGCGTAGTCCCTCCAGGTATGTAGAGCCACGTTTCATTTTTATAAATTTTACATACTGCTGAAGAACTAGAATTGGAACGAAGTTAAAAGCTGTAAACGGGACGAATCAAGTCCCAACGCTGGCTGTAGGTAAAGCAATGGAAAACCTACCAGAAGTTTAATGCATACAGTAATTAAAAAAATACAGCTCTGGTACAGTCGGGTACAGCTGTACCCATCTTGTACCCAGCTTTACAGAGGTCAAGCTTAGATAGGTTTACCGGATGTTAAAAAAATGAAAAACAAAACATTTTATGTAAAAAACCTAATTTTCCACAAAAATGCTGGACATGATATTGACTTTTTAAAATAATACACATCATAGAGTTATTGTCGAGAACATCGTTAAAAGCAAACAAATTAATAAACAAATGTGTCATTCTTGATATGTTATTTCTGTAAGATACTTTCTTCAGTAATCAAATCTTGTGATGTGCCCACATAAGTGTTCATTAATTGCCTTTCTTGTTTCTTTCTTCAATGTCTTCTTTTACTTTTGTAATAAGACTTTTACTGCCCTGTGTGGTTTTACGTATGTGTGTTTTTATTTGTTTACTTATTTTGCATTTTGCATTTTGTCAATCTCCTCTAAAAATTTGAACTTTGATGGTGGTAATTATAAAAAATCCCTTTAGGCAGGCCTACAGGCGGAGGTAGATTTCGAAGTGCTTTTGGTTTAATTTATTGTCGCTGCATAGCACTCTTCTTCTTTAGCCTTGGCATGGCAAACCTGCAGTAAAGAGGAAGAGCCTACAATCAATTGTTTTGACAACAATAATAGGATATAATATTCTGGGAGGCCGTGCGCAAGATCAGCAATGAATAAAATTAGCAAAGCCGCTAAACAAGACAAAATTATGTATTATAATAATTCTTTCAATTGTTATTATTTTCAAACATTAAAATCTCGCGTCATATGAGAGCTATCAAGAAACTATTTATTGATTTGTAGAGTACTCATCAAGAGCTTTTCAACGATACCCCACAAGACGTGGTTTCAAACGTTTCGAATTTTCATCCCCCACCCCCACCCCCACCCTCACTCGAACCCCCGAATCGTTGGTGTCACTGTGAACTCCATAGGGAGTACTCTAATTTATTCAAACAAAGTTTCCCTCTATACTTCATAGGGGGCGAGATATACATTTTTAAAAATTTCAACCCCCTCCCCCGACCACCCCCTTGGGCCAATTTTGCCCATTAACGAACTTGTCCGAACTATTGGGCCTAGAAATAACATAATAAAATTTGGTTCAAATATCTTCAAAATTACGGCCGCTATCGTGTAAAGATATAAATATATATATATATATAAATATCACAAATTTTTTTTTTGAACGGGCGGTGGTTTCGTACTTAGGGGAGCATGAAACGTAAAGATATGAAAGAATTTTTCGAAAATCATAAAGTGGTATCCATTGCAATAGGTAGAATTTTCTTCGAAAATCTACCTAAAAAAAATTGCATTAAGGTCTGCATGGAAAAATTCACAGATATTGTGAAGGGAAATTGTAGATATTAGCATGTTTTCAGAGAATTCATATCCTCATTTCCCAAAAACGTTTACCTCCTACAATTTTGTAGGAATTCACACCGACCCATTGAAACTTCCATAAATAAGAGTTAGGCAGTTTGGTCCTTAATCAAATCTAATTATTTTACTTTTTACTGGCCAATATGAAGCTACCCAGGGTTCCTGAACCGTATGCTATATCCCTGGACGAATTACAAATTACAAACGACTTAACAAATTAGTGGTACTTACGAATATTGTTGCCGTGGATCGTAAGTTGACATTCCCGCAAGCAATCTTGTTGCTATGGAAACAAAACAAATTTCCGTGCTGTAAGAATTTACTTATGGCACTCATCATAATACAAGCCATTATGGACAAGGCCCCCCCCCCCCCTAGGACAAATATTCGGTTCCCATAACAACAAACACATGCGAATCACTTTCTGAAATATAACTTCTATCTTCAATAGTGTATATACATAATATTTTCAGCTAATATCTCAATTAATATAAATAAATTGATATAAATATTCATCGTGCAAAAAATAGTATGCAATACTCGTGCCGTAAGCGCATAACGGATCTCGGGAATTGAAAAAACTTGGCGCAAGCGCCTCGTTTTTTCAAGCTCTTTCCTCGATCCGTATGCACCGCTTACGGCACTTGTATCGCAATATACTATAAAATCATTGTGTAGAATGATTAATTTATTATTTCCTAACACTTGACGTAAAGTGTTTCTTGCGTCCTTCCTTGCAGTGTTCATCCTTCCTGCTTCTGTATCCAGTTCATGCTTAGTCCTTTGACGTTGTCCTTATCTTGGGTGGTGTTTCCTTTTCTGCGCCACACCTTATAATTATTCCGAAAATTTATCTGGATAATTGAAGACACGAATGACTGAAGTGCGGATAATTGGAGCTATACTATCTATACATTCGCATTGTAGTTCAGTTTAAGATTATGCCGAAGCACATTAGGCGCTTAAAGTGAATCTTTTAAGTAGGAAACAATTCAGGAAGAAAATCGTTTTTTTTTTTCAAAATATAAGGGAATAGGCCTACTTTGTATTCCTCATTTCTTGTTGGGACCCGGCAGTACGAATGTCAGCAAGCAACACACTGCAACAAAGAAAGGTGCCTTATTACTACTGTTATACATTTTTTTCCAATAATATTCTTAAAGTAAATGGATTATTTTTACCGCAAAATTTAAGTGCGTACCATTAGAGAAAATGTTTCGCCAGTAAAAAAGAAGAAATCACTTTATTCATGATAAGAACATTGGAGCGGCTTGCATACGGAAAAGTTTCCTTTGACACACCTTACCATTAAGACAATGAAATCCAAAGAACAGTGAAGGCTAATATCATTTTTATGTGTGAAGTATTATTTAAAAAAACTAGAGTAAATTCAATGCCGAATTTTTCCATAAATATGGTGGTAAATGGTTTCAACAGACTAAGATATAGTCTACGCGTTCAATATAAGGTGACTCTTATCACTTCCAAGTCGTAGTAGGAAGTCAGCTGCGCGCTCCCGTATTTTTTTTTAATTTTTTTTTATTTTTAATTTTGTATTTTTTAATTTTTAATTTTTCGATTTTTTAAATTTTGGATTTCTGGATTTTTTAAATTTTGGATAGCCTAATCATTGATTTGATTGTTTTCTGTGCAGTCCGTTCCGTCACAGCCCCACTAATTTCGTGACGATTTTGTGTGTAACAATTTCGTGACGATTTTGTTCGTAACGCAAGTTTGGGTTAGCTCTCGATTTACTCCTAGCGGCTAAAGAAGTTTCACTTCAATAATGTCTGCTCTTCATCAGTTAAAACCGTCACCGTCTTCAAAGGGAATCAAAAATAAAAATCCTTTACACATACGTTGTTTGTAATGAGTTCAAGGAACATTCTTGCAAAATTTGAAGAAAATGTAACATCGAGTTTGAGCAGAATTTATTGCCGAGTGAAGATTTGAAGCTTACTTAGTATGATTCCGCTGAGCATGAAGATGGTAGCTTCACAGTCGGCATCTAAGAGGTGTCCCAATCCTAGACTTCCTACAGCCACACCGAGTCTGCCAAACATTAGGGACAGACACAGAGCCATCGCCCTGAAACACAATTGTTATTCACTGATAAACGACATGTTCCTAGAGGATTATAGTATAACTAGCTTAAAAGGCCCGGCGTTACCCGGGCTTTTTATTTTGTAATTGAAAATTATCTTATGAAGGACTTTCGATTTTTAAATTATAAGTCATTATATAGGTATTTAGAATTTGAAATAGGAAGAACGATTTATCACACTCAAACTATTCCCTCAGAAAGCGCTTGGTATAGCTTTTTGTGGCTCATTGAGGATGTAGAATTTTGCATCCCATCGCTTGTACACAGCAAGCCTGGTAGGGGTTCAAATAAGAAGAAACAGAAATTCGGGAACATAAAATTGTATTGTCTTTGCGGAATATTATATTTTTCACTCTCAGTTACCTTACAACCGTTTCAGGGATGATATTAAAAATAAATTTAATATCACTTTAACACTTTCCTCCACAAACACCTGCGATATAATATACATATTACCACACCTCGTATGGTATTTTCTATGTCCAGGGTAGAGAAAGTTATGTGACTGCATTATTTTCATTGATTTCATTCTTTAATATTTATGTATAACATGGATTATATTGATAGTTCTCTAATTTGTCAAGTCTCGTTTCATTTATTTCCAAAGCCTTATGTGAAGACTGCCAACAATACTGTTGTCAAGTGAACTGTGATTTGGATTTGATAATTCTGTGTAAAAAGGGATTAAGTATTCTCAAAAAATTTAATTTTTGGTACTTAAAATCAAAATTTTTCAAAATCCTTTCTTAGTGAGCACCTACATTATGAAACGAAGGTACTGTCAAAATTTCAAGTCTCTACCTGTTATAGTTTAGGCTCTACGTTGATTCTCTGTCAGTAAGTCAGTCAGTCAGGACAAAGCCTTTTATATATATAGAGATAACTAGGGCAAGGCATTTGATTTTTTGCATCTTTTTTATATGAAGGTTAAAAGATAGCTCGATAATATATGAAACTGTGATGAGTGTTTTTGTTACGGGCATTATTGCTGATTTTCCCCCAATGTTGAAAAACATAATTCTGACATTCTATTTGGTAATGCTAGCTACATATACGTTCACATCATTATATGCGTAAAAAGGATAAATCAGAGAAAAGTTTCCAAGATTGTATCATTTTGGGCAATTCAATGATATTTTGAAAATTTACATCATCTATGTCTTGTTGTTGTTGAATCTCCAAATATAATAACCCTCTTTCACTTTTCGGTATGCTAGGGTTTTAGTTACAGTACAATTAATACAATTTACATTCATTTACAGTTTGCTTAATTTCTATACTTACATATTAACAATATAGCAGATATGAATAAAATTAATAAACAATCAAATACTAATTTACTAAATAAAAGTTTCTTACAAATAAAATTTAAATATTGACGAAACTTCTTGTAACAGTATTTCTTATACAAATATTTATCTAAGGCTGTTCAAATCTATTTTGGCAATAATCTAATTGAGTAATGATTTTTTGTCTTTGGACTTCCAAAGCAGAGCATTCAAATATAATATGTGATGCAAACTGATTTGTGTCTTTGCAAATACAGATATTGGTTCCTATTTTGAATCGTTCCAGATACTGCCCAAATTTTCCGTGACCTGTTAGAAATTGTGTTATGTCATGAGTATCGTGAATGATGCTAAGTATATACTAAGTATATACTTAGTTTGTGTTAGTGTTTGTGCTTAGTTTATATAAACTAAGCACAAACACTAACACAAACTACATGTAAATAATAAACAAACAGTATATACAATATAAAACTCACAAACATCAGAATGCTATATCTATTACAGGTAGTTCAAAAAGTCATATACAGTATTATAAAAAGGATGTTCGGAAAGCCAGTTATATAAAACACTTTTAATTATATTTAGTGAAACATAATGAGACTCATATGGTAGTTGATTAAACGTTAAAGGTTTCCTGGTAAAATGTAAAATAATTTGGTTACAAAATGTAGATTTTTCCATCCAACGCTAATACAGACCTTAAAGGGTTAAGCCATTCCATAGCCATTGTTTAGCGTGGGAAGTAGAAATTGTTTTAGTGTCTAAATTTAAAGCTATTTTGACAATATAATGACTACTTTATATAGGGTGTAAAAAAATCCATATACAAACTTGGAGGGTTTGTAGAGGAGATGAAATGAAACTCTTTTTTTATGTGGCAAATATCTGACAGGTTCTCCGTTGGGAGGGGTGGGCCAGAGAAGTGGCCACCACGTTCTCCTGATCTCAGTCCTATGGATTGCTTTTTGTGGGGGAGATGAAGCGTTTGGTGTACGAAACACCAATAGATGCTTCAGAAGAGCTGGTTGCTCGTGTGGCTGAAGCTGCAGCAATTATTCGTGATACACCTGGTGTGAGACAATCATTTGCACGTAGATGCCAGTGTGCATTAATGTAAACGGACGACATTTTCAAGAAAATCAGCAAAACATTCATCACACGGCAGGTTGAATACTGTCACACCATCCACTGTCAAGCCCTTTAAGGATCCCTAGAGGGGAAACGGAGAACCTGTCAGATCTTTGTCACATAAAAAATTAGTTTCATTTTATCTCCTCTACAAACTCTCCAAGTTTGTATACGGATTTTTTTTACACACTGTATAACAAGTTGAGGTCCTGGATGATCATTAGGGCCCTGATTTATTGGTGAAATAAAATGGCTGATTTCTGTGTTAACTTCCTTCTATTTCGGTGGGTATTTCGTGAAATAAATTACTTATCTACTACAATGGGAACATTGCGCAATGATAAACCTTGGATCTTCATTTACATGAACTAACACCCCCCCTCCCATTTCTAAATTCTTCTGCCCTTGTATGAACTGAAGTAACTTTCGATTTAGGCATAATTAAGAGTTAATGTTCAAATATAATGACGATAAATATTATCGTAATTTCTACTAAACACCATCAGATAGCCATTTGCAAACAGAAGTGCCAGCCATATCACTGTGGATAAAAGACGAAATCTGTTGAATACAAGTAACAAACATTCTACACTTTTCTGCTGTAATCGATCATAGGCATCGCTAACTTGGCAAAGACATAGCAGGAAAGGAGTGTACTCAACAGTACAGATAATCTTTGCGTAAATTCTGCAATCTTTGTAATGGATCACAAATATCGATATATCTTTAAATCTTCGACAGCCACAGAAACAGCAGAAAAAAGCATCCTGCTAAGAAATAAAAAATACAGTACACCAAAACACAATATTGTGATTTTAAGGCACATTTTCGTGCTCATTTCTCACTTTACGGACAGAAGGGGAATATTTCGCGCTTATAGATACATTTCGCGGAACCGAGTAAATTTTGCGATATTTCGTGGATTCAATTTGGTTCATATTGGTATTTTAAGCATATAAAAGCTAAATGTAGCTAAGGGAGGTTGTTTTATAAAATTTCGCGCTTATCGTTGTTACCACAAAATACGGCCCCTAATGATCATCAATTTATTAGCGCACTTACCTGAGTTGCGTGGGAATAGAATCGACGACGATGTTGCTAAGAAGGTTGGCACACGTACCAGCGCAATTGATGAAAATACTAGTCAGAGCTACAACTAGCCATTCTGCCGTGCTGAAGTGAAGACCTATACCAGCCACGCTGGATATCGTAAGGAACACAGCTGAAAACACAAGACTCTTTATGAGGCTAAGATTCATAAACAATGAGTTTCTATAAGAAAATCAAGACTTATTTTTATTTTGTCTTCACGGGTCAGGATTATAAAACTCGAGCTCTCAGCCATCCTCAACTCTTTGGCCTTCATCAGCAGCGGCGTGGAGAGTGGAAGATCCTAGTTCAAATCCCGGCTATGGCACTGAATTTTTCAGTCTGACTCAATCTTTCCACTTTAGCCTACACACGGCCAATGTGAAAGAATTATCATTCCATTGTGACCTCTTAGTGGTTTACTATGAAGCCAGGGCCTTTAAGTACTTACAGGTTGTAAGTCGCCACTGGGTTGGTATCTCATATTGAGAACATCTGGTGTATCGGGATATGTGAGTCAGATTTATAATTTAATGTTGTACCGGCACGTTTCCATGGTGGCTCATCGGTAGAGTATTTTCATGGTAGCTCATTGGTAGAGTAGCGGCACGGAGAACAGAAGATCTTGGCTCAAAACCCGGCTGTGGCATTGGATTTTTCAGTTTGACTCAACCTTTCCATGTTTTTTATTCAGATTGAAGAGCAAAATATATAAATTCGTACCGAATTTAATAAAAAATGACTTAGGAAAGCGGAGGAAAACAATTTGTAAAACAGAGTGTAATCAGATAATACGAGGGTCATTTCAAAAGTTCTGCACAGTGTAATATAGAATGAAAGAAAATAATTTATTTTGCAAAATACCTTTACAGGCCTTCAATATAGTCTTCATACTTGCTTATGACAGCTTCCCAACGTTTTGGAAAATTTTGTATTCTGGATAGGGAACCTTCATTGTTGAGCTGCCTGATTACTCAGGTCACCTCACTGGAAGCTTCATCAATTGTAACAAAACGTTTTCCACGTCTATGGATGGAAAAGACTTCTCCACCCATCATATAGTCCTGATTTGAGCCCACCAGACTTTGATTTGTTTCCCAAATTGAAGGAACCACTCCATGGAAAACATTTTGTTTCAATTGAAGAAGCTTCCAGTGAGGTGACCCGAGTAATCAGACAGATCAACAATGAAGGTGCCCTATCCAGAATACAGAATTTGCCAAAACGTTGGGAAGCTGTCATAAGCAAGAATGAAAATTATATTGAAGGCCTGTAAAGGTATTTTGTAAAGTAAATTATTTTCTTAAATTTTATCTTACAGTGTGCAGAACTTTTGAAATGACCCTCGTATGTCATAATTTCATTTTTAAATAAATACGTACCCATAAGTGTCTTTTTCTGGAAGAACTTGACAGTGATCGCAGTCGATGTATACATGAACATACAGAAACATCCCACAATCAGGCAGTTCCTAAAGGCAGCGGGGTTCACGTGAGAACTGCAAGATGTATCTTCATGATCCACTAGGTAGTATCTGTAATCCGTTAAGTTGCTTCTTGATGAGTTCCTTTGTAGTTTTACAAAGATGGGCTCCGAACTGGCTACTTCTTTTACAGCCTCCACTACCTGGCATAATGTTAGGCTGATATCTGGATTCTTATCAGCATATTTTGATAACTGATTGAAGAGATCAGGCATCCACATGGCAAAACCGTTGAAACTATGCAAATAAGAACGTATCTTATTTATTTATTGTATCTCCAAGTCTTTATGAACCCTATTTTGCCAGAAAAGGCATGTTAAGGTTAGCCTATAGCTTACACAGCAATATATACAGTAAAATATAGAATATTAATTACATATGGTTGTGAATATATTATGTTAGATACTGCATAAAATGATTATAATAACATTGCTTCGTGAAAATTTTTTGACACATGAAAATTTCGTCACAATCTTCAAAAAGCCAATTTAGCTGGAGTCTTTTCTTTTCGAACATAGGGCAATCGAACAAAACATGTTTACAGTTAGTATGGATTCCTGACACAATTATAACCACTATCTGCAATAATGTGAAATCGTAAAAAATACCTCCCAAATTTTCCATGGCCTGTCATAAATTGTGTTAAAATAAAATTTTGTGTAAATATTTTAACATTTAGCCGAAAGTGCACTGTAGGGAAGAAAAGTTCTTTAGTCAAGGCGCCATTTGTACTTTTTATCCAAATGTCATTCCAACAATTAAAGATGTAAAGAACGTATCTTAATAAAGTTAATTGTTTGTAAGCCTTTCAAAGAACACGAAGTACGAGTATATAGATATGGTCAATGAGATAACAGTAAAACATGCAATGAGCCTATACTGATATTTATTAAGACACGAGTATGTTTATGAAACGAGCAAAGCGAGTATTTAATACCATTATAGGCAAGAAGCATACGACTGTTTTTGTTCGAACATAATTAAATTTTTAAGTGTTCAAAATGTATCCTCTCACACAAAAATAGAGATAATGCTGTGAAATTTTGTACTCCACTAAATATTAATACACAGACTTTTTTGTATAGGCCATAGTGATTTTTAAAATATATTTAGTACTATTAACGTGATTTTTTCCCCAAAAATTACCATGTTCTAATGTAAACTGTGTTTTAATATAAAAACTGTAAATAAGATACGAGTAAAAACCCGTCAGTAATTTGGAAAAGCATGCATGTAACAATAATACACTATGGAAATAATCAAAATATGCAAGTCTAACGTAGGTATTATAAACAATTGAAGAGCTTTTAGCAAAAACAACCTTAGTCCAAAAATTTGAAAATTGAGTTTTCTGTGTCGTTGGATGCTACAGCCTACTGGTCATTGTTTCAACTACATGATACGGTAAAATCTGTCATAGTCCCTCAAATATAGGATTACAAAGTTTACCAAGTTTAGCAAAAACAACCATTGTCCATTCAGTTTTTTGCAAATACCTAGTGAATTTGTTGATAGAAGTTGGCTATCATGCAGAAAACTGTTTCTTAGAATCAGCTGTTTCATTGTTGTGTAAAGCATCGTCTCCTCCGATGGTAACAGCAGTGGAATCAAGGATCCATAAACATCCTAGCTCATACAATAGCTATTGTTGATATTTTTCAATAACATTAATAGTGTGACGTGTAATTAAGAATTTGAATAACATTTTTCTTGTTTATTATTTAATTTTATATTTTTTCCTTGCATTCTTAAGCATTTCTTAGATAGTGGATTAAAATTTGTTGGCAAAAACAGCCATAGTCCATGTCTCTTCAGCTTTAAGGTCTGGTTTCAGGTCACTGAAGTTACATATAAAGGAAAATTATTATATCAAAATATTTCTATATATGTTTACTTAAATGTACAATAAATTTTAAATTCATTAAGTAATAACTGCCAAAGGGAGAAAGTTTTTTGCTTCTACTGAAAAACTTGGTTTTTGGACTATGGTTGTTTTTGCTAAAAGCTCTTCAATTGATCTCAACTATGAAAATAAGTTAATGAATTTCATTGTTTTCATCTTTGAGAGTCAATTATAATAAGTTGACAAATACAGGTATTTGAGGGTATAAGGTGAATGTATTTGTCAACTTATTATGAAAATAAGCCTTATGAGAAGAAAAAGTACTTTAGTTAGTACCAATATAAAAAAGTACCCGTACAAATTAACTGTGCGTGATGATTTTATCTAGGTTCTAATTTATCACAAGTACTTTGTCTTGTCGATAATATGCGACCGCGAGCACGAACAGCCGGGTCTGAGTCACGGTGGCAGAGGAATTTTTCCTCTAAATATTCTGAGATAAAATGAAAGTTAAATACTTCCAAGAACATAAAAGTAATTGTTCGTATTGATGAGGTTTTTAAGCAGACAGTTCAACTGCATTGTAAAAAATAAAAATAGGCCTACAGTGTCTCTACACAGGCTCTCAGGATCTCAGGAGCTTGAGGATCCCGGATATCTAGACATTCTGTTCGTGAAGATGGTAAGGTTATCAGTAGGGACCGGATTTTTAGGTTTTTAAAAACACTGATTTAGGTTTTCCATTAGGCGAAATAGTTATTTTTAGGTTTTTTGTCCAAAATATCGTTTTCGGGTAGAATAATTGGTTTAATGAATTTAAATGTGCTACACAGGATTCAATACATAATAATTTTAAAGCTTAACTTAACAAAATTGACTTAAATTTGTGTAAACTTGCTTTAGAACAATATTATACAATTGAAGAAAGAAAGTACAAACAATCAAAAGAAGCAGTGAAAATAAGATTGCCTCACATCTCCTGGTTAGAGTATATCACTAAATACCTTTCAAGATTCTCAACTGTAAAGTTCTTCCTGTTATCTCTTAGTTAATAGTTAATAATACTGTATCTAGACACTACTCTTCTCAGGATTCGAATCCGATGCTTCTAATTTAGTGAGTAAAATACTTAAAGGTTGGATGTGGATAATGTGAACTGATTATTTTCATTTCTTCGGTTGTTACGCATGCTAACCGCACAATAGATCATCTAGGGACGAAAACTTCACCCTTTTACACTTCCTCTCTTGATACTGTCCAGCCTAGACGACAATGGGTTGAACGAAACGCTGGTGGTATTAATTTCAACCCGACAAAAGTTATTGTCTCTCCGCAAAATGTCGATTTCTCAACTGACAAACAACAAAATACGAAAAAGTAGCCTAAATTAGATATTTTAGGTTTTATATCCCGTTTAGGTATATTTAGGTTTTTATACCCCATTTAGGTATTTTTAGGTGCCACAGAATTAATGTTGGTGAATCCTATGGACGTGTTTCGAAAAAGTGTATGAATGCTTTTTGTTTTGGAAGTAAGGAAAAAAATAGGTAAAAACCTAAGAATCCGGTCCCTAGTTATCAGTCTTGAAATGATCATCTTGAAATATCGAAACATATAAAACAGCTATATTTATCTGTTCTTTCCAAGTAAAAAAACTAGGTTCTTGCAAAATTTCAGATCAATCAATTGGGTAGTTAATGCATGAAAGAATACTAGACAGGAACTACAAGATTTAGGCCTATTTAGGCTGTATTAATATGAATATAATTATGTAGGCCTAATCTCTCCTACAAAATTATTACAAAATTTAGATGGATTTTACATCTACCCAGCCCTAGAAAAATTAGCAGGCTGTCTTGATAAAGACTGGAATTGCAGACAAATATGTTAAAATCTTAAATTACTTAAATACATTAGCCCTTTCCGAGCTGAATTTATATTAATGTTAGAATTCATCAGTTGATATCATTGGGTTAATACGGTTAAAATAAATGAAGGATATTTAAATGGAGTAGCTGGTTTTCATGAACGGCAGTCGTAACATGATAGCATGAGATTCGTTTGTAACATAAAGCATTACTGTATTAATTTTATATCTCTGCTGAAATGCATTTTTTCAATGATGCATAGGCTATATAGCCTACGTAACAGTAAAAGGGTTAAGGATTGTTTCTTACCTAGCGTATAAACAAAACTGTAGGAAGAAGGCCAAAATAGTTATACTTAGGTAAGGCTTTCTGAAGAGCGGTGCGGTCTGTAGCCACATGTTACCCAATATTTCCATCAACGTCCTCTCCTTCAGTATGGAAGAAATCTCTGTTTCGTTATCTCCTATAATCAACTGCGACACCTGCGTAAGTACAGGAAGTGATATTAAAAAAAAAATGGTTTGGTTAAAATTCTACATAGTAAACGAAAGATTGAACGATTGTAGACAAAGGAAGGTAAGACAACAGACTGTTAGTCCATGGCCTCTTGTAGGGTTGGTCCGTCCCGCTAATCAGAGTTCTCCATACCGGTCAGAGTATTATATTTTTTTCCTTCGTTCAGGTAGGCCTACTGTATAATTGTATGGCCTTACATGCCGAACAATATATTTGAATATTTGTTTACTCTGATAGAGCTAAGGCCATTGAGCCTTCTTTCTGCCCTACTGGTTAAAACAATATTACAATTAGATAATACATAAAATAATAAAAATCAAATTACTTAGGTCAATGTACAGATAAAAACACACTAAAATTTATATTGCATACATTTTATAAGCACTCCTTGCAATACAGCCTCTTATTCTAAGAATGTAAGTTAGGAAGTTGTGTAAGTGCATTATATTAGCACTAGCATGTGCCCGCGGCTTCGCCCGCGATAATTATTTCAAATATTAAAAATTAAGAGCATAATAGTTAAATCATTATATTTATTAACACCTAAATCACGTGGACTACATACCACGATTAGATAGCGTCGCCTGGTAAAAGCGACCTCAGATTCAAGTTCCTTGGTCCAGAAAACCCCTGTATAGTGAGTTTCGTCCAAATAAAACTATGTTTGACCATATTTAGAGCTTACAACATTCAAGCTATCGCGAAAGTTTTATTTTCAAGGTATGACAAAAATAGCCAAAGCCAACTGTAATTGATTTGACATTGAAACGTATAACTGAAAATTTATGTTTTGAAAACGCACAAAATGCACGTTTTTTGCCCGTTTTTCACTCATAACTCACGAACGAAAACTAAAATTAAAATTTCGGCTTGGAGGTGCATTTTCCGACCCTTCAGCCCACCTATGTTTAAAATTTCAGATCTCTGCGTTCAGTAGATTTCGCTGGACATCGAGACAATTCCTTTTATTAATACAGATAATATGAATTATAATGATACCTTCTCTAATTTGTCAAACATCCATTTAATTTAATCCAAACCCACCTGATACAACTGGCAACAATATGTTCGGTGAATTTGTTTGGATAATTCTGTGTAAAAAGGGGTTAAGTATTTTCAAAAACATGTAATTTTTGGCAGTTAAAATCAGAATTTTTCAAAATCCTTTCTTAGTGAGCACCTACATTATGAAACGAAGGTACTGTCAAAATTCCAAGTCTCTACCTGTTATAGTTTAGGCTGTACGTTGATTCCTGTCATTCAGTCAGTCAGTCAGTCATTCATTCATTCAGTCAGTCAGGACAAAGCCTTTTATATATATAGAGATTGATTTGGGTTGAAGGCCTATATCGTTCGAGGATGCTGCACGAGGCGTGGCATCGACTTTTTCTTACTTCTTGTGCCCGTACTATAGGTAGAGGAAGTATTGTTTTCGACCCCCAAATTCGAAGTTGAGTTTTTAATATCAATACACATTTTGAGGTCCCCTGAATCTATTTTCGGAAATAAGTCTGCGTGGATGTCTGTGAACAGTCTGGCTCCAGAACGGAAAATCGTGTGAAAACAAAATTTTGTATTTGGGTCAGGAAAGCCTACCTTCTGAAGATGTGACCCGAAGATTGGCGACAACTTTCTCTAAAACGGCTCTAAAGATTTTATTTAAATTTTGCACATGGGTTACTTATACTAAAAGCTAAAAATTTTATTTGAAACATTTTTCGAAAAAAAAAATTCTGAAGGGTAGTTATAAGCCACCCACTCTGAAAACGCGTTCTTGGCAATACGGCCTCTTGTAACGGAAAATCGAACGAAAACAGAATTTTGTATTTGAGGATCTGACTGTACTGTACGTCATTGCTAGTCTTGCTGTGGAAATAAAATATTGGTATGTTCGTGAATATGTTTGGTTTTTTTAATAATTTTTTTATACCAAGTAAACTTGTTTATTATGTCCAACTGAATGCGTATGTCTTGTAGACATCACTTCCTATATGTGCTTCTAGACAGTTGAACTCCTATCACTCACATTAGCAAGTTAAATATTCCAAACAAACGTCCTATATTAATTTACTAGCATGTGCCCGCGGCTTCGCCCGCGATAATTATTTCAAAAATTAAAAATTAAGGGCATAATAGTTAAATCATTATATTTATTAACACCTAAATCACGTGGACTACATACCACGATTAGATAGCGTCACCTGGTAAAAGCGACCTCAGATTCGAGTTCCTTGGCCCAGAAAATCCCTGTATAGTGAGTTTCGTCCAAATAAAACAATGTTTGACCATATTAGGGCTTACAACATTCAAGCGATCGCGAAAGTATAATTTCCAAGGTAAGACAAAAATAGACAAAGCCAACTGTAATTGTCAAACTTCCATTCAATTTAATTCCAAACCCATCTGAAACCCACTGGCAACAATATGTTTTAATGTCAAATGTGATTCGGATTCGATAATTCTGTGTAAGAAGGGATTAAGTATTCTCAAAAACATTTGATTTTTGGCATTTAAAATCAAAATTTTTCAAAATCCTTTCTTAGTGAGCACCTACATTATGAAACGAAGGTACTGTCAAAATTCCAAGTCTCTACCTGTTATAGTTTAGGCTGTACGTTGATTCCTGTCAGTCAGTCAGTCAGTCAGGACAAAGCCTTTTATATATATAGAGATACAGGAAGCGATAAGAGTAAGTTATTATGTTAATATGAGTGGGTTTGATATTGTCTTCACTTACAATAGTTTTTAAGATTAGTTTTGGGAATCATAGTTTTTTTCATTATCAGCTAATGGCCAACACCTGTTTCCTATTCCTGTTGCTGCACGGGTACCATGTGTTGTGTTCCCTTTTGGGAATATAACACGAAGGTTGGCGACGACTTTCTCTTAATTTTAAGGGCACTTTACACGAAGAAAATTTCTTTTGTCTCATTTTTTTTTTTTTTTTTCGAAAATTGCTCCGTATTAAGAGATTAACTTTTATTTGGGCAGAGGAAGTTATGTGAATTTGACATCAGATTTTTTTGCATCCGTTTTACATAAAGGCAATTTAATTTCGTTACTTTCTCGAAATCGACTGTAATGATTTTGTTTAAATTTTGTATACAAATTGCATAATTAGCATATTGTAGTATAATTATGGTAGACCTTACTTATGGTAGTACTTACGAAGTACTAAACAAATTAATGAAACATTTAAAGGGTAGTTATAAGATACTTATTTCATACACAAACTTACGTAAAGTCTTGCCTCGCGAATAATGCGACTGTGAAAGAGGCTGAGACAGCTGAATGAGCACTACTGCAATACGGTCATGTAAAAGTGAAATAAAGTGTTCCCTATACAGCCCAGAGGGCTCCAGGAGGGTGAAGCTCCCAGATTTTAAGACATTTGGATCTGAAGGTGGCAAGGTTGTCAACCTTAAGCACCAGCAGCATTTGGCCCTAGGATTGCTCCTGGTACTCATTTCTGATAGAGGCTGAATCGACCCCAGGGCCATAGTGCCACCAGATGGATTAGGCCAATTGAAAAACTCCAACGACCTCATCGGGGATCGAACCCGCGACCTTCCGGTTTGTAGCGCAGCGCCTCAACCACCATGCGACGGCGTACCCCAAATACAGCCGTGTACTCTGTTCATTTTTCACGTAAGTGAGTTTTTCACATACTAATGTTTTAATTTTGCAGTGTTAAGTTTATGATTAAATATTAATGACGATGTCCATTAACTGCTTATAATGCCAACGGATGAATAAAGAATTGGAATGATCTGAATTGAACTTGGGAACAGCAAACCAGTACTTAAACTACTGTTACACCATAGGCGTACGGCAAGGGGGGGGGTTCAGGGGTTGAAACCCCTCCCGAAATATATGCAATATTTTGAAGATGGAACGAAATTTAAAAAAAAACTCTGTTTCGGTTGTTACATATTTTACAATTTTGTACATATCAAAGCATTATTTAAGATTTATCTTATTTTATTTAAGGTTCAAATTTCAAAACCTCGTAGTGATGATAATTTTTCAGCTTAATAACAGTGATTTATTAGGCCTACTAGTAAAAAAAAAAAATCCCTTCGGAATCTGTCAAACGACTACTCGAATACTCCCGCCGAAACCCATCAATTTGTTCGTAAAGCCAACAGTAGACTACTCACGAGCTCATCACAAAATTAACATGAAGTAATCGGCATTAATCGGACTTTTCCACCTGTAGATTTACATATGATTTTAAAAACGTGTCCTATACACCATACAGTATTATGATAATTTTTCAAAAGGAAATTTTTATTTATAGACTCAATCTTAAACGAGAAATTGATAGGATTCTCAAGAAAAACAGTTTCAAAGACTGAGCTGCATATAAATTTATTAAAGTGTATTAATTATCACAATACAACTGTTGAGTAATTTAAAAAACAGTACCAATTCATAGTGTGCGCAAGGACATGGAGCTGAGACAACTTTACATTGAACCCCTTCCGAACAAAATTTCACCATACGCCCATGTGTTACACCCAGGCCGATTATATCAAAACTGATGTATAAATGATCTCACTCCTTTAGCGGCACGAAAAATCCTTTTTTGCACTCCTTAGCTAGTAAGTGTTACTTACGAAAGTTGTTTATATGGATCGTAAGTTGACATTCCCACACAATCGTGTTGCTAAGGCCGTTGCGATGAGGTTAAATTACTTACGGTCCTTGCGCTACGTCATAATTCATTACGATACACTTCATAATACATGCCTTTATGAACAAGGCCTCCAGGACAAATATTCGGTTCCCATAACAACAAACACATGCGAATCACTTTCTGAAATAAACATCTCTCTTCAAGAATGTATACACATAATATTTTCAGGTAATATCACAATTAATATAATTAAATTGATATAAGTAACCGTCGTGCAAAAAATAGCATGCAACACACGGGCCGTAAAGGCATTTACGGGTCTCGAAAACTTAAAAACCCTCGGCTGCGCCTCGGGTTTTCAATCTGTTTCCTCGACCCGTAAACGTGCCTTACGGCACTTGTATCGCAATATACTATTGAAATATTCATGAAATTACTCACTGGGTATTCCTCGGGATCACGCCCGGTGTTGAGAGAAAAGACGTGACGCAGAACTAGCAAAGCCTCCTGTTGCTTCCCCAGAGAGAACAAGAACTTTGGAGACTCCGGTAAGAAGAAAAGGATAATAGCTCCTAAGAAACTGGGCATAGATCCAAATGCTAGGAAAACTCGCCAAGGGCTGTAGTTAATATCGATCCAAGGCACTTTCATTTCCCAAGACAATGGTATCAGCCACCAAGACAATCCTGGAAGGAATAAGACAAACAGCAGTTTTTGGTCACGATGAGGACATATCATTTTACTTGTATCTCTGTCATGGATATCAACCCAAGACTATTTTTTAATAAAAGAAATAGGTGAGATTTCAAACGTAACCCTTAAATGTAAGAGACTCAATTCCTCACGCAAATTACAAACTCACGCCGGACTGCCATGTAAACAGTTAACACAATGACCAGGCTCATAACTGTACTAGAAACTGTAATTTCTGTTCATGTGTTAGATAAATGTATCAGATCAAAGTTTGTAGCACAACTAATATGGAAAATCACTCGAATACTTCGGTCATCTCTTAAGTTTTATCTTTATCTTCGTTCTTCGCCTAACTTGCAAGAGATCATTTTTTTGCTCTCTTTTCTCACTTAGAAGATTAGTTTTAATAAAATTAATGTCTTTGGTGATATGATTTACCTTCCATACTCAGTAAGCCAATACCTATGCAGGCAGACACCAGCATAATGGCAAGCGATCTGGTAGCCGTAGAGTGAAACTCTCCCAAGTACGCAAAGACGACAGCGGATGGCGCACATATACTGGAAAGCAAGCAAATCACTGAAATTAACTTTCTGTAAATAGCCTGCAAAACTTATTTTAGGGTTTAATGGTCATTATATTTTCAAGTTATCCTGGATTTAATCTATGTTATAAGAATGATATGCAGTCTACCATTACGCAGTCACTGTAAACCAAGTTTTAAGTCGCTCAAAATAATGACTGTCTTTCAGTGTTTGATATATATAAAAGAATCCCAGGAAAACTGCTCTGAACACTCCATGTACCATTCATATAATACCAAGAACAAAAATAACATAATGATAACTTATTACAATTATTCAAAGACACAAATTTTTTTTTTAGGCATATCTGCTAAATTATTCAACTCCATTCCTAAAACACTAAGAGATGTTAAGGTAGACATTTTTAAAAGGAAAGTAAAATCATTTTTAATAGACAATCCAACATACAGTGTTGAGGATTTTTATGCACTAACTTGGTAGATACAACGGAAGTATGACAAATAAAAATATTGTGCAATGTTTACAATTTTTAATGTAAATTGGCCAATCATATTTATAATAACTGTTAGTTTGCTTTGTAAGGTTTTTTTGTAGTGATACTGTCTCAATTGATAAATATTTTTATACTGTTCCTGTCATATATTTATACATTAGGACCTGTAATATAATATTAATATTGACGATAGTAATGCTTCTGTTGTTCTCTGG
The DNA here is from genome assembly GCA_964059195.1 of Ectobius pallidus. Lineage (NCBI taxonomy): Eukaryota > Metazoa > Arthropoda > Insecta > Blattodea > Ectobiidae > Ectobius > Ectobius pallidus. Next base: position 27,452,828 of record CAXKWD010000004.1, on the reverse strand, counting down.
AGTCTCTACAATAAATATTTTTTATTTGATTATTTACGTTATTACGTTTAGAACCCGGAGTAGGCCTATTACTTGTTTAAAGTTGTCTCAAATCTGCAAATCTTATTTTTTGGTACGTATTAAGTTACTAACAAGACTTACTGACAGAATTAGTCTATGCTCAGAAACACTGGAATAAATAGTGACTAAGAAAAAATATAAATAGCGCAGCAATTGTAACATTTACAAAAATAGGGTTAGCATTATCTTTCCCGGACCCCTTCAATTGTAATTCCACTTCCGATCACGAGCAATGCGCATTCGGAGACATAATAATATTAATCAATACAACTTCTTATTTAATAAAAAATCAGGTAAACTGATGTAACAAAGTGCCAGTATGTTTTTTTTAATCAGTTATGACTGCAATTATGATATGCAGAATGTGTTTTTTTTTTAAATTGATTTCCAAGTTAAGCTCCAGATTTATTCATTAAGCAGGGCTTACGGAAGAAGAAAGGTTTACCATCTCGGCCACCTGGGTCATTTTAACGGTCTAGTTGGATAAGCGCATGTAAATCAATATGTTTTTTGTCATAGCTACCTGTATTTTAATTTCCAAGGCCTTATAAGATCACAGTAAAACAATAGGCTATGTTGTCAAGATAACTGATTTTCATTTTTTTTATAAATTCTTTCGAATACGTATATTACCATAAAATAGACACTAAATTGAGCATTACTCCGAAACAGGTCAACCGATTTTATCCATTATGAATAGACGTCTTCCCATGGACATTATAAATGTGTATACCAAGTTTCATAAAAATCCGGTAAAGCGTATTTGAGTTACCGCGTCTTTAAAATATACACTAAATTGGGTTTTACTCCGGTACCGGCCAACAGATTAGGTTCAAATTCAATAGGGCACTTCTTATGGACGTCATAAATGGGTATACCAAGTTTCATGGAAATCCGATACAGCGTATTTGAGTGATGGCGCCTTTCTATTATAATCTATTAAAATAGGCACTAAATTGGGCATTATTCCGGTACCGGTGAACCGATTTGGTTCAATATCAATAGGGTTCTTCCCATGGACATTATAAATGTGTTTTCCAAGTTTCATGAAAATCCGAAAAAGCGTATTTGAGTTATGGTGCGTACAGACACACGGACAGACGGACAGACAGACGGACAGACATTTTTTCGTCCACCACACAATCTCATAAAGTACCATACTGGCACTTAATATATTGTAAATGTAACTTAGGAAAAGCTTCATTAACTAACATTGATTTTGTATGCATTTTCTCTAATTGTTGTATTTGATTGTATTTATTAAATAAAATAAATAAAATCAGGTAAACTGATGTAACAAAGTGCCAGTATGTTTCTTGTTTAATCAGTTATGACTGCAATTATGATATGCAGAATATGTTTTTTTTTAATTGATTTTCAAGTTAAGCTCCAGATTTATTCATTAAGCAGGGCTTACGGAAGAAGAAAGGTCTACCATCTCGGCCACCTGGGTCATTTTAACGGTCGTTGGATAAGCGCATGTAAATCAATATGTATTTTGTCATAGCTACCTGTATTTTAAATTCCAAGGCCTTATAAAATCACAGTAAAACAATAGGCTATGTTGTCAAGATAACTGATTTTCATTTTTTTTTATATAAATTCTTTCGAATACGTATATTACCATAAAACAGGCACTAAATTGAGCATTACTCCGAAACAGGTCAACCGATGTTATCCATTATGAATAGACGTCTTCCCATGGACATTGCAAATGTGTATACCAAGTTTCATAAAAATCCGGTAAAGCGTATTTGAGTTACCGCGTCTTTAAAATATACACTAAATTAGGTTTTACTCCGGTACCGGTCTACCGATTTGGTCCAATATCAGTAGACGTCTTTCCACGTACATTATAAATGGGTATACAAAATTTCAGGAAAATCCAATAAAGCATATTTGAGTTATCGCGACTTCTTATATATTAACATAAAAACACTAAATTGGGCATTATTCCGGTACTGGCCAACCGATTTGGTCCAATATCAATAAACGTCTTCCCATGGACATTATAAATGCGTATACGAAGTTTCATAAATATCCGATAAAGCGTATTTGAGTTATTGCGCTTTTAAAGTAGACACTAAATTGGGTTTTACTCCGGTACCGGTCAACAGATTAGGTTCAACTTCAATAGGGCACTTCTCATGGACGTCATAAATGGGTATACCAAGTTTCATGGAAATCCGATACAGCGTATTTGACTTATGGCGCCTTTCTATTAGAAAGGCGCCATAATCTATTAAAATAGGCACTAAATTGGGCATTACTCCGGTACCGGTGAACCGATTTGGTACAATATCAATAGGGTTCTTCCCATGGACATTATAAATGTGTTTTCCAAGTTTCATGAAAATCCGAAAAAGCGTATTTGAGTTATCGTGCGTACAGACACACGGACAGACGGACAGACAGACAGACGGACAGACGGACAGACAGACGGACAGACATTTTTTCGTCCACCACACAATCTCATAAAGTACCATACTGGCACTTAATAAACAAATACAATTTTACTATCAATTCGGCCATTACGGCAATAGACAACGTCAAACACATAAATACTAGAGTAGACAGCTAAAAACTAAGACATTGAGTGAAACTTTGAAATCGCAAAAGACAACATTTGAACAGTATCACTTAAATAATGTAACAAAATTTAGAAAATAAGATATAATACATGAATGAACAAAAGATAGAAATGTAATACAAGTAATTAATTGAAGGATAGACGGACGTAAAAATACGTTGTCATACTGAGTTCCAATAAATTAATATAGTACAATTTACTGTGCCGTAGGTTCTAAAATACTATGCTTGTTTAAAAAAATTCCTGAATATTAAGTATACTTGTTGTGTTTTGTATAGATGTATAGAAATTTAAATTGTAAGAATTGTTTTAGTAAGACTAAATGCTTAGTAAATTTGTTCGGGGGGGGGGGCGGGAATTAGCAATTACTGCGTCCCCCCAACGTAGGCCTAAGCACTACCTAGAAAATAAAAACTAATGTTTAATCTGAGTTCTGAAAATTAAAGTTCATTCCAGAGAGTCGCGATTAAATCAATCAAATTCTTGAGAGCATGGTGCTGTGGAATGTCTTCACATGGTGACCACACTAACGGTTTTCTGTTGGTCTTTTACTTCATTTCAATTGGTATCATGTGGATAATGATATACGCTCTGTATCTCAATAAACTGAAAAAGATATCCCTTACAAGAAACCATTGAAGAATCTGAGCAATACGAAGAGCCAGAATGCATGCGCAAAACTGGACAATACTGCGCAGACTCCATCCAGTAGCAACGCAAAGATCAGGATTTTCCGGCGTCCTTTTGTGTCTGCCAGATAGCCCCAAAGATGTGAACCCACAACCATGCCTGAACATAACAGAACATAATCATTTCATTATTGTTAATGATACTAGTTTTAAGAATACAGTAAAGGCGTGGGTCTCGTCATTTAACCAGGCAAGAATTTTACTGGAATTTAAACAAAACATTCAACCACCACTGACCATACTTTTGGTAACAGCGCTAAGTGCGAAATTTTACAAAATGTCTTTCAATAGTTATATTTTAGACTAAAAAATGTTATTATCTCCATTAATCAAATTATCACTATTAAGCAAATTAGCCCATACCCACGAAATTTCGCGAAATTTGTTGGATTGCATGAAATGTAAGTGCAAATTACACCTCGTCCAGGAGAAATGTTCATAAAATATAATTGAAAATAATTATTTTTAGTTCTTTTTAATTTCTTTTTCGTTCTCTTAATAGCGTGTTTGCCTTTCATGCTACCTCTGTGACTGCTGAGATGTTAAGGCTATTTTACACGATGACACTAGGTTTCGTAACCACTTTCATGAAAGTGATTTCGTGAAACTAATTACACACATTTTCTTTCCAATGCAACCACACATTTCATGTTATTTCTGAAGTTAAAGTTATTAAAATCCCATATAAATGTTTGAAACACGTATGAATACAGGCATTTCACAATTTCCTCACTTCCCCATTTCATTTTACGAAACGCGAACAAGCTAAATAAGCGTAAAATATCAACATTACTATTATAGTTTCGTGAAAAGTTGGAATCACCCGAAACTGCGTAGTTTCGTAACTCATTGTCGCCAGTACATCTTATGCTTGCGCATTCAAGCATAAAACAGTTGCGAAACTTACTTACGAAACCTAATTTCGTCGTGTAAACTAGCCTTTAGAGATGGCCTACTTATGATAAATTATAGCAAGGATAGAAGAATGCATATCATTTAACAGATTATCATTATTATTCTGTTTGCAAAATACAAATGGCTGTTTATTTTCATTGCAATATAATGTTTTATAACAATTATATTTTCCACTGGTATAGCCTATTTGAGTTTTAATGTAAAAAAAGAAGCAAACTTGATCGTTTTAAAATTAGAAATAAAATAGTTTGCTTCTAGAAGCAAGAGGAGGACATTTCGAGCATTTGTTATGAGTTTTGTGTTTGGACGTGTTATAAGTGAACCAATGTGTTGAACAGTTCCTAACGAGAAAACAAAAGACCTACGTTCATATGAACTTTTTGCCTTCTTTTGGTGTAAGGAACCAATGCCCGAAGTTTGTAAAAGTATTTTTGAAACACCCTGTATATGTCATGTGTGAAGTCTTCAGCGTGTTATAACTGAAGATTTGTGATAAAAAATCCTGTGATTATGTGAATTTATTTTTACCAATGTAAGAAATGGCGTTGAGTATTCCTTTCTTGTTGGAGTCCAAACGGAATTCGCACTGAGCCGCTGGGATAACAAAGGACGGCATGTAATATTCCACCAGGGCGATTATACAAAATGCACATCCAAACAACAGCCGCAAGTGGAATTTTCCGTGCTCTGCAATAAAATATATATATATAAATAAATAAAAATAAAAAAAAAGATTACAAGCTGAAGATCAGAGATATATTATAAAATAATTAATAACAACTAATATAGGCCTACATCAGTAGATCTGACTTTGTTATAGGTCTCTTAAAATAATTCTTTGTGTTTCCGAGTAAAACGGGGATTTTATTTGCCTTCCGTACAACTAACAACTAGAGAGAGGGGAAAATGAACACTTACATTTCTTTCGCTAACCTTTATAAGTAACTTCGATGTAGAGTAAGCGGCCACATTCAGCCGTATTATTCACTTGTCATGATATTTATTTGCATTTTTTTACTAGATACATATGACGCAATATTTCATATTGACCAATAACTATTTAGAAATGCCTCGTGTATTGACCAATCACGATCATTTATCTTATAATATTCTTGCAAGGCTCGCAAAGGTACAGTTTGAAGACGTGCCCGGAAAAAAACGGGCTAGCCTAAAAAAGTGCCGCTGTTTGCCTAGTTTTGGGCTTTAATATATAAACAATTTACACAATACACTGTATGCTTTTTTTTTTACAATTACAATTTATTGTTCCAAATTACACGAAAAATACATACAAAAGTTGATACACCACCCGAAGAAGCAGAGCTTGTGTTCGGGGGTGGTTCAGTTCAATATATTAGAAAAACTTATACTAAACAAATACTTAAAACAATACATAATTTGGAGAAGTATGACAAAATTTGATGTATAAAAGGTTACAACATACAAAGGTACGAGGTAATACAATAATAATACATAACAATTTATTTGTTCAAATTTTAGTAAAAAACAAAGAAATTAAGTTCTATCCAAATTTTAAAGTTTAATATGAAACATGTTATAACTTGAACCTTATGTTTACAGAAATTAAGAAAAATAAAAAAAATGTTTCCAGCCTCATTGATTCAAGAAAAACTATTTTTATAAATTTTAGAAAAAAACATTGGTTAACCCGTTTTTCGAGGCATGTCTTCAATTTTATCTCATAAAACGTCAGTTAACAATTGAGGGGTTGTCTGCAATGCAGTCACATGTTTGTTTACTTCGTTGATCTAGTTGAAATTGAGTACTACATGAATACTGTTATATACAGAAGGTACATTACTGTGAAATAATTAGCGGAGTTATTTGGCACTGAATTTTGTGAAAAGTTGACATAGGCCTATTTTAAGAATTTCAAGTTGCAATACGTTTTAGATTTGACAAATAACACTATTCCTTCACATAAGCTTATCAAACTAGACCGTCAAACTGACTGAGTTGGCCAAATGGTAACGCCTTGGAGGTCCATGGATCAAATCCCGCAGCCGGCAGATTTGACATGGATTTTTTTATTTTATTTCTTATTTTTATGTGAGTGCGCGATTGTCAAGATATCACAAATCTGTAGTTCTGCTGACACTGGTCGATTTTAATCTGATTAAAAAAAATTATTTCCTGCATATCATAATTGCAAATATAATTGATTCAACAAAAACATTCTGGCACTTTGTTATATCAGTTTACCTGATTTTTATTATTATTATTATTATTATTTTGCTGTTCGAATTAATAAAATGTCCTTTGACTTCTGCACATATACTGCCAAGTCTAAGAGAGCATAGTGTAACGGCACGGAAGTGGGTTAAATGCAAACGAGTATAAAACTGAAATCAGTGTGTTTGTGTTTATTTATATTAACTATAAACCATTGAAACATTGCCATGCAATAAAATATCTGCCACAAAAAGTAGGATTTTTATAGGTCCCCAAAGCCCCCTTAATCGAAAGAAGAAAAGACAAAATCTGTCATTTTAATAAAAAACAAATTAAATTGCGTAAAAGAAAATACATGTTATTAATACAGCCCCCAGGCAATAACTTGCCTTGACCTTAAGGCGAGTTGAAGTGAAGTACTTTAACTTAAGAAATAGCTAAAATCATAAACTAAGCACTAAAAATGTTTTTATTGTGATAATTTTGTCACTATCGAAACATAAATCATGTCAAAAAATCATAAAACCTAAACAAAACAATAATACAGTCACACAGATAAACCAACACTTTTCAATCACACATAAAAGCTTAAATAGATAATAGCTGCTAAGTTGAATTATTTACATCGTGCACCATAATGTAACTGAAACAATCTTATCTTTGGTAGAAAATTGTAAAACACAGCAAAGACAACAACATTATTGCATGTAAACTTACAACGCAGTAATAGGCTGATGTATTTGCAGTGAATGGGAGGATTCAAATAGAGAATCATAACACTTGGGTTATATAAAAATACGATAACAATGTTATTAAGTGCCAGAATGGTATTTTAAAAGATTGTTAGAGGGACAAGAAAATGTCTGTCCGTCTATCCCTCCGAGTTCCCGTACGCGCGATAACTGAAATACGCTTTATCAGATTTTCATGAAACTTGGTGTGCGCATTTATAACCTCCATGGGAAGAAGCCTACTGATATTGGACCAAATCGATCGACCGGAACCGGAGTAAAGCGCAATTTAGTGCCTTTTATGAAATAAGTTCTCAAATGCAAATCAGTTATCATGACAACATATTCTTTTAGAGTGTACATATACATTTGCAAGTATATGGAAGTTGCAATACATTTAGCTTTGACAGATAACACTATTCCTTCACATATTAAGCATAAACTGTTAAACTGTTAATCTGAGCGAGGTGGCCGAGATGGTAACGTCTTGGACTCGTATTCAAATCACGTAGCCAGTCAATTCGACATTTTGTTGTATTTTTATGTGAATGTGCGGTTGTCAAGATATCATAAATCTGTATAGTTCTGCTGATGCTGGACGATGTTAATCTGATTTTAAAAAGAAAGAACTATACCTTTGTTCTTCCGTAAGTCCTGCTTAATGAATCAATCTTGAGCCTTAACTCGGAAATCAATTAAAAAAACTTAATTTTCTGCATATCATAATTCCAATTATTATAACCAATTAAACAAAGGCATTCTGGCACTTTGTTACATCAATTTACCTGATTTTATTTATTATGAATTATTTGCTGTATAAAACATTTAATTCGGTATACAATAACATATATAAAATACCAGTATTTACAGTTATCTAGAGTGGTTAACAGGTAACAGGTTGATAACATAAGCCTGTATGTGAAATCAGTAGATTGGCAGTTAGGTTTTAAAATGCATAAACATGTTATCTGTTCACAAAAATTTATACAATTAATATATCACTGGTTAAAAAGTGTTCCTGTGAGTTTTTACTCTTCCGTACAACGGGAGAAGTTAAACTAAGAAATAAGGGTTCGGATGTTTATTACCTAACAAAGTGGAAAATGTGACTCTAAATATGACCTTAAAAATGACTAAATATGACCTATTAGAAGAACGCTTTTTCCTAAAAATAATTGTTCCAATTTAAAACGTTTCATGACACTAAATTATTACATCATATTAATCCAATCAGATAATTTTTAACAATTTTACAGTTGATTTACAGTTTTACTTGTAAGAAACTTCTAATCTGTTAATGTATCCAGATACCAATGCAAATGTGAAATGAAAATCTTGTTAAAAAATATGTCTATTGGAGAATTTGATAATTGTGTTATTACTTGTTATTATCCCTTCACATTTCAGTTGCAATAAAACCAAAATATTCGTGACTCTTTTTCGGAAAAAAATAAGTCGTCAATTTTGTGCTCTTTTACCGGATTTATAACTGAAATATGACGTTAAATTACAAATATGACCGAAATATGGCCAAGACCATGAAAATACCAAATTATGACTTTATATGCAAAATTAAAACGGTCTGATTAAGATGACAAATGTGGAATTCATGTTTTATTTGTGTATGCGGCGAGAATGGAGGACAGGATAAATATATGACATTTCATAAACATCCGAACCCTAGCTATAACAATACGCAAAGCACGGCTTTAGGGGACAAATCTAGTATTTCGGACGAGGCGTAGGTAGGAAAAATTTACAAGATAGACAGAAAATAAAATAAATAAATAAATAAATAAAAACTGAAACTTACCTGTTAGCATGATGGCCTCGTCAATTGTGTTGGCAGTCCCATTTTGCAAATCTACTCTCTTCGATCCTGCCAAACGTCAGAGAAAAAAATACAGATGTCGAAATCTAAACTCATATCCCACAACACGATTAAAGACTAAATTTAGACACTTGGTTTCATGCTCTGCATATGTCTTTACATAACAAAACAAAATATGTCAAGCGTAATTTCTTCCTTTCTTCTTGGAAACTCGGTTTCGCTGATGATACAGTAATTATTGGAAAATATGTCATCCGCACTGGAGCTGACGAGAATGGCCATCAAGGGATTTAAGGAAATTGGATTGGATATTAACATATCAAAGTGGACATGCTTCAATATTGTTAAAGGAAAACTTATAGGTGGACATATATATTTTCCTGAAGGAAACGTCAAAACTATTTCCACCGGTGAAACAGTGCGATATTTAGGGGTGACTTTTAACAATGAAATAAAATTTAACCCTCCAAAAGAACTATGACTGACTTAAAAACAAAATTGGATAACTTGTCATCATATCCTCTTCTACAAAAGAATAAAAAAAATATATTCCATATCGAATTTCTCAGTATGTAAAGTAAAGTATTCCCTATAAAGGCCATGGAGGCCCAGAGGGTTCCAGGAGGTTGAGGCTCCCAGATTTTGGACATTCGGCACCTGTAAGGTTGTCAGCCTTATGCACCGGCCGCCTTTACCACCAGGATTGTTCTGGTACTCATTTCTGTTAGAGGCTTCCAGTATGTCCAACCCTAATATATTCCTTCCAGACGGTACCTATAGACAAAATACCAACAAGATTTTTGGAAGACACTAATAAAATGACAAGAGGTGAATTGAAGGAACTTCTACAACTCCCCGCTGATCTCCAGATAGCATCTTATATAGCCATAGGAAATGTAAGGGGCTGTTAGTGGGAAGGATTGCTATAGAATCTGAATTCTAATAACTTCCTCCAGAAATATAATTCATATGTAAACACCACCATGAATATCTCAGAAGACAGCAATTAGTCTCGTAAATAGAGAAGACCGATTCACACTCAGTAGGCTAAACACATCTAAATATATTCGTAAATGCAATATATATATATATATGGGATATTTGAAATTGTTATATTTTTAACACTAATTTTTACCAAAAAACATTACGAAAACAATATAGGGCAATATCTTCATTAAGAAAAAGACTGCAAATAACTTCAAATCTGTTTGAAGTAACAAAATTAAATTTTAACTTAACGATGTGGTTAACGTTTCAGTAACAATTCCCACAACCATTTGACTCGTACTAGTCCAAACTATATGTTAATAAGTGCAAGTTTTCCAAAACTCAAAATAACTTCGAATATGTATCATTAACTTTATTTAATCACTTACTTGAAGAGATTAAATAGTTCAATCCTGCTGCCTTTAAAAAGCATATTAAATATATTTTATCAGCAAATCCTCTTTATAGTAGCCTATACAGGAATGTTATGGCTTGCATTTTTAGTGTGTATTTGATTTATGCCTTTGCTATATATAAAAAAGTAAAATATTCACTATACAGGCCTTTTGAGGTCCTAAGGGTTCCAGGAGTATGAAGCTCCCCGATTTTAAACATTCGGCCCTGAGAGTTTTAAGGTTGTCAGTCTTACGCACCAGCAGCATTTGCCCCCAGGATTGCTCCTGGTACTCATTTCTGTTGGAGGCTGAGTCGATCCCAGGGCCATAGTACAACCAGAAGGATTAGCTAATTGAAAAATCCCAACGACCTCATCGGGGATCGAACCTATGACCTCGTAGCAGAGTGATTCAACCACTACGCCATGGCGTACCCCGACATAGTTTTATATTTGTTGTAAATCCCCTGGCAATGAAGTATATTATATTCTATTCTATTCTATCAGTATTTCAAGGTAACTCGGAAAATAAATACTTTGACACTTCCCTTGAATCAAGTCGAGTAGGGTACCATTATAGACTTCTAACTTACTGACGTTCTCGACTGCAAGTACACTCATTATTAGCACAGTAGATCTTCTCTTGTGGCGTAACACTGAGTAAACTTTCTTCGTCTAAAAGCTAAACACTACGAACGTCGCTAATAAACGCAAGAATGTAGCATTATACAAACCACAAAATGTCACTGGCTTTTTATTTCAAGAAAATTATCTGAAACACCGCATTATCACAAACGAGATGGTTAATGGGCAATAATATTTGTCCTTACTTGAGTTATAAGCATGGAAAATATAAATGCTTAACATAATAACTGGAGGGTATAGTGCAGGGGCTGAGCCCTAACGGACTCGCGGACGGAGGCCACATAGGCGGGCCCATTGCCCACCCCCTAGGAAACGAATGATGTGCATGCCCTAAGGCCCCCCAGTCAACAGACTCCACCACAAGCCCCCACGGAGCTCCCCTACATCCAACAAGAACCTGGTACCACTCCACGTGCACCGTACCCAGGGTCCCTCGTACAAGAGCCCCCTAGGCGCGGCACAACCAGACAAGCGCCGCTAACCCAGGGTCCCTCTGAGAGCCCCAAAGGCACGGTACACCACCAGCAACTCTTGACCACAAGGACGGGGCAGGACGGGGGAGGCCCGCAGCAGAGTCTGCAGCAGGAGCTGGCCCGAAAACCAGTAAAGGGGAACGGGATGATAATGAGGGGGGAAAGGAAGTTGAAGTGGAGAGTGTTGGTGGAATGAATGAAGGGGGAAACGGGAGGATCCCCGAGAAAAACCCCCAAAGGTCACGGCTTTGTCCACCACAAATGACACGCCCGCCAGCCCCGAGATTTGAACTCGGGACCGCTAGCATGCCAGGCCCACGCGCTAAGCATGAGCCACCGTGACGGCATAACTGGAGGGAATCGAGCATTAACCCTTGGACTTCGAAGGGGATTGGGTTCGTTGCACCTACAACGTTTTATTTTCCTTTTGTTTGTTTCAAATTATTTATGCAAAATCACCTCCTTTTAAGTAATTGCATTTTTAATCTAAGATAATATTTGAACTCATGTTTCTGTGAATGACAGTATTCAATTCGCGGGTGCGAGTTAAGTCCATTTTCTTGTTACTGAGAATTAGAGTGACTTAACACACTTTACCCGCCCAACATCCCTTTAGAGATGGATAAAACCATGAGGCACACATCCATAACCGTACGTTTTTGAATATGACTTACTGGACTTAACACAAATGTAGAGAACATTTTTATCTATAACTTTTTGGACATATCTAAATTTTTAAGGATGGTGGATTTCTCTCTTTGCCCGCGAATTTTGAAATTAATTTAAGATGGTCTCTCGGTTTGCCATAGCAACCAAGAAACAAGAGCATTATAAATGATTTGGACGAAACTACGCGAGTTTTTTTTGCCATGGAACTCAATTCTTAGGTCGTTCTTTCCCTAGGCATCGCACTTTAACCGTGAAATGCACATCGAAATCGGGATTTTAGCTTTTTAATTATCAATCTTTTGATTCTTTATTCATGATTTGGGTAAGGTTCATGAGTCTTTGGTACGTTTTAATCGTTTCATTTCGAATATGTATGCCCATAAGGAAGCAAAAGATTCTACTCTTCGTGTAATTATTTATATTTATTACTTACAAGTCCGCCGGAGTGGTCTTGTGGTTAGCGTCGCTGACTACAGATCCGTCGGCCCGGGTTCGATTCCCGGTAGCTCCTCGGATTTTTCTGAAGTAGGGAGGTCCGGTAGGGGTGCACTCAGCCTCGTGATTCAAATTGAGGAGCTACTTGATAGAGAAGTAGCGGCTCCGGTCAAGAAAACCACCATTAACGGCCGTGGGTGTCGGCATGCTGACCACATGCCCCCCAATCCTGCCATCTGCCTACGGGAGATGACGCAGCGGTCGGGTGGTAGGCCAAATCCCTCCAGGGATGTAGCGCCACGGAGTTTAGTTTTTTAGTATTACTTACAATATAACTAAGAATAAAATTATGCATTTCATGCCATTTATCTAACAACGATGTAGGTGCTAATAAATATGTTTTAATTATTTTTCTGTTAAATAAATTACTTAAATAAAACATAAGATAATAGTTGAGTAAATAATTCCGGGCATAGCCGAGGAACTGCTAATATTTTATAATATAAAAGTGTTAATTTTGTTTTTAGCGTTATTTGACTGCAATAAATAGAAATATTAGTATGCGTTTGACAGAACTGAAGTATCAAATGTGCTTATATAAAAATGTAATGATCCATCCCTGTTTGTTCTGATTTGTCGCAAGAAATACTAAAGATAGAACTGAAATTCTACGTGAACATAGTTCCGTACCGTGAAAGGTTATAGAACTGCAGTCGTTCACCCTCCTCCGCTATTTCACCTAATACCATAATCATTAACATTGAATGTCAGTTAAAATGAACATAAGCCGTGGCACCCACAATAAACAGTTGCACATCAATAATTCACTGAATACTGGTAAAACCAAATATCCTATTTATTTCTCTCTCTATTATAATAGAGAATCATAATATCATTGGAGCCCAAGCATGTTAGCTATGCTGTGAAACGGCGACCCAGAGCCTAACTAATGTAAAGCTATTTGGAATTGCTGATTTAGTGTTAGAGCCATATATTCCAGAGTGTTGCGCTCCAGAAATTTTTCAATGGCAATAAATGTTTTGTTACACTTATTGAAGGTTAAGCGGAACCTTTAATTATTTTTTTTTAATTTATTTTTTTTTATTATTTTTTTTTATTAAATATTTATTATTTATTATTATTATCAATATTACATTATTACATAGAATTCAAAAACAAATACAAGTACAAATACATATTTATACAAGTAAAATAAAACAATTTTCAAAATTCAAAATTAACTACAACTACTATTTAAAAAGAGGAAAAGAAATATAGGCTATATCTTCACAAGAAGTATTACATTTAGTAATACACCCGAATGAGCAAGACTGCTCGTGCTCGGGTGCCGTTTCAAAAATATCAAAGTGAAGAAAGAGGAGAGACAAAGAAATAGAGTGTATAATGTGATTAACTAAAAAAGAAAGTAAAAATCCCTTTAGGCAGGCCTACAGGCGGAGGTAGATTTCGAAGTGCTTTTGGTTTAATTTATTGTCGCTGCATAGCACTCTTTTTCTTTAGCCTTGGCATGGTAAACCTGCAGTAATGAGAACTGAATTCGGTAAAGAGGAAGAGCCTACAATCATTTGTTTTGACAACAAGAATAGGATATAATATTCTGGGAGGCCGTGCGCAAGATCAGAAATGAATAAAATTAGCAAAGCCTCTAAACAAGACAAAATTATGATATTATAATAATTCTTTTAAGTGTTATTATTTTCAAACATTAAAATCTCGCGTCATATGAGAGCTATCAAGAAACTATTTATTGATTTGTAGAGTACTCATCAAGAGCTTTTCAACGATACCCCACAAGACGTGGTTTCAAAAGTTTCGAATTTTCATCCCCCACCCCCACCCCCACCCTCACTCGAACCCCCGAATTGTTGGTGTCACTGTGAACTCCATAGGGAGTACTCTAATTTATTCAAACAAAGTTTCCCTCTATACTTCATAGGGGCCGAGATATAAATGTTTTAAAATTTCAACCCCCTCCCCCGACCACCCCCTTGGGCCAATTTTGCCCATTAACGAACTTGTCCGAACTATTGGGCCTAGAAATAACATAATAAAATTTGGTTCAAATATCTTCAAAATTACGGCCGCTATCGTGTAAATATATATATAAATATCACAAAATTTTTTTTTGAACGGGCGGTGGTTTCGTACTTAGGGGAGCATGAAACGTAAAGATATGAAAGAATTTTTCGAAAATCATAAAGTGGTATCCATTGCAATAGGTAGATTTTTCTTCGAAATCTACCTAAATATATTAAACATAAATACATAAAAGGAGTGAAACAAAAATTACTTAAAAGCTAAAAACTTACAAAAAATTCTTTACATATCTATTAAATTTAACAGTGGAGTATGCTGAGAGACCAGGATATTTTCTGATAATTGAGTTATAGAAGCGCGGTCCAAAATTAATGCTATGCTTTAATCCTGCCGATGTGAGACATTTGGGTTCTAATAGGAGTAAATTAGTATTTCGTCTAGTTTTGTAGATATGATCACTGGAAGAGTATTTTATACGATGTTTGTGAAAATATTTTAATATAGAAAATTTGTAAATTTGGTCCAAACTTAAAACATTAAATTCCGAAAATATTAGGCTAGTTGGGTAATCAATGTGTTTTCTTAGACAGATTTTTATTATTCTTTTTTGTAAAAGGCAGAGGGGCTTAAGGGTAGTTTTCGCTAATCCTCCCCAGGCGAGAATGCCATATTGAATAATGGACTGGAAAAGTGCTAGATAAACGGAACGTAAAACAGTAATGGGCATACAGTGGCGTAAAATGACAAATTTATGAATTGTTCATTAAATTCATAAGTTTCTTCCGTCAAGCTATGATTTCCTCTTTCTCTGGATATCCTTGGATGTGAGTCATCAATTTAATTTCAATATTATATTTAAAGAAATATACATTTTATTGAGATATACACTGAAAGTATGAATTCGCACTACCTTTTTCCAGTCTCACTATAGCATTGGGCAATATTTCTTCATGCATCTCTCTTGCCTAGATTAATCAGATTTATTTTCTAGCAACATTGCTCTGGCTTTTGATCAAATAGTTGATAATAGCATACACATATGTCAACTATTGAAATAATACTGCAAAAATAATTAAATTAACTGATTCAAACTCTGGAAGAACGTCAGTCATGCTAATAAATGAAGTTTGGTTACTTTCCCCTCTTGATGTTTTTTGGGTAAGACTAAAAACCGTGAAAATCACTTTTTCAGCTGTACAAAGGATGGGTAACCAGCTAGTGAATGAATATACAACAATTTCAGCAACGTGTTCCAATGGTCACAAAATTAAAATGTTTAAAATGAATAGCAAAGTAATAAAACACTTTCCTCACATTTTCATCTAGTGGGTTCCACAAACCCCCCCCCCCCCCCATGCCTCCCTTCCTATGGAGTCCAAGTGACAAAAATAGCGTAGAATTCCTAGGGTAATTCACATAGCATTTTGCAGATTATGCCAGAACTTGTGCTGCCGGACTTTCAGACTTTGTGACCTCTGAGCAGTAAATGTAGATTGTTAAGATGCATAACTTTAACGTGATTATACCTGGAAGCGCCTCCATTTTGCAAAATGAGCCCGTTGTGTTATTACATTGCTTATTGTTAACAAATTTTTGTCCATGCTAATTATGTACAGGCTGAAATTTAAACAGTAGCAATCAAATACAATAAAGAATCACCACTAAAAATGCTCAAATCTACAGATTTCAACCAATTTAATTGAACTTTCTATAACAAATGTTTCTTTTACATCCATGTTAAGAGTTTTAGTTTCATTTAATTACACCTACAATATTTTAAGTTAACAATTAAAAAAAAATATAGGCTATGTATATACTGTATGAATATATAAATTACAATTAAACGAGAATGCCCCATGATGATTACAAAAATTTAATACACCATTTCATTTTCCAATACCATGCATTATTTCCTTTCTACTTCTAATAATTTCTTTGGAAGAAAATTAACGCATTCACAAATTATTTTATTATGAGCCTACTGTTAAAAAATATATATATATATATATATATAGGATTATATATTACTTATCTGAAACATTATGCAGCATATTAAATTACTCTTTACATACTCATATGCCCTCCGAGTTGACAATGTTATTTGTGCCAACAACGAATTTAAATCCAGTAACACATTTAATATAAATGAACATAAATTATAACTCTCTACTTACTAAATTATGAACTTAGTAGTACGATATTGACAAAAAGCCTTGTAATTCAGAAAAAATAAATCAATTCATGAACCATTTCTGATGCAAAGTTCAATATTTCAACATATTTTGGGTGTGTGTGTAAAGTGAGGCAACTCCAAACACTTAATTTTGTTATAAATGAATTAACCTTCATCTGACTAGGCCTACATAAGATCAAGCATTGAAAATAAATCCACTTTCAATACAGATTATATTATTTGTATCTATTGTGAAATTGTACATTACATTTAAAAAAAAAGTGTTTATTATGCTTAAAATTAAACAAAGGGTGTTATTTTAATCAAAAGTTTTATGAGATAAATATGGTACGTCCAGTGAAAGAGAAGTATCGCATAAAATTTTAGTGCATGAGGTAATAACGATTTTAATGACTCCGAGCACGCCACTGTTTCCTCAATGAAACCAGTGTAAAGAGATATTTCTCAATTAGGATTGAACTTACTGTTCTTTACACACCAAGAACTGAGAAAAATTATAGTTATCCCTTAATACACTACAATATTACTCCATGACTACCATCATAACAAAATACCTCTCTAAGCACCGATAGAGAAGATGGATATATTATGTAAGTATTCATGAACCACAGATTATTGTCTCTGTTGGACATTACATGAGAATATTATAGGAGAAAAATTCCTCCGACACTAGGACTTGGCTATTTGCACCAATACTCTACCAACTGAGCTAAGCCAGAGTTCAGTGAGGTAGACCATTAAGGGCATTCAATCATAGGAGGAAGGTTCCATCTGGCGCTGTGAATTGAACTCCGGCTTAGCTCAGTTGGTAGAGCATTGGCGCGAATAGCCAAAGGTCCTGGGTTCAAGTCCTAGTGTCGGAGGAATTTTTCTCCTACAATATTCTCACCGATAGAGAATAAATCATTCATCACGCCTAGCTAGATATCTCATTTTCCATAAGTTTGGAGATAAATGACCTGTCAGAGGTCTTCTAAGCACAGTTTTCATCATCCTCAAAGGACGTGAAATGCTACGAGATTCCTCCTTGCTATTCCTGTTTCATCTATTTCCTCATAGTCATCATCTTCCAACTCTGCAGGTGAAAGAAATAATTCTTCAACATTGTCCTCATCAGATTCACAGTGAAACGGGTCATCTATGGCCAGATTGTGTAATACACAGCAAGCACGAATAAGATGTACAATGTCCTTGATGTTTCTTAATTTTACATAGTTCAGCTGTCTGAATTTTTTTTTTAGAAGTCCAAAGCAGTGTCTGATTAGATAATGATTTCTTGTGAGTTTAACGTTGAATTCTCTTTCTTCCTTACTGAAAATTCCAAAGTCTTGAAAAGGAGTCAACAGATTGCCAAGACAAGGGTAACCATTATCCCCCAGCAAATAAAAATCTTGGCACTTCTCTGGCAAACTCTCGCATAGTGGAGAGCGTCGAAATATTCTGCTGTCAGGAACAGATCCAGGGAAACCAACAAACACATCTCTAAATTTCATGTTGTGGTCACACACTGCCTGCAACTAAAAAAAAATTATCCATGGATAAATTTACTTTTAAATCAAAATAATTAATTATTAGAATATTATTTCATAATAAGTTACAGTGGGACAATTACATAATTATGTTTGTGGTCATTTAGCTCGTGAATCAATTACCAATACGGTATAAGGATATGTAAAATTTACACCAATCAATGAAATGCAGCAGTAATTGCCTTTCAATATTAAGGTTTTTAATTATCATATGTATTTCGACCAGATTGTGGTCATCTTCAGTGATACAGTACATAGTATGGTGTTAAACAATATGGTTGGGCTTAGGTCTATATTATTTACATCATACTATGTACGGTACTGTATCACTGAAGATGACCACAAGCTGTTCGAAATATATACAGTATAATAATTTTAAAAACCTTAATGTTGAAAGGTGGAATTGCTGCATTTCATTGATTAGTTATTCAATATGGCTCTTTTTTACGAATATTGAAATTTACACCAATCAAAACTGCCCATTGCCTATTTTTATTGCACAAATGTTGAGTTGTTTTTGTATGTAAATTTTGGCCAGAATTCTGAAATATCTTTATAGCTATTTGAGCTAAACTATGACTTTTAAACACATTCACAACAATAAGATCCACATGTTCCATTTCCCATCCATCTATTATGTAAAGAATATGGATTTAGCCCATAATTTAATTTTGATAACAGTGTTTTAAATAACTGTTCATTTGATTACTATGCCCATAGTCCCCTATTATTAGCGTGACACAGAGTTTAATATAAGTTTACTTGTCAATAATTGTCACAAAACTGAAAATACTAAGGTACTGATAGCTCTCGCACTGCATCCCTCTAGTCTTCTGTTTATAGTTCTAAGTTAATAGGATCGCATGAGAGCACCACCAAACTCAAAAGAGGTATGGTTTTAATTATATAACCCTTTCAGTACCAAGCTGTTTGCCGGAGAGTGGCTTCTAAATTGCCACCTCTCAATTCACATGGTTTCTATTTTTCACAGTGACGAAAAGGCAATTCAGTTTTATGAAATAATGTACATATTTTTGAGGTAAAATGTACCTTCATATATACGAAGATAGGAAAAGGTTTCTCTCCTCTTTTCAAAGATGTATTTTGTGAGGTTTTGACCTTCAGAAGGTGATTTTTTGTGAGTGAAACAGATTGTCAATAATTTAAACTATTAGCCTCTCCGTTTTAAAGGTTTCCTTAAATTCTAAAATGGAATAAAAAGCATTTTGTCTAAGTCATTCATAAAGAATTATTTTAAACCTATATAAGCTAATAATGTGAGCTTCAAACCAGAATACAGATCTTCATAGGATAGCATTACTCTTTTCCATAAGTACATCTAATGTTTAAGCTGAGTTGACAATTGTAGTATCATCTGCATAAAGAAAAGAACTTGGGTAGGTCATTCGTATATGTAATGAAAAGAAAGAGTCCAAAAATGGATCCTTGTGGGACACCTTTAATTATTTTTAATAATTCTGATGATTGACCATTTATCTTTACTACTTGGGATCTGTATAAGTGCACTTTAGGTATATAAACGAATACAGTTCTTCACTAAAGGATTATGGGACTCTAGTTCAAAACCATGGTAATCTAAGCAAGAAAGCTAGCATATCATACCTGTATAGAATAGAAGTGTTTGCTGTTGAGGTAAGAATCAGGGTCATTCTGTGGTTTGCCTATACGAACTTGAGTTCCGTCTATGATTCCAATTACTCCGGGAAAGTCACTATGCCTAAAATGTTGTTCTATTTCAGTAATTTCATTTCCATCTGGCCACTTTATTATTTCTTCAGCCAAATTGCTTACAAAGTAAGACATTCGCCTTATAACTCGGAATAATGTGCTTATGGTTATATTGAACTTCTTCGCAAGGTCACGAAAAGAGTCTGTCTGATGACCAATAAACCACAGGAAAATTAAAACACTCTCCATGGGACTTAGTTTGCCGTTGCACCCCACCTGGTGATGGAAATACTGACTTTGGGCGAATTGTTCTTGTATGTATTCGGCAACTTCTCTACTAACCCTGAAGTGCTGTATGAATTCTTCGTCATTATACGTTGGTAGAACTTGTTCCAAATAAGGCACCTTTTTTGGTCTTTTACTCGTAAATGTACTATAAAATAATTCGAAGTCCTCGTCAGAAGATTCACTCCAATCACTCCCACTCATACTCCTAATTCCTGCCATGCCTGAATTTTCTTACACACGCAAATCCAATGTACCCTGAATTGTTTTTGCCCAGTACAACTCAATTTGGGTATAAGTGCACTTTAGCTAAGTTTACGATTTATATGAAAACCAAATTTTTTATGGATCTGAAAAACCACTCAAATCGTTCAGGATTTTTCACAGAATTTGTTCACATGCAACATGTCTTTATAAATGCTTCGTAAATGAAAATAAAGATAAATAACTGCATGAATTTTGCCGTAAAATACATTTTGTCGTCCAAGATGCCTTCTGTAACGGCCCACTTGATATGACCTTTGCCAACCCTCCAAATAAATCTCTGAAACTTTTTTCGGCAAAAGATAGATTTATGCTGCACCCCAGCCAAGTTCCGCCGTTTTGTTAGGTTAGGAACGTTTATGTTAGTTCAGGAGCAATATACTGAATAGCACGAGGTTTATTATGTCTCACATTGAATTTCTTCTGTGACGAAACCCTAAACCCCACCTTCCCAGGCGGGCCTCATTAGAGAGGAGCCTAGGATGCAGCATAAAACTATTTTTTCCCATTAAGGCAGTATTACTTTTACCTTACTTGTGTGGAAATTAACATTCAATCGAGGGGGATGCGTTGACACTCATATGAGCGTAATGACAAATCAAAAGGAAAGTAATTGTGCGGTGAATGACTTCTTACGGATACCACATGCGAAAGGTTTCTCTCCGGCATTAACATTAAAATTTACGATTTCTGCAACCTTAAAACGATATATACTGCACATCGTATACCCTTCGGCCTAACTATTTTAAACATTACTGATTATTGTAAAGTTCTTACTTTTTATCCCGAGCAAAAATTATAAAAGCAAAAGCTTACATTCTAATAAAAAAACAATTGCCACTCACAACAGTATGGTATTCCAACATGGAATATTCTCATTTTGATAAATGTTGAAATGGCGACGAAACTGATGCAATCTTGTTTACACGTATTTCATATTTATTTAATCCATTTTGACCGCAGTTCTGCGGTATAGGATACAATATAACAACAATATAACAAACTATTATAGTACAAGGGTACAAGAATAATATTAGAAATACATACATTGAAATATAAAGAGATACAAAGAAATACAGGATCAGTACAACACTACAAAACAATAAATAAATAAATAAAAAGTGCAATGTGTAGGTCAAATAGTAGGTACTGAAAGATTATTTAAAGTTTTTGGCTACCGGTACCTCAAAAAATTCATCATTTTTGTAGAAGCAGATTTGTTTTAGTTTCATCAGTACTAAGCCTTTAAAGTGTTTAAAAGTTAAATTTCTAGTAGCAACCGGAAGAGAATTAAACATTTTCACTGACATGTACCTAAAATTATGTTTGGTAGTTGCAAACAAGCATTGATCCTGTAAAATGTTATTGCAATTTCTGGTGCCAAAGGTATGTACATCCGAATAAGTTTTAAAGTTATCAGAATTACTCTTAACATATAACAAACACTGTAAAATATATATAGATGGTAGGCTGAGAATACCAGATGAGATGAAAAGAGGTTTACAGTGGGCTTTATATTTCATAACAAAGTTTCACATTTTTTTTTTTACTTGAATGCGCAAGCACGAGATGTACTGGTGACAACGAATTACGACACTTTACAGTTTCAACTGATTCCAACTTTTCACGAAACCATAATAAATAATTTTGATGTAATGGACTTATTTAGCTTTGTGGATTGAAGTAGGAACACAATTTTAAAAAAGTAATTGATGTAGATAAAATACTTTGAGATGTATTGTAATTCTAAAATAAAATAATGTAAGCAAATGATACAGTTTTGTCGTAATTTCAATTTAAAAACCGTCAGATTTCTCTGCCAGACCCTGTATATGTTTCTTTTTAGTTCCACTTCCTGGGGTTGTTGATGCTCTAGTTCAATTCGAATTGTAGGATCCAGAATAATAGCACCACTCAAGATTTTAGAGAGAGCTATCATATCCACTCGTCTGTTGGAGCCATCCTAAGTGCATTGAACCTCTTCATGAACTGTCCAACCATTTTTCCTCAGAGCTTCAGGTATTTTTGCCCTGACCATATGATGACATTTATTGTGCAGTAACTTACCACGGTCACAGGATTCTAAGACGTGAGTTAAGGTTTCTTTCTACTTGATGGGTGAATGAATTTCTAACAATTTCAAATTTATATCCAATTTCATGTTTATTATAATACCTAAAAATACTTACATTTCTAAGAATTTTACACTGGGTGCCCTAGTAGCACAGATCGTTGGGCCAATGTTGGGGAATGATCGCCATGTTTCGTTGGTCAACGGTTATGAATGTCCGTCGGGGTTCCGTTGCCAAGGAGCGTTTTATCCAACCAACTGCCAACTGTAGCCAACCAATATACAACAAAATCCCAACAGTTGAGAGACACCTATTAGGTAATGGTGGAACTACTACGCAGCGCAGCGCAGCGCAGAGACATCTGGCGGAAATACTAGAAGCACACAAAACTTAATTTTTTATTTTCCCTTTCATCCCTTTAATCATCCCTTTTCTCCTCTTATCCCTATTAACTCCCTCCTCTCCTTCACCCTACCTACCTATTCCTATCGTATAAAATTCGCACCTACGGGGATTCGATCTCGGAACCGCTTGCGTTATAGTCTATCGCTTTAACCACTACGCTATTAGATCGTTGAATTAAAAATCGAGAATTCTTCTAGCCTATTTACTACAGAGATGTGTAATACATGATAAATAGTAAGAAGGATATACATCTCGTATTTTGAATATTTGATGTGAATATATGATAACGTTATTTTCAGAGAACAAATAAAGAGCCCTAATATTAATAGAAGTAAAAACACCATTCGGATTCTTCAACATATCAAGATGGCGAATAACTGTTGTATGACTTGTTTCTTCATCGTCTTCGTGATGACCCGAAGTACGCCGGAAATTGCCGAAGATTGGCAGGAAGAGGTGGAGCGAAGTAAATTTTTATCATGTAACGCGCGCAAAGAGCTCGAATAATTAATTAATTAAAACTGTTTTATTTTATAGGAAATGAAAATTTAACGCTTATAATGTTATTTCAACACTTTTTAATTTTAACATAAATGCGATCACATTACAACGAGATTTATTGTTGGGCCAGCAATCATAAACCCAACGGTAGGGAGAGCCCTCGTTGGGTCAACGTCGTAAACCCAACGGTAGGACTTGGCGCATGACGCAAGGGAAACGTACATTGGGCTAACCGAGGAAATTACAACGAACGTTTTCCCAACATATCCCAACCATGCCAACGAATTTCCTCCGTTAGGCCAACGAAGTGTGCTACTAGGGTGATTCTAGAGTCACTATACATTTTGTGTTTAAACTGTTTTTTTTGCACAATATGCAATCGTACTGAATCATATCCCACAATAGGATAGGCTACAGATTCAATGAATTTCAATGTGACCACCTTGCACGTCTAGACACAACCCCAATGGGCAATGCTCAATTGCTGATCGAAAATCTCTCTCCAACAGAACTGGTGTAACCTCAGCAGCTGCGGCTCTAATGCGTTGTTTTAATTCTTGAATGCTCTGGATCTTCATCTGGTAAACCTTAGACTTAATGAACCCCAGACAAAAAAGTCTAAAAAATACAAAGCTCCCTTATAAGTCTCCTGATAAATGTGTTGGAGCTAAGTGTAATCACATCCTCCACACATTGCACCATTTCTAGCATTATGGATGTTCTTTATCTGAAAAACTATCAGAACGCATTAATTAATTGACTACAGTAGTTTTTTTTTATAGCCAGCCTGGTGGGCTATGGTTTCCCCAGGTGAGATCTGTTCATACGACATCCCACGCAAACGAGCAGAAACAACAGAAATTTTCCTTCTTCGATAAGCATTCTATCACATTACCCGCAAGAAAAAAGGATTCAGGAAGTATATCATTAAAATGTATAGTCACTTTAGAATCACCCTGTATTTATATTCACTAATGTTTACTCTTTGGCAGTGAATTATTCTGCATGTAGTTAATTCATTCTCCACGTACTTACTGTACAATGTTACACTCATATAGACGTAAAATAACAACTCTTAAAATAAATCCTTCATTACTGAAAATATAATATGGCACTTTAACGACTCTAGAACATATCAGTCCTATAAATCTACTGTGTATGTCAATAGCATATATCAGTGCAAGCTCAACGAATTAATAACATTTGACTTTATTGTTAGAGTGATAAAACAAACCATAAACATTATAATGTTGTAGGCTATACTTTATGTTGAGACTTTTGTCACTTTTCTATGTCCATAGATTTAAACAAACTAGATTGTTACGAGACTTTAAGTTTTCCCAGTGTTGGATATATAACATAGTTAGTTTTCATTCTAGCTGGCTGAAAATAATTACAACAAATCTGCTCACAAGAAAAGTTCCACAAAGCTTGAATATGAAAAAAGTTGACAACCTTAATTTTGGATCCACAAAAAACTTCATGACTTCAAACTAAGAAACTAGACTTCTAGTTCTACAAAGCATCTTTATACAGAACAAAAGGCTTTATGCAACAGTGTCGCACTCTACCAGCTGTTAATTAAGATATCTCTGTCTGTTACAGACATCTGTCAATTAAAACTCTCTTCTATTTGGGATTTCCGGGTCTCTGAACTAGTCAAAAACCCCGATGGAACTGATATTTAACCTCAGTAGTGAATTTTGGTGAAGTCTGGAGGGCCTAACTTAGCCAAATCCACTCTCCTCACCTCCACATGGGGCCCCCTGGGACCTTCCTGAGATCTTTTAAGATCTTGAAAGATGGGAAGGAGAGAGTGTGTACGGAAAGGAACAGGAAACTACTGTATAGTCCAGTTATTCATTGCATGGCCAGGTGGCTTCCTTTCATTAGGATGAAAAGCTTGATGATAGTTCAACCCATTTCTTTACATTTACCGCACCAATCAGCTAGTTACCCCAGCCAATCAAAATCTAAGAATGTCTTGCTAAATCTGTGACAGCTACTTGTCAACTCCACGTGGAGTGAAACGCAAGGTTGCAAAATCTAGTTGCAGCAAACAATAACACGTGTAAATTGGTTAAAGTGAAGGAAGAACTGAGGTCGGTGATAACAATGAGAGAATATTGCAACGTTGCTTTATTTTGGAAAGCGGTGGTCAAGACTGATTTAGACAGATCAATTAACATAAAGAAACACCACCTTCATTGTTTATTCCTTTAAAGCCGCATGGCCATGCAATGAATAACTGGACTATACCTATTTTCCCTAGTAAAGCTGCTTTGAGATGTGGATATGGAGAAGAATGGAGTGAACACCATGGACAGATAAAGTTAAAAATAAAGGTGTGCTAGGGAGAGTGGGAGAAAGAAGAGTTTTATTGGAAATCATCAAAGAGGGAAAGAAATTGGATGGGTCATTGGCTAAGAAAAAAAGTGTCTGCTGAAGGATGCCATAGAAGGGATGATAAATGGGAAGAAGGTTCGAGGCAGAAGAAGATGCCAGATGATAGACAACATTAAAATAAATGGACCCTATGCAGACACAGAAAGGGATGCTGAGAGAAGGGAAGCCTTCTGTTTCGAATTCTAAATCTGTGACTATATCGCCTCTGCATGACGACTGCTGCTATCACCAGGAAGACTCCAACAACCCCCATTACCAACACGACCACCAGCATAGGGCCCCGAGAATCCCATCGTGATCTCTGTCTCGTAACTAGCTGTAGTGGGCTCCATACATAGTAGCTCCATCTTGCTGCATAGGGCTGGTTCTTCCCACTTGTAGAAATGCACCAAACGCTTGTTCCTTAGAGGTGCCGGACCATCACACCTGGAATATAATACAATACTGGTAAACTTCGTTGCTCAGTTGAGTGTGTTATTCAGCAATGCTGCCAGAATTTTTGATGCAGGTGGGCCAGCTTCCTAATTAGAACATTTTAGTCTCTTTTCCATTTCATGCCCTTTGCTTCCGAATGTATGAATCTTATAGAACCTAAAAAGGGCTAAATCAGACTGAAGGGCCTAAAAGGGGCTAAGGAAGACTTTTGCTGAAAAACTAGGGGCTAAAGAGGACTTTTGCTGAAAAACTAGGGGCTAAAGAGGACTTTTGCTGAAAAACTAGGAGCTAAAGAGGACTTTTCCCCCCAAAAAAAGGGCCTAAAGAGGACTTTTGCAAAAAAAACAAAATTTTTAAATAGGTTTTCCAATATGTGAATTTGTGCACGCTGAAATTAACAATGTCTTTATAACTTGAAAATGTGCGGCCTTGCCATCGCAGGAAATGAAACATGAGCCATCTGCAATACTTTGAAATCTGCAACTAATCTGCTGTCGGTTCAACTTTAAAATAACAAGTTGCCAACCAACAACAGAAAAGTACATTAAAGGAACAAATTCTTGGCACTTGAGACTACTTATTTTTATACATCAAAAGTGAATGAGTGATGTCTTGAATAATTGTATCATTTTTCGAGTGCCAATATAAAGAATAGTTAGTTGTTTATTTATATTTAAAAATAAATAAATAAAAACTAGAATAACTGTGTCAAAATTTTAGGCTAATACAATTTTTGGTCTTAATATTAGTGTTCATTATTATGTCCTATTAAGGCAGCTAAAATGGTTTGTTTAAAACCTAAAAAGGGCTATTCCATGGAGTCGAGGCAGGTATTCTCAGGGACCGTTTCCCCTGCTATATATCATTTCTCTGTTGATCCATGACCACTGGTTGCAATAAAGGAATTCTTATAATATTCTAACGTCTAATATGATGT
This sequence comes from Ectobius pallidus, assembly GCA_964059195.1. Classification (NCBI taxonomy): domain Eukaryota; kingdom Metazoa; phylum Arthropoda; class Insecta; order Blattodea; family Ectobiidae; genus Ectobius; species Ectobius pallidus. The sequence goes on along the minus strand of CAXKWD010000004.1, from coordinate 27,425,441 downwards.
TTCATGACCATATACTTAGTTTTTCTCTATTAAATTCCAATCCAGCATTCACAAAATGCAAAATCTGTTTTATATTTACTTAAATGTCATGTACTCCCTTAAATCTCACCTGAGCTCGTATAGAAGCTCTGGATGATTGTCATAGAGGTATGGCATGATTCTGTTGAGTACCCATTGCAGAGCACAGGTACATAGCCAGGGATTCCCCTACAGATCCACAGATTCCAAAGCCTCCCATTCCATGAGGCCTTCATCCAGTGATGACAGAGAATTGTGGTCCAAGTAGGCCTATAACTGCAACAACAGATTCACGAAAGATTATTTAATATTTTTGGTTCGACATACTATAATATACTTATTACATGTGATATAACAGTATCAAAATGATGTACGGTATATACATATAATAATATTTGGCCATCATCTGATTTTCAGAGCCTTCGACTCTAGGCCATACTCTGTGTAGGTCTGTTTTCACTTTTCATTCTGTTTTGTTTCGTTTCTTCTGACTTTCTTAAGTTTTTGGCAAAATGATAAAGTTCTGCATTTGTTTGACTTTCCGAGTTTCATCTTTCTCTTAGACATTAGCTTCAGTGTTTCATCTGACTCTGCTTTCTGATCTTTCTAGCTTTTGTCTGTTTGGTTAGACATTAGTTCTGTATTTCATCTTACTCAGCTTTCTGATCTTTCTAGCTTCGTTGTTAAAACAAAACTACGACTCTCTGATGTTATACCATACTGTTCATATTCCCTCTATTGCATTTCTGTATGGTAATCCTTCTTCATATCTTTTTGGCTTGCTGGGGGAGTCGAGCTAATCTAGCAAAGCCCTGGTACCCTTAGCAGGGGCCCACCTGGAACATTTAGTCGCCTCCGAACCCCGAAGCACCATGCACAACACTCCGGTACCTAATTCAGTGTAGGTAACACCAACCACGGCCTGCCAGAAGCCAATCCAACTAGTGAACTGACACACGCATGCACGTGGACACTGTTTTTCATTTCAACATTGGTGTGGTATCAATTGTTATGGGACAAGGAATGATCTTGAGACCTTGAGGATAGCAGCTGAAATCTGCATAACATTTGTATTTGAAATGAAATCAATTCTGTTCTGGTGAATTTTAATATCATACAAAAATGAATTAATTTCTTGTTGTCAAAATTTGAAAATGACGAAAAGGAAACTTTGATTTGTCCGATGACATGAGCTGATATCTGTACCAGCTGGTACAAAGATCATGATGTTCTGAAGCATGTCCATTCATTTGATAGCATAAAATCTCCCAGGGCATGGCTGCCACTGACATTTTAAACATTTAATGTTTAACATTTAAAAAAATGCAAAACAAAGGAACTATGTTGTTAACACTGAAGTAATGAATAAAATAAATACAGTAATAATAATAATAATAATAATATTTATTCAGCCATTAAACAAAAAAGCAATAGGCTAAGTCAAACACATAATATTAGGTGATCTCAGAGTGATCAGCCTCAAAGTATTCATAGATACTATAAAACGGATGATTCCGGAGCCAGTTTTTTACCAGTTTTGCAAAGCGAGTCCTTGTGGAACACCGTACAGATAGTGGCAAACAATTAAAAAACTTCATACCAGTCACAGGAAAACAGTTTGAACTCTTGTTCAGTCTATTCCTAGGAATATTCAAGTCATTACAATGCCTAGTAGAATACTCATGTATCTCTCGGTTAACAGTAAAATCGGCCTCCCTGTCTTTAATAGCTAATAAGCATTGCAAAATGTATACACTGTACACTGTAAGAATTCCCTTTTGAATGAACAAAGGTCTACAGTGGTCGAGATACCCAACACCACACAATAGTCTAACTGCCTTCTTTTGTAGCAGGAGAATCTGATAGGCCTTGACAGAGTGACCCCAAAGTCTAGTTCCATACACAACATGCGACTGGAAGAATGCGTGGTAGGCATACATTACAAAATCACTAGGCATCTCCATCTTCAATCTCCTCAACAAAAAAAGGACTCTACTAAGCTTGACGCAGATTGTATCAATATGGTCACTCCAACTAAGTTGTGCGTCAAGCATAAAGCCCAGCATTTTAACAGGGCCATTATTTTCTATAGGGCTACCCAAACTAAAAGTCAGTGATTGTGTCTTTGCATCATTGAGAGTTAATTTATTTAATTCAAACCACTTCGTAGAATCTTCAAGAAGCATCTCGGCCGAACTTCGAGCTAGAGCAAGATCACTGGCTCTGGCAATCAGGGTAGCATCATCGGCGTACAGTATTACATTTCCAAACAATTCATAATACAGGTCATTAATTGCAACAATGAACAAAAAAGGCCCTAAGAGAGAGCCCTGGGGAACACCATAATTCACTAGTAGGGGTGTAGATGTATCATTTCCCCACTGGACAACCTGATACCTATCTTTCAGGTAAGAATCGAGCATACTGAGTGGATCAGCCCCCAAACCATATCTACTCAGTTTTATAAGTAATATATCATGAGAGATACAGTCGAATGCTCGTGAGAGATCACATAACTTGATAGAAGTGCACTGCTTCAGTTCGAGAGATTCCAGCACAATTTCCAGGAGAGATTCCACAGCAGAGATGGTCGATTTTCTCTTCCTAAAACCAAACTGAGTTGGAACAAAAAACTGATTGTTCTCAAAATACTCGTATAGCTGGTCAAGCATAACCGCCTCGAAAACCTTGCCCAACACAGGAATCAATGATATAGGCCGGTAACTACTAACATCATCATGGGAGCCTTTCTTAAAGACGGGCACAGTTTTGGAAATCTTTAGGACATCAGGAAAAATGCCATCCGCGAGGCAGGCATTGATAAGTATGGACAACAGGGGAGCCACGATTGAAATAATTCTTTTTAAAAAGTCAGTGGACATATCATACACATCTCTGCTTTTTGTTGATTTAAAACTTTTGACAAGCCTAATTATATCTGCACCACACACTTGTTTCCACCTAAACTGATAATCCACTGGAGGGATCACGTTAAGACTGTCATAAACATCATTTATATCAAAAGAGCCAGATGCAGTATTTCTCATTAGAATGTCAACAGATTCAATAAAATATTGGTTAAAATCCTCTGCCGTGGCAAAATCAGTTTGTTGAACAGCAGTGCAAGGTCTCTTAGAGTTTATCAGGTCCCATGTAGCCTTACAGGGGTTGGTAGACTGAGCCACATAGTCGACTAGAGCAGACTTCTTCGCCTCACTCAACTTAGAACGATATGTTCTTCTTGCATTACCTAAGGAAAGGGTAAGGTGGGGCCTTGTCTTACATAAGTCGTTTAAAATTAAGATCTGTCCTCTAAGCCGAGCCAGTTCGGGTGTATACCAGTCTTTAAGTTTAAACCTAGACCGAACAGTGTTCACATTCACTTTAAAAAGCTTAGATTTGACAGGAAAACATCCATCAAAGATATTCTTGAGGTCAGTGAAGAAACTGGCAAAGGCATCATTTGCAGACAGTCCCTGTACCGAGACCGATATACTTTCAATTTTTGATTCGAGCACTTCACTGAAAGTTAAATAATTAGATTCTGTAAATGCTCTGAAACTAGCGGTTCGATATTTAGTCCTATTTAGTTCTTCAGATTTTGCCATACTTATTGTAGTATCTTGGATGACACAGAAGCACAAAGTATCATGGTCACTTAGGGCAAACGATCGAACCTCAGTTGTAAACATATCCAGCTTCAAGTCAGTAGCTACATTGTCTAGGCAGGCTTTATTTCTGGTGGGTTGACTATTAACAAGGTGTAAGTCGAGAGACTTAAGCAAATTTTCGAAATCAACACTTTTTTTATCCTTCTTGAGCATATCTATGTTATAATCTCCACCCAGCACGATGAAGTTTATATTTCGCATACTGTTTAAAGAAATAATTAACAATTCGAGGGCTCTGAAGAACAGATCAATGTCACCACAGGGCGACCTGTAGACGCCAATCACAGTTACATTTACATGTGTTAAGACAATGCATGCAAACTCATGATGCATGTCAAGGCTAAAATTAGACACATCAATTTCTTTATAGAAGGCTGCCAGTTCAGTTGATATATATATAGCGACACCACCATGTTTCATGTTAGTACGACAAAAGGCGCTAGCTAAAATGTAACCACTTATACTTAAGAGTTTCAAGTTCTCAGCTTCTAGCCAATGTTCGGAGAAACACAACACTTTAAAATTCTCAGACATTAATATAATTTCAAGTTCAGGGATTTTATGTTCTAAACTCTGTATATTACAGAACATCATGCCTACTTGTTTAATGAGAGATTTTGTCGGAGACGATACAATGGAGGCCAGTCATGAGATTAGTCTGTAAATTTTGGAGATTTTGGAAACACTAAATTATAATATAGCTGTTGATGAATGATTAAGAATCAGGTTTTTATTGATCACTAAGAAGGCTTGAAGTGAATTTAATGAAAATTGTAACCCTATTTTGCTTCATTATTGACTTAAGAGCACAACATTTTAATGACTTTAATGTCCTGTAGCGTACACATTTTACGTCATAGAACAAAAATCTCCTAATAAAAGTTGCTTGTCTATGTCCCCTCTATACACAGGTAAAATATTTCGGTATATGCATGAATAGCATGGGCAGCAGTGATGCGCACCGATGTATACAGTGAAAGCAGTGTAGCAGTGAAAGGGTTAAAGAGAGGATATAAATTAATAGAGTATTAACTAAGTGGGACTTAAGTAACATATTACCTAGCAACTAATAATAATAATCAATAAAATCAGGTAAACTGATGTAACAAAATGCCAGAATGCTTTTGTTTAATCAGTGATAATTGCAATTATGATATACAGAAAATAGGTTATTTTTGTTGTCGATTTTTGAGTTAAGCTCCAGATCGATTCATTAAGCAGGGCTTATGAAAGACCAAAGGTCTAAGGTTCGATAAGCATATGTGAAGGAATATGTGGGTAGTGTTATTTGTCATAGCGAACTGTATTTCAACTTCTAAAACCATATATGAACACTGTAAAACAATTAGTGAAATTGGCCCTAAATGACTATTCTGTAAGTTAACCAAAACAAATGTACACAATGAAACAGAGGGGACACCCTCAACTATACCACTGCCTACCTTACTTATAGCTACATCCTTGAATGCATCTGGATGTACTCTGACTAGACGAGGATTGTGGGACACCCTGATGGACATTTTTCTTTTGCATTCCTGTGTAAGAGCTTTCTATTCATTTGCAGTTTCTTCCATCAGGTTGCTGGTACTGCAACCACAACCAGCTGACAGACCTGGAATCAATTGTTAATTGTAAGGAATTGAAACATTAAAATAGATTTGTTTTCACCCTTGTGCACAATTAGCCTAATTCTGACATCAGTGTCAGTAGAGATTACGTAACAACTAATAATAATAATCAATAAAATCAGGAAAGCTGGTGTAACAAGGTGCCAGAATGCTTTTGTTTAATCAGTGATAATTGCAATTATTTTATGCAGAAAAATAAGTTATTTTTCTAATCAATTTTCAAGTTAAACTCCAGATTGATTCATTAAGCAGGGCTTACAGAAGAACAAAGGTTTAGTTTGATAAGCATATGTGAAGAAATAGTGTTGTCATAGTAACTGTAGGCCTACTGCAAATTCCAAAGCCGTATATGAACACTGTAGAACAATATGTTGTCATGAGAACTGATTTGCATTTGATAAATTCTTTCTTATGTATCACCTTAAAATAGGCACTAAATTGGGCATTACTCTGGGGTACAGGTCAAACAATTTTGTCCAATATCAATAGGCTTCTTCCCATGGACGTTATGAATACATATACCAAGTTTCAAGAACAATCCGATAAAGCATATTTGTGTTATCGTGCATACAGACACACGGACACAGACAGACATTTTCTTTCATTCCTTGCACTAATCTGTTTCTACATCAGTAATCTGAACTAATTGGGACTGAGGGTGGTTCAGATTAGTGAATTTGAACGAAGTAACACGTTAAAATTTTGATGAAAGTATAATATGTTAGTAGAAATTAATAACAATACCAGACTTACCAACTCTCATGCATGGAGCATGAGACACATGCATTCGAGGTCGATTTCACACTCTCATGCACTCAAGCTGGAATCTCATGCATTTTAGGTAGATTTTCGAAGAAAAATCTACCTATTGCAATGGATACCACTTTATGATTTTCGAAAAATTCTTTCATATCTTTACGTTTCATGCTCCCCTGAGTACGAAACCACCGCCCGTTCAAAAAAAAATTTTGTGATATTTATATATATATATATATATATATATATATATATATATATATATATATAATTTTGTGATATTTATATATATATATATATATATATATATATATATATATATAATTTTGTGATATTTATATATATATATATAAATATCACAAAAATTTTTTTTGAACGGGCGGTGGTATATATATATTTATATATATATAGATATACTAGCTGAAAAGGCCCGGCGTCGCCCGGGCTTTGTATTTTGTAATTTGAAATTAACTTATGGAGGACTTTCGATTTTGAAACTCTAGGTCCTTATATAATATGTATGTAGAACTTTAAATGAAGAAAAAGATCTATCAAACTATTCCATCAGAAAACGCTAGATATAGCTTTTTATGGTTCATAGAGGATGTCGAATGCTGCATTCCGTTGCTTCTACTCATCATGCCTGGGAGGGGTTGAAATAAGAAGAAACATAAATTACATAAGATTGTATTGACGGAAAATTTTATTTCTCATTCTCATGTTACCATACAACGGTTTCGGAGCTGAAATAAAATAGAAATGCAGTATCACTTTCATACTTTCCTCCCCTAAAACCCGGGACATAATATACTGCGAGTATAGGACTCAAAATGTTCCATCCCATGCTTAGGGCCTATGATAAATCTCAACTAATAAAAAGTCTACAGCTATGGATAACTGACTATTTACCGACTTCTGATATAGCATACTCACACACTTAAGTTGTACCTGTAATACGACCTCGTATTCTACATCAAAATGTGAAGTGAGAAAATATTTCTTATGTCTAGGGTAGAGAAAGTTGTGTGACTGCATCACACTTTGCTTTATTTTCGTGTAATTCATTTTTCAGTAATTATTTTCGCCAATATATTGCATCGATTCAATCATAATTAGTTAAAGTCCAGTTGCCAAGGCCCAATGTTATCAAAGTAAACAATACACGGTTGTCATGTGAACTGAACAGCATTTCATTGTTTTTAGTAGGCCTATAATATTCTCAGAAATTATATAATTTTCAAGGGAAGGACTGATTTGTTTCAATTTTAATGTTGACCGCTATACTTTCCGGGCTTAACTGGGTATGTGTGCAAAATTCCGTGTAAATTGGTAAAGAAATGTAGATTTGTATAAGGAACAAACATACATACATACATACATACATACCCACAAACACACATTCGACTTTATATATTAGATATTAATATATATATATATATCTTTACACGATAGCGGCCGTAATTTTGAAGATATTTGAACCAAATTTTATTATGTTATTTCTAGGCCCAATAGTTCGGACAAGTTCGTTAATGGGCAAAATTGGCACAAGGGGGTGGTCGGGGGAGGGGGTTGAAATTTTTAAAAATGTATATCTCGGCCCTTATGAAGTATAGAGGGAAACTTTGTTTGAATAAATTAGAGTACTCCCTATGGAGTTCACAGTGACACCAACGATTCGGGGGTTCGAGTGAGGGTGGGGGTGGAGGTGGGGGATGAAAATTCGAAACTTTTGAAACCACGTCTTGTGGGGTATCGTTGAAAAGCTCTTGATGAGTACTCTACAAATCAATAAATAGTTTCTTGATAGCTCTCATATTACGCGAGATTTTAATGTTTGAAAATAATAACACTTAAAAGAATTATTATAATATCATAATTTTGTCTTGTTTAGCGGCTTTGCTAATTTTATTCATTGCTGATCTTGCGCACGGCCTCCCAGAATATTATATCCTATTCTTGTTGTCAAAACAAATGATTGTAGGCTCTTCCTCTTTACCGAATTCAGTTCTTATTACTGCAGGTTTACCATGCCAAGGCTAAAGAAGAAGAGTGCTATGCAGCGACAATAAATTAAACCAAAAGCACTTCGAAATCTACCTCCGCCTGTAGGCCTGCCTAAAGGGATTTTTTCCTATTGAAAGTGTTAAGGTTTCATTTGGAATATCACTTCGTTTTAACTCTTTTTTTAGTGTTACGCAGTCCCTGAATACTGTGATTTAGTATTGATATCGCAAAATGATAGATTGCAATAGTTCCTATCAGATGGCAGGTGCATCCTTGCCTTTCAGGAAATGCATATGTATGGGATTTCATTGGTTCTCGTCTCATTGAGAAGTGCTTTTTATGACAAGGGAAAAGAAATATATTAGATTATTATAAGATTGGACTATGTGAATGCCATGACCATGAAACGGATAATTATTTTTAAATATCACAGTTAGCCAGCAAAGAACAAAACAGTTTAATACCTAAGAATCCGGGCCCTAGTGATGATATTACAACCAGCAACCTGGTGAGAACAAGAATATGTTTGATACAGTCAAACCTCTGTATAATGGTATTTGGTGGCCCAAGCAAATCATATTGTTATATGAGGGTTATTGTTATATCGGGGGACATCTTAAGACAACTGCATACAAAACAAAAGAACCGAATTATGTACTTACACAGTCTAACGGAAGAATTTATTTACCGTAGGCTATACTATAACAAACACATCACTTTCCTCAATTTCTTTTCTTTTTTTAAGAAATGTAGCTAACGTAGATCATGAAAGTCCGTGCCATTTTGCAACTTCTGTCTACTTCAAACCATCATCCAAATCTTTAAATGCCACTAATTTTGTTACGATACTTATTGATTTTCGTTGAGCGGAGGCCATAGATATTTTTCGCCTGCCTACTGAAAAATAACTTTATAGACTGGTTAGCTGTTTAACATCGCCTAGCATACATCGCAGAAAGTTATCACATGGGGATGGAAAGAGGGAAGAAAGAGAGAAAAGGAATAAAGAAGAAAGATGGAACAATGACTTTGGTCAGTGACCTTCTACTCCACCCTCTACTGAGAATAAAATTTATCTTCTGGGATTTCTAAAAGTGGCTTAAAGGTTGACACAAGCTGGAAAGGAAACTCATCTGGTACCTGCTATTGCTTGCTGGTCTAAAATGGCAATTTCACTTAAACATATGTATAGTTATAAAAGGGTATTAAAGAAATATCTTTAATTTATTACTTGAACCAAAAAATGTTACCACTGCTGGAGCTAAGCACTGTTCAAGTTCCGGCCCAAGACTGTTCAATTCATTTATTATCAACCATCCTGATCTAAATAGCTTAAACAACAAACAATTTAGATCTAAAATTATAAAATTTATATAATTATTACTTTTGTTTTCTACTATTACTGTTATAACATTTTTCATATTAAACTACAAAATTTGGATAGAACTTAATTACTTTGTTTTTATTATTGTATTACCTCGTACCTTTGTATTGTAAATAGAACATGTTCTAACCTTTTATACATAATATTTTGTCATACTTCTCCAAATTATGTATTGTTTTAAGTAGGCCCTAATTATTTAGTATAAGTTTTTCTAATATATTGAACTGAACCACCCCCGAACACAAACTCTGCTTCTTCAGGTGGTGTATTAACTTTTGTATGTATTTTTCGTGTAATTTGGAACAATAAATTTTAATTGTAATTGTAATCGCTAGGTAATATCGCATTGTAGGGGGGCCCACTTTGAAATCCAACTTTCTCCTCATAAAACACTTAATATCACACGTATTTTGTTATAGATAGTTCTCTGGAGAGACGATGTTGCCTCGACGAATGATTTTGTCCAACCCACCCACCCTAAACGATACACTTTCTTTTATAACGCGATCTAGTGAAAAGTAGCGTAAATTCCACCATATTTTATATGAAGAAAGTTGTGATTGTACGTTAGAGGTGTGACGTCACACCAGCTGAACACGTTTAATTCTGGGAAACAAGTTCACCAATACAACAAACCTCACCTTCTGCAGAATTTAGAATGCCCTACTAAATTAATGTCACCGTTCATGACCTAACAGAACCTGTCACTAATTAGTAACACCGTTCCTAACCTAACTGCCACTAAACTAGAATTTCAGGAGAATTCAGAATGCCCTACTAAATTAATATCACTGTTCATAAGCAATGTACAAGAAGCGTCATGTTGGTCACCCTGCCTTGCTGAGAAACAAAAAAAAATCACCCGTCCGTGGAACCTGCACACATCGCGAGATGGGCCCCCCTACATTGCGACTTTGCCAATCGCTATAATGAGGGACAAGCAATGTTATTAAGTTAGAAAATTTGCCAGGACCATAGGAAAATATCACTTAATGTGGGTTTATCGTTATATCGGTCTTCGTTATTTGGAGGTTCGACTGTAGTTCTTGGAGGAACTAACCTGAGAATGCCCTTGCATTCAGCTCCACCAGTTCCGGCAGATGACTAACGCTCACCCAGGTGAGGTTTAGCAGACATGCTGAGGCCTGGTCGTTATCTTCCAGACTTGGGAACTGAACTTGGTGCATTAAGTTGGAGTCCAAGCTGACCAGCACAAAGCAGGCATTGCAATTCCGTGCACCTCCTGCGGAACCGAAGTGAGCTGGTTTGACGAGAGTCCAACACCTCCAGCATCCGACTTGAGGGTGCAGAGAAAGATGAGATCTGGTTGCCCGATACATTCAGCACCTGGAAGTTAATAATTTTTGTCAAATTAAGCCAGAGTTCAGTGCCACAGATACTAAGCCTGCCAAGCTGGTACAAGAACAACATTCCTGCTCTGAGCTGGGGGTGTTCAAAACTTCAAAACTCGAATGTGATAATGTTATAATGCTACAACATGATTTTTTAGAAGTCTGCAAATACAGAAATACAAATATAGAATTTAGATTTTTTTTCTTTTCCAACAGAAAATTTTACTTATGTCAAGTATAGTGAGTAAAAAATTACTGTGCAGTAGTAAAAATTAGGTGTCGTGAAATGTTGGCTCTACACGTTTAAATTATTATAGTGATTTGTATAATAAACAGTGCCAGTAAGAAATAAAAAACCTAAATACTGTATATTAATACAGTATGATTCTCCATCCCTATTGATGTTATTGAAGTTCATATGTCCTCTTTTCCATCCATAACCATCTGGTAACCCTATCTTTACATTAAATGGTTTTTGCTGTCTTTTCTCCATTGTTGTTCGCAGAAATGCATGAATTCCAACAAAATCAAAAATCCCTTTAGGCACTACTACATTGCAAAAAAGAGGAAAGAGCACTTTTTCAAACATTCAAATCAGAGTACTCATCAAGAGCTTTTCAATGATACCCCACAAGACGTGGTTTCAAAAATTTCGAATTTCCATCCCCCCACCCCCATCCCCACTCGTACCCCCAAAACCCCCGAATCGTTGATGTCACTGTGAACTCCATAGGGAGTACTCTAATTTATTCAAACAAAGTTTCCTTTTATACTTCATAGGGGCCGAGATAAAAATGTTTTAAAATTTCAACCCCCTCCCCCGACCACCCCCTTGGGCAAATTTTGCTCATTAACGAACTTGTCCGAACTATTGGGCCTAGAAATAACATATTAAAATTTGGTTCAAATATCTTAAAAATTACGGCCGCTATCGTGTAAAGATATATATATATATATATATAAATATCACAATTTCTTTTTGAACGGGTGGTGGTTTCGTACTCAGGGGAGCATGAAACGTAAAGATAAGACGAGTTTCTAAATTCATCGGACTGATGAACGATGGATTCCACCGACTGGAAAGCTGGATTTCGCAATTTTTTCTCGATGGATTCGTGATGACTGATGAATTTAAAAACCATTTGTTGACCAAACCGATGTTTTCGGGAGCGCCAACATAATAACTACATATAAAATTGTAAAATATTAGCGATGGCATGGTAACTCCGGTTTATTATTTTCCCACCACAAAAAAAAGTATGGGCTTGATCGATTTCCATTTACATTTAATACAATGAAAACTGATAATTATAATAATATATTAAATAAAACAATTTAAAAAAGTGAGTTCTACATTAAATTAATAACTTATCGCAAAGACAGACTCGTCGGTATTTATTAGATAAAATTGGTTTATCACAGTAGGCTACTTAGACAGTCTGTGTGTTTTATACTATACACATTACAGTACTGTAATTTATGTTTTCAAATTGACCCGAAATTAGTAATAAGCCTATTATTTTATATGGTCTATATTTTATAATTTTAACAACAAAAACCGAAATAAGTTAAGAGTGACTAAAACTGCAAGCCATTATAAGAATTTATTATGACTGCAAACTTTGCTTCTTTCTTTTTCAGTTTTAGCCCTTTATGAGGAATCGGGTAACGACTCCTCAAAAATAAGTTTAACTACTAATTATGTGTGTGTAATTCAGTCTACGATATGTAGTTATGAATCTTATAAGCTATGCGCTGTCTCCATTACATAAGTTTGATTTGTCAATTCGTCATAATGGCGGTGATTCATCTGATCCATCGGACGTTCAAGTACGATGGAACCGATGCCAGTCGATGGAAACCAGCGCAAACTCATCTGAACTCAGAGAACGCTTTGATGGATAGCCGATGGATTCCATCAATGAAATTAAAAACGCTCTGATGAAAGCTCGATGCCATCGGATGGATCCATTGATGAATTTAGAAACTCGCGTATATGAAAGAATTTTTCGAAAATCATGACATGGTATCCATTGCAATAGGTAGATTTTTCTTCGAAATCTACCTAATAGGGACGGAGGGTTCCAATTGGCTGCATCCTGGCAACCTGCTATTTCTCTGCTCCAATCATGGAGGCAGAGACTGTTTACTTCTACCGACCAATCAGGATCCACGATTGCATCTGACTAGTCCTACCATGGGTATATATACAATGCCCTAACCTCTGGACCTCACTTCTCTGAAGATGACGACACAGTCAGTCGCTGAAAGCTTAGAATTTAATTCTCTCACTACCCAACTGGAAATCCAGAACAGTGAATTTCTACATTGTATTCGTTGGGAGAACCTTCAAAGTTTTATAATACCGTACTTTCTGGGAAAACTTGTCCATAGTTAAACAGTTACTACATTTTATATGAAGAATCATATTTTCACTATTCTGAAATATTTCAAATTTAAAGCTTGAAACAATAGATAATACCCTTGTCTGACACATATAAACATAATACTTTCTGTGAAAAACTTATCCATATTCTGACAATGTACTTACAATGTTTCATGCAATTCTGCGAACAACAACGAAAAAAAGATAACAAAAACCATTTAATGTAAAGATAGGGTTACCAGAAGTTTATGGATGGAAAAGAGGACACACGAGACTAAAAAGACAGGACAAAAGCAAGACACATTAGAATTATTGATAAGTTAAGTAGCAGAGCTTGCTTGCCTGAAAGAGGACTATCAATATGGGGGTTAGTGAACTTAAACGTTCCTGGAATGAACATTCGAATCCTAAACAGAACACTTAGCATTACCAACAAACATATATATATATATATATATATATATATATATATACACAAATAAACCTCATGAATTGCTTTAAACAGATAGCATTAAAATCTAAAAATCAGAGAAACTGGACCATCATCATTATTCTTCCCCATGCCTTCATATGGAAGTGTCTACCAATACCGTACCTTAAGTTCAGTGGTTGTGCTGATCTGAATAGTTGTTAGGGAGTTCTGCTGTAGATGCAACTATTGTAGATTCTTCAGGTTAATGATCTGAGTGCTAATGTCAGAGATCTTGTTTTCGCCTAAATCCAACACTGTAAGACTGGGTGGAAGTTCAATGTTTGTGGGTAACTCTTTCATTTGGTTATTTGACAGGGACAACTTTCTCAGGGACTTCAAACTCACAAATGCACTTGAATCCAGGTTCACTATGTCATTCTGTGACAAATCCAGATCAATCAGCGATGTTAATGAAATAAACATGAAGTTATCTACTGAGGTTATCTTGTTATTTGACAAATTCAGCACAGTCAGGTTTGACGTGCTAACAAACGCACTTGGATCGAATTTGGTTATGAGGTTGAAAGAGAGGCTGAGAGTTTGTAGTGAGTTCGGGAAAATGCTTCCACTGATATTATTGAGCTTATTGTGTGCCAGAGATATACTCTTCAGAGATTTCAACTCAGTGAAAGTTTCTTTGCCAAAACCGATTAGGGCATTGCGAGATAAGTCTAAGCTTTGAAGCTTAATAAGACCTTGAAATGACTTCCCTTGAAAAGTCTTAAGGACATTGCTTTTCAAAGACAGTGACCTCAGATATTTTAGCCTCATAAAGATGCCAGGTTCAATCTTTGTGATGTTATTTTCTGCAAGGGAGAGTTTTGTAAGATCATGTATGTTGATTTGAACCAACATGGTGATTTTGTTTCTCTCAAATTCTGCCTCAACAGTACCATAGCTGTGGATGTTGTAACTTTCAGGGTAAGGTAGTCTGATTGGGCCCAGAGGGTCCCCAGCATGGGGCTTGCTGTCCGAACAGTTGAGTCTCAACACTGTGTCTGATACCGTGTATTCACACATGTCACAGCGTGGGAGTTTGTTTCCGGCTGCCATAACAGCTGTCCACAAAATGGCTGCTGTCACAAAAAGTCTGACTAGATGCATTGTTGTGATGTTTGATACCTGCAACATGAATGTTTAGATATAGTTGGTTACTTTGATTTTTATTATTTGATATAAATTGTCAATAAATATTCACTCCTTGATAAAGTAACATAAAGGACAGCAGCGAATGTTAAATACAATACTGTTTATATAGTTATGTCAATGACTAGGAGGTTGAAAAACTAGATCAGTGTTTCCCAAACTTTTTTGGCCATGGAACACCTTTCGTTTAAGAGAATTTACAGAGACGTTATTTTTGCAAGTGCCACTGGAGCATCTTTACCGGCCGACGACTTGCTTCCAGGCTGCCCAACCATGCCTTCTCAGCACATCGCAAAAATAATCTCTCTATAGTATGGGACACTCATACTCAGAGTAAAAAATTTAAATTTTCATCATGACAGCTTAAAATAAATGTTTCACTCATATTTCCTTACTCAATGGAAATTGTTTCCCATAGTCCAATTGTAGAGGACCCATTCACATGATATGCACATTTGCACATACGATGTGACGTCTTTTGTTTCTGAGTGAAGCAGAATGACCAACTGTCCTTGCACATTGCAAAGTAGTGGCAGGTAGATTCTACTTTAGTGGCAGTTAGTTAGGTTCATTAGATTATGAACAGTGGTATTTGTTTTGTAGGGCATACTGAATTCTCGCAATTTGAAAATGTGCCATATTATATCTCCTGCGAGGTATGGCGACCTGTTTACCCACAATTCTAGCTGCTCTGGCGGCATGATGTCACACTCTAACGTCCAATCACGTGTTTCTTCATGATTGGAGGACTAAAATATGACAGAAATCTCACTACTTTTTCCTAGATCATCGTATAAAAGAAAATGTATTATTTAGAGCGGGTGGGTCAGACCAAATAATTCGTCGAGACAACATCTCCTCTCCACAGAACCTATGTATTAAAAAAATACATGTGATATTAGGTGCTTTATGAAGAGAATCTCGGTTTTAAAATATGGGTCCTCTACAATTTTATTTTACCAATTGTTTTACTATGACCTCCTAGCCCAGAGCGCTTTCCTTTTTCATGAGCGATTCATTTTAATTTTCAAAAAATGATTACCAAACAAATTCCAACAAATTGGAATCTGGAAATTTATTGTGATTGGTGTTTTTGCTGTTTACTATCACAGATGATTTTGAAGTTGGGAGTAACAGATGACAGCTACTAGATCCTTATTTCAGATGTGACATTAATGCCGTTTCTATAAACTCACAAAATACCTATGGGTAAATTATCCAATGGATAGAATTTACACAAGAATAACTTTTACAAACTCAAATAATTTAAAGGTAACAATCACATACACTTGTGGCGAGTTTCTAGATAAATGTCCTCTGAGTAAATATGAAAATGACAGAAAAAATTTTCCTACAAACTCGGGCTAGATCTTTCCAAGGGTAAATCGTTGGGTTAATTTCTCCTTTCATGGATGACTGTAAATTTAACCTCTCATAGGATCAATAATAATTTAAACAATGAGAATCAAAGCCTTCTGAATTAAATTAACTGTACAACTCCAAGGCCTTCCTCATTGTATCATTGTAGGTGATTCTGGAACTAATTTGCCCATGGATAATTTACCCATAGGTATTTCACAAGATTATAGAAACTGGGCATAAGTCAATTTCTGTTTTCGTTGAATCGCAATACAAAACTCCCATTTCACACCGATATGTTGTCACAAAAGGAAGAAGCACAACTTTTTTTTATTAATGTAGTGACAGAAGGGGAACAGCAAGACGCTAGCTGTCGCAACATTCAAAACAGATTTTATAACAAAGAGGGTTGAAAAAGCTGTTACATGTCACATCTTGTGGAATGAAATGGTTGGTTCCTGATCAAAATTTGACATCAGCTACTAGGAGGAATTTCAATTTTAAAGCCACCAAGATCACTGAGACACTTACACGTGCCTCACGGACATGGGCGTCGGCATGGGGGGCAACTGCCCCCCTCTGGATTGCCTTATGGATTCATTTATTTGTGGTACTCTTTGTCAACCTACAGTTGTAGCATGGGGAATAAAAAAAAAAATAGAATTACTTTATGATGAGTTTAGCAAGTATTAACTAATTATAACTATAATATGTATTTATAATAATATCTCACGAAGGCCATTGCTCAAAAGAGTATATTCTGTTAACTTAAAAAACTTTGTAGCCTCGTCGATTTCAGCTTGGGTTCAAAATAACGATCCGGTTAACTAAGTGAATATTAATGTGTTTAGCCTAATCATTTGAAATTGAGGTCCGAAATTGATTTTGCCCCCCCCCCCTTAGTAAAATTCCTGGCGACGCTGCTGCTCACGGAACACTAATGTTCCACGATACACAGTTTATGAAGACACTTGCATGCCGTCGTGGGTGAGTCGGTAGCACGCCTGCCTTCCACTCCGGCGGCCGGGTGGGGGATTTTTCAGTAGTGTAAGATCCCCTCCCCGGGTTCAGGACTGGGTAGGTTAAGTCTTATGTTAAGATAATGCACATTGTGCGCGATTCCTTAATTAAAATTGAGACATCTCCCAGCTTCTTCTAGTGTTTTAATAAAACTTTTATAAACTTTTAATTATTTTATTATAATTCAGGATATTTAGGAATTCCGCTGAGCAAAGAGCAGTGCTGTTGATGTTTATGTCCGCATATAGGTCCTTGCAGGGAGAATGTGAGTGTCATCCACAGTAGTGTGCTGTGTTTTAGAAATACTACCCTATTGGCCTATCTTTTAATCCTGAAGTGGAGCTACTGATCCCAAGAGTTACGTATACTAACACTTAATGATGCTGTCCACAGCACGACACAATGACATTTCATCAGGTTATAGGCGACTGATATTTTGTGCAGAGTGTACTGCACAGTGCGATGACATGGCTGTGGAGGAACATAGTTCGTAAACACGACACGGACAGATATATGTAATTTCAAAGCAATCCCAAAAATTCTTATAACAGTTTTGAAGGTTATTTATCTTTATATGATTATTTTCGAGGGTATAAGGTGGTGAAAAAATCTTTAAATTCTCATTTCATTGACACCTTACCTTTAAATTCAAGCGTATAAAGATTCTGATGCGGAAGACGTCATGATGAATGTTTTCAGATTCACAGAAACACTCTTATCACAAATGCTAGTGCAACACCATGGCCAACTACACTACTTATAGTCCTGGACCTGACTGCAGTCCTGTAGGGAAATTTGCGTAGGGAGACTTTTTTTCCAGGAATGTTCAGTAGGTGTCCTAGAAAGTATTTTGAGCTCGGGTGGACATCCACCACCTGGTACATTTTCTAGCTATGACGTCATTAAAGATGACGGCCTCTCGATCACAGAACTGCTCATATCTGTGTTAATACTTGATCGATTTGCATGAAAATTGAGCAAGTATGTTGTAATTACTATTTTTAAGGTAAATAGCAATGTGTTTTAACTGTCACTACAAATAAATATACAACAAATTAAGAAATATGTGTATATATAAAAATAAGACATTTGAATTTTGTAAATTTTTCATTATTTTCTATTACTAAATAAATACATAATATCATTATTACAAACAGTTATTATATTGAAACATGTTCATATTATCCGAATAGGATTACTACAGGTTAAAGTCTAACCCCTTACTACCACACCTGCTACTTATAGTCCAGGACCTGGCGGTAGGCCTACGTCACCTGTGCGCACAGAAGTAATGGACCATTCAGATAGAAAATTAACCGTAAACGTAACGTAAACATAGAAGTTTGGGGCCATGTTTTTTTCAATGAGACCATTCACAATGCATCACGTAAACGTGAAACTTAAACGTAAAATTAAACGTAACGTAGAAGCTTGCAAACACCAAGCTTCTGCGGTATGTTAATGCGAAAAATAACGATACAACCAATCAGAGAACAGAACAGTAGACGGAAGTGAAAGTAGCCAATGAGAAACTCGTCATTATGATAAATGGCATCCATTATATAAAGATGCGGCATTGAAGAAAAATATAAGAACATTAGTTCCCCAAGATATGAACTACAGCCCATATAATGTTCTGTTAATTTTTATATGTCTGCATAGGCTTGTATGATTTACGAGGCCTGTCTAAAAAGTATCCGACCTTTAATTTTCACGCGCATAATATTAATGCTAGAGTGGCGCCACTGTGCACAATGGAAGAAGAGAGCTTAATGCGCATGCTTGAATTTTTTCTCTGCCTTCGAAAGTGCCAGTCACTGCCTACTAGCCTCAGAGTGAGGTCCCATGATAAGCGCTCGGCGCATTTTGATATCTCTCAAGATGACTGAACGAGTTGAGCTGCATCAAATTTTGTCAAAAGCTTGGTGATTCTCAAAGCGAAACAATTCAGAAGATACAGCAGGAGTTTGGAGATGATACTATGGGGGCATCACAAATCAAGGAGTGGTTGAACCGATTCAAAAAAGGCCACACATCGGCAGAGAGTGACCAGCATTCCGGGAGGCCACAAACCGCTCGGAATGCAGCTGTCATTGAGAGGGTTGAACAACTGGTAATGGGAGATCGTCGTTTGACCTTACGAGAGATTGCCGAAGAGGTTGGGATCAGTAAAGATTCCGCACATGCAATTTTGCGTGATGATTTGAACATGCGCAGAGTGGCTACAAAATTTGTGCCAAAGCTGCTTTCAGCGGAACAGAAAGAACTCCACCTTCAGGTTGCACAGGATCTGCTGAACACTTCTAACACTTCTGCTGAATCTTCTGAATTGTTTCGCTATGAGAATCATCAAGCTTTTGACAAAATTTGATGCAGTATCTTGAGAGATATCAAAATGCGCCGAGCGCTTATCACGGGACCTCACTCTGAGGCTAGCAGGCAGTGACTGGCACTTTCAAAGGCAGAGAAAAAATTCAAGCATGCTCATTAAGCTCTCTTCTTCCATTGTGCACAGTGGCGCCACCCTAGCATTAATATTACGCGCGTGAAAATTAAAGGTCGGATACTTTTTAGACAGACTTCGTAAATTTTTAATGGCCTACACATGTTTAATAGAAACATGAAAGTACAGTATTTTCGTCTGCTGCAGCCATTTTATCATCTGTTCAAGTTCTCGTTTGTGATTGGTTGTTATATACGTTTAAGTTTTCATTGCGAATGCTCAATGGCGTGCTAAAGTTTGCGTTTAAGTTTACGTTCTTACGTTTACGGTTAAGTTTCTATCTGAATGGCCCATAAAGGACTGCTCGAACCATTGAGCTCTATTACATACTGGAGGTAGCACTGCATGATGAAAAATCGTGACGGCAGGGTTCGCGGTCCGCCATGAAAGCGAACGTATACTTTAGCTCCTATCCCGTATCTCCTTCTAACAAACTCATGTGTATTCATGGAATTATGAAGATGTATTGGCGTTTTTAAAAACTTTTATGAATGAAGCGTTTCAATATAAACTACTTGATGCTTTTTAAGTACATAACATAACTAATTTCATATTGTAATGGTTTGGCAAAAATATTTCTTTAATCTAAATCAGGCGTGAATGTGCATTGGTAAACAGTTGTAAACACTCGCATTTAATAATTTAAAATAACTTCACATTAGGCCTACATATTGCGATATTATGCTTCATTTCTATATATAAAGAGAATAGGCAAAATCTGTGCTAAGTGCTTTGGAAATGCATAAACCGTGACCTTCAACTGTACCGTTACTGTACTGGATACAATTCACATTATTTATTATTTTTTTTAATCCTTCCTGTAGACTAGCGCAAAGGGAAGCCACTGAAATGAAATTTCAAAATACTTAAAGTCTTAATACTACTTAGTAGTTCCTTTTTCTTCAAATCAGAAATTAATTAGCCATGCTATTTATCGTCTTGTTCTTGCAACAGACAATCGTCTGTAGCCTTTTGTTTTTTCTCAATTCTGTTTTGATAGGAGATGGTGGGAGGTCATCTGTTTGTGTCTGTTTATCTATTTTCGTATAATTTTGAGCGAGGTCTTATACAAAAAACTTCTGCTTCCTCTTATTTCTGCGATTAAAAACTAGCATGAAAAATTTAGGCCTACATGCATAAGAATACTAAGTTATATTTACATGACTGACATATTGCATAATTTATATTCTTACATGGTACCTAAAGTAGGCCTACTACTAACCACATTACGAACCACTTGTCTTTTTGGAACAATAATTTTTTGAAGATGTCCTGGAAAATTGAAGACTGATGGTACAGCATCTTTTAGTAATTTTACGAGTGCACCAGACCTTGACATTATAGCAATCAGGTGCCTGCTGCTTAATGTACTGTTCGCTGTGGGTGACCAGTGGCGTTCCTAGGGCGGGGCGGTCTGCCCCGGGCCCCACTTACTATGGGGGCCCCTAGTGATGCCCCACCCTAATATAAAAATTAATGTTCCACCTTTATTTTTGCTCATCGGAATTGTTGTATTAAATACAAATATTGCATATTTGACGTGTTACCAATAACAAAAAATTGACTCCAGTTATCAATGTTTTGGTCTCCGGCTGTGAGAGGTTACTAGGAGATGCGTAGTTGGATACTGCGCTGAAATGCGTCATTCAACTGATGAAAAATAGAACATGTCCTAATTTTTGTCATATTTAAACATGACCATTTTCCCATTTCATTACTTTTTAATTATGCACATATTTGTATTTTGCTAATTAGTTAACTTAATATTTTTGGACTAATATATGTTTGTATTTAATAAATAAATACATTAAATACTACATGAGTTCGCTCCCTTATTCTGGCTTTTATTTTTTCGCATAGCTTTGCCCATGGAGACGATCTGAAAGACAAAAAGGCTAGCCGTAGAAAAAGAAGTTAAAAATAGTCGTGTTCGTAGCTTTTGCTGGGGGAAGGGGCCTAAGTCCACTTCCATTTCTCTGGAGCTCTGTGGAGCCATATGCCACGCAATATTTGACCATTTTGTCATGAAAAATAACAAAAATGCATTCATAAATATACGTTTACCATAGGAAGCACACTTCACCAATACGTACGGAGTAGCCAACTTAACAAAAAGTGAACGTCACGATTTATGCAGTTCCAAAGCACAGCTGTTGTGTATCCTGTTTATATATTGAGATCACTGGCTCGAACCAGTGGCGGATCGTGGGTGTAGGAACAGGGTGTTGCACTATTGTACGGTAATTATAATTCCTTTATTGCAACCAATGGCCATAGTATGATGAATAGAGTTCTGATGGAATATGTGGCAGGGGAAACAGAAGTACCCCGAGAAAACCTGCCCAACCCCATTTTGTCCACCACAAATTCCACATGGATCCACCAAGATTCGATCCCGGGTCCCAGCGGTGGAAGGCGAGCAATGTAACCACTCAGTCATGGGGGGGGGTGGTTTTACAGGAATTAAATACATAACCTGATAATATATAAATAGTCGCTTTGCTCGTTCGGGGCTAAACCTTCAAACTCCCAGTGGGGCTCTCTGCCTCTCTGTGTGGTTCTGTGAAAAAGTAACTGGCACTTTATAGAAGAGATACATTAATTGCATTTAGACTGCCGCAGCCCATAATAACTACTTAGCCATACTAAACCTTAAAAAAACTGTGGAACGACTTTAAGATTTTTCTGGGGTAAACATTTAAAATTTAGAACATTCTGGAATTTTCTCGTCGGTTACACGCTAAAAGCTATAAGTCTGTCAAATTTCAGATTTCTAGCTCATGGGTAAGTGGTTAAACATTAGGTTGGGTTCGTTCCCCGGTACTTAATCGAATTTTTCTGAAGTAGGGAGGTCTGGAATGGGGTGTACTCAGCCTCCTGATACAAATTGAGGAGATACTTGATTGAGAAGTAGGATGTCGGATAGTAGGCCTAGTCCCTCTGGGGATGTAGAGCCAGGGAGTTTAGTTTAGTGTCTAATAGATAGATGAAATTAGCAATATAGGTTTCGCCACAAAGTGAATGCATTGGCAATTAGCATCTCTGTGAGGGACTTCATAGTTCATAGCTCGCGCCCTAACTTGCTTGCAGACAGCAGCCGACGCGACGTACTCTAGCGGTTGTTCGCAGAGTGAAAGCATAAAACCCCGGGCGGGTTACCACCAAGTCAAGCCACTCGCACCCATTACTAGCCGGCAAGAAGAGGCAGCAAGTCGTGGCTTTTCTAATGCGACAACCCCGCGCATTTAAATGTTTAAATGATTTAAACTTGTTAAATATCGCGTGAAGCGTGTTTATAGATAATAATAACCTACCACAAGGACGATTTCGAAGTAGTTTAATAGTAGGCATATGCAGTACTATAATAAAAAAAAACCCTTTAGGCAGGCCTACAGGCGGAGGTAGATTTCGAAGTGCTTTTGGTTTAATTTATTGTCGCTGCATAGCACTCTTTTTCTTTAGCCTTGGCATGGTAAACCTGCAGTAATAAGAACTGAATTCGGTAAAGAGGAAGAGCCTACAATCATTTGTTTTGACAACAAGAATAGGATATAATATTCTGGGAGGCCATGCGCAAGATCAGCAATGAATAAAATTAACAAAGCCGCTAAACAAGACAAAATTATGATATTATAATAATTCTTTTTGTGTTATTATTTTCAAACATTAAAATCTCGCGTCATATGAGAGCTATCAAGAAACTATTTATTGATTTGTAGAGTACTCATCAAGAGCTTTTCAACGATACCCCACAAGACGTGGTTTCAAAAGTTTCGAATTTTCATCCCCCACCCCCACCCTCACTCGAACCCCCGAATTGTTGGTGTCACTGTGAACTCCATAGGGAGTACTCTAATTTATTCAAACAAAGTTTCCCTCTATACTTCATAGGGGCCGAGACATAAATGTTTTAAAATTTCAACCCCCTCCCCCGACCACCCCCTTGGGCCAATTTTGCCCATTAACGAACTTGTCCGAACTATTGGGCCTAGAAATAACATAATAAAATTTGGTTCAAATATCTTCAAAATTACGGCCGCTATCGTGTAAATATATATAAATATATATATATAAATATATATATAAATATCACAAATTTTTTTTTTTTGAACGGGTGGTGGTTTCGTACTTAGGGGAGCATGAAACGTAAAGATATGAAAGAATTTTTCGAAAATCATAAAGTGGTATCCATTGCAATTGGTAGATTTTTCTTCGAAAATCTACCTAAAAATCAAAATATTCTTTACATTAAAAACTGGTCGTTGTGCAACACTGCAACATGATCAGAGGCCGCCACTGGCTCGAACCAACGCCAATCGCGGAACTAGAGTCTGCAGTCCTCGGGGGTATATACAGTAAATATACTTACTTATCATGGCAACCTTTTTCAGCTGGCGACCCACCTTTCCTTACCGGAATACCTCCACGGCCCATCGGTCGGTAAAAAACCTTATTTGTATCGTATCCCTTCCTTATGTATATATAATTTACCATCAAATATTGCAAATGCAAATATATATATATATATATATATATATGCTTTTTTTGAAGATATAAATTGATTACTAATAAACAATTTGTGTTCTGATTTGAAAATGGTTGACAAAATATAAACACTTGGTAGCAAAACATTTATTAACAATAGATTTATGTTTGCAATATATGCAACAAGTGGTTTCATACTCACTAACAAGTGAAGATAAAAACTACAATTATAAAAGTACACAAAGACCATTTTAATTTTTCAGGCAAAATTGCTGTTTTTAAGTAAGAATACTATATTACATCTGGGAGGGATGTAGTGGTTCTGTTGTCTGCCCCAGATGCCAAAAATCAAGAACCAAGAAAACAATCAAAACACAATTTGATTTGTTTCGATTTGTCTTCTGATGGTTTACTCGATGGTTACTGATAGTTTTAGGATCGAGTCGCGACCCACCTGTAACCCGGTTGGGAACCGCTGCAATAGACAATTCCTCAGCAAGCTAAAGGAATATTGTGTATTTTATGGAACACGAAGGTTCATTGCCGCGCTTACCTGAGCCCGCCATTCAACCCTATTCTGTGCTAACTCCATCCAACCATCCCTCGCAAATCCTACTTCCCTTAAATCTATCCTAATATTGTCCTCCCACCTACGTTTAGGTCTTCCAAGTGGTCTTTTCCCTTCGGGTCTCCCAGTCAATATTTTTTAGATATGTCTTTCCTCCCCCATGCGCGCAACATGTCCAGCCCATTTCATCCTCCGTGATTTAATTACCTTGTTGTATTCGGTGAAGAGAACAGGTTATGAAGCTCGTCGTTATGCAGTTTTCTCCAGTCCCCATTTTCATCTCTTTTAGGCGCAAATATTTTCCTAAGCCCCCTGTTTTTGAACACTCCCAGATTATGTTCTTCCTAAAGAGTAAGCGACCATGTCTCAGGGGGATATAATAATAATAATAATAATAATAATAATAATAATAATAATAATAATAAGAGAAAGTGTTTGTTTATGTCTGTGCGCGATCCACAGCAAAATCTACTGCACGCAGAGATCTGAAATTTTAAATATAGGTGGACTGAAGAGTGTCCGAATGCACCTCGAAGCCGTATTTTTAATGTTCGCTTTCCTTCGCGAGTTATGAGTGAAAAACTGGCGCAAAACGTGGATTTTTTGCGCTATCGAAGCATCAGTTTACATTTCAATTGTAAAATCAATTGCAGATGGCTTTGCCTTTTTTGTTGTTGCTATAACGGAGAATAAAAGCATGGCGATTATTTCAATATTTCGCATGGAATGTCAAATTGTTATTTCGAATGGAATAACACTGGTCGCTTCGTTTGTTTATAATGTAAAATACAATAGAGATGCTTTCTAATCGTGGAATGCACTCCAAAGCCGGATTTTTAGCTACTTAATTATAATCATTTATTAATCGTTTAGTTTATGAATGATTCGCGTGTAAGTGTTAGTAAATATGTTTTAATTGTTTTGCTCGGGCCGAAATAGTTTATTGAAATGCTGAAATGGTGCATTTTTCAGAACCATGTTTGTGTTATTTATACTTAAAATAAACTTCGAATTTTTTTTAGTGCAATCCTCTGAAAAAAATATATAGGCTACTATAAATACTAAGGCTACTATATATATATATACACCTAGGTAGATAGGCTACTATTGCTCTTAATTTTTAATCTTCGAATTAATTATCTTGGGCGAAGCATGCATGCATATATATATATATATATACACACATATACATACATATATATATATATACATATATATCGGAGGATAAACTAAAAACTTTCGGAATTTATTTTAAATATAAATAAGGGAAACATAGTTCTGAAAAATGCACCATTTCAGCATTTCAATAAACTATTTAGTTTCAATAAACTATACATATCCCCTGAATTATATATATATATATATAGGCTACTATTGCTCTTAATTTTTAATCTTCGAATTAATTATATAATTTCGGAATTTTAAATATAAATAAGATAAACAGAGTTCTGAAAAATGCACCATTTCAGCATTTCAATAAACTATTTCGGCCCGCGTCTCGAATGTTTTCAGTCATTTGGCCCGCTCCCATAGGCCTAGAGAGTTCCTCTTCGCTGCCTTGAATTAAGAATAGCAAAGAGGTTGAGTACTTGTTTACATGTGAGATAAAGAGATAACGGGACCTTATGTCATTAATACCTCGCCGTGATTCCTCGTACGAATTCCTTTCCAAATCTGAAAGTATCGTTTGTACGGTACATGCATATTCTTGACGTCAATGAGCATTGCTTATGACCAGGGTCAGGGACTTTCAAGCATGTTATGATACGCTGACAAATTATATTCACGAATTACTGATTTTATACAGCTCTGAGTATATTTTATTGGACACTAGCTTAAAAGGCCCGGCGTCGCCCGTGGGTTTTTATTTTGTAATTGGAAATTAACTTATGAAGGACTTTCGATTTTTAAATTCTAGGTCCTAATATAGGTATTTATAATTTGAAATAGGAAGAACGACTTATCACACTCAAACTATTCCCTCAGAAAACACTTGATATAGTTTTTTATGGCTCATAGAGGATGTAGAATTTTACATCCCGTCGCTTGTACACAGCAAGCCTGGTAGGGGTTCAAATAACACGAAATAGAAATTCCTGTAACATAAAATTGTAATATCGAGGCGGAAAATTTTATTTCTCACTCTCATGTTACCATAAAACTGTCTCTCTCCAAAAACCTGCCTAATAATAATATGCACATTACCATACGTCTTTTGTTTTCTCTATGTCCATGGTACAGAAAGTTATGTGACTGCATTATTTTCGTGGATTTCATTCAGTAATATTTATTTATAACACGAATTATATCGATAACTTCTCTTATTTGTGAAACTTGCATTTCATTTTTTTTTCCAAACCCATCTGATACCACTCTGGCAACAACATGTTATGTGATTTTGATTTGATAATTCTGTGTAAAAAGGGATTAAGTATACTTAAAAACTTTTGATGTTTGGCATTTAAAATCAAGATTTTTCAAAATCCTTTCTTAGTGAACACCTGCATTACGGAACGAAGGTACTGTCAAAATTCCAAGTCTCTACCTGTTATAGTTTAGGCTCTACATTGATTCCTGTCAGTCAGTCAATCAGGACAAAGCTTTTTATATACCCTATATAGAGTTAAACTAAACTCCGTGGCACTACATCCCTGGAGGGACTTGGCCTACCACCCGACCGCTGCGTCATCTACCACAGGCATATAGCAGGATTGGGAGCATGTGGTCAGCATGCCGACACCCACGGCCGTTAATGGTGGTTTACATGATCATTTTATTGGACATACAGTAGTATATTTATGAGCTTTTAAGTAAATACATCACATTTTAATACATGTTTTGATTATTTGACATATTTTAACGACTCAAATAGGGGGTAAATTTTAAAATTAGTTATTGTAGTGAAGTGGTCGATTATTTTTTACTCCCATCTGCAGTAAATACGAGGGTTGATCGAAAAGTAAAGCTCAATAACCTTTTTTTTGTCAAAAAGTTACAATTACAAACAAATGCACACACGAAGGGACATTTTTGTCCGTTTTTCTATTATAGTAGCCAAGTTTCCCAACACATTTCTCCCATTGTGATACCATTTTCAAAATACCTTGTTCATAGAAGTCTGTTCGGTTGGAGTATAGCCATCTGTGGACTGCTGTTTTCACTTCTGCATCTGAACCAAAGCGTTTACCGGTCAGGAATTTCTTCTTGGGACCAAACAAATGAAATCTATTCACTGGGAAGGGAATCGTCATTGATGATAAGTGATAGGTGTACCACTATTTGCCCCAAACAAAGCAGGCCTTAATGGTGTGGAAACATGCTGCTTCCCCGGTAAAGAAAAAAATCAGAGTGACTAAATCTGCTCATAAAGTGCTTCTGACAGTATTCTTCCACCTACCTGTTCCTCTTCCCTCTCTCGGAAAATAAACGTAACAAAATTCACTAGGTAATAGAAACCTCCATTTGGAGGCTCTAGCATTTTCTCAGACTTTCTTGTCAACCCTAGCAATAAATACCAATCTCCTTTTGTTGTCACTTATTCTCACAAATAAATATATCGTTACACTTACTCAAATTAGTTGTTTTATTGTGCTTATGCTTCTTAATTGTTATTTAGTTAAAAGTTCCTAGTTTCATTTCTAATCTGCTACTCTTTTGTTTTTTCAGGTAAGTGATTTCCACTTTTATGCAGCACTTCTTCAGGTTTACAGATATTGTAAGTAGAAAAAACATTTCAAGGGCATTTTTTAATGGCTGTCTGGTTACCATTTTATGTAGGCCTGCTGTAGGAACGTTGACAGACCCTTACGACCAGGGCCCGGATTTTAGTGACATGTCATCTTTTTATTGATGCTGCATAGACATTGCCAACTTGTGTATAAATCCTAATCATGGCCTCTAGATTTTTAAATGCATTTTTATTAGGTTATTTTTTGCAATTTTATATTTTTAGGGCATTTATTTTAATTTTAGGTCATTATTTTGTCATTTTCGTGTCATTTGCTTCCTTATTTAGTCATTTTCATGTATTTACACTAGGGATGGGTCCTCGATACTCTCGATACTTGCATTGTATCGGCATCGAGCGATACTTCAGAAAACTCGCTCGATACTTTTTCGATACTTTAGTAAATTCTGCAATTTAAGGAAATCCGTATCTCTTTCTGCTTTTAGTAGTCTACTAAATATAGTAAATACTTCTGTTTCTCCTTTAAATGGAGAAAACCGATCTGTGACTTCAAACAGAAGAGATTCTTAATTGTTTCGTTTCCTGTCAAACGTCTCAATAACAACCAACAAGCAATCTCCCTGTCCAAACACCATTGAAGAGAGAGATTAAGTTACTGCTTATTCTGCAAACCTTAAAACAGTTTGTTCATTGTACTCCCCGAGTAGAACGTCACATGATTTTTTTTTTCCATTCGTAAGCAATCTATTTTGGTATGCTTTTAAAACAAGTCAGCATCAGGGTTGCCATACGTACGCCTATAGTCGTACACATATGACTATTTCATACATTTGTACGACGTACGACGCAACAATGAGTCGTACGCCTATTTGTACGACTATTTTTAACATAAAGTTTTATATTTTTTAACCAGTGTACTGTAGAATTTTAAATTTTGATATATATTTATACAATACAGCTTGTTTATTCATGGTTTTTTTTTTGTAAGCATGTAACTAAAAATCAATATGAATGGAAAGCAGTCCTGTTCCTTTTGCAATAATTACAACACTGTGGCACTACTGTTTATTAATTGTATTGTATTTTATTTAATTTAACACATCGGGAGATAATGAAACACGTCTAATCATTTACAAATAAGATGATTTATTAACAATTGCATGGCATTATGTAAGGTGTAAAATTCCGATTATGAATTATTAGTAATAATATTATTATTATTATTATTAACGCAATACGTTCATTACACTGAAAAATTACAAAGTATACGACAGTTTTGACTAGAATACGACTATTTTCGAATATTGGTACGACCGTTCTACGTTTCTGATCTGGCAACCCTGGTCAGCATGCCGGCTTTCAGTTGATATCTACGTGACAGAAGACCATCACACTGCCTGTCCATGCATTATTTTAACATGGAGTTCAGAGTATTGTTTAAATTGCCTAATTTCTCCAGTAGAGGCGACACAGTTCACACCCAGATAGCATGAAATTCCAGCATATTTCAGTTTCCGAGTTAATAATTCAGAGGGCAACACAGCATACGGTAATGTAAAGGATATTGCAGCTGGGTGTGAAAGGTGCTGCCATCTGTAATGTCGCCGCGTTCGCAAAATTAGCCGTATAGGACAGGCAGTGTATACATGAGTAATACAGTCTAGAAGGCAGTGCAGAAGACAGATGAGTGAAGTGTGGAACTATTTTCAAATAGACCCTCATTGTGATAATCGCGCCATTTGCCGCATTTGTAAAAAAAGTTTTTCGCGTCGTGGAAAAACTCACAACACTAGTAACCTTAAAAAAACATGTTACATCAGTGCATAAAATTGCCTTTTCAGAACCTCTTTTATAAAAAATTCTGCGGAAGTGGAAATTTAACTCCTGAAGAAGAAACAGTAGTGAAAGGACGAATTTTTCGCAGTCCTTGTGCTCTCGATTCTTCTAAGGACCGATTGGTGGACAACCAACAGGAATGTACTGCAGCCAAAAATGAGGTAAGATTTTTAATTTTTTATTCCAAAATTACATATATGTGGGAATAGTAATGTACTGACGTACTCGTAATAATCGATCATTCAAGAACTTTTTTATTAAGTGCCAGTATGGTACTTTATGAGATTGTGTGTGGGGACGAAAAATGTCTGTCCGTCCGTCCGTGTGTCTGTACGCGCCATAACTTAAATACGCTTTTTCGGATTTTCATGAAACTTTGAAAACACATTTGTAATGTCCATTGAACCCTATTGATATTGAACCAAATCGGTTCACCGGTACCGGAGTAATGCCCAATTTAGTGCCTATTTTAATAACTCAAATACGCTTAATCGGATTTCCATGAAACTTGGTATACTCCTTTATGACGTTCATGAGAAGTGCCCTATTGAATTTGAACCTAATCTGTTGACCGGTACCGGAGTAAACCCCAATTTAGTGTCTACTTTAAAGGCGCAATAACTCAAATACGCTTTATCGTATATTTATGAAACTTCGTATGTACGCATTTACATATAATGTCCATGGGAAGACGTCTATTTATAATGGATAAAATCGGTTGACCTGTTTCGGAGTAATGCTCAATTTAGTGCCTATTTTATGGTAATATACGTATTCGAAAGAATTTATTTTAAAAAAATGAAAATCAGATCTTGACAACACTGCCTATTGTTTTACTGTGATCTTATAAGGCCTTGGAAATTAAAATACAGATGGCTATGACAAAAAACACTATTCATTTACATGCGCTTATCCAACTAGACCGTTAAAATGACCCCGGTGGCCGAGATGGTAACGCTTTGGCCTCACATTCTGGAGTCCATGGTTCAAAACCCGAAACCGGCCAATTTGAATTTTTTGGGGTATTTTTATGTGAGTGTGCGATTGTCATGATATCACAAAATCTGTACAGTTCAGGTGATGCTGGAAGATTTTAATCTCATTAAAAAAAACTATGCCTTTGTTCTTCCGTAAGCCCTGCTTAATGAATAAATCTGGAACTTAACTTGGAAATCAATTTAAAAAATACATATTCTGCATATCATAATTGCAGTCATAACTGATTAAACAAAAACATACTGGCACTTTGTTACATCAGTTTACCTGATTTTATTCATTTTTATTTTAAATGTCACAGACGTCAAAGCCCGAGAATTTGCCAGGAATGTGGTACCTGTATAGCAGGGTGTCGGGAAAATCCGGGAAAAGGCCGGGAATTTCGTATGGTCGGGAAAATCCGGGGAAAGTGAATGAGTTTATTAAAATATCCGGGAAAATTCGAAAAATTGCAAAGTGTGATCAAAAAGACTTCTAGACAATAATAGGCCTATATGAGTGTAGCCTATATTTAATTTATTTTATTGTTCCTAATTTTTGTATCTGTTATATTGCATGCATGGGGGAGGAAAGACATATCTCAAAAGTATTGACTGGGAGACCCGAAGGGAAAATACCACGTGGAAGACCTAGACGTAGGTGGGAGGACAATTTTAGAACGGATTTATGGGGGATGATTGGATGGAGTTAGCACATAATAGGGTTGAATGGCGGACTCAGGTGAGCGCGGCAATGAACCTTCGGGTTCCATAAAGTAGATAATATTCCTTTAGCTTGCTTAGGAATTTTCTATTGTCATGGAGTAAGTAAGTAATAGCCTAAGTAATTATTGTTTGCAGTTACTTTTGTTACTAAAAGTTTTTCTTATTTAAAGTACGTATAAAGTATGTATAATCCTATAATTTTTCTTACACAGTTATTAGAAAGTGCTTCATGTTTTGGTCGGGAATTGCTGAAATGATCAATGAAAATCAGGGAATTTCTTCAGCATTACTTGGTGGACACCCTGGTATAGTAACATTATGCAAGAAAATAATATGTCAAATTCACTGCCAGTAAACAGTTCCCAGGAAGAAATCACTGCATAACTCAAAGACGATTTGTTACCTCCTTTTTCTAGTTCATTAGATTACTGGAAAACAAACACAAAATTTCAGAAACTAAAGAAGTTAGCTGTGAAATACCTGTGCATACCACCAGCAACAGTTTTCTCTGAAAGACTGTTTTACGTGTTTAGCACACACAGCATGACTCATTTGTGACTGAAAAAGAAGTAGACTTGACCCCGAAAGAGTGAGAATGCTAGTGTTTTTTTAACAAAAACTTGTAAGTGGACTGTTTCAAAAACAAATTTTACTTTTAATGTAATTAAATTTTGTCTCATTAAATATGCACACTTAATTAATTTAGTTGGCATTACACAGTTCTCTCAACTTTTAATTTGTAATGTACCTATTTATTGAAACTGGAAATGTTGACAGTATCGAGTATCGAGGAAAACATCTGGTATCGGTATCGAGTATCGAGAAAACCTGGTATCGACCCATCCCTAATTTACATCAAGTCCAAGTGTATTAACTTTTTTCGTCGCTAGCGGTGCTGTCTTTGAAGTGTTGTTTGTTTAATGCAAGAAGGAAAAATTCGGCGTTAAAGTGTTGACATGTCTCAGTCAGAAGTGAGAGTCAAAGAAACGGCAAAATTTTGTATTATATTAGGCCTACCATAGGCGTACCGAGGGGGGGGGGGTCAACCCCATTGATTAAAAAAAGGAAAATTGTATAATTTTTTTAAGTCTGCCCATAAATTACTTAATACATGTATAAAGCGTGGGAAGCTTAAAACTCGTTATTTTGCGTCTTAATTTTTAAAATTTTTCGGGGGAGGAACCCCGGAAGCTTAAAACTCGCTATTTTGCATCTTAATTTTTACAATTTTCCGGGGGAGGACCCCCGGACCCCTCTCCCTGGGGGTTATTCCTTTATAACCCCCCCCCATATGGTCGGCCTGGTTACGCCTATGAGGCCTACTATTATTATTAGATTGACTTGGCACCAGAGTCTGCCACCTGCTTGGATTTGAGAGTGCAAACTACTGTTTACCCTCAATAAACAACAATACAATCCAGCAGACCACAAAAGGATGTGCTGAATTTTGTCTCACCAGTGTCTCAGTGCCAGTATAAATTTCCGTGAGAAAAGGACATTCACAACATCACAGTTATTTACAGTTTTAACAATTATGTAGAAACTAGTCTATAACTTTGTGTGTACAATAATTATTTCTATAAATAAAATATACTCGTAAATTTTACAATTATTAAGTCATTTTCTTTAAAATTCAGGGTCATTTTATAGGTCATTTTTTTAAACAATTTTAGGTCATCAGTAGAGACGAGACTTTCATGCAAATGCATGTTTTTATGAGAACTTAGGACATAGCTCAAACTGAGTACTTACCCATGTCATTACTTTCTGGTTCCAAATATGCATACTTTTTCCGTGTGTTTGCATGTTTTGAGCTTTTTGGAGGAAAAAACATGCATAAAGCATATTTAGGGCATTTTTGGCTAAATCATGCATATAATATACATTATATTCAGTTTAAATGCATGTTTAATGGGTTTTCAAGAAAGTGACATCGTGGCAAAGTTTCCCTATCTTCGATTTTTACTACCCATTTTTACAGACGTTTGTGAAGTGGCGCGAGTTGTGCGAAAAGGAATTTGACCTTGCCTTTGTCCACCCTTAGCTATTTCCGGCCCGCACTTGGGGTTCTTTGTACTTTGTCAGAGCTCGGGAAACCTGCAGTATCCTTACAGTGTGTGCAGTGGTTAGTGTGATTGTCTGTTCTGTGATTTTACTATTCCTCCAACTAAATGTTCCAAAAGCGAACTCCTTGCACAGTGGATTAAGGGTAAGGATTTTATTAGATCAGATGGGGAAGTCGTCTTCTGCAACTGTTGCAGTAAAGAGGTAAGCACTTTTTATATTTTCTATGGCAGTTGTTTTTTGTAAAACATTATTAAAAACCTTAAATACTTAATTAAATTACAATGTCCGTTTACAAACATTGTTTCCATAATAGTAAGACCAATTATAATTTCAGATAAAGTATTCTAAAAAATTTCATATTGGGCCATAAATGTTAGTGCATATTTTAGTGTATTTTTCCCTTGATAGTGCATGTTTCATGGTTTGATAATGCATGAATGCATGCATATTTCGCAATTTTATAGTGCATGAAAGTCTCGTCTCTAGTCATCAGAATCCGGGCCCTGCTTATGACCCTTATGCCGGTATACTACCATCTCTCAATAGACCATCCAACACGTAGGCCTAACTTCCAGGTAGTTTAACTGGAAGATATTTTATAGTACCACCGTCAAATGATTGCTATCAGGAAGAGAGAAGTAACACTTCATAACTTGGAGGGTAGACCTAATATAGAACCGTAACAATTCGATCTTAGTATTTGTTCAATTTGTATAAATTTGTAATTTCAGCAAATTAATCCAGTTTTGCAATTCTATACAATTCAAATACTTACTTACTCAATGGCAATAGCAATTCCTAAGCAAGCTAAATAAATATTATAAATTTTATGGAACCCGGAGGTTCATTGCTACGCTTATCTGAGCCCGCCATTCAACCCTATTCCGTACTAACTCTATCCAACCATCCCTCGCAAATCCTATTTCTCTTAAATAAATCCTAATATTGTCCCCCACCTACGTCTAGGTCTTCCAAGTGGTCTTTTCCTTTCGGGTCTCCCCGTCAATATTTTTGAGATATGTCTTTCCTCCCCCGTGCGCGCAACATGTCTAGCCCATTTTACCCTCCGTGATTTAATTACCCTTACTATATCCGGTGACGAGTACAGATTATGAAACTAGT
Source organism: Ectobius pallidus (assembly GCA_964059195.1). NCBI lineage: Eukaryota > Metazoa > Arthropoda > Insecta > Blattodea > Ectobiidae > Ectobius > Ectobius pallidus. The sequence continues at coordinate 27,390,276 of CAXKWD010000004.1, read as the reverse complement.
CATTATGCAGTTTTCTCCAGTCCCATTTTCATCTCTCTTAGGCCCAAATGTTTTCCTAAGCACCCTGTTTTAAGTTTTTTCTGCTCCCTATTTTGTGAATATCAAAATGAGTGAACAGCCGGAACCCTAAAAACTGTTATTGACCGAGATTTTAAATTCTACGTGATGTCAGTTAGCCTATATTGAATTATTTCAGTGAAATTTTGCAGTGAATGTTTGAGAGAATTACTGTAGTATGCCTCATTTCTAAGGGGAAAATGTTGTAAGTTAAGCTACTGGAATTTTGAACACAGCCACCTATTAAGTTTTAAGATGAACTGTGATTACTGATTAATATCTGGTTGGGAGTGATGTGAATGACGATACTAAAACTTTTGTGTATAGGCCTATTAGCTACTCATTTGAAAAATATTAACACCTCTTCAAAACTGTGCATTTTATTGCATTTGTGGTGCAGTGACTCAGATGTGTGCCCTGAAAATCCCATAAAATGTACATCTAAGAGTCAATTAGCAATAATAATTAAAATTTTCCGAGCGAGGTGGCAGAGATGGTAACATCTTGAACTCGCATTCGGGAGGTCCGAGTTTTAAATCCCGTGACCGGCCAATTTGACAAAGGTTTTTTTCATGGTTTTCCTAGTCGTAAAGGCAAATGCCGAATTGGATATTTACATACCATGAATCATCCTTATCATTTCATCTTGTATCATAACCATTTAAATTAATATCAGTTGAAATTTACTCCATAAAAATATACTAATAATAGAAACAATTATTGACAATTAATAGTTCCATGGCCTACCCTACTGTATGGACACAGATCCCGAACTCCTGATATGGCCTCCCAGCTAAAAGGAGAATAAACACAGCTGAAATAAATAATTTAATAACACTTTTTAAAAGTTTTTCTTTGTTAAAAGCCCATAAAATCTGAGCGGTCACTCAGACCTCCCATCCATGTTAATGTAACAGAATAATCACGTCCATGTTTAAAAGGACTACGAGTGTGAGCTAGGCCTACTCTCAAATAGGCAGGCCAGACAGACACGAAAACTAAAATTCTCGCGAACTGTTTCGAGTAGGCTACAGAATATCGGGAAATTGTGAAGTCTCTAAAATTCCTTGTTATTACATTAGGTAGTATAAATGATGTAATTTTTTTGTACAAAGAGATAGCAAATTCCAGAAAGCGTTTTTATGCAAAGGGAAGTTCTTTTAAAAGTTACGGAATTACTCCGTCTTCTTTTGTCATTAAAGAGCAACGAACGAAATCATTGTAATGGATTCTTGTAAAAAAAAAAAAGTTAGGCGAAATTAGATTTCCTCTTCTTTGAAAAGTCTAAATTGTCGTTTAATGAGCTCTAAATAGTGAAATAACGGTAAAGAGGTAAAAAAGAAAGAAGAAAAAAAAAGTAGAAAACTGTGTTGAAAGGAAGTTAGATTGCTTTCCCTTCTCTCAGAGAGGGTGGATCGTCGTAATGTGAGAAGTCTCATTCCTGAACATTCCCCTTCCATCACTTTAGCAGCAAACATGGCCTCCTATAAAATCGCATTATTAGATTAAAAAGAGGCAGAATTCCAGAGATTATTTAATAAGAACTAAATACCTACTATTCTCAGGTAGATATATGACAACAGTGGTGTAGTCCCAAATTATTGACAAGGCATAGGGCCAAGGGCAGTGGCGTACCAAGGGGGGGCGTCAAAATTGAAACACATATTTTTTTAGTTTAAGAAAAAATAATTTTTCAGGCAAAATATAAGGTTTTATTGGTCAAACTTTCTTTATTACTTTATTAAATACTGCAGTAATGTTATTTAGAAATGAAATAAACGTTTCGTTTTAAACTATTTATAGACAATACGAAATAGGTCGTGGGCGCCGAGCACACAAGAAAAGTTTACGGTGTAATTTAGCAATTTTAATTTTTTTTTTTTCAAACAAACTAACCTTATAATACTTACAGTTTTATTTCATCCATATTTTTCTCTTTATAATGTGTTAAAGTAACATACTACTTATTAAAAATAAATAATTATGAACATTAAACTGTGTTTAAATTAACCTGTTCATTGAACCTTGAACTTTTTAGTGTTGGGGGCGACTACCATCTAATTAGCCCTGGGCGCCGAGTAGCCTTAGTACGCCACTGGCCAAGGGCGTATCCAAGATTTATTTTCGGCAGGAGCTGTGATAAGCTTAATACTATCGTCACTAGGGCTCAGAAGTTGACCTAAAAATGTCTGAAAAATGACCTATAAAAGAGCTTAAATTTATGAAAATGTGACATTAAAAATTGAAAATGACTTGATATTTATAAATGTCTTTTAACTCTTTATTTGCCTAGTTTCACCTCTCCCTTTTAGGGACATTTAAGCGACCCACGCCGCCCGGACCTTACAGGGCCGCGACCTGTCGGGAGAGGAATTTTCTATGGATCACATACATACGTTTTTAGACCAGGACATGGAGGGCCTCCCCGGATGAGTGGTCGGCCCAATACCGGGGCCACCTCCTAGACAACACGAACCCATAGGACGAGACACACCATTCACACACACATGCACTCTGAACAAGGCGAGGATGGGATGAAGATGATAATGACAGCCCGTTGATACCCTGGGACCACAAGGGCCTACAGTTACCCGACGTTTATCGCAAAGGCGAGGAAAAACCCGGGAAAAACCTCACCTAGGTAACTTGTCCCGACTACGATTCGCACCCAGGCCCGATGCGTGAGAAGAGCGAACGCATCCCCTGCGCCACAGCGGTGGATGTATTTCTAAATGCGTATTTAAAAATCGGAATGTACAGTAGTATATTAATAAATAATGATAAACAAAGGACAAGATTTAAGTACTTTATATTACTACCTTAATATTAGCCAGTGTTTGCTATTATTGTTATTTTTACTATATTAATTAATGCCTCATAGCTAAGGAATTAAGGGATTCCTTTGTCAGTAATGTTGGAAAATTCATTCTGAAGACAAAATAGGAAAAATGCCATGAGAGAATGAAAGCTTCCTGAAAAAAAAAAAGACTAATAGAAAATAAAATTCCCGAAATGCAAAATAAAAGTACGCTATTTTGAAGTGAGACGCATTGTCTTCCGAGCCCTAATTATCAAACACAATTATACTGACTTAGCCTATATGGGTGATTCTTCAAATACGGGAAAATTTGTGTTCCGGAGTGATATTTCCCTTCAAATTAAACTTAAAAAAAAAAAAGTTTGTTTCTACTACTACCATACTACAACTATCACTTTGAAATGTCACTAACTTTAAATTCTGATATTCCAAAATCAAATTTAATTCAATGAAATGTCATCCACATGCCCTGTCCCATACCCGGGTTTTGTATATTCTAATGCTTTTCTACATAACAAAATGTTATTTTTTTGTTAATGTTTTTAATGTTAATTTAATTCAGTGCCTCATCGTACTATTTGCTATTGTAATTTACGCATCTTTTCTCTTTTTTATGCATTTCTTGCTTAATGGATATGGTGATTGCGTATTGCTGGTTTACTAATGGCGTTTTTTCTGTTTGAAGTCTTCACTGCTCGTCTTATCTGATCAAGGACATTGACCTACTTTCTTCCCCGATCGATATCTTGACGTGACTTATCTAGGACATTGACCTGCTTTCTTCCCCGATCGATATCTTGATGTGACCTTCGCTATTTCTACGTTTTCCTGGGTATATATGGGTCATTCTTCAAATACGGGAAAATTTGTGTTCTGGAGTGATATTTCCCTTCAAATTCAACTTAAAAAAAAAAAAATAATATAAGCTTTTACTTCCTCTGCCCGTACTATAGGTAGAGGAAGTATTATTTTCGACCCTAAAATTCGAAGTTGAGTTTTTAGCATATATACACGTTTCAAGGCCCCCTGAATCCAAAAATACTATTTTTGGAAACATGTCTGTGTGTCTGTGTGTCTGGAAGTTTGTGAACAGGCTAGCTCCGAAACGGAGAATCGTATGACAACAAAATTTCGTATTTGGGTCAGTTACCTTCTGAAGATGTGATTCGAAGATTGGCGACAAATTTCCCTTATTACTTCCTCTGCCCGTACCATAGGTACTATAGGTAGAGGAAGTATTGTTTTCGACCCTAAAATTCGAAGTTGAGTTTTTAGCATATATACACGTTTCAAGGCCCCCTGAATCCAAAAATACCATTTTTGGAAACATGTCTGTGTGTGTGTCTGTGTGTGTCTGTGTGGAATATCTTGTGAACAGGCTAGCTCCGAAACGGAGAATCGTATGAAAACAAAATTTCGTATTTGGGTCAGGTACCTTCGGAAGATGTGATTCGAAGATTGGCGACTATTTTCTCTTATTTTTAAGGGGACTTTACATGAAGAAATTTTCGATTTTCGCGATTTTCTCGAAAACGGCTCTAACGATTTTCTTTTAAAATTTGCACATGTGTTCCTTTTACTGAGAGCTAAAACGTTTATTTGAAACTTTTTTTCGAAAAAATTCTCTGAGGGTAGTTACAAGCCCCCAACTGTTCACCCACTGTTTGTAGAAAGTTTGTCTTGCGTGATGAACAACTGAATACGCACTCTTTCATGGCCTCTTATTCTATATAAGAATGTGAAGTGAGAAAGATGTATTGTTGGCCATGCATAGAGTAAAGAAGTATCTGAGGGAAATATTCGATAAATTTCGGAAATTATTCTTTACGGCGGAAAGTTCAATAAACGTCTACAGTCACTTGTTTTTTTTTTTGTTTAAGTTTGAGGTATTTATAGGATAATTAGCGTAAAATTGTGTCTTGTGATTCTGTACAATGATATGTGAATACTGCTAACTTTTATTTGGGCAGAGGAAGTTATGTGACTTTCACATCAGATTTTTTTAAGGGGACTTTACATGAAGAAATTTTCGTTTGTCGCGATTTTCTCGAAAACGGCTCTAACGATTTTCTTTAAATTTTGCGCATGGATTGCTTGTACCAAGAGCTAAAACGTTTATTTGAAACATTTTTCGAACAAATTCTCTGAAGGGTAGTTATAAGCAACCCACTGTGAATACGTGCTTTTTGCAATACGGCTTCTTGTAAATCGTACGAAAACAAAATTTTGTATTTGGGTTAGGTACCTTTGAGGCTGTGAAGATTGGCTACAACCTTTTCTTATATTTAAGGGGACTTTACATGAAGAATATTTTGTTTTTTGCTATTTTCTCATAAACGGCTCTAAAAATTTCCTTTAAATTTTGTACATTGATTGCTTATACCATTTCAAAAACATTCTCTGAAGGGTGGTTGCAACCTACCAACTTGCCTGGTGAACAACTTAATACGCGGACATTTAAGGCATTTCATTCTATATAAGCACGTGAAGAGATAAAAATGTACTGTTGGCCCTGCTTACAGTAAATAAATGTCTGAGGGGAATATTTGATAAATTTCGGAAATTATTCTTAACAGCAGAAAGTTCAATAAACGTTTGCAGTCACTTGTTTTTTTTTTCCCCACATAGCCTGCGTTTTTAGTCGCAACATTCAAAGAAGGGACTATAAGATATTTATAGCATAACTAGCATAAATGTTGCAAACTTTTATTTGGGCAGAGGAAGTTCTGTGACTTTCACATCAGATTTTTTTCTACTACTCCCACCACAACTATAACTATGAAATATAACTAACTTTAAATTCTGAGATTCCAAAACTAGATTGAATTAAATTAAATGTCATCCACATGCCCTGTCCCATACCCCGGTTTTGTATATTCTAATGCATTTATCCACAAAACAAAATGTTATATCCTTTTCAACTTTTTTCCTGCCATCAGTGGGTATGTGTGAAGAATATTAACCACTAAAAAATAAAATTAAATAAAATTGTCATCACACCTAATGAACAAAGTATGTCCCAAGGGTTTTTGGTCATCCACATGGCTGAAAAGAATAGAATTTTTTCTGCATAAATGAGAAATTTGTATAACTGGCAACAGTGTTAGAAAGCCAACAGGGCAGCTTGTGGTTGAATTGTAAGGTTGAATTTTGCTTGCTTACAAACAGTTTGGGATTAACGAAGGACTTTGCATCATTTTCAAGGAAAGCGTTTTTATTCCCAGTCATTAACATGACTTCTAGAAAGTAGGCAAAAAGTGAATATTAATTAATTTTGATTATGCACTATGATAAACCTTCCAATTCAAAGTACCTGACTGAAGTTGAGCTTATAGAGGTTTAGGAATGGCTTGCTGAGACCACTTAAACTCCTTTTTTGTCATCCACATGCCTGATTTTTGTGTCATCCACATGCCTCATGAAGGGGTATGTGAATGACTCTCAAGTCATGTAGGTCTGTGACCTGTACTTAAAATCTTAAAACTGATTAAATTAATTTCTGCTTGGTCCCCCCCCCCAAAACCATAAAAACACAGTCTAGTTAAAATTACATTAATTCCGGAGTATGCACACAAATTTGAAATTTGATGCAAAATCAACTGAAGCACACTGAGAAAAACATGAAACCACATAAAGAAAAGCATATTGTGGCCAAAGTTAGTCAATGTGGCCTTCTGCCATCCACATGTACACGGATGTCATTCACATGGCTTTAAAAAAATTAAAATAAAAATACAAACAGTTAAGCTCTGCTGGTGTCTTATTATAATCAAGTAGCCCCTGAAGTATTTTAGTATTTTTTTTTTAGATTTTAAAAACAAAGTAAAAATTTTGGATTTTACCCATATATGTAAGAATAACATCATTACACAATGATTATCAAACAAAGCAAGCAGGTTTGTTTGTTGACGTCTGCATCAAAGTCAAACTTAATCTATAGGCTATATCTATATATTAATAAAAGGAAGTGTTTGTCTTTCTGTCTTTGTTTCTGTCTGTCGTCTATGCGCCGATGCCCAGCGAAATCTACTGAACGCAGAGATCTGAAATTTTAAACGCAGATAGACTGAAGGGTGGGCAGATGCACCTCGAAGCCGGATTTTTAATTTTAGCTTTCGTTCGCGAGTTATGAGTGAAAAACGGGATTTGTCAAATCAATTGCAGATGGCTTTGCCTATTTTTGTCATACCTTGGAAATAAAAAATGCTTACCCTGGTCGATTCATTTGTTTATAATGTCAAGGCATGCAGACATCTGAAATTTTCAATCTAGACAGAAGAGGGATAATAAAAAATATAGACCTAATTGGGAAAACATTGTTCAATTTGGAAGAAACTCACTATGCGATGGTTTTCTGGGCTAGGGAACTCGAATCTAAGGTTGTTTTTCCCATGCTGCGCTTTCTAATCGTAAAATTTACTTCAAATCTGAATTTTTAGCTGTTTCATTAATAAATTATTAATCGTTTAGTTTAGGCCTATGAATGTTTTGCATGCAAGTGTTAATAAGTATATTGTTTTAATTATTTAATATCCCAATCTTCCAATTAAGTATCGTAGGTGAAGCCGCGGACACCTGCTATTATAAAATAAAGGCATTCAAGGTTGAATCATAGAACAAAATTAAGTTTTCTTGCTTTCCCACACTCCCAGCTTCATCAGCTGTTTATTATGGTTGTCGACCAAGAGCTAAGCTAAGCTAAGCTAGTTTAGCTTAGCTCACATACAGCGCGGTATTTTATATGTAGTTGTACCGACAAAACTACATATGAAATCCGGCACAACTATATATGAAATCCCTCACTGTATGTTTATCCCTCAATTGGTAGACAACCGTCATTATATCGTTAGTAGCTAAACAATTTAACTATATATTCTGAACCAGCTTGAGCCTGAATTTGTACACACTAACAAAGTAGAATTAGAATTAGAATTGGTTTATTTTACCTGGTGGAATTAAGGCCATTAGTCCATCTCTTCCATTCAACCAGGCAGAGGACCCCGACTGCGTGCGACGGTAAGTTTTGGGTATAGGTCAACTGCGCATGGCAATTATTCCTGCGGTTTCTTCCCATTTTTTGGAGACTTAGGAATCTCTGTGAATGCCGGCCTATTTGCCATTCATGGGTATGGTTTAAAATGCAGTGTCATAATACACAAGCCGAAGGGCATTTGTCAAGAAGTTAATATACCTGTGCATCTATGCCGAAGGGCATTTGTCAAGTACTGAAAATATCTAGGCATACCCGTATTAGAATAGGGCATTTGTCAAGAAGTTAAAAAATGCACTTAAATGATAGCCTATTCCTTTCTTGTAATAACAACAAACACTCTTTAGGGAATGAAATCGCGAGATAATTTATTGTTTGTTGGGCTGTTTACAATTCAGTAGCTTGCGCGCAGTTGGGAAATAATCAACCTTTTCGCGCGCAGTCGGTACCCCAAACAGGATTAATACAAATGAACTTTACAATATTACAAAAGAATAAGTATGATACAAGTACAATACAAAGTTACAAATACGTAGAAACATGATTACACTATTATTATTTAAGGCTTAAGAACTAGTTCTCTAGAGATAATACAACACACAAAAAACAATATGTTAAATAGTTTGCTACTTACTAAGATTTAAACTAGTACTAAAATATTAACTATTACTAAGAAATATAATGTGAAAGAAAAATTAAAAGTTGTGGATATTTGGAAACACTTACAGTATTTAGATATGTGATGATTTATTGTTATTAATGTGAAACCAAGTCCCTAACTATGGCTTAATTGGTCAGCTTACGTAAGAATTGTATTTGTGTTTGACAGTTCCTACAGTTCTCAGGTAAAGCATTCCAAGATCGAGATATGGAGACGACAAAGGAGCAAGAGTAATGGGTTGTTTTGTGACGAGGGATACTTAGAATAGAGTTTCTTTGTGAGTGAGTACCAAGATCATGATGAGAAGATAACCGTTGAAAACGTTCATACAAATAAGAATAATAAAAATCCGTCTAAGAAAACACATTGATTACCCAACTAGTCTAATATTTTCGGAATTTTATGTTTTTAAGTTTGACCAACTCTACAAATTTTCTTTATTAAAATATTTTCACAAACATCGTGCAAAATACACATCCAGTGATCATGCATATAGCGCTAGAAGAAATATAATCTACTTCTATCAGAACCTAAATGTCTCACATCAGCAGGATTAAACCATAGCATTAATTTTGGTCCCCGCTTCTAGTAGATACCCCGATCTCGCAGTTTACCCCAATTTTAAATTTAATAAGTATGTAAAACATTTTTTGTAATTTTATTAGCTTTAAGTCATTTAATTTTATTATTATTTATTGTATGTATTTGTGTTTAATATTTTTTTGTCTCCTTTTTTATAAAATTGTATTTTCTTTTTCTAGCTCTGTTTAACATTTATCACCTTTTTTTATAAGTGTGTCATTCTTTCTCACTTTGTTTTTTGTTTCTCCTCTTTCTCCACTCTGATGTTCTGAATCTACACCCGAGCACGAGCAGTTTGCTCATTCAGGTGTATTTCTAAATAAATATTTGGTTCTTTTCTTTCTTTTTCTTTTCTTAAAAAGTATTGTACTTTAATTTTGAAATTTGTAAATGTTTTTTTGTTTGTGTATTTTTGTATTTGTATTTGTACATAAGTTTGTAAATGTAATTTAAATAAAAAAATAATTTAAATAAGTTGGTGTAGAGGACTTGAGGATGTTGAATAGTAGTGTTGGCTTCTCTATTTCAGGATCAGCCTTCAATCTTTTATGAGTCAAGTTGTGCAATTAATCTGTCTACTATCTAAGAAATTAAAGTGCCCCTATGTGCAACATATTAGAATGACTTAACGTAGTCCCATCATCCTCCTCTGAATAGGCCTACTCTTAATTTAAGGGAACTTTTAGTGGAAATCTGGTAAGCGTATTTTCACAATTTCAGAGTCTAGCCAAGGTACATGACTACCATGGTGTTGCTGAATCATGTTTTAAAGCAGGATGCCTTAAGCATGGTGTATTTCGTAAATTTCCACTCGGTAATGAAGTAATGGAAGGAAGAGCATCTTCAGGCGGCTTTAGACCCCAATATATGGCCAGAAAACGCTTGTATTAGACGTTTTTTTCAGACAAGCAGGAGGATCAATACATGTTAAAGACATTACAGGCTTGTACCGTGCCTTCAGACAGGCCCAAAGGAATCAAAGCTTTATGCCTAAATGTGCAATCTATCTTGAATAAAATCAACAAACTTGATATCTTTTTAAACTGTGGTGAATATATATAGCGTTCTGTGTCAATGAACATTGGCTAAATAAATATAATTACTTTCTAGCTAAATTTACCGGTTATATTTGTGCATCTATATTTTACAGAACCAGTGTGAAAAATGGGGGTGTAGCCATATATTTACAATCTGAAATCAAATTCAAAGAACTGAATGTGAAGAGATTTTGTATTGAAAAAACCTTTGAAGTGGTTGCTGTGGCCTTGATCGATTTCAATATAATTTTGGTATCTATATATAGGTCACCTAGTGGAGATTTAAATATGTTTTTCAATAATTTGGATAAATTACTTATCTTTTTAAACATTTTAAACTTACAAATGGTACTTTGTGGTGATTGGAACATTGACATAAATGCGAATTCAGATATTTCAGCCAAGTTTTTAAATATTTTGAGAACAGCGAATTGTCACTGTAGCAATTTTGCTCCAACTAGAGGTAAATCTAGTTTAGACAATGCTATAAGTAATCTTCCAAATCAGAAAATTCGTACAGAGGTGGTACCAGTCCCTTTCTCAGATCACGAGGGTTTAGATGTAACCTTTTTCTTGGAAAATGATATTTAGAAAGGAGGAACAAAGTGCGCAGTCAACAGACGTAGTTTTAGTGAATACAATTTGTTAAATTTTAAAACATTTTTGCATAATTGGGACTGGAGTCAACTCTATACAGATCAAGAGAATGTTTGTAACTTTGATATTTTTATGAATGTTTATAAGTATGGTTTTGATAGGAGTTTCCCCGTAAAAACTTTAATTGGGAAGAAGGTTTATGTCAACAGGAAACCCAAGCTGGGATGGTATACTGAGGAAATAAAATCATATAAAGAGCATCTTATGCTTTTGCATAGTTATATTAAGTGGGCTTTGCGGTATGGTATGGATGTTAAGAATCTTAAAGAGATGCTAAAGAATACAAAAAAAGAGTATAATCACATGATAAAACAAGCGAAGAAGCAGTACAATGAAAATGTAATTAACGCAGCTCCAAACAAATGTAAAGCTGCCTGGCAAATCATAAATAATGCAAGAAGGGATTGCAGTGATAAGAATGCTCATGACTTAAATCCTGAGGATATGAACCACTATTTTGTAAGCTCGGTACAAAATATACATGATTCGGTAGGGGTCTGTAGCAATCAGGCTATGTTATTTTTGGATAAGATGAATAATTCACATAGGGACTTTAGATGGAATCTGATGTCTACTGCCGATATACTTAAAATGATTAGGGGGTTAAAAAATTCCAAATGTAAGGACATTTATGAGAATAGTGTCGACATACTTAAGTATGTAATTGAAGATGTTATTGACCCAGTCACGCAGTGCAGTAATCAATGTCTGGTTAGAGGGATTTTCCCTCTATCTTTTAAGTTTTCTAAAATAGTACCGATATTTAAAAAAGGTGATCCGTCATTAAGTGAGAACTATCGGCCAGTATCTATCTTGCCAATATTTTCCAAAATTCTTGAAAAAGTAATGTATTCTCAACTGTTTGAATTCTGTGAAAGTAATGACATCTTTAGTAATGAGCAGTTCGGGTTTAGGAGAGGAAGATCTACTATTGATGCAGTACAGAAGTTAATTTCACATGTTTTTTAGGATTGGACTCGCATGTTAATACAATGACCGCACTTTGCGATCTATCAAAGGCGTTCGATTGTGTGTCTCACGATTTGATTATATCCAAACTAAATTATTATGGCATTAGTAACAAAGAACTAGATTTATTCAAATCTTTTTTGTCAAATAGATTTCAGGCCGTGTGCGAGCAAGGAAAATATTCAGATTTTGCTCAACTTGTATGTGGGGTCCCGCAAGGATCAGTACTCGGACCACTGTTGTTTTTAATTATGATTAATGATCTTCCTTCTAATATAAAATGTAACTAGATTTTATTTGCTGACGATACTTCTTTATTCGCGTCAAACAAGAATATTGAGGAATTAATAATATGTCTCATTCATTTAGTGAGGAATCTAACTGGTTCCAGGCAAACGGTTTCAAACTAAACAATGACAAAACTCAAAATATTGTATTTACATTAACTAACTCTTGTCCTAAAGGTATGGAACAATCAGTTAAATTCTTAGGCATTATTCTGGATTGTAAGTTATCCTGGAAAGATCATATTGATGCAGTTTGTGTACGCCTGTCAAGGGTAATATATCTACTCTGCAATCTAAAGAGTCAAGTGTCTAAAACATTTTTAAAAATGTTCTTACTTCGCCTTCTTTGAAAGTGTATTAAGATATGGCATTCAGGTTTGGGGCAACGGTAGCAGCATTCATAATGTTCTGGTACTTCAGAAGAACGCTGTTAGAATATTATCTGGAGCAAAATATAATGACCACTGTAGGCCTTAATTTAAGAAAGAAAGAATTTTAACAGTAATTAATATGTATACAGTGCTTTTACTGTACGACTTGGCCGGCAAGCGCGCGGGCCGACTATCCGTGACTCATGCATCAAGCGCCCAAGTGATGCCTCGTTGTCTCACCGCTGAAGTCTAGCATGTGATCTGATTGCGTTCACAAGTGAATAATTATTACAGCAGTGTTTGTGTTTTTTATGGTTAAAGTAGTTTTTAGTTTTGCTTGAAGTGTTTTAAAAATGCCACGACATAATTATTCATTAGAACTGCGTGTGATTGTGAATAGCAATTTCCTCAAAAGGTGCCGTAGACGTAATGATGCAGAAGGACGGCATTTCCAACATCTCCTGTGATAAGGTAGGCTAAGTTTGTATTTTTATTTTATATTTTCATATTTTATTGCGATTACAATTTCGGAAATATGTACGATTCGCCGGGAGTACTGTGATATGTCACGCGCCTTGCCCCGCAGGCGGTTTATCTGTGACGGTGGAGCGGCCCGTGCGATTGCCGGCCAAGTCGTACAGTAAAAGCACTGTATTTTATACTCTTAATATGATTAAGTTAAACCCGGCCAAGTATGGTTATAGATCAGAGAAGCACCACTACTCTACAAGATTTAATAATTTTTTTTGAAGTGCCTCAGGTGAGACTTGCTAAATCAAAAAACTGGTGTAAAAATTTAGGAGTATCCATGTTTAATAAGTTGCCCCAAGTGGCTCACAATGTAGATTTTAAGCAATTCAAGTTTCATTTACATCGTTGGCTGCTTGACAATCCATTTCATGGAGTACAAGAGTTTTTTGAGGCTCAAATCAATATAACATTCTAGTCTGGGTTTCCTGATTTATTGTTTTACCTATTTATGTATAGTATTCATTTTATTTAAATTGACGATGTCTATAGCAGCAAAGTGTTGCTAACGACTAATTAGAAAATTAAATTAAATTAAATTAAATTAAAATGGAATCATATTCTGGGGTAACTCGACCCATAGGGAAAAAATATTTAAGTTACAAAAGCAAGCAATTAGAATATTGCGTGGAAAGAAAAAGAGAATCATGTTAACCGCTTTTTGAAAAATTAAAAGTCCTCACTCTCACAGGGGAGTATATATAACTTATACTCTGTTATGTGTTATATGTTAGATAACATTGAGAGATTCCAAATTAATAGCAGTGCTCATGAGCATACTACTAGAAACAGGAATGATTTACATAGACCAGTTAATGCATTAAAACTTTTTCAGAATGGCGCTTATTACTCCGCAATACAGATTTACAATAAACTTCCAAACAACATTAAATTACTATGTATTCGAAAAAAAAAGCAAATCTTTCAAAGGATCTCTCAAGAAATTAATATCTCACACCTTCTACAATATGGATGAGTATTTCCAGTTCGAACAAGTTTACAGTGTAGTATATTATATATTATTATTTATTACTTGCTTGTGTAATGTAATCTGACGTGTTCTATATCCTTGAGTCCCTCTCAACACAGGATATACAGAACGAGATAACTACATCTACATCTCTACTGCTTTTCGCATCATTTAATGGCAGACATGCCAAGGATGGACGCTGACTGGTCAGTCAGTCATTTTAACTTTGACACTAACATAAACAAAACTAACTACCGTATTTTACAGACCATGAGACGCACTTTTTTTTTTACCTTGAAAACAGAGCCTTGAAAGTTGGGTGCATCTAATGGTCCAAAGTACAGTCAGAAAATAAAATTGTGGTAAATATTACCGGAATACCATAGTTATAAACAAGGTGTTGTAAACGATAAGATGGCACAGACAGTACATCAGTGCACTTGTCACAATCTCAAAATAAGGGTAGCTGGAAACCAGGTATAGGCTACAATGGGAAAAAAGGGATGTTGAGTTCTTTTATACGAAAGGAGTTGTCTCCGCCGGGTGGTTTAAATGAAGTCAATGACCTCTAAACAACCATGTACCGTTAGATTTATTGTATTATGAACTGAGGGTAATGATAATAATAATAACTTAATAATAATAATAATAATAATAATAATAATAATAATAATAATAATAATAATAATAATAATAATAATAATAATAATAATAATAATAATAATAATAATAATAATAATAATAATAATAATAATAATAATAATAATTTTATTTTCTTGTCTTTGAACCATTCAGGTAATAGAAAAAGCCAGGATTACAAAAATTGCATACAAAAATTACATACATAAATTACATACCCAATACATAATTCACGACCAATTTTACAATATAAGTGGTATTACTACATTAAGATTCTTGTACATTTACTAACTATTACAAACTATAAATTCTTAAAATCATATTCGAAATATTCTTTAACAGAATAAAATGGGTCATCAACTAGAAAATTTTTCAAGAATAACTTATATTTAGATAATGGTAAATCAGTGATTTTTGTCGGCAGTCTATGAATCATTTTCTGTCCCAACACAATGTAATAGTTATGTGATTTGGCTAATCTATCAAAAGTGATATTAATCTTTGTATTTTGTCTAGTGTTATAGTCATGAATGTTTTTTTTTTCTACTTTGCAAGTTATGTAATATACGTTTTGTATGAAGAAGCACTGAATAAATATACAGATTTATTACAGTCATTATACCAAGAGTTTTAAAGAGTGGCTTGTAGTGTTCATCCTTAGTGGTATTTGCAAGTGTACGAATGTTTTTTTTTTTTTTTTTTTTTTTTTTTTTTTTTTTTTTTCCCCAGTAATAGGATTTGATCTATACGACTACTCAGCCATTTCATAATTGCGGGTGGGACATTCTAGCAAATTATAAAAACTATTTTTGTTTATTGCATATCACAAATAATAAACTAGAATTGGTTCTTCACATTCTGTAAGATCTACAATGCCTTCTCCTCCACACTACATGCAAAGCATTATTTAAAATTTATTTTAAATATTTTACATTTGCTTTTCAAAATCTGTTATGGGTGGGACATAATTTGGACAATGAATTTAATGATGCAAAACAAAAGCTCATTTTCTGTTCTGCTATTGCTGTTAGGGTCTTAATGTTGTTATTAATGAAGATATGAGGGATTAAATACAAATTATAAACTGTTTCCAGGTTGTCAGAACATTTATTTAACTCATCAATAATAATTTAATAAAACTATCACTGTTACGGTTGGGACAAAAATTCCTTTGTTTGTTAATTTACATAGTAATTAACCACACATATTTTTTGAAGTTAATCTTATACCAAATTGTACCTTAAGATGTATATTTTCTCAAATGAAAATGGACATAGCTGATTACTCTTGACTACTTGGTATTAAAGAGTGTTAAAATCATGGCAAAAAAAGTAACTTAACGCAATTTATAAGAAAATACACATATTTTACACATGAAACCACTTCAAATACACCTAAGTCCTTTAAATTCAGAGAATTTGAGATTTGAAAATTATTTTTGACCTCCGAATTACAATAATTTTATAACTTCTCTCTTTGAGGGAAAAATTCCCATATTTTATGAAATGGCTGTACTATTGCCCCCATACAAGCAGTCAATAAGTCAATACGCTTTGGAAAAATGAGAAATAGGCATTTTTAATATAAGTATCTGATACATGATTTTTCAGGCTCCTTATCAAATAAATAGCTTTGGACAGTTTACTGCTAAGAGGTTAGAGTGTGTAAAAGTATTTTCAATTTTTCATGAGAAATCAGTTCAGTTGTTAAAATTTACACAATACCACCTGTACAGAAAATAGTTTTGTACAACACAGGTTTCAAGTTAGAAGTGATTTACACCAGTGGCGTACCAAGGCTACTTGGCGCCCGGGGCTAATTAGATGGTAGTCGCCCCCTAACACTAAAAGGTTCAAGGTTCCATGAGAGTAATTTAAGCACAGTTTAATGTTCACAATTATTTATTTTTAATAAGTAGTATGTTACTTTAACACATTATAAAGAGAAAAATATGAATGAAATAAAACTAAGTATTATAAAGTTAGTTTGTTTGAAAAAAAAATAAAGAGAAAAGTTTCAGTCATAACTTTTTTTTTTTTATGTGCCTTCCTAGCCTTGATGGATGCAAACTTATTTACAATAGAGTTGAAGTCTATAGTAGCAGCCACATCACGTTCAATTGATAAAATTGCTAAATTACACCGTAAACTTTTCCTGTGTGCTCGACGCCCACGACCTATTTCGTATTGTCTATAAATAGTTTAAAACAAAATGTTTATTTCATTTCTAAATAATATTACTGCAGTATTTAACAAAGTCATAAAGAAAATTTGACCAATAAAACCTTATATTTTGCCTGAAAAAAATACTTTTTCTTAAACTAAAAAAATCCTTTTCAATTTTGGCGCCCCCTTCCTTACGGCGCCCGGTGCGGCCGCCCCGGTCGCACCCCCCTTGGTACGCCACTAATTTACACTGATTGCATTTTACAAAGTTATAATTTAAAATGTTCTGTTTAGAATCACATTAAATTTATTTTCCTTTAAATTTCCATCCTAAAATCAAGGTGGGTCATTCCATGGTAACTTACGTTACATTTGCATTGGGATTCTGTTGCTTTGGAGTGGAAATAAAAAACTGTATGATTTACAGACTGAAGAATAGACTATATTCTTCAAGTTGTGACTCAGACTGCATAGGAGCATAACATAGTTAAAAAATAAATCACGATTTTGTTGTTGGTAACTTACGTTACAAGAAAAGGAATAGTCAATTGCACTGCTAAGTGTTTACAATGAACTCTGTACCTTTGAATTGAAAACTGAAATAATTTTTATTGAAAATAAACCATAAAAGTATAAAGAACATTGAGGGCATATTTTAATTCCTTACATAAATTTACATTCTGGATATTTAACAGAAACATTGGTAACTTACATTACATCAGAAACAGTAACTGAATATCAATAAAGAAATTAGCTAGGAAATACATTACTTTAAATTTATCATGTATTTCTCTAATTGTCAAACTCTCAGATGTCCCCTATACCAACTTCCAGAAAAAATAATGTTAAAATTCATATTTGATATTTTTGATAAAATTCCCTGTTAGCATGGAATGACCCAGGTGCATCTTATAGTCCGTAAAATACAGTACCTACATTTTACTTTACAGAATCACTCTACTACATTTTACTTTACAGAATCACTTCACAGAACCCAATATTATTATACCAAACAAAGGCCAAATTATTAACGATAATCAGTAGGGCAAGGCATTTGATGATTTTGCATGTTTTTTAAATGAAGGCTGAAACATAGCTCGAATATATATAAATGTGTATCACGAAATAATTGATTAAATAAGGGCAATTTGTTTTTGCATTTTTTTTTACTTTATTTTGCATTTTTCGTCATTTTCAAGAGATAGGTCATTTTTGGGCAATTTTAGGTCATTTTTTTTAACATTTTTAGGTCTTATTCGGCATTTTAGGTCATGTTTCAGTGGAGATAGAGAGGAGATTTTTCATGTACAAATCGTTACTTTCAGACAACAGACAATCGTTTTTATTTGAGAATCTCCACCAAGTGTACATTCAGAAAGAATTATTTTTTCGCTAAGGGTGTCCAAGTAGTATAAATTTACTTACTACTTTAGTAACAAAATAAGTGTTTTATAATGTAAATTCATAAATAACGCAATGTCATCCGTTAAAATGCTTTTAGCAAATCATTACTTTAAAAAACTAAATATAAATAATAAAGGAAAATTTATTGGTCTTTTTTTTTCAAATAGTGTGTCATTTTTTCACTACTTTTAGGTCATATATGCATTTATTTTGCATTTTTTCACTATTTTATGGTCATTAAATGCCTTGCCCTAATAATCAGTCAACCAATTTCCTAGGGATCACCTTGGACGAGAGAGAATCTAAACTGGTCATCACATAGATAACACATGTCTTAAACTCAACAAAGTCATATTCCTTCTATTACAACTAAAAGAGATTTTATTGCACCTTCTTCCACTCACACCTAGAATATGGAGCGATGTTATGGGGTTCAGCATCTATATCACAAAGTAACACCCTTCTCATGCTATAGAAGAGACTTCGGACTTTAGGTAAAAACCTATTTTAATCCTTAAGTGATATACGGACGAAAACTTGTATATGCATGTATCGCAAGTGACTATGCCAAAAACTTATACTTTTATAGGACCTAAAACAGCCTATGTTTACGTTAGAGCCTAATATTGCCTTTTTGCTCTTTTTTCCTTTAAAGTTCGAAATAAGTTAGTTTTTGTTATAAATTCTAGCATTTATTTTCAGTTCGTACTAAATTTTTAGCTCGGAATGTGCAGTACATGACACATTTGTGACTTGATTAAATAGTAAGGAATGTTTCGTCTTCAGTAGAAAAATTCATTGGAATTCCTAAGAAAATGTAGTGTTTTTCTCCCGACTCTCATATCCGGTAACAAAACAAACAAACAAAAAAGTATTTCTCTGAATCACTTAGGGATACAAGGGGTTGAATATGCTAGTATGATATGCGTAGCTTCTGGGCTCAGGGATTAGGTTTTCACTGTATTGTATTAATACAGGCCCTAATAATAGGTCTATATAATTATGTGTACCATAGGCCTATATCTGTGTTTTATCATGATTATTGATTAATGGTGACTTCAATAAATATAATATTCTGCATTGCAATTGAGATATTCCAGAAAATTGGTAACTTAACGATTTTATAAGAGACTATTTTACGATTTTTAGAACCTATTTTCCAATTTTAGAGCCTATTTTAGGTACCTAAAACAGCATTTTTAGCGACCTAAAAGTCCAAAGTCTAGTCATTAGAATAATCTCAAAATTGAAACCAAGAGACTCATGCAGGGAAGCTTTTGCTAAACTTAAGATTTTAACCCTAATTGGAGTGTATCTATACTACATAATCTCGTATGTAAAGCAGAACAACTACATAGAGACTAGAAAAAAAAAAATACATTCATATTACACCAGAAAACATGATGACTTCCATACAATCATATAGAGGACCATTTGGTTTAAAAAACAACAACAAATCACTTATTATATTATATATTATTATATTAATTTGTATTAGCATAGCATATTTTGACGTCTCCTATATTATGATACTGATGTACATAAAAGGATGAATCGAGAAATATTGAATTCTATCTGCGATATTTTAAGTTTCAACTTAAGGTATTAATCAAAGCTAGGGTTGGATGGTAGATTGAATTAATGTGATGTAATAATTTAGTGTCATTAAAAGTTTTAAATTGGAACATTTCTTTTTAGAAAAAAAAATTCCTTTGTGAGGTCATATTTAGGATTTTTTACTCATATTTAGTCATTTTTAAGGACATATTTGCAGTAATATTTTCTACTTTTTTAGGTCATAAACATCGGAACCCTGTTCATAATAATTTGTACTTTTTGTTATCAGTGATCACCGTGAACTTTTGTAACATTTTAAATTATTTATACTTATATTTATATATGGTATTAAAACAGATTACATATTTTATGGAATAGGTGACACTTTTGTTTGAAAATGGCTATTTTTTACTAACAAAAATCTCTCTTATTAGAGCATTTCGCATGAGCAGAGCGAAAGAAATAACAGAACTTAGGTCAAAATGAAAATTGAAATATAAAGATACAGTGATATAATCCCAAAGGATAAAACAAGTTGTTTTTTTAATTAAATTGATGTGGTTTATTGCTGGTAAGGGAAATTCAAAATAAAGAAAGAATTAAACTACCCTCAAAATAAATAATAAGCAAATCTCGTTCTGCCAAAACCACAATGTAATATTAATAATAATTCAATAATATGAAATGAAAATATGTAACATAATTTTAAAGAAATAAATTCTTCATTAGACATACAGAAATACAATATTAATATCATATACAAACATCATTTAAAAAAAATATATATTCTTCTAATACAATCAAAACATACATTTTTTTTTGTTTTGTTTTGATTTCTTTGTTTGTAATAGTAATAATAATTGAATAATATGAAAAAAAAATACAATCATAATTTTAAAGAAATAAGTTCTTCATTAGACATATAATAACTAACATACGGAAACAAACATCATTTAAAAAAAAAATATTCTTCTGATAATAAGTTAATCAGTAATATAATTCCTAGAAAACATAAATCTCCTCTGAGTCATAAAAAAATATCCTTTTTTTCTTTTGCTTTTTAATGTTTTTTTTTATGTGTAGGATGATCCTGACATCCTATAAAATGAAAATAAATACAATCAAAATATCCTTTTTTTTTGTAATATTAATAATAATTCAATAATATGAAACAAAAAAAATTAAGGGCATAATTTTAAAGAAATAAATTCTTCATTACACATTCTGAAATGAATACAATACAAATACAATAATAACTAACATACTGTGTACAAACATGATTTAAAAAAAATATATTCTTCTGCGATATTTTTTTCTTCTGTTTTTTTTTAATGATGTGTAGGATGATCCTGACATCCTGTATGGATTAATTGCCACTGGTTTCTATTTTCTATTTGCAGAGCAGAGACAGATTATCAACGTAGGTACTATTCCCCATTTCATTGAGCCTGTCACCATAGATGGAAACGGTCTCTGAGTTATCTCGTCACAGGGTCCCAGGGCAGTTACATGTCGATCAGGAATTAGTCAACTACATAGTCAGTCACTGGGACGACCTGCCATATTTTACTCAGAGACCTGATGGGAGTGCATATAGTACTAGAGAAGAATATGCGACGGAGATGGGACAAGACGGATTTTATGGCACTGCAGCAGAAATTCACGCAGCTGCACGTATTTCTCGCATCAGTATTGAAGTCTTTACGGAGAGAGGATTGCACTCCCATTTTGGTGACAGGCTTGTGCGCATAAGGTTGCTGTTTTCTGGACCTTTCCATGAGGGCCAATTGGTATGCCAGTCAGTAATAGTTTTCCCATCCTGCTTGACTGCAGTTTTAGTGTTGTCAATATCTGTTTTCATGTCTGTTTCATTTTCTTCTACTGGGTTTGTTCTATCTATTTTTCCTTCTGTTTCTGCAGATTATTTTGCTTCATTTGCTAAAGTTTCAGAATGAGTTGTTTCTTTAGTTGTTGCCTTAGTTGGGTTCACTTGCTTCCATTGCAGATCCCATAGATTAATTTGTGGAAGAATCAGTTTGCATTGCTTCTTCAGCCTTTTCAACAGTCCTTGCTGCCTCTACCTTCAGCCTTGTTTTTTTAACAGTGACATAATATTTTCCTTCATTTCTAACTGTTTTTTTGAGAATTGAGTATTATTGTGAAAGCCTTTTTCAATGTGAGTGCAATACTGACTCTTATTTTACATCAGAATGTGAAGTGAGAAAGTTTTATTTCCTATGCATAGGCTAAAGGAAATTACAGTATATGAGTGAACACAGATTTATGTAATCTTATGAGATCTCAGAAATGTAGTCCCTTGGAGTATCCTAAGGATGTTGAAGTATTTTCAAATCATTATGTACTAGCGTCTTTACCTTATAGAGCTTCCTTTGCTCATGGACTAATTTGATATTAACGGTTGATAAACTCATACAACGAGGAAAGCATATATTGAATTTTATAATGTAAAAGACTGGTCTTGTTTTTATGATGATGCTATGCACATGATTGTGTGAAATGCTGAGAAATATACATACATATATTGGAGCATCTCTTGTTCGAATACACAAAACTAGAAAAAGAAAGAGTTTTAATCGAAAACTATGTTATAAAAACTGGATATCAATGGACAAATTGATTTGATAAGTGTTAAGTGGGAATGAAGAAGAATATTAGCTGCTAACGTAAGTGGACAAATGTTTGCAGCAGTACATTTGACGGATGGGTCAACTATATGTATAAAATATAGTGGTTGTTTCAACATGTTCCAATGGAATTGAGCACAAAAAAGTTTTCTACAATAATAAATAATAAATAAGTGAGTTTTTTGGTACGTAGTTAGCAAGCAAACTAGTCTTTGAAAATCTAAATTTCACCAAAATATCATATTAAATCATATCAGTAGAAATATAACAAAGAAGAGGTAGCAGAAATCTTCAATTGTACCCATGTTTCTGATGCAATTCCTGTCAATGAGGACTGCCAAATTGCTATTTGCTGCTAAAATAATGCATGCACTAACGGACGGTTGCAAATTGTCTGGGAACATTTAACATAGAAGGACTCGAGGCTAGATTCTTAAAATGTACCATGTGGCACACAAAATACCTCCCTCCTGTTTGGTATACCTAATGTCAAGGGAAACCATCCTGCTAGAAGACCTAATGCTGGGACACCTACTGCCAAGCACATCTGCAGCGATGGAAGATAATGAGACCCGAAAGGAAAAAAGAGAGGCAATCTAGCAAAACTTCTCTGCAACAGAGGCAATGGTGACGACTGAATGGAGAGATACAAACCAAGAGCTATGCAACGTAGTCACAAGAATGGCAGTGCATGGTTTTCACTGGAAAGTGTGCAAGTGTAAGAAGTTCCACAAACCAGATCATGCGTGTGAGTTCGAACTTTGCTGATCCCCCCCGCCCCCCCCCCCACCACCCTTCATCACTAGTATTTTTCAACGGAAAGACTCAAAGAAAAAACTCTTGGCGTATTTCTAGACTTAAGGAGAGCATTCACAAAATTCCACTTGACAAACTGCTTAAGTGTTGGGTCTATGATTTGTATTCTATTTAAATGAAAGAATATTTTTTACTCTAGTTGTTTTATAAAATATCTAATAATCTTAATTTTGATTTTGTTATGGGCAGAATTATACGTAAACTGCTATTTTGCTTTATATTTACACCTCTGTGTTGACTATTAATTTTTACAATTATTTATCTTAGAATAAAAATAGTATCAGAAGAGCGTCCAGCAATGTGGTGGACATACTGACCAGCACAGCAACAGACTTCATGTCCACCTCGGGCCCTGAGGTGTCCACAAAGTCATCTGCTTTCAGTGACTGATTCATTACACCCACCTACCAGACGTTCTTCCCTACAAAAACAGTATCTAACTAAATGGCCAACTCGGCCACGTAGAAAATACACACGAGGAACGTGTAGACTTTTACAAGAGATGTAAAGAGGAATGTATTCAAGTTCATATGTATTTATATGCTAATGATACAGCATCCGAGTGAATGGATAATGGTCTTAATTCTTCTAGCATTAATTCTCAATGCAATTTAAATTAGACCAAAAAATGTTTGTATGCTAATGATTTTCTTTTAAATTAAGCCAAAACTTTGTCTTTAATTTTTCTTTCAAAACTTCCTTTCATGATTGTTCATTTAATTTGTTGAGTATCATATTAAGAGTACACCTGATCGATACTTGGAATGTTTATAACTCAATTTTAGGACTTAATTTCATTATTTGATCATTTTTTGGACATTTTACGGTAATTTTTCCACATTTCAAATTTTTAGATTATTTTGAAAATACACAGTCATTATTTTTTTAGACAAAGTATAAACTGTTGTCTGCTTAAGGCGTCCCCTAACCTCATTATAGCACACTTATCTTTATAACAAAATCCTAATTTCACAGAAAAAAAGCAGCTCAGATAGAAGACAAAGACATCTTGTTGGCCGTGTCTAAAGGTTACGACTTCTTCTACAACACAAACTCGGCATAACAAAGAACGTAAATTCAAATTAGTAGGAGGCAATGCCACACTAATTTCCCAGAAGGAAATGAGAAATGGTGAGTCATTTGTCTGTAATAACACAAGGTTTTACTTGAACCACAAGACTAAGAAAAGTAACTTCTTGTTACCATGGTAACGTCAGGAAACATTGTTGTAAGAGTATGTGACTATGGTGGAGATAGTTCACAGGTAGATTAATTAATCACAATGAATCATTAACAGAGCCCGGGTATACGAACTCATATTTTCATTCATGCACTCTATTCTATTCTAATGTAAAATATGTACTTGGTCTGATAGAAAGAACATAACATTTATGGTTTTATTTTACATAATCTTGCATATTTTATTAATTTTTCGTAATAAACATATTTGTTGATATTAAAATATGTGTGCATACTTTACTGATTTGTTCCTAACGACATATTCCTGAAATAATTTAAATATCAATTCAGTGATCAACAGTGGACCATTGCATCTCTACCCGTTCGTTTTGAGAAACTTGGAATCCGGATAGTGGAGGATATTGCTCTGCCTGCTTTTTTAAGTTCAGTGGTTTTGGCGACAAATCTCGTCAATTTGATGTTATCCCTTACTTCAGACGAGATCTCTGTCCCTGATTATACTGAAATATTGGAAGAGTGGAACAGGCATGGACGTGATATTCCAACAGACAAGGGTTCCCAACAAAATTGGGATGAAGTAAATATTCAGATCATTCGGCACAATTTGACCCCTAGTTGTCTTAAGCAAAAGGTGAGGCTCATAGCTGCCATGGAACAAGAATCAAATGGTTGGCTCATAGTACTCCCTTCAAAAAACCTCGGCACCCTCTTGGAGAACAATACCTTCAGGATTTCAGCTGCACTCCGTTTAGGGTGTAATATTTGTTCCCCCTCACACCTTTGTGTGTGGTGAAAAGGTTAATGAGGAAGGGACTCATGGTTTGAGCTGATCTAAAAGTGCAGGCAGGCACTCAAGGCATCAGGAATTAAACAATATTATATGTCGGGCATTGCAATCAGCCAAAATTCTGCAGTTTTGGAGCCAGTTGGTTTGAGCAAGGACGACGGAAATCGTGTTGATGGGATGACACTCATTCCTTGGTGAAGGGGACAACATCTAGTGTGGGATGCTAATTGCGCAGATACCCTGGCCTCTCTTTACTTGGAGTATTCATCTCGTCACGCTGGATCAGTGGCTTCACGAGCGGCAAAAAATAAATCGGCAAAATATAGAAATCTAATAGAACAAAACTACAAATTTGTTCCATTAGCAGTAGAAACTTTGGATCCTTGGTGCACTGAAGCTGTCAATTTTGATTCATTGGGAAACCTCCTACAAACAGTGACAGGAGAACAAAGATCGAAGTTATTCCTCAAACAAATGCTAAGTCTTGCAATTTAGCGTGGAAATGCAGCCTCTGTCATGGGAACATTCTTACCTTCTTCCTCCTCTGTGGCAGAAATTTTTTACATTTTATAATTCAATTTGTTCATCAACGTGTATTGTATTGTAAATTAGTAACTAGACATTAGAAGGAACACTGTAAAACTAGTTTCATTGTGGAAAAATAAGTATTACAGATAGAATTTAAATATTATGTATATTTGTATTAATTATTCAAACATTTACAACAAATTTGGCTATGTTAAGGTTTTGAGGACAAACTTTACAGTAAACTTACTGCTTTGAGCTAATTTTCAAAGTTATGCTATTTTCTGCCATTTACAATGTAATTCATTCAACTAGAGAACGTAAGATTAAAATTATTTAAACGATAGAACATATTGAAATAGGTCTAGAGCATATTTTAGATTAGTAGTCTACAATAATGAGCCAAATAATATCCATATTAGCGACAAGTCATCATGAGTGATCCTATGTCCAAGTATTTTTAATCAAATCCGGAAAATGCAAATATAAATATCTCATCATATTATAATTCTCATAATTAATCATATTTAATTAATTTAGCAAACATTGGTCTATAAAATGAAACTTACTAGTTTGTTGCCTATAAAATGGCAATTTCACTTCACAACATATATCGTTATAAAAGGGTGTTAACAAAATATCTTAATTCCTATAACAAGGCCATCTAACGATAAGCTAGGAAATGTGCCAGGACCATAGAAAAATATCGCTTAATGTGGGTTTATCATTATATCGGACTTCGTTATATGGAGATTCGAGTGTATTACGGAAAATGACGGAGACGGTAAGGTTAAGCTTAACCCTCGTATTAGCAGTCAGTCATTTAAAATAAAATCTTATTTGAAAGCTATAATTTTTATTTTAATTACTGTAGTAAATATAACACACAAAATTTATCTCTGTGTTGCAGTTCAACCACAAGAACAAGAACAAGAACAACAACAACACCACGAAGGTAAGTACTGTAAAAAAAAATTTTTAGAATTGCTTCGAATATTTTCGCTTTCAAAGAATTAGTCTTTAACGGTTTATTCAGTATGTATACAATAGATATGATATGACTTTATTTATTTACTATGGAAAATGAGGGAGGACGCTAGATTAGGTTAACCCTCGTATTAGCAGTCAGTCATTTAAAATAAAATCTTATTTGAAAGCTATAATTTTTATTTTAATTACTGTAGTAAATATAACACACAAAATTTATCTCTGTGTTGCAGTTCAACCACAAGAACAAGAACAAGAACAACAACAACACCACGAAGGTAAGTACTGTAAAAAAAAATTTTTAGAATTGCTTCGAATATTTTCGCTTTCAAAGAATTAGTCTTTAACGGTTTATTCAGTATGTATACAATAGATATGATATGACTTTATTTATTTACTATGGAAAATGAGGGAGGACGCTAGATTAGGTTAACCCTCGTATTAGCAGTCAGTAATTTAAAATAAAATCTTATTTGAAAGCTATAATTTTTATTTTAATTACTGTAGTAAATATAACACACAAAATTTATCTCTGTGTTGCAGTTCAACCACAAGAACAAGAACAAGAACAACAACACCACCACGAAGGTAAGTACTGTAAAAAAAAATTTTTAGAATTGCTTCGAATATTTTCGCTTTCAAAGAATTAGTCTTTAACGGTTTATTCAGTATGTATACAATAGATATGATATGACTTTATTTATTTACTATGGAAAATGAGGGAGGACGCTAGATTAGGTTAACCCTCGTATTAGCAGTCAGTAATTTAAAATAAAATCTTATTTGAAAGCTATAATTTTTATTTTAATTACTGTAGTAAATATAACACACAAAATTTATCTCTGTGTTGCAGTTCAACCACAAGAACAAGAACAAGAACAACAACAACACCACGAAGGTAAGTACTGTAAAAAAAAATTTTTAGAATTGCTTCGAATATTTTCGCTTTCAAAGAATTAGTCTTTAACGGTTTATTCAGTATGTATACAATAAATATGATATGACTTTATTTATTTACTATGGAAAATGAGGGAGGACGCTAGATTAGGTTAACCCTCGTATTAGCAGTCAGTAATTTAAAATAAAATCTTATTTGAAAGCTATAATTTTTATTTTAATTACTGTAGTAAATATAACACACAAAATTTATCTCTGTGTTGCAGTTCAACCACAAGAACAAGAACAAGAACAACAACAACACCACGAAGGTAAGTACTGTAAAAAAAAATTTTTAGAATTGCTTCGAATATTTTCGCTTTCAAAGAATTAGTCTTTAACGGTTTATTCAGTATGTATACAATAGATATGATATGACTTTATTTATTTACTATGGAAAATGAGGGAGGACGCTAGATTAGGTTAACCCTCGTATTAGCAGTCAGTAATTTAAAATAAAATCTTATTTGAAAGCTATAATTTTTATTTTAATTACTGTAGTAAATATAACACACAAAATTTATCTCTGTGTTGCAGTTCAACCACAAGAACAAGAACAAGAACAACAACAACACCACGAAGGTAAGTACTGTAAAAAAAAATTTTTAGAATTGCTTCGAATATTTTCGCTTTCAAAGAATTAGTCTTTAACGGTTTATTCAGTATGTATACAATAGATATGATATGACTTTATTTATTTACTATGGAAAATGAGGGAGGACGCTAGATTAGGTTAACCCTCGTATTAGCAGTCAGTAATTTAAAATAAAATCTTATTTGAAAGCTATAATTTTTATTTTAATTACTGTAGTAAATATAACACACAAAATTTATCTCTGTGTTGCAGTTCAACCACAAGAACAAGAACAAGAACAACAACAACACCACGAAGGTAAGTACTGTAAAAAAAAATTTTTAGAATTGCTTCGAATATTTTCGCTTTCAAAGAATTAGTCTTTAACGGTTTATTCAGTATGTATACAATAGATATGATATGACTTTATTTATTTACTATGGAAAATGAGGGAGGACGCTAGATTAGGTTAACCCTCGTATTAGCAGTCAGTAATTTAAAATAAAATCTTATTTGAAAGCTATAATTTTTATTTTAATTACTGTAGTAAATATAACACACAAAATTTATCTCTGTGTTGCAGTTCAACCACAAGAACAAGAACAACAACAACAACAACACCACGAAGGTAAGTACTGTAAAAAAAAATTTTTAGAATTGCTTCGAATATTTTCGCTTTCAAAGAATTAGTCTTTAACGGTTTATTCAGTATGTATACAATAGATATGATATGACTTTATTTATTTACTATGGAAAATGAGGGAGGACGCTAGATTAGGTTAACCCTCGTATTAGCAGTCAGTAATTTAAAATAAAATCTTATTTGAAAGCTATAATTTTTATTTTAATTACTGTAGTAAATATAACACACAAAATTTATCTCTGTGTTGCAGTTCAACCACAAGAACAAGAACAAGAACAACAACAACACCACGAAGGTAAGTACTGTGATTATATATTAACTGTAGGATTTGTTGTCTCTTTTGGATATTTCATGAGAATTTATTAATGGTGCCTTTCTCTGTCTAATCTCAGATCCAAAGGCTCCTCCTCCAAAAAAGAAGAGGGTAGCTCCCCAAAGGACTGGTAAGTATTGTCTCCCTTTCAGAGAGTGATTATATATTAACTGTAGGATTTGTTGTCTCTTTTGGATATTTCATGAGAATTTATTAATGGTGCCTTCCTCTGTCTAATCTCAGATCCGGAGGCTCCACGAAGAAAAAAGAAAAAGACAAGGAAAATGCCCCAACGGCCTGGTAAGTATTGTCTCCCTTTCAGAGAGTGATTATAAACTGTAGGATTTGTTGTCTCTTTTGGATATTTCATGAGAATTTATTAATGGTGCCTTTCTCTGTCTATTCTCAGATCCAAAAAAAAAGATGAGGAGGATGCTGTATTGGCGTGGTAAGTATTGTCTCCCTTTCAGAGAGTGATTATATATTAACTGTAGGATTTGTTGTCTCTTTTGGATATTTCATGAGAATTTATTAATGGTGCCTTCCTCTGTCTATTCTCAGATCCAAAAAAAAAGAAGATGAGAAAGATATATTGGCGTGGTAAGTATTGTCTCCCTTTCAGAGAGTGATTATATATTAACTGTAGGATTTGTTGTCTCTTTTGGATATTTCATGAGAATTTATTAATGGTGCCTTTCTCTGTCTAATCTCAGATCCAAAGGCTCCTCCTCCAAAAAAGAAGAGGGTAGCTCCCCAAAGGACTGGTAAGTATTGTCTCCCTTTCAGAGAGTGATTATATATTAACTGTAGGATTTGTTGTCTCTTTTGGATATTTCATGAGAATTTATTAATGGTGCCTTTCTCTGTCTAATCTCAGATCCGGTGGCACCACCTAAAAAAATGAGAAGGAAAATGCCCCAACGGCCTGGTAAGTATTGTCTCCCTTTCAGAGAGTGATTATGTATTAACTGTAGGATTTGTTGTCTCTTTTGGATATTTCATGAGAATTTATTAATGCTGCCTTTCTCTGTCTATTCTCAGATCCCAAGCCTCCATTGAAAAGGACAATGAGAGCTTCCAATAAGCCTGGTAAGTATTGTCTCCCTTTCAGAGAGTGATTATATATAAACTGTAGGATTTGTTGTCTCTTTTGGACATTTCATGAGAATTTATTAATGGTGCCTTTCTCTGTCTATTCTCAGATCCCGAGCCTCCAATGAAGAAGAGGAGAGCTTCCAATAAGCCTGGTAAGTATTGTCTCCCTTTCAGAGAGTGATTATGTATTAACTGTAGGATTTGTTGTCTCTTTTGGATATTTCATGAGAATTTATTAATGGTGCCTTTCTCTGTCTATTCTCAGATCCCGAGCCTCCAATGAAGAAGAGGAGAGCTTCCAATAAGCCTGGTAAGTATTGTCTCCCTTTCAGAGAGTGATTATGTATTAACTGTAGGATTTGTTGTCTCTTTTGGACATTTCATGAGAATTTATTAATGCTGCCTTTCTCTGTCTATTCTCAGATCCCGAGCCTCCAATGAAGAAGAGGAGAGCTTCCAATAAGCCTGGTAAGTATTGTCTCCCTTTCAGAGAGTGATTATGTATTAACTGTAGGATTTGTTGTCTCTTTTGGATATTTCATGAGAATTTATTAATGGTGCCTTTCTCTGTCTATTCTCAGATCCGGAGGCTCCATCCACGAAAAGGAAGCGAGTTCCTGCTACAACGCTTTTACTTTATCTTAAAAATTTATTAATGGTGCCTTTCTCTTTCAACGGAAGTGAGGTCTTCCTTGAAGCTATTGACAAATCGTGCACAAATAACCTAATTGTTGTGCGCATCTTTAAGTATATAATTAAACAAAAAGGCAGTGTTATAACCGAAAAGGACAATGTTATAAATGAAATGAAGGAGAGGATTAAAACATTAATGCAACATTTAGAACTGCTCAAACATATTCAAGCTACGGCGTCATCACCGAAGGCTCCAGAGACCAAGGAAAACTCCTATGTAAAACAGGATACAATGGTTACTGATTTGCATAGGCCTACTCAACAAGTAAATGACAACAAAGTCATTACAGACATCAACCCTACACCTGGAACAAGTTAGACTATACCTAACCTAGAAATGACTATCACAAACAACTTTGAGAATGACTCTTGGGCTAAAGTGGTTAGACGTAAAGCTACATGTCAAGTTGTGATTGGCAACAAATTGCAGAATAGCAACATTACTTCAAACCTACAGGGGGTACCTAAATTCGCCTCGCTACACGTGTACAGATTAATGCCAGACACTAGTGTCGAGAATCTCAAAAAACTTTCTGAAACCCAAGTTTCCTGAAGCTAAATGTGAACAGTTAACATCAAGACAACCTGAAGTTTATTCTTCATTCAGAGTAGATTTATGGGAAGAAAACTACGAAACAGCAATGAATCCAAATATCTGGCTGCCAAATGCATGTGTACAGCGGTTTTTTCATCCACGTCGGCAACATCAAGAAGACACTCGGAAACAGTATCTTGCAAAAGACAAATAGTGACAAGTGCTAACTCTAAGATGGCTCCTGGCAAGCTTTTGAATTGTAGCCCACAGGTATACTTGAATTTACTATTCATAAATATCCAATGTCTTAGAACAAAGATAAACCAGCTAGAAGCGTATCTGCATGACAAAAACTATAAAATCATAACAATGGCGGAACATTGGCTCAAACATACGGAAATAGATTTTTATAACCTAACAGGTTACGACAGAAAGGAAATATACTCCCGTACTTTATTAAGAAATGGAGGCGTAGCTATCTTTGTCTCGCGAGACATTGAATTTGTGAAGGTTGGTGTATCCTCTTTCTGTGTGGAGAAACATTTTGAGGTTATTGCCATTCAAATAAAACCTTATAATATTATCATGGTAACTGTATATCGATCTGGTGATGGTGATCTCGATATTTTCATGGGCAATCTAGCACTCCTTATAAATCTCAACAAAAACGAAACTAAAATAATTATTAGCGGTGATTTCAATATTGAAATGGCTCTTCCAAACATGAGAAATAATATTTTAAGCAATATGCTTCGATCTTTCAACTGTTATTATGCTCATAAAAGTCCAACAAGACTAAGTGCTTCCCTTGACAATTTTATAACAAACATTTCTAATAATGATCTTATGGTAGAAGTGGATAACCCACTAATTTCATATCACTCGTGTGTATCTTTATCTCTGCTGCACATGAATAGTGCCTCAATGGAGAATTCCAATGTTTTAACGCATACAAGACTAATCTCAACATCAAAAATTGACAATCTCAAG
The DNA here is from genome assembly GCA_964059195.1 of Ectobius pallidus. Taxonomy (NCBI): domain Eukaryota; kingdom Metazoa; phylum Arthropoda; class Insecta; order Blattodea; family Ectobiidae; genus Ectobius; species Ectobius pallidus. Next base: position 27,357,845 of record CAXKWD010000004.1, on the reverse strand, counting down.
TATTACTTGAGTAATATGTCTTGGGAAGAAGTTTTTCTCAATCGACCACTAGATCCAGGTAAAGTTTTTACTTTATTTTTTAAGAAATTTACTAATGTATATGATGTGATTTGTCCGACTGCTCTTATAAAAAAGTGTAATGCGAATAGGCCTAATGGTAAACGGATTAAATCTTGGTATAATTCAGAAATTGACTCATTGAGAAAAAAGGTACTGGCACTGAACACAGTATACAATGTTACTAAATCCAGTAATGTCTTAGATCTCTACAAACAATACAGAAACCTTTATAAATCAACATTAAGAAAGGCAAAGTTAGAGTTTAACATGAATTATATAGACACTGCTGCAAACAAATGTAAAGCGGCATGGAACATTGTTAAAGAAGAAACCAGAAGTAACTTACACAAACAAAATATTTCAATTGAACCTGAAACGTTTATCAATTATTTCTCCGACTCAGTTTAACAAATCTGTCTGAGGGCCAAACTTACTTCTGGTACTCTTGGAATGTCCGCTACTGACTTGTTACTCAACCATGACATAAACCATAATATTTACTTTCAGTTGCGAGAAGTAACGGAATGTGATGTCATTAATGCTGTCAGGAAAATGAAAACTTCTAATAGCACTGACATTTATGGTATTAGCAATACAATTATTAAAGAAATTATTGGCTATATATCTGTCCCTGTAACAAGATGTATAAACCTATGTCTAAGTGCAGGTATTTTCCCTGAAGAATTAAAAAAGACAAAATCTATACCAGTATATAAGAAAGGTGACATATCTAATCCAGCAAATTATAGACCTATAGCTATCGTACCAATACTTGGGAAAATATTTGAAAGTGTTGTACTTCTGCAACTTAGGGAATTTTTTGTTGAGAATTAGTTTCTCACCCAGTCACAATTTGGTTTTTTACCTGGAAAGAGTACCATAGATGCAATTGATGATCTTTTAAAAGTTATCTATAATGCTTTTGAAAACAAGGAATTTACACTGTCTTTGTTGTTCGATCTAAGCAAAGCTTTTGATAGTATACCGCATTCTTTACTTCTACAAAAATTGCATTACTATGGAATTAAAAATAGTGAACTAAATTTTTTTACATCCTATTTGACTGGTCGCTCTCATATGGTATTTGTTAATGGTAATAATAGCAATGAGGCACCTGTTGATTGTGGCGTTCCTCAAGGAAGTATTTTGGGACCTTTCTTATTCTTGGTAATGATGAATGACTTGCCTGTAAATGTACCTGTAAAGTCAGTATTATTTGTAGACGACTCTACCTTCATTATGTCTAATAGTAATTATGAAATCCTTATGCATTCTCAAGGAAATGTTATCGAAGAGATCACAAAGTGGTTCTCCACCAATAATTTTTTAGTAAATACTGACAAAATTCAAAAAATTGTATGTAGTCTAAGACAAATTCCACATGATGTAAATCCAGGAAACGTAAAACTATTAGGAATTATTATTGATCCTAAACTAAATTGGCATGCTCATATTGATACTGTATGCAGAAAGCTTTCAAGAGTTGTTTATTTGTTAAGGAGCATTCGCTTTAAAGTTACTTTCTGTTATGTAATACAAATTTACTATGCTTTATTTAAAAGTGTTTTTAAATATGGTATTTTATTGTATGGAAATAGCACCAAGCTAAATGATATTTATATTCTACAGAAAAAGCCCATCAGGATACTAACAAACAGGGCTTCCAGAGAACACTGCAAACCTCTTTTTATACAATGCCGCATCTTAACTGTTTTTAATCATTACATTTTAGAGTTGCTGCTTTATGCACATAAAAATGCAAGTACATTTCCTTTGTCAAACTGTACCCATGGCTATGATATTAGAAATAGCAACAACTTGATTGTGCCTTTTGCTAGATTGGAAAAGGTTAAATCCAGCCACTGTGTAGTAAGTCTAGACATATATAATAAGTTACCCGTTCAAATCAAGCAGTTAAATCACTCATCTTTCAAATCTCATGTAAAGACTTGGCTGTCCAATAATCCATTTTACAATTTGACTGAGTTTATGGAAAATCCTATCTCTCTGTGATACTTACAAATTCATTTTATTTGACCATGCCTATTGTACAATGTATCTAACGGCTAAATAAAATTATTATTATATTATTATATTCTCAGATCCAGAGGCTCCATCCACAAAAAGGAAGCGATTTCCTGCTGCAACGCTTTTACTTTATCTTTGGTTATGTTTGATTGCTTGGTTGACTGGTTGCTTGCTCTATAATTAGGTGTTGGGTGCTCTGGTAGCTAATTGCTAAGCTCCTAACTTGTCAGAGTTGGCATGGGTGAGCAGGTAAGGCACAGGGTTTGGGTGATATCACGGCTTAAGTAATGGTCACGTGATTCAAAATGGCCGACCAAGCGCATGATTCAAATATGGGAAATTCATAATGGCGGTAATAATTTACTGAGATGAGAATATAAATGTACGCCATATTTGCAAACCTTAACATTACCACGTTATATTTAATTACCTCTAAGATCAATTGGTTCCTAATCTTTGTGTGTAAAATAATTAAGACTGTTGGGTCTATAGTTTGTATTCTATTTAAATTAAAGAATATTGTTTACTAAAATTAAATCCATTCAGTCAAATAAGAAAGATTTTCTGCAAGGTGGTATTTTGAGTCTAAAACAAAACACTTAGGAATATAATAGTAAATATTGCCTACTCAAGAACATACAAAAATTCTTAGATTATTGGAAGTATTACTTCTCCAAAATATCGATCGGATCTATTACTGTTTAATTGCCAAATTAAAGTTGTTTTATAAAATGATCTAATAATCTTAATTTTGATTTTGTTATGGGCAGAATTATCCGTAAACTGCTATTTCTCTTTATATTTTCACCTCTTTATTTCCTATTATTTTTTACAATTATTTATCTCAGAATAAAAATTAATATTTTGGTTAAAGCATATATTGACATTCATGAGAAAAACTAACACCACATCCACAATTTATTCTTAATTGCACCTACATCAGAAGAGCATCCAGCAATGTGGTGGACATCCTGACCAGCACAACAACTGACTTCGTGTCCACCTCGGGCCCTGAAGTGTCCACAAAGTCATCTGCTTTCAGTGACTGATTCATTACACCCACCTACCAGATGTTCTTCCCTACAAAAATAGTATCTAACTAAATGGCTAACTCGGCCACGATGATAATGTTGTAGAAAATACACACGAGGAAAGTTTGGAGTGAAGTTTATATGTATTTATATGCCAATGATACAGCATCCGAATGAATGGATAATGGTCTTAATTCTTCTACCATTCATTATCAACGCAATTTAAATTAGACCAAAAAATATTTGTCTGCCAATGATTTTCTTTTAAACTAAGCCAAAACTTGGTCTTTATAATTTTTCTTTGGAAAATCCCTTTCATGATCGTTCATTTAATTTGTTGAGTCTCATATTAAGAGTACAACTGATGGATACTTTGAATGTTTATAACCCGATTTTAGAACTTAATTTCATTATTTGATCATTTGGCAATTTTAGTCTTTTTTTTTCACATTTCACATTTTTAGATTATTTTTAAATTACACAATCATTATTTTGTGTTCTTTATCGCAATATGTAGAGTCTTTGTGCATTTATTACTTTGAATATTATTGGAACTCTAAATAAGCATAAATAAATAATCTAACTTTAATTTGAATATACAAATACTGTTTGCTGTTTGCATTTAACTGTACATACAATTTAACTAATTAAAAGCTTTTGTGTCAACAACATAAGTGTAGAATAGACAACTCCGGTGAATAAACTAGCACCTCACTCAGAGAAACATTAAATAACCGTTCAGTTGAAAATATTGGCAAAGAACTATACAACAATTTACCGGAGGCCATTAAAAAAAAGAAAATTATAACTGAAAAGCTAAAAAGTACAAAATCTTACCTAGCGGAAAACGTTTTCTATAATCTTGCTGAATTCAGAGGTAATTCAAAGGTATCCGTTTAGTAACTCATGCCCGAATGATGCATCTTTTGGTAAACTGAACACACCTTCTGTTCTAGTTGTACTTTTAATATCAAGTTGCTCCAGTTCCCACTTCCGATATACAGCCATCTGTATAATAACAATTGGTAGAGACTAAATATAATATCGTATAAGGAATAAACAGGGATAGTTTCGATATCGGTAAATTTTTTAACTCGCCGCATTAAACACGTTGTTCAATCGTTTACATCAGTCTTGGGTACCGAAGGCTTTCTGAAAACGGTTCAATGGTAATCATTCTTATTTCCAATGTATATTATGTAAAATTTTCACATTTTACCTATTGCTTAGAACTGTAAATTCATATTCTTATTTGTAATTATATTGATATGTCCCATAACATGTAATATGTTCCGATGGACTGAATCAAATCTCTTTGGTGAGTTTAACAACGCGCCCTATCAGATGTGCCATTTTGTCTATCGGTTGCTGATTCAGTCTCAATCTTGTCGTGACAGATGTTGAAAGTGCACCTTGTAAGAAGTGAGCACATAGAATATATTTCAGTCATGTATCCAAATTTGTAATACAACTTTTATAGAAAGACAGATAAATCATTATTTGCATTTAGGAACAAATATGTGAAGACGCGTACGTGAAGCAAAACTGTAAACATAAACTGATGCCCGAATGATGCACAGTGTAGATGCATTTTATTATTTTTTATTTTTTTTTGTATTTGGGGGGGGGGGGGGCGTAGATATTTTACCCGATTGCTCGGGAGTTAAGAGATGTGGCTGCCACGACGCAGAAACCCGCATGATTAAGCCAACGCGTACATGAAGCAAACTGTAAACATAAAGCATACATTCATAACTGATGCCCGAATGATACACAGTGTAGATGCATCTTTTGGTAAACTGAACACACCTTCTGTTCTAGTTGTACTTTTAATATCAAGTTGCTCCAGTTCCCACTTCCGATATACAGCCATCTGTATAATAACAATTGATAGAGACTAAATATAATATCGTATAAGGAATAAACAGGAATAGTTTCGATATCGGTAAATTTTTTAACTCGTCGCATTAAACACGTTCAATCGTTTACATCGGTCTCGGGTACCGATGACTTTCTGAAAACGGTCCAATAGTAATCATTCTTATTTCCAATGTATATTATGTAAAATTTTCACATTTTACCTATTGCTTATAACTGTAAATTCATATTCTTATTTGTAATTATATTGATGTGTCCCATAACATGTAATATGTCCCGATGGACTGAAACAAATTCCTTTGGTGAGTTTAACAACGCGCCCTATCAGATGTCCCATTTTGTCTAACGGTTGGTGACTTCAGTCTGAATACATAGTTCAACGGTGACAGATAAAGTACATATAAACGTTTTTCTTTATATAAAGATAGTCTAATGGCCAGGTACATCGACCTCCGTTACTGCTAAAACGTGTAGTTTTCTCCTGCTTGTATCATATTTACGTGCAATCGAGCCTGGTTAGTAAAAGACATATTCCTTGCGTTTGCTTGAAAACGAAGATGGCCGAATTTTTTTGCATGCTGCATTATGCAGTATTATCCGCATTAAACAATAAACCCAGTATACTAATGCATTAATTGTAGTTTCTGAAGAATAGCAAGAATACAAGGGAGTGATTCATTATTTCTTTTGCTAGGGTAGAACAGTCGGGTAGAAAAATATGACCCTCCTGCTCCCACATTCAGCGGGAAAAATGTAGGAACTATTTCTCGTGGTTTGCATTCATCACATATATTGCAAGATGGACGCCATGTTCAACCCATCAGTATAGAAGCCATACCATTTATATGGACAGATTGATGTCTGTGAAATAGATAAGATCTTACAAAATAATGTCAAGAAAAACAGTTTCAAAGACCGAGCTGCATATTAATTTATTACAGTGTATTAATTATCACAATAAAACTGATTAGTAATTTAGAAAAGTAATAATTCACAATGTTCGGAAGGACATGGAGCTGAGACGACTTTACATTGAACCCCTCCCGAACAAAATTTCACCGTTCGCCCATGATAACTGGGGCCATAAGGGCAGTTCAGTTCAATACAACAAGATAATTTAGACAAAATAAACAAACAAACAAACAAATGTTCATACAATGTTATATCTTACTTTTCACGTATTTATTTTGTCATCAAAATCCGGGACCTGGTTATTATCATGTAATATTTGAGTAATTTTGTCCATACTAATAAAGATGCTAAGATTAAGATCGTATCCAGTAGTCAAAACTATTTATTCCAGCACGAAGACAAGTCTAACACTAATCTTTATTCTAAGAGTTCTCCCCTACTCACAACGAATAAATTACAACACAATATTTAATATCTTCTCCCCCTACTACCTCGCAGATAAATCACTTGAGACAAAGAATAAGCTGTCGCTGACTTAAGGCGTTCCCTAACTTCATTATAGCACACATATCTATATAACGAAATCCTAATTTCACAGAATAAAAGCAACTCAAATAGAAGACAGCACGTCTTATTGGCTGTGTCTAAAGGTAACGACTTCTTCTACAACACGAACTCGGCATAACAAAGAACGTAAATTCATATTAGTAGGAGGCCATGCCACACTAATTTCCCAGAAGGAAATAAGAAATGGTGAGTCATTCGTCTGTAGTAATGCAAGGTTTTACTTGAACCACAAGACTAAGAAAAGTAACTTCTTGTTACCATGGTAACATCAGGAACCATTGTTGTAAGAGTATGAGACTATGGTGGAGATAGTTCACAGGTAGATTAATTAATCATAATGAATCATTAACAGAGCCCGGGAATACGAATAATCATATTTTAATTCATGCACTCTATTCTATGCTAACGTAAAATATGTACTTTGTTTGATAGAATGAACGTAGTATTTATGGTTTTATTTTTCATTTTATTAACTTTTTCGTAATAAACATATTTGTTGATATTAAAATATGTGTGCATACCTTATTGATTTGTTCCGTACGACATATTTCTGAAATAATTTAAATATTATGTATATTTGTATTCGTTATTCAAACATTTACAACAAATTTGGCTATGTTAAGGTTTTGAGGACAGACTGTACAGTAAACTTGCTGCTTTGAGCTAATTTATAAGTTATGCTATTTTCTGCCATTTAGAATATAATTAAGCTAACTGGAGAATATAGGATTAAAATTATTTAAATGATAGAACATATTGAAATAGCTCTGGAGCATATTTTAGATTAGTAGTATACAATAATAAGCCAAATAATATCCATATTAGTGACAAGTCATCATGAGTGAGCCAATGTCCAAGTATTTTTAATCAAATCCGGAAAATGCAAATATAAATATCTCATCATATTATAATTCTCATAATTAATCATATTTAATTAATTTATCAAACATTGGTCTATAAATGAAACTTACCAGTTTCATGCTTTGTTGCCTTTAAAATGGCAATTTCACTTCACAACAGATATCGTTATAAAAGGGTGTTAACAGAATATCTTAATTGCTATAACAAGGGCCAAGTAACGTTATTAAGATAGGAAATTTGCCAGGATCATAGAAAAATATCGCGGGTTTATCGTTTTATCGGTCTTCGTTATATGAATTTTTGACAGTATTACGGAAAATGAGGGAGAACGCTAAGGTTATGTTACTCTCTCTCTCTCTCACTCAATCAATCAACCACTCGCACAACTCAAGTTCCTTTTTATTTTTCAAAGTTAAATAAATGTCTTCCAAACTCGCCTGTCTAAGTGGCAAACCCCAAGCTTGGAACTCATCTTGCTCATCTAAAGTGGAATCACAACAAATTCAAACCACTTTTCACAGATGTAACAAATCAGAGTAACTAAAAGAAAATGAGCTTTCCCATCATTGCCGCAAAATATAAATAATATAACATACATGATTACAAAGCAATGATTCTGTTTTTTCATAAGGAACATTTACAGGGTCGTTTAAGGTTTTAAATGGACCCTTGTGGCAATGAATGACGAGCTTTGATCCATTTGTTTCCTTTTCTGTGCGAAAAGAAGCTTGTGAGCGAATGTAAATTTCCTCAATTCAAAAAAGTACAAAATCAGAGCTTTCAGCTAACCCTGTTAATAAATTTTTTAGGAGTATAAAAAATTACCTTTAGTTTATTGCTAGCTGTCTCCTAGTTATTTATGTTCTGCAATTCTATTCAGTTTTTATTTTAAAATTTCGCCAAATTGTACACAAGTTAAATCACATTTTTTCTGTTATTATTATTTATTTTTTATTAATTTATTATTATTATTATTTTTTTAACAACTCAACTCGTGTTCTTTATTTTTACTGCACCCCAATCAATCAAAATCTAAGAATGACCTTTGACGATTTTGACAGCTACTCGTCAGCCCCACGTGGAGTGAAATGCGCGGTTGCAAGATCAAGTTACAGTAAACATTAACACGTGTGAATTGATTAAAGCAAAGGAAGAACTGAGGTAAGTGTTAACAATGAGTGAATATTGCAACATTGGTTTTGTTTTGGAAAGCGGAAGCAAAGACCGATTTAGTCAGATCAATTAACATAAAGAAACACAGACTTAATGGTTTATTTCTTTGAAGCCGCCTCGCCATGCAATGAATAACTGCACTATACAATAAATTTCAGGCACCACGTATGTAATATGTCTGTTGTGTATTGTTATTTATGCTACGTTGTATTTATATTTCAGAATATTTCAATATGGACAAGCCTAAAGTTGATGGCCTTGGGGGAAGTAAGTATAAACACATGCCTTACCAATTTTCTAGAAAAATGTAAATTTAGTGACCCAAGTCAAGATCATAAACTATGAAAAAGCTTATAATTTACAAATGTATCTAGAACGTTTCCATTCCAAAACGATACAAACTATTGGTAAAATTCCCTGATACAACAGTAACAAATATATCCTTGATTTGTTCCGTACGACGTATTTCTGAAATAATTTAAATATTATGTATATTTGTATTCACTATTCATACATTTACAACAAATTTGGCTATGTTAAGGTTTTGAGGACAGACTTTACAGTAAACTTACTGCTTTGAGCTAATTTTGAAAGTTATTCTATTTTCTGCCATTTACAATGTAATTCAGTGAACTAGAGAATGTAAGATAAAATTATTTAAACGATAGAACATATTGAAATAGTCCTGGAGCATATTTTACATTAGTAGTCTACAATAATGAGCCTAATAATATCCATCTCATATAATAATTCTCATAATTAATCATATTTAATTAATTTAGCAAACATTGGTCTATAAAAGAAACTTACAGCCATTTTTCTAGTTCAGAGCTTTGTTGCCTTTAAAAAGGCAATTTCACTTCAGAACATGTATCGTTATAAAAGGGTGTTCACAAAATATCTTAATTTCTAAAACAAGGGCCAAGTAACGTTAAGATAGGAAATTTGCTGAGACCATAGAAAAGTATTGCTTAATGGGGGTTTATCATTAAATCGAACTTCGTTATATGGATAATCGAGTGTATTATTACATCCTTCGTATGAAACTGGCTTATCACCACCTTTTCTCTTCCCCGCCACTCCCTTCACATGCCGCAGAGCTTTAACAATGGCATGGACTTCGCAACATCAACACTGAGCGACTGAGGACATCCTCTTAAATATCAACCTACTCAAAACAGAACTGCTAACTTCCATCCTGAGTGCTCTACAATAACGCTGTTTTGTCATTTTACTGTTTTAATCTTGACAATGAATTCTAGTAAACATTTATGTAGATAACTTATGTGTAGGATGATCTGGACATCCTATATGGATTAATCGCCACTGGTTTCTATTTTCTATTTGCAGTGGATGGGCAGACTCTCTTGCTAGAAATTGGAGCAAACAAAGTTCCTCATGACGTGACTGTCAGCGGAGATGGAAACTGCCTGTTCCCGTCTCTCAGTTATCTCATCACAGGGTCCCAGAACAATCACCAGGCAATCAGGTGTGATGTAGTTGACTAGATAGTCAGAAACTGGGACAACCTGCCGAATTTTACTCAGAGGCCTGATGGCAGTGCATATCAAACTATGAAGAAAAATAAGGACGACATACGCTCAGGTGTTTATGGCACCGCATCAGCAATTCAAGCAGCTGCGCATCTTAATGTCTTCAATATTCAAGTTTTTTCAGGGATTAATTGCACTCCCAATTTTGTGGCAGCCATGAGTGGAACATGAGTCATAGTGGGCGTGGGTTATAATGTCACGGCTTACGTCATTTTGAGGGTTGGATGACATCATGGTCATGTGAATCAAAATGGCCAACCAAGCGCGCGATTCATAATGGCGGTAATAGTTTACTGAGAGGAGAATATAAAAGTAAGCCAAATTTGCGAACCTTGGCATTACTAAGTTATATCGTATTACCTCCAAGATCAATTGGTTCCTAATCTTTGTATGTAAAATAATTAAGACTGTTGGGTCTATGGTTTGTATGTAAATGAAAGAATATTGTTCACTAAAATTAAATCCATTCAGTCAAATAAGAAAGGTTTTCTGCAAGGTGGTGTTTTGAGTCTAATTCAAAATTGCCTACTCAAAAACCTACAAAAATTCTTAGAGTATTGGAAGTATTACGTCTCCAAAATACAGATTGGATCTATTACTGTTTATTTGCCAAATTAAAGTTGTTTTATAAAATGATCTAATAATCTTAATTTTGATTTTGTTATGGGCAGAATTATCCGTAAACTGCTATTTTGCTTTATATTTACACCTCTTTATTACATATTATTTTTTTTTTTTATCTTAGAATAAAAATTAATATTTTGGTTAAAGTATATATTGACATCCATGTGAAAAACTAACACCTCATCCACAATTTATTCTTAATTGCACCTACATCAGAAGAGCGTCCAGCAATGTGGTGGACATCCTGACCAGCACAGCAACAGACTTCGAATCCACCTTGGGCCCTAAGGTGTCCACAAAGTCATCTGCTTTCAGTGACTGATTCATTACACCCACCTACCAGACGTTCTTCCCTACATAAACAATATCTAACTAAATGGCCAATTCGGCCACGATGATAATGTAGAAAATACACACGAGGAACGTGTAGATTATTACAAGAGATGTAAAGAGGAATGTATTCAAGTTTGTATGTATTTATATGCCAATGATACAGCATCCGAATGAATGGATAATGGTCTTAATTCTTCTAGCATTAATTCTCAACGCAATTTAAAATAGACCAAAAAATGTTTGTCTGCCAATGATTTTCTTTTAAATTAAGCCAAAACTTGGTCTTTAATTTTTCTTTGAAAAATCCCTTTCATGATAGTTCATTTAATTTGTTTAGTATTTGTTGGTTTTGGTTGTTTGGTTTGTTGGTTTTCTCAGAACGGTTTTGAGATAATGACAAAACTCAGCATATCATCTTCAGTTTGAGGAAGAAGGATCTCAATTATGTATCTATGGTTAAATATTTGGGTATGCACTTGGATTCCAAATTGAATTGGGAGACGCATATAAAAAGTGTTTGTAGCAAGCTGTCATCCATCATATTTTTATTGAGAAACTTTGTGTTTATAGTACCTAGACATTATATAAGATACATGTACTTTGCGTATTTTGAAAGTGTTTTTAGGCATGGTTTGATAATGTATGGCAACGCAACTAATGTGAAAGATATTCTGCTAATACAGAAAAAGGCTATCAGAATCATATCGAAAGCAGAGTACTATCCACCTTGCAGACCTTTATTCATTGACTTGAAAATTTTAACTGTACATAGCCTATATATTTTTGAGGCTGATGTATATAAGAAAGGACTATGATGATTTTATATTAAGGAGTAGTATTCACTCTTATGAAACAAGATGTGTTAAACAATTTTATGTACCGAATGTTAGACTAAGCAAGACTCAATCTTATTATAAGCAATTAAGTTTTAAACTTTATGACAAGGTTCCTGTCAAGTAGCAAAACCTAAATATTAAGAATTTTAAAATTAAAATATTTGAATGGCTTATGAATAATCCAGTTTACAGTTTTGACAAGTATTTTAATATAAACAATGTCTGACAATGAAAAGCCTCATTCCAAGGAAGTTTGAACTTGACAATGCCTGTTGTATTTTAAATACTTATTGGCAATAAAACTATCTATCTCTCTATCTAATCTGTCCCAGAACCTCTAAGTCTTTGCAAGGATTGTAGTGTTTGCAAAATCAATCCTGTGCCCGGATCCCAAGTTGATGGTATTATTGCCACAGCAGATTTATCGGGATAGAAGAGTCTGATGCAGCGGGCATGCTCAGAACAATTTATTCATACTCTTCGCTACGAAAATCTCAAATCTTACAACAAAATATTTCATAATAAAAAAAGACCCTTGCACAAAAAATCATATTTTGCAATTATAGGAGTGGAAGTGGGGGACTCATGCATGGTGTAAAATACCTTTTACCGTTAATTTAAACACACCATGTTATGTTACTATATTCATTGAGTCTTTCTCTATGTTTAGGATCAACATCCTCAATCTCATATGAAATAGAGGTCCCCCCGACTCCTCATCCTCCAGCTGACAACAATAATAATTTTATTATACTTTAAACAAACTCCGGGCGGCAAAAATACCTTTTCCTGTTAATTTAAACACACCATCTTATGTTACTATATTCATTGAGTCTTTCTCTATGTTTAGGAACAGAGCTGTCAGAGATAGAAGTGACCCCCCCTCCTCCACCTCAAAGGAGGCAAAGACGCCATCCATATATGGTCCTCCGGCCGGCAAAAATACCTTTTCCCGTTAATTTAAACACACCATGTTATGTTACTATATTCATTGAGTCTTTCTCTATGTTTAGGATCAACATCCTCAATCTCATATGAAATAGAGGTCCCCCCGACTCCTCATCCTCCAGCTGACAACAATAATAATTTTATTATACTTTAAACAAACTCCGGGCGGCAAAAATACCTTTTCCCGTTAATTTAAACACACCTTGTTATGTTACTATATTAATTGAGTCTTTCTCTATGTTTAGGATCAACATCCTCAATCTCATATGAAATAAAGGTCCCCCCCGACTCCTCATCCTCCAGCTGACAACAATAATAATTTTATTATACTTTAAACAAACTCCGGGCGGCAAAAATACCTTTTCCTGTTAATTTAAACACACCATCTTATGTTACTATATTCATTGAGTCTATCTCTATGTTTAGGAACATCACCGTCATCTACATCATCTACATCATATTGTATTGAGGTGCCCTCACCTTCTCCTCCTCCTCAAACGAGACAAAGGCACCATCCATACATGGTCCTCCGACCAGCACGTAAGTACTCGTTTCTTCCCATTTCAGACTAAAATGAGTGTTTTTCTAATTTCCCTTCCTCAAGCTAAGAAACACTACAGTTCATGGTAGAGCTGATGCCAAATAATTCTGCTTTCCCGTTAATTTAAACACACCATGTTATGTTACTATATTCATTGAGTATTTCTCTATGTTTAGGATCAACATCCTCAATCTCGTATGAAATAGAGGTCCCCCCCGACTCCTCCAAGGCAGAGGCTCCACCCTTACATGGTCCTTCGCCCAGCAAGTAAGTACTCGTTTCTTCCCATTTCAGACTAAAATGAGTGTTTTTCTAATTTCCCTTCCTCAAGCTAAGAAACTCTACAGTTCATGGTAGAGCTGATGCCAAATAATTCTGCTTTCCCGTTAATTTAAACACACCATGTTATGTTACTATATTCATTGAGTCTTTCTCTATGTTTAGGATCAACATCTTCAACATCTTATGAAATAGAGGTGCCCCCCCCTCCTCCACCTCCAAGGCAGAGGCTCCACCCTTACATGGTCCTTCGCCCAGCAAGTAAGTACTCGTTTCTTCCCATTTCAGACTAAAATGAGTGTTTTTCTAATTTCCCTTCCTCAAGCTAAGAAACTCTACAGTTCATGGTAGAGCTGATGCCAAATAATTCTGCTTTCCCGTCAATTTAAACACACCTTATGTTACTATATTAATTGAGTCTTTCTCTATGTTTAGGATCAACATCCTCAATCTCATATGAAATAGAGGTCCGCCCGACTCCTCATCCTCCAGCTGACAACAATAATAATTTTATTATACTTTAAACAAACTCCGGGCGGCAAAAATACCTTTTCCTGTTAATTTAAACACACCATCTTATGTTACTATATTCATTGAGTCTTTCTCTATGTTTAGGATCAACATCTTCAACATCTTACGAAATAGAGGTGGCCCCCCCTCCTCCACCTCCAAGGCAGAGGCTCCACCCTTACATGGTCCTTCGCCCAGCAAGTAAGTACTCGTTTCTTCCCATTTCAGACTAAAATGAGTGTTTTTCTAATTTCCCTTCCTCAAGCTAAGAAACTCTACAGTTCATGGTAGAGCTGATGCCAAATAATTCTGCTTTCCCGTTAATTTAAACACACCATGTTATGTTACTATATTCATTGAGTCTTTCTCTATGTTTAGGATCAACATCCTCAATCTCGTATGAAATAGAGGTCCCCCCGACTCCTCCTCCAAGGCAGAGGCTCCACCCTTACATGGTCCTTCGCCCAGCAAGTAAGTACTCGTTTCTTCCCATTTCAGACTAAAATGAGTGTTTTTCTAATTTCCCTTCCTCAAGCTAAGAAACTCTACAGTTCATGGTAGAGCTGATGCCAAATAATTCTGCTTTCCCGTTAATTTAAACACACCATGTTATGTTACTATATTCATTGAGTCTTTCTCTATGTTTAGGATCAACATCCTCAATCTCGTATGAAATAGAGGTCCCCCCGACTCCTCCTCCAAGGCAGAGGCTCCACCCTTACATGGTCCTTCGCCCAGCAAGTAAGTACTCGTTTCTTCCCATTTCAGACTAAAATGAGTGTTTTTCTAATTTCCCTTCCTCAAGCTAAGAAACTCTACAGTTCATGGTAGAGCTGATGCCAAATAATTCTGCTTTCCCGTTAATTTAAATACACCATGATATGTTACTATATTCATTGAGTCTTTCTCTATGTTTACGATCAACATCTTCAATTTCATATGAAATAGAGGTCCCCCCCCCCTCCTCCACCTCAGAGGCAGAGGCGCCATCCGTACATGGTTCTTCGGCCAGCAAGTAAGTACTCGTTTCTTCCCATTTCAGACTAAAATGAGTGTTTTTCTAATTTCCCTTCCTCAAGCTAAGTAACTCTACAGTGCATGGTAGAGCAGATGCCAAATAATTCTGCTGCAATATGCACGTGGACCACTAGGAGGCGGAGCTATGCAACAAAGCTGTATTATTAAATTGTTATCCTTAGTTGTTATTAATTCAGTTCTGTTTAATGTTATGTTTTGTTATATAATTAATATTCTGTATATCAAATATAATTAAGTTTTCTGCCCATAACTTCCCGCAGAAGAATTCTGTAAATGTAGCCTATATTATTACATGTTCAAGATAGTGGACAATATGAAAACCATTTGGAAGCCGCTCTCAAAGGCCTTGAAAATATCGTAGAAAAAGGTGGTTACTCCATAAAATGGTGAGTGTCATAAGAAACTGTTTTATGGGAATGATAACTGCAACAGATAAGGAAAGGATGCATCGAAAGAAACCTACATTAAATGAGGTGAAGAAGTACAGAAAGACCCAACACAGCAAGAGGGAGACAGCATGACTGCGGGACAAGTAGTGCCATCTACCAACCAGGAAGAGCACCAGCTACTAGCAGTCAATCTGGTAACTCCCCACTGTCACCCATGGTTCAGCCGATTGGAGTACATCAGCATAGAGAAGAAGGAAGAGCCTCACGTGACTATCAGCGCTCAGAGATTTCTACTGTCCAAATCAGAAATACACTCTCCGACTTAGAAATAGTGGAGAGAATCTTAGGAAAAATCAACCTGCAGATACAATCCACAATAGAAAGTATCAAGAAAATGGTCAAAGAAGAAATCAGAAATGTAACCCAGCAGACAACTGAACCTCGTAATATTTCAACAGCAACACAGGAACCATCCACCCGTCCAGAGGGGACCCCAACAATCAACCCTGAAGAAGATTAAGACAATATATATAATATTTATAACAGTATCCAGACAGTGGGTTCGGCAGAAACCTGAGAGGAACCAACAACCAAGATAGCAGCACCACTTAAGACCAAATTGTTAATAAAATATTTGTTACATTTTTAACTGCATATTTCTTACAGATATTATCTAGGCTAGTCTTATTTTATATATTGTGATTTTATATTAAATTCATATTCAAAATCAAATTTCTCGAGGAGAAAACTAATTAATAAACAAATCATATTGCATGTAGGCCTACAGTTCTCATGACAACAGTGTATTGTTCGCAGTGTTCACAGGTATCGATAGAATTCATAAATAAATAAATAATTAAATTCACGAAAATAATGCACAATGTTCTCTACCCTCGGCATAGAGAAAGTTTTCTCACTTCACATTTTGATGTAAAATAATGGGACAGCTTAATGAAGTGAACTAACCTGGAATGTTTCAAGGGGTTAGTTGCCATTCATCCTCAGCTAACATTTGCATGACAATGTTGCTGTTATCATCCATCTAATTTTTTCCAAAGTTGCAATAATCCATAAGAAATATTGCAACATATACACTATGTCACTGCTGCAACAGGCTTTCAGGCAACGGTACCGTACATTCTGGATGTCGGGCTGATCATACTGAAACAAACCAGGAAAACATCAGAGTCAGTATTTTTAGTTGAGAAATATGGATGTTTATCATAGGCCCTAAGCACGCAAATGGAAACAAATGGGCCTTAATAATGATCAAAGAACAAAATATACATACATGCTTAGTACAGGGTGCGGCATTTATCGTTTCCCATTTTCAAAACCGTGTAACACATGTATTTAACAAATAAATAAGCCACATTAGGCATTTTTAAATGCCTTACAGTCTTGGATTCGAAATTCTGGTCTTACTTTTTGAATATGATGTCCTTGAGATGCCCTCCATTAACTTTAAAACATTGCTGCGATCTCCCTCGTACACAGGCCATTACGCATTGTGTGGTGTCTTGCAATTTCCTGCAAATCCACGCATAATCCACAAGCGGGCACTTCACAGTCCTAAGGACGTGGTGTGGTGTGCCATTGCAGCACAGGGTATTATTGGCCCTTATTTCTTTGAGAGCGATAATGGTGCTTCGGTTTCTGTCAACTCTGAACTTTACAATCACATGCTGCAAACCTTCTTCCTACCATAATTGACACATCATAACTTGGATATTGAGAGATTGTGGTTTTTCTACAGGATGGTGCTGCAGCATATACTGCATATCTTTCAATGGGCACACTTCATGCTGCTTTCCCCGTCCGAATTCTTTCCAAATTCTTTCCCTCCAAATCTCCCGACCTTACTGCACCAGATTTTTTTCTGTGGGACTATCTGAAGTCTAAAGTTTTCTCTCATGCCCTTTCTGACATTTACAGTCTTAAGAATGCAATTCAGCAGGAAATTGCGAATGTTACGCAAGACGCCACACACCGCGTAATGGCCAGTGTACGAGGGAGATTGCAGCAATGTGTTAAAGTTAATAGAGGGCATCTCAAGGAAATCACATTCAAAAAGTAAGACCAGAACTGTAAATCCAAGACTGTAAGACATTTAAAAATATTCAATGTAGATTATTTCTTTGTTAAATAAATGTGTTACATGGTATTGAAAATGGGAAACTTTAAATGCCGCACCCTGTACATTCATTGTTAACGTTGTAGACATGCTTTACAAATTACTGAAATTAGTTTACACAAATTATACAAACAATTACAATGAATAAATTTATAACAGTTACATAAGAAGGGTGCAATGCTTGCCACCCTGCCTTCATAGATAGGATAATTTAAGATGGATACCCTACCTCCAAGCAAACCTTAAGAGAGGATAAGTTCCAAGCCATGCAGAACATATGAGGGCTGTTTTTTTTTCAAGCTCCGATGGGGCATAAAATGAAAACCACAGTGAAAATCAAGACTGTTTTATTTGTAACATTTAGGTACACCTTCTAGCTACTTCTGTACGTAGTTTCGTTCCAATTGAGACATTTGTCGTAGCGTGGTACCAACTTTCCAATACCCTCTTCATAGAAGCTTGCCGCCAGAGTATTGAGAAGGGTCCTCACGGCATTTTGAAGTTTTTAAAATTTCTTCGTTCTTGTGGAAGCCAGATCTTGGGTTTGTTCGGGAAATTTGTGTGCATCCATTGTTTGGATTGTTTTTTGGATTCTGGATTGTCGTAACGAATGCATGTTTCATCCCCTGTCACGATGGATTTCAAAAACTTGTTCCCGTGCCGAGTGACTTTCATTTTTTTCGGCAGCTGAAGAAAGATCTGGAAGGACAGAGCTTCCACACCAACGAAGAACTTAAAAACACTTCAAAATGCCGTGAGGACCCTTCTCAATACGCTGGCGGCAAGCTTCTATGAAGAGGGTATTGGAAAAATGGTACCACGCTACGACAAATGTTTCAATCGGAACGAAACTACGTACAGAAATAGCTAGAAGGTGTACCTAAATGTTCCAAATAAAACAGTTTTGATTTTCACTGTGGTTTTCATTTTATGCCCCATAGGAACTTGAAAAAAAAAACAGCCCTCGTATTAATGAAATAAAATTACTCAAGTTTCAAATAGAGTTGCCAATACTCTTTATTGGATTTTGATGAAACTTGGCATATGCATTTATGAAGTCCATGGGTATTTATTGAATTTGGATCAAATCGGTTGACCGGTACTAAAATAACGAGTATATTAATATTAATATTAATAATAATAATAATGTAAATAAAAGATTTAAAACAGAACTAGCTATTGAATATTGATATTATATTGTGCATTTTATAGATATGTATGACTACTGATATCTATATTATCTTTTAATGTATCTTTTTAATTCGTTCCTGTGCAGCAATATAACTAATGTAATTCCGTACAGATAGATTTCAGATTGACTTTTTATTCATTCATAACCTATAAGGCTGCTTTAAACTTGAAACAAACGTGTCAGCGAATTATAGGCCTATTGCATCATTAATATTATGGCCAGCACATTTTGTTTTGGGAGTTTAACTCAGAGATCTATTACAAAAATAACTTCTTTTCTCCACTGGCCTATCATAAATGCAATTATCACCGATAAAAAAAAAAAGCATTCTGGCACTTTGTTACATCAATTTACCTGATTTTATTTTTAGTGGTTTCTTATGTCTTACGTTTTTCTTTTGACTGCAAGATTTCTTTTTACTTTTTCTCTGATCCATGAACAAAGACAAATTTATTAACAGCTATTTCCAAAGCCTTGATGATTCCCCCAAGATTTTTGTGTAAATATTTCAAAATGTTGATCCTTTATGAAGAAAGTGATGTTAAAAGGCTTAATTTTTTTTTTCAAAGTTTCTGGACATAAATAATGAAATTAGAAGAAACTGGTGTAAGAGGTATTGCTTTATAGTGTCTTACAGAACACTGGTTAGAGAAAGAAGAAATTAAGTCCTATAGTATTAATAATTTTAAGCTTTCTAGTTGTTTCTGTCGAGCTAAGCAAAAAGGTGGAGGTGCTGCAATATATGTGAAAGATGGTATAGAAAGTATAGTAATAAATAGCACTGAATACCTTAATGAAGAAAAACATTTTGAACACGCAGTCTCTCAAATTTTGTATCAAAATTATAAAATTAATATTGTATGTTTATATAGATCTCCCATTGGTGATTCTGATATATTTCTAAAAAAATTCGAAACCCTTGTGAAACTCTTGCAAAAAAATGTACGAATACCTTTAGTTATATGCGGGGATTTCAATATAAATTTCTTAGCAAGAGATAAAACTGTACCCCATTTCAATTTACTCCTAAATCAATATAACCTAAAAAAACTTATCAGCACGCCTACTCTTATTACTCAAACTTCTCAAACATGTTTGGATCAAATAATAATAAATGATTTTTCATTTGAATACAATGTCGAAAACAAAAGCCTTGGAATATCTGACCATAATGCTGTCCTCATACATATCACTATACCAAGCCTACATGCGGGAAATAAAAAACAAAGAAGGCAAACAACTTGGAAACGAATTTACAACCAAGTGAACACAGAATACCTAAATTTTCTATTAAGCAAGGAAACCTGGTTAAATGTAATAGATGAAACTTTTCTGGAAAGTTTTCAATATTTCTAACGAAAGTCGAGTATGCTAACATTAAATGCACTATGAAAAACTGGATAACACCAGGAATTATGTCTCGTGTAAGAGAAAAAAAGCTCTTTATAACGTTTACAGATCCACATCTAGTGATGCTTTCAAAGCTTACTACAAAACGTACACAAATATCCTAAAAAAGTTATAGCCAAAGCTAAACAGAATCACTATGATAATTATATTAATAAATCTGATAATAAAACTAAAGCCCTTTGGGAGATAGTAAAAAAAGAAACTGGTCAAATAAAAAAAAAGATGATATCAAACTTATAGAATCAGGAAATGTCATAAAAAACTCTCAAGTCATCGCTGATACTTTTAATGAATACTTTGTCAATGTCATTGAGGATCTTAAGAGTAAATCTCTCCAGAATGTGACTTTAATTAGTATGTCTCAAACAAATTGAATTTCAAATCCAAATTCGATTTTTCTTAATCCAGTAACAAAAAATGAAATAACGAAGATAATTCTCAATTTAAAAAACAAATATTCGCAAGGCATAGATGAAATACCAAACGTCGTAAAAAACAGTTACTCACATATTCTTGAACCACTAATTGATATCTGCAACTGCTCACTATCGGTAGGAATATTTCCAGACTGTTTCAAAATAGCCAGAGTCTAACCTATATTCAAAAAAGCAAAGTAGAAAACTATAGACCAACATCACTTCTATCCTCCTTTTCAAAAATTTTAGTCAAAGTCATGTACAATAGGCTTATTTCTTTCCTAAATACCCATAAGATAATCTCCCCTTCACAATTTGGATTTCAAAAAATAAGTCAATAAATGATGCACTTTTTGCTTTTATAAATAAAATACTACAATCCTTAGATAAAAAAGAAGAAACATTAGGCATTTTTCTTGACCTGACAAAGGCTTTCGACGTTGTCAACCACAAAATTCTATGTAAAAAACTAGACAGGTATGGAATCAGAGGGGTTGCAAACAATTGGTTTATATCTTATTTGCAAAACAAAACACGAATTGTTCAAATTAAATCAGCTAAGTCAACTGTCATGCTTCTCAAAGATGGAGTTCCTCAAGGCAGTATTCCAGGGCCTCTGCTTTTTTTTTAATATGCATAAATGATCTTCCTTCTGAATTACCTCAAGCTCATACAATATTATTTGCAGACGACACTAACCTGGTTTTTAATGACGCTGACTCAACTACACTTCTAAAAAAAGTGGACTTGACAATTTCACACTTACAGTCATGGCTAAAAGATAAACTCCACCTCAACGTAAAAAAAAACAATACTAATGCGATTCCACCAAAAGAAACTTGACAACCCTTTTGCTATTCATATTAACGGAACAACCCTTGAGGAAAGTATAAATACCAAATGTCTGGGAATTTGGTTTGAATCAAATCTTTCTTGGAATACGCATATAGACTACATAGCAAATAAACTGAGTAGACTTTACTTTGCCTTCCGTATTCTTGCTAGAGTAGTCTCTCTCGAAACTATTAAATCTTTATACTTTGGACTTACATACTCACAAATTACTTATGGTATCTGTATCTGGGGTACATCATCAAAAATAACAACCATTTTCAAATTAGAAAAGAAAATAGCAATAATTATGTTGAAAGTGCCAGTCCGCACTCCTAGTAGAGAAGTTTTTAAAAAGTTGAAAATTTTACCAGTACCCAGTATCTATATTTTAGAAACTGTATGTTTCGTACATAAGATTAAAGAATCTTTCACAAAAAACTCAGAATATCATACTCATAATACCAGAATAGCTAATCATCTTCATCTAAATAAACATAGGCTCACAAAATGCTTAAATAGTATACCACATCAAGGAATAAATATTTATAATAAGTTACCCGATGGGTTTAAAGCTCTTTCTAACAATGCTTTTAAAAATAAAGTTAAAAAATCCTGTTATACTTAATTATGCTTTTTGAAGGCGAGATTTCCTCTTAATCCTAATATAAGTATTTTATATATCAGTGTTAACAAGTTGTATCATATATTGTATTAGACTTAAGTGACGAAACCATGAATTTTGTAACAAGATTCTTCTGGTGAATAAATTGAAATGAAATGAAATATTGAACCGTTCAAACTTAAAATTTGTTCACAATTTCCAAAAATTGAAGACGGCAGGAAAATGCACAGATGCAAAAAAATGTACAATTTTTAGATTTTTATATTAGATTGAAGCACAGATTGAGATGACTTTAAGGGCATTCCATGAAAAACAAGACAAAATATGATTTTTTCAATTTTGTTTTCTTCAAGTAAAATTGGTGTAAGATGTTACCTAAAACCCTCAGCTAACTATAATCACAAAGGGATTTTTTTAGTTTTTAATTTTAAAGGGTATTATACCTGAAATTAAGATAGCCTGAATCAGCTGTTTTCCATGTGACTGAAGTTGCATTGATTTTGGAGTGTCTCAGTTCATTGAATTACATTGTTGTGAAGACTTTTCCTGTCACAGGTGACAAATGAGTATATATTTGAAATATTTTTGGTTCTTACAGTTTCATAAAATGTGTTAAGCACTTAATAATTAAGCCAATTACAATAATTAACCTATGTGTCCCACACGTGACTCAAAACAGGTTATGTATTGTTCTGCACAAGAAATATGTTCGACAAGAATTTTGGTTATCTTTCATTCTCACTTACTAGTCAAAGAATGCGTGACAATATTTTTAACAAGTTTCTATTGACAGTATCAGAATGTTGTCCCACAAGTGACCATCAGATATGGAATATTATTAAAATTTAACTTTTATTACATCTGCAGTGAAAATTAGACTTCCGGTTGCATAGACTATTCTTTTTTTGTAGTAGAAATGGATGAGCCAAAGATATCAGCCAGTGTAGAAAAGATGAAGATGAGAGAAAGGTTAAAAACTCGAAATCATAACTATCAAAACGAAGAAAATAAAAGAATTGCAGATTTGAAACAAAGGAAGAGGAATGCTATGAATGAGAAAAAACTGAGGATCTTAGAGGCATGAGAGGAACAGGAAGAGATTACAGAGAGCAAAGAAAAAGCAAGAAACATCAAATGTTTGTAATGACTCTGAGCCACAAGCTAGTTCTAGTCCTTATTCTTGCAAGGCAACATTATCTAAAGCTGTGTGCAGAACAGCTAGGTCTCTACCTATGTCACCTAGGAAACAGAAAGCTGTTGTAACAGGTTTAGCAAAACGTGCTGGTTTAAGACTGGAAAATCAAATGGAAAAAGATTTAGTGAGAGACTGTGGAAAAAAAAAAAATTATTCAGCAGTTACCAGGTTTTTCTTCCGACCAGACATTGTTTATACATGTCCAGGAATGAAAGATGTTGTTACCATCTGGGATAATGGCAGGAAAGAAAAATTACAGAAATATTACTTGACCATGTTTCTAAAAGAAGCTTTCCACATTTTCAAAGAGGAAAATCAAATATCAAAGTTTGACATTCCAAGTTTTGCAGTCTTCGCCCAAAGAATGTCCTCTTACTGAAAGAAACTCCAGCTGACCAATGCAAGTGCAAAATTCATGAAAATTTCATTCTAAAGCTAAATTCACTTTCTCCCCCGCTTACATATTCAAATGACTTCTGGAAGAATATTTTATGCGATGACAAACTAGACCGTTTGCTGGAAAAATTTGTGTGATCAGTGTTCAGACGGAAAACTAATACCTTGCCCTAGTCAACTGGAACATAAGGTGGTTTGGAAAACATGGGAAAGGAAAGTGAAGGAAGGTTACAACTTTCTGTAAAAGAAACTTGCTTGGGTGAACTTTTTTAATTTGTTATTGCTGAGCTGCCTAAAATGATGAAACATGTCAACACAAAACGAATTCAGCAGAAAGAATTTGAATGTGACAAGAGTGCAGAAAGTACACGTATACTACAAGTAGACTTTGCAATGTCATTCAGCTGCGAGTATCAGAACGAAATTACAAAGTGCTCTTTGGTCATGTGCAGGTGTACTTTTGTTTACTGTAGCAGTTTTCTGCAAAGAGGAATGTACAACCTACCTAATTTGTTCAGACTGTCAATGTAAGGGCAAAGACACTGTTTGTGTTAATTGACTTTCTGTATGAGAAATAATTCAATCGGGTGGTGATCAGCCAAAATCTGAAGTAATATGGAGTGATGGGCCATCATCAGAATTTAAAAATAAGCTCATGGTGAAGATGCTACAGATGCTGTCTGATAAATACAAGAGAGACTTTGCTTGGAAGTATTTTGCAACTGCCCACCGAAAAGGGTCATTGGCAGCATTGGAGGTAATGTGAAGCAGTTGGTAAGACAAAAAATGATGGCCCAAGGAGGGATGCATTGTTCAGTCAGCTAAAGGTTTTGCTGAATTAGCTGCACAAGTAGTTAGCAATACCCACATCTTTTATGTGGCAGAGGATCACATACTAAGTTTTATTTCTTCACAAAAGCCATGGGAAAATGTAGTTGCAATTCCTGACCAAAGCAAAACTTAGCAATTACATGTAAGACAAATACACTGGCTACAGAAAGTCATATCAGTTCAAACAGACCAACCCCTGAAGAAGTGCAGGTACTAGTGGGCAGTGGGTTTCTTGTGACCTATGAAGGAACACGATAACCTGGTATAATAGTGCAGGTGCATGCTTTTGACAAAATTGAAGTCTCTGTGATGATACAGGCTGGAATTTCATATCATTCAAGTGGCCTGAACGACCTGACTCCATCTGCTACAGCCTTCAAGAGATTGTTAAGAAACTCTCACCTCCAGAGGTTGTGAATAATAGGAGTTTTTAGTTTTCAGAGTGTTTTTTAAATGCAGTAAGCTGTTTCTTACCTCAACAGAGTTGAAGACGGAGATGGAGTCCATTGGCAGAAACGGCAGAAATGGCGGAAACGGCAGAAACGGTGGAAGAGGCAGAAACGGTGGAAGAGGCAACCCAAGGTTCCCAAATTGGGCGGCTGACTTCTTGGTAGTGGAGGCTCATAGACGCTGGGGGTTGCGCATCAGGCTGGCATCCTGTTCGCAGAAAAAAAATCTAGCTAAAGAAACAGCAACATTAAGAACATCTTATAACTAGAGGTGTTTGAAAATGTTTTTATTTTTTGTAAGATTTGTTGTTTTAAAATCCAAAAGGTGGTGTCTTGTGTTTTTATTTTAACTGAAGACGTAGCACATCATGCATATATGAGTATTGTTGTTATTATTATATTATATTATTGTTATTGCTAGGACTATTATTGTTATTATTGTTATTATTATTATAAATATAATAAATACAATAATAAATAAATAAGATGGCATGTGTTCAACAGAACGAGAAAATGTGTGCTACTTATTCAAAAAGGTAAACGGGCAAAATAACTACAGTTAATTAAGAAGATGGTTGGGTACCATAATGGAACAGAACGATACACACATGAAGTGGTGGAGAAAATTGTTCTTTTTGTGAAACTGTTTCAACTGTCACTGCTTCTCAAACGAAACATTTTCAAAATAACTTGCTACCTGTTATTCTGTTGTGGCGGAAGAAACTGTTCTACCACCATGGTGTTATTTTTCTATCTCTGTGCTAAGACAAGGCCAGAAGAAGCAGCTACAAAAAAAAAGTGATTGCTGCATGAAGCAGTTACAAAATAACAGTTCCAGGGGCAGAAGCAGTGACTACCTCCTGAAGTTGGTTGGCATGAAGCAGTTATTTTGCGAAACAGTTTTAAAATAACTACAGTGAAATCTCGATACAACGATTTCGCAGGGACCAGAAAAAAATATTGTTGTAGAGAGAGATATTGTTATATCGAGAATTTACAAAAAATGTTCAAATATTGGTAGTATATGTAGGAAACAACTTCAATAATTGAAATGCTTTAAGTATTTAAGGAAATAAAGAATTTTTACACAAGAACTGCTATACTGTACTGTATTCACTCCACCCTTAAATTATTACACTAACTTATGAGCAAACACATTGTCTTTTCAGGAAGAAGCTGGTAAAACATCCCAGTCTCGTCAGCATTATAAATATCTTCTGGCAAATATTTCTCAGTAATTTTTTTTCATTTCATTACTGCACCAGAGATTTGCGTCATTTGTTGGTGCAGATTTCTCTTCCCATTGAATTAACTTAAAAGTTATGCCATGGCGGTCTCTAAAGCGGACAAGCCACCCATTGCTAGCCTTGAAGTCCTCCACACCAAGCATGGTAGCAAACTTCTTAGCTTGACTACAAATCAACGGTCCATTTATTGGAATGTTTAAAGTTCTTTTTTCATTGAAGCATTCCAAGGTTGCAGCATCCAAGTCAATAAATGTTGCCGTTTTCTTTCGTTTTCTAGTAGGATCCACGGCATGTGAATTGAGTTTTTCCTCGATCTCATTCCTTTTCTTTAAGAAAGTCGACACCGTAGATTCCGAAAGCCCGTACTTTTTCGATGTTGCAGTTTGTTTCATGCCTGCGTCAATGTCTTTAATTACAGCTAATTTCTGCTGCATACTAATTTGTTTGCGAGAAGCCATGCTGACAGAGAAGCACAACAATACGCGAACACCACCAAACAAACTTGCCGTGCAGTGCAGGCACTGACTGGCGACCAGGCAACTGGTTTACTCCATTGTGCACTTGAGCGAGGTTGAGCACGATCAAGGTCAAGGAAGGCGATTCCACCCTTAAAACGAGGCGGGGGAGTTCATGATTTGGACTTTCACGATCTATTTTTATCGTTGTACCGAGGAAAATGTATTTACGGGGATTCTAAATGTAATCGTAGTGGGGAGGTTTATCGTTATTAAGAGTATCGTACAACCGAGGGGAATTTTACATTATTTTAATGGAAAGTATGCCGGGACCAAAATATTTTAACGTTATGAAGAGTATTATCGTTATATCGGTAATCGTTGTACGGAGATTTCACTGTATTCTGTTATTTTTGTCCCACGCATTGTGCATGATTCATGTGATAACAGTACCGGTTTATAGAAGAAAATGAAAAAAATACCAAAAATAGGTTTTATTTTGCAGATTATGGAGTTTGTGGTTTTATTTCACAGATTATGGCGTTTGTGGTTTTATTTACGAAATTCACGTCATTTCACGGCTTACATTTGCCCGCAAATGATATCTAACATCTTAATATATCAAGATAATATAATCTTGACATCAGAATACATATTTAGTTTTATCGCTAATCAACAAAAACAAACACCTCTACTTATAACCATGGCCAAGGGAGGAATAACCACTCTCTCTCTCTCTCTCTCTCTCTCTCTCTCTCTCTCTCTCTGATTGACATATGACGTCCCAATCAGGATTGCTTAATGAATCAATCTGGAGGTTAACTTGGAAATCAATTTAAAAATCATAATTGCAATTATAACTGATTAAACAAATGCATTCTGGCATTTTGTTACATAAGTTGACCTGATTTTATTTTTCATCATTTTATTATGAATTTAAGCCAAACCATTGTATCTCAGAGTAGGCCTACATTATGATTTTAATACTACAAAGATTTGCTAGTATTCTGCCTACATAATCGTAAAATTACATTATTAGTTTTGGAAGTGTATGAAGATTAGGTTAAAATACAAGATTTTGGTGCTTACCTGTCTAGTACCTGCACCCCCAACAGTCCTTCACCCATGTTCCTGAAAATATGAAAACACACTGTAAGATAACTGTACCCTTTCTCTTCCGCATTTACATATTGCTACGAGGGATGTTCTGAAAGTAAGTTTTGTCATTTCTTTTTCACATGGAAACTTTATTACCAAAACAAATACACCATGCAATCATGAAATATACCCCTTGCACTATTTTTCAACATAGTCTCCACCGACATTGAGACATTTGTCATAGCTTGCAATCAGTTTGAAGAAACCACTCTGGTAAAACTCTGTGCCCTGCTATGCAAGGAATTGTCGCACAGCCTTCTCCACCTCAGCATTGTTTTGGAAGTGACGTCCCGAGAGTGTGGCTTTCATTGCATGGAACAGGTGCCTTCCTTCACTGAACATGCAACACCAGCGACCAACAATTTGATGAGACATGACCTCTTCACCATACACAGTCTGTAGGCGTCCATGGATGATGGACACACTAGTCCTACATGCCCATTCATACCGGATAACAGCATGTACTTCCATTGTCGACCACGTACAGTACACGTCATCTGCCATCGTGATATATACTCAAATAACCTCGGGCACGCCAGTCTACTGCTACTCTCTCTTCTTCGGGACTCTACTCATGCATCGTTTCTCCTCTGCTGACGCTCTTTCCGTCGTTGAACCAGCAATAGCTTCATTGCTTGCTTCATCTGCTTTATTATCTTCACTTTTAAAAAAAATGACGAAACTTACTTTTGGAACATCCCTCGTACAAGAAGAAACATTTTTACTTTACTTAAACTCTTCTAATCTAATCTATTAATAATGCATTCCAATACTGATGAAAAGAAAATCTAGGAAGCTTGTGACTGTTGAAGGGTTGTATTTCAGAAACTATTGAGTTTTAGACCACGGTTTCTTGAGAATGTTTGATCAGCATATTCAGTTCTATTGATTTCTGCATTAATAGCTATTTATGTACCAAGTATGCAAAATAATGCATTAGCGGACGAATCTAGTAATTCAAAATACTGGATGAGTCCGACAAAGTTGTTGCATACGTGGTGCATTCAATATTTTTTTAGTAAAAGCTCTCTATTTATATGAAATGAAATAAAAATACTGTATAATTAATTGTAATAAAAAGTATAGTCAGTCATTTGTTGACATGTTCTCATAGACCAACAATGAACTGTACCAATATGAAATGCGGTATAGATCCATAGTATATGACTCGCTTGTTTGTAAATAATATTGCATACTAACTTGTTTGTAAGCAATATTGCGTACTAACTAGTACTTATGAAAAGCTTTTGAAAATATCAGTGATAATCCCAAGGCAATTTCAATCCTAGTCAGTAACATTGAATTTGATCGTATAAAATCTTTTTGTTGAAAAATCAGCTCATAGCCTTGTCAAAATTAAAATTTATGTTTGTCAATATTATAAAAAAACATAGTTAAAATTTATGTCTGTCAACTTTGTAAAATAATTTTCGTGTATTGGACGATATATTTCGGCTATTCAGCCATCTTCAGGTCCTAAAAAAGTTATGAAATATATTAGTTAATTGTTAATTAATTATGTGATGCAATCTTGTGTACAAAGTTTTTGACATACCTTTTCTTTCAGCATGTGATCTTACACTGTTGGTTAATACATTGCAACTGGTTAGGTGGTGTGTACATTACATGGAGCTTTTGTTGGCCAGTAGGGAGAGAGTTCAAAAATGCGATTATGTTCCTGTATGTTTTCATTGATGATGCCTCTATTTTTGTTGATATATATGTGATACGATTCTATTGTGTTTAATTTCCTTCCTTTGTCAATTGACTTGATTATTGACATTGTATTTTCTATAGTATTCAGATTATGATTATGTTCTATTAAATGTTTCGCGAAATTTGATTTGTTACGGTTATATTTGAAATCTGTTGCATGTTCATTAAATCGCGTTTTAAATTTTCTCCCCGTCTGACCTACATAGAATTGATTACAATCTTTACATGTCAATTTGTATACACCACTCTTGTCATATTCGCTTACATTTTCTTTTGTTGTATTGTACAATTTATTTTTAAGATTATTGTTAGTTTTGAAACTTATTTTAATGTTTTCTCTCTTTTTGAGGACATTGGTTATTCTGTATAGATTTTTGTCAGTACAGTTAAAACATATGAATTTGTTTTTTCTATTGTTTTCTACTGGTGTTAGGTTAGTTTGAAATGATTTGTTGGTCTTGGCTTTGTGTTTATGTTTGTTGATTAATTTGTTTATTAGCTGTTTGCTATACCCATTGTTGATAGCTATTTTTTGGATAATAGTTAATTCTTTGTTGTAATTTTCTTTGCTCATGGGGATTGATAGAAGTCGGTGAATCATACTGTGGAAGGCCGCTAACTTATGTGATTGGGGGTGATTGGATCTGTTGTTGATGATGCAGTCGGATTGAGTAGCTTTTCTATATATGCTGTATTCAATTTTGTTGTTGTTTTTCCTTAGGGTGAGATCTAGATAGTTGATTTTGTTGCTCTCTTCTTTTTCCATAGTAAACTGTAGATTCTTGTGTATTTGATTGAAGGCGTCAAAAATGTTCAATAAATCTGATTTGTTTATTATTAGAAGTATGTCGTCTACGTATCTCGTATATGATTGTATACTGTATTTGTGTATTATGTCGGCTATTGCAGTTTCTTCGATTGTTTGAAGGAAACATTCTGATATAAGACCCGATAGTGGTGAGCCCATAGCAACGCCATCATGTTGGGTGTAGTATTTATCATTGAATTTAAAATAATTCTGTTTCAAGATGCAGTTTAGTAGATTTATTATTTGTTTTGTCACTCTTTCACTTTCTCCTTGGTTTCGGAGGCGTTCTTCTATCATGGTGATCGTTTCATTTGTTGGGATGTTCGTGTATAAGTTTTTAATGTCAAAAGATACCAGTATTTTATTTTTGTTGATTGAGACATTATTTAGTTTCTCGACCAGATCTGAAGAGTTTCTTATTGTGTATTTATTTTCCAGGTTAAGTTTGTGTTTCAGTAGTTTTCCCAATGTTTTTGATATTTTGTAAGTAGGAGCTGATATAAAGTTAACTACTGGTCTAATAGGTTTGTTTTCTTTATGTAGTTTTATTTGTGACCTTAATACAGGTGCCTTAGGATTCATGCAGATATTTGTTTTCCTTTCGATTTCGCTAAGTACCAGATCAGATCCTCGTAGGAGACAAATACCATGAAATTTATCAACACAAATTGAATTTGAGCTACTGCCAGTAAGATCTCTGCAGCAGTAGACTATGAGAAGGAATATATTGCATTTAAATGTTGGAGCATCCCTGGTAAGCAATTTGTTGATATAGGAGGGTTGCCCAGAAAGTAATGCACCACATTTTTTTTCAACAATTATTTATTGAACGCAATGAATCTTAACACAAGAAAGAATGATGTTTCTTGAACACTTCCTATTTTTCCACATAACCTCAGTCCTGTTCTATGGCCTTCCTCCAGCGAGACACAAGGGCATGTATGCCCCCTTGGTACCACTCCTTGTTCTGGTCACGAAGCCATTTCTGCACATTTCTATCACAATCCTGGGCAAGAACGCTTCTCCTTCAGCTGAAGCTGTCAATCAGCAAAGGAAGTGTGGATGCAATCATCTTGATTACTCGAAAGTGTGTAAGCCCTACACAATGGGTTCCGCGGTGTCTTACAGTTACATTTTTTCTGAGTTGCTGATACGTTTTGAAGCTGAGGGGGAAGCGTTCTTCTCCAGGATTGTAACAGAAATGTGCAGAAATGGCTTCATGACCAGAACACGCTCTTGTGTCTCGTTGGAGGAAGGCCATAGAGCAGGGCAGAGATTACATGGAAAAATAGAGAGTGTAGAAGAAACTTCATTCCTTCTTGTGTGTAAGTTTCATGTGTTCAATAAATAATTGTTGGAGGAAAAATTGTGATGCATTACTTTCTGGGTAACCCTCGTATTTTGAAGTAGGCTGCAGTGTTTTGCGAAAACCCTGGTAAAATTTTTGATTATCATAAACAAACATGTTGTCTTAAATTTGTTGTTTTATGAGCAATTATATGCTTAAATCCATGTTAAAGTTTGTGTGACTGGTCAATGCCATCTGGATTTTGTTTATAGATTGCCATGACGACTAGCATTCTAGACCGATAAAAATTGCATTTTGAATGAAGTTTTATGTAATTTTAACAGCCTAGGTCGCTAAAATGCAATTTTCTGGAATGTTACCAGTCCGACGAGGAGCTGTTTTAGTGAGCGTGTACTAAAAATATTTATTTACAAAGCATGTGATGTTAATTGATCGTTACTATAGTAATGGCCAATGGATTTGGTCCAAAATCAATATAATCAAATCAATATAATAATCATAGACATAATTAATTATTGTCAGTGCGTTTTGTGAAATGAGTACTTATTTAAATGTCACTTAGTATGTGCGTAAGAATGTGTATAAATGAATTTATTTAACCTATCAAGATAAGACTGACCGGCAAAAAAAAACGATCACTTAAAGAAATTTAAAAAAAAATTAAGTTTTAAAAGTTATGTAGTAGGCCTAGTACTTGAAATAAAATTACAGCAATTGTATATGTTTTTAAGATTAAAATTTAATGACACATTTCACACTAAATTCCCCATGTTGCCTTTTGCACCGTGGTGAATGGTGAGCCTAAGGTTGCAGCGGCATAACAGAGGCTGAATCTATCATCAATTAGAGCAACAGTTTTGGCAACGTCTTCGGGACTGAGAGGCATAATATCAACTAGACTTACTGACAGAATCACTTTGATGCGAAGGGAGACAGTTTCCTTTTAGTTTGGAAGGAAATGACGCAATACAACAATGAAATACCTTGCAATGTGTATGACAAGCTAGTACCATGTAATCAGATCGGAAACACCCTATTGCTTTTTTTTTTTTTGTGATAACGTGAAGATATGAAGAAAGCAGATATGCTGTATCTATAGCTAATGGTCGAATAAAAATAATTCATCCTCACCAACAACAATGTATAAACATCCAACCAATTTATGTTTAATCTTAAAATTACAACATATTTTACAGTGATCGGTCTTTTTTGCCGGTCAGTGTAGTATATCACTGTATGGAAGCAATGTTAACTATATGGGCTATTCCATGCATTGGGCTAGTATATACTACAATAGTTTTAATCTAAAAAGAAATTCTGTGTATACATACGAAATTCACTCGTATACAGTGAACACAACTTAATGTAATTGCGGATAAAGTTATCAATTAGGTAATATCACTTTTATGAAGCCCCATACAGATTAATATTGATACACTGAAAAAATGCTGTTTATTGTGGCTTTATTTCAAAATACTGTACATAATTCAGAATTTCATTTTTAAGGGTTTCTAACTCAACCGTATTGTGTTGTACAGGCAATTCTATTCCCAGCTCACAGGATGACCAGTTCAAGGGGGTGACATTGCCTAACTTTCTCTTTTAAGCAATAAAACATGTTTCACCCCACAGTTAAGGTGTAGCTTTTGATTTATGAAGATAACAGTGTTGACATGCAGTGATGGCTAGTGTAAAATGAAAAGACTTGAATAGACAGGCGTTAGATGTTTTGATACACGGTGTTCACCACAGATCAGTATAGAATTCTAAAAACGCTCGTAACTGAGTAAGGAGTATTGGCTAATGGACTCCTAAAGGAAAATAAAAACAGTTAAAAACTTTGTTCCTGGTTGAAAAAATAGCTGCTTATAGTCTATTACTGTCTTATGAGTGGTTCAATGATTCACAGTTATATATTATTTTACGAATAAATAGGATTTAATTCTGTTTTTGTAGTTTATTATGTTATATATGAATGAATAACCTTCATTTAATTCCTTCAGCTATTGTTATCAAATCAGTTAATATTATAATATTAGCTGCATCCCGAAGTGATCACAATAAGTGGTGTGCACTGTACATAATATGTATGTATACACAAACTTACTTTATATAACTTAGGCCTATATTCTATTCTATAGCTACTATGAAGACTAATAAAACTTGGACATTTTTATTGGTCTATGTATAATGTAAAGGGTAACGTCACTTTTGGAATGGGGAGTGGGTACATTTGAGGCAACAGCACATAAGGCATGTCCATCTGTTAAAAGAGAGATTCACACGGATTTATAATAGGCCTACATTATTAATGTTATGGTCTAGGCTCATTCTTACGTTGTCCAGTTAAGTAGGAGTAAATGTTAACTGTAAGTTTATTTTAGGGTCGGGGTAAAGTTCCAGTAAACGCTTTTTTGTTCTTATCATCTTCTAGTTAAAGTTTACTCTCAGTTAATGCAATCAGACAAGTCATAGCAATTTGTACGAGCGTTTCTCAGTTGTTTGTAGCAGTGTTAAATCTGTTTTCATTGTTTGGTTCGATTTTGCAATGGATAACGAGGTTATGGCTTATATAAAAAAAAAAAAAATAGAGACACAGCAATTTCTTTTCAAGTGAAGAACAGTTGTTCCTGAATATTATCGACGAAAAGAGTCATATAATATTCAAAATAAATAAACACACAGCAAAACACATAACTTCCTCTGAATTTAATTATACTATACAGTACAGGCAGTAGTGCGCATTCAGTTGTCTTAGCCTAAAAAGGTTGCATAATTTTATCTTTTTTGCATACATTGGCGTTGTTCTTCATCACCACTGACATTACGAAAGCACCTAAATAATTTCATCTCTCCATTTTAATTCAGTTCGCGAGAAGTATAACCTCAAAAAATCCTCCAGTTAGGAGTTTACTTTTACATTTTCCTACAGTAAAGATTACTGCCAGTTAAGAGATTTTTACGAACAGTTAACGCTTAACCAGATATTGTAAAATCAAACTGTCAGTAAAATAACTGTAAAATTAGGCGTAAATATTTTACTGGAGGTGGTAATAACAGGCCTAAATCTCGATGCCTCCTTCTTCAAGTTAAGTGTTTATGTTACCGGTAGGTTTTTTATTCTCACCATCCATTTCAATTAAAACAGCTTTACAGAGTGTTAATGAATAACACCGAAATATTTTACCTGTGTATAGAGAGGAAATAGACAAGTTGCATTTATTAGAAGATTTTTGTTCTACGGATTCAATTTTTCCTGTTACAGCACAAAATCTACCAGGGCATGGCCGCCTCTAACATTTGAAAAAAAAAATTAAAAACAAAGGAACTTCGTTGTTAACACTGGAGTTATGAATAACAGAATTAATGCAATGGTGGCCAGTCTTGTGATTAGTCTGAAAATTTTGCAGATTATGGAAACACTAAATTATGATATAGCTGTTGATGAATTATTAATAATCAGGTTTTTATTGATCATTAAGAAGGCACAAAGTCAATTTAATGAAAATTTTAACTCTAATTCGTTTAATTATTCACTTATGAGTAGGGCCCGGATGTTTATGACATGTCATTTTTTCCCTTTGTGATGTTACCATAGCAAATATAATTTAAACATAAAATCATCTAATGTAATTAGAATTATGCAATTTTCATTGGTCATATAATGTCATATTTTAGCTTTTTCAGTATTTTTTGTCATTTTTCCGTCATTTTTCATATTATGGTCATATTTTCAATCATTTTTCATTTTTTCCCATGCTTTTGTTTTTTTTATTCTATATTCATTTATTTGCTTACAGCCGTCTCAGAGATGGGATTTGAACACCCCTGAGTTGTTGCTTGTAACTTCTCAGTATTTTCTTTCTAAAAATACTTTCATAAAATATACGTTGGTCTTTTTCCCGATATAAGTCAATGCTGAGTGAAAATAGAAGATCGTTTTTATTTGAAAACTTTAAAATGCATGTGATCTGTTATTGCAATTCTTTGTGACCGTCCATCATAATGAAACATTTCTTTCATTTTGTGTAGTGTCGAGTGTGTCTTATTGTTTGTTTAAATAAATTCAAAAAAATTATTAATAAAGATTGATATTATTATTTATTAATGTGTTCTCATAAAATTTTAATTGAAAAAACCGACAAGATTTTGAAAAAAAATTGTCTCTAGGTCATATTATTAGTCATATTTCGCCATTTTTTAGGTCATAAAGGCTTGCATATTTCTAACATTTTTAGGTCATAAACATCCGGGCCCTACTTATGAGCATGACATTTTAAATACTTTAATGCTCTGTAACAAACATTTGACATCATAGAGCAAAAATCTCCTAATAAAAGTTGCTTGTCTATGTCCCTTCTATACACAGGTAAAATACTTCGGTGTTGAATAACACTCTGTATAAACTTTTGAAATTCAAGTGATTAGTACATATCGAGTTCAATGTCTAATTATGTTTAAATGAAAAAGTGAAAAAGTGAAAAAAAATCATAGCTCTAATACTAAAGAGAAGCCAATCCAGAATGCAATACAACTTTAAACATTAATTTTCATGCATTTATAAAGAAAGGAGCCGTCTTTTAGACAAGAGACTAGACGGAGTCTTGTGCTATGATCCAAACATGCGCAAACTGTTACTGCACAGAATTCTCCCTACTAGCAGAGAAGTGTCTCATCCAAAGGAATCCTCTGACAGAAACAAAATAAAATACTGGAATGATAATTCTACACTGGCCGTGTGTAGGCTAAGATGGACACGTGAAGTCAGAATGAAAAGTTCAATGCCATAGCCGGGATTTGAACCAGGATCTTCGACTCTCCGTGCCGATGCTCTAACCAACTGAGCTACCATGGCATCGTGCCGGTACAACATTAAATTCTCCAACTGACTCACAATCCCAGAATAAAATACTGCCACAGTATTCTCTACTCAATCATGTCTTGCTTAAAACGAGAATGAAAACACACACACCTTATCAGCAAGGCCCGGATTCTGATGACATATCTTTTTATTGATGCTGCATAGACATTGCAAACTTTCATAGTAGATAAATCCTAATCAAGGCCTCTAGATTATAGAAATACATTTTTATTAGTCATTTTTTGTCATTTTATGCAATTTTATATTTTAGGGCATTTATTTCAATATTAAATTATTTTGTCATTTTCGTGTAATTTGCTTCCTTACATAGTCATTTGCATTTATATTGGGTATATTAATTTTTACACCTTTGATGATCTCAGTATGCTGACAGTAATTTACTGCAATCCTGAATAAGGTAGGGTTTACAAGGGAATATTATAGGAGAAAAATTCCTCTGGCGCTGGGACTTGAACCCTGGACCTTTGGGTATTCGCCCCAATGCTCTACTGACTGAGCTAAGCCGGAGTTCAATTCACAGCGCCAGATGGAACCTTCCTCCTATGATTTAATGCCCTTAATGGTCTACCTCACTGACAGACAAGTTATGTCATATGCAGTTCTGTGAGGCACACTAATCAGTTTTTTTGTGACCGGGCTCCCACTGTTATTGTACAGTTGACATTCCGTTACCTCTTCAGCTTGATTTGTTAAAGAGAAATAACTTAAAGAACATATTATTTAGACTTTCTCGAAAAAAATATTATTTTTGAAGTGAAACTTCTTTAGCCGCGGTAAGGGTAAATCGAGAAATAGTGTTAACATTCAAAACCGTCACGAAATTAATGTCACACTCAAAATCGTCACGAAATTAATGTCACGCTCAAAATCATCACGAAATTACTGAGATATGACTGAACGGACTGCATAGAAAACAATCAACTCAATGATTAGGAGTAATCAACTGCTATATAAAAAAAAAAAAAAAAAAAAATTAAAAAACCCAAAATTTTAAAAAGAGTAAAATCCAAAATTTAAAAATCCAAAATTTAAAAATCCAAAATCCAAAATTTAAAAAATGAAAAAAATTCAAAGATCCAAATTTCAAAAATTCCAAAACGAAAAAATTCAAAGATCCAAATTTAAAAAGTCCAAAAACAAATATTAAAAAGTCCAATAATCCAAAATTGAAAAAATCCAATAATCAAAAATTGAAAAAATTAATTAATTAAAAAAACAAGTTTCACTTCTGTCGCGTGGCGTTCCCAGCAAACTTTTTTAAATTCACCTAACTTCTCTCCTAAATATGGACAAGTATAACTTTTCCACTGCACATTCTCATAATTAATTATAAGCAAAATAGAACAATAAAATAAAGAAAAAAATTAGCACGAAAAATGTAACAAATAAGCAAACACGACTTGCATGAAATAGTTTCATGGAAATCTGTATACATCAGCATGCCGGCTCTGACTGTGCAACATCCAGCGCCACCTATTAACAATTCTGTATTCAATTTCATTGTGATTTAATTCAAGATGGCCTTGCTCAGTTGCTATCTTCATTCATTTGTTTATGACTCTGCATGAAAAAATGGGAAAACATTGAATGATTTGGACGAAACTCACAATGTTGGGGTTTTTTTGGGGTGTGTGGGAGGGTTTGGAAACTCGAATTTGAGGTAGTTTTTTTCCTGGGCAGCGCACTTCAATCGTGAAATGCACCTTGAATCCGGGATTTTACCTTTTTAACTATCAATAGTTTTAATTACACTGAGCAACATTAAAAATGTTCTATAGATGAAAATGTGTTTTTGTTGTTGTATATTTTTGCTGAAACTAACGAATTTGTAATTATGTTTTGTTTCTACTTGTTTTGGTTTTAATTGATTTTTTGTTTGTTTCTTTGTTACAGGTGAGTACCTTTCAAAAATAGAACTGCTTGCGGGATGGCGGTAAGAACAATAATTATATCATTCCTTCTGATATTTGGTTTTAATGTCTAAGTACGAAATACGTGCAAAATAGGCCCATTCCAAAGGCAAATTGAGAAATGTGTTATCTCAGATCGTAATACTTTGTTTTTGTGAGACTTTTGAAAAATCAGTTATTTGAGTCAGTTAGCTGTATCTACTCCTTTAATGGGAGCTACTCCACATATAGTGACTATATTTATCCCCATGAAGTCTGTTGTCTGTATCGGTACTTAAAATATATTTAGGAACAGGATAATTCGACTTCTCCAGTCCCCATTTGCATCTCTCTTAGGCCCAAATATTTTCCCCCCTGTTTTCAAACACTCAGATTATGTAAACCATATTTTCCGCTATGTTTAAATCACTGCCTTCTGAACTGTATTAATCGTGTATACACTGCCTGTCCTATACGGCTAATTTTGCGTACTCTGCGACATTACAGATGGCAGCACCTTTCACACCCAGACTGCTTCTTGTTTTTTGCTACGACATTGTTGATTATGTAGTGCTGTCACCGCCGTCTCATAATCACTGCCTTCTAAACTGTATTACTCCTCGAGACGGCGGTGATCATAATATAGTCTATCAATGCGTCTAATTAATTTATATTTATTTTAATTATTGCTCCAAAATTTCACTTCAAGGTAAGTGTCATATACTGGAATAATATTACGTTCTAAACAAATAACACAAGTATCTGTGTCTGTTTAATGCTCATTTTGATTAGTGATTGCTGCAATCTGGGTGTGAACTGTGTCGCCTCTACTGGATAAATTAGGCAATTTAACAATACTCTGAACTCCATGTTAAAATAAAGCATAGGACAGGCAGTGTAATTCTCGAGACGGCGGTGGTTAAAATATATAAATTAATCGTATTATCTGT
The DNA here is from genome assembly GCA_964059195.1 of Ectobius pallidus. Classification (NCBI taxonomy): domain Eukaryota; kingdom Metazoa; phylum Arthropoda; class Insecta; order Blattodea; family Ectobiidae; genus Ectobius; species Ectobius pallidus. The sequence goes on along the minus strand of CAXKWD010000004.1, from coordinate 27,318,391 downwards.
TAAGCCTTCCTCTCCCAATAAAAAATATTCAGTTTTAAGGTAGATTTCGAAGATAAGATAAGGTAGATACCTATTGCAATGGATACCATGTCATGATTTTTTAAAAATTCTTTCATATCTTGACTTTTCATGCCTCCCTAAGTACGAAACCACCGCCTGTTCAAAAAAAAAAAAATGTGTGATATTTATATATATATATCTTTACACGCTAGTGGCCGTAATTTTGAAGATATTTGAACCAAATTTTATTACGTTACTTCTAGACCCAATAGCTCGGACAAGTTCGTTAATGAGCAAAATTGGCCCAAGGGGGTGGTCGGGGGAGGGGGTTGAAATTTTAAAACATTTATATCTTGGCCCCTATGAAGTATAGAGGGAAACTTTGTTTGAATAAATTAGAGTACTCCCTATGGAGTTCACAGCGACACCAACAATTCAGGGGTTTTTGGGGGTACGAGTGGGGTGGGGGTGAGGTGATGAAAATTCGAAATTTTTAAAACTTCGTCTTGTGGGGTATCGTTGAAAAGCTCTTCATGAGCACTCTACAAATCAATGACTAGTTTCTTGATAGTTCTCATATAAGGCGAGATTTGAACGTTTGAATAGTGATCTTTCTTTTTTTTTGCTGTTATTATTGCGGGTTTGTCGTGCCAAGGCTAAAGAAGAAGAGTGCTATGCAGCGACAGTAAATTAGCCAAAAGCACCTAGAAATCTACCTCAGCCTGTAGGCTTGCCTAAAGGGATTTTTTGTTTTATTTATTTATTTACATGTTCACAGGACTTGGTCCAAATTTCTCCATTCACACTTTCATTATTATTATTATTATTATTATTATTATTATTATTATTATTATTATTATTATTATTATTATTATTATTATTATTATTATTATTATTATTATTATTATTATTATTATTATTATTATTATTATTATTATTATTATTATTATTATTATTATTATTATTATTATTATTGTAAATACTAAATCCATTTTACTACTGTTATTTATTTTTTTCTATTATACATCGCAATTTATTTTAATTTTCAATGTGATTCAAGGCATTAGAATAACGCGAACAGATGATTGAACGCGACGATATAATGTTGCAAGTTCCCTTGGCACCACCGTAGCTGTGTATCTACTGTGACTGCACACAATGTACCTCGTTCACAACACGATTATTCAAACTTATAGATATATGCATATGCATTCATGAACCACAGATTATTGTCTCTGTTGGACATTACATGAGGTAGAACATTAAGGGCAATCAGTCATAGGAGAGAGGTTCCATCTGGCGCTGTGAAGTGAACTCTGGCTTAGCTCAGTTGGTAGAGCAGTGGCACAGAGAGCCAAAAGTCCTGTGTTCAATCCCAGTGCCAGAGGATTTTTTCTCATATAATATTTTCCAACTTGTGTCGCGCATGTGTTCTTCTTCATGTCTGGATCATAGTGCGGGCCACTGTCTACCCTATTGTATGACTTAGTACCAAGATAGTCTTATGTAGGTAGATGCCCTTGCTGTGACATCACGCATAGGCAATTTGCGGGACTGTGACATATCGCTTATGCTAGACTAGAGCTGTCGCCATGTAATTTGCCGCGATGCACAAACCAATTTAAGCGAAGACCATAAGTCAAGCCTCTTCCCAACAAGTCATCCTTCTCCCTTCCCTCCCTGCTTTTTATTGATTATTCAATTTAATTCAATTTTTATTCATCCATTATATCAATACATGATATGGGATACGTCATACAATTCCAATAGTATAATTTAATTTCATGAAGGTGATAAATACATTTAATGAATATAATAAATACACATACAATTTGCCCATCTAACAACAGAAATATTCATCTACAGAATAGTATGATTCATTGCATAGGAAAGCAGATAATTGAGTCTTGAATTTCGTAAAATTTTCAATTTCTTTAATTTTGGTAGGTAATTTATTGAAGAGTTGAATTCCATTGTGTGTGAGAGAATTTTCAAATAATTTTGTATTGTGACTGATTAGGGCTAAATTCGATTTTCCTCTTGTATTATGAGAATGTATTACTGAATTCGTTTTGAATTTATTAATGAATGATTTTACGTGCAAAATGACATAGAATATCTACTCTTATACAATTCAAAATGACCCTAAATAGCGTGCTCACTCGCCCGCTTCGTGAGTCCATCGGGTATACTCAGCGATGTTAGTCTCACAGTGTAAGCTTTCACGAGGACAAAATTAGGAAAACCGTTTCTTTATTATATAAGGCCTAAGTGAAATGAACACAACGAACAAATATTCTAATTCCATTTTTACTTACAATTTTCATAGCTCTGAACCACAAACATTTTACTTTCTCGCATATGCGTAGTATAGAGAAGGTATTGTGATGGTGACAAAAAATCGGAGTAGAGATAACACCGGGAGAGCATGTTTCATGAAGCCTAGAAACCGAAAAAAATATTTTTGGAATGACGTCTGTCCGTCCGTCTGTGGACAAGCACAGCGGGTTAACGGTTCATTGTATTTACTTAATTTTTTGAATTTAGCACTTTTTCGAAATTTTGTCCCAGTAATTTAGTTTTCTAACTAAAATATTAAGGGGACTTTTCATGAAAACTGTTTTTAAAAATTTTATTTGTGAAAAAATGGCTCTAACGATTTCAATAAAAATTTAAAATTGGAAACTCTTATCTATGACTAATAAAATGGCTATATCCGTATTTCTGCAAAAATGACTTAAGGGATACTTTGCTCATATCCATTTTCAATTTTTCTAGATTATCTCCATTACAGTAGGCGATACATGAAAACCTACCACAGTAAAGTTGTAGAAAAATTTAAAATGAACATTTTTTGTTTAACACATTTCTTTGTACATGTAATAGATATCAAGATAAAAACGAAATAAGGACAGCTAAAATGCGAATTTCAGAACATAAATGTCAATTAAAATATGAATGACATTTTGTTGCCCCTAGTAACAAGAAAACTATAGGCCTAATGTACTTATTGTTGTGAAATACAATCAGTTTAGCTCAGTCGCAATGATCACACCAAAACCAATTACATCGAGGTGGTATAGGCAAACAGGGAAGAGGTCATGAGTTCAAATCAAACCTCGTGGCCGCCCAAATTGACTTGGGTTTTTCATGGTTTCCTCGTTCGCAAAGGCGAATGCCGGATTTGTAGGACTTGCTTATTTTTCGTAACTCATCGCCGCTATATAACTGGATATTATAATCGTTTAAACTGAATACCGCATAAGAAGACATCACTAAACAATAGAAACATGACGCGAATGAGTTGTTAATATAGACCAGCGTTTCTCAACCTATGGTCCGCAGACATAATTAATCTATATTAATAAAAGGAAGTGTCTGTCTGTCTGTCTGTCTGTCTGTCTGTCTGTCTGTCCGCGATGCCCAGGGAAATCTACAGAACGCAGAGATCTGAAATTTTAAACATAGGTAGACTGAGAAATCTGAAACAGCACCTCGAAGCCGGAATTTTAATCTTCGCCTTTGTTCGTGAGTTATGAGTGAAAAACGGGCAGAAAACTTGTATTTTTTTGCGTTTTCTAAGCATCGGTTTTCAGTATGATTTCAATGTCAAATCAATTACAGTTGGCACAAGTAAGAATCAGCTTGAAAAATTTTATGTCATAACCGGGATTTGAACACGGATCTTCAGCTTAACGCGCTTATGCTCTACCATTGAGCTACCATGACAACATGCCAGTACAACATCAAATTCCTCAACTGATTCAGAATACAAGGCAGACCACTTCAACTGATTCAGAATACAAGGCAGACCAGTTGAATCAGTTGAGGAATTTGATGTTGTACTGGCATGTTGTCATGGTAGCTCAATGGTAGAGCATCAGCGCGTTAAGCTGAAGATCCGTGTTCAAATCCCGGTTATGACATAAAATTTTTCAAGCTGATTCTTACTTGTATTAATATCCCAGACATGGATTTAATGTCTATTTCCTTTCCCTCCACTTAATTAATTACAGTTGGCTTTGGCTATTTTTGTCATAAAACCCACGCAGGTCGATTCATATCTTAATGTCAAGGCATGCAGATACCTGAAATGTTCATCATAGATGGAAGAGGGAAAAATCAATGTAGGCCTAAATAATGGAAAATTGTTCGATTTGGACGAAACTCACTATACAGGGGTTTTCTGGGCCAAGGAACTCGAATCTGAGATCTCTTTTACCAGGCGATGCTATCTAATCGTGGTATGTAATTCATGTGATTTAGGAGATAATACATATATTGATTTAACTATTATTTCTTAATTTTCAATTTTGGAAATAATTATCGCAGGCGATCGCTTGATTTTTTAAGTCCATTCTGGACGATTCATTTGTTTAGAATGTCAAGGCCCGTAGACATATGAAATTTTCAACCTACACGGAAGAGGGATAATCAATATAGGCCTAAATATGGTCAAACATTGTTCGATTTGGACGAAACTCACTATACAGGGGTTTTCTGGGTCAAGGAACTCATATCTGAGATCTCTTTTACCAGGCGATGCTATCTAATCGTGGTATGTAGTCCACGTGATTTAGTTGTTAATAAATATATTGATTTGACTATTAGGCCTATGCTCTTATTTTTTTATTTTTGAAATAATTATCGCGGGCGAAGCCGCGGGCACATGCTAGTTTAAAAATATCATAAAGAAAGTGGGAAGTAAAGAAGTAGATATTTTTCACATAAAAAGGACACTAGATGTCAAAGTTTTTAAAATCATCGAAAATACAGGTCATATTGCAAGTTTCCTTACTTTGGCAGTTACAGACCACAGTTTCAAACCCCTGATGAACTGACGTCTATAGTTCCCTCTTTCATTCAAAACCTTAAAAAATAAGACTTTGTCGGAATTTTGTTATTAGAGGCGCCATGCAGTTTTCAACAACCTATCTTTGTGAGAAGGGATTTTCAACATAATACAGAAACCGACTTAATGTATCTGCTGATCTTCGATTAAATTTGACTAATATTGAGCCAAATCAGTGTTGCCACCTGTCCCGAATTAGGCGGGACATCTCACATTGTAAGAACATTTTCAGCATCCCGAATTATACCTAAGAGGGACGCATTATACTGCGGGACGCCAAATTATTCCAAAACAAAATATGAGACAGGAATTCTTGGTGGCATATTTTGTGAATATCGACTCATGGTGAAGATACCGATGTCGTTCCATCGCTAAGATGTATCGTGTTGGCAGCAGTGAAATCACCGCCCATGATGTTATTCTTTGCAATTTATTTTTCTAAGTTGTGCAGGCATTTTCGTGATCTGCACACCCAGCATGCGACGGGGAAGTACCGTAAACAGAACATACGACACTCTGCACTGATTTGCCAAGTACAGTTCCTTCTGGAATTATACAAATTTAGGTATGAAGATCGGCGATCTGCATATATTCGATAGGTGTCCCTCTTTAGCCTTACCAATAGGTGGCAACCCTAAGCCAAATATCCAGGAAATCTGCAAGAGGTGACAAGCTCAACCATCTCATTAAAAGTGAGTAATAACATAATTCCTAATTATATTATCAAATTGATAATACATATTAAAGTCTGTTCAAAATATAATTTTACTGTCAATAGTTTCAATCCAATTCAATAACTGTGTTTCCGTCGGATTAAAAAAAAAGTATTTAGTTATAATGACCCATTCAAATATAAGTCGCCCCATTCAACTCTCCCATTCGATATTCACATTTGCACGGACTGTGTGATGTATTTTGTTTCTGAGCGAAGCAGAGTGCGTCAAGGGACCAACTGCCCTTGTATATTGTCGCAAGTGTCTTGTATCCACCTCTACATATAGCTAAATAATGCATATGCATAACACTAACCACATAGTTAAGTGCGCGAAGCGGAGGCGGCAGCCGTAGCGAAGCGTCCTTGCATTTTCGAATAATGTACGATACACTGTTTGTAGGTTTCGAAAATGTGGCATATTATATCTGCCACAAGGTTTGTCAGCCTGCCACTTCTCGTCTAGCGGTAAGACGTCACACATCCAACGTCCAATCACGAGTTTCTTCATAATACTAGGACAGAAGAATTCGCTAGATCGTTGTATAAAAGAAACTGCATCGGTGAGGATAGGTGGGGTGGGACCGACTCATCCCAAGGTGCGACTTATATTTGAATTTTCCCGTATTAGTAGTAGTACTAATAATATGCAGTTTTACTGCCATTTATTATTATTATTATTATTATTATTATTATTATTATTATTATTATTATTATTATTATTATTATTATTATTATTTCACAGTAAAAGCATTGAGCATAAAGATCGACCCGGATGCTTTCCGTTCTAGATACTTGTTAGTTTTATGAAAATGTAATAAGTAAAATTTAATTGTCTCTATAATTTAATTTTTTCTGTGCTAGCCTTAACACGTATATGTGAGAAAGTTTGTGCAACATACTTTTGCACCATTTATTTATTTAATAAGCTGTCAGTATAAATTTCTTAAAAATCCTGGAGTCAATTAATAATGGTGGGCGAAGGCACGGGCACTAGCTGTAAAATATTGATAATTTAACCCCGGAAATATCGCAAAGAATAAAAATCCAAACCAATCACTCCTTCCCTTGAAACATTATGTAATTTCTGAAAATTGCACTTAATTGATTCAATTTAATTTACATCATATTCATCTGTCAACAAACAGTTGAGAAACAATACGTATTATCAGTGTTAGGTGGCTTTGTGACTGCATAAAACTTACGATATAATTAATTTCTGTAATCTACATACTGTTAGGATTGTATTTTGAAGGAAAAAGCGTAAGATATCCAGATAAGTTTCGTATTTAAGCATCATTTTCGCATTTAAGCACCCAGATAAGCATCGTGGCCTTACCATGGGCTATTTTCTAGTTTGAATACATAGTAACGTCATAATCCTTAACTTTTTGAAATATTGTTTACAGCTTTCAAATCTTGGAATATTACAGATTATTCTTATTACTCATTTTAGTACTCTGAAAAACTCTATTGGAAATCTTCATTCCCCCCCCCCCCAAACATTATATACCCTGTTTTAATAGGCAATGAAAATAAGCAAAATACGCTGTTCTAATAGTATTCATATTAACCAAATTCTTTAACGTTTTAAAGGCAAAACAAAGTTTACTAAGTTGTTTTGTCCAGTTCTCTACATGGACTTTCCAATTTAAATTTTCATTAATCCATACATCTAAAAATGTTGTATGATGTTTGTAAGAAATCTTCGTATCATTTAAAATACAATCAGGGAAAATTAAACTTTTGTTTACTTTATGATTGAAACCAATTGAAACTGTTTTATCGATATTTATAATAAGACCATTTTCATGAAACCAGGGTATGAATCTCTCTTTTAATTTCTCTAGATTTAGATTTACTTCATTTATATCTTTTTCTGAAATTAAAGCATTTGTATCATCAGCAAACATTGTTAATTTGATATCATTACAGTTTTCGATAGTTTTATCTAAATCATTTATTATATTATATATATATATATATATATATATATATATATATATATATATATATATATATAATGTATATAGGACTTTATATATTACCACGTGATATCTCAATCATTCTACAAAGCAGCAACCTTATTGAGTGTAGGCGTTTCTTTTGTTGGTATCGGTGAATGAGTGTTTGTGCTGTGTTAGACAATGTTTCTGTGTTTGTACAGTCGGTCAAATAAAAAATGTTGGGACTCGTATGCAGTTAAAATTAAAATTTTAACGCATTAGTTCACAAGTTTACTATAAAAAACATAAAATACAGGTCATTTTCGGAACATATGTGGCCATGCGACAGGAGGGAAAAAAATGAACGAGGGAAAAATGAAAAATGCGGAAAGCGCAATACACGATATTCAACTTAATGTATTATCACAATTCATTTTTCTTTGTCATCGCACCACATACAAATGCTAGCTTGAGAGAAAGTGTAGTTAGGGCTGTAATTGACCTGCATTTTTCGGCCTCTGAAGCAGCAAGAAGGTTCCATATTTCTTAAAGAGGTGGGTACTTCACTAAAATGCGACCGGAAGTTTTAATAGGAATCGTGAATCTGGCCAGGCGCGTAATTCGATGCTAGATTGGTTGCAGAAGTTGAACGTAAGTTATTGATTTTGCATTACAAGTACCGGTATTTTAAAGTAAAATCTTTAAAAAATGCTCCTTGAATAATCATCTTCCTAGCGAATTTATTAATTATTAATGTTATAAGAATTTGCAACCAAGAATATGGCGGATGTGAGACATATATCCACAGCCTTCTATACATGTTCGTTTTGGAACAAAACTGACTAAATAATCAAGAAAATACATGGAGAGACAAGAGACAGGTGTGAACCTAACCTTAAGTCTTCCAGTACATGCGCATATGCTCATTCGTGATACTTAATCAAATACCGCCCGACGTTTTTATTTGACTGACTGTACGTACATAATGAAAGTTTGTTTAAAGTATAATAAAATTATTATTGTTGTCAGCTGGCAAGAAACCTCGCCCATAGGATGTCTCCTGTACACTGAAATCGCCGACAAACTGCGTAACATTTTGTTGCATAGCTCCGCCTCCTAGTGGTCCACGTGCATATTGCAGCAGAATTATTTGGCATCAGCTCTACCATGAACTATAGAGTTTCTTAGCTTGAGGAAGGGAAATTAGAAAAACACTCATTTTAGTCTGAAATGGGAAGAAACGAGTACTTACTTGCTGGGCGAAGGACCATATATGGGTGTAGCCGCTGCCTTCGAGGAGGAGGGGAGGGCATCTCTATTTCATAAGATGTTGATCCTATACATAGAGAAAGACTCAATTAATATAGTAACATAACATGGTGTGTTTAAATTAACGGTAAAAGGTATTTTATACCGTGCACGAGTCCTCCACTTTCACTCCTATAATTGCGAAATATGATTTTTGGTGGGGTCTTTTTTTATTATGAAATATGTTGTTTATAATTGTGACACATTATGTTTGGTGCAAGGGTCTTTTATTATTCAGTGGAAGGGGGACATGTGCATGGCATAAATTACCGTTTCGGCAAATTAACTCAGTTACATCAGTTTATTTGATTTGATTTTCTTCTGTAAACAGGACGCAAAAACGTCAAACCTTCAAACTCAAATCAGTTCATTTTTGGTGTAGATAGCAAAAAAAAAAAACTCTTTGAACTCTGGAAAATGCCATAACTGACCTTTGATTCTCTTTGTTTTACCAATGAAGGCTCTACTTTTTTTCAGTCGTTAGCAATATTTTAATATATAATGGTCTCTCGGGCTTCCAACCGGGTTAAAATATGGTTTGCTTCCGAGCTTTCGGCTGCTGTCAGCTCTGCAGCCATCTTCTGGGAGAGAAGTGCGCTAGTTCTGTGTCTGGCTCCTTTTTATAGCTGGTGGAGTTTGCAGAGAGCGACCAATCGGAGCACAGGAAATCCCGGGGTGAAAAGCAGGAATGCTATTGGTTGGTGTTGAAGTTGGTCCTGATTTGGCCCGTTCCTGTAGAATTCTGATAGCTGGGTTCCAGGCTTGGCTGAGTTCTAGCCCGTTGTCCCTGTTGTAATTATTGCGGTGTAGCTTTATTTCCAGAGCTTCGGCCACGACCCGGCCCCAGTAGGTAGGTTGATTGCCCAGGTTTCTCACTCCTTGGAAGTTGATGTGGTGGTCATGGTCGTACATGTGTTGCGCTACCGCCGACTTTTCCGGGTAACCCAACCGGATGCAGCGTTTATGTTCATTGCACCTGGCCTCAATGGTGCGGCCTGTTTGCCCCATATAGACGGCTCCGCATTGGCACGGGACTTCGTAGATCCCCGGAGTCCGCAATCCTAGAGAGTCTTTCACGGGGCGAACCCATTGTCTCACTTTGGGTGGTGGCATATGTATGGTCTTGATGTTGTGTTTGTGGAGCAGTCTGGCTATCTTGTTGGAGACCGGAGGCATGTACGGAATGAAAGCCAGTTTTGGTCCGGTTTCCGATGATGTGGGGGGCTGGCGATCAGTCTTCCTCAGGGCCCATGCGATGTCCTTGTGACCGTAGCCATTCTGCCGGAAGGTATTCCGGAGATGTTGTATCTCTGTTGTTAGACTGTCGGCATCCGAGATGGATCTGGCTCTCAGCGCAGAAGAGAGGCATTCTAAAAACGTTGGTACATAGAGCCAGATCCATCTCGGATGCCGACAGTCTAACAACAGAGATACAACATCTCCGGAATACCTTCCGGCAGAATGGCTACGGTCAAAAGGACATCGCATGGGCCCTGAGGAAGACTGATCGCCAGCCCCCCACATCGTCGGAAACCGGACCAAAACTGGCTTTCATTCCGTACATGCCTCCGGTCTCCAACAAGATAGCCAGACTGCTCCACAAACACAACATCAAGACCATACATATGCCACCACCCAAAGTGAGACAATGGGTTCGCCCCGTGAAAGACTCTCTAGGATTGCGGACTCCGGGGATCCACGAAGTCCCGTGCCAATGCGGAGCCGTCTATATAGGGCAAACAGGCCGCACCATTGAGGCCAGGTGCAATGAACATAAACGCTGCATCCGGTTGGGTTACCCGGAAAAGTCGGCGGTAGCGCAACACATGTACGACCATGACCACCACATCAACTTCCAAGGGGTGAGAAACCTGGGCAATCAACCTACCTACTGGGGCCGGGTCGTGGCCGAAGCTCTGGAAATAAAGCTACACCGCAATAATTACAACAGGGACAACGGGCTAGAACTCAGCCAAGCCTGGAACCCAGCTATCAGAATTCTACAGGAACGGGCCAAATCAGGACCAACTTCAACACCAACCAATAGCATTCCTGCTTTTCACCCCGGGATTTCCTGTGCTCCGATTGGTCGCTCTCTGCAAACTCCACCAGCTATAAAAAGGAGCCAGACACAGAACTAGCGCACTTCTCTCCCAGAAGATGGCTGCAGAGCTGAGAGCAGCCGAAAGCTCGGAAGCAAACCATATTTTAACCCGGTTGGAAGCCCGAGAGACCATTATATATAACCAACGCCGGGAAAGTCTCAAGTCTTTTAATATTTTAATAAATTCTTGCATTTTCCCCCTATGTGAGTAGTATATTTTAAATACTGTACATTATAAACTAACTGACAGTCTACTTATTTTATTTTATACCTTTGAGTTCTGCAAGACTATAGAAGTGTTTTCAGCTAGGTAAGTATATATACTCAATGTGATTTGAAGTGTATATTTGTTTAGTACCTGGTCATTTCGAAATACGTCCGTTGAGGTTTTTTAATAGAGCATTAAGGTCTGTTATCGCGTTGTGAAAACCCCCTGGTATAAATATATAGTTTTAAAAAAATATATGGTCTAAACATGTTTCAAAGCTTTGTCTCATAACTGCATTTAAAAATTTAACAAAGACATGAGCATGTATCATATCTACATACCTATACAGTAGAACCTCAATAATTTCAGCCCCGGTATTTCGAGGTTCCGTGTAATTTGAGCTGGTCTTAAGAAAATTAAATTTTCCATAAAACTAGAGTAAAATCCCGTTTTTATACGGTGTCCGCCTTTAAGTTTTACGCACTTTCGAATGTTTTACATTTTGAGCTTTCTTTCAATTTTTCCATGTACAAAAATGCAGGTAAAACTGTCCCACTTAGGGGTTTCGTTCATAATACACAGAAATGGTCTTTGCTTCAGAATGCAGTTATTGCTTATTTATTTTTTAAACCATTATTGTGCTCATTAAACATTTATTTATGATTTACCCATTGATTTAGTGATATTTTTGTATAGTCTGAGTTTCTTGTAATTCGAGGTAGCCTCAGCCCCAATTAGCTCGAATTATCGGGGTTCTACTGTATATCTATATATCTGTCTCCATTAACATCTAAATGATTTTCCACAATCTGAATAAAAGTATAAAAGAATTCCAAGTAGAACTTCTAGCACAAAGTGAATGTTGCACGTATCACATGGGTGTATAAAATCTTTATTTAGTTAAAAATATTTGCAAATTAAATAGACTTAGTTTCATAAAAATTGACGATTTTTAAATTCACTGTGTCTTTTCAAATCTGACATTTCTCACGGTGATTGCAAAAGTTATTTTTGGTGGCTGAAAAGAATTTTCATGTTGGTAGCGGTGAAAGAGAAATCAACCTGTCTCTGTGGTGCGTAATTTATTACATTAATATTAATGTGTTTTATTACTACACAAACTTCAATGGCTGTCCGACAAATAGTACTTTCTACATATTATGAAAGGACTTTGTTTTGCTCATTAGATTGCTAAAAGTAAAAAAGTAAAGTGTTCCCTATTACAGGCCTTGGAGGCCCAGAGGGTTCCAGGAGGTTGAGGCTCCCAGATTTTTAGACATCGGCACATGAAGGTGGTAAGGTTGTCAGCCTTACGCACCAGCCGCCTTTACCCCCAGGATTGCTCCTGGTACTCATTTCTGTTAGAGGCTGAGTCGACCCCAGGGCCATTGTGCCACCAGAAGGATTAGGCCAATTGAAAAACTCCAACGACCTCATCGGGAATCGAACCCGCGACCTTCCGGGTTGTAGCGCAGCGCCTCGACCACTACGCTACGGCGTACCCCCATTAGATTGCTTCAATCTCTCTTTCAGGCTTGTTCTGCAAACTTATTCCAGGCCCTGCCTATTCACAAAATAAAATCCTTCTTTTAGCCCTTGTATAATAGGTACCTATTATAACCACAAAATATGAAAGTACTTACGTGCAAGTTCCCCCTCCTCCTCTTCCTCTTCCTCTTCCTCTTGCTCTGGCTCTGGCTCTTCCTCTTCCTCTTCTGGCGAGGTGGAAGGTGGATTATCTGGAAATTAAGAAAACTCTTTATTGTATCATGCTGTAACATACGTGTCTCCGTAAAGTCATGGTACACACATAATCCTGTGGGTTATATCCATGCACCATGACTATAAACACACGGTATAACAAATCTATATTAATAAAAATGAATTACCAAATGGTTGTTGCCTCATCACTTGAGAACGGCTCGACTGATTTGGCTGGTTTTCGTTTTGTTGTGTTCGTAATTGTCAGGACAAGGTTTGTATGAAAGAAATTTTTTGGAAAATCCACGGGAAAAGTTGGAAATGTGAAATGAACCACACTTAGACAGTTCTGCAGTCAATTGTTTACATAACAAAAGTATTGTTTACGGTGTTCACATATGAGACTATATTATAATACTGGGCTTTAACAAATTCTGATACTATCTATGTAATTAATACATCTGTGAAAATAATTCCTTTAGAATAAAATCCACGAAAATAAAGCAGTCATATAACTTTCTCTACCCTCGACATGGAAAATATAATTTTCTCACTTCACATTTTGATGTAGAATAAGTGGTCATTTTCCAGGGACAACTTATGTGTGTGGCAGTGAGTATGCTATATCAGAAGTCTGTAACAAATCCTATCTACTGATATGTCACTCATAGCTGTAGGCTTTGTATTAGTTGAGAAATAGGCCTAGGGATGTTTATCAGAGGCCCTAAGCATCTAAAAGAAGACAAAATGTGATGGAACATTTCCAATCCTATGCGCGCAGTATATTATGTCCCAGGTTTTTGGGAAGGAAAGTATAAAAATGATATTGAAAAATGCCATAACTGACCTTTGATTTAAATTTCTCTTTGTTTTACCAATGAAGGCTCTACTTTTTTTCAGTCGTTAGCAATATTTTAACAAATTTTTGCATTTTCCCTCTATGTGAGTATTAGATTTTAAATACTGTACGTTATAAACTAACTGACAGTCTACTTATTTTATTTTATACCTTTGAATTCTGCAAGACTATAGAATGTGTTTTCAGCTAGGTAAGTATATATACTCAATGTGATTTGAAGTGTATATGTGTTTAGTACCTGGTCATTTCGAAATACGTCCGTTGAGGTTTTTTAATAGAGCAAAATTGGCATTAAGGTCCGTTATCGCGTTGCGAAAACCCCTGGTATAAATATCCAGTTTTTAAAAAATATATGATCTAAACATGTTTTCGAGCTTTGTCTCATAACTGCATTTAAAAATTTAACAAAGCCATGAGCATGTATCATATCTACTTACCTATATATCTGTATATCTGTCTCCATTAACATCTAAATGATTTTCCACAATCCGAATAAAAGAATTCCAAGTAGAACTTCTAACACAAAGTGAATGTTGCACGTATCGCACGGGTGTATAAAATCTTTATTTAGTTAAAAATATTTGCATATTAAATAGACTTAGTTTGATAAAAATTGACGATTTTTAAATTCACTGTGATTTTTTAAATCTGAAATCTCACGGTAATTGCAAAAGTTATTTTTGGTGGCTGAAAAGAATTTTCATGTTGGTAGCGGTGAAAGGGAAATCAACATGACTGTCTCTGTTGTGCGTAATTTATTACATTAATATTAATGTGTTTTATTATTACACAAACTTCAATGGCTGTCCGACAAATAGTACTTTCTACATATTATGAAAGGACTTTGTTTTGCTCATTGGATTGCTTCAATCTCTCTTTCGGGCTTGTTCTGCAAACTTATTCCAGGCCCTGCCTATTCACAAAATAAAATCCTTCTTTTAGCCCTTGTATCATAGGTACCTATTATAACCACAAAATATGAAAGTACTTACGTGCAAGTTCCCCCTCCTGTGGTGGTGGCGAGTTGGAAGGTGGTATGTCTGGAAATTAAGAAAACTCTTTATTGTCTCATGCTGTAACATACGTGTCTCTGTAAAGTCATGGTGCACACACAATCCTGTGGGTTATATCCATGCACCATGACTTCACACATAGGGTATATCAAATCTATATTAATAAAAATGAATTACCAAATGGTTGTTGCCTCATCACTTGAAAACGGCTCGACCGATTTGGCTGGTTTTCGTTTTGTTGTGTTCGTAATTGTCAGGACAAGGTTTGTATGAAAGAAATTTTTTGGAAAATCCACGGGAAAAGTTGGAAATGTGAAATTAACCACACTTAGACAGTTCTGCAGTCAATTGTTTACATAACGAAAGTATTGTTTTCAGTGTTCACATAGGGCTTTGGAAACTATATTATAATACTGGGCTTTAACAAATTCTGATACTATCTATGTAATTAATACATCTGTGAAAATAATTCTTTTAGAATAAAATCCACGAAAATAAAGCAGTCATATAACTTTCTCTACCCTCGACATGGAAAATATAATTTTCTCACTTCACATTTTGATGTAGAATAAGTGGTCATTTTTCAGGGACAACTTAAGTGTGTGGCAGTGAGTATGCTATATCGGAAGTCGGTAACAAATCCTATCTACTGATACGTCACTCATAGCTGTAGGCTTTGTATTAGTTGAGAAATAGGCCTAGGGATGTTTATCAGAGGCCCTAAGCATCTAAAAGAAGACAAAATGTGATGGAACATTTCCAATCCTATGCGCGCAGTATATTATGTCCCAGGTTTTTGGGAAGGAAAGTATAAATATGATATTGAATTTATTTTTTACTTCAGCCCCTAAAAGGTTGTATGGTAATATGAGAGCGAGGAAAGCAATTTTCTGTGAAGACAATACAATCTTATGTAACCGGAATTTCTTTTTCTTATTTGCACTCCTCCCAGGCATAGTGTGTAGAAGCAATGGAATGCAACATTCGACATTCTCTATGAGACATAAAAAAGCTATATCTAGCGTTTTCTGAGGGAATAGTCTGAGTGTCATATGTCGTTCTTCCTCATTTCTAATTCTACATACATATTATAAATAATGACCTAGAGTTTCAACATCGAAAGTCCTCCATAAGTTAATTTCGTCTTACAAAATACAGAACCTGGGTGACGCTGGGCCATTTAAGCTAGTTAGTAAATAAAATCAGGTAAACATAACCTAGTGGCAGACTTCTTTTGATTAATCAGTGATAATTGCAATTATGATGTAGCAGGAAATAAGTTATTTTTGTAATAAATTTCCTAGTTAAGCTCCAGATTAATTCATTAAGCAGGGCTTATGGAAGGATAAAGATCTAGTTTGATTAACATACGTGAAGAAATATGTGGGTTGCGTTATTTGTCATAGCTACAAGTAGGCTATTTTAATTTCCTAAGCCGTATGTGAACACTAAAACAATATGTTGTTATGAGATCTCATTTACATTTATAAACTCTTTCTAATATATTGCCATAAAATAGCTGCTAAAATTAGGCACTACACCGGTACCGGTACCTAATTTTTCTTTAATGGATACTTTAATACAATCTTTAATGCCTTAACAGATATTATTAAGTACCAGAATGGTACATTATGAGATTGTGTGGGGGATGGGAAATGTCTGTATGTCTGTACGCTCTATAACTCAATTATATTTTATATAATTTTCATGAAGCTTGGTATATACATTTATAACATCCATGGGAAGAACCCTATTGCTTTGGACCAAATCGGTTGACCGGTACCGGAGTAATGCCCAATTTAATGCCTTTTTTTATGGTAATATATTACAAATAATTTATCAAACGCAAATCAGTTCTCTTGACAAAATATTGTTTTATAGTGTTCATATACAGCTTTGGAAGATGCAATACAGTTAGCTTTGACAAATAATACTACCCACATATTCCTTCATATATTCTTATCAAACTTTAGACCTTTGTTCTTCTGTAAGCCCTGGTTAATGAACCAATCTGGAGCTTAACCCTAGCTTTTTGTTCTGCAGTTTTTTAGAACTGCAAACTATTTGAAATTTCGACTTGGTAAGCGTTCCTAATTTGGTCTTCACCTAGCTTTTTCAGATTTTTGAATGTGCGAGGGCAAGCCAATAAGTATCCGCATTCCCTTTTTTAAATTTATTGCAACAATACAAAACTTTCAATTACGTAATTTTTCAACCTAGTCCCCATGCTTCTCATTGCATTTGATCCATCATTGCACAAGCTTCCTGATGACCTCAGAAATGAAGTTTTCTGGCCGAGTAGCAAGACACGTATGCACCGCTTCCTTCATATGATTGCATATGGTACTTGGCATATGGTTTGCCACTTCGACAGCAGGGCAACGGCAAAAATAAAACAACAAAATTTGAAATAATATGTTAGATGTACAGTCGGTCAAATAAAAAACGTCGGGCGGTATTTGATTAAGTATCACGAACGAGCATATGCGCATGTACAGGAAGACTTAAGGTTAGGTTCACACACGCCTCTTGTCTATCCATGTATTTTCTTGATTATTTAGTCAGTTTTGTTCCAAAACAAACATGTATAGAAGGCTGTGGCTATATGCCTCAAATCCGCCATATTCTTGGTAGCAAATTTTTATAATATTAATAATTAATAGATTCGCGAGGGATATGTTTATTCAAGGAGCATTTGTTAAAGATTTTATTTTATAATACCGGTACTTCTAGTGCAAAATCAATTACTTACGCTCAACTTCTGCAACCAATCTTAGCATCGAAATACGCGTCCGGCCAGATCAACGTTTGCTATGAAAACTTCCGGTCGCATTATAGTAAAGTTCCCACCTCTGAACTGCTCTTTCATAAGTATGGAACCTTCTCGCTGCTTCAGAGACCGAAAAATGCAGGTCAATTACAGCCCTAACTGCACTTTCTCTCACATTAGCATTTGTATGTGGCGATGACACAAAGCAAAATGAATTATGACAATGCATTAAGTTGAATATCGTATGTTTCGCTTTCCGCGTTTTTCATTTTTTTCCCTCCTTGTTCATATTTTCCCTCCTGCCGCATGGCCTCATATGTTCCGAAAATGACCTGTATTTTGTGTTTTTTATAGGAAACTTGTGAACTAATGCGTCAAAACTTTAATTTTAACAGCATACGAGTCCCGATGTTTTTTATTTGACCGACTGTACATAACGTATTTTTTTAAGTTAAGTATAACTGAATTTTGACTATTACGGTGTTTGTATTTATTGAACAAATAAATATTTGATACCAATAACTTTATATTTTCTAAGTTACCCCAAAATAAATATTTGCTCAAAATTGAACAGCTGGATAATAATAATAATAATAATAATAATAATAATAACAACCTAATAATAATGCGTGTTTAACTCCATTATGTTTATATATATTTGATAGTGTCGCATCACGTCGTTCGCTGTGTGTTTGTGTTTGAATCCTTAAAGATAGGTGGATTGTCGGGTGGTTACACGTGGGATTAAGTTTTTTTTTGGGGGGGGGGGGGCGCCTTACGAAATCTTGCCCCGGGCGCCAAAAAATCACGCGACGGCCCTGATCGACAGTCATTCTTTGGTTCTTTCCTTGCTCTTCACACTGGTTCAACTATTTTTTAACTTTTAAATCCATTTCTACATGCTTCGCCATGGTAAATCATTGCCCCATATTGTGCTGAAAGTCTTCAATGGTTTTCGGCCCCTGGTACACCTTCCGACCACAAAAAAGGATCATTCCACACTGTTCTTCTTTTGAGCAAACACTGAGCTGTGCAGCCATGTTAAATGTACAATAGCGCAACACCCAATAGAGTCAAAACATTCCACAAACGGAGATAAAACATTAAAAACGGTATAAACATTAGTAACTTCTGGAACAGTCAATCTGAAAAATCTGTTGTAAGTTGTGTTGAATAAAATATCCAAAAATTAAAAAAACAAGAATCCAAAATTTAACAAATAAAAAAATTCAAATAAAAAAATCCAAAATCCAAAATTTATAAAATCTAAAAATAAAAAATTAAAAAGTCGAAAATACTGAATAAACCGTTGCTTAACCCTGCAGTGCTCGCGCGCTATTTCGGGACATATAAGCTCGCGCGGCGTCTGAGAGACACTGTTCGTATTTTACGTTATTTCTATCGTTTTATGTTGTTTTGAGTGTTATTTTTGTTTATTGAGGGTTGTCAAAGTTTATTTAACATTACTGATCATGTTTTGCATACATTGCTTAGTTAAAAATAGGTGTATTA
This sequence comes from Ectobius pallidus, assembly GCA_964059195.1. Taxonomy (NCBI): domain Eukaryota; kingdom Metazoa; phylum Arthropoda; class Insecta; order Blattodea; family Ectobiidae; genus Ectobius; species Ectobius pallidus. Next base: position 27,299,406 of record CAXKWD010000004.1, on the reverse strand, counting down.
AGACAATTTATTGAAAACTAGCTGAAAAGGCCCGGCGTCGCCCGGGCTTTGTATTTTGTAATTTGAAATTAACTTTTGGAGGGCTTTCGATTTTGAAACTCTAGGTGCTTATATAATATGTATGTAAAACTTGAAATGAAGAAAAAGATTTATCACACTCAAACTATTCCATCAGAAAACGCTAGATATAGCTTTTTATGGCTCATAGAGGATGTCGAAAGCTACATTCCGTTGCTTCTACACATCATGCTTGGGAGGATTTGAAATAAGAAGAAACATAAATTAAATAAGATTGTATTGACTTGACGGAAAATTTTATTTCTCATTCTCATGTTACCATACAACCGTTTCGGTTCTGAAATAAGAGAAATGCAGTATCACTTTCATACTTTCCTCCCCTAAAACCCGGGACATAAAATACTGCGAGCATAGGACTCAAAATGTTCCATCCCATGCTTAGGGCCTATGATAAACATCCTTATTTCTCAACTAATACAAAGCATACAGCTATGGATAACGTATAAGCGGAAAGGATTGTTTACCTACTTCTGATATAGTATACTCACACACTTAAGTTATCCCAGCAATACGACCTCTTATTCTACATCAAAATGTGAAGTGAGAAAATATTTCTTGTGTCGAGGGTAGAGAAAGTTATGTGACTGCATTACAATGTGCTTTATTCTCGTGGATCTTATTCAAGAATTATTTTCACAAAACGTTAGCATCAGAATTCGTTAAAGTCCAATAAATTATTATGTAGTGTCCAGAGCCCCATGTGAACTGTGTAAACAATACACTCTCGTCTTGACAACTGAATGGGACTTCATTTTTTTTGCATATTATTCTCAGAAATTATATAATTTTCAAGGGAAGGACTGATTTGTTTCAATTTTAATGTCGACAGCTATACTTCCCGGGCTTAACTGGGTATGTGTGCAAAATGTCGTGTAAATTGGTAAAGAAATGTAGATTTGTATAAGGAACAAACATACATACATACATACATACATACATACATACATACACACACACTTTCGATTTTATATATTAGATGAGCATGTATGTAATCATATTGGACACAAATTAATATTAGCACATTATGACTTTAGTTAATTAACAATAAAACAATGTTGTTAGGCATGTAACAATTCTTAAATAATTTTAAATTATTATTGTCCTAAGACTGTGTAGGTATAACAACTTTTACTACTAGTTACTGATCTCTTCTTATTCCATTTATAAACTTTGTCCCGCGCTACGAAATATTTAGGCCAGCACATTCATTATCATCATCATCTAGATGCACTTCTAGACTCCGCAATGTCTTCTTTAGGATCACTATCGCAACAAGTTCTTTCTTCTTCTTCTAGCAACTTTGCACTATCTTCCAATCATTTGGATCAGAAAGATTATATTTTTTTCTCCTTTTCACTCATTGCCAAGCCTAATGATAAATAATTTCTATCAGAAAAGATTGGTATTGTAGGTTTATGATCACTAGTTTCTGCAAGAAATTTGTTTTAAACCAGTAATTTACCTTGTAACAGTAAAGCTCGCACGGCGTCTCACAGACGCCATCTACATTTTTGCAACAATAACGTCACTCCACTCTTGCTAGGCGAAAAATGGAGGGTTGCCGCTTGGATATGTTATTTAAGAGTAGTTGACCGAAAGGTAGATAGCAGGTCAGCACAATGGCCTCATAGGTATTCTAGATATGGTGAAATGAATTTGGTCTGGCGTCTGTGAGACGCCGCGCAAGCACTGCAGGGTTAAAGACTGATTCTTTGAAAGTGAAAATATTCAAAGCAATTCTAAAAAACATTTTTACAGTACTTACCTTCGAAAGATGTTGTTTCTTGTGGTGGTGGTACACCAACCACAGGTAGTCGGTCCTCGACTGGAACATAGAGATAAATTTTGTGTGTTATATTTACTACAGTAATTAAAATAAAAATTATAGCTTTCAAATAAGATTTTATTTTAAATGACTGCTAATATGAGGGTTAACCTAACCTTAGAGTTCTCCCTCATTTTCCGTAATACTGTCAAAAATTCATATAACGAAGACCGATATAACGATAAACCTGCGATATTTTTCTATGATCCTGGCAAATTTCCTATCTTAATAACGTTACTTGGCCCTTGTAAAAGCAATTAAGAAACTTCGTGAACACCCTATTATAACGATACATGTTGTGGCCGGGGTGGTGGAAAGTTCCAGTGTTAAAAATTCCCCGGCCACCAGCAGAATGCATAGAGGAAGGAATGTTTGACATTCCAAAGAACTGGAAAGAAAGACATTTGAGAAACAGTGTTTTTATTGAAGGTTACCATGACGAAACTCAATCTTCATTATCAGTACTGGGTGAGAAGTCACCTGAGGAAGACTCCAGGGGAGAGTTGAAACGTTGTGTGGTGATTTTAACTTTTATCCACTGACTTATTTTTACTTCCTCTGCCCGTACCATAGGTACTGTAGGTAGAGGAAGTATTGTTTTCGACCCAAAAATTCGAAGTTGAGTTTTTAGCATATATACACGTTTCAAGGCCCCCCTGAATCCAAAAATACCATTTTTGGAAACATGTCTGTGTGTCAGTGTGTCTGTGTGTCTGTGTGGAATATCTGTGAACAAGCTAGCTCCAAAACGGAAAATCGTGTGAAAACAAAATTTCGTATTTGGGTCAGGTACCTTCTGAAGATGTGAGGATAAGATTGGCGACTATTTTCTCTTATTTTTAAGGGGACTTTACATGAAGAAATTTTCGTTTTTCGCGATTTTCTCGAAAACGGCTCTAACGATTTTCTTTAAATTTTGCACATGGGTTGCTTATACTAAGAGCTAAAACTTTTATTTGAAACATTTTTTTCGAGAAAATTATCTGAGGGTAGTTACAAGCCACCCACTGTTCACCCACTGTTTGTAGAAAGTTTGTCTTAGGCTACGTGATGAACAACTGAATTCGCGCTCTTTCATGGCCTCTTATTCTATATAAGAATGTGAAGTGAGAAAGATGTATTGTTGGCCATGCATAGAGTAAAGATTTATCTGAGGGAAATATTCGATAAATTTCGGAAATTATATTTTACGGCAGAAAGTTCAATAAACGTCTGCAGTCATTTGTTTTTTTTTTTTTTTTAAGTTTGTTATATAGACTGCGCTTTTAGTCGCATCATTGAAAGAAGAGATATTTATAGGATAATTAGCGTAAAATTGTGTCTTGCGATTCTGTACAAGGATATGTGAATACTGCTAACTTTTATTTGGGCAGAGGAAGTTATGTGACTTTCACATCAGATTTTTTAAACACTTCTTTTTATTGTAAACCACACTTGATGTAACAAAGTGATTATTAATAGTATTGGAAAATTACTTACCATTTACTGGCAATAGTGGCTCAAAATGGCCCTCATGGCAAGGCCCCGAAAACAGTAACCTCATGCGCACGGGCCCGTCACCATAGCGGGAGTGTAATCCTCTCTCCGTAAAGACTTCAATACTGATGCCATAAAAACGTGCAGCTGCGTGAATTTCTCCTCCGGTGCCATAAAATCTGTCTTGTCTCATCTCCGTCGCATATTCTTCTCTAGTACTATATGGACTCCAATCAGGTCTCTGAGTCAAAATTGCCATCTCATCCCAGTGACTGACTGTGTAGTTGACTAATTCTCTCCTGATCGACACGTAACTGCCCTGGGATCCATGGATGAGAAAACTCAGAGCCCGAAACAAGCAGTTCCCATCCCCGGTGACGGGCTCAATGAAATGGGGAATAGTACCTATGTCGATAATCTGTCTCTGCTCTGCAAATAGAAAATAGAAACCAGTGGCGATTAATCCATATAGGAAGTCAGGATCATCCTACACATCATAATTTATCTACATAAATGTTTACTAGCACTCTTGTAGAGCACTCGGGAAGGAAGTTAGCAGTCCTGTTTTGCGCAGGTTGGTATTTAAGAGGATGTCCTCAGTCTCTGAGTGTTGATGTTACACAGTCCTTGCCGTTGGTAAAGCTCTGGGGCATGTGAAGGGGGAGGCAGGGAAGAGAAAAGGTGGTGAGAAGCCACTTTCATACAAAGGATATAATACACTTGAATCTCCATGTAACAAAGTCCAATATAATGATAAACCCGAATTAAGCAATATTTATCTACGGTCCCAGCAAGTTTCCTATCTTACTTAACGTTATATGGCCCTTCTTATCGCAATTAAGATATTTCGTGAAGACCCTTTATAATGATAGACTGCATTTATCTTTTATTAAAATTATTTAAAATAGTAGGTTTAACAAATTAGGTGTTGATACAATACATGCCTGTACTTTTCTGTTTTTTCCTAATGTCGCTAACCATAGATGATCCTAATTCACCTTCCATTCCGAACAACACAGAACTGACTAACATTCAGTTGTGGAAGCATTAAAACTTGGGTATTTTACCCCTGCCACCTGACCTATCTCCATTATTATGTATGAAAGTGACAAAAAAGCGTTTTGATTGTCAAGCGGCGAAGGACTAACAGCGTTTTGAATGTCCATACTAACTTCAGACCTCTGTAACTACGAGAAATATAGCGTTTTGATGATGTAATCACGTTCATAATGTAGAGAGATACATATACAATGATATGCCACCAATAACTCATTTTCAAAAAATTGTGGACAAACAACGTTTTGAATATCCACTCCTCATATAATTAAGCTTCAAGTGTCCTATAAAATAGGAATATCTGGAAGCTTTGCTCACATCCAATGTTGTCAGGAACCCTTGCCCCGAAAAACAATGTATCTGACATTCTAATATTCTTTAGAAACATTAAAAGAAAGCCCTCTTACTTGCATACACATTGTTTTTCAATTAAAGTTAATATTCACAGGCCACTGGTACGGGTGCACGAATTTGACACTAAATGGCAGAGGCATAGATATTGGTACTCACACATTGTTTTTTCCATCAAAATACCAGGTTCCAATTTTTTGTCAGATACATTGTTTTTCGGGGCAAGGGTTCGATTCATGAATTTGATATTTGATTATTTCCAGTTAGGTCAAGTGTTTTTTATGCATTTTAGTAAATTTTCCTCACAATTGAAAGCAAGACTTCTGCAAAACTTAGGAACTGTTTCATATCTGCATACCTTTTTTTGTTAATACAAGGGGGGATCGAAAAGTAACGCACAATATCTCTTTTACAAAAAGTTTAATAGGTACAATTACAAAGAAATGCACACGTGAAGGGACATGTTTTGTGTATTTTTCTATATACTCGCCAAGTTTCTAAACACATTTCTCCAATCATGATAGTAGTTTCAAAATACCCTGTTCTTAGAAGTCCGTTCGGTTGGAGTATAGCCATCTGCGGACTGCTGTTTTCACTTCTGCATCTGATGTAAAGCGTTTAGCGGCCAGAAATTTCTTCATGGGACCAAACAAATGAAAGTCCGACGGTGCCAGGACTGGACTGTATGGAGGATGCTGGAGCACGTCCCAATAAAATTTGTTGATTTTCAAAGCTGCAGCAACATGGGGGCGGGCATTGTGGTGATGAAGTTTCACACCATCATGCTTTACAAGCCGGTAAACGTTTTGCGTAAGAGGCAGAAATGAAAACAGCAGTCCACAAATGGCTATACTCCAACTGAACGAACTTCTATGAACAGGGTATTTTGAAACTGGTATCATAATGGGAAAAATGTGTTGAGAAACTTGGCGACTATAGAGAAAAATAGGTAAAAAAGATGTCCCTTCCTGTGAGCATTTCTTTGTAATTGTACCTATTAAACTTTTTGTAAAGAAAAGTATTGTGCATTACTCTTTGATCCACCCTCGTAGTATATAAGTTGTTTCTTGTTATTTTTTGTGTGTGAACTGCTACCAATTTTAAATTTCTTCTATCCACTACAGAAAACATATGGTGTCTAAATTGACTACTGTTATGAACATGGGCGTATGGTGAAATTTTGTTCGGGAGGGGTTCAATGTAAAGCGTCTCAGCTCCATGTCCTTGCGCACATTGTGAATTATTATTTTTTTTTTTTAATTACTAAACAGTTGTATTGTAATAATTAATAAACTGCAATAAATTAATATGCAGTGTTTTCTTGAGATTTCTATCCATTTCTCGTTTAATCTAGAGTCTATAAATGAAAACTTTCTTTTGAAAAATTATCATAATACTGTATGATGGATAGAGCACGTTTTTAAAGTCATCTGCAAATCCATCGGTGGAAAAGCCCGATTAATGCCGATTACTTCATGATAATTTTGTGACGAGTTCATGATTACTGTTGGCTTTACAAACAGGTTGATGGATTTCGGCGGGAATATTAGAGTTGTCGTTTGACAGATTCCAAAGGGGTTATTGTTTACTAGTAATATATCACTGTTAAGCTGAAAAACTGTCAACACTCTGATATTTTGAAATTTGAATCTTAAGTAAATTACGATAAATCTTAAATAATGCTTTGATGTGTATGAAATTGTAAAATATGTAACAACCTAATCAGAATTTTTTTTCTTAATTTCGTTCCATGATTTATGATCTTCAAAATATTGCAAATATTTCGGGAGGGGTTTCAACCCCCTGAACCCCCCATTACCGTACGCCCATGGTTATGAATTATAATATTTTTGTACTAACAGAGTAATTTTAATCTACTGTACTTAGGAACATGCATAATATTAAGATCATGAAGGATTTTCTGTTTTGTGATGGTTTCTAGGATGTTTATGATTTCTGTTATGTGTTGTTTTCCTGTAATGTGCAGCAGCCAGCACGGAACGCACAATATGGTGCCGAGAATTTCTAAGCAGCATTCCACAGTCACATTGTCCCAAGGCGTGTGCAAGGGTTTCTACCTCCGGGCAGTATATTATTATGTAATATTTTGACGTGTCCAATATCAAATGTAGGCCTAATTCTGTACTCTGTGAAGATGGACTAATAAATAAATAAATAAATAAATAAATAAAATCGTATCATATCTATTGTATATTTACTGAATAAACCGTTGAATCAAAACTGATTCTTTGTAAGTGAAAATATTCAAAGCAATTCTAAAATTTTTTTTACAGTACTTACCTTCGTAGTGTTGTTGTTCTTGTTGTTTTTCTGCTTGTGGTTGAACTGCAACACAGAGATAAATTTTGTGTGTTATATTTACTACAGTAATAAAAATAAAAATTATAGCTTTCAAATCAGATTTTATTTTAAATTACTGGCTGCTAATACGAGGGTTAACCTAACCTTAGCGTCCTCCCTCATTTTCCGTAATACTGTCGATAATTCATATAACGATAAACCCACGATATCTTTTTATGATCCTGGCAAATTTCATATCTTGATAACTTTACTTTGTTATAGCAATTAAGAAACTTCGTAAACACCCTATTATAACGATACATGTTGCGAAGTGAAATTGGCATTTTAGACCAAAAATTTAGCTCTGCAAACGCTAGCATGTTATGTAGAGTTCGTTTTGCTAATTGTTTTTATCAGTGGCAGACGCAGAAATTTTTTTCGGGGGGTGGCGGGGATTTGACTTTCAAATTACATATAAAATTAGTTTATAAAACTGGCCACTTAGAGTGGCCTTTTTTAAAATTTCGGGGGGGGGATGTAACCCCCTACCCCCTTGCGTCCGCCACTGGTTTTTATTGTGATGTGGTTAATCATTAATATTACAGTACTTACTTTCCTGTGCTGGTGGCTCCTGGGGCGGCGCTTCAACAGACTTGTCTGGAACACAGAGATAAATTTTGTGTGTTATATTTACTACAGTAATTAAAATAAAAATTATAGCTTTCAAATCAGAATTTATTTTAAATTACTGACTGCTAATACTAGGGTTAACCTAACATAGCGTCCCCCCTCATTTTCCGTAATACTATCTAAAATTCATATAATGAAGACTGATATAACGATAAACCCGCGATATTTTTCTATGGTCCCGGCAAATTTCCTTCCTTAATAACGTTACTTGGCCCTTGTAAAAGCAATTAAGAAACTTCGTGAACACCCTATTATAACGATACATGTTGTGAAGTGAAATTTACATTTTAGACCAACAACTTTGCTCTGCAAACACTAGCATGCTGCAGATTAGTGTCCTTTCCATCTGGTGCGAACCTTTAAGCCACCTTTAGAAATGCCAGAATAGAGATCATTACAAATTAATTCTCAGTAGAGGCTGGAGTACAAGGTCCCTGACCAATGTGATTGTTCTGTCTTTCTTCCCCATTTCCACCCCAGCCCATGTGACTGAACTTTCTCCGATGTATGACAGGTGAACTTAAAAGCTAACCAGTCTTTAAAGTTATTTTTCAGTAAGCGAGTGAAAAATAGATATGGTCTCCGCTCAACAAAAATCAGTAAGTCTTGAAAAAAAATTAGAGACTTTAACTTTGGGTGATTGTTTAAAGCAGACATAAGTTGCAAAAAATACGGACTTTCACAATCTATGTTGGCTAAATTTCTTTAAAAGATAAAAGAAATTGAGGAAACTTATTTCTTAAGATATGTGTTAAATAAATTCGTCCGTTAGGCCTTGTAAACACATTATAAGGTTATTTTTGTTTTGTATGCAGTTTTCTTAAGATATCCCTCTAATTTGTTTATGCAATGAAGTATATATTCCCTTTAAAATTGTAGGGCATTGAATGCAGGTGCTGATGGGTGAATTTGTTTTAGGCATCGTTTTCTGTTTTCGAGGATTATGTATTCTGATCTGTTTATAACCTATTTTATGGCGTTGTGGTAGCTTCAGCGGGGTCTGATTTCATTTCTGTGATGTTTTTGTTAATGTAATCGTGTACCTTATTAGTGAGATCATCTGTGTGTATGATGACTGTCATGTTGCCTTTGTCTGCTTTTGCGAAAGTGAGGTTTATGTTCTTCTGCTTTGTGTCATATTTGTTTTGCTGTGTAGAGTTCGTTTTGCTAATTGTTTTTATCGTGATGTCGATAATCATTAATGTTACAGTACTTACTTTCCTGTGCTGGTGGCTGTACTTGTGGCTCCTCTTCCGAGTGGCCTGGAACACAGAGATAAATTTTGTGTGATATATTTACTACAGTATTTAAACTATTAATTATAGCTTTTCAAATCATAATTTATTTTAAATTACCGACTGCTAATACGAGGGTTAACCTAACCTAGCATCCTCCCTCATTTTCCATAATACTATCGAAAATTCATATAATGAAGACCGATATAATGATAAACTTGCGATATTTTTCTATGGTCCCGGCAAATTTCCTTTCTTAATAACGTTACTTGGTCCTTGTTATCGTATTAAGAATCTTCGTGAACACCCTATTATAACGATACATGTTGTGAAGTGAAATTTACATTTTAGACCAACAACTTTGCTCTGCAAACGCAAGCATGCTGCAGATTAGTGTCCTTTCCATCTGGTGCGAACCTTGAAGCCACCTTTAGAAATTCCAGAATAGAGATTATTACAAATTTATTCTCAGTAGAGGCTGGAGTACAAGGTCACTGACCAATGTGATTGTTCTGTCTTTCTTCCCCTTTTCCACCCCAGCCCATGAGACTGAACTTTCTCCGATGTATGATAGGGGATCTTAAAAGCTAACCAGTCTTTAAAGTTATTTTTCAGTAAGCGGGTGAAAAGTAGCTATGGTCCCCGCTCAACAAAAATCAGTAAGTCTTGAAAAAAAAAATTAGAGACTTTTACTTTGGATCATTGTTTAAAGCAGACATAAGTAGCAAAAAATACGGACTTTCACAATCTATGTTGGCTACATTTCTTAAAAAGATAAAAGAAATTGAGGAACTTATTTCTTAAGTTATGTGTTAAATAAATTCGTCCGTTAGGCCTTGTATATACATTATAAGGTTATTTCTGTTTTGTATGCAGTTTTCTTAAGATTTCCTTTTAATTTGTTTATGCAATGAAGTATATATTCCCATTAATATTAAATTTTTCGTTTAGAATCACATTTTGTTTTCCCTTTAAATTTCCATCCTAAAATTAAGATGCGTCTTATGGTCCGGAGCGTTTTATAGTCCGTATTATTATATTATTAAGCATATTAGGACAAAATACCGTGTATACAACACAGAGTAGTGAAAGTAACTTTACAACCTAAAAATTACTACTATTACATTATTATAATAAATTATGTAAATAAAATAGAAAAAGCTACAATTTATTGAAAATTTCTCGTGATATTTGCAGTGTCGCGGCATTACAGATCTGCGTTCTTTTAATTTACAGAATACACATTTGATTTGCTCAGTTTTTCTCATTGAACTTTGTATTTCAGCTTGTAGTCTTGGTCTCAAAGACAATCGTGGGTTTTTTCAAATAAAGACAGTAGCTACTTCAGGTTCTTTGCATTTTTGCATGCAGTTCTTTGTGTATTTTCAGGCTGCGACAACTGCTGTATTCAAGGCATTGGAAAATAGTTTCCACCACCATTTCTTCTCATGCAACTGGCGCCTGTATCTGGACAGCAGCCGTTCAAAGACTTGGACGCCTCCCACTCCTTTGTTGTAGTTGACTACTAGGAGAGTTTCGGTGACATCGATCTTATTCTTTTATTGATTATAATACTGTTTTGTTGTTTCGTTGTCCTCATTGGCAAGTTTGTGGTGACGACAGAATTATCATTCCACCTATACATGTTAATATCACCATCACATCTGAAGTCTCTATCTCATTTGTGGGAATCCTCTCTTCTCGTACTGTGCAAATTGAGTCTGAACCCCTCGTTTTCCAGCTCTCTCAATAATGTGTAAGAGGTAAAAAAAAAAAAAATGGGAAAACCGAACTTTGCACCCCATGCGAGTCCCTCACTCCAACTCTCTTAACTCCCTCCCCTAATGGCGGCATTTGAACTACTAGTTTCAACGTTGGCGCCATCTCTTAATGAACTGATGAAACAGAAAAAATAATTTATTTCTTCTTTAATCTCTTCCTTTCTCTTCTCCTTCCTCTCTTCCTCTCACCTGTTCTTCACCCTACCTACCTATTTAATCCCTATTCCTAACAGTAAATTTTGGATCAACCGGGATTCGAACCCGGGACCCCTAGCATTATAGCTAGCAGTCTTGACCACTACGCTACAAGTGAATGTTGAGCACTGAAGGAAGCTTTCATATATTACAGTTATGTTAGGGGATTTCATAAGTTTTAACGCAAGAATCGGTTTTTTTAAGTAGTGTTGGTACAAGGGAATTTTCCTGCATCAATTAAGCCACATTTTATGTTATCATACGGAGTTTTTTATAATTATGAAATATTATGCATGGTACAAGGGTATTTTTTGTATTGTCAAATAACCTATTTTGTTGGAAGAGTCTATTTTATAATTGTGGAATTTTATGTGGAGGTGCAAGGGGCTTTCTTTATTATGAAATATAAGGTGACATATCAATTGCAATTATGCATTACTTTCGTTGAGCAATGGCTACAGGCATGATGGTATGTGTTGCGGGGAAGTGGAGCATGCGGCACGCAGGAAGAAGGCGAGAGGGGTGGAATCCTACAGTTTATATATAATCACTCTCTGAAAGGGAGACAATACTTACCACGCCAATACATCCTCATCTTTTTGGTCTTTTTTTTTGGATCTGAGAATAGACAGAGAAAGGCACCATTAATAAATTGTATATGTTATGTTTACTTTAGTAATTGAATAAAAATACATTATTACATTTTAAATTAATATTAAAAATTAAATTTAGGATTTTTAAATTAGAATATTTATTAATTGATAAATAATATGTAAATAATAAATAATAATATGTAAATAAATAATATGTAAATAATAATAATAAATAATAATAATAATAATATGTAATAATAATAATAATAATAATAATAATATGTAAATAATAATATGTAAATAATTATTAATATGTAAATAAACATTAATATATCTATTTTTTTACACACAATAATTGAAATTTTAAACACAAAACATTTTAAATACAAAAATTTACAAATTTTACTTTCCTCCGACACGGGAATTCGAACCCAGGACCTTTGGCTACCCGTGCCACCACTCTACCAACTGCGCTAGCCAGAGTTTGATTCACAGTGCCAGAAGGAACCTCTCTTATGACCATTGTCGTTAATGGTCTTCCTGGCTACACCACAGTTGGTAGAGCGTCGGCATGGATAGCTCAAGGTTTGAAACCCAGTGTCACGGGGAATTTTTCTCCTACACTATTCTCATGAAATGTCCAAAAGAGACAACAAATCCTACAGTTTATATATAATCACTAGGGCTCGGACTTTTAGGTGCTTATAAAAAACAAAAATATGTTTAAAAATATGAAAATATTTTAATTAACTTATTTAACCAATATTTACAGAAGTAGCCCTACTCATCTAGTCATTCTAGGCAGCAAGTGTAGAACTGTTTCAGTGAACGACAAAAGTAGATCTTAAGTTGTGCATCTTAAAGCTGTGACGATTTTCACGGAACAGAAATGTGTATCTTGAAAATGTACGTTCAACATCTTGCATATTTGTAACACTGACACTCAGATGTTCCATCTGCTCCAAGTTCTCTACACTGTTACCCATTAAAATTTCTGAAATCTTGCGCAACACTTGTAACCCTTCATTCTTATTTAGGCATGACAGGCATTTTCTTTCATCTTGTTTGCTTTTGAAACATCGATTTTGATAAGTTTGTGTTCAATGTGTTTGATTTCTTTTTATTGATTCTGTCAACAATTGTTTTGTTGTTTCCAACTTAGTAATGCAGTGTGAGAGGAAACAGAAATTTGCACTAATGAAGGCCAAATCCGCCCTGGTTTATTCTCTGACTGAACATAACAATGCATCACATTGAAAATATGGCGCAATTTTACAAAAACTGTCAAAATATTCATTTCTAAACATGATATGTGGTAAAATATTACAAAAACTGTCAAAATATTCATTTCTAAACATGATATGTGGTAAAATATGTAAAAATAATTATGTTACCAAAAACATTTATTCAAATAAGAAATATCGAAAAAAAATTTTTTATGTGATATGCAACTCAGTATTTTGAATCCAAAGGTCCCAACCGAAACTTTGACAAAGTCCAGAAATCATAAGTAATAGCAAAAAGAATATGTATTTACCTAAAAGTCCTAGCCCTAATAATCACTCTCTGAAAGGGAGACAATACTTACGAGGCTTTAGGGGCGCTCCCCTCATTCTCATCAGGGCTTCGGGATCTGAGATTAGACAGAGAAAGGCACCATTAATAAATTGTATGTGTTATGTTTACTTTAGTAATTGAATAAAAATCCATTATTACATTTTAAATTAATATTCAACATTTAAATCTTAAACACAGAACATTTTAAATACAAAAATTTACTAATTTTACTTTCTCACATATGTATTAAGGATTTAGCCAAAAGTGAATTCTAGAAATAAATTTTATTTATTACATTTTCATAAAACTATCAAGTATCTAGAACGGAAAGCATCAGGGCCAATCTTTGTGTTCAATGGTTTTACCGTGAAATAATGAATAATGAATAATGAATAATAATAATAATAATATTATTCACTCGATATTCACAATTGCATGGACTATGTGATGTATTTTGTTTATGAGCGAAACAGGATGATCAACTGTCCTTCTATATTGTTGCAAGTGCCTTGTACCCACCTCTGCATATAGTCTAAATAATGCATAACACTAACCACATAGTTAAGTGGGCAAAGCGGAGGCGGGAGCCGTAGCGAAGCACCCTTGCTTTTTTGAATAAAGTAGGATACACTGTTTGTAGGTTTTGAAAATGTGCCATGTTATATCTCCGGCGAGGTTTGTCAGCCTCTCGTCCACAGTTATAGCTCCTCTAGCGGTATGACGTCACAACTACAACGTCCAATAACGAGTTTCTTCATAATACAAGGACAGAAAAATTGCAGAGAATTCACTATATCATGGTATAAAAGTAAGTGCATCATTTAGGGTGGGTTGGGTGGAACTGCATCATCCGAAGGTGCTACCTGTTTTTGAATTTTCTCTTACTTTTGGGGGGGGGGGGGGGCTAGCTTTTAATACGTATATGCGAGAAAGTTTGTGCAACATATTTTGCACCATTTATTTATTACATTGTATAATAGAAATATAATATTCAGAAATACACCTGAATGAGCAAGGTTACTCTTGCTCGGGTGCAATTTCAAAAGAGACCCGAGTGAAAAAGGAAAGACGAGGAGCAAAGCGAAAAGTTAAAAAAAAATAACAATCTATATTAATAAAAGGAAGTGTCTGTCCTCCTCCGTCTGTCCGCGATGCCCAGCGAAATCTACTGAACGCAGAGATCTGAAATTTTATACATAGGCGGACTAAAGGGTCGGAATGTGCACCTCGAAGCCGGAATTTTAATTTTCGCTTTAGTTCGTGAGTTATGAATGAAAAACGGGCAGAAAACGTGTATTTATTCCGTTTTCGAAGCATGAGTTTTCAGTAATACAAATCAATTACAGTAGGCTTTGGCTATATTTGTCAAACCT